>JAUIMM010000651.1:1880000-4280000 GCA_031769625.1 Taudactylus pleione
GACAGACAGAGAGGGGTCAGAGACATTCACATAATACAGACAGACAGCATGAGACAGGTGTTCTAGAGAGACTATCAGGGATACACCACGTACAGAGCACATAGGCCATTCATGGAGCTTAGAGAGAGTGCTAAAGTATCCCAACAGTGATGGCAGACTTATTATTGTCCTCATTATCCCTGCTGTGCATGGTGTTGGAACACAAATCGGGATCATAGAGCGCAAGCTGCACCAGAACATGTGATTTAGGGTTTCTGAAGTACTCTTGCTCCCCACACACCTTCACCCTCCAGCAACATGGCATTCTCCCTCACCCTCTAGCAATATGGCATTCTCCCTCACCCTCTAGCAAGATGGCATTCTCCCTCACCCTCCAGCAACATGGCATTCTCCCTCACCCTCCAGCAAGATGGCATTCTCCCTCACTCTCCAGCAACATGGTATTCTCCCTCACCCTCCAGCAACATGGCATTCTCCCTCACCCTCCAGCAATATGGCTTTCTCCCTCACCCTCCAGCAACATGGCATTCTCCCTCACCCTCCAGCAACATGGCATTCTCCCTCACCCTCCAGCAACATTCTCTCTCACCCTCCAGCAACATGGTATTCTCCCTCACTCTCCAGCAACATGGCATTCTCCCTCACCCTCCAGCAACATGGCATTCTCCCTCACCCTCCAGCAACATGGCATTCTCCCTCACCCTCCAGCAACATTCTCCCTCACCCTCCAGCAACATGGCATTCTCCCTCACCCTCCAGCAACATGGCATTCTCCCTCACCCTCCAGCAACATTCTCCCTCACCCTCCAGCAACATGGCATTCTCCCTCACTCTCCAGCAACATGGCATTCTCCCTCACCCTCTAGCAAGATGGCATTCTCCCTCACCCTCCAGCAATATGGCATTCTCCCTCACCCTCTAGCAAGATGGCATTCTCCCTCACTCTCCAGCAACATGGTATTCTCCCTCACCCTCCAGCAACATGGCATTCTCCCTCACCCTCCAGCAATATGGCTTTCTCCCTCACCCTCCAGCAACATGGCATTCTCCCTCAGCCTCCAGCAACATGGCATTCTCCCTCACCCTCCAGCAACATTCTCTCTCACCCTCCAGCAACATGGTATTCTCCCTCACTCTCCAGCAACATGGCATTCTCCCTCACCCTCCAGCAACATTCTCCCTCACCCTCCAGCAACATGGCATTCTCCCTCACTCTCCAGCAACATGGCATTCTCCCTCACCCTCCAGCAACATGGCATTCTCCATCACCCTCCAGCAACATGGCATTCTCCCTCACCCTCCAGCAACATGGCATTCTCCCTCACCCTCCAGCAACATGGCATTCTCCCTCACCCTCCAGCAACATGGCATTCTCCCTCACCCTCCAGCAACGTGGTATTCTCACTAAACCTCCAGCAACATTCTCCCTCACCCTCCAGCAACGTGGTATTCTCCCTCACCCTCCAGCAACATGGCATTCTCCCTCACCCTCCAGCAACATTCTCTCTCACCCTCCAGCAACATGGTATTCTCCCTCACTCTCCAGCAACATGGCATTCTCCCTCACCCTCCAGCAACATTCTCCCTCACCCTCCAGCAACATGGCATTCTCCCTCACTCTCCAGCAACATGGCATTCTCCCTCACCCTCCAGCAACATGGCATTCTCCCTCACCCTCCAGCAACATTCTCCCTCACCCTCCAGCAAAGTGGTATTCTCCCTCACCCTCCAGCAACATTCTCCCCTCATCCTCCAGCAACATGGCATTCTCCCTCACCCTCCAGCAACATGGTATTCTCCCTCACCCTCCAGCAACATGGCATTCTCTCTCACCCTCCAGCAACATGGTATTCTCCCTCACCCTCCAGCAACATGGTATTCTCCCTCACCCTCCAGCAGACCAGTCCGATGAATACCATTAGAAAGGAGTCGCTACCAATCACTGTATTCAGAAATGTAATATTAACTGAATCACGGACACAGGCTGTGACACGTGCCGAAAACAGTCGCGGCACAGTTGCCTTTTTTTTTCCCGCCACTCCTCCTTACCTCCCCCAAACGTTCCCTGACTGTCAATCACACTGCCAGTAAAAAGTTGCTGCGAGTGACTGCGATAATGTACCTTGACTTATGCGCTGTGTGACTATTGCAGCGTATCCACTTGCCGATTTGAATGCGCGATTGAATGATAACGATATCGTTAACGTTCAATCGCGCATGAATTGGGCACTAAAATGTCTGAAACGACCAGCGATTCACGCTCCCGCTGGTCGTTTCCGACATCAGTCATTGACCGAACATGCCAATAAAGACAGATTGGCCATGTTTGGGGATGAGGGAGGGTGCCTACAAATCTACAACACCCTCTGCTGCTTTTGCTATCCCAGCACTGTGATCGAGGGCGCAGGCTAGGTTACCTGGTGGACGGCGTAGAGCCGCCAGCCAGCTGAGTAGGCCTTACCTTACTCCGGCTGGCCGGCTTGTGAGTCCAGGAAACTGCAACCGTCGACACAGTCCCGGAAAACGGGGCGGATACGCCCCTGCACCGCCCCTTACATGCCTCTGCCTGTCAATCAGGCAGAGGCATCGAAGGGGCTGCGTGCGATTACGCAGGACCCATTCTGCACACTCGCAGAATGGGTCCTGCGCACTCGTAGATTCCCGATAATCAGGAATCTGCATTCAGCATTGCACTTGCGTGCAATGCTGAAACGGGTCCATTGCTCGGTGATTGACCTACGGACAGCTACTGTCCATAATTATTAGACAGGTCACCTTACATTATTTCACATTCAAACAAATATTTTTGGAGGGTATATCACAGACTAGTGCGCCTGCTTTCTGTATCTCATTCTGTGTTATTTCATATTCACTCAGCCTTATGACGAAAGCGAAATCGCACTATTTGAGAGACTATTATCAGTAGACTTATCATTGCAATATAGCTCAATGACAGACCCTGAGTTCACAGTCAATTACAGGAAGTCAGTGCACAACTTCCTAAATATCATTTTCTTATTTATGCACTCCACCCTTATCTCACCTCACCCAACACCCACAGAGCAAGCTAAACCTCTACTACCTGGATTCCGGACACAACCACATTATATACTGTGTCTAAAACACTACCAGGTGCTCTTGAGGACGTAGGTAACATACACAGGAAGTAGCTAATACAGGTGCAAGAGAGGACATCATAGCCAAGCGTACAGGCAGTGCTAGCAGCAAGTTCCCCAAGCATTTAGGGAGCACTTCCAACTCACACAACTCAAGGGAGATTCCCTAAATCATTTTGTGCAGGTAGGTACAGAGTGAAATCTTTACCTGTTGTTGATGATACAAATTAGAAACTTTTTTGTTTTGAGAAAGTGTTAAAGTCATTCGGCACATTCCATTGCTAGTACTGTCATGTTGGATATGTGTAATGCAGATCTGCATCCTAATCTTGTTACCGTTTCTATAGAAGACAGCAGTATGTGTTTGGATCAGGGTTTATATCTGTGTGGTTACTGGATCTACTGTATTTATAAAATATTTGCAGCATATTCCCCCAAAACACCTGTGTTCGGGGATATCAGCAAATATAAATTTTCTACTTCAGGGTCCATAGGGTATCCACAGGATACCTTGGGGTATAGGCGATGGCGGCAGACATCCAGGCACCACAGCGTTAAATTTTCAGCCTCCCAGGATGCACTGGGGTCCCTCTCCTATACCCCGCCCCCGAGCCTCAGGCCACTCAGTTTTTCGTAGGTGCCTGGCCGGACCAGTCGCACCGTACAGAGGGGGGTCTTTTTAAGGCCCCTGAATATTTCTTCGCAGCTGTGGCTGCACAACTAGAGTGCTTCAGCATAGGACAGTCAGTACTGACGTCCATGCTGTCACTCCTACACCCCGCCGGTACCAGAACGCCGGTACCGATCCGGGGATGCTGGTAGGTAGCTGGGGTCACAGCTAGCGGTGATCCCCGGCTACCTGGACTGTGGCTGGATGCACGGGGAACAAGGTAAGCGGCGGGGTCCCGCGGTGGGCACCCGCTGGTAACACAGTCCTGTTTGGTCCCCAGGCAGGGGGCTCCCTGGGGACCGGCTGTGCGTGGGGCCAGGTACTGATCCTGCGCCTTCCACTAGACCACCAGGGACAGCGGGCCGTAGCATGTGCGGTACAGCGCGGCGTCCCAGGGGTTGATAGCACGCCAGGGGAGAACGCCTTCCCTGTCTCACAGCCGGCGTCTCCCATTCTGCACAGTGCCATTCCACAGCGGTCTGAGCGGGCTGTGTCAGCGCTCCTCCCCCGGGCCCTGCCTTCTCTCTGCTCCACGGTGGCCATTTTCTCACTACATGTGCTGGGGATGGCAAACGCTGCTGGAAGCTGATACAGATGCCATTGCCCACAGGTGGGCTTAGATAACGGTCTTCGCCTTGCTTACCTCAAAGTGCAGGTTTCTGCCCTGTTAGTATGGTTTCAGTGTAGGATTGCTACTCTTCCTGATGTCCGCACCTTTGTGCAGGGTGTACGTTATATTCAGCATCCCTTTGTTCCACCTGTGGCTCCTTGGGATTTGGCTGTGGTCCTTAGGGCTCTCTGAGGACCGCCATTTGATCCACTGGGCTCACTGGATTTCAAATGGCTTACGGCTAGGACTGTATTCCTTCTGGCTCTTAATTTGGCCAGTAGGATCTCAGAATGGGAGGCTCTGTCATGTAGACCTCCCTTTTTTCTCATCTTTCCTAGGAACAGGGCAGTGCTTGCCTTTACTTCCCCAGTCCTGTCTGCTGGTGAGGCCTATTTGGCTGTGGTACGGGCGCTAAGAATTTAAGTTGACCGTACCAGTCCATTTAGGAAATCAGACTCTCGGTTTTGTCCTTTCTGGTTTCCATAAAAAGGGTTGGCCTGCCACTACGCTAACTTTGGCAGGATGGATTCACAGGTCTTCCTGTTCCATCCTCTATTAAAGCTCTTCCACTAGGTCTGTGGGTCCTTCGTGGGCAGCTCGACGTGGCGCTTCAGCGGTGATTGGCAGCCACGTGGTCATCTGTCCATATTTTTGGTAAGGTATTATGCTTTTGATACCTTCACCTCTCAGGATGCTTCCTTTCGGCGGCGGATTCTCCTTACAGCACAGGAGCGTCCCCACCCTTAAAGGATACTGCTTTGGGACATCCCCAAGGTATCCTGGGGATACCCTATGGACCCTGAAGTAGAAAATATGAGATATGGTAAGAACTTACCCTTGTTATCTCTATTTCTACGAAGTCCATAGGGTTCCACAGGACTCCCGCCCTGTCGCACCTGTACTGCAGATGGGCTTTGATCTGGTCACCGGTTTCTCCGTCTCCTTCTGGTGAGAATGTGATTCTTGTGTGTTCCAGACTGTCTTCTCTCTCTTTTTTGCTCCTGCTCCGGCCTATGGCTTGTTACGAAACTGAGTGGCCTGAGGCTCGGGGGCGGGGTATAGGAGAGGGACCCCAGTGCATCCTGGGAGGCTGATAATTTAACTCTGTGGTGCCTGGATGTCTGCCGCCATCGCCTATACCCCAAGGTATCCTGTGGAACCCTATGGACTTCGTAGAAATAGAGATAACAAGGGTAAGTTCTTACCACATCTCATATTATCCCTTAAAATGTACCTTGGTAATGCCAAAATATAATGTGGTCCCTCCATTTACAACAGCAGCCGCAGTCCCTATAGGTCACTATGGGGGTTTGCGAAGCTGTTAGATTTACTAAGCGCATTCCAGAGTCTGGTCCCCGCAGCTAAGGCCATCTGAAGATGGCGTTAGCCGCTGTTGCCTACAGATTACACTTCCCAAAACTTACAGGGAGAGGGTTCCACCAGAACTCTCCCCGGGAAATAGCTACCGCACATGCGTGGTCTGTAGGCCGCACATGTGCAGGTGTCCTGAGAGAGAGGTGAAGAGGCCACTGATGTGGTTACTTCACTCCGAGCACATTGCAGGGACGTGCTCCTTACAGAGCCCCCTGTACCTCCATGTGCTATTTAATACATTCCGGTGATATTATCGCATACTGCAATGCGATCATGGGCGCTTATATCGCGTTTTAGTTGGAACTAAGCCCATGAGTATCTGTGAACCAAAGGACAAGCACCCGACTAATTCAACCTAAAACTCTTTTAATAATTTACAGACTTTACTGTAACACTCTTGTGGGTAGTAAAATATATCGCACTAATTAAAAGTTGGGGATCCTTAAAAGGAATGGAAGAAGTCCATGACAATAATGTAGTCTAAAATAAATTGGGAATAAACTGCCATTTTCATCGTGTCTCAGAACAGTTATACGTTTGGTTATTCCATCTCTTTTCAGTCATCTGTTAGGTGGCAGAGTCATTTCATTGATCATATTCCTAGTTGATGACGCAGCAGCTTCTGTTTAATATGAGCAGTAAAAGGCTAATCTGTAATCACACGAAAGGCCCTGTTTCACTAATGACAAAGGGAACACTCTATCTCTGTAGTTTATTATGACCAACACTAATGATTACAAGGCCACTCTAAGGGCGGAATTCAATTGTTTTCGCGGCCCGGATCTCCCGTCTAAAGTGACGGGAGATCGCGGGCCGCTATTCAATTGTTCCAGCTTTTCGCGCTGATCGCACCCATAGAGGTCGGGTTTAGCCGTGTAAATCAGCTAACCCCGACCAAAGTGCTGGGCGAGCATTTAGCATAGGCTATGTTACGATGTGCGAAGGGCAGTGGAGACAAGATGAGGCCAAGGATTTATAATGAAAGATAATCTGGACGATTTCCGACTGTTTTGAACGATTATTATCATTCGACGGGTGTATGAACATGAGCGATAATGGACAAACGTTACAAGATGCCCCCCCAAAAAACGATCATGATCTTTTGATTTGATTTTCAAGCATGTTTGGTCTGTCAGGTCATCGTTATGCAGATCTAGTTGAAATCTTACCAGTGTATGGTAATTATGGTCAGGGGATAGTTTGCCTATGAAAATTCACATTTGGGACCAATCGCTGGTACTAAAATATTGTTTAAACCATTACGATAATTGCTTAGGGTATAGTCAGTCACCTGTAGATTGTTTGAATCGCTCAGATCATCCTATTATTCATATGACCAGTTTAGAGATGCTGTAAGAAGCTGGGTCCCCAACAGTCAGGGACGATTGTGATGTAAAATGCATCTCTACATAAAACATACTTCATACATAATTAGTTTCTATATTCTTCTAAGTACTTTCCACACATCGATCACTCCCTGAACCTGTGATAAATCGATATAGGTGCTCAGATCTGTATTACTAAGAAATTTTCTGTCTATATAGCAGCTGGGAACTGCAACCCACTAAAATTAGACAATATAAAAAAAAAAACAGGTAGCGCTTATAGACAAAAATAAAGGAATGTTTATTAAAAAACACTGTGTATTAAAGCAATAACTAATAAATAAAAACATCAATTGATAGCTGCCAAACTGTGATTTAGAAAGCAATCCTCTCCACTGGGATGCAGTTGATATGCCGGTGGACAGGATGCCGGCAGTCGAAATACCAACACCGGATGCCAATAGCCCGATGGACGTCAGGATACCGGCGTCGGCATCCCGACCATCTGAAGTCTGGGCGGCGGTAAGTATGTGCGTTTAGCCGGGGATGGTGGGGTTAGGATTTGGCACCCCCTGGGGAGGGTTAGACTGGGGAAAGGGGGGATTAGGGTTAGGCACCCCTGGGGGAGGTTAGGGTTAGGTTTAGGCTGCTGGAATGAGGGGGTTAGGCTTTCACCCAGGGAGGCTAGGGTTAGGCACCACTAAGGGAGGGTGAGGGGAGGGTTAGGCTACTTACCACATCTAGTCGGGATCTTCACCATTTCGGCCTTTCACTGTCTGTTTTTGAACCTGGCGTCATCTCATACCGATTCCCCCTCCAATAGTAGATCTAGATTTCTCTGGAGGATATAATAAATAATAGTCTGTTGTAATACTTCTCCAGAGGTTAGCACAAGATGCTGTGAAATCACCGTAATTTAAATATCTCACCTTTTAATTATAAGGAAAAGTAGTTCAGTCCCGACCTCTAAAGCTGCATACACACACAACGATTTTTTTAATGATTATCGTTAAACGATATCGTTTAAGGATAATTAATGGCAAAAATCGTTCACTTTCTGAGTCAAACGATGAACGATTATCATTCATGCGCGTTCACGCTTGTAGTTTGTCGTTTGTAGTTTGTCGTTCAGTCAGACTTGTCAATTCAACGATTTTCATTAAGGGAATATGCAAAAATCGTTTGTAGTTCATAAAAATCGTTCATGACATTTAGCAAATGAACAACTTTAGTAAACGGTTTTAGTAAATTTTTTCAAGGGAAAAAATCGTTTACTCAAATCGTTCATTAAAAAAATCGTTGTGTGTGTGTATGCAGCTTTAGTAATTGTATCCACAAGAGCATGTACCTCGATAGCAGGCTGTGAATGTACCAGTATGTGTGACCGGATCACGAGGCACACAGCCACAACAGCAGCGAGGCGGTCGGGACCTGTAGTAGGTGTATGATGTTAGTGCGCTTTCCATTTGGTCCAGCGGGTCTCTTATGCCTCAGGCGGTAAGCTGCGCCCAGGTAGCGGTAATAATAGTGTCCCGGGTGTTCTCAAATTTAAGGAGCGCTTATGACGGGGGTGATTACAGCCAATAAATAGTAGTGTCCTGCGACAACCAATGTGCATTATACCCCTTTGACATTGTTAATGGTGGACGCCTCAATCCTGGGTGCAACCCGCCTAAAACACCTTTCAGACTGGCGGTCCAACCCGGCACTAATCCCGGGATGATGACGTCACCGCCATCACTGCATAGGGAGAGATGATCTCATCTCCAAGCGCCAGCTCAGCAGCGAATGGGACCCAGGTTACCCTTACACACCGTAAAGCGAGCCAGGTTGAACTCTGCTCGCTTTGTTCAACCCTGCTCGCTACCCGAGTTGAAATGTGGGTTATTTTAACTGGCCCCTTTCACACTGCGCAGTAACCCGGGTTATTTGATGGCAGTATGAAAGGGATATCAGTAAGTACTTGCTTGGATCTACAAGGCTGCCGCCGGTGGGCGTCTCAATACGTTCCCAGGTGACTGTAGCATTAGCATATTTTCACACGTCAGCTGCTATCTGAATCAGGCCTATGTACATTATGAGTGGTCACATAGAACTGTACTTTACAATGTCTCCCCAGCACTCCACTTACAGACATATAACCACAGAATGTTCTTGTCCTGACTCGTTATACAGAGACAGCTGTTACTAGTGGTGTGTTCCAAGCTGCAGCTTAGCCTGTATTACTGCGGTGCCATCCAAAGTAGCACACACTTTCTCTGCACCATTATACTGTGTCATTGGCACAGCAGCCCCTGCAGCTATTTCCAGTTGCCTCAGTTGTGGCATTTTTAAATAACCGTAAGGCAGCTGAAGCCACATCTTTAGGGCACATGAATCTGATATATGACACAAAAAGGCATAGTGCAAAGCAGAGCATGTCAGTTATACTTACTGTGATATTATAGCCCATTCTCCTGTGTGTGACTTCACAGGTCCACAGTATGTGGATCTAGATCTAGATTAATCACCCAAAGGACCTGACTTACCAAGTAGCGATATTTCAAAATCGTTGTATTATTTTATTGTTTTAGTGACTCACTAACCAACAGTATTATGAACGGTAAAATCCAGGGTGTTGGGTTTGAAAATAAAGGTTTTTCTGTGATTTAGAAAAATCGCTACTTGATAAATAACGGCCTAAAGAGAAACCCCTCCCTCCAAAGCAATGGTTTATTATTATAAAGTATAGCACTGATAATATTCTTGATACAGTTAGTTAGTCATTCCAGTTATATTACTTAGCTCACTATCCACCATGTATTAGTGAGCTAAGTAATGTTTAATTGATGAGTAGTATTTAAATACATTAAATATTGCCGATATTTATATATATCACATGAGTTATTACCAAGAATCAGCAAGAGTACATATCTGTAACACAGATGTCCTATTCCTTTTATTACTTTGCAAGTTCAATGACTACATTCTCTGCACATTAGAGAGTAAAATAAACCAGCGGGCAGATTTACTAACCATTAGGTCTTAAAAGGCACTGATGATTGGTTGCTTTGACCGATGGATTTAAAACGGCAATGGTAACAAATACTAAATCAGCCATAGTAAATCTTCCCTAAAACTCTCCTCTGTAACACTTCTGTTGTGCCCACTACTGCTGGCCGCTATATAGCAGCGCAGTGGCACATCTGGCAGGGAGTTGGTAGAGACTCAGCGGCAGCAGCCCCCCTGCCCAGCGCACAGCAGCATGTGCTGGGCTGCAGAGGAAGACTACTGTAGCTGAGCAGCAGCTGTGACTGCTCTTTCCCTGACTGATGTGCCGTTGCTCTGCTATATAGCAGCCAGTGGTAGTAGACAGGGGGCAGACTCACCGGAAACTTGTTGATGCCTGCATCTTGCAGGCTGTTACAAGTACCTCTGAGAGATGGAAATTTTATACCCAATGTGTTTTCTCTGAAAATGATCTTATTTCTTTTTCTTTTCAGGTAAGATTATAAATAAAGGTCTTCACGAGTATGGATATGGGTAATCAACATCCTTCAATCACAGCCATTCAAGAGATCCAACGTAAAGTCAAAGACATTGAGCAGAATGTGGCCATCTTCAGTGGCTTGCCGAGTGACCCAGAGTACCGGAAGCTGGAGAAGTCTCTGACTAAGCAGCTCTTTGAAATTGAGTCCATTGACACAGAAGGAAAGGGGAATATTCAGCAGGCCCAGAAGAGAGCCATCGAGGAGGTCAAGAGGCTGCTGAAGGAATTGGAGCAGATTGCAAACCATCCCCGCAGGCTTGAGATCGAGAGGATTTTTAAAGAGTTGCAGAGCCTCGTAGCTCAGCAGATAGCACCTTTGTATGGCGGGAGAGGATGTATCACAGAGGAATTTGAGGAAGGGATTCAGAACAATCTGATGCGACTCACACAAGTCAAAACAGAGGGAAGAGCCTCGCTGAGGAAAGCTAGGTATCGCACATTGACTAAAGTCCTTGCCATTCAAGAAATACTAGAGAATTGTTTAAAACAACAGGTCCTCGCACTCCCTCTCTCCACAGAGGCACATCCATCCATCTCCAAAATCAATTCCATCATGTGTGAGGTGAACAAGGCCAGAGGTAGCCTCATAGCCCTTCTGGCCGGCGTAAATGAATGCGAAACCTACAGACACTTATCCTGCATTCTCTCTGGGCTTATTGCAGACCTGGATGCTCTAGACGTATCTGGCCACGCAGACGTGCGCAATTATAGGAAGGAGGTAGTGGAGGAAATAAACAGCTTGTTCACATATTTGGATATCGAAGAAGAAGCCCGATTCACCAGCGCCTACGACCTGGCCAAAAATCAGTCCATCATAAAAATAGAAGTGATTCGCAAAAGACTGGCGGAAATCAAAGCCAGTGTCTTGGAGAGATTTCAGAATGTGTCTGACATTCACGTGGGGACCAAGTCTGAGCTACAGGGCCTCATTGCCCAGTTAGACGAAGTAAGCGTGGAGAGAAATCCTTGCATTCGAGAAGCTAGAAGAAGGGCAGTGGTGGAAGTCCAGACCGTCATCACATACATCGACTTGAAGGAAGCTCTTGAAAGGAGAAACAGCGTGGCTGAGCAGGTCAATGCAGATCATCCATCACACATCGCTGTATGGAAAGTTCTCGGGAGTCTGTCGGAGCTTCAGAAAGAAGTCCTTTCCTTCGATGGTAACAGAACAGATAGAAATTACATACTATTGGAAGAACTCATCACCAAGCAACTTCTCGCTCTAGACGCCATTGATTCCCAAGGCGACGAACGTGCAAAAGCTGCAAGAAAACAAGCAGTAAAGTTGGCCAATAATATCCTTGGTTATCTAGATATGAAAACCGATGAGTGGGAATATTAGGACTTTCTGTAGCTAAGCTTGCGCACAATGATTGTAGGAAGAAAACAAATTTATTGTGTGGTTATTATCAAGTGTGATTAACATTTCTATTTACGCACAAGACCAACGTGGAACCATATCTTCTTCATTTTTTTTCTCCCTGTTTTTACATCACAAATAGTTTTCAAAGATTCATTCCTAAATTAATAATTAAAATATGTTTAATACACCTTTTATATAACTGCTCAAAAATAGAGAGCTTGGCTGTGAGCAACGTTAGTGGGATATTTCATGGCAACTTATTAAATAGTATTTCCATTCACTAGACTGATTACAGTTAATATCTGGTTGCTGTAAGTTGCTATACCGTTATATTAATTACACCATTTTATTAGTGTGGACCTGTCATTTAGACACCAAACATATCTAAAAACACAGTATATGGGTAAACCATTTTTTTTTTTTTTATGCTATTTTTTTTATTTTTATTATGAACCTTTATACAGGGCAAACGTTGGATATCACTTCAGAAAATGTTTAAGCATTCATATCAATCTACATTCTTTCATAATCACTTCAACATGAAAATACAGATATACTGATAGGAGCCACTACTGTGACTATAGGACAATTATGGGAGTTTCTTTGAGTTACTTACAAATTGCACAGATACGGGGTGACTAACATAAAAATAAAAACTGGTATGCAGGAAAAATGGGTTGTAACTGGTAGCAACCGATCATATTGTCAGTTATTTATTACTTCGAAAGTGGAGGTAAATGTAATTGGGTGCTATGTGCTAAAACATACTGTGCAACAGGTTTTATAAATGTCCCCAGTCCTGGCCCATATCTAAACCCTCAATCATTAATAGGGTTACTAGTTAGCTCCACGATTATAACCTTGTCTCTCTTTTGGTAAGGCAACCTACCAGAATGTATAATGGGTACAGTACACTAATGCATATGTTGTGTGGGTGGATGGACTGTATGTTCACCAAGCATTGAATGCCTGTAATGTGCACCATGAATTTGGGTATTCCTATGGATAAATGTGTCTCATACATGGGTGCTTATTTAATGTCCCATTATGTCATTTCATGTGTTTAGTCTCATCAGTTCTTATGACTTCTTTTTCTTCTCCCGAAGTACATTGCAACTCTATAATGAAGTGAATTGTACTGCACAGGAATGAGCTGACCCCTACACTGCCTATATCATATGCTGTAGCTCTCGGTACAGTTTTGATTAAAAAAAAAAAAAGGTTTTTTGTACCAAAAGTTCCATCAAAAATAATTGTGTTTTCATTTTAAATTCATTTCCTAAACGTTATGGGGGCAGTCCAATTCAGCCTACGATCCCACCTAATGCTGTATTCAAACATCGCTAATTTTCCGGCCACCTTTTTGGAGAGTGAAAGAAAATTAGCGATGTTACTGAACATGAAGTGCTTTTGCCTGACTATACCGGTGGCACTTAGAGGGCAATTCAGTTTATCGCAATGACCGCAAAGTGCAAAGAGGAACACTTAGAAGATGTGTTTACCATTCAGCTTACGATCACACTGTCGAAACCAATCATCCTGGGCCTACCTTGGTGGCCGGGCAGCGATGGATTATAATAGAAGCAGTTAGTGTGAGTGCTTGGGGTGGCTCACGCCTCATTCGTCAGTCCAGGCAGCCAACCGAACCTGTTTATGGGTAATAGCTTTTGTATGCTCGCACCCCTAGTCTGTGCGCACTGCGCCAGCTTTTGATGGAGATAGGGTTTAAGAAGCTACCGTATAAGGACTTGAGTTTCTTCGTAGTGCCCTGGAATATCATGACAAAGATGCCTGATATGTCTTTTAAGGGATAACAATCGCTCCAGGGATGATCTGGATTATGTTATGAAAAAGCCAAACTTGTATATGTCACATGACCATTTAAAAGCGTTCCGTGATGAAATGCATAGGTCTGGGAGACAGCAAAATGTCAACATATGAGGATCAATTTGTTTTGTCTTTGTGATGGAAATGTGTCTATAAAACATTATCTGTAGCGCTGTACTACTATAGGTTGCAAAAATATAACACAAATTTACTGCCAGTGGAAAAGGAAAGTTAAGACTTCTCTTGTTATAGCTTATTAAAGTTAGCTAATAATGCCGCTTTCTGCATTAATGTGTGGCTCATTTTGTTAGTTCAGTTTGATTGTAGTAACTTTTTGGAGCTCATACTGACGCCAGCGTATGTTACTATTTCATGCATTGAAAGCAGGTATTTCTTTGATGAATATGGTTTGGGATTTTTGTTGTTGCTGTTGTTGTTGTTACAGAAGCAAAATAAAATTTACATATTGCTGTTATGCGACTGCTTTTACAGCTATTTCTCCAGCAGGCGTTTGATTTGTGCTGTTCTGAAGTATGAGTTTGCCGACATGTTTTGAATTTTGTTTTCAAGTGCATCCGTTGTTAACACTCAGCGTAGGCATCCAATCAGCTCATTAGGAACTAGTAACATCATTGACGTTATGTGATGTCACTGGATCCTAGGAAATTGATAGGCTGTGTTCTCATGAATTCTGATTTAGGCCAGATACAGATGGGTCCTTGCTCAAATAACCTCAATAGGTAATGCAGCACGGCATGCTGGTCCTGTGCAACGCTGCTAACGTTGGTTTTTTCTTTTTTAAATTTTGCTAAAATTTGTCGAAGTCGCAGTGCGATGCGATGATGATGCCCTAAGGAGACTGCGCTGATTGATTTGATATGCGACACTTGTATATGTGTGTTCAACTGAATCTAAACGGAACTTGTCGTGGAAAAAAGCTGCGGCCGCTGATCACAGCACTTTGTATGCTGATTGTGAGACTCAGTCCCACACAGATATACAAGTGTCACATATCACATTAATCAGCACAATAGAGGTCATATGTTCTCACAATGGCTCCATGGCTCTTATATGATAGCACTGCTCCACCTTTGATCTCCACTCTTGCTACCCATATATGACTCATGCGCATCGGATGACTCTGCTCTGACCTCTGAGTGGCAAACTCCTCTAACTAGCTGAATACTTTTCCTCGAGCGGCACTTTCTTCTTCTAATGCTTTCTGTCCAATATCTGGTATTCTGTACGATACCTTATTTCTCTTGGCAGTCCTGTCCCCCCCCCCCCCCCCCCACCACCCTACGCCTTTCCCCTTCTACCAATCCCCTTATGTTTTGGTTTATTGCCAATAACTTTATATAAAAATAGCTTATTTGTTTGGCCTATTCTGTTTATGTCTGTCATATATGTTTTTGTGAGCTTTCTAAATAAAGAATTAAAAAATAAATAAATGAAATCAGCACAGTTTCCTGGAACGTCCTAATCACATCACATTGTGACTTAGGGCCGTATTCAATTAGTTTTGCACCCGCGATACTTTTCCACTTGCCGGACTTTTCGCCTACATTGCATGTTTTGGACTCGAAAAGTTTTCGTGCGCGCCCCCGCCATTCGCCATATTCAATTCTAAAGGACGCAAAAACACGTCCCGTCGAAACTCAAACAGGCGAAAAGTGCTGTCAGAGATGGGGAAATCAGCCTAACGCCCCCCCAAAAGATGCAGCAACATTGGGGATCAGTATACGTACATGTCCCCGATTAGCCCCAGTGAAGCTATTTTGGATACTTAAGTCCTTTCAATAGCATTAAGCATTTTTTTTTTTTTTTTAGAAAATAAGCAGGCCTGTCAAATTTGGGGGTACTTGAAAATGGGTGAAAGTATGGTTTTAATTCACTAAAGTCATGTTTTAAGTGACGTTGAAAATGCGCATTCAGCAAGCACCTGCAATCAAAAAAACACCTCCCGCATACTTGTAGACCCCCAGAAGTCTATATCGCTAGTTTTTTTGTGTGTGCCCCCACTTTGTACTATTTTGCCCCCATTTTCAAAGTCATTTTTGTCACCCATTTTTTTTTTTTTACGCAGCTATCCTTTGGGGGGCTGTCCCAAGGGTGCAGAGTGGTTTCCGCACTTTTCCACACCAAAACCGCAATTCTGCACTTTTTTTCGCCTGCTATTCATAGGTGAAACTTTTTCGCCTATAATATTGCATTGACTTTCCGCGTACTCAAAAAGTCTTTGCGATTGAATACGGCGAAAAGTTTCTGCCTGGCGAAATGACGTCATCCGCAATACTGTTTTGCGGATTCCGACTTTTTGCCGCTAATTGAATATGGACCTTAGAAGTATTTTCGGCAACAAAATACGTTCCGGCACTAGCAGAGTCTCACAGGACCAGGCATGCCAAGAGGGGCTATTGGGTGCGAGTGCTGCAAAGACGAGTGAGGAGACCTCTGTAGTGTTTTTCACCGCTGAGAGTAGTCATTCCAATTTTGAAGATTGTCCCTGCCTGACCATCAATTTTGAAAATGTTACCTGAGGGTTGGGCATGGCCTCTAGGCGATGGGGTTACCAATTCTTTAAGAATTAATAGGGACCTATCCACCATGGACCAGTCAGTAAGTTCTAAATCTCCTATCAAACTTGTTGTGACAGATGTTTTTTCTCTGTCAACTTTCAGCTTAATTTGCAAAAAAAAAAAAAAGTTCTGTATCAGTCCAGATAAAAAGAAAATGAAATCACCCCCAAAAGTTGTACAAAGACACCTGAACTCGGGATTCTTGTTGCTTTATAATAACAGCCACTGAAATATGCCTCATTCATAATATTGTTGCGTAAGCAGAAAATTACCTTATTATCAATTATCAATGGCAAAACTCCTATCCAGGAAAAAAATGTCTCGAGGTTTAAAATCTGATCTATTGGACTTCAAAAATAGCCAAAAATTCACTGCGAGATTTGTCAGAGCAATTTCAGGTAATGTTATCACAGGAACTAAAGCAGTTAGGAGTCTGATATTTTAGGACTGTGATGGTGAACGCTTGGATAGTTAGCTACACTGATGTCATACTAAAATAATATTTTCATTTGAAAATATAGGCAGCTGAATTCCAGATTAAGCTCTAAGTGACAGATTTTTGTTTTTGCCTACTTTGGCCTCAATCTGTGAAAAAAGTGTAAGCATGTAAGTCTTAGGACTGCGATTTTTGAAACCGGTGCCAAAAGTTGTACAGGCACGTCCACTTACACAACCTTAACTCTCCTAGATCCGCCACACCAAAAACCTGAAGAATGCTGATTGTGACAGTTGCACCCACCCCCCACTCTGAGGGCCATAGCTTTCTTCCAATTGTATATTATGAACTAAAATGTTGTCAAAGTTAGTCTGACATATGCCAGCCTTCATGTAACATTTTATCCAAATCGGAGATGGTCAGGTGGGGACCCCTGGTCCACGTGACATGGAATGACCCAGATACATTAAGGTCAGCCATGGAACTAAGTTACTGTAGATTTATGTGTTGTGCAGGAGGTTGAACTGTACCTGTCAATGAATGTCAAATCAGATGTGTTTACTCAAACTAGCTTGGATCAATAAACTGTCCAGTTAGCTTCCAATTTTCTTTGCTTCCATTTATATATTGCACAATACTGGGCACTTAGAAAGACATAATCATGGTTTTCATAATTGTGGCCCTGGTAAGGACTCGGACGAACACCTCAGAGGGTGTGCTCCGCCTCCCCCGGCTCGAAACAGTTAGCCCTACACTGAGTACTTGCGCAATGTAACGTGATGAGCATCAGCGCCGCGCGTTATTACAGGAGCAGGAGGAGACCCAATGATTCAGCTGCATGGCCTTCCTGCACCCTAGAGAGGAGAGGGGGGACTGCCAAACAGGTAAATGTGTGCATTTTATTTTCCACCCCTTTAGAAACTTGTTATTTACCCTACTGTGCAGAGAGTGCAAAAAAATAAATAAATATATATATATATGTATATATAATTTAATTGCTCTATCTCCCCCTCAGTGTCCCTGCCCTCACCCTCCCTATAACCCCTCCTCGGTGTCCCAGCCTTCTCCCTCCCAGTAACTCCCCTCAGTGTCCCCGTCCTCACCCTCCCTGTAACTCTGCCTGAGCGTCCCCGACCTCACCCTCCCTGTAACTCTGCCTGAGCGTCCCCGACCTCACCCTCCTTGTAACTCCCTCTCCGCGTCCCCAACCTCACCCTCCCTATAACTTCCCCTCAGCGTCCCCGCCCTCACCCTCCCTGTAACCCCCCCCTCAGCATCCCCATCCTCACCCTCCCTGTAACTTCCCCCTCAGCATCCCTGTAACTTCACCTCAGTGTCCCTTCCCTCACCCTCCCTGTAACCCCCCCTCAGCATCCCTGCCCTCACCCTCCCTGTAACTTCCCCCTCACCCTCCCTGTAACTCCCCCACAGTGTCCCTTCCCTCACCCTCCCTGTAACTTCCCCTCAGCGTCCCCGCCCTCACCCTCCCTGTAACCCCTCCTCAGCATCCCCGTCCTCACCCTCCCTGCAAATCCCCCTCAGCATCCTCGCTCTCACCCTCCCTGTAACTTCCCCTCAGCGTCCCTTCCCTCACCCTCCCTGTAACTCCCCCACAGCGTCCCTTCCCTCACCCTCCCTGTAACTTCCCCTCAGCATCCCCGTCCTCACCCTCCCTGTAACTTCCCCCTCAGCATCCCTGTAACTCCCCCACAGTGTCCCTTCCCTTACCCTCCCTGTAACTTCCCCCTCGGCATCCCCGTTCTCACCCTCCCTGTAACTTCCCCCTCAGCATCCCTGTAACTCCCCCACAGTGTCCCTTCCCTCACCCTCCCTGTAAATTCACCTCAGTGTCCCTGCCCTCACCCTCCCTGTAACTCCCCCACAGTGTCCCTGCCCTCACCCTCCCTGTAACTCCCCCACAGTGTCCCTTCCCTCACCCTCCCTGTAACTTCCCCCTCAGCATCCCTGCCCTCACCCTCCCTGTAACCCGTCCACAGTGTCCCTTCCCTCACACTCCCTGTAACCCCCCCTCAGTGTCCCTATCCACACCCTCCCTGTAACTCCCCCACAGTGTCCCTTCCCTCACCCTCCCTGTAATTCCTCCACAGTGTGCCTTCCCTCACCCTCCCTGTAACCCCTCCACAGTGTCCCTGCCCTCACCCTCCCTGTAACCCCCCCTCAGTGTCCCTATCCACACCCTCCCTGTAACTCCCCCACAGTGTCCCTTCCCTCACCCTCCCTGTAATTCCTCCACAGTGTGCCTTCCCTCACCCTCCCTGTAACCCCTCCACAGTGTCCCTTCCCTCACCCTCCCTGTAACTCCCCCACAGTGTCCCTGCCCGCATCCTCCCTGTAATTCCCACTACGCCCCTCCTTTAATTTCTCTATACTCATCATTTGCAGTATTCCTGCCAAGCACACTAAGTACCACACAATAACCCACAGTGTTACCATCACACAGTTACCCTGGCATTCACACTAAAGCTGGGCATGCATAGTCAGATAAAATGCCTGTCAGAACGACAGACATTTTATTTGGCAGCCTGTAATCCAGCAGATATTATGGGAATACATTGTGATATATCTCACAGTATATGGCCCAAGATATCTGCGCTCCTCCTGAGGAGGAAACATTTCCCTGTTCTTACCATTGAAGGAACAGGAAAATGTCCGTCACTCGGCATGGGCAGAGCATACACTGCCCTATGATTCTGACTCTTGCCGCGATTCTGAGCAGCGGCAATGTGTGCTCCAGGATGTTGCCTACATTCCCCTCCCATAGTCCAAAACCTACTATACTATATATTAGTGTGTTTGTGGGGTGGGAAATGTAGACGGTACAATCCCCAGGGCTTAAGCACGTCTTGCTATAAGGGAAAGGCAGCTTGCTACAGGGTGAAGACCTCAAGTTCTAATGGTCTTGTCTCTCTACAAATTCATAGGAAAAATGAAACATTTATGTTTTAACAATAGTGAGAATACTCTAATAGAACAGCAATGACAGGGAAATTGTAACCAGAATACCATTCCCCAAAGAATTCTAATGAAAAGTATGTAATGGCAAAGTGTAAGCAATCAGAGTTTGTCATGTAAAAGAAAAAAAAAAGAAAACATTTTTATCCCAACTTTTAATTTCTAATCTAAAGGGATTGTGTTATACAGTACATGGAATCCATAGGAAAATATTTTTAATTTGTCATCGAATGGGATCTTCTTATTTTTTAAGGCAAATACATTTTAAATATTTTTATCTCCAGGAAAATCTTTTTAATTGGTAGTCACACTGATTTTTTTTCTTCTTGTAATTTATATGAACCCTTCCTAATGTGTAATCCAAAATAAATAATAATAAAAAAATGCTATGAGGCGCCATTCCTGTCAATTAATTTCCTATTGATTTCAATAGTGTCTACAGTATGTGTAGCACACAACTCCATTGTAACAAATGGGCCATTGGAATGTCCATTGACAGGAATTGCAAAAATACAGCACATTGTTGGTATAACCAATAGCATATACAGATGCAGGGTCCGAGGGTCTCAACCCAGCCTCTTGTCTTATTGTCCCGTCCCACCCCCACTGATGAACCTGTAGAACGTGTAGATGATAAATTAATAACCCATCTTTGAAGCCTGTTCAATGCACAGACTATTAAATTGGCTATCTACTATACATGAGTTTATCAGATTATGGGACTGTTTATACAACACATACCTAATTGAGTATCTGCTTTATAAGCTAGCCACCAGATTGAGGTCGTCTTAGTCTACCGGCCGCCAGATTGGGGTCGTCTTAGTCTACCGGCCGCCAGATTGGGGTTGTCTTAGTCTACCGGCCGCCAGATTGGGGTCTGCTTAGTCTACCGGCCGCCAGATTGGGGTCTGCTTAGTCTACTGGCCGCCAGATTGGGGTCTGCTTAGTCTACTGGCCACCAGATTGGGGTCTGCTTAGACTACTGGCCGCCAGATTGGGGTCTGCTTAGTCTGCTGGCCGCCAGATTGGGGTCTGCTAGCCGCCAGATTGGGGTCTGCTTAGTATGCTGGCCGCCAGATTGGGGTCTGCTTAGCATGCTGGCCGCCAGATTGGGGTCTGTTTAGTATGCTGGCCGCCAGATTGGGGTCTGCTTAGTATGCTGGCCACCAGATTGGATTCCGTTATACATGCAGATAATCTCCACCTTGGGATATCTTTTTTTGGACACAGGATTTTTTTTCCCAAATTGAAAATAAGTGAGCTCATCACTACATCTGAAGGTTCTCCTGAGTATTTGGGACACTGGGTTTCATTCAGAGCCGCTCGTAAGCAGCTGCTCGTTCGTTCCGAGTGATGATCGCACATCTGCGCATGCGTATGGGTATTAGTACGCATGCGCGAACCAGTCAGTGCGGCCAGAAATCGTTTGCTCGCAATATAGCGAATGCCTGCTATTTTGAGTGACAGGATGAGGCGTTTGTGGGTGGTAACAGGGGAAGGTGCTTGAACACGGGGAGTGGAAATCAGAATGCAGGTGTGCTTAAAGGTCAAAACGGGCATTTTAAGGGTGTGCATAATTAAGAAAGCAGCGTCATCGACCACATCAGTTGGGTGTTTTTTAGCCAGAACTGCTCGCAATATTGCGGTAGGAAAAACCAACCACAAGAATAGCGAGCAGTTCATACGCTGTTCGATGTACTCGATTAATCTAATAAATAGCGGACATGACGTATGATGCAAGCGGCCAGGGGGTGTTTTGTACTAAAAAACGTCCGCATGTTTTGTTCGCTCGTTCAGACATGGAGGCGTCAACAGACCGCAAAGAGCGAAAGGTTAATTTAACTAGCCACCCCCTTTTTCTGAACGAGCGAGCGCAAATAGCGTCCGGCTCTGAATCAGACCCACTATCCCTAATAGATCTTGTTCTATAGAACTGTCTTTTAAACCCCACCTGTGTGTACTGAAGAATTGTTATTGATATACTAAGATATAATTATATATATATATATATATATATATATATTTGCAATACACATGCTAATATACAGTAGTTACAGTTATGGAGAAATTAAGATCCGCAATATATATGTGACTGAGAATTTTTAAATGAAGGGGTTCTGCAAAGTACTGACCAGAATGGACTCTTTTTAGTATTAGTAACCAAAAAGAAGGAGGGTCCTGCTAGAGAGAGCTTGCAATCAACAGGGAACAGATTGAAGTAGTGGCACAAGGGGGTGACATGAAGAGGGTAAGGATTTGGGGAGGAGGTGGGAAGGGTAACTACTCCCATATACTCAAGGGCAGTATCAATTAAGTAGAAATACAATTGTATATTTTACTACAAGCATAGCTTCTTTCTAAAACATTATAATAAATAACTAGATATATATTATTGGAATATATCCGTTTTTCCAGTTTTATCTGGAGGTTTTTCATGCTTATGTTCACACTTCTTAGTGTTATATATTTAACTTGTCTAATGGACCTGTCCACTGCTGGACACAATAAATGTAAGACTGACAATTATATTTATTTCAGTTACAACTATAATGGACTATGTTTCTGCCAGGTCATTTCCATTACAAGAAACGTATTTTTCCTTTCTCCAAATTGTGTATAAATTATGATACACGAGGAGTAATATGAGATGCAAATGTCAGTGTAATAAGAATTACATTGGTAAGTAGTGGGGTTAGGGGGAGGGTTAGGGTTAGGCACTAGGGGGGAGGGCTAGGGTTAACCACTAGGGGATGGGTTAGGGTTAGGCACTAGGGGGGAGGGCTAGGGTTAACCACTAGGGGATGGGTTAGGGTTAGGCACTAGGGGGGAGGGCTAGGGTTAACCACTAGGGGATGGGTTAGGGTTAGGCACTAGGGGGGAGGGCTAGGGTTAACCACTAGGGGATGGGTTAGGGTTAGGCACTAGGGGGGAGGGCTAGGGTTAACCACTAGGGGATGGGTTAGGGTTAGGCACTAGGGGGGAGGGCTAGGGTTAACCACTAGGGGATGGGTTAGGGTTAGGCACTAGGGGGGAGGGCTAGGGTTAACCACTAGGGGATGGGTTAGGGTTAGGCACTAGGGGGGAGGGCTAGGGTTAACCACTAGGGGATGGGTTAGGGTTAGGCACTAGGTGGGAGGGCTAGGTTTACAGTGCCAGGTTGTATATATGCTAAGTCGAAGGGAAAGTAAAAGCAGTCACAATAACACAGAGTACTTACGGTATTGCCAGATGTTTTCTTGGCATAGAGAACACGGGGGGCAATTTATGCCGCAAACCCCTAAAAGAGAATACAGACACCATAGTACCTAAATGACTCCATGAGAACATTATACAACTTAATGAAGCTGAATCACGTCATTGGGACACTGGGTCTCATTCAGACCCGGCTGCAAGCGCTCGCAACCGGGTCGATGATAAGGCCCTGCGCACGCGGACCGGCCGCACTGCGCGTGTGCAAGCCCCGGAGCGAGAGAGAAATTCTCTTGCTCCGGAGCTCACTACAAAAGGGGCGGCTGACGATGGTGATCGACAGCTCGCCCTGTTTTGTAGGCGGGGCGGCTACACAAACTGAGGTGTTCTAGACGGAACGCCTGCTGTTTTGTGGGCGGCCGCACTGACATCAGCAGTGATGTCAGTGGGGAGCTTCCTGCTCGATCAGAGCAGGAAGCTCCCTGGGGCTTGCGGTTGCCGAGACCCAACCTTAGGGTCCCGTCGCAAGCCCCGATGGTCGCAATGGTCTTGACCATCGCGACCATCACCCTGGTTGGTTGCTAAAGCTGTGGGTGGTAACCCACAGGTTAGCTAGTGACCAGGAGGCCACACTTTAAAAATCAAGCAGCCGCCCTCATTCAGATAGAGTGCTCGCTTCTTACGAGCGCCTCTGAATGAAGGCCGCTGTCCTCCTCATTTTATACTCATCAGTTATTCTATATTATTATACAGAAAAATAAATATATTACAATGATATTTAAGTAAAATGTAATATGCTGTATGACAGTTACTGCGATGCAAAGATTAGTATATGAATGGGATCCATAACTAGATATTATGGCAAAGCTGTAACTAGACATAGTGGTGCCCTGTGTGAGAAGGAGCATCTGTGCTTCCCCCCCGAATGTTTTATTTTGATATTACTGTTAGTTTGCAACACTGGAGGGGCCATGACAAATGATACTGTACCAGTCTGGTCCTGGGGCTCTTGGCTGTTATTATTGTTTCTCCCCATTTTGTGTGTTTAAATGCTGGAAGGTATGTACATAGGGCCTGATTCAGCTTGGATCGCAGTTAATAATACGCATGCAATTGGACGATTGTTGCGTTCTGTGAATGCGTACGCATCACAATGCGCATGCCGTCCACTGCGATTGCAGAGACTACGCAGACTCATTGCAGAGTGATTGACAGGAAGTGCCGTTTGCGGGTGGTGACGGGGGGGGTGGTCGGAGAAATGCTGGCGTGCCAGTGTGTTCGCACTCTGTTTCAGGGGCGTGCATAAATTAGTCACTGGGAAGCCATATGCAGCCTGAGATCTCATAGCGTGCGTGGCTGTTAGCAATTTCTGAGTAAGGTCAGGGCTTGTGCAAGTGTGTGTATGGGTCCGATGTTACTCGTTTCTACTGATGGTTTTGTTATTCTGCTGAGTATTATGGATGTGCGTATGGTAAAGTGGGCGTCCTTATGTAGTGCTGAGTATTATAGATGTGTGTATGGTAAAGTGGGCACCTTATGTAGTGCTGAGTATTATGGATGTGTGTATGGTAAAGTGGGCGTCCTTATGTAGTGCTGAGTTTGCATTGTGATCGCAGTGGATTAGCTTGTTATCGCAGTTGAACTGCTTGTGTACACAGTATTGCGATCTGTAGTGAATCAGGCCCATAGATGGAGAACACAATATATTATTCTCTGTAGGACATCATTTCCTAATAGTACACGCTGGCAGTAGTGTCCTTACATTATATTATTGACATGAAATCTGTTGTGTAGATGAAAAATATCCCCATGGTGTAAGGTATACATGCCTACCCTCCCGGTGTCAGGGTTCAGCCTAGGATCGGCCTCTCTCACCTCCTTGCCGGCTTCCCCTGACTTCCTTGCGGTCAGACGTCTGGTGCAGTTATGGATGTGGGCTGAGTATTCTGCCTTAGGTGCTTTTTGCGAGCTTCCATGGTCGGCTGTGTGTGCTGGGGATCGGAGTTCCCATCATGGGCGCCGCCATGACAGTTCCTCTCATGTGACAGTACTCCTAACCTATGGTAGCATGATTTCAGTCAACTGATGCTGTGCTCCAGTAATCTGCTACCCCTGGGTATAAATCCGCCTCCAGAACTCCAGGAAGACGCTGTTCAACTTCGTTATTCCAAGTGCCTGTGTTACTCCCACTGTTGCTCTGTGCTAAATCCTTCAGCGTGTTGCTTCAGCCTGCTCACAGTTTCCCAGTTTCCTGTATTAGCTTCCATGCTAAACCTTACTCTGAGAATTTAGCTTTCTCACAGTACTTCAGTGTTTCATGTCCCTTCCCTGTGTGTCTTTGTATATGTGCTGCTAATTCTATTGCAGCTTTCTTGTGGCTATTACCCTGTATCACTGAAGTGTCAGATTACCTGCTGGTATTAATTAGCTCACAGCTGGACCTCCCAGCACATGTCTGTGTCAATCTGCTCTGTGTCTTGCCTGTGCAATCTGCACCTGCATATATAATTATTCCCAGTATTTTGCCTTTGCCCAGTACCAGCATTTCTAGCTCTCCCAGTATTTGGCATTTGTCCAGTACCACATTTCTAGCATTCCCAATATATTCCTTGAGTCCACTCTACTCTTGTATGTGCAATCCCCAGTATATGTTTGTGTTTTCCTGCATATTTAGCAAACTCCTGCCTGTGTCCACATCTCCCTGAGCTGCTGAGCTAGTCAGCTCCTGGATTTCTTAGTGATTCTTAGTACATTCTCAGTAATCTCATGCAAGCCGGTGATCAGGATTTCTAATTGTGTTCCAGTGTATCTCCAGTGTTCTAACAATAACTTAACGTAATATAGTTTCCGGTCTTCTGCCATTCCCAGGTACCTGTCCAGAGGGCCGCGACCTGCTCACTTGGTGCAGCGGAAAACCAAATCCCATTTGGAGGGGTCACTGGAGAACACCACCAAGTGATTTAGACTCCGCGCCTCTGGGCAGGTCTAGCCAAACCTGGGTTCGGCTGCAAATAGGAGACCTAGCCACAGTCACTCCGATAGTCACCTGAACCCCCCGGCTCACCGTCCTCCATAGAGGATCACTTTCACCAGATTGTGACACCCGGTTTTCGCGGGAGGCTCCTGATTTTTTGAGTACCCCCCCCACACCCACCCGGAAGGGTAGGCATTTCTCCCGCATTCTGCCCACTTCCTAGGGAAGTGGGTAGAATAAGCAATCGCGGGTCTCCGTGTAGGGGGTGGGGCTTAGTGATGTGATTCTACATGAATCACCTCATTTGGCCCTGCCCCTATGTAAATTCTAGCCAATCGTGGTAATTTTACCACAAGGGGCGGGGCTTCATGCAGCAAATCATCAGGCCCCGCCCCCGTTGCCGTCCTCCTGCTTCTCTTACCCGGGCTTCTCCCAGGAAGAGATATTAAAAGGTAGGCAAGTATGGTGTAAAGTAATACAGTATAATATATGTGTTTCCAGTGAGTCCCTGAAACTGCTGAATACATACTTTACATTTTTTATACTAGCTTTACTATAGGTAAAATGGTGTAACTGTCAGTATGAGGACACTTTGATATGTGTAACCTATTTACCTGCTATGACTGTGCACTGGAGCCCAGTGTGCCAAAGTGACACACTGGGGTCTTCTTGGGGCATATCTATAATGGGTGCAGGGTGTGCGGGGCACATGGGCCCCCGGTCCAGGGAGGCCCACACCGCACACCCTACACCCATAGGTTATTATACTTACCTCTCCACTGATTCCCAAAGTGCTGCTCCGCAGTGCCGTACCGGCACTGTACAGCAGCAAACAATCACTGGGAAAATAGCCAGGTGCACCGCTACTAATACATAGTAGTGTGCGCCCACTGGCATATAGAGATTGTGTCGGGCAGCCGGTTCCCTATACCCTAGTTACGGCCCTGTGATGGTATATGATGAACATTTAAATAGAACTAACTAAAATATTTCATAATAACCCTATTCTTATCTATAACTAACACTATTTTTCATTATGTTACATTTTTATCCATAATTCCCATTGTTACATATTGTTCATGTGATATCAGCACAAAGTACGTACGTGCATCTCATAAGAACAATGTCCCTGGAACTGAACCTGTTGTCCTTCCAGTCCGGCCCTACGGAAAATAATACAGAAATAATACAGTTACTATTGTGTCTGGTATATCAGTCGCTTCCTTTGCCTAATCTACATTCCAGTCCTATGTAATATACACCCCTCCATGACAGCATACCCCAAGGCAGCCTTTTTTATATATATATATATATATATATATATATTGCACAGCTGTCAAGACCAGCATGTTTACACATGTCCCAACTGTCCCAGCATGGTAACTTGCTGGGTAACTACAATTTGTATTGCTGCAATAAGCTGTGATATCGATGGTTAGTCCACAACTATGATAAACAGACCCATTAAACTTTTAATGACATGGTACAAGAATACCTGGAGGACGAGTCTCAGCTGAACATTGGTTGCTCTGGCGCCTTCAGGGATCTTGTGGGCGAGACTCAGATGGTGCGCCTTCACCTGCAGGAGGAAGGGTGACAGCAGAGAGTTAGTTACTGGGCACCGGTACACTCAGAGAAAACAGGGAGACAGGAGATTATGGATGGGTAACCACCGTGTCCTCACACAGACATGTAATACTACAGGTGTAGCTTTTATCACTGATTGAGCCTGTAGTAGATATTTTTAACATATTTTAATTGGTAGCTGAATTTCTAATAGAATTTCAGTATTTAATTCTATAATACTACAGTGGATGACTAGATATATCATATATAATTGGAATACATTTGTTGTACTAGTTGTATCTGGAGGTTTTTCATGCCTTTGTTCACATTTCTTAGATTTATATATTTAGCTTATCTTATTGGCCGTGATTCAATTCAGCGCACTGTTAAGTCGGAGAATGGCGGTTCTCGCGACTTAACATGGGTGTTTTGTCGCGAGAACCGCATTCTCCGACTAAAGTGCTGGCCACAAGGCTGTTAGCACACTTTTGTCAGGTTTCTCCTCGCACCCTCAGGAGCATGCGAGAAGAAATCCTTTAGTCGGGCCAAACATCGGGCTGAATTGATTAGCTCTGGTACCTCCCTCCCAAGGCTATTCATCATCGCTTTGATTTAAATCGCAGCCATGGACTTGTTCACTACCAATTATTTTTATTTCATTTACAACATATAAGATGTAAATGTCAGTGTAATAAGCATTACATTGTATGACAAACAAATATATAAATACTAGGACTTATGGAAAAGGTAAGTAACCACAATGACATTGAAATCACATACCTCAGGTATTGCCAGGTGTTTTCTTGGCTTAGGGACCATGGCCTCAGGTACGGCCAGGTGTTTTTTTGGCCTTGGGACCACGGTCTCAGGTACTGCCAGGTGTTTTATTGGCCTAGGGACCACTGCCTCAGGTACTGCCAGGTGTTTTCTTGGCTTAGGGACCATGGCCTCAGGTACTGCCATGTGTTTTATTGGCCTAGGGACCATGGCCTCAGGTACTGCCAGGTGTTTTATTGGCCTAGGGACCACTGCCTCAGGTACTGCCAGGTGTTTTCTTGGCCTAGGGGCCATGGCCTCAGGTACTGCCAGGTGTTTTATTTCCCCTAGGGACCATGGCCTCAGGTACTGCCAGGTGTTTTCTTGGCCTAGGGACCACAGCCTCAGGTACTGCCAGGTGTTTTATTGGCCTAGGGACCACGGCCTCAGGTACTGCCAGGTGTTTTATTGGCCTAGGGACCATGGCCTCAGGTACTGCCAGGGGTTTTCTTGGCATAGGAACCACAGGATGCAGTTTATGCAGCGAAGCCCTAAAAAGAGAACACATTTGCACCTAAAGGACTAGGGGCTCTATTTATTAACATTATTTTTACTAAAATAAAGTGAAAAGGGGTGTTTTCACACCCTTTTCACATAATTTTAGTATCACCTATAGTTATTACAGGGCAATTGGAGTAGAATTCGTAAAATTCTACTCCAACCCCTAAGTATCACTTATTTTTAGTAAGCAGATCGCATTTCCCATAATTGTAATGGGAAATGTGATCCGACCAGAGTTACTAAAAATAAAATGTGATAAAAATACCTAGGGAGGCCCTGTGATAATAACGCCACCTGGAGGTGGCGTTATCCAGGGTCACCCCCGGTTACCGGCCTCCTACTTTGCTCTAACGGGGAGAGCAGAGCCGGGAGCCGGTCCCAGTAATCAGCTGTGTGGTCTAAACAGACCGCAAGCTCATTACTGTAAAAAAAAAAAAAGTCTAAATTTTTCTTTACTTACCTGACTCCAGGGACCGGTGATTGGGCCTCCGGTGATTACTCCCCTCCAGTCAGCTGGTCTCCCATACTGCCCTGCGGCCCGGTCATCAGGGGATCTGGTCCCAGCGCAGTGTGGGATATCACCTGACCGGACGCATGGAGGACATCACCGAAGTGCTATTAAGGGAGGGGGGGGGTCACGGGAGAAAGGGGGGTCCGCGATCGCGGGGGGCAGGGCTTAGCATTAGGAAGGCGGGGCTTAGCACCGTGGGGATAGCAGCGGCCGGTCGGCGCATGCGCGGGCACTTTGTCACGGTATTTTTTGCGAAAATACCGTGACTAGTGTGCGGATGGGATTCGCAGGGACAGAGCTTTCTCGCAAGCTCTGTCCCTGCAAGGGATTTGTAGTAAATCCCTGTGATATTGCCTGAATTCACAATGCGAATTCAGTCGATAATATCACACTACAATCTGCATTTAATATGCGGTTTGTAGTAAATAGAGGCCTAGATGAGAATGTAACAATAGCTAAGGTTAGTATAATATAATAATGTACCCATAGCTACATATTATGGTGTATTATGATTAACATTTATATAGTAATAGCTAAAAAAATACTTCATAACAATCTATTCTTATCTATAAATTACACTAATTTTCATAATTTTACATTTCTATACATAAATCACATTGTTATTGTTCATGTGATATCTGCACAAAGTACTTATTCAGAGCGTCTCATAGGACCAGTGTTACTGGAACTGGGGGCTTTGTCCTTATGGTCCTTATGGGCTGGCTCTATGGAAAAGAACACAGAAATAGTACAGTTACTACTTTGTCTGGTGTATGTTTTGCATCAGTTAGTCAATGGATTATAGTTTGGAAGTGTAAACCCCTATTTGTTCCTATTGTTCCTGGGTCAGTTGCTTCCTTTGCCTAATCTGTAACTGTAAAGACCAGCATATGTACATACCTCCCAACCACCCAGCATGGTAATTTGTGGTGTAACTACAATATGTATTGCTGGGATAAGTGGTGATGCAGATTGTTAGTGCACAACTATGATAAACAGACCCCTTAAACTTTTCATTACAAGATAAAAGAATACCTAGAGGTTGAGGGTCTTCCAGCTGCACTTTGCTTTCTCTTGCAGCCTCAGGGATTTTGTGGGGGGCACAAACACGGTTCCTCTCCACCTGCAGGAGGAAGGGTAAACAGCAGAGAGTTATGCTGGGTACACACTGGTCGATCAATTGATCGGCCAATATATCTGCTGGACATCGGCCAGTGTGTACAGACGATATGTCTGTGAACCGTGTCGTTCATAGACATATTGCATTGGCTGTGCTGCACAGCCGATGGACAGATTCTGTATCTGCAGACATATCTATCCATCGGCAAGTATGTACAGACCGCCCGCACACACACAGTGGCAGCCGTGGGGAGGGGGGTGGCCCCGATTTGCCTCCCTGCCAGCGGGACTAGCGGCTGCCAGATAGATGATGTCCGTTTAGTATGTATGAACGACCATCATATAAATATATATTTGCAGATCACTCAATCTGCAGATATATCTTTCAGGTGTGTAGCCACCTTTAGTTACTGGGCACCGACACACTCAGAGAAAACAGGGAGACAGGAGATTATGGATGGGTAACCTACGTGTCCTCACAGAGACATGTAATACCACAGGTGTAGCTGTTATCACTGATTGAGCCTGTAGTAGATATTTTTTACATATTTTATTTGGCAGCTGAATTTTCAATAGAAAGTAAAAGAACACATTCCAACCAATCTTCTAATAAAACTGATTTTGAATGTTTTGTTTTATTTAATAATAAATCCCTTGTTCCACCACAGTTATACCCAGTAACATAGATAAACAGGGCTGCCATCAGAAATTCTTGGGCCCGGTACTAACAAAATAGGAAGGCCCCCCCCCTGGATATGGGGAGGGGGCACAGGGAAGGCAGGCTGGCTGGACTGGGGAGGGGCAAGGCAGGCTGGCTGAACTGGGGAGGGCACAGGAAAGGCTGGCTGGATATGGGGAGGGGGCACAAGGTAGACAGGCTGTTTGGCTGGACTAGGAGGGGGGACGCAGGGAAGACTAGCAGTAGCAGGCCAGGGGGAGGGGCAAGGCAGGGAAGGTTGGCTGGCTGAACGGGGGGCTGGGTGCAGTAAAGACTGGCTGGCTGGACTGGGGGGTACAGGGCAGGGTCAACATACCTTAGTTCTCCTGAGAGAGATTGGGCCCGGCTAGCTACGGCGAGGAATGCACCGGGAATGCACGGCTGGCAGGGGCCAGGGAGAAAGCATCAGCGCTGTGGAATTCAACTATGGAGTTGGACTGGAGCTGTCCGCCAGCATCCGCGCTGCTGCAGCATCTGAACTAAACAGCCGGCCGTGAGCCAATCACAGCTTGCGGAACGGCAGCCATTCAGGAGCAGCCGGTCCTGATTGGCTGATAAGGAGTTGCTGCTCCTGATTGGCTGCCATTCCACGAGTCAATCACAGCTCTTGGTCGGCTCCAGTACTTACTACATTAGGGGAATTCCACAGCGCTGATGCTTTCTCCCTGGCCCCTGCCAGCTGCCCTGTGCAGTCTTCGCCGCTGTCAGCCGGGCCCCCTCTGTCTCCGGGCCCGGTACTAGAGTCCCGGCAGTCCCCCCCTGATGGCGGCCCTGTAGATAAATATGCTGTTACCCCTTGGGGGCTGCTCACCAGTGTTTTGATGTGCTTGGCCTTGCTCCCGTAGGTGAGTGTGCTGCGAGAGTCTTCATAGGCAGCATCCACAGGGCTGATGTGTGTGATCATCACCATTCTGCTCCTGCCACTCAGTGTGCCCTGTGATAGATAAAGCTCTGGTTATAGGGGAGATCACTGAGGAATCCTTACACAGTGTAATGAGCAGTTTAAAGATCTACTACTATTGTTTTATGCTATGTTTGTGAGAAACAAATGATACCACTAATTACTAATATCATGGTTGATTGCAGCCATTGTGTGAGATAAAACAGAACATTGTGTTAGTAACAATATTCCTGATGACTGGGGTTCAGGCATAGATGCTGTGGCCACACCCCCATAGCCTTTACAATGGGGGTTGGCCACACCCCCATACACGAGACCACACACCCCTTTAGTACCAGGGCATAATAAAGCCTCTTAATGGCCCTGTTTGATAACTCACATACATATTCCTAAATGCTTATATAGCAAAAAGCTATCTAAGAACTTAAGTGACTAATGGTACTTATACATCAGCCATGGGTGTATCCAGGGGCTTATTAAGTTCGCTGACGGCAGCCGGGGAGAGAAGAGGGAGTGAACACGGGCCCCCTCCTCTCTCCCCGGCCCCCTCCTCTCTCCCCAGCTGCCGACAGCGAACTGACAGCAGCAGTAGGCTCTGGGCACTAGAGTGTGCCCGGAGTCTACTGTGCATGCGTAAATCACCAGGAAAATGGTGCGTCAGCCATTTTCCTGGTGACTTCCTACTGCACATGCACAAAACACTGGGAAAATAGCGCTACTCTGTGGGATTTAGGAGTGGCAAGTATATAAAAAAAAAATAATGGGTGCAGGATGTGCGGTGTGGCCCCCCTAAATTGCACACCTTGCACCCATTATAAATAAGCCCCTGGGTGTATCTATAATGGGTGCAGAGTATATGGGTTACATGTCCAGTGGTCTCAAGCCGTACCCTGCATAACTTATACTTAACACTCTGCCAATGCTGCTGTAATCACCAATGTAGTCACTGGGAAAATGACATGGGAGCCATATTTCCATAGTTCTGCACATGCCCAGTAAAGGAAGCTCAGTGCCAGAGTATAATTAGTGCATGTGCCTGTAAGAGAAGGGGGAGTCCTGCATGGAGACTGTACACGGGGCCCTTCTCTCTTATCATTATCCCTGACATCAGGTACAGTTGTATGGTCCTATGTATGTAGGAAATCTCATAGTAATAACATACCTTTAGCAGCCAGGTCAATTTGCTGTCCTGATAGTTTATATGGCTGCCTGGTCTCTTGCGTAGCGCCGTAATGCAATTCCTTAGGGCCAGAAGGGAGCGGTTATATAGCCACTTTCTCTCAGGGTTTGGCCAGTGTTCTTAGTCTGACATAGAAACAGAAAAGATAATGAAGACACATCTGACTTCAGTCACAGTGTGGTTGTGGTACAAACACAAACTATTGTATGATAAAACTAATTACACAATTTACTTCAATTATGTCCCAAGACAGTGAATCCCATTCACCTTTGTTTCAGTTAGTGATATTGGCAGAAATGCTTTTCTTACTGCATGTAATTTATCCCAAGCTACTAAAGAAACAATGTAATTACATTATTAGTATCATTAATTTGATACTGGTTTATGGTATTAATTAAAAAATTACTTTAATCAAAATGTCATAGAATTTGTTATGAGTAACAGATTGGGAATCACCGCTCTAAGTGGAGAAAGGCCATGCTTAGGGAGGACTACAGACATGAGAAAAAAGGGCTATGAAAGACTGGGTGCATGGTCGATGGTTCAATTCCTGCAAGCGGCAGCCCGGCAGGGGTGAAGATCCCGATCGTTAAAAAGGTAAGTATCGCTAACCCTATTTTCCCCCCTAACCCTAACCCTCCCTTAGGGGTGCCTAACCCTAACCTCCCCCCAAGTGCCTAACCCTAACCCCCCTCTAAGTGCCTAAACCTAACCCCCCCTTCCCCGCAGCCTAACCCTAAGTCTCCCGGGGGGTGCCTAATCCTAACCTCCCGGGGGTGCCTAACCCTAACCCTCTTCCCCTAGCCTAAACCTAACTCTCCCGGGGGGTGCCTAAACCTAAGTCCCCCCGGAGCCCTAAAACCTAGCCCTCCCCCCACACGGCTGTTTGCGCCCGGCTTACCTTCATTCAGTATGCCAGGCGTTGGGCTCCCAGCGTAGGTCTAATGACAGGCATCGACTTTTTGACGCCTGTCATTAGTACCTTGCCGGGAGTAGAGAGTCGGGAAGCCGGCGGTTGGCATTTAGACTGTCGGCTTCCTGACTGCATCCCTGAAAGGCTCTGTTATAAGTCCTTCACTACAAAAAGATACAAAAACAAATGACAACGTTCATAAGAGCTTTAATGAAAGGAAAGAGCTTACTTTACATGCCACCTCAGAATACAGGACAAGGTCTACCCTAGAACTACTTAGCTCTCTGATAATTATACACATAATGGATGTAATTTACATTGCACAGGGCAAGAGCAGCTTTGGTCTCACCATGTGCCTCAATTTCTGCGAGCAGGGTGATGACTAGCTATGGGCCACCAGTGCCACCCCACGGCCCTTGCTCCTGGCTAGCAGGGTGCCTGGAATCCTGCTGCCAGGATTGCTGCTGCAGCACCCATGGACATCCTGCGGACACTTCAGATGGGCACTCTGCACAGTATAAGCAATTCATCGGGCATCCTGAGGACACCCAGCCAGTGCTGCGCTTATTGGAGCTGCCAACCATAGCCCCCGTGCATGACATAATGATGTCATACAGTACATGCAACATCATGACATGGTGCACTCAGGGGGCGGGGGTGGCCCAGGGTGTAATTAGAAACATAGAAACATAGAATTTGGCAGATAAGAACCACTTGGCCCATCTAGTCTGCCCCATTTTCGGCTCTGTGTGTGAGTGCACCTAGATTTCCATCAGGGTTTAATTTTACCAAGCAAGGTGGTGACATTTGCAGAAGGAGCGGAAGAATATAAAGGTGATGGGAGGAGTTGGGAGGAGTGAAGGTGACCCTAGCATAATATATATGGTGTTGGTGCACCGCTGTTCCTCATCGTACAGAGCAGAGCTGGACCAAAATCTTACGCAGTGCACATCTGGAGATTGTTCTCTAGGTTGCAGAGGCGTTCCCTTACAGCGGATAGTAGGCAAACAACTAGGAGTGCTCTGGGTGGACTATCTGTGCTCATTGGTGCAAAACCAAAGCATTTAGAATAGTGCAGCTTTAGTAACCTATATTCTTGAAAATACATTGTATGTTCCTCTTTGTGATTGCCTGGGCTCTCTCTGGGTGCTCTGGTTTTCTTCAAAATCATGCTGGCAAGTGACTTGGCTGCTGGCCAAAAAATGGGATCCCTGTATGTGAGTGTGTGTGCGTGCATGTGTGTGTGTGTTATGAGTATATATAAGGGCATATTCAATAGGCTGTGAGAATAGCAAAAAACCCGCACCCGTGAGGTTTTTCCTGCAGGTGCGTGTTTTTTGCTATTCTATTAGGTGTGTGTTTTTTTTAATATACGTGCCAGGAGGTATTTTTTAACACACCTCCTGAGCAAGCGTGATTTTTCCTAAAATCGATGATTTTAGAAGAAATCACTGGGACTTGCTCTGACACCCGGTCGGCACCCCCCCCCCCCGAGGACTAATTAAGCAATTTGAAGTATCCAATTGGCTTAATTAGTCCGTAATTACTTACCTTCTGCAGCGCTGTCTATGTCAGTGTGTGTGCTATATATCATTGTGTGTGCTGAATGTCAGTATGTATGAGTGTGTGTGTGTATGAGTGTCGTGTGCATGTGTCCCGGTGTCAGTGTGCCCCCCCCAGTCTCACTGTGTTCCCCTCGGAATGGGCGCTGGGAGAACTACATCTCTCAGCAGCCCTTGCCCCTCCCACCATCCCCCAGGTCTCCCAGCAGCCCCCTCTCCAGTAAGAAGAGAGAGAGGAAGCTACTGGGAGCCATGGAGAACCCCATGCAGGTAAGTGTTTTTTTTTGTTTGTTTTTTATAAATTTACGCGGCGCGTGGTTTTCAATGTTGAAAACCCCGCATCCACTATTTTTTTTATTGAATCCCGCTGGTATCGGGAGTGCGCATACCTGTGGGATTCTGAAATTGGGCACGAGGGGCACGAGGATTTAGCCTCGCTAAACCTCGTGCCCAATTGAATATAACCCATACTGTAAGCTGCAATGGGCCAGGGACTGGTGTGACAGACAAATATTCTCTCTGTAGACAGTGATAAAGCATGAACACTGCAGAAAGATAGCAAACTCTTACCATATTTACCTCTTTGGCATTGCAGGGGGAAATACAAAGACATTATAATGAGATGTGAAAATACAAGTGATACCTGGCATGCTCGCTCTGATCCCGCCAGGTCTACCATGTACAGCCGGCCCGTGCACACTCCATCATTACTCGTCTGCTTTGCGGTGACTTGTACAACAGCATGGGAGCGGGATGAGTTCTTATTGGCAGCTGTGGTTGCCTTAGAGCGGCGCTTATTCCCTTTAATCAGTAATGTGATGGCCTGAAAAAGAAAGTAATATAGATGCACCGACACTCTTGTGGTTACACAAAACAGAGCATACAGTTATACTCGCCCATGTGTTATAGCTACAGCAGAGTCACTACACCAGCAACCACATAGTCATGGGCTCTGCTTATTCATTCACACAATGGGCAAAATTTACTAAGCGGTGTTTTGATGGCGGTTTCTATTCTATTCTAAACCCCGGCGGTTTGGTGGCGGTTTCTATTCTATTCTAAACCCTGGGGGTTTGGTGGCGGTTTTGCAGCAGTTTCTAAATGACAGCCCTGTTCTATTCTATTCTAAAATGTGTTTTGACTGTGGTTTGGCAGCGCTTTTGCTATCTGCAGATTTACTAAGGCCAAAACCGCTGCAAGACTGCCATCAAAACACATTTTAGAATAGAATAGAACAGGGCTGTCATTTAGAAGCTGCTGCAAAACTGCCACCAAACCCCCAGGGTTTAGAATAGAATAGAAACCGCCGCTTAGTAAATTTTGCCCTATATGTTCTTTACAGACAGCAAACCTGTTTATATTAGTCTGTACTTATATAACCTATTGTCATTTGTATCCCCCTTGTTCAGTGCTGCAGATCCCTTGTGGTGCCTTATAAATAAAAGATAATAATAATAATAATAATAATAATAATAATAATAATAATAATAATAATAATAATAATAATCATATAGACAGGATGACTAGCGGTGGAGCATGGACACTGTATAAGGGTAGCACAGACTAATGATAGTCACCTCTTCAGGACTGCTGGGGAAGAACTCTGCAATCCCTTCTATCTTGGTGTTGCCGTAGGGATCCTCTCTAAGGTTCAAACATCCAGAGGACGGTCTTAGCAGATCCCGAATGGTTTCATTGTAGACCTGAAAATGTAATGAAGGAATAATCACTCTCTGCAATACAAGCACGACAAGTGTGTAATCCACATATACTCTCTGGAAAGGGCTTGTGTTACTTGTGGTTCTCCCGATGCTGTATATCATGAAGAAAGTTTTTTTGTGGAATGTACATATAGGGCAGGGGCTCATCTTAGCTTTCAGTCCTCCACTAGTCCCCATGACTTTTAAAAAAAAGCAGAGTAGGGGGTCTCAGCTGCCCCCTCAAACTTTGTCACGGGGCCTGGTAATTGCTAGTTATGTGCAATTACATGTTATTATATGTAGGGGGATCACTTACAGTTGGCCGCATATGTGCGTAGAATGTACATAAGGAGGACACATAAAAAGCTTATTTCATGCATTTTTTTGGGACAGAATCATCTCAAGATGCATCCAGCTGAAATACAGCATTTGCTGCAGGTGTATATCAGGTGTAATAAGTGTGTATAGCGCACAATAATACAGATATGGTGTAGAGATGTGGATTGATAGTGTTATTAGTATATTATTAAGTAGCATTACCCTTTTTTTACACAATTAATAAATGCTTAAGTGGCATGTTCCATATAGTGTACACAGATACAGTGATTGCAGATAAAATTAAATTATTTTAAATACTCTCTCCTTCTACCTGTTCCCATCTTGCCCACTCCTCAATCTCTCCCTCTCATTATTAAACAACGTACCCTTGATCCTAGCACTCTCTCCAACTACCGACTCATCTATATCCTCCCTTTTTCCCCAGACTCCTTGACCGTATTGTTTACAACTGCATTACCACCCCCCAAGGTTCTGTTCTTGGACCTCTCCTATTCTCCCTCTATAAATCCTCTCTAGGTGAGCTCATCAGCTCTTTTGGCCTCAATATAATCTCTATGCTGATGATACTCAGATCTACCTCTCCTCCCCTGACCTCTCCCTCTCTCTCCTCACTCATATCTATAACTGTCTCTATGCTATCCCTGGATGTCCCAGTGCTTCTTAAACTTAATATGTCTAAAACTGAGCTGAACATCTTCCCACTCTCCCACATAACCTCACTACCTATAATTTAATTATCCATTGATGGCACAACAATCTTTTTTAGCTCCCAAGTGCGCAGTCTTGAAGTTATCCTTGACTCTTCTCTCATATTCAAACCACACATCCAGTACCTTTCGCAGTCCTGCCATTTCCATCTCAAATATATCTCCAGTATCAGACCCACTCTCACCATGGATGCTACTCAAGACCCTCATCCACTCACTGGTCATCTCCAGATTGGACTACTGTAACCTCCTCCTATCTGGCCTCCCTGACTACTGTCTCTCTCCTCTCCAATCTGTCCTCAGTGCTGCTGCTGGCTCATCTTCCTCTCCATGTACTACATCTGTCTCCCCTCTCCTACAAGCCCTTCCCTTTCAGAACCCTATCAAGATCCTCACACTCACTTACAAAGCAATCACACAATCCTCTCCCAGTTACATCTCTGACCTCATTTCCCTTCACACTCCTGTCTGCCCTCTTTGCTCCACTAATGAATGCTACTTCTCCTGCCAAACTTCAAACGGGCTCTCAAGATGCACATCTTCATCAAAGCCTTCCATCTGTCATCCTAACACTGTGTCCCATGCTCACTGTCTATCCCACCTGTGTCACCCGTCTGTCTGCCCCTGCCATTTAGAATATAAGCTTCCACGAGCAGGGCCCTCTTCCCCATGTACTTTTCCTTCCCTTACTATTATTTACAGCACCTAACTCTTCACTTCGGCAACCGTGCTACTTATTTCAGGGTTATGACCGCTGTTGTAGCAATATTTATATACAATGTATTTGTCCAGCATTATCTTGTACTGTACGTCACTGATATTCGTCTACTCAGTTTGTTTATGTACTTTGTTAGGCGCTGTGGAACCCTTGTGGCTCCATAAAAATAAAGGATAATAATAATAATAATAATAATAAGAAGAAGAAGAAGAAGAAGAAGAATACAAACAACTGTTATTACCTCATTCAAAACTGAAATGAGATGATTGTGTCCTGCAGTAATCCTAGTGGTAACAATTAAGTAATGTGAATATATTGCCGTGACTCCATATAACATAGCCGGGATTCTAATCCTACTACTATCAGCTGATGGGGTAGATACACAATCAGCCAATCAGAGGACAGCACTGCTAACAGTTATCGTCACTCTGTGTAGTTGCATCCGGCCCTCCAGCACCGGCAATAGACACATAACCCCAAATCTGCCTTTGCGTCATGTCTAATTGTGCTGCAATATACTTGGCCTATGTATGCTCACCTTTGCCTGTGCAGTATGTAAATTAATCATAGAATATAAACCAAGCACATATTCCTCACATATTACCTCAGCATAGGACACTGACACTGAGAACTTATTCTGCCCTCTCTGCACCTCGATGGTCTTATATAGATCTGTCAGAGTGCGAAATATCACTCCGGGCTCATGGCCATTGCCCATCATGGTAAAGGTCTTCCCGATGCCTGTGATAAATATAAAGGAAGAAAGAATGGCAGATATGCAATTATACAATGTGTCATGTCAGTAATGAACAATGACAGACATCATGTGACTAAGCCAATATTCATCAGGATGCTGCTCATCAGGTCACTCTCTCAGGGATGCCACCGCTTGTTAGTGAATGGGTAGACTGTGCACTATTGTATATTTGTTCTGTCCATAAAACACTGCCTCCACATTTGGTGATGGGTGCACCTATTCCCTGGTCAGTGAGAGTTAGGAGCAGTGGTAACTACAGCCTAGCACAAGCTGACAATGTAACCGGTAACTGGAAACATAATTTAAGATGCTTTATAAAAATCTAATATATGCACATTTGGGAGCTTTTATTAAACACAAAACAACATTGTGACATAGTTATGTGATCCAATACAATTTTACCTGTACAGCTATAGTGTAATATATTGTCAGACTATAGACCAAATCTATAACCATATTTTGGTAAATGAGATTTACCTTCTAACTACCACACTTGTCACCATTCTCATGCTATTACCATGCCCCAAATAGAAGAGTAATCCTTAAGAGCTATGACTTGTGCCCTTATTGGATGTTTTCAATTCAAATGTTCATCTATTATCCTGTATCTGTCATCACTATACAGAGGATTCAGTGCTCAGACCCGGATTGTGCCATGTACCCAACGTCTCACTTTCTGGAACCACCTGGAGAATTGCACAGCCCGTAAGGAAACTACTAGCCCACAATTACTAACAGTACAGATGGTCGGGGGGGTGTGGCTTGGAAGCCGAAGAGGAAAGCTGCATGGAGTCGGGGCTCCGTCAAGACTGAGCCTGCTGAACCAGTTCTTCCGGCCGTGCGCGGTGCTTCTTGGCTTTCCTACCGCCACAAACCATCTCTGCCCCCAGGGCGGGTGTTCCTGGTGCCTAGAGGGACTCTGGTTCCCGGATTCGGGCTGCCGGATCTTGCGGCCTACTGGAGACGCGGTGCGTGATGCTGGGTTCAGGCCCTCACCTCCCAGCTCTTGCATCGCGCCTGGTCCGCTGCCAAACCCCGTGACGCCGGCTCACAAAGAGTCAGCTGGTGGATCGCGAGCAGCGAGGGGAACACACGGGGACGCCGCTGGACGGGTCCTCGCGACCGCACACCACAACTACAGAAGGCAGACGCTGGCTCCCTTCAAGGTCATCTTACAGATGGCGCCATTTTGCAGACACTGCAGATACAGGAGACAAGGTACTGTGTATTGCCAGTTAAAGCCCTATACTGGCGAATGTGCAGCTGCTTGTAAACAGAAATTCTGCAACTCTATACTTCTTTTAAAACCCCAGCTACAGCTGATGATATATTTGGCAATACCTATATACATATCCTTTACTCTGGGGAATTGTTGCAGTGCCAACTTCTACCACCAGATGGTGCTCCAGCCCTATTCTTCAAGTTACTTCACAATCATTTGAAATGTAAAGGATCCCCTGTCTGTGATCACAGCCATTTCTAAGCAACATACTCCTCAGTATTATCATAACCTGGTGAAAATTAAGTCCAATCTCTACATGGATAAGTTCATGGCTCCGCAACCCACCCCCAAGGCAAATCGAGCCAGGGGTAGTAACAAACGTACAGATCAACCTACAGACTCTGTGGAAAACATGCAACATACACATAGTTCTGAATCCGCTACTACCCATAACACAATAGGCCCGGTTCCTGCTCCTCTCTCATACGCAGAGATAGTTAGGGCCATTAAAGAAACAGTGGAACCACTACTGCAAAACCAAGCGGATAAATTCATGGGAGCACTGGCGGATATTAAGACGCAAATGTCTTCTATCTCACAACAAGTGCGTGAGAATGAAAATAGGATCGGAGTCAACTTTCATGAACTTTCGGAACTAAAACAACAAGTTGCTACCATGTCGACCACTCAACAACAATTACTATCCAAGGTAGACGATCTGGAAAATAGGTCCAGACGCAATAACCTGCGACTTCTGGGTCTTAAGGAAACGATTAAAGGCACCGATCTCACTAAATTTCTCCAAACCGATCTCCCTGAGCTACTCGGCATCTCGGCTGAACTAAATAATTTTGAGATCGAACGAGCACATAGATTAGGTCCTTTTCGAGATTCTAACACCTCACGCCCTAGAGCTGTTATCTTCAAGTGCTTAAATTTTCGTCACAAGGATCTTATATGGTCAACTGCTCGACAGAAGGGCCCTCTTCAGTGGGATAGCCAACATATCCTCTTATTCCAGGACTACTCCGCGGAGGTTGCCAGAGCACGCAGAAATATGTCCCCTGTCTGTTCTCAGCTCATCAAATCAGGGACTCGCTTCGCTCTCTTATTCCCAGCTAGACTTCGCATTTTCTCATCTCAAGGCCCTAAAGATTTCACAGAAATTGCTGACGCCCAGGTTTTCCTTAATGAAGAAAAAGAGTCCTCAGACCCCTCCACGATGGATCATAATGACTGATTCAGGGAAGGTGTCCCATACCTATTTTGATGCTTTTATCAGGTTTTACCCTACTCTTCAAAATATGTTTATAGTCTGATTTAGGATTATAATTACATATATACTTGTGACGTTGCTTTACAGTTATTATTAATATTACTGTTTTTTCAATAGGCTGAGATCAATGACCATAGTTTTGGTTATATGTTTGCATTTGACTTGCAATCTCTGCATATATGTGTTTATCTTTATTTTCTTTTTACGTCTATGTCTATCTGTCTATTTGTTCTTTTACATTGTATGAATCACGAAGCTCATGACCTTTATAGATTATTGATGATTCACACTAGGGCCGACATTCATATTATCATGAACATGCTTAGTACCAACCGGTATTATGGGAAGTACATTAACATTTATACTACACTTTTTTACTATTTGCATTATCTAATTTCCACACCTTGCGATGCCTTCCCACCTTAGGTTTTGAACCTGGAAAGTCAGGGGGATTCACTCACCAGTGAAAAGAAAGCGCATACTGACATATCTTAATAAGCTTAAATCCGATATCACTTATTTGCAGGAGACTCATTTAACTCCCACAGAACACGCCAAGCTAAACACACTACACCACCAGCTATTGGCGGCATCATCATTCGGTTCTAAGTCACGTGGAGTGGTAATCCTAATACGCAAGGGTATTCAGTTTGATATTCATTCTTCTGATGTAGATCAAGGGGGCCGATACATTCTTATGGATGTTACGCTAGACGGCACTAGATATTGTTTATGTAATGTTTATGGTCCCAATATATATGATAAATCTTTTTTCCTAGGATTGATTAACAAATTATATTCTTTTGCAGATTCTAAGATTATATTAGGGGGTGATTTCAATCTGGTCGCTTCCCCAACCTTAGATAGAAAAACTTTCTCTCATTCCTCCCCCAAACAACCAAAAATAGGTTCAAATTATATGGCTAGAGAATTGAATTTATTAAATGTGTGGAGAATGAGACACCCCACTGATCTGGAATACACGTACTACTCAGCCACCCATAACGCCTTTCTAGGCTTGATTATTTTTACTTATCTAACTCAATATCCCCAATGATTATCGATACATCGATTGAAACTATAGCTATTTCAGATCATGCACCGGTGTGGGTGGATGTACAGGGGAAATTCCTTTTGGGTTCACACTCCCAGTGGCGATTTCCGGCAAAATTAGCCTCATCCCTTAAATTTAAGTCGATGCTAGAGTCCGCTTGGGCCAATTACGAAATGAACAACCAAATACATAAAGATAACCCAGGTTTATATTGGCAAACTGCTAAGGCGGTGATAAGGGGGGAAATTATCTCCTTTATGACAAATTATAAGGCTGAACAGGACGCCACTTATAGATCTGCACAGACGTCCTTAACATCTGCATTTCAAGCTCTAAGAGCTTCACCCTCACCGGTGACTAGAGCCGCATATGGTGAGTGCAAGTTACACTTTGATCAAGTCCTCACTCAAATGGATGATAAATATGTATATTCAAGTAAATTACATTTCTTTAGATACGGCAATAAACCTAGCCGACTCTTATCAAATATGCTGAGAGGAACCAAGCCACATAATAATATTGCAGCGCTCAAAGATGAAAGCTCTGTCATACAATTCAATGGCAAAGATATTGCAAATATCTTTTTCAGTTACTACCAAAACCTCTACTCCCAAGACCCAATAGATATCACTAAAAATGAGGCTTTTTGGGAATCACATATCCTGCCACAGATTTCATCTGTACAGGCTGATATATTGATTGGCAAAATTACACATGAAGAGGTAGATCAAGCTGTTAGATCTCTCAAGACGTTCAAGGCCCCAGGCCCAGATGGTCTGAGTGGGGAATTTTTCAAAATATTACGTCCCCAAATCACAGAGACTTTAACCAATGTATTTAACTCCATAATGGATAGTAAAATAATCCCTCACTATTTTAATTCGGCCATTATAAAAGTTCTGCCGAAGTCGGGTAGAGACCCCCTTTTACCTTCGTCATACAGACCCATTTCTCTACTTAACGTAGACTATAAATTATTGACAAAAATTTTAGCAGAGCGGTTGAAGTCGATTCTCCCGTCCATCATACACCCGGACCAAACCGGGTTTATTTGTGGCAGAAACTCTGTCACAAATATTAGGAAGGTCCTTACGGTGCTGCAATCTCTACATATGGGCGAGACGGGTGATCCCCGGTTCTTGTTGTCTTTAGATGCAGAAAAAGCTTTTGAACTGGTAACCTGGGATCACCTGTTTGAATCTCTGCGTCGGTTCGGCATACCCACCCTTTTTGTTGAGATCATACGGTCCTTATATACTTCTCCCCTTACTCAGATTCTCACTAATAGATATTTGTCACCTGTATTTTGTACACAGAGAGGGACGAGACAGGATTGCCCGCTCTCTCCACTTTTGTTTGCAATTGCGCTAGAGCCATTGGCGATAGCAATAAGACAAGAAACGGAGATAAAGGGTATTACTATCAGAAACCAAACATGTAAACTGTCTTTATTTGCAGACGATATGATGCTTTTTGTATCCGATCCCCTACGATCCATCCCTACACTTCTGGATCTAATTACCACATTTGGCTCATTTGCAGGTTATCGCATCAATGTGAGTAAATCTGAATTGCTCCCTATTGACGCAGCTACATTTTTAGCCACATATCCCCACATAGCCTCTCTTTTCACAATTGCAACACATAAATTAAAATATTTAAGTATATTTATACCAGCCCAATTATTCTCTCTATATGCTTTTAATTTCTCTCCATTGCTAAATAAATTAAACTCCCAGCTCCAAAATTGGAAGGATCTTAAACTCTCTTTACTCGGACGAGTAACTGTGATAAAGAGTGTGGTGTTCCCGAAACTAGCTTATCTTTTACAAACTTTACCCATTACTTTAACGAAGGCGGATGTACTGAAGTTTACGCAGATCTTCTTTAAATTTATTTGGCAGTACAAGAAACCCAGAATGCCGCGTTCCCGAGCTTATTTACTGAAAAAAAATGGAGGGCTGAGCGCCCCAAGCATCTCTGCCTTTGCAAAGGCTGCTATATTCCGATACATAACTGACTGGCTATTACATACCGACCACTATACTAACCCTGACTTGGAGGAAGCGTAATTTCACCCATACGCCCCAGCAGCCTTGTTACACACCCCCAAAATACACATTCCTAAGATATTTCGCTCTAACATTTTATTCTGGGACACTTACACTACGTGGCTGAAGGTTAATGCACATTTGGGGAAAAATCCTTTTTCATCCCCGTACATCCCCTTATGGGGTAACCCATGTTTTCTCCCTTCACTTGACATTCCTCTTTTTAAAATGTGGAATCAAAAAGATATCATGTCCATCAAAGATGTATTTGATCCGGGTGGCAATTTGTTCTCCTTTGTACAATTACAGGATAAATATGACATCCCTCATACACAATTTTTTATGTTCCTACAAGTACGTCATTTCATTCAATCCTTAGATAATCCTTTATGGATCTCAGTTAACACAGACACAATGGGTCGCATTTTACTCTTATGTCGCTCAACCAAATTCAGAATAGCTCATTTATATAAATACCTGATTGAAATTCCTATACATGCTTGGGCACCAGTTGCGGAAGCTTGGCACACAGAGATACCCGAACTGTGTGACTTGGAGCCATTTATTGTGAGTCTGGATTGTGTTTTACCCTGCCTTAAGTCAGCGAGACTTCAAGAAATTCACCTTAGAATTTTAAATCGTACATATATATCTCCTGCCCAACGGAGACATTTTGTGCCACTGGAGGAGGGAAATTGTGTGAAATGTAACTGCTCTAATGCCTCTCTCTCGCATAACCTCTGGTACTGCAGAAAGATCCATAGATTTTGGAATAAAATTTTGTACTATCTAAATAATACGATACATCTTAAATTATCCAAAAATGCGGCAGCTCTTATTTTCGCAGAATTTTCAATATGGGAGACTGAGTCCTCCTTGGACCCATGGAAACCCGCTCTGAGAGTCATGGTTACAGTAGCTAAACAACTTATCCTTAATTACTGGATCTCGAAATCAGCACCTACACTAACGGAATGGAAAGCTGCGCTGCTGGAGGTTATTTATGCGGAGAGACGTATGGCTATCTTTACCATCGAAAGAAAAGGTGCGGATTTTTTCCAAAAAGTGGGAACCATACGTACAATGTTTGCCAACCCAGATTCAGAATAACATATGGAAAGTCTTTGATCACACGGAATGGTTTATGCTAAGAAGTATCACTTAAAATGACTCCTGTTGTTGCTATTTATGTGTCTCTCTCTGTGAATCCCCCCAGACAAGGTATCTCTCATCTTTTGTCAGTGATTTCCCCTCCATTTCACCTTTCTTTCTTCTGTTTCTTTTATTACTTTATTCTAACTCTCCCCTTTTTCTAATATACTCCTACATGGACATAGATTATATTGATATAACGATTGACTGATATACCGAAGTTGATGTGATAATTTGTTAACTCAAAATTCAATCGCTGCTTATACTGGCTCTATAGGTTGTGTAGTTTGAGTGACATCGATTGTATATTTTCTTGCACCTCTATACGGTGTACTATATCGATTTTTTATACAGTATTTGTAATTTTGTAATTTTCTATACTATACTATATTCAAGTACTTTGTTTCTTTGTACTTCGACATAATTTCAATCTATATTTGTACTACTTTCTAAAAAAGTTTGAAAAGATTAGTAGTTTGTATATTGTTTGTTCCAAGAAACAGACTAGTCGCTTATCAGATAATTTCATTTTACTTAATTATTGGATTGTGCCATGTATAATTGTTTTATTGCTGTTCAATAAAAAGACATTTAAAAAACAAAAACAAAAAACAGTACAGATGGTCACATGTTTTACCACCACTCATTTCACCAGCTCACTACTTTTACACATACAATATAAACAATTAGACTTACGTATTAATAACATTAATATTACCTGTTGGGCCATACGCAAAGATAGCAGCACTGTACCCCGAAATTATATCATCCACTAAGTTCTTCATGGTGGACTGATAGACATGGTCCTGAAGTGAGACATATTTATTGATGATACATAAGCAATCATGAAAATAATGTAAAAATATTCTCTATACTGATTAAGGAGAACTGACAGCTGTACAAGCATTACTGGCTGATGCTACAGTCCCATATGATAATAAATTGTTCTCATGCGCTATTTTACTCCCTTACAAGATATAGCATGAGCAGCGCTGCTATATGTATAATGGGTGGAGGGTGCACATGGGCACCTGAATCCAGGGTGCCCACACCGCACTCCATACACCCATTGTATGTAGTTACCATGCATCAAAAGAAATCTACCTTGTGCCATTTTCCCTGATATATACAGTATGCCTGCACAATAGGCTCTGGCACAGTACCGGAGACTACACCTCACGTACAATGGTTTGGGCGGGACCCATTCAGCGACTGCACACAGGAACCCTCCTCATAAGGTGTCCCTGAGTAATGTATTATATGTACTATGAACTTTTATTATTCTTTGTAAATAGCTCAGGATTACAATCACCTGGGTAGCTGCCTGATCAAACACCTCATTAAAGGTGAACGTCCTCTCCCTGGTCCTGCAGGAACGCAGGACGTCATCAGGATCCTCGCCAGGGTCCTGCAGGAAAGAGAAGACACATGGTCACTATATGTCACCCGGCTCTACAAGCACCTCTGCGGCTGGAGCAGAAGATCTTAAATCCAGTTTATATTAATGGATAAAAGCAAAGTCACACATGGGAACGTGATCTGTGAGTATAGAGTCACATTTATCAGTATTTCAGCACAGTTTCTAGGAACAATTTGCTGATATCTATATAATCACTTCTAGTCACTGGTTCTTAGACTATTCTGTGTCTTAAGGGCCTAACTCATAAGCCCCTGGGGGTCCTTCCAACTGTAAGTAAGTGAGACATATTATAATAATAACTTACTGGATTGTGTCTCAAGTGGTTTGCTAACTATTGTGGAACTACAATTCCCAGCATATCCTCCTTATCAGCCGGCAGTCTCCTCTTCCCCTACCTACCACCCGCAGCAGCCAGCGGCCACCCCCCCTTGCATCAGCTGGCAGCCTCCTCTCCCCCTTCTTCCTACCACCCACAGCAGCAGCAGCTGGCAGTGCCCCCCCTACCGCATCAGCTGGCAGTCTCCTCTCCCCCGGCCGGCCAGGAAGATACACGGCGCATGCGCCGATTTCAGCAAGAAAAAAAAAAACCACACAACAAACCAATGATCCCGGCACTAATCTAAAAAGTCAAATTATATCAAACACTTGTGCACAAATTATGAGTAAATCGAGAGCAGCAAGTCTATAATGATGGGATTTGTGAACACCCATATAAAGACCAGAAATACAATTTGCTTCAGACTGCGCTAATATAAAAAATCTACTGCGAGGTAGCAGAATTCACATGTATACAAGAACCAGTCATGGCTCCAAACTGGGAAATATAAACTAATTTATTTATTACATTTTTAGTCTTTTATTATTAATAAATGATAATAAAATATACACATTAATATAAAAACAGAGATATCTCACAATGAATAAAATGTAAAATACATTGAAACAATAAACCTCTATTGATCATATAAATCTACACTAGAGACCACTAGACTACTTGTGCATAATATGACATAAATAGTTGAAATCAATATAAAGGTTGAATACCCAGAACAATCCAATTGGAATGGTGATAATGTGTCCACCACAAAGACAAATAGATGTCATACAGAATGTTGCCAGCCGGATATTTGTATAACTCTCTCATTAAATTGTACCTGTCCGTGGTAGAAATCAGGCAGTACAGCGCCACAATATGTAACAGGAGCTGGCCTCTCCAGTCAGGGTGAGCTGATGCTACAGCTGGGCTGACTGAGAACAGACTACCATACAAACTCCCTTGGCTCCTGCTATGCTATTAGGAATGCTCGGCTGTCCATGATATAAGTCCAGCGATACAGCGGCGCTGTGTACAGTGAGAGCCGGCTTCTCCAGTCAGGGTGAGCGGGTGATAGAGCAGGGCTAACTTTGCATCAGCAATCCTTCAGTCTCCCTTCGTTTCTGCGTACCCGATAGCGTTGCTCAGCTGGATTATTGAGGCCAGTATATCCCTGTAATGCCGCTGTGCGGAGAAAAGTACGGTTGCCAATGGAGCAGCTGGTGGATCCAGTAAGGATCATTCACAAGTAGGTGGTGCCGTGTAGTTAGGGGAAATCCTCTAATCCAGCTGAGCAACGCTATCGGGTAAGCAGAAACGAAGGGAGACTGAAGGATTACTGATGCAAAGTTAGCCCTGCTCTAACACCCGCTCACCCTGACTGGAGAAGCCGGCTCTCACTGTACACAGCGCCGCTGTATCGCTGGACTTATATCATGGACAGCCGAGCATTCCTAATAGCATAGCAGGAGCCAAGGGAGTTTGTATGGTAGTCTGTTCTCAGTCAGCCCAGCTGTAGCATCAGCTCACCCTGACTGGAGAGGCCAGCTCCTGTTACACATTGTGGCGCTGTACTGCCTGATTTCTACCACGGACAGGTACAATTTAATTACAGCGATATACAAATATCCGGCTGGCAACATTCTGTATGACATCTATTTGTCTTTGTGGTGGACACATTATTACCATTCCAATTGGATTGCTCTGGATAGTCAACCTTTATATTGATTTCAACTATTTATGTCATATTATGCACAAGTAGTCTAGTGGTCTCTAGTGTAGATTTATATGACCAATAGAGGTTTATTGTTTCAATGTATTTTACATTTTATTCATTGTGAGATATCTGTTTTTATATTAATGTGTATATTTTGTTATCATTTATTAATAATAAAAGACTAAAAATTTTATAAATAAATTAGTTTATATTTCCCACTTTGGAGCCATGACTGGTTCTTGTATGCATGTGAATTCTGCTACCTCGCAGTAGATTTTTTATATTAGCGCAGTCTGATACAAATTGTAAAAATAAAAACCAGCAACTTGATTCACCGCGCTGCTTGTGTAAGTAAAACAGCGCTACAGAGTTTATTTACACTAGCGCTCACCGGCGACAGCATCATTAATAAATACAAGTAAAAAATCGCAGCGAGCAAAAACGTTAAATATCACTCCACTTAGAAGTTGTTAATAAATGGGGCCCTTAGGATCCTCTTTTAGTTTTCAGTCTCCAAATTGCAGGATAGTAATATTGTGGTTTAAATCTTAAACCTGCATCTCATTTATGGTGGTTGTCACGCCACACAATAAACTGCAGCTTAGTAAATTAAACCCTTGGTCTACCAAATGCCATTGTCAGTGCCGTGACCAGCATGGAGGAGCCTCATGTACAGTATAGGTGGAAAGCTGAGATGTCATTGCTCTGTGTGCATCATGACATCACCATGTGTACAGGGGCGTAGCCAAAACTTTGATTGCCTCATAGCAACATTTTGAAGGTGCCTACACCCCAATACTCCAAAAGAGACACCTCTTTCCACATTGGTTGTTCACTTTATGCCCCATAGTAACAGTGGCGTCATGAAATATGCGAGGGGTACGAGCCGCACCATTCGGAGGGGGTGACATCTAAATGCCGGCTCCTCTGCAGTGACAGGAGCAGAGTGGTGCAGTGTGACGTTCTCCTGCAGCACCTGGCTCCTATCATAGAAGAGGAGCCGACAGTACAAACTGCCCAGTCTCCGGGGGCAGCCAATCATTTCTGGTTATGCTGGGCTGCCCCCGGGGTGATGTTATCGGGATGCCACGTAAAGCCATGCCTCCTTTGTTTAGGCCACACAACCTCCTGGGTATCCAGAGTGCGCACCTGGTGTCACCAGACCTGGTGACGCCTCTGCATAGTAATGTCCAAGTTAATTTGATGCAGCATTGTAGTACCCTATTTTATTTTATTCTATTTAACTTCAGACTGCGCTAATAACGCTCTTATTGTGAGAAGGCAGGATCCACATACAGCACATGCAAAAAACAGTCATGGCTCCGTTAACTAAAAATATATATAGGCATTTTTATTAAATAGTTATAAATCAAATTTATAAAGACAATTGTCTCACATATTACAATAAAATGCTGTTTGCATTAACTCAACAGTGTAGCACTATTGTATGCTAAAACCACCGCTAAAGAGATCTCCTGTGTATTTACACGTCGCAAATTATGGACAGTAAGATCAGGTAAGTCATTAACACCAGATACTGAGTAGATGGTCCAGTTAGAGTTCCAAATTAGTATCCAAAGGTGTCAATGCAAATAATCGGGCCAGATGAGCGTGATACTGTGAATACAATGTACCTATCAGTAGCCGTTTGTAGCTGTACTGTGTACAGTGCTGAGGTGTTTAGTAGATACGGCTTCCCATGTTATGCAGGCAGCCACCGGGGCTGGGCTGACGTTGCATCAGCAAACACTTTGTCTCCCTTGATCGTCCGCTGGGCCCGCTGTGAATGCTGGGCTGGAGCCTGTGTGGAATCACCTCCGTTTAATGCTGCTATGCAGAACAGTATCAGCTTGATGTTGTAAAGATGGTGCATCCAAAATGAACTGGCCACAAACAGTAGGTGCTTGCAAATTAGGGGGGTCCACTGACACGTTTTGCCCCTTTAAATGGGGCTTTTTCAAAAAAAGAAAAATGTCTCTGAATTTCTATCACCATATAGTCTTCATATATTGTTGCAGGTATAATTCAGTATGCTGAGGAACAAAAGGGGGTTAAAGGTTAAACCCCCCCTTTTTCTACTTGTGTGACCCCTCCCTTTCGTGCACCTGAAAAGTGCTGCCAGATCGATTGAGCAGCTGCCATTTTTTGTTTGTTGTTATGAGATGCATGAATGAGCCAGCATTAGCAGGGCATGCTGGTTCTAGTAGTGCTTGTTGGAGTTCCCAGGGGTGACTCCCAGGTAAGCTGGCTCTCAATTTGGATGCATTTATGTATGTGCCTTTATCATGAGGCCTTACATTTGACAAAATATATATGCCTTTATCATGAGGCCTTATAATTGGTATATATTACATTTGGGGTGAGCGTTTGGGCATAGGGCCCCCGAGGCTACTCTGGCTGGCCCTCCTCAGGGCATCACAACTTAATACACAAAGGTACTTTTCACATCACCTTTTATGTTTGTTTTTTAGCCATGTAATTTTTCACATATATTTTAACCCCTTTTTCAACACTTATTAACTACTCGCACACATCTATACTTTACACTGCACTGTCACTCTGTTTCCATTTTCGTGTGATGCCCTGGGGGGTCCTGGGCTGGACATTTTTTGGGGTGCCCTGTGCCCCAGACATGAACCTCCTAGTGTTAGGGACTGCTAGTGACAGAGAAGCCGTGACATGGTCTAGCAGCTTCCCATGTATTTGCAAATGCATGCAACTAATATCTCTGAATATCTATCACCATATAGTCTTCATATATTGTTGCAGGCATAATTCAGTGTTCTGAGGAACAATAGGAGGTTACCTCCCCTTTTTCTACTTGAATTTGATTATAGTATGCTCTTCGTTATAAATATTCATATTTAATAATTATAACACCTTATCACTGTGTAGCTGCCATGAGGTGCATGAAGGGACTGCTCACCTCCTCCCTGATGAATTCCTCTACCCTGGCCAGCTAATGGAGGCTTTACAACAAAATGTTTTCTTGTGTGAACACAGGTGATGTTTGATGTCTTTATCTTCAGGAGCTGCAAGGAAAAGTCCACCACTGCAGTTTAATGCGCAGGGTATACCCTGTTAATTTAATCTTCTGGTGCAGGCAATTAGCCACGGGGTATACTCCACCGCTTATTGGACTGGAGCTTCCCTGGAGACTGTGCCTGCACTGCTGGCTCCTCCCCAGTGACAGGAGCCGAGTGCTGGATGATAATGTCACAGTTTAACACCCAGCTTTCTGACACTGTGGAGGAGCCGCATTTTGGTGTGTCACCTCCTGGAAGGGTGACACCCGGGTGCGCTTCTCACCCCTGTCGAAGCTGGTTTAGTGGCTGAGACAGAATCAGTGTAAAATTAGCTTGGAGCGACGCCATCTTGCGAATGGCAACCAGACTCCATCTTAAAAATAAGAATCTGCAAGATGCCATTTTGTGACTGATCTCCCAGCGCCATTTTAAGTTACAACTCACGAGCTAAGTACAGATGGCAATGTTTTTGGTACTGGGGACAACCTTGCATAGAAAAAAATACCAAAACAACTAGAAAAACAGCTTCCTGAGAAAAGTAATTAGAAAAGACAATACACCAGGAACTGTGGGTGTTTTTGCATGTAAATGGAGAGACCCCACATGTGGACAGGTGTAGCTGTGGCAATTGTAATATGGCCCAGACACTTGAATTTGACTGAATAAACAATGGTAAGAAATCTGCATGAAAAGAACTGTTTAAACTCACTGTCAGACAATATGGCACCAGCAATCGGCTGGGGGTCTCCACCCTGTTTGAGAGTGAATTTCATTACTAATAACACATTGCATTGCAGTTTAAAAATGTTAGTAAGGAATGATATATATGTGTATATATATATGTGTATATGTATATATGTATATATATATATATATATATATTAAATCCATCCTAAATAGAATCACATGCATAAACACCGCATATTACGCACAGTTGCACTGTTAACATAACGCACATTAGCGAATGCATAAGATCCTGTATGAAAACGCTGTTTATTAGCTTAGTGCGCACGCATCTGCCCCAAGTTAACTAGCGTCTTTTCTCAAACCCCGAATACTTACACACTGCATAATCACATAAAAGGTTCCATAGCTTTAAAGCATAAGATTTAAGTTTTATTCATTTGTTACAAATGCTGTGAACAAAGGTTATTTGGTATCTTAGGCTTAATACATGATAAGTAAACCGTGTTTGGTGTTATACTGATCTGCACTTTCTCAACAGCTTCCCGGTATCATCGGTGTGAAGATCGCAACATGCATTCTCAACTTATGGACCGTAGAAAGTTAAAGCACCAAAATGTACTTTGTAAAATTAACAGCCTAGATTTGCATGCAGGGGGAAAACGGAGACAAAGGCTGTTGGAGGCTGGTCTGTGTCCATTTGAATCAACCTGTTAAATATCCTGTAACAGATGCACCCGCACTGGGAACCAATGAAACCATGCCAAACTTTTCTTTTGTATAGTCTATTTCTAGAAGGTTTATAGACAGGATTCAGTAGAGGTTTATAGGCAGGATTCTCTAGAGGTTATAGGCAGGAGCGTGTAGAGGTTATAGGCAGGATTCTGTAGAGGTTATAGGCAGGAGCGTGTAGAGGCTTAAATTCAATATCCTTACCCCCCTTGCGATGCCTTTGCTCACGCAGTCCTCACATTTCCGCAGCAGACTATGGGGATCCTTAGCTGCCTCAGCCTCCCCTCACTTAGGGCTTAGGGCCTCATTCAGAGTTGGGAATATAGAGAGAGAGATAGCACTTAACTGTGTACCTGGAAAAACCATGTTACAATGCAAGGGGCGTAAATACATACATTTTTTTCATGTGGAGTAAATACTGCCTGCTTTTGCATGTAGCCCACAAATACAGCACAGCTTTATTATTGCTCTATAATTTAGATGTCAGTTTGGACACCTCCCTCCCAAATCTAACTCTCTCTGCACATTATAAATCTGCCCCCCTGCAGTGCAGCATGGTTTCACCAAGATGATCAGTTGAGAGAGAGATATCTCTCTCTATTCCCAAGTCTGAATCAGGCCCTTAACCTCCTCTTTTCCTCTATCATGGGGCTCCCAGCATCCTAATTAATTTTGCCCCCTGCATCTGCAGTGACTCCCCCCCTCTAATGGCTGCTAAAAGGCTTTTGTAAGTGGGGACTCTCCCACTCTTTAGTTACAATGAGCGGATCTTTTTTTTATTTTTTTCAAAATATTTTTATTGACAGGTAGAAATTACATAGTCAACATTTCAATGATACAGTCTCAAAATCATTGCTTTTATATAAGAATTTGTATAGCATAACTTATCGAACCGGAATAAACATTAATAGCCAGAAATCAATAAAATACATTACAGAACACATATACAGTAATACCAATAGGTTCATTAATATAAGAAAAGTGTCAATCAATCCTCTTAGAATGGAACACCAGAAGTACTTCCATATTGTACCATGTAGTGAGATGGAAACACTTTCTCAGGGCCTCTCTTACTGTCATCGATAAAGTATTGATATATGGAAGCCATATGTCAAAAAAGGATTTTGTGTGTTTCTTCAATAGTGAGGTGTCAGTCCAGTCCATTGAGAACAAGAATGAAACCCGAGGATATAATAAAGAAATAGGGACAGGATCGGGATTTATCCATTGGGAAAGTATAGTCTTCTTAGTGGCCCGCAGCTAGCTTTACAAGTAGTATGCGTTTTCCTTTGGATAATTAGTGTGAGGATGTTTTAGAGTACATACCCCAGAAAGCCCAGGTCTTGTCAATAGTAAATCTAATCTTCAAGTCAGTGTTAATATAATCTTGAAGTGACCGCCATATTATTTGTACTTTTGAGAAAGACCATAAACAATGCCCAATGTCCGCTTTAGGCGATCCACATTTGTAACAATTAGAGTTAGGAGCATCCCCAATAAGAAATTAAAATTTGGGCTTAAAATAAGACCTATGTAAAATTTTGTGATGCATTTCAGCATAGGAAATAGAAACTAACTGTTTATTTAATCTTAAATTAGTCTCTAAAATGGTTCTCATCGTAAGCTCAGGGAAATCCGTCCTCCATCTTAACAGACCTACATTACCAGGTTCTTTTTTTTTTTTAAACAATTTTTATTGAAACACAGTGAAACATTTTTCAACAAAGGTTCACAATCACTGAGATATCTTCGTTACATTTAAAATAGAAACATTGTCAAAACATAGCAGATTCTAAATTAAGTAGTGAACGGGAATTATCGTAAAAGAGAGAAGTAGAAAAGGGGCTCCCAGACACAGGCCTCACAGTTGCATCCAACCTGCATTCCCTGTCTTCATCAGTGAGAGATGACAAAATCTGTTCTATATAGCTACTGGCTTGTAAAAAATGAAATAGAGGGATAACTAGTAATGGGTGTTTCTCTTTTAGCTGAGAATGTGTGAGAATAGATAAAGTCTCCATTTGAGAAATTGATAAATATAATGAAGACCCCCATTATACCAGGTACGAAATATTGGGTAGGATTTTTGCAGAGTAAAGTGAGGATTACCCCATAAAGGCAAAAAAATTGAGTGGTATCTAGAAACTTTTAATTTTGAGCAGACAGATCACCATGCCATACGAGTGCTTGACAACAATACATTATTTTTAACCGATTCTGGAATAGACTGCAGCGGCATGTGTAAAAGAGAGATTTAGGGGCCTATTCATCAACACTAAAATAACGTTTATAATGACATTTTCCTTAAATACCGTTGTTTAGTATTCAGGGGGACTTAACCAGGAGATATCACTGATATCTCCTGATTAAGTCCCCATGCATTAATTTCCACACTCTCCATACATTAGTATGGGGATATGGAAATTATGGTATTCATCAAATTCCAAAAATTATGTATTTTAGGAATTTGATGGAGTTACTATCCGCCACTGTGAGGTGGCAAATAGCAGGTGACACTTACCTGCTTCCAGCTGGTGAGGTCCCCCGGCGTCTTCCTCCGGCACTCTGGTCTCTCCTCTGGCTCTGGTGGCTGCTTGGACACTGGGCCTGATTCAGAGACGGACGCACTGAATGAGCGCTCGCTCTGAATCAGGGCGTTTTCGTTTTTTTTGTTCGGACTCCTGGCCGCTCGCATAGCTGTGGGTGACCACCCAAGCTATTGTGAGCGGCCAGCTTGATGGTCGCGATGGTCAAGACCATTGTGACCATCGGGCTTGCGGCGAGACCCTTGAGGTAGGGTCTCGTGGCCGCAAGCCCCAGAGAGCTTCTGGCTCTAATAGAGCCGGAAGCTCTCCCACTGACATCACTGGTGATGTCAGAGGGGCCGCCCCCAAACGGCAGGCGTTCCTTCGGGAACGCCTCCATTTGGCCAGCCACCCCCCCTGCCCGCCTACCAAACGGGGCGAGCTGTCAATCACCAGCTCTCCCCCTGTGGTGCCAGACCCGCAGCGACGGATCACCTGTCGCTATCCGGGTCTCGCGCATGCGCACGACGGAGCCGGCTCCGTCGTGCGCATGCCCAGTGGGCAAACATCGACCCGGTTGCGAGCGCTCAGTGCTTGCGACTGGGTCTGAATCAGGCCATCTGTGTTCTCCCAGCAGAACACAATAAAGTTTCAATTTTTTTTCTAAACTGTACTGTGGTCTGCTGGGAGAACACATGTCTGAACAGATACCGGAGCCGGAGGCGCTGCCGTGGGCAGGTAAGTGCGGGACAGGAGGAGGTTTTTGGAGGGGGGAGTGGCGGGCACACAAAATTACCGCAGCTGTAGGTAGTGCTGCGCATGTGCTGGTTTTTACTAATGTAACAGCGCATGTGCAGCACAGATTCCAGCTACGGTAGTGTAGAGAGGGAACACTATCTATTTCCTGAAAAGCTGTCACCACAAAAATTATAGCTTTTTGGAATAGGTAGTTATGGAGAGGAGGAATGATAAATTCCTCCGGTAATTAGGTAGAACTCCATGTGAGTTCTAAACCTAATTACCTCCAGAGAATTTTAAGTTATGATGAAGAGGCCCCCAAATCCCAGTTTGGTAAGAAAGATTGATCCAATATCCTTGTTGTATAAACATTAAGCCTTCCAATCCAATCCAAAGCGATTCTATAGTTGGCTGCCAGTGCAAAAGAGCGAATACAGGGTATGTTAAGACCTCCCAATTCCCGCGTTGCAATTTAAATAAAGAAACTCTGGGGTGTTTACCTGCCCAAATAAATTTACTTAAGGCTCTATTACATTGCGTGAGTGAATTTTTAGGTGGGATTATAGGGAGCATTTACAATACGTATAGGAACCTTGGAAAGCATATCACTTTATATAAATAACAACGACCAGTATAAGTTAAAGGGAGATGAGCCCATCTGTTGAACTCTGAATAGGTTTTAGTAACTAAAGGGAGATAATTTGATGTGTACAATTTGGAAGGATGATTAGGGATTCTCATTCCTAGATAAGTAAAGCAATCATTAGTGGCCCATTGAAGTGGGAATAGACCACCCCGACCCAATTTTGCTGCTGGATAGAAAGCTAAGGCTTCTGTTTTAAAATAATTGATTTTGAACCCAGAAATCAGTTGAAAAGTTTCTAACAAGGATAACAGATGTGGAATTGCTACATGTGGATTCTTAAAGTAAAGCAGTATGTCGTCTGCGAATGCTGAGAATTACATTTCTAGATGATCTGTTCAAGGAGCGAATCTTAATGTTTCTCTCCATAACTAGGCTCATTCCCATTTTTTCATGGACAACTCCCCTCTACATATATGGACCCACTGCCCCTGCTTTGTTTGGTATTTCCCTAGAGCTGTAACAAGAGTTCTTAGTGCACTAGGCAAGCAAGAAAACCAGCTCCATCTGCCACTCCTATATTAGCGGGCCAATAGTAGCCACTTCTGGCGGTGATGTGTATATTACAGTGGCAGTGGCTGCATGTAGTTCTGCAGTGACGAGAATGTCTTCAAAGTTACATGGTGCATGTATGTAGGAGCTTGTAATCTGCTCCACCCCATCAGTATAGGGGTGGAGCAGTGCTTCCCATCTCTCCATCAGTATAGTGTGCAATCTGCCCCCATCTCCCCATCAGTGTCGTATGCAATGTGCCCCCTCGCCTCCCCATTTGTGTAATGTTCAACATGCCCTTCCAGTATAGTGTGCAATGTCCCCTACCCATTACTTTAGTGTGCCCTTGTCTCCTCCCCATCAGTATAGTGTGCAACTGTTATGGTTGCACTATGTGCTTAAACCAAATACTGATTTCTGAAGAAGATGCAGGTGCATAAAAGGTTCAATTCATAACAGCACATGTGATAATAATGCAAGCCCTTGCAGGCTGCAGAGTATGAAAAAAAACATAATTTAGGATACAGTTTATAGCAGACAAGCAGAATAAGCAAAACTGAAATACAAACTTGGGTCAGAAGCATGCAGTAAGTGAACATAGTCCAGGTTCCTAGAACAGAACAGAGACAAGTTGCAAACAGACAAGTCCAGAATCCAGGCAGAAGGCTTAGTGCAATGATTAGCACAACTCTGGTTAAACTGGTTTTATAGATTCATTTCAAATAGCACAAGTATATTCCACAGTAGAGAATTGATGACAAGTAACAGATTTTCTGAATGCACATGTAAATGTCTTGTAGAGAAATACTGAACAATTCTATCAGATAACACAAGTATTTGCCACAGTAGAGAATTGCTAACATATAGTGGATTTCCTGAACAGCACAAGTAGTTTGCACACCAGCAAGCTATTGAGTGGATCTTCAGAGTACTTCAAATTAATTTTGTTGTAATGAAATGTCACTCAGTTCTTTTCAATAGGCACAAATAATTTGCACTGAATCAAGATACTTAGAAAATCTTTTAGAAGAACCCAGGTTAGCTTCACCATAGAAAAAATATCAGCAGGTAACAGGCTTTCTAAATGACGTAGACAGAAACAGACCCATAAATATCAATGAACAACACTAACATTGTGTTAGTGGGTTGTCTATAACAGGTGAAACACAGGTGAATGCAGTAATGAGATTAATCCCTCAAAAGGTGAGATCCACAATAGTCCATGGAGTAGAGTCTAGACAGCAGCGTCTGCAGATGAACCCCAGTACTGCACAATCAAAGTGAACCGAGTCCTAACAGCAATGTACCCCCTCTTCTCCATAAGTATAGTGGGCAATGCACCCTTTACCCTCAGTGTAGTTTGCCATGTGCCCCTATGTCCACCCTATCAGTATAGTGTGCAATGTGCCCCCTTCCCTTCAGTGTAGTGTAAATGTTCCCCTCCCCATCAGTATAGTGTGCAATGTGCCCCTCTCTCCTTCCCATCAGTATAGTGTGCAATGTGTCCCTACTCCTCTGTAGGTAATTTACCTGCCTTCTCCATGTCTTGTTACAGTGTCTTGGCTCCTCCTCACACACTCTTCTCTCCAGCGGAGTGCAGCGGGTCTCTCCAGTCCAGACAAAATCAGGCAATGTCATGACATGTTGTGTCATGTGTGCTATGTTGCCAGCATCGGCCTGGGTGCCTTAGGCTGCGGCACTGGCAAGGAGCGGGAAGTCTGGCAAGGGCGCAACAATGTAATCCTTTTTAAGGGATGATCAGTGCCCTATGCTGCATTCGAAACAAGAGGGTGAGAGCTGCCTTCACAATATATATTGCAATATATACTGTATATTCATATATCAAATTTAGGAGTCAGTCCTATTAGGTGTGATGGGGCAAGCTGCCATTGCAAAGACATAGAAACCACAACTCGCCCTTCTTGTAGCCTCATCTTGGCCCAGACTCAGATTTTTGTATGCAGCCTTTGAGCAGTGGTGTAACTAGAGGGGTAGAGTGGGGCACGTGCCCTGGGCGGACTTGGCGGGAGGGAGTATGCCACCTGGGGTGCCTCGGGACACTTGCAGGGGTGCCTCAGGTTTGTGGTCTAGCACAAAATAAAATTATTTCTGGTCAATGTAATATAAATATGTGGACAAACAGAAGCGCAAACCTGTCCACCACCACATAACTGAACCTAAAGATGACAGGTCAGCACAATATACTTTACTACATTTTTCTCTGAATTTCTCAATAACAAACTTTTGGTTTAGGGGTGCCGTGAAAACAATGCTGATACTCTAGGGCACTTTGATTCAAAAAAGTCACTGCGCTATACTATATAATTTCTTGCTCAACCTCATCCTGTGTTTTTAATTGTATTACATAATTTCCCCAGCAGGTGGCTGTATAGCGCTTTTGTTGCCTTGGTTGAAAATATTTTTTGCTTCCATGCTTCAAACTGTCCTATACACATCTTGATGTTCCAGCTGTATTCACTTCACAGAGAAGGACTGCTTGTGCATCCCAGGCTAGGACTGGCTGGACAGTGACAAGCTAATGAATCATATATAGGCAGCAGCTGTCACAGTAGATATGGGAATCCAGGCATGAGCTTGCAGTAGTAGCTTTGTTCAGAACATCAATTCATTGTATCAAGGACATTGCTTTAGTCTCAGAAAATGGCATTGTCTGTGTCTATGGGCAGCAATGCATATTATCAACAAAATGGGCCTTGTACACAAAGACAACACAAGCTAATCAGTTCTTTCAAAAGGGCCCCCAAACATTGTCAGATTTCGGTTATGTCCTGGCTGATGGGAGAGGGGAGAGTTGTCAGCATTAGTGGACCCAGCCCATAGTAATTGTTCAAGCAGTTAGGATGGGGGTTGTGTAGTGAATGAGGCTTCTGATTAAAATGGACACATTGTTTAATTCAGTAGTGGTAGAGAGACAAGAGAACCACCAGAGAGGAAGCATATAGAAGGGGGTCTCCCTAAATTGTAAGGAACAGTCAACTTCTTCCCAGCATCATGCTTGCTTCCTCCCAATAGCTTACCAGGGATACATTGTCTGTGATTCATGATTTCCCAAAGTGCTGCTGAGCTTGACGGAGTCTTCTCCCACCCACCCTACTGGGAAAAGACAGATGGAATCAATAAAATGTTTCCTTGAGTCATTAAATGACCTGCATATATCTAGTAGGGTTGTTACACACTAGACAATATTTTCACTAACAAATTTATAACCATTTACTGACCTTATTTGTATGTAACACAGGGCGGGATGCAGCAAAGCTGATTTTGTGGTCAAACCTCCGAAAATGACGTTTTTGAAGGTTAGCCCACTTACAGCACATGCACCAAATCCGGAATGTGATACATGTAAAGATGACGTTGCCCAATAGAAGCCTGAGGGCTTCTATTCGCAACTTACCCTGAGAGGGTTCCCCATTGGCGTGTGTGTCACTCTATGACCCAGAAGTGCTTCTGTTGCAAAGGACAGCTCTTACCGGGAAAGTTGTCCTTTGTGATTTTCTTCAAGCATACGGTGTTAATAAACGCTGTAATGCTTACAATGAGTGGCAGCGTGCATTGCATTCAAAATGTGAATTATCCTGCCCTGCGGACTCCTCCCATGGGCTTTGCGGAGCTTGTGAGTCACACCTCATGGCTCCGTCTCCATCAGTCGCCTAGCACCCACCCCCCACCAAGTCCAAGACCAGTCCAAGTGCTGGAGAACACAAGCATGGTCGGACGCAACTGCCTGCTTGGCTGGCCCTGATTTAAGAGTGAGTCTAAATAAGATAGCTCTTAGCTGGGAGAGGAGTGCTGGTTGACTGAGAGGTGCTGACTGTGTTGGTAAAGGGGTGCTGTGCTGGATGAGTGAGGGATGCATAATGAGGCCAGGGGTGCTGTGCTGGATGAGGGGTGCTGTGCTGGGAAAGGGGTGCATATTGAGGCCAAGGGTGCTGTGCTGGATGAGTGGTGCTGTGCTGGATGAGGGGTACTGTATGAGGCCAGGGGTGCTGTGCTGGATAAGAGGTGCTGTGCTGGATGAGGGGTGCTGTATGAGGCCAGGGTTGCTGTGCTGGATGAGTGGTGCTGTGCTGGATGAGGGGTGCTGTATGAGGCCAAGGGTGCTGTGCTGGATGAGTGGTGCTGTGCTGGATGAGGGGTGCTGTATGAGGCCAGGGGTGCTGTGCTGGACAAGTGGTGCTGTGCTGGATAAGGGGTACTGGATGAGGCCAGGGGTGCTGTGCTGGGAAAGGTGTGCTGGATGAGGCCAGGGGTGCTGTCAAGGATGAGGGGTGCTATGCTGGGAAAGGGGTGCTGGATGAGGCCTAGAGTGCTGTGCTGGGAAAGGGATGCTGGATGAGGCCAGGGGTGCTGTGCTGGATGAGGGGTGCTGGATGAGAGTTGCTGTGCTGTGAGGCAGGCAGTATTTATCATGCATTGCATATTGTATGCAATACATCCCGTCACTTATAGCATGCATAGTCTCTCCCATAGATCCGAGGAGCAGCCGGGCGGACAGGACGCCCGCGGATGCAGGAGTGTTTTTTTTTGTTTTTGTATAAGCGGCACTACAGGGGCATTACTTTACTATGGGGCCACTACAGGGGCATTTCTTTACTGTGTGGTCACTATAGGGCCACTACTTTACTATGGGGCCACTACAGGGGCATTACTTTACTGTGGGGTCACTACAGGGGCACTACTTTACTATGGGGCCACTACAGGGGCATTACTTTACTATGGGGGCACTACAGGGGCACCACTTTACTATGGGGCCACTACAGGGACATTACTTTACTATGGGGCCACTACAGGGACATTACTTTACTACAGGGGCACTACTTTAGTATGGGGCCACTACAGGGGCATTACTTTACTGTGGGGTCACTACAGGGACATTACTTTACTATGGGGCCACTACAGGGACATTACTTTACTACAGGGGCACTACTTTAGTATGGGGCCACTACAGGGGCATTACTTTACTGTGGGGTCACTACAGGGGCACTACTTTACTATGGGGCCACTACAGGGGCATTACTTTACTATGGGGCACTACAGGGGCACTAATTTACTATGGGGCCACTATAGGGGCAATACTTTACTATGGGGGCACTACAAGGGCATTACTTTACAATGGGGCCACCACAGGGGCATTACTTTACTATGGGACCACTACAGGGGCACCACTTTACTATGGGGGCATTACAGGGGCATTACTTTACTATAGGGCCACTACAGGGGCATTACTTTACTATGGGGCCACTACAGGGGCATTGCTTTACTATGGGGGCACTATAGGGGCATTACTTTACTATGGGGGCACTATAGGGGCATTACAATGGGGGTATTACTACTGTATATGGGCACTACTACAAGGGCATTACTATGGGGGTATTACTACTGTATATGGGCTCTACAACAAGGGCATCACTATGGAGGCATTACTATGGGTTTATTACTGCTGTATATGGGCACTACTATGGGGCATTACTATGGGGGTATTACTACTGTATATAGGCACTACTACGCGGCATTACTATGTACGTATATATGTAAATGTATGTATGTATATATATATATATATATATATATATATACAGATCCAAAAGGCGGCACTCAACGGGCTTTCAATAAGGACATTACTACAACTCCTTTTGCAAAAGGAGTTGTAGTAATGTCCTTATTGAAAGCCCGTTGAGTGCCGCCTTTTGGATCTGTACATACATATGCTAGCAGGCACCGCGGCGTTTTGAACTGTATGGGAAGGAGTGTGCCGCATTCGTGGATATAATATATATATATATATTATATATATATATATTTGTATGTAAGTATCCACAATAGGGAAGAACAGCACACCAAATAAATACCAAAAATATATTTATATAGAAAGCATGTCAAAAAATGCTATAGTCCAGGAGCCACATATTAAAGTGCCTAGCACCCACTGATACACTCTGTATTCCTTATAGTCCTCACGGACTCTTTTATACTTGTTCTTTTTGAACGCCAATAGATCTGCTCTGAAAGTCGTAATGGTTGATTCCATTTTGTTCAACCAATCGACTTCAGTATCAGTAGACAGTGTCTGTAAACCTGTAGTCTCACATAACTTAATTTCATTCTCTAATACAACAATATCAGCATTAACTTGTTTAATAACTAAGATCATTAAATCAAAAGAGCACTGGCTGAGAATCATACACCATTCACGACAAAAATCCTTATTGCTACGCCCAATTGTTGGCTGGTTCTTTATTCTGAAACTGCGGGGAATTAAATTTTCTTTATGATATTGTGATAAAGTCAACCCGTGTAGTGACAGTTCCACATGTCTTTTTCTCATTTTAATGAGATCATTAAATACTTCTCTGGGTGTGTCAGTGTCAAAGTCCAGTAACTCAGTGTTGGAGAATAGGATCTCAGCAATATCTTTTTCACAGAAACGTTTGGTTCCTGTTAAGTCGCAGGTGTCAGCTGATGATGTTTCCATTATCAAAATATATCACCACCGTTATGTGGTAAAGTAAGCTATCAAATCAAAATACTATGATAGCTTACAAATGTTGAGGTGCAAAACACTTCATAAAAATTGTATAAAGTAGAAAAAAGGAGCATTGCACACTCCCTACAAAGTCAATGTAAAACTGGGTGCTAGATCATAGAACATTGACACATAAGTATCCACAATAGGGAAGAACAGCACACCAAATAAATGCCAAAAATATATTTATATAGAAAGCATGTCAAAAAATGCTATAGTCCAGGAGCCACATATTAAAGTGCATAACAGTGCATATTGGTCATATAAACTTATCCAATCCAAGCCGCTTATGTTGCTCCCTGGCTTCAGAAATAAATCCTAGTAAATGGACAGCCCGACGGCCGTTTCGGTGCTAGGACGCACCATCATCATGGGGCACCTCGTCAAGTGAGGTATAAAGCCCATAAAGTAGGTTTATATAGATCAATAGGACATACCTCCCGCGCGATTGCCTGCAAACTAAAGCCACTCACCTGTGCAAAAATGATACACATCCCGGGTGTACTAAGTGATGCGTAGCAGCACGGAAGTACAGACTTCCGGATAAACCACATGTATATGCAAAAGCGCACCACGTGACTCACGTGCGTTCCAAAGTAACGGAAGTCGGAGATCAGATGTTTCTGCTGTGAACCGCACAGCTGATGTAATGGTACTATACATGAATAAATAGTGCTACGCAATCTAGATCTCTATCACCGGGAAACGCCAAAAACTAAAAAACTACGGTGGGGGGCTATAGATTCCAGCATCGTGCAAAAGGATCATCCAACAATATGACATGCTCAAATACACAACAAAAAATAAATAATCAATGAATATACAAGAAAATACGAAAAAGAGAAAAAAATAAACAAATATGAAACAAGATTAACAATGTATAATTATTATGGCAGAGATAACCAAAAAACTAAAAAATTAAAGAAAGCAAGAGAAATTTAATTCTTCATTTAACCCTGCTGGCGCTAAACAGTTTAAATCATAAATCCAGCGTGTTACTTTCTGCAGCAAAAGTTTTTCCCGATTACCTCCTCTTTTCAACGGAGCTATATGATCAATTGGCATGACCTTAAAGTTCAACAGATTATGACCTTTAGTAATAAAATGTTTCGCCACTGGAGGAGTGTTCGCATCCATGATAGTAGAAGCTTTTTTGATAGATGATCTATGGAGGGCAATGCGCTCTTTGAGCATTCGAATAGTTTTTCCCACATAGATCCGATTACATGTGCAAAGAATCGCATATATGACGAATTTGCTCTCACATGTTAGATGATGATGAACTTTGAATGAGCGGACAGATTGGGGATCACAAAAGTTATCGCCTGTCAACATTAGTGGTCAGGTAACTTGAACCGATAGCACTTTCCGAGTTTCCAAGTGATACACCTTTGTGATAACCTTAAATTTGGACACCATTGGACTGTTGCAGGGTTCTGAACAGCAACATTTTCAGAAAAGAATCTGAATGACATATTCAGGTCTTCCATCTGTTGTTATATGAAGCCAGACTGCTACTGAGTATGACCTGAAGCACAGAGGAGTGACACTGTATATACACTGATATACACATATTTTGGTACACAGATATATTTACGTCCAGTGGTGTTTCTAATTGTTGCATATAATACTATACTATATATTGCAAGCCCAAATTTAAGGTATCACAAAGGTGTATCCCTTGGAAACCCGGAAAGTGCTATCGGTTCAAGTTACCTGACCATTGAAGTACTGCCTGACTATCAGATAAGCTTTTGATTGTTTATTATTTGGTACACACATTACCTATCCATTTTAGCACTGATTAATTTGATAATACTACACTATTAGGCGCACGTTTTATTATTATTTTTCAGCACCTTCTTCTCCGATTGCCATACGGATTATTTGGAAAAACTGCAGCCACCTGTTATTTTCAGGAGTGTTCTACACAACGTATCATCAATCATCAATATTTGACTATTTACTTTACACAAGGAATTTTGAAAGTTGTGCGCTAGTATTCACCTACTTCTTATTTATGTATTTATATATATATATATATACATGTATCTATGTGTGTGTGTGTATATATATATATATATATATATATATATATATATATATATATGTCTGTTATGTGGTAGGGGGCACCAGTCAAAATTTTGCCTAGGGCACCAACTTGGCTAGGGCCGGCTCTGGGGAACTGTGAGAGATCTTGCAGTAGAAGACCGGCGCATGCGAAGTACAGATCCTGTGCATGTGCCAATCTTCTAACATCGGAGATATACGCAAACAATCTCTGATGATCTTTTTCTCATTGTTTGCTGGATGAATGGTCAGATTACCTCCTGGACTGATCACATTTTCAATGTTTCAGTCCTGCTTTATGGTGAATCTACAGTACACTTAATTTTGCCATTTAGTATAACAGTCTGATCCCTCGTATGGCAGAGCACATTACTCAGAAAATCAATTACACCTCCTGATTAACTGACCTGGATCAATAAATAAAGGGTCCTTTCAGCAGCAATGTAAGAAACACAGTCACAGGCATGTACACTAAAACAACTGACTGTGAGGGGTAAATTTACTAAGATGGGAATTCTATTAAGTCGTGATGTTGCCCATAGCAACCAATCAGATTCTAGGTATTATCTTCTAGAAGGTGCTATATAAATGAGAAGTAGAATCTGATTGGTTGCTATGGGCAACATCACTTCTTAATATAACTCCCATCTTAGTAAATTTACCCCTAAGAGCCAACTAGACCCCTGAGGTAGTGATGTTTGCGGCCTTCTGTTAATTGTATTCACTTTTTATCTCATTAATTAATTTTACTATCTGATTTATACCAGGCAGCCTTCCTCCCTAGTAAAAATAATTGAGGGGGCGGGTGATGGATACAGGAACATAATTTATGGAGTTTTCACTCATAAATTCTTTGGGCTGGGTCAATATGACCTTGGGGTTAGGAATCAATATTTCCTAGTTTCTAAGGATTCAATTATTATTTTTTAATTTGTTAAATCCATCTAATCACTAGGCCCATTGATTGGGGTGTTAGATGGTGCTTGACTTACAACATAATTTTCACCAGTTATAGGACCTTTGTAATGTTGCACACTCAGCTGCTGGGCAGGACAGAGATACTCCATTAGTGAACGCACTGAGGGCCTGATTCAGCTAGGATCGCAATTGCAAAGCTGGACACAGGCAGCTTTGCAATTGCGATGCTTCCAGATATGGTAATGCTGCAGGAGGCATTACTGTGCATTACTTATCAGAGCTGCATTGTCCAACGCAGCATTGGATAATCTGCGTAACATCGGCTGGCTAAGGTGACCCATGGGGTCACGCAGCCGCCCGCCGCAGGTGAGAGGAAGAAGCCAGGAAATCTCCTTCAGCCAAATGGAGATCCTGGCCTCTTTCCTCCCCCCCAACTTGGGCGGCACGCCTCCGTTTCAGGAAATGGAGGCCATTGTTGCCCACTCCCCGCCCACAATCACTGACTGTCTGCTGCCAGTCTGCGAGCAGGATCGCATACCAGTTCTGCACATGTGCAGAACGGGTCATGCACCTGCGCAGATTCCCGATCATGTCATTTTGTGCATAGAATCCTAACATACCATCAGAAACTTAATATCACGTAAGGTTTTTCAGAGATGTAAAAAAAAATTAAATTAAAGTATTTAATCACAGTAAGTGCTCGGCAAGATGGAATCTGTATGTATTACCGCCGAACCTAAGTCCTAAATCCCGACGCCGAAAGACCGGCCAGAAAAGATCCCGATGGGGTAAGTAATTAAACTATTCCCAACCATCTACCCCCCCTAACCCTAACCTCCCCCCGTAGGGTGCCTAAACCTAAGCCCCCACTCCCTGCACACTAAACCTAACCCTCCCAGGGGGGTGCCTGGCCCTAACCTCCCCCGGGGGTGCCTAACCCTAACCCTCCTTTCCCCTAGCCTAACCCTCCTGGGGGGGTGCCTAATCCCAAAGTCCACCCTGGGAGCCCCTAACCTAACCATCCCCCCCGCGCGGCTGTCTGATCCCGGCACCCGGCTTACCTTCCTTCGGTATGCTGGGTGTCAGGATCCCGACGTATGGATAATGATAGGCATCGGGATTTCAACGCCTATCATTAATCCCTTGTTGGGATTTGACAGTCGGAAAGCCGGCGGTCGGAATCTACATACCTACAAGACTCCCTTCTGCCTGTGCTATGGGATACGTATCCTGCCCAGACTCCTCATCCTATATGTCATCAGAGTCCACCTTCTCATGTTCCTCATTCTCCTCCATGTGCTGCTTCAGGTGCAGAACCCTCCTCTTAGCACTGGATTCCATGTTGCTTGCTGGCTCCTCTCCCAGCTCCTGGCCAGCCTGCAGAGTGGGAAATAAGCAGGAAGCTCCCTGGACTGTACCATGACCATCAGTAACTGGGGGGTGTTCTCACAGTGGGCTGCCTTGTGACGGAGCCTCCGTCTCTGTGTCCCAGCACTCTGGCTGATGGCTGATCACCATAAGGAGATTATTTGGCCCTCACACCACTGACAGTGACCAGTGCAAGTGGCAATTATACCTTTGTTGTCATTTCTCCCTTTTAAATCAGTGTTATTCTTTTCTTGTGTTCGTTCTTTCGCATCTTCGTGGGAACATTTTTGTAAGTACATACGAGGTAATAGCAACTGCTAAACTTTGTGGGTTTGTAAACCATCCTGATAACTTTTCTTATGTATGCGGTAAGTTCACACCAAGTAGTAAAAGAAAGACTATGAGAGCCTTGATAAAGAAGGCTTATCACATGCACTTTGCCTGTGCTCTTGGTGACCAGGATAAAATCTGAGCACCCCATCGACGTATGATGCCATTCGCTGTCCCAATGGTAGGGTGTGAGCCTAAGAAACACTGTAGTGACTGATATTTTTGTCTAACTAATATTGCTGGGCATTCCGCTAGAACTAAGCACACTATCAAATATCCCGAAGTGTCTTCAGCGCTAAAATCTGTGCCTGATGGAGAAGGGTTGCCTGTTCCTGTACATCGTGTGTGTGTGCCAGTGAATCAGGGACATCAGGGGGTCTCACCTTAAAGTGTACCTTTCCCAAGTATGTGTGTATTGAAGGTACACTTGAAGGTGAGACCCCTTCTCCTGGGCTAGCACTCTTCCTACCTGCCCCAGGTGATTTTAATTAGTATGGGTCCTGTGCATTGCAGTACACACATGTAATGGGCACTATTAAAGGTAAGTCCTAGATAAATGTATATAATGTGTCAGTATTAGGGATGTTAGGGACCCACCTGATGAGGTTCACCTTGACGTGGTAGGTGGACAAATATATTTCACCAAACATGTACTAAGAACCTTATTATAAAACCATGTTAATTGTTACAGTTTATTATATATATTTTGATAATCGGTATTCTTAATGCTTAGAGTGTGCATCTGCATTTTCCCCCTTTTTTCTTTTTAGAAATGAGAAACCGTACAAACGGAAACCGTCAACGTCCTATTTCCTTAAAGCAAAGTAACTTTCCGTTTTATCTTTTATTAACAATTACATGAAGTTTAGTTTATGCAGTTTTTAAGCATTTCTTTTATAAATGAATACAATCTGAATATTTCAGTTCTATAAAGATTCATTGAAATTTCAACTTAGGTTATTTTTTTTAAGACATAGCTATTACTGCATAGGGTTGTTTGTGTGTATCTAATAAATGGGACATGATAGAGAAAATCTGATTGTTCCACTGAATTTTTTTTAAGCAGTGTAATCTTTAATTTGGGAATTTAAAATGAAATAGCTGACAAAGAGGGTATGATAGTGCAATTAGAGTGCAGTGACTGTATATAGGACACCTCTGTAACTGTGCACTGTGACTTATTGATTATTCCTAGCTTGTTGATGTGATCTTGGTAAGTGGTCCGTCCTGCTTCTGTACTATAGACCTCTCTCTTGTCCTTGCCCCCAGGTAAAACCTTCCTGGGTGTCCTCTGTTAGTTTACTCTAATCATTTCATGTTCCTATTGCTCCTTTTCTCTTTAAATGAAAATTAGTGTAGAGTTTTCAGAGCAGCTGTTTACTCTGCAAAATGCACCTACATAATCTTGAGACCTTAGCTTCTATGGTGATTAACTTTTAGATCATTCCATCTAGCAAACATAAAGATAATTTTATATTCATACTGGGGGAAATCAATCCCTCTCCACACAGTTAAGATACAACTGTGGTGTTTTGAAGTCTGCCAAAGACCTTGAGCTACTAGGGAAACATCAATGTATTCATCCCTGTCACACTGTACATAAATATAATCACAATTGCTAGTGAAATGGTAAAACATAAGTGGTCTGTTTCCTCATGATCAAACTTCTGTAAGACTGATTCCACCTTTTTAGCTTGTGACAATTCCTCCCCTGGAACACGCTCTTCTGCTGTTTGGGTCCCTTCATGAAATCAGTCCTACCCATAGGGAGATGTAGTCAGCCGATGCATACCTCCCAACTATCCCGTCCAGCGGGACAGTCCCGCTTTACTGAGACTATCCCGCTGTCCCACCCGCGGGTCGTTGTGTCCCCCGGTGGGGGGGGGAAGTTGGGGAGACCATGAACTCCTGCTCTGCATAGCAGGGCAGCGTGTGTGCAGGAAGAGAACAGATGCCGTGCGCATGCACACGGCATCTGTTCTCATGTGTACGGACTGCCTGGGGGCTGCCCAGCACCTCTGAGAGTGCTGGGTACGCCCCAAAATGACGAAAACGGGGGAAGCCGTGAGGCTACACACCTTTTTCATAGGCCCCACCCCTTTTTGCAGAAGCCACACCCCTTTTCAGACGTGTGCGACCTGTCCCTCCTTGAGATGTTGAAATATAGGGAGGTATGCGATGTAGTCAGCATCCCGGCTGACTACATTTATTTAGACATAAAATAATAACTTCTTCCCCATAATAATGAATAGTTCTCTCTTAATAATATTAACCAATCATTTTTCCACTAATATATTAATTAGATAATATTTCCCTCATACGAGAATTATCAGTGTCGGTAGCTGACTGCTTTTTCCATACATAATGCCTGGCTCCATTATAAGTATATCGTGATTCCTCTTATGATTGGCCAGATAGATGCATCGATGTAACATTCGTTTACGTCGATTTTATGACGGTTTGGTCAAAATCACTATTATAAACCCCCTCCCACAAAACCGTCATAAAACAGATGTATATCGGCAGTAGTTTACAAAGCCCCATCAAAACCGCTGAATAGTAAATACAGCGGTTTGTTGCTTCAATTTGTTGGCCATGTGCAGAAGTTTCAAATCCCCTGAAAAGCCGACTCTTAGTAAATGTACTCCAATGATTGTAGATTAAAATGCAGTTTTCAGGTTTTTAAATTAAATGGTATTAGCATTGTGAGTGTTTCGGTGACTGAGGGTTAAGGTAATTATTAATCTATAAAGTTTATTGAAAGTGCTGGAAGGTTAGAGTATTTAAACATCATTTAAGAATAAAGATCTGGTAGCAGTAATTTATCTGTACCACCAACAACTTGAAAGATATGTTTCAGTGAAGTCATCCTGCCACATCTCTGAACAGGCAAAGATGATGATATCGTCCTAGTTGGCCTGCATACATGGACGATGAAAAATATCTTTATCGTCCATGCAGGAACGAGCATCGTTGGTCGTTGACAGGTTGATAAATACATAAAATTGAACGATAACGATATGAACGATATCGTTATCGCTCATATCGTTCAGTTTTATCGCTCCATGTGTACGCACCTTAAGGGTAACAATCTTCAGTTGCCAATATTTCATTTGAGATATTCACGGTAGAGAGACAGTAGAAGGAAGGTACAGTTAACATAAAGAACATGTTAAATACATAAAGCTGTAAAATATATATTATTGCATATATATTATTGCATAGTATCCACATCCACATCTTGCCCTCTTAAAAGTTGATATCTGAGATAGGGAGTGATATCTTTAAATTTGATTTTTATATGAATTTATAGTGTAAATACCCAAATGTTGGTTATATAAATTTCTGGGAAGGTATTTGAGAGATTAATTCTATTTTGCAACTGAGCATTTAAAATAATAGTCTAGAGTAGAGGTTCCCAAACGCAGTCCTCAAGGCTCCCCAACAGTTCAGGTTTTAGAGATATCCATTGTTGAGCACAGGTGGTTAAATCAAATTAACTGAGGTACTAATTAAATCCCTGTGCTCAACCATGGATATCTCTAAAACCTGAACTGTTGGGGAGCCTTGAGGACCGCGTTTGGGAACCTCTGGTCTAGTGGTATAATTGATTAATAGTGTGATTTTAGAATTTTTTTTATTGTGTAGAGAATAATTGTAGTTCCATACACTGAAATTTGAAGACTATTATATATTATTCCTTGTTAAAAAAAATTACCAATTTGTTATTTTTTTTTTATTTATGTGCAAGTGTGTTGTTCACTGGGAAAGGTGGGGCCCTAAATCCACTCACCTACATATTAATCAGTAAGGGTTTCCCAACCCCTGGTGGAATCCCTTCTTCTAGCATGATAACCAAGACGCAGGACCATCGTGATTGGTTACTGAGACCAGTGGCGTAACTAGGGCAGGGCGAGCGGGGTTCGTGCCCTGGGCGCCGTTGGACCGGCGGCGTGGGGGGGCGCCGCCGGCCACGGTACCGGCCCGCCCTAGATAGCCAGTGTAGCGCCGACCGCAAGGAGTGCGGTCAGCGCTACACATTTGCACAGGACCGGCGCTAGGCTTCCAGCGCCGGTCCTGTGCTGCACGCCTGAGCCCGTTCCCTCCCCCTGAGCGCTTGCCCAATAGCGCCAGGAGGCGGGCTCAGGCTGTGCATAACACACGCATCGCCGCCAGCGCTGGCGGCGATGCGTGTGTTAAACAGCAGCCAATGAGAGTCAGATAGACTCTCATTGACTGCTGCAGCACCCACTGCAAGAGCCGGACTTCCGTCCGGCTCCTGCAGCGGGTAATGGGACTTGGGCGCGCGCACATGGGGGGGGCTCCCTTTTCAATTTTGCCCTGGGCTCCAAATACCCTAGTTACGCCACTGACTGAGACCCTTATCACCCATCACAAGGGTCAACAAGCAGATGAGTAGGCGTTACACAATGATAGGGGGGAGATTTATCAAACCTTCTAAAAAGGACAAGTGGAAGTGATTCCCATAGCAACCCATCAGATTATAGCTATATTTTAAATAATACAGTCTGTAAAATGATAGCTATAATCTGATTGGTTGATATGGACAACACCTTAACTTGTCCTCTTTAGAAGGTTTGATAAATCTCCTGCTATAAAGACATTAGGTTTCCACCACCAATAGGTGGAGGAACGAGCAACGAGCAACCAATGAGGATGGGCAAAATGGTGGGATATGAGGGCTTCGGGATAACTGTAAAAGTCATTCATTGAAACTGCGAGCGCACCTCTGCGATATCAAGATAAAAAAATAAGCAGGGAGGAGAAATCAGATATTTTTTATAAATCAAAGGTACAAAATCCAACAGGAACATGGGGGAAGTCTGGATTGGAACACATAGGAGTGATCCTTGGTGGGGTAAGAGGGCAATGAGAAATTTCTGCACGCTCGATCCCAGAAATTGCATGAGAGGTATATTTTCGGAAGAGTCTAGCAATCCCCAATTTTTGCCTTGACACTGTCCACAAAAGCCAGGTCATACCCCTTGTTACTGTGGGAGGTTGCAGAGAAAACACAGTGGGGGAGATGTATCATGTGTTGGAGAGAGATAAAATGGAGAGAAAGTACCAACCAATCAGCTACTAACTGTCATTTTTCAAACACAGCCTATAAAATGACAGGAGCTGATTGGTTGGTACCAGGGGCGTATCTAATGGGTGCAGGGTGTGTGGGGAACACGGGCCTCTGGGTCCAGGGGGGCCCCGTACCGCACACCATGCACCCATAATATTCCTTACCTCTCCGGAGTCCCACGTCGGCGCGGGGGGCCTGCACTGTAAAATGACTGGAAAATGGCTGCAGCAGCCATTTTTCCGTAGTTTGCGCAGCAAAGGGAAAATGACCGCCGCGGCCATTTTCCTGGTGGCCTGTGCATACACTATAGACACTGGGCACACTCTAGTGCCCAGAGTCTATAAATTCGGCGCTGGCCACGCACAGCTCAGTGCGCTGCCGGGCGGAGAGGAGGGGGACCGTGTCGGAGACTGCACACGGGCCCCCTCCTCTCTAGAAACGACCCTGGTTGGTACTTTATCTTATACCACTTTATTCTATTCAAGGCTTAGTACATCTACCGCCAAGACTTGATACATCTCTTTTCTCACCTTGCAGAGCATAATATATGAAAACAAGTCCTGTTGCAATTGCAGTCAGAAATAGTTTACATATTTCATCCTTGCCAGTAAGACTAGTACAGCACGTTCCGTTAGATATGTATTTCTATCGGATGGCATCCACTGTATATGTACATGTAAATAAGTGAAACCAGCTTAAGCTATTAACCACCAGGCAATAATATTTTCTTGAATGGATGTAGGCACAAGAGAAACGTGAGTGTTCCTGATATACAGTATGCATCATCAGAATGTCACACATTACATTACACACAGCTGAGAAATTCTGCAGCCAAAGATCTGAACATTAATATTTTATGCAAATGCAGGATATGAATTGATGTGACACCAGAAGCCACTGCTGGCAGATCGTCCAATTACTGATGCAGCGATGAAGATTTTTTTTTTTATCAGAGATGGATATAGCAATTATTTCCTGACGCACATGTGGATTTATATCAATCACCCGCACATAGCAGAAAGAACACTAAAGAAGCACAGCAGTTCATTATTACATTAATTAGTGATGATTAAAACAATGCTTCTAGGTAAGAAGGAAAGTAGGTGCACGACAGGAAAAGAAAATGAAGTGGAAAATGGAGAATGCTAATAGCTGCTCCAGTTGCTAGCCTTTAATGCCCTGCACCAATATTCCTGCCAATCCAGCATACCCAATAACTCCCAACTGTCCCCATTATAGCAGAACAGCGCTACAGTAAAAATGGGTGGTTTTGCACAAAATGGGCATTTTAGGGAGGGTATGGGCAGGGTTGGGTAAATCAGGGGCAGGGCTTATTTTGTCTTGATTGCGATTGCCTTCATGTCCCAGTCCGACACTGTATCTAGGAGACAGTGGTTTAAATGAGACGGAAATTAATCACCTGTTTAATGGGGTTGGGTATGAAATCCCGGCTGTCGGGATGCCGCTGGTCAGAATACCGACAGCGGCAGGAAGACCGGTGAGTGCTTTTCTAACCCCTACCCTAACCCTCCCTCCCCGGTGCCTAAGCCTAACCTCCCCCTCCCCGTACCCTAAACCTAACACCTCCCCCCCCTAGTGCCTAAACCTAACACCCCCTCCTCGGTGCCTAACCCCAACCCTCCCCCTAGTACCTAACCCTAACCTCCCCCTAACACCTCGATACTTACCTTCTGGATGCCGGCGATCGGGATAATGGTGCCGGGATCCTGACCTGTCAGGATTTCGGCGCCGGTATTCAAACCGTCAGCATCCCGCACGCCGGTATGCCAACTCCATCCCGTTTCATGAATATTACTTCAGTCCACAATACAGCTGTCTCCGCTATGTGTAGGTGATAGGTGCACAATAAAACCTTCTCCTGCTGCAAAACATATTCTGATCTGCTCCATAGCCAGCAATTGCAACAGCGACACTTTTGAACTGCAGAAGTCACTATACATCCCTGAAAACCTACTGAAGCGCATTCACAAAAAACTTTTAAAGAAAGTGTTAATTTAATTTTTTTTGTTTAATATGTTAATAAAAGTATTATAACATTTTATTATTTCTTCTTATGCCATTTTAAAATCCTTTATTGATAGTACTTTTCTTTTACTGCTATACTACAATCTAGTAAAAGATTTTATTACCGTAACATGTCCCTGCGCTAACTGGAGCCACATAGGCTGCTGTGTTTTTCTTACAGCCCAAGACAAAAACAGGGGCGTGAGAGTGGTGAGCAAGAGGACCAATCACAAACCACCAATTGGTCCTCCTCCTCACACCCTCCTGTTCCAATTATTTTAAAGTGGTTGGACAAAATAGATTTACTATTAATGTATAATAGAATCAATAGAACATTAAAGAGATAAATGGCTGCCCGGTGGCCCTGGAGGGCTGGTTAGAAGGTAGGGTATCATAATTCAAAATCTTCTACATAGGTAGCAGTGCAGATTTAGATTGTTGCACAGGATTATTATATAGTCATCTCAGGTAAGAAAGAAAAGCCTGTCGCTAATTAGACAGCGGTCACTCACATACTTTTATTCCAGAGTATGAGAATAGCAGTAGATTCTGTCTGATATAAGACACTCATAACTGGGGTCGCTAAAAATAGTCTATTTACCTAAGTGTATTTTCTGTAAATAATTCAGAATCTACTCTGGAGGCGCACGGGTGTCCCATATGTCATGAATGCTTGAACTGGAAATAAACATGCTTTTAAGTCAGCCAAGGCCATTCTATTTCCGTTTACAGTGATGCTGTAATCTTCTCCTAATTCTGCTCCCTCACGCGCTGTGTTTCCCTTCTAATGAAAGATCGCCAGTGACATTTCACAGTGAATAATTCAGAGGTTATAAAAATGGATAAAGTGACACCATGCATATGAGAGCATGGAGATTAAATTGACAGTGCGAATAAAGCAGAAACCTGAAAGTATAATAACAAAATATTTATTTTTGTCATTTTTTAGAAATCACCAATTTTTCACAATGGAAGCTGCTAGAGATACTATTCCACTGTAATGAAAGCCTATTGTTCTATGTATCTGGTCAACTATAGTTTCCCAAACAGTAGAAAGTCTCACCCCAGAATAAGGGGGTATAGCAGTTTTATAGCTATTTGGTGCCACTACTTGCACCATTTGTCTCCTCACAATAACGAGAAGACAGACATGGTCATAGTCCTCGGTGGCCCCATGGATGCATAAGACTTTTACTGACAGTAGCGGTGTTGTCAAGCTTTCTGGAACTACGGTGCTGGATACCCAAGTAACCAATTTCACTGGCCGGATCCACTAATGCCAACACCGCCGTGTGTTGTAACAGTACGGTCACTCGGAACAGCAATGGACTACCCGTAGATGAGGACATGGTAAAGCAGGCAGGAAAAGCGGGGCCTAGTCTTACCACTGAACAGCCCATTGGTTCTTGCCAATTTGGTAAATTCTTTTGGAAGTGCCTCAGTTGACCACATTCAAAGCACCCCGCTGGAGTCACCTTGTCGTCTGTTCCAACATGTAATGCTGGTTTCGACCTGAGGTGCAGCCTGCTACTTTCTCGGCTGTCCGGGCCATATTTTCCAAGGTGTAATATTTTCCAAGGCGTTATATTGGTCGCTGACTGTCTCAAGCTCTTGTAACACCTGGGGGTCGGTCTGCAGACCCATCTTTGCAGTTCCCGGTTTAAGTTCTGCACGCAATAGTTGATTGCCAGGATTTCCAAGATTCTGGCTGGAGAATTCCAGTCAGGCTCTCATCAGCTCTTTATTAATTTCGCCAGGTCGGCCAGCTGGGCACGCGTTGCGGACCCCTGCCTAAATCGCCAGTCATAAAATCGTTGTGCCTTCCCGGTACCTGTCATTCTTATCTGCACCAGAATCGTGTTGCGGATAACTTACTGCCTGGCCCTGCTGTGATTCCATAAAGTAAGGAGCCAATTTTTCAACCCACTCCTCTGTTGGCCATCTAAGCCGAGTAGCCGTCCTTTCAAAAGACAACAGAAATGCCTTGGCGATGTCCGAGGGTGTTATCTTTTTTATGACGACAGGCCTATGCTCCTGTTGGAGCTGACTGAGCTCTGCCCACAACATTCTGTTGCTCTCCACCTGGGCCTCAGCGACGGATAGCCATTTGGCCCTGCTGGGCCTGCTGCATGGTAGCCACATTAGTTAAGGCCTGGAGAATTTCCTCCATCTTGCTATCTAGGACGATGGTTTAGCGAAATTGGGCCTCCCCTACAATACACACCGACAAGCCAAGTTTCTAACACTTATAGGGCGGGATGTACTAACCTTGCGAAGTACATCCCGCCATGCCTCGCATTCCTACTGATCGCGTATGTACTAATATATGCGATCAGTAGCGCAAAGGACAGCTCTTCCGATAAGGGCTGTCCTTTGCGATCTGCTCTTTGCCGTGGACTTCCGGGTTTATGCCCCGGAAGTCCATCTGCTCATGTGCAATGTGACGCTGCAGCCGCGGGGCATGCTGGGAGGGATCCGATCGGATCCCTCATAGCAGCGCGATGCGGTAGAAGCCCATAGGCTTCTATAGGGTAACGCCAGCACAAGCTGGCGTAACCCTCCGCATCGGAGACCCGGCAGCCAGCTGAATATACATATGAAAAATGCGGTAAAACCCCGGAGACGGGGTTTTTACCGCGTTTTCCATTTAGTACATCCCGTCCATAGAGACTTAGCTGCCAGCGATGGCGTATTACCTCCAAGAGTGGATGGAGGGGGGTGCGGGAGTCTTGCCCACTCTTCTGGGAAGTCGGAAGTGCCACACGATTTACGGGAGCCTCCCGGTCATTCATGGGAGAGTAAGCAAATATGATATATATACCTGTATGTGAAAAGAATTTGCCCAGGCTTGCACTCTTCAGGAGTCTGCAAGCCTGTGCAGATTCTAGTGGAAGCTGTACTTGGAACTGTACCCTCTACAAAATATAATGCAAAGCATACAATAAAAGAATACACTTTCCTTATGTGATTCAATTTTGGACATAATTCAACATATGTAATAAATAAAACAACACTTGCAATAGTGTTATAACTTCATATACAAATAAAAAGTTATAAGAATCCCTGAACAGTCCAATAAAATGTGAATTATTTTCAATTTACTCTGACTCACTTCACCGAAATGTGTTTGATATATAGATATTTCGAAAGATACCCCCTGTAAGTAATCAGCTTACATTCAATAAGCTTATTTAAAGCTTGTCTGTTGTGTCTTTATAATTCCCGAAATCTCCACTGTCTACTGCTTCCACCAGCAGAAATGGGCATTATGTACATAAAGTGAGAGATATAACAATTTAACAAGTTTTAATTATACAGTCAAACATATATATATACAGTATATAGATAAATGGATTTGACCCGTAAAATAACATCAGGATAACAGACAGGTTGGTCCCAGATCGATCGTATAGTCAGCGTGGTAAATATTTATATGGTATGCAGTCGGGAACCCGGCGGACATAATCCCGACAGCCGGCTTCCCTACTGTCATATCCCGGCAAGGGTCTAAAGACAGGCGTCGATATACCGACGCCTGTCATTAGACATACGCCGGGAGCCCGACGCCCTGCTTCCCGATCGAAGGGACGCCGGGCGCGGATAGGCACGAGGGGGGGGGTTAGGTTTAGGGTTCCTGGGGGGGACTTAGGGATAGGCACCCCCCCCCGGAGGTTAGGTTTAGGCTAGGGGAAGGGGGGGTTAGTGTTAGGCACCCCCAGGGGGACTTAGGGTTAGGAACCCCCCAGGGGACTTAGGTTTAGGCGGCGGGGATGGCGGAGTTAGGTTTAGGCACTTAGAGGGGGGATTAGGGTTAGGCACCTCTAAGGGAGGGTTAGGGTTAGGGGGTAGAAATAGGTTAGTATATACTTACCTTTGACGATCGGGATTTCCTCCTCTGCCGGGATGCCGCTGCCGGAATTCCAACCCCCAGGGCATGGGTCCGGCGGTAAGTCATACCGATTCCATTTATATCTCTCTTCTGTAAGACAGCAACTTAGAATCGGCTATATGTATGGTCTTGTTTTTAGGACACTCATTCTAATTTGTAAGTTTGTAATAACCTATAAATTAATAAAAGTGACACCATGTCAAACCAACAGTATATACAGTATATGTGAAACCCTCTATCTGGATAAATATGTTATTAGTGTGAAACGTCTAGAAATAGCTTAGCCATGTTCTTGAAAACATCAAGAATGAATTGTGATACAGACTTTGAACAGCCAATCAGACATGTCTCCCAAATATCTAAAATAAAATCTTAGTAAAAAGTAATGAGAACCGTATCATCACCATATGGGAAGACCTCGTCATTTAGCTATAATTTCCTCCTAGCATCTGTGTGTAGGCTCCATTTTCTGATTCAATAGTACAGGAAAATATACCCATAGCTGAAAAGTAATCAAATGTTATAATAACAGACTGACTAGTACATTTGGTCAGATATTTGGGAAGGGGTGTATCGTGAAATGGTCGGTTTTTCATAACCATGGGCCTAATACAGAGTTGTACGCAAACCCGATGATTTGCACACAACCAGTGCTTAAAGTGGCCCTAGAGAAGTGGTGGAACTCACCCCCCCTCGGTGCATTTTCAATAAAGGGAGAGGGGCGTGTTCTCAAAAGAAAAGGGTGTGGTCACACGGTATTCCCAATTCAAATGACGCCACACAGTAGCACAATCTTATCTACACTACATGGCACACTGTGCCCCTGATTCACATTACACCACATAGTAGTGTCCCTTATTCATGTTATGACACACAGTAGTTCCCCTTTTACACATTGCCCACCATGCTGCTCCTTATACACAATGCCCACAGTAGTAGTGCCACTAATACACATAATGCCCACAGTAGTAGTGCCCCTTATACAATGCCCACAGCAGCAGTAGTGCCCCTTATGCAATGCCTACAGCAGTAGTGCCCCTTATGCAATGCCCCCAGTAGTGGCAGTGCCCCTTATGCAGTGCCCACAGTGGTAGTGCCCCTTATGCAGAGCCCACAGTAGTGGCAGTGCCCCTTATGCAGTGCCCACAGTGGTAGTGTCCCTTATGCAGAGCCCACAGTAGAGGTGCCCCTTATGCAGTGCCCCCAGGAGTGGTGCCCCTTATGCAGTGCCCACAGTGGTAGTGCCCCTTATGCAGTGCCAACAGTGGTAGTGCCCACAGTGGTAGTGCCCCTTTATGCAGTGCCCACAGTGGTAGTGTCTAGTGCAGTACAGAGTAGAAGGACCAGTGCACATAGTTTTGCAGAACAGTACAGAAAAAAAAGATTTTATTTGGAGGAATGTGATTATTGTAATAAAATAAAGGGGTGTAGAGAGCCCATTTTGAATTGCATTTTTTTGCCATGTACACTTATCCTCCTTTGCACCAACTTGGAACTTCCGGAAATTGGGTCTCACCCTATACTTGTAAATAAATAAATCAGTTTCCATGCATAGTGCACTGTGTAAGTAATAAAACTGGTCAAAACCTTCAACCAGACCCAGTGCTAGACAGTTTGGGCTGGTGTCACAGGAGCATGGCATAGCACCCAGCAGCTGGGACTAAAGTAGTCACTACTGTATTAGGATGGCAGGACAGTCCCATAATAGCTGCATCTTTATCAGGATGTATGTAGATGCTAAAATGTAACACTATAATTAAAGTGCTACAACTTTATTTTGTACATCTCTCATGTAAATAACACATAAACAATATTTATTTTCTGTCATAGAGATAGATGTATGAAGGACTTAATTTTGACATAACATCAGCTCATCTTACACACACACACATTCCGCAGCTTATATCCTAACCCACTGCTCCATGCTCCTTCCTCACTATCTACCCCATCTGTGTCGCCCCTGTCTGTCTGCCCTTCCCCTTTAGAATGTAAGCTTTCACGAGCAGGGTCCTCTTCCCTCATGTGCTTCTCCTCCCCCCTACGTATAGTATCATTTACTCCTAACTCCCCACAATGACACCTAACACCTGGTTGCTCATGTCCTGCTGCTTGTGTTATGCAGCTATGTTTATAAACAACGTCCTTGTCCTGCATTGTTTTGTATTACTATTAACTGTTTTTCTTGTGTGCTCATTTATGTACTGTGTAAGGCACTGCAGAACCTTTGTGGCGCCATATAAATAAAGGATAATAATAATAGTGTCCTCTGTAATAGGGACAATGGCCCTCATTCAGAGGCGGTCGCAAGAAGCGACCGCACGTTCTGAATGAGGGCGGCAGCCTGTTTTTTTAAGTGCGGCCTCCTGGTAGCTAGCTAAGCTGTGGGTTACCACCCACAGCTTTAGCGACCGACCAGGTTGTTGGTCGTGATGGTCAAGACCATCGCGACCATAGGGGCTTGCGACGAGACCCTAAGGTTGGGTCTCGGCAACCGCAAGCCCCAGGGAGCTTCCTGCTCTGATCGAGCAGGAAGCTCCCCACTGATATCACTGCTTATGTCAGTGCAGCCGCCCACAAAACGGCAGGCGTTCCGTTAGGAACACCTCAGTTTGTGTAGCCACCCCCCGCCCCGCCTACAAAACTGGGCGAGCTGTCGATCGACATTGACAGCTGCCACATTTGCAGTGAGCTCCGGAGCGAGAGAATTTCTCTCTCGCTCCAGGGCTTGCGCACGCGCAGTGCGCCGCTACGCGTACGCAGGGCCTAAACATCGACCCGGTTGCGAGCGATGAGCGCTCGCAACCGGGTCGATGTTTAGGCCCTGCGTCTGGATGAGACCCAATATGAGGAGACCAGAGAGGTCTGTCTGCCATTCTTCTTCATCTTAGTTCAAATATAAAAAAAAACAAAGCTGAAAAACATCCATAAATAAAAAAGACCCACTGACTGACCGCCCTACACAAATGGATATAGCGGGAGACTGGGGTCTGGGAGCTGTCATGCTGATTTTGGGGTTTTTAATAAAATAAAATAAAGATAATTCCCGCCACAGAGTCTGGTTCTCATTTATTATCTGGTTTCAGACCCGATAATTATAATTACTTATTGCCGCTATTCAAATCGAATAAGAAATGATCTACCACTGAGATATATGAAGAATCTCATCCAGGGACAGGGGCTCTAATAGGAACCCATCCCAGTGATGTGCAAAGTAAAGTGATTGCTGATGCGGCAGCGACCATTTTACTTTGTACTGTGTGACCCCTGTCGGTCTAACGGCTAGCCACCGGGGCCAAGTTTGATCAATTCCACAATATAGCAGCCCCCTTAGAAACCTAGGAGAGCTGCTATTGCGATTGGTAATAGGAGAACGGCAGCAGATATCTCCAATATCTTCTGCGGACCACCGGTAGTACGCATGGAATGGGATTGATATGTCGGCAGCTGTTTAGCCGATGGTTCAAATCCAGTCAGTGACTGCCCGACAGGATGAAGATCCTGACAGAGGCAGGTAAGTACCCTCCCCACCCCTGTCCCCCCCCTAACCCTCCCTTAGTGGTGCCTAACCCTGACCCCCACTTACCGCTCCCTAAACCTAACCTACCCAGGGGGGTGCCTAACCCTTACCTTTCCCTGGGGGTTCCTTGCCCTAACCCTCCCCCCTAGGGGTGCCTAATACTAACCTCCCCCTCCAAAAAAGTTAACACTGACCCCGCTAACAGCCCTAAACCTAACCCCCCCACGGCTAAGAGGATGCGCGGCCTGTACTTACCCCGTTCGCGCATGCGTCCTCCTGGATTCCGGCATCAGGATTATGACAGCCATCGGTATTTCGACGCCTATCATGAATCCTTTGCCGGCATTCAGCAGTCGGTCACATAACTACATCCCGTATGTATACAGTATATCCGGGGGATGCTTACATTTTGTTGTAGTTTAATGTGAAGCAGCACATGGCGGCTGTATTATTATTACAAGTGGAGAATATACCTACATATGCGATTCTCTGTCAAATGCCCTTTATTGAAAGTACAGGTCTTTGCCGAAGAAGTGCCTGTCTAGGTGCCCTCCAGCCTCCGGCATTGTACTAAAAAGCTTCACACACAAAACTGACACAATGTTCCCTCAGTCTCAGGAGGTTACAAAGCAGTATAAGGAGAAAAATGTTACATTTTACAAAATTTAAAGGGATGATAGTAACAGCCAGGGCCGGCACTAACATTAGGCAACGCTAAGCAAGGTCGCTTAGGGGGACGATGGTTAAGGGATACTGGGGGTCATTCAGACCCGCTCGCGAGCGCAGGACGCTCGCAAGCGGGTCGATGTTGCCCCACTGCGCATGCGTACGATGGAGGGAGCTCCGTCATGCGCATGCGCGAGACCCGGATAGCGTCGGGCTCTCCGTCGCTCCGGGTCTCGCACCAAAGGGGGTGTGCTGTCGATGTTGATTGACAGCACGCCCCCTTTGGTGGGCGTGCCGGGGGCATGGCTGCCAGACGGAGGCGTTCCCATGGGAACGCCTACCGTCTGAAGCCGGCCCCACTGACATCACTAGTGATGTCAGTGGGAGTGATTTTGGCTCTGATAGACCCAAAATCACTCCAGGGCTTGCGGCAGTAAGACCCTACCGCAGGGTCTCCGTCGCAAGCCCGATGGTCGCGATGGTCTTGACCATCGCGACCATCATCATAGACGCTCGCATAAGGACGCTCCATTTTCATGTAAGATGGCCCTGATTCTGAGTGAGCGCTCACAAATAGCAAGTGCCTCTGAATCAGGCCCTAATTTTGCAGGAGATATTTTCTGTGGTTGGATGTCCTGGTTGGTAGCTTCTGATTCTTACATGTCTCCAGCTACTGGCATATGCAGTGACACATACTTGCTCTGCATTTCAAATTCCACATACATTTTGCTTTCTCCACTAAAGTATGATCTTCATGCTCACTCCATTCTGTTCTGTATGCAATGGTCAATTGATGTTCAATGCCATATTTTTTCAAGAAGAATTTCATCTCTCTGTTTAGTATTCTCCACCATTATCAGATGTGAGGGTTTTGAGTCTATGACCAGTTGATTTTCTACAAGTCTCTTGTAGTCTGCGATTTTCTTCACTACTTCTGACTTGTCTTTGAAGTATATGTGTGAAGTTATGAATGAATGTTATGAAGTACAGTATCTGTATCCACTTATTGACTTCCATTTGACTATAAACATCTGTATGTACTAACTCAAGTGGTGCTTCAGCCCTGCTTGCTGAGTTTGGAAATAGCTGACTGCTTTGTTTTCCAGTTATACAGCTTTCACATATAGGTTTCTATGTATCAGTCACTGACATTCCTGTGACCATCCCGTTCAAGTGGGCTTTAATTGTTTCAACTGTCTGATAGCACCTAAATCAATATACCAACAATCCTTTCTGTGGCGATCTGTGACACTCAGGGCTGATTCATCTTTACTATTGAATTTCATATTCTGCATAGCATTTAAATTTTTCTGCTTACATTCAAATGCTTTGTGACCTATCTCGTGACACATATAGCACTTGCAGTTATATTTTCTGCTCACTCTCTGTGTGTAATTCAGAACTCTAAGCATTTAACTCACTTGGCATGCAGTCTTGGAACTGCAGCAGGTTTGCTTTTGAATGTGTCTGTGGTAAACTTGGCTTCTAATGCTATGACTAGAAAGTCAATCTCAGGTGTTTTGTAGCATTGCTGTAGGGCTCTCTTAATAATCTACTTGAATTCTGATAGGCATTCACTGATGAGAAATAGACATCATTTTGTAAATGTAGTCACTCATACTGCTGCATTCACAAAACTTGGTATTATACAAGCCTCTTATTATTATTATTATTATCATCATTTATTATATGGCGCCACAAGTGTTCTACAGCGCCTTACAAAGCACATAAACAAATAGGTGACCAGTGACTTACAGTACAATACAATGCAGGACAAGGGTATGGATAATATACATTGCTACACTAGCGACCTTAACACCCACATAGGCAGCAGAGCATAAGCAACCAAGTGTTAGGTGCCCTAGTGGGAAGTAAGAAGTAGATGAAAGTAAAGTAGGGAGAAGCACAAGAGGGTAGAGGGCCCTGCTCATAAGAGCTTACATTTCTTCTCATCAGACCTCCAACTTGATATTCTGCATGCGGTGCTGTCAACATGTCTTGCTGACATTTTGCCGTGTATGATAGGGTACACTTGATACTCAACAATCAAACCAATTGTACCCATGCCACTCTCTGCATCATTTGAGTTTGGACTGTAGCCAGGATCCACTGTTACTTTTCACAACCTTTCACTCTTAATTTGAATAGCAAACTTCCATGTGATGTAATTCTCTGCACCTTTAAATTTTATAAACCCCAGTATGGGTGAAGCTCCTGCGTGCATATTTCTTACTAACATGATCACGCACCTGCTGTGCACTAATTCGCTTCTCTGTTGACACACTGTGCTGTAAATACTCTGTGCTGTCATCACCCAATGTTTTCAGGTATCTAAGATGGCGTCTGTGTGTTGACGGGCTTATTTTTATGTGGTGGCCAGGAGCTGCAGCTCCATCTGCCCCATTGTTGAGAAAACCTGCATCATTTTCTGCGGAAAATAGAAATGCAATTTTAATATTTGTTTTTTGGCTGACCGTGTGGCCTTGCTGGGCTGCTGGTAATTATCATGCCGTCATGATGATGGGCCCATTTTTATGTGGAGGCCTGGGGCTGTACTCCCATCCACACCATTGTTAATTTGACCATGCTATCACTCTCATTGCTAAAACTTCCAGCTTTCCAGTGTATAACAGATTTCTCCTTAGGTTTTAGCGTTCTGCAGACATCAGCAATGACTCTACAGTAATTTGCCAGTATAGCACAGCTCTTATTAACCCCGTTAGACCTGCATCAGAGAGAGGAGTACATTTGTACTAGAAAGATCTGTATATGCTATAACTGCTGGATGAATCAGTATTTCTGTAAAGTGGCTGCATAGTTTCTAATGATCAGTCTATATGTTAGAATACTGAGGACGTACTTTACCTTTCATCTTGGGTTACACTGTTTAATAGTCAGAGCAAGTACTGGATCTACTGATTATAATTCACAGAGCAATTTTGGAGAAGTCTTTGAAATAGGGGCAGTAGTGTGAGATAAAACCCAATATTTTCCTGAGCTTGTCTATGGTTCCAAGTCTTATTTTGCTATAGTTTATAGGGGCAAACGCAGGATTTTTACAGGGAAGGGCAGCGGGTTCTAGTATGTATATATACATAGCGGAGCTCTGGGCGCCGAAGGAAGCTCTCGTCCTGAGCTCCGCTAACACTAGAACTGGCCCTAGGTGTGACCAATGCTGTATGGGTGTAACTAGAGCCAGGTGGGTGTGTACAGCTCCTACACTATCAGCCCCAATGTCTCCCAAATACAGAAAAACTGCAGAATTTTGTGGGAAAACTAGAAAAACTATTGAAATACTTGAGATTTATGACCGACTGTGTGGACAGCTAGGCAGCTGGTATTCATGCTGCCATGATGATGGGCCTATTTTTATGTGGAGGCCTGGAGCCATTTCTGGGCCTCCTTTCCGGGGACACACAGCTCTGGCACACGCAAGGGAACTATTAAGCGCACCTGGTGTCACCGACCACAGTGACGCCACTGAGCACCACCACACTGTTCTGCATGACCTTGAAAGAAATCTAGGTCCACCCATGGCCCCTCTAGCTGCAATTGCACAAATCAGCATTCAGCATTGCGTGAGACGTGTGTACTATTAAAGTCCCATTATAGTTTTATATGGGCTTAAAGATTCCCTTTAAATAACTTGTCTAATCAGTAATGCCTTTAAAGTCAACCTGTGCTCCTGGAAATTCTATTCCTATGCACCATTACTAAATACACCATGGCACATAACGAAGAATCCTTCCTGAACAAGCCTGATAGATTTTTGGTAATAAAATCTGTGTATAAATGAAAAGGAAAAGAGCACAGGAAAGACCTTTAATCTTCCTCTGAATCAGGAGACGGCATTAGCATGCAGCAAACCCTTTCCATTGCTTCCGGAACGTTCGACTGTTTAAATATATGGCATGAGAAAGCAAGTAAACACACTTTTCTCCTTTTCTTTTTGGTTGCTAATGAATAAAATATTTAATGTCAACTTCCCAGCCATGTCCTCCTGCCTCCCCGGAAGGGGGACTGTTGTACAATGCTCTGCTCTAGTTTTTTTTACTTTTGAATGGAGTATAAATACAAATCCGTGTAGCTTCAGGGGGCTAATTCAGAAAGCAGAATGAATTTAGATGTCTAACGTGACACTGCCTGGCGCCAAAATAGTATTTTTAGAAGGTTTGCCCGATAGGCGATCTGCCTCTGCTCCGCCAGCATAAATTCATTGTAGGACTTTGATGCTACTATTTTCTATTTAAGTAAATTATAACCTACAGAGGATCAAAACATAAAGAAATATTGTCATTTTATACAGGGGGAGAATTGCTTTTTTTATTTATTTATTTATTTATTTATTAGAATAATTGCACTCAAATTTCCAAATTTAGTTTTGGGTGGAGATACACCATTATACCAACTTGTGGTACCGCACAGTCCGGTACAGTCGGGTTCCTCCTCATCACTCAAACAGTCCAGCATTGGGATCCTCTTTTACTACTGCTTATCTGACTCAAGAGAGCCGTCGTATGGTCGATGCAAATCGTACGTTCACAGGGGATGGACATCAACACCCATGCAACCGGTCTAAAAACATACGTGAATTTTACCCAAAACTGTATTCATTGCGTGGAATTGTCACTCAGCATTTCAGATGTTACCAAAAAAATATAAAAATCTGGTTAATGTAGAACTACTGGCACTAAACCGACTTCTTATCGTGTTTTCTCCCATGCATCTCTTGTCCTTGAAGACCCATTGACAAGTGTTCCAGACACAATATTTCATACATAGGGTGTTAAGGAGCTTAGGGGTCTATGTACTAAGGCTTTGGGAGAGATAAAGTGGACGGAGATAAAATACCAACCAATCAGCTCCTGTCACTTTACAGGCTGTGCCTGAAAAATGACAGTTAGGAACTGATTGGTTGGCTCTTTATCTTTCTCCACTTTATCTCTTTCCAAGGCTTAGTACATCTACCCCTTAGCCACAGTAAAGATAACAGTCCTGCCAAAACTTGTTTAGATCCTTCATTTAGGGGTCCCAAACAAAGTCCATTGTAAATTTAGAAGACCATAGCCTGGTTTAGTAACTGCAGAGCTAAGTTAAGCAAGAACACAATGTAGGATAATTTCCTGTCTAGTATTAAAACATTGAGGGGTAATCATCTTGCTGCGAGGAATACTTAAGTATCCAACTTGCAGCGACAGAAACTTTACACCAGAGGAATTCATCATTGCTCCGGTGCGGGGACAGCTGCTCTGAAAAGCAGCTCTCCCCTGGCGGAGTGAAAACGCGCCAGAGGGATCCGCTTGGAAAACTCTTTGCATCCCTGGAACTCCTTACCATAGGAAGGAGCGGGAATCCGAGAACAGGCGCCATCTGAAGATGCTTGTTCTCGCACGCAAACTGAATAAAGTTTTCGGAGTTAGGTGAATATCAGGTGGTCCATTTGGGACCCCTGATGATGAATGGCCCGGTAACCTAAATATAGCGTTTCCGCATGGTTACCGGGCCATTTATCATCTAACAATTCCCTGAGGCTTTGAATTCATTAATATGCTCTCAAGAGCCAATCGCTTTTATGGGAGTCTAAGCCTACCTTTCTTAGTTCATACCTGGAGCAAAAAAACATGAAGCCAGGGCTTAATATAACAGAGACTTCCTATAATGTAATATATTATACATTTGCCAAAATACAGGGCTGTAATGAGAAATATCGGGCCCCTATACGATAGCAGCATGGCTATATCATATGACAAGTGTGTCCACACTACATTGGAATCTTTGGACCTTTTTGAAAATGTGATGGCGAAGTGACCCTGAAGGGTCATCTTGGGGGCATGGTGGCACCTCTTTGGCAGGCTGGGTCCCTTTTGCTTTGTACTTGTCCCTCCTAACCCCCTTCCCCTCTATGCACTTGCCAAGCTCTATAAGCTGTTACCCTTACATTCACTACTCTGTGGCTGTGACCATATATGTGATATAAACAGGTCTATTTACTAAGCAGTGTTAGGAGACAGAGTGAAAAGTGATAAGGTACCAGCCAATCAGCTCCCAGCTGTCATTTTTCAAACACAGCCTACCTCCCAACATTTACAGTTGGCAAGGAGGGACAGGTCGTGCGCGCAACCTAAAAGGGTGTGTGGCTTAAGTAAAGGGGGCAGAGCTTACGGAAAATGGGGCGGAGCCTCGTGGCTTTAGCCCCATTTTCGTCACTTTGGGGGCGTGCCCAGCACTCTCCAAGACGCTGGGCAGCCCCCAGGCTCTCCCTACACAAGAGAATAGATGGCGTGCGCATGCGCACGGCATCTGTTCTCCTCCTGCACAACTTCCCACCCACCGCGGGACACTGCGGTCCCCGGGCGGGACAGTCCCACAAAAACGGGACTGTCCTGCTGGAAGCGGGACAGTTGGGAGGTATGCTTTTAGCACTATTGGGTGGTGGAAGTTTGTAGAGATGTGGAGCCCCTCCTTGACAATAAAATACAAATAAATGTGAAAAATGCGCCACTATTCCATATGCACATATCAGGATAAGACACAACTCTGGCTTCACGTCACAACACTCCCATGACACTCCTACGAGGTGGTTCTCTTGTACACTTCCACAAGGTATCTGACCACTGGTATCTGTCCTCTGCCCATTTCACAGGCAGAGAGAACCAACTACAGTGGTAGCCTCCATCAAGGGGATGCTTCCATTTTTTGTCTTGCATGCAACTCAGGCCCCAGATTTTTGTACGACTAATATACCTGTTATCACTCGTTACTTAATTGTGCTCTAACCAATCAGCTCCTAACTGTCATGTTTTAAACACATGACAGAAGCTGATTGGCTGGAGCACCATTTAAGATTAGTAACAAGCGATAACAAAAATATCACTCATTGATAAATCAGATTTCTGCAAAAATTTTAGGTTAACAAGAATTAGACAGTTTGTAAGTCTCCACTTTAAATAAACTGTTAAACTGGCCACACACTAGACCAACTTTCATCCAACCATCAAACTAGTTAATTGGTTGGAATGAAAATCTGGTAACGTATGGGAGTAACTGATGATCAGCAATTTGCTCATAAATGCCAGAAAACAGATGAAAATGGTCGTTCAGACAAGTTTGTTAAATGTTTGATCTAAACAATTTGTTCAAACAACAGTTTTTGTCCATTTTCCGGCGTTTGGGAGCAAATTGCTGATTGTCATTTGCTTTCATACCTTACCAGATTTTCATTCCAACTAATCAACTAGTAGGCTGGTTGGATGTAAGTTGGCCTAGTGTGTGGACAGCTTAAGAAAACCTATTCAGGCAAAAATAATATTTTCAAGTAACTTTGTAAATTTAGGAAAAAGCTACATTAGGCCATCGGGTCTGTGATATCTAATACCCCTTTTCCACCAAAAACCCGGGTCCGACCTGGGTTTTCAGACATGGTTCCAACCCAGGTCAGACACAGTTTACACAGCACCATCGATCTGGGTGATTCTCAGGTCAGCCCCATTCACACTGAACCTGGGTCTGCCCCAAAAGACTTGTGAGGTCACAAAAAGTGGGAGGTGACTGCTCCACAGCCACCAATCAGCTCATTTTAGGCATGACCCAGGTCGGATAACCTGGGTTGTGCCATTTACACTGCACCATTACCCGGGTCCATCCTGGGTCCGACCCTGGTAGCTACCTAGGTTGGATTGCTGGGTCACTTGACCCAGGATATTTTTCAGGGACCCTTTTACACTGAGCTGCGACCTGGGTAGACCCAGCAAAAACCCAGGTTTTTGCTCTGGTGTAAAAGGGGTATTATGTATGGGCAATAATGTACCATGTATAGTTGGTTTCTGCTGTTGTGCAGACTGTGCCTTATAGCTGCAAACAGCATGTTCCAAGAAGTTGCCATATGTGGTAATGGCAATGCATTGTGATCTGTAACACAAACTAGTGCTGCTGGCTGCTACATCAGCTTTCCTGGGAATGCGGCCTATTAATCAAGCCTGCTTTTGGAATCGCCATGGCAACTAGCAGGCCATGCCAATGTCCTAGATTTTCCCAGCAGTTTGTTCCTATACTGACAGTGGTGATTTGAATGCTCCTTGAACCAGATTTTTTTTTTTCTGCTTGTGAAAAGAAAAAAAAAAAAAAGGCTTTTAATCACGCTTATTTAGCAAACACATCTCTGTTTGACCCATGAGGTGGATAAATGGTTTAGTGAATCAAAGCATTTTCCTGTACAGTTAGTTATTTCACCTGGGATCTGGATTCACTCATGGCCTAATCAGATGATATAAATGGTGATGCTGGTTGCCAAAAACAAATAAATAAAAATATATAATGTATTCTGCCTCTGCTATATATATATATATATATATATATATATATATATATATTATATATATATATATATATATATATATATATATATATAAAATTATATATATATATTTTTTTTTTTACCTCAGCTTTATAGTACAATTCGACTTTGTTACCCACTGGAATGTTTAATAACTTTAGAAATGTGGCACAATTAATTGGTTCTCTGCCTGAACTTATATTAGCTTTTTCATAGAAACAGTCCCCTCCCCACCCCATGGTTCCCTGAATTCTATTGTGGGGTCTTAGAGGTCATGGCTCTTAGAAAATATAATTTTAATTATTTATATGCAAACATACTTTATAGCAAAATGTAATTTATATATCTGCTATTCTGCAGTTGTTACCCATGGTTGGTTACTCATTCATAGTCAGGAAAAACAATTGGAATGAAGTTGAACACAAATTATTTACAATAAACACATAGGGCCTGATTACGAGATTTACGCTAATGCAATCGCAACTGCAATCTGTTACAGATCACAGTTGCTACAATATGCTAATGCCTTCCATAGCTTAGCCGAGCATAGGGACGCCCACTGCTGCCTTCTCATATCCGTCCGACGACATACACCAGCGTAAACATAGGTAACACATAGGCAGCTCGGGCAACCACGCAGCTTGTAAGTCAAGTCTGACCTCACTTAAGCACGGTGGGTCTCCTGACACGCAGAGGGCTCTCGTTTTGCGAAGGAGATCGCAATGGATAATTTATGCACGTCCAGAAAATGGCATGTAAACGGTCAGGTATGTCTGCATTTTTGTAACCACCCCCCAGTTACCTCATCCAAATGCTGAGTACCTGTCACTTGCGAGTGAATCCTCTGGGTGAGAGTGATCGCAATGAAATCAATCTGCATAAATATAGGCATTGCATAAAACAGAGGTTACCAAAAGCGATTACCAAGTCATCCCAACAGTCCAGGTTTTAGAGATAACCATGGTTTAGCACAGGTGGATAAATCAAATTGACTGAGGCACTCATTATGTCACCTTTGGTCAAGCACGGATATCCCTAAAACCTGGACTGTTAGGGTACCTTGAGGACCGAGTTTAGGAACCTCTCCCCAACAGTTCAGGTTTTAGAGATATCCATGGATTAGCACAGGTAGTTAAATCAAATTGACTGAGGTACTAATTAAGTCACGTGTGCTCAACCATGCATATCTCTAAAACCTGAACTGTTGGGGTGCCCTGAGGACCGCTTTTGGGAACTTCTGTGCTAGTATCAATCTCTAAATCAGGCCCATAGACTTGTGTTTTCCAAAGTAGGTTCTCAAGGCACCCTAACAGTCCAGGTTTTAGGGATATCCATCCTTAAGCACAGGCATCTTAATCAGTACACCAATCAGTTTGATTTAACCCTTTGTGCTCAATCACGGATATCCTTAAAACTTGGACTGCTAGGGTGCCTTGAGAATCGAGTTTGGGAAACCCTGATATGGACTAACTGGTCATTTCAAAACACCTTAGGGTAGCTGCATTTAACCTAATTGCCCCATCTTTTTTAAACAGCAAAAATAGAATTACATTCAGGCAAGGAAAGCAGCCAATACCCCAAATAGCTGTATATTTACTTGTGGCTCTCCTTGAGTTTATAGAAAGAAACAAGCAGCATTTTCCGGAGAGTCTATGATTACTCAGGAATTTGGAGAGTGACTTATAAATAATATTTTTTTTTAAAAAGAGAGAAAAATATCTACTATCTGCTACACAAACTCTGCAGAGAATCATATTCAGACATAAACATGTTGTCATGTCACAGAACTTCAGAGCAGGACCAGGACAAGATCACTGCACAATCACTTCCCTAGAGCTGGTGGAATTAATGTGATAATGTTATATTGGTGCATATCTCTAGGCCTGCTACTTACATGTTTTCCAGGGAGTGAGAGAACATTGTTATTCATGGCCTGTGTTATAATGTCAAAGCCAGATGCTTCCCTTCCCGATGTGATACATCTACATTTGTTTTTAAGGATGGGGTACAACAAAAGGGCCCAGAGGAATAAGGAGCCGTCTCTCTCACACCCAACAATAGCATCTTAGCTTGTTATACGTATATTATCTGCACAGTGCTACACAGTTAGTGGCTCTATGTAAATACATTATGTTCATTTCTTACCTGTGTTTTTTTATTATTAGACTGTCTCTGTGATATCTAACAGTGGTTTAATATAAATAATAACAATGCAATATCGAGGGATGGCTCATTATGGCATGTACCGAGTCCATTCATTCTTATTGCAACATTGGGCGCCCATTAATGACCGTAACATAAAAAACAATTGAATCGCCCCTATTGGGCTTATTCAGAGTTAGGAACATATTAAAAAAAATAAAAATTATAAAATCAGGCCCATTCCTTTCACGTACTATCCCTATTGCCCTATACTTATGTCCCCTTACTGCTCCTGCAATATCACACCTATCTCCCTTGTTCTGTGTATCAATACTGTCATAACTATGACATTCTCCTTAACCTTTATATATAAACCCCACTTCCCAGGGGTTATACATGCCCATAGTTACTCACAGGGGAATACATGCAATTTACCGGTGGTCCAGATGCCGACAGCGGCATCTTGATGTTCAGAATCTCGACAGAGGCCGGTAAGTAGCCTTCCCCTTTCTCCCCCCTAAGCTTCCCCCGGTGATGCCTAACCCTAACCTCCCCCTCCCCCCGGTGGTGCCTAAACCTTACCCCCCTTCCTGCACCCTAAACCTAACCCGCCCCGGGTGGTGCCTAACCCTAACCTCCCCCTGTTGGTGCCTAACTTTACCCCCACCTATCGGGAGGTCTGTAAACCTAACCCCCCCCATCGCTTGCCCAACCCTAACCCACATACTTACCATCAGAATGCCGGCGGTTGGGATGCTGATGTTGGTATTTTAATGTCTTCGGGATGGCAGCGTCGGCATTCTGATGGGTGTTGCGTTTCCGCCGTCGGTATGCTGACGTCTGGCATCCCATACGCTGGCATCCTGACCACATCCCCTGACAGGGATGTAGAGAGCTGGGATGGGCCACTAGACCATGGGGCATGGTCTAATTGGGGGGCGTAGCCACACCTCCTCAGAAAAAAAAATAGTATTTGTGTGGCGTTGCATGCTAAACATGGGGGCGCTGTGAGTCCTTAGCCAGAAGCACATCCAGAGGGGGATCAGTGTGATCAATCTGCAGACCACTGTTGTAATTCATGGTTATTGGAGTAACGGTCTCTTTCCTGTCAGCTTGAACCAGTCTGTTCTTCCTCATGAACAAGGCATTTATGCCCGCAGAACTCACTGGATTTTTGTTTTGTTTTCTGCACCACTCTCTGGGCCCGATTCATTTTGGATCGCAATATCGCGTATGTACGCAGTTAAACTGCGATAGCATGCTAATCCATAGCGATTGCAATGCAAACTCAGCACTACATAAGCCCATTACATTGCACACATCCGTAATACTTAGCAGAATAGTGAAACCATCGGTACCATCGCAGCCTCACGCACACTTGCACAAGCTATGACCTTACTCACAAATTGCTTACAACCACGCACGCTATGAGACCTCACGCTGCGTATGGGATCGCAGTGGATAATTTATGCACGCCCCTGCAACGGCGTGCAAACGCACTGGCACGCCTGTGTTTGGCTGAGCACTCTGTTACCACCCACAAACGGCACTTCCGGTCAGTCACTCTGCGATGGGTCTGTGTAGCCTCTGCGATCGCAGTCCCCATCGCAGCAGCCGGTTCGCGCATGAGCACCGCGAAGCCTACGCATGCGGTGTGAAACACTCGGCAGATTGCGTACGTATTTGCAGTGGTGTACGGTAGTGAATCAGGCCCTCTGTAAGCGCCAGAGACTGTTGTGTCTGAAAATCCCATGAGAGCATCAATTTCTGAGTTGCGCGGTACCCATAAGTATTCCATGGTAAGAGTCACTAAGATCACATTTCTTCCCCATTCTGGTGTTTGGTCTGAAATAATCACAGTGACTAGTGAATATTAGTATATAGGGTCTGATTCATCATGGATCGCAATTGCAACAGCGTACGCAGATTGGATGATGGTGCGTACACCTCGGTGTGTGTGCACCGGGCAGTATTGGGATCGCACTGTGATCAGGTACACAGAAACAAAGCCATCGCAGAGAAACACAGAAACACAGAAACAAAGCCATCGCTGACGGGACGTCAGCATTTGGGGGTGATGACGGGGGAGTGGTCGGAGAAACGCAGGCGTGCCTGTCTGTTTGAACGGCGTTTCCTGGGCATCCATAAATTAGCTACTGCAACGGCTTACGCAGCTTGTGTACTCACTGCGTGCGACGACAGTTGCAATTTCTGAGACAGGTCAGACCTGCTGTAATTCTGAGTGAGGGTCCTATGTTACCGATGTAGACGGAGGATTGTGAGGTGGTACAGATGTGAAAGTGGTAGTGGGCATCTCTATGCTGGGTGAGCATATTTTCGCAGCAGAACTCTGTGTTTCATCGCAGCTGCGATCCGTAATGAATCAGGGCCATAGTGCTGTAATGATTGTATAGTTTATCTGTAATCACACAAAGGCATCTCCTCTGTAAATGCTGTGTAATCCTCATGATACTCTTCCTATATGTGATGGTCTAGAATTCCACTATTAAAGGGGCTCCACACGTTCCCTCACAACACGTATGTCGCCAAGCTGCAGAAGGTTTAAAGAGCCAACACACATACAGGTGGCTCCGGGAGACTTGCCCACTCTTCCACGCAGCCGGGAGTGCCACCGAATTTTCAGGAGCCTCCTGCCCGCTTCTGGAAAGCAAGCAAGTATGCATTATGGTAATGTGAGTACTTGTAGGGCTTATGCGGGTGTTCATGTGTCTGCAAGTTGCAACCTGTGCCGCAAATTGATTTTGTTACCTCCCCATGCACTGACTACTTGACACAAACTTTGCAAAGAAATCCTCCATCGCTAATTCATCAGCACGCTTTCACAATGCGACTTTGACGTTTGCGCAGTGGCAAAAAAAATTGTTCCGCTGTGTGAAACATCGACAGTGCGGCCATCTTTGAATCAGGCCCTTTGTTTCATTAAACAATCGTGCTGATACAGAATTAATACATCCTCTGCATATTGTCTGCCGAGCTGCGTTATATCATTTAGCCTATACACATTAATGATTCACAGCAGCTAAGTGTAGAATTGTGTAATGACGTCAAACAGGTGGGTGGTGAGAAAATGTGGGGGCTTTGTCTAGCTCTGAGCAGGCACGTTGTTCTGAATACTGAATGTATTTTAACAGTGGTTAAAAGCACAAGTCCCATGTACAGGTGCAATGACTGACTGACATTGGAATATGTCTGTGTTTTCTAAGGAACTTTCTGCCTGATAGTGAGGCTTATTTATAAACAGTTATAAAATGTAAAGCTGCAGAGCGAATGATCTATTCTTATTTTTTTTCCACAATTTTCACCTGGTTTTAACAAGGAGTTTCTGACCAAGATGGCGGAGTCTGCTCGGTGTCCCAGTGTGCATTGGCTGATGGGAGGTTTTGCCTGGATTAACGGCGCACCTAGCTTTGCAATGAAAATCAGAAACTACAATTAATTTTGTGGGACAGGACTATTTCATATAGATAAAGGGCTGGTGGTGTACATTTAGATGGGATTCAGACTATAAAGGGGTAATCTATAAATAGTAGCAACTTGATCTCAAATGATGTTTTCTTTTTTACTCTATCCAATGTGTGCGTTTTCTAGTGCATCTACCAACCTGCAATACTAGATTTAGATTTACTGGCTACTTTCCAAAGAGCAGAAAGGAAAACGTTGTTGTGGTCACATAGGTGCACTCATCCACACGCAGGACCGATGCAGGAGAAAATCAGGGCCCCCCCCCCTGTAACCAGCACCGGGCTGAACCAGACTAGGTGGCAATGTCGTAGCAGGGGGACACACGGCATGGGATACCCCTACCAAAGCATTCACTAACCCCAAACTTGTCAGCCCAGGACTGGCAATCCTTTGAAAGTGGGGACCCAAAAAATAAATAAAATGGGGTCCCCCCCTCGTGAGGATCAACCAGCCCTCGGCTTCTTACCCTGGGGGTAATGGGATAAAGATAAAAATAATATTGTTCTTTACAGTGGGACTACAGGTCCCAGCAAGCCTGACCTCCAGTGGCTAGCACCTGTACCCCACTGTAAAGAAAATATATAAAAAAAGACAAGACACACACCGAAGGTTTTATGCCTTTATTACACATTCACGCACTCTTACAGTCTCACACTCCAACTACATATTTACCTTCTCCTTGGAAGAGGTCGGTCCCCTTCTCCAGGTAGAATCTCAGGTCTTCTGAAAACAAAAAAGCGGAATACCTCATCCCCATGTACCCGTTATACTTAAGTAAAGGATAGCACACCGAATGATGGAACCCACATGTGTTCCTGCACTATAGCCATGATTAGCTAAGAGTCAGACCACTCTAATGCTGCCCATCCACTAGCAGACCACACAAACGACAGCACGATTACGACATTGTAATCATGCTGACGTTTCTATGTCTATGATAAGCCTACACTGAAGGAGCAGTCGTTCAGTGCAGGCTCAGCGACCAGCATGTTGCCCGATGATTGATGTCGGAAACAACCAGCGGGCGCGCGCATCGCTGGTCGTTTCCGACTTTAAAATGCCCGATTTGCGGACGATTTGCAAGCGATTGCACGATAACGACGTCGTTATCCTGCAATCGCCTGTCAAAATCTTCTAGTGCAGGGGTTCTCAAACTCGGTCCTCAGGACCCCACACAGGTCATGTTTTGCAGGTCACCCAGCAGGTGCACAGGTGTAATCATTACTCACTGACACATTTTAAAAGGTTCACAGGTGGAGCTAATTATTTCACTTGCGATTCTATGAGGAGACCTGGAAAACATGCACTGTTTGGGGTCCTGAGGACCGAGTTTGAGAACCTGTGTTCTAGTGGATGGGAAGCATTAGCCAATCAGCAGCTGCTGTTATATGAGCTTAAGTGGGGCACTACCTATAAAGTGATCATTGGCCACACCCCTGTGTGTAGTTATGTAAAACATTTAATTCACAACGTTATGTTTCACTTTACTCCATATTCACAAATGCCTAAAGTCTTTTAAGATGGCTACTATCAGAATTATAGAAGAGTTCAGATTCACTGACGTTACTATCAGATTTACTATCAAATTTGTGAATGCATTGTTACAGCCCTCATAATAATACTGTATCATTAATGCTACAATATTTTTTTTTTAGTTTTTACTTTAAATCTAGCGTTATTGTCTCCATATTCACAGAAGTCGCCTGCAGCCTTACGAATCGTTTATAAGTCAGTCATTTTTAAATTAGTTTTTAAAGACACATTGGGAGGAATTCAATTCAACGCGAACTGAATAGTGCCGGGAGGGAGCTCCCAGAGCTATTCAATTCAGTGCGATGTTATGTCGGAGAATGTCGGTTCTCGCGACTTAGCAAGGGTGTTATGACGTGAGAACCGGCATTCTCTGACTAAAGTGCCGGGCGCGAGACTTTTAGCGCCGCGCTAAGCAGTGAAACAGCTGCGCGCCTGGCACTTTTGTCGGATTTCTCCTCGCATCCCCAGGGGGGTGTGAGAAGAAGTCCTTTCCCGCCCAAACAGCGCGGTGTATTGAATAGCTTCGGGAGCTCCCTCCCACGGTTATTCAACATCGCACTGAGTTGAATTCCCCCCATTAAGACCATTTTTGTGAATTCTGTGTTGTAGGAATGTGTCAAATTCTTCAATATATGTTGTGAAACTTTTTTACATTAGGGCATTTATTGTAGTAGCGCAGCGCACAAAGGTTGTGCTGTATGTAGTACTTCTGTATCTATGCCTCTCCTTTTTGTCTTTAAACTGCTAAAATTGTCTGCAGCCCACTAAATCAGTTAAATTAAAATGTCTCCCCCTCTTCCTTATTTCCCATTCACTGTAAGTCCATAGTCCTACAGAAAGCCTGAGTGCGGCTACGCTCTGGGACTTCTAAAATTGCATTCTGGGAGGTGAATTTTATTGAACCGATGAACAATGAAGTACGTGAGCTGAGTATCAATTTTATACAAAGAAGCTGCGTCTCCTGCCATTCAAACTCGCAGCTGCCCTTTGTTCAGAGGCTTTGAGAACGGACTTCAGATTCCCTCCCAGGCCTGGGTACGCCTTGTGAGAAAACTTTAGGCTTCATTTCCAGGCTCTCCGCATTTGCTGGTGAAGGTTTCATGAGAATAAGAGAATGTATCAATAATCCTCAAAGTTCAAAACCTTAACCTAGAAAACAAAAAAGTTTATAGAAGATACAAAGTATAGATGACTAGAATTGAGCATCATGTTTCTACTGCAGTATGTCGAGAATGCTCGCTGACTAATCCAATTTATATATAAATAATAATGCATTTATGTACTTTAATAGTAAATTGATGTCTCAGAGTAGACTGCATAATAAAGGATGAGTATAAATAGGCAACCTATGTACTCCTCTAGGATTCTATCCACATGTTACTAATTCATCACATCTGCTAATATCACTCTGTTTGAGATTGCATAGAAAATTGTAGATTTATAAACAGGTAACCTATGTATGAATCTAAACTCGTCCACCGATCACATTCCATTGTTACTTACATTACGTACTGTACTACGATCATTTGTTGCGTGCACTACACATTTTCCTGGTCTAAAGGCTAGATTTATGAACTGTCTAGTCCAGGGGTAGCCAACCTCGGTCCTCGTGAGCTACCAACAGTTCACGTTTTCCAGACCACCTAGCAGCTGCACAGGTGTATTCATTACTAACTAACACATTTGAAAAGATCCTCAGGTGGACCTAAATATATCACTTGTGATTCTGTGAGGAGACCTGCAAAACATGCACCGTTGGTAGCTCTTGAGGACCAGGGTTGGCTACCACTGGTCTAGTCACTTGGCAGATGAAATAGAGATGTCCTGAGCAATGTCCTGCCTGCAGTGTGATGTCTGCTACATGTACTTCCAGTTGATAAGTATTCTACATAATATACGAAAAGGTGCCCTTAGATGACCTTGGAACCGTCACAAAATAAGGGCTTGCTACACAGGACTGAATTGTGATCAAGCCTCCAGTGAAATGCGTGTCTTTTTAGCAGGATTCCCGCCTACACAGCGGTCGCCATGGTCTTCTGACAAAAACTTGACTGCAAATGTAATTTCTGAATCTCTTTATTATCAAGTAGTCTCATTGGGAATACCTATGTCGTATCATCATTGTATATCTTGGAGAGATTTTTTTCAACAGCAGATACTAGTTTTATATCAAAGTTGCTTGTCTGTAAGGTGCACTCTCGTCCAGTGTTCACTGCAACTTGTTTGCACACGCTGGACAGCAGAAGCAGACCTACAGCTGAAGCAAAATCTTCTTTCCCACTGTTCAGACTTTAGAAATGTAAATCTATTTATAATGATCTACAGAAGACAGTTGTCCTATGTTAGAACATTATATATCCTTAGTAGACTTAGATTACTAGTCCTGCCAACATATTACTGACAGGACGAGGATATTTTTAAACTGTGTATATCTCCCTTACAATATATTATCTTCTTGCTACATATTTATACTTATTGTATTTTGCCTGTTCTGACATAGGACATACCCCCCTCACATTTACTCTCAAAATTTTCCTTCATCTAGTACGTGTTTATTTATGGTCTGGAAATATGCTTTCAATTGGTTAACTTACCCATTTTCTTTGTGTTACAAATGTGTCTATTTATTAAGTACTATTAAGGTATGTGTAATCTACATATTGTCAATAGCGGATCTTCAGTGTGCACCACCTATGTGGGTTCTATGGCTACTACTGTACATAACTCTTATAGGGCTTAGATATACATATTGTGATTTGGTTTATGTTCTACATTACTTCATACAATATGACATTCCTGAGGAGAAACTACCTGTCCACTGTTTGACTACACAGAGGTTCCGAAAGGACGAGCACTTGGCCACCTCCTACTTCACTGAGTGAGCAGTGTGGGTATCTATATGGTCCTGCAATATAGGTGGTCATGTGGCTAGGGTATTGGAGTGTGAACGTGGCTGCAGTTGTACAATGCCAATGGACCTCGGCAGTGGCGTCGTGGCGTCCCTCCCCGCGGTGTCACCCGTTGCGGGGAGGGACATTGTGCGTACGGCCCAGCCATACGCGGCCTGAAAAGGGAGCGTGGCCTCATGGGATGGGGCGTGACCTTGCGACTCGATCCCCTGTGGTACCGTTCTTAATATTACTGGGTGGGGGGGGGTTGCAGGGGGTGCTGACTGCCTTGTGTTGCAGTGCCGGCTCCCTCACAGTGACTGCTCATACTACTACAGTGCAGCACCCGGCTCCTGTCACTCTGGGGGAGTGTCAGTCTGCACCTTGGTGGGTGACACCCGGGTGCGGCCCGCATCCTTCTTTTGATGCCACTGGACCTCGGGTTCTGTAATAATCAGTGGTGGCTTTTACCTATGGACTGCAGCCCCCCCAGTAAAATCCGCCACCCCAAGTGAGTGGCACTGGCATCCTATTAGAAGTGCTATCTCCTAATCACAGCTAGACAGGCAGCCCCAGAGGGGGTACATTCTCCCGCTGGGGCTGTCAGTCTGGACAGCGATTAGCAGGAAGAGCGTTTCCAATGGGAAGTCACTCTCCTGCCTTGCTGTGAGCCGTATACGGCTTCTAGGGGCTGCAGCCGGTGCAGTCCCTAGAAACCGGTGCATCTGCGCATGCGCAGGTCATGGGCCTTGCCACGTGCATTGTGCATGCGCAGTGCAAATGGCATGAGCTGAAGAGAGAACAGGACAGACAGAGCCAGCCGGGCCACTGACCAGGCTGCTGCACAGGCAGTCCCATGCCTGGAAAAGGTAGGAACCGTCTCTAGTAATAATGTTGTCAACTTGTCTAAGGTGGCAATTTTTTTTTTTTTTTTCATTTCTTTAATTCCATATTTAATGTGTGAGGAAGTGGCCCTTTTGGAATTATATTTGGGCTGCACTGGTTATAATGTGTGTATGGCTAAATATCAGAGGACAGAGCCCCAAAAGAGCAATGTTACATAGGGCCTGACTTGTTTGTAACCTGGTTCTGCAGGATCTAAATAATAGCATACATGTAAATATATCTCCAAGACTAAAACCCTTGTTATCCTATATCTTCCATTCAAGTTTTGTTGGGACAGACCTTTTCTATTTTAAGTCCTTTTACCATGCCTATTTCATACATGCCTACCCTCCCGGTTTTCGCGGGAGGCTCCCGATTTTTCGGGTAACCCCCCACACCCCCGGAAGGGTAGGCATTTCTCCCGCATTCTGCCCACTTCCTAGTGAAGTGGGCAGAATGAGGAGAATTCTGGCGGCGATCGCGGGTCTCCGTGTAGGGGGCGGGGCTTAAGACGTGATTCTACATGAATCACGTTGTTTGGCCCCGTCCCCTATGCAAATTTTAACCAATCGCGGCAATTTTACCGCGAGGGGGCGGGGCATAATGGCACGATTTGTCAGGCCCCGCCCCCATCACCCCCCCTACTGCTTCTCTTACCCGGGCTTCTCCCGGGAAGAGCAACTGAAAGGTAGGCAACTATGGCCTATTTATCAAGGCCATTCTGCCGCATCAGTTTTATGTAATGTATATATTTAATAATGTCAAAACCAGTATATACAGTATTGCAGATATATCCCACATTTTACAACAAAATCGCAGCATACCACAGTCCCCATACAATGTATGAGGATATTGTAGTAATACAGTTTCACAAGATTGTCTACGCAGGCTAATGCCATCTGCAGACGGTGTTACCCAGGGGCGTAGCTAAGTATTTCAAGGCCCCATAGCAAAAGTTTGTAAGGTCCCCTATGTACCAACCAATGATGATAAATGTATATAACACATGTAACTTTGACAAGGAAGATGGGCCCCATAGCAGCTGCACCGCTTGCACCTATGGTAGTTACCGCCCATGGTGTTACTCCACTTACCTCTATGGAATAACGCAGATGGAGAATGATCTTGCTGTCCCTGTCTAGGGGGCTGTAGCCAGGCGCGGATTGGTCTTCCGGGATGGCAGGTTGTTTCCCGCTGGGCCACTCCTTTTGTTCCCTTTTGTGGCCGCCACCCTTTACTCACCCCTGCACCGCTACCACTGGCCGGGCTGCTGCAAATGGAGCTCTGCTCCAATCGGGCAGCTCACTGAAGTAAACCGAAAAAATGGCCGACGGGGGAGCTGCTGCACATGACCAGCTGCAGCAGCTCCTCCCATAAGCTTTTGCGGAGCCCGTCAGTCACCACTTACGGCCCCACATACAGCCCAATTGCAGTCCGCCCCCTCTCTGGCGTCTGCAGCAGCCTGCCCCTGCACATTGCACTGCACACACACAGCACAGGAGCAGCATCTGCCATTCTGCCAAGCCCAGCTAATTCTGAATGCCTCACGCTGTGAGTCAGTAAGTAAACTAAACTGTGTATTATATATTTAAAATCTACCTGCCTGTTTATTATAGGATATCAAACTATATATAATATAGTATATAATAGCTTAGCTGCTGTGGCAAGAAAAGTAGTATATACATTATATATATATATATATATATATATATATACACTTTTCTTGCTACTGCAGCCAAGCTATTATATACTATATTAAAATATATATAATATATATATATATATATAGATATATATATATATATATATACATACATACATACAATAAAAAAAAGAAAGAAAACAGCGGCACTCCGGGATTTCGCAAAAAGTCAAAAGCGTGTATTTAAATCTTCCAACGTTTCGGGGCCGGGTCGCCCCTTTGTCAAGGTATATACATACAATTTGCCCAACAGTATATGACAATGGTGAAAGTCCAGCAAAAACCACTCCGGTGCCCTTCCCAAAGGTATGTAAATATATGGAAATGATGGAAGGCACTCGAAGAGACTGTATAAATGATCAAACTGCTACAAGCTGGTAGTCAACGTTTTCATAGTGACCTGCTTTATCAAGACTATATTTATAGTCTTGATAAAGCAGGTCACTACGAAATGTTGACTACCAGCTTGTAGCAGTTTGATCATGTATACAGTCTCCTTGAGTGCCTTTCATCATTTCCATATATTTTATATATATATTTACACACACACACACGTCTACAGTGCCGCCCAGCCACATGCTATATTTATACATCTATATATAGGTATATATATATATATATATATATATATATATAACAGAAAAACTTTTGCTATCGGCGCTAACTATAATATACTGCAAATTTATGTGTGTGCAGCACATAAAACAAAGGGGATTTTGTCATGATTTGATCAAAGCACTTAAGCCTGCAGCCCAGCATCAAGGGACCCCATTTTTCTGCAGGTCCCTAACACTAGCATATATGCCTAGCACATCATTACATTGCAGTTACATGTACTCACCTCCTAGATACAGAGGGACACATCTATACAGGGCTGGCTGTTAGCCACACCCAACTAGGCTTTTTATAGCCTTAATTGAAAGCTGCCATGATAGCACAAGGCAAAATTTTGAAACAAAACAGAAAATAAATAAATATATATATATATGTTGGACGCAGCAGAGTAGTATTTTTTTTTTCTGCACGAGTTTGCTCTAGCCACTATGTCTTTAGCTATATGTATCTCTTATTATACTATGCCTTGACAATGGTTCTAATGTGGACCGAAATGTTGGCAACTATTTCTACGCATGCTAATAAAGCTTATGTATTATTGTGAATAAACAAGTCTGGAGAGTGCCTTAATCTCCACAACCCGTGGAGTTACCTTTTGGTTATTATTGGGTTATATATATACACATATATAGACACACATATATATATATATATATATATATATACACACATATATATGTTGGACGCAGCGGAGTAGTGTTTTTTGTCTGAGTTGCACCGCTTATACATCCCGATGGTGTTCGTACAGATGTGCAGTACAGATGTGTTTAGCGATCCTTTGTGGTTACAGGGGATTGGCTAATCACACGCAGATGTACTGATGGATGTGGTATTGGAGTGCCCCGTTCTTGTTGCTGAAAGTGGTTGCTCATATTGGAGCCCATACTTAGGGCCCCATTTATTAACAAGCTAAACAGCAGCAGCATTTTTCATTTAGTATCACTGTGATACAAACGAAAATGCCACTTGTATTTATCAATAGTTACCCCTCCGGCATGGTCCAGCAAAGTCCTCCCCATCGCGAGGTCCTCCACTCAGCTGCTGGCAGCTTACCACTGTTTGTTAAATACAGATAGGATCACATAACCCCTTTAGTGAGCGCTAAAGGAGTTATGCATCATTAATAAATGGGGCCCTTAGATGGATAATCTGCACCTAGCATAGTGTTGTGGGCGTCTCAGTCCTTGCACATACAGATGCACGAATGTACACTAGGGAAGGGCTTTGCAGCAGCACTAGCATTAAGTCCCAGTCGCAAGTGCATCAAAAGATGCAAGGAAGGCCGCGACTGCATCCAACTCAGAATCAAGCCCAATAAGGATGGAGTATCCGTCCCCCTCCACAGACCCCGCCCCTCAACAGACCCGCCCACATTAGGGCTGCTACCAGAAATTTCTCGGGCTGGTTTTCCATCCCAATACGCCCCTGGCTGTAGCTGAACATGTTCATCACCGCAACTACTTTGCACTGCGGGACAGTTGCTCATGCACAGAAGCGTGGCTGGGTTCAAACCCAGAAGTAAAGTGATAGTGTGAGTATTCTACTCTAAGCATGATGCTTGATCAGGCTTGCCTACCCGCCCGATTTGCCCGTATATCGGGTGCCGCTCCCTGCCCCAAGGGAAGGCAGGCTGCCCCCTCCCCCGCTGAATAGCGCTATTGTGGCTCTGCCCCCTGCTTCACTATGCCTTTCATTTCGGCAAATTTGAAGAGGGGCCAGGCCCACGATGAAGTGATTGTGCGGCCACGCCCCCAATACAGTGTCATTGTCCGCCCACGCTCCCCCCACTGCATACAGGCATTCAGCTCCCTCCCGGCAGGAGGGAGCTGAATGTCGGCAAGTATGTGCTTGATACATTGCCCTGATTAAAGCATTCTAAATCGCCTCGATGAGTAATGCTAATTTTTGGGGCTTTTACATGCAATTTGTTAAATATGCCCCAGAGAGTCTATCACTGGTATAAATTAATTAGGGAATTCAATAAAGAGCAGTCACTGGCTGTCGGTGTATTTAGTTACACCAACACCCGCTCATCATTTAGGTTGTATCATGCTACTCTGCATGCACTGCAATTACACGGAGCGTCTCACAGTTGGCAAGCCATCAGAAAGTCAATTCATTGCATAACGTCACCCAAGGCAACACAGACTGCTATTTGCAGTAATAATCTACGATCTGCAAGGAGGATCTTCCTGTGTCGCTCTCTTTTCCCCCTACATCTTAATGCAGCTTAATTGATCCACTGTTATGTGAAGCCAGCAGCACATGGTGATCCGGCAGTGACTAAATTATTTCATGTACTGTAGATGATTCAGAAGAATACATCAAACATGGTCTTGTGGCTGTTTCTCTTTAAAGCACTATATTGCCTAGGAATCACATGGGGAATTAAGTAGGGTTCTCATGTGTCCTGATTTTCAAGGGACAGATCCCCTTTATTTCTGAAACCTGTAACTCACAATATTTGTTTTCCCATGATTTAAGCTATTAATACAGCCAAATGATCTTATTTATATGTTGTTGCATCCATTGGGCATTTGGAAATGCCCCCCAGTTTGGACATGAGAAATGGTGCCAACTACCGGAGTTGAGCTGCTTGAAGAACAAATTAGGTTCCTGCATGCTGGGCCTGACTGATGGTTAACGTCAGGGGAACTAATGAGCAACGCTGACTAGAAGCCAGAACAAGCCTTGATGGAAGAATTAATAACCTCAATTTACCTGTTTTAATTTTAAGAAAACACCTTCCAGCTGTCCATTACACTATAAGTGGGGCCAGCAAGGAGTTACAATGATGCATGTTCTCTTCTTGCTATTTCTGCCAAGTCAGGCACCTTAGAACGCTGCCATGCAGAATAAATTGGAAACACCGGGAGTCTGCAGTGCTATTTACAATTCAGGGCAGGCGGCACATCACTAAAATGAGATTGGACAGATACAGGTTTGCTCCAAAAACTGCCATCAGCTTTCTGCAAAGTCTCCTACAGGAACTGTGGCTGGGATAAGGGGATTTGAACTGAAGGTGACCTTTGATGTGAAATAATTTAGCAGAGGAGTAATGTCATAAAAAGTATTTCAGCATCAGCAAAATTAGTGTACACTGGAATACCGCAAGGAGGAAGAGGAAGTGTGTTGTGCAACATATATAACAAATCGGCCAACACATTTACAGATTATTCTTTCCTAAAATGGCCATTATGCTTACACTTTATTAACAGACTATGGGCTAAATGTAACAGAGTGCGAGCTGGCACCACTGCGGGAATACAGGCGGGAATACAGGCTAAACCTTTAACATACTTTCTGCTTTAAAAGTACGGGCATACTCGCGTGTATTCCCGCAGCAGTGCCGGCTCACACTCTATTACATTCAGGGTATGCGTTCGGCATTCCGGTGGGGGGGATGCGCCGTTTACAATACCAGCATCAGAATACAGACGCCGGCATCCTGTAGCGGAGGTGGGGGGGAAGGGTTAGGCACTAAGGGGGGAGGGTTAGGTTTAGAGTGCGGGGAGGGAGAGGTTAGGTTCAGGCACCAGGGAGGGAGGGTTAGGGTAGGGAGAGGGGGAGGGTTAGGGTAGGGAGAGGGTAGGATACTGACCACCAAGTGTTGGTATGTTAACCCTGTCAGGATCCAGGCGTCAAGATGCTGACTGCCTGGGTCCCGTGTGTCGGTATTACTTACCGATTCCACACTTAGGCCCTCACTCAGAGGCGGTCGGAGGATGCAAGCGGTCGATCAGAAACTGGGCGGCCACTTGCATCCTGACCGCCCGCCTCTGTTGCGGTCGTTAGGCTGTGAGTTAACACCCACAGCTCTAATGACCGCTCCGGTGATGGTCGCGATGGTCAGAGACCATCGGGGCTTGCGACGAGACCCTAGTGTAGGGTCTCCCTTGTCGTAAGCCCCGGAGAGCTTCTGGCTCTGTCTGAGCCGGAAGCTCTCCACTGACATCACTAGTGATGTCAGTGGGGCCGCCCCCCAAACGGTAGGTGTTCCCATGGGAACGCCTCCATTTGGGCTGCCACCCCCCCGGCCCGCCTTCCAAACGGGGTGAGCTGTCAATCAACATCGACAGCTCGCCCCCTTTGGATCGAGACCCGCTACGACCAGCGCTGTCGGTCGTAGCGGGTCTCACGCATGCGCACGACGGCGCCGTCGTGCGCATGCTCTGTGGGGGGCCATCGACCCGGTCCGAGCGCATCGGCGCTAACGACCGGGTCTGAATGACCCCCTTAGCCCTTTGTATTAATACATTCTCTAATTTATCATGGTGATTTGTCTGCTGGCAGGACATACATTCTTTGTATGCTACGTTCTTCATTGTTATCTTTTACATAGCATCAAAACATAATGTTAACTCCCCAGACAATTCCTCATCAGATCATTTTAGGAGAAAAAAAAAAGAATTATCTTTGTCATGTTAGATGACAGCAGGAACAACTCAGAGGCTGAGGGGTGTCTCCTGTTACCGAGCCACCCTCACATTCGGCCTATTCACACAAGGTTGTGAAGTACTGTCCCTCCAAAAAAAACCATTTATTTAGACTATGTTTCCTTGAGACGACTGTTCATGATGAAACTTCTCTTTTATTGCCCGAAGTTGGAATACCCCTATGGTCTATAGCGGACCACCATCTCCTGCCCATTGTCGGCACATCTTTCCTGACAATGATCGGCACTACTCATAGACTCGCTCCCCATAAGGGGTTGAGTGAGTAGCTGCCTCCCACTAAGTCTTATGATGATGCCAATTGTCCCTCTGTGGGCTGGGAGTCATAGTAGGTTGCTAGGACTTCTGCTTCGTCTAGGATTGGAAAGCATAGTGTCCTGCAAATGGCCAGAGTGCCACCAAATAAAATATGCACCTCTCACTGGGCACTGAGCGAACGCTCCCATGTCTATCAATTTGCCCAGTTAGCATTCAGAACCACCCTGGTTCTACATAAATCAACTGGCATTCCAGATATCCCTGCCCTTTTTGACGTTTACTTCATTCATAGCAGATAAGATCAAGAGTGATATTATTGTCAAATTTCTCCAGACAATTCTGGTAAAAGTCTGAAATGCTGCCGGCCCACTACTTTTTGTACTAGATAAGGCAATGAAAAAAGAAGGATCTAATGGCTCCTTAGACTCCCTAAGTCAACTCCAGGTTGGCCCTTCTAAAGACTAAAAGCAGAGCCACCCTAATGATTGGCCAGACTTTCCATTTCATATCGACTACACATGGAACTCGATATATAATTGAGCTCTCAGACCAGTAGACATCCCTTATCTTATAGTTTTGACCTTTTGGCTCAGAATTTATAAAGGAGGATAAAAATTAATATAGAGTCCATAAGTCTTTTGCAGACCTTAGAAGTCACCAGTCTTCAAGAGAACCCTTTTGCCAGGAGAGTCAGTTTGACCCAAGACCAACGAAGATCGCCTCCATGTTCTCCTCCTATGCAGATGTCTCAGAGCCTATTGGGATCCTTCCCCAGGAGTGTTTTTTCTTGGACAGACAAGATCCTGCTGACCCCTATGAGCCTACATCAATCTCGTGGAACTGAGAGCAACCCTTTTTTCTCTGGTTCCTGCTCACCTCAGCTCAGCCTAGACAACAAGAAGGTGGTATCATATCTGAACAGAATGGGAGGCATCTAATCACTCCTTCTCTGCTGAGAGGCAGTGGCAATCTGTTATTGAGCAATCCAAAGATCCATTCTACTCTTCGCTGTATTCATCCCCAGAAAGCTAAACGAGCTTGCAGATTCCCTGTCCAGGAAACACCTCACATTAGACAAAGTGAGCCTGAGGATGGACATCTTTCACAACATCGTAACAACCATGATGATGTGATACAGTTGGAATCTCGTCACTGCCCCCCCTGCTGCGGATGTGTGTATGGGGGGCTGCGGGTGTATGCACTCAGGTGGGATACTTGTCGACTTTTCCGGGAGGCCCGAGGGAGTGTCAGTGATAGTGGTTGCGTACAGACGCCTGACCGATCACTTAGGAAGCCATACATGGACGGAGAAACTGTGCCTGCCATAGGGCTGTTCCTAGTTTCCATGGTGCGACCGACGATGGCATATAAGGATGCACATATCGGTATTACCATTTGCAAGGTCGCTGAAAGCAGGCATTTCAGTCCCTGCACATTCGGATGCACCGATGTACACAAGGAAATAACTTTCTATCGTCATGTGCATAATGTCGCAGACTGGCGACCTCCACTTCTGCCACCAGCACGGAATCAGGCCCAATGTGCCAAGGACAATATTTCATATAACTCCAGATAATCTGTAAAATACGGTAGATATGGCAGGATCCTGAACATGAGATAAGTAATCCATTTACCTCACAGGTTTAGATACACACAAGATCAGGGCACAAGAGCCACTCAAGGTACAAGAAGGGGGAACAGCTATGGCTGCACATCCCAGGTCCCTGAAGAGGTTACAGTACCTGCTCTCAGGTACTGCTCAGTGTAGAGTAGCCAGAGAGAGAAGAGGTCAGCAGAGTTGAATGAAGGTGCTGGAGACAAGCTCTGGGGGTGGTCATGACATAGCAAAGTGAATTGAGCAGATGGGTTGGGGAGAGTATCACATATGTGGAGGTGGCAGAGACACAGACAGTGGGTTAGGTGGGTTCTACCTGGCTTGTTCAGGGCTGAAACCTGTGTGTGTGTGTATGCATGTATCTTACATATAAAATTCATTGGTCTGTTTGTTTGTCTGTCTGGTTACGCACCGATTGGGATGAAACCAATGTGAGGTGGCCCAGTTGGATCCTGGACAGGTTTTAAGGGGGTTAGGATCCCAGTTGGACCTCCCATCTGTGTACACTGGGCAGACCCAGGGAGCCTGTTCTGGGCCTTCTACTGGGTGGATTTGGACGAAAACTTCACAGAGGGGTGGAAATAGGTTTGGGATGCCTCACTTAATAACGTGAAGATTTAAACCCGGGCAACGCTGGGTACTTCAGCTAATTAATATATATATATATAAAAAGATATAGGTATTGCGGTGGCACTCACAGGACTTTCAAGTACACAAGAAAGAAAGGGAAACTAAACCCAAAAGTAAACCAACGTTTCAATCTCCTTTATTGGAGATTTTCCGCAGGGTCAAGGAGATTGAAACGTTGGCTTACTTTTGGGCTTAGTTGCCCTTTCTTTCTCGTGTACTTGAAAGTCCTGTGAGTGCCACAGCAATACCTATATCTATTTTGGAGGACACAAAACCCCCGGGGGGGCACCAAGGCAAGGTCAGTTTACATTTTACAGTGAGTGCCGATTGTCTGGGCTGTGTATATATATATATATATATATATATATATATATATATATATACATACACACATATACAGTCAGGTACATAAATATTGGGACATTGACAGAATTTTCATATTTTGGCCTCTATTCACCACCACAATGGCTTTGAAATGAAACACACAAGATGTGCTTTAACTGCAGACTTTCAGATTTAATTTGAGGGTAATTACATCCAAATCAGGTGAACGGTGTATGAATTGCAACGGTTCCTATATATGCCTCCCACTTTTTAAGGGGCCAAAAGTAATGGGACAAACTAAACAATCCTAAATCAAACTTTAACTTTTTAATACTTTGTTGCAAATCCTTTGCAGGCAATTACAGCCTGAAGTCTGGAACACATAGACATCACCAGACGCTGGGTTTCAACCCTGGTGATGCTCTGCCAGGACTCTACTGCAAATATCTTCAGTTCCTGCTTGTTCTTGGGGCATTTTCCCTTCAGTTTTGTCTTCATCAAGTGAAATGCATGCTCATTTGGATTCAGGTCAGGGGATTGATTTGGCCATTGCATAACATTCCACTTTTTAGCCTTAAAAAACTCTTTGGTTGCTTTTGCAGTATGCTTCAGGTCATTGTCCATCTGCACTGTGAAGCGCCGTCCAATGAGTTCTGAAGCATTTGACTGAATATGAGCATATAATATTGCCCGAAACACTTCAGAATTCATTCTGCTGCTTTTGTCAGCAGTCACATCATCAATAAATACAAGGGAACCAGTTCCATTGGCAGCCATACATGCCCACGCCATGACACTACCACCACCATGCTTCACTGATGAGGTGGTATGTTTTGGATCATGAGCAGTTCCTTTCCTTCTCCATACTCTTCTCTTCCCATCACTCTGGTACAAGTTGATCTTTGTCTCATCTGTCCATAGGATGTTGTTCCAGAACTGGAATGGCTTTTTTAGATGTTGTTTGGCAAACTCTAATCTGGTCTTCCTGTTTTTGAGGCTCACCAATGGTTTACATCTTGTGGAGAACCCTCTATTCACTCTTGTGAAGTCTTCTCTTGATTGTTGACTTTGGCACATATACACCTACCTCCTGGAGAGTGTTCTTGATTTGGCCAACTGTTGTGAAGGGGTTTTTCTTCACCAGGGAATTACTTCTTCTGTCATCCACCGCAGTTGTTTTCCGTGGTCTTCCGGGTCTTTTGGTGTTGCTGAGCTCTCCGGTGCGTTTTCTTTTTTAGAATGTTCCAAACAGTTGATTTGGCCACACCTAATGTTTTTGCTATCTCTCTGGTTTGTTTTGATTTTTCAGCCTAATGATGGCTTGCTTCACTGATTCCAAATGCAAATGTCACACCTAGAATCAACTCCAGACCTTTTACCTGCTTAATTGATAATTAAATAACCAGGGAATAGCCCACACCTGTCCATGAAATAGCTTTTGAGTTGATAGTCCCATTACTTTTGGCCCCTTAAAAAGTGGGAGGCACATATAGAAACCGTTGTAATTCCTACACCGTTCACCTGATTTGGATGTAATTACCCTCAAATTAAATCTGAAAGTCTGCAGTTAAAGCACATCTTGTTTGTTTCATTTCAAAGCCATTGTGGTGGTGAATAGAGGCCAAAATATGAAAATTCTGTCAATGTCCCAATATTTATGCACCTGACATATATATATATATATATATATATATATATATATACATATTGTGATAGAAGCACTGGAGAAGTGTGGAATGGCTTCTACTGTATATCTGTCAGAGATTCCTGTTTTGCATCTTTTAAAACCCCCAGGAGAAGTCTGTTGCATAAAGCAGACTAGAAGTGTCGGCTTCTGTGAAAAGCCGGAATGGGTCCTGGGGGTGTGGATGTGAGAAAAGGGAGGGCTCCATCCACATGGCCACTCCGGGTGTTGGGCCTTTCAGCCTGGTAGCAGGTCATTAGGGCTTGCACCTGGACATAGCTGTGAGAAGCATGGTTTAGTTGTGGTTGAGTGTCTCATTCTTGGGAGAGCAGGCCCGCAGGTTAGCTTGCTCTGAGACACTGTTGGCTACAAACCAGAAGGTTCTGTGGATGGGGATTTATTTAGTGTTCTGTTAGTGAGGGAACTCACTGTCTAGTTAGTGCCCAGCTGGGCTAGGGTTTATTTTATGTTTTGTTTCTTTGATTATTGACATTGCACAATAAAAACTGGCGCCGACCATCTTGTACGAAAATCCACGACTGGAGTGCTATTTCCTGGCTGCGGTGTATAAGGAGGTGTCCATCTACCCCAGGAGAGGGACCCCCCTACTCCGACCTTATCACAATATATATTCTATCCTTTGTACATCATACAGGAGTATTATAGATGCCATCTCCGGTGTCCCAACTGTTTGATAATCAGGTCTTGAGAGCCAGTGATGTTCTGGACAAGCCAGTGTGCCACTCCACTAGAAGCATTGACCAGCCCAGTCCAGCGCAGGTAACTCTTATTATATTTCCTTCGGAAAAAATCTGCTGTGTGACTGACACTATTGCCAGCGAGTACTGAAAACAGCCACAAAGTCCATTATATGCAATATTTAATACACCTGCATTGCTAAAGCCAGTAATTACAGATCAGAAGAAAACACTCCTCAATAACAGCCCTGCTCTTTAAAAACAAGACTGGCTCAGGGTGCAAATGCCATCCTGCCCCTCTATCCACTCCTCCCCTACTGTCCCTGCAAGAGTAATTTGTGAGGTTTTATCAGTCGTTTGATTCAAAGGGGAAAAAAGCAACACTAATTTGCCTACCATAGAAAGTTCACCAAGTTTATGATTTGTCTTAGAAATTATAGGAACAGACAGATGTCAGTTCAAGGACATTGCCAGAAGAAACTCTTGCTGCTCGCACTCACCCCAGCTGCTCGTAAACCTCCAGAAAGAATCTCTAATGAGCGGCAGCTCTTAAGCTGTTCCTTGGTAGTCTTAGAAACCAGCTTTCATGCATTGTGCTCCAGACTTCTATGTCGCCCCATGAAATAAGCCATTGGTCTTATCACATTCTAATACCAGAATAAAGGCAGCGTCGTATTCAGACTGAAAGAAATCTAACTGAACTGCTCTCAACCCAATTATGGCCAGCCTATTGGTATAACTGTACAAAATGTGCAGAACCTGAATACACTCAGAAAGAGCTTCCAAAAAGTGGTAATAACAATGTTGATGTCGGTGTATGTCGCACTGTTCTCTGCACTTAGAGATGACAGACAAGAATCTGTGTGTCAGGGTCAGATATATTTAGGGGGGAATGGGTATGAAGTCCCGGCGGGTGAATAGCCACCGGTTCATATCCCGACGCCAGCAGCAAGAAGGGAGAAGATCCTGACAGGACAGGGCAGGTACGTACGCTATCCCTACCCCTCTCCTCCCCTAACCCTTCCTTAGTGGGGTCTAACACTAACCTCCCCCCAGGGGGGTCTAATACTACCACCCTACCCCCCCCTTTTCACACCCTAAACCTAACCCTCCCAGGGGGGTGCACAACCCTATCCCTCCCCCCCAAGGGGTGCCTACCCCTAACCTCCCCCCAAAACCTAACCTTAACCCCGATACGTTCCCTAAACCTAACCCTCCCTCCCCTCGGCTAACACTAAGAGCACCTCGATCAGGCTGGTGTCCTTCTGCGTTCCGGCGTCAAGATTAAGATAGGCGTTGGTATTTCAACGCCTACCTTAAGTCCCTTGTCGGGATATCATTGTCGGTATTGAGACCGACAGCATTGCGTCCGCTGGTCTCATAACTACATCCCATTTAGGGGTCTATTTATAAAAATCAAAAACAATATAGCTGGAACATTTCGCTAGCATTAGGGTTTTCGCCCTACAGTCAGTATCATTTGTTGGGTTTTGATGACGATTACTTCCCCATGCAAAGTATGGGAAAGCCTATTTAATAAGGATCACTTGTACAGTGAGATAGGTAGCATCTGAGTGTCTCGTATGAAAAATTAATCAATGGAATAAAAATCAGTGTATCCCATTAAAGGGGCTATATAAGAGACAAGGGATTGTTTTTTGTAAATATAAGGTGTGAAATATATCATAAACCAATAAAAATCTGTGGAACTATTGTAATCCTGGATCCAGCTTACACTATGGATGGCCATCGACGATTCATAATCATGCTTTTGCCATGAATGGGGGAGAACCAGATGGTTTCCCTCCATTGATGTCTTAGCATAACCAAATGTTTTATTTTTTACAAGGTACTGGGACTTGGAGCATAGCTCCGCCCCGGCACCCGGGAAGCCCTGCCGCCAGATTCTGATTGGCCCACGGGCCAGTCAGTCACAAAACAAAGATGACCATTGGTTGGTGAAACCATCGATTATAACACCACTGATGGCCAACCCTAACTTACACTGAATGTTTTAATCTTGGCAGTAGAAGAGACCAACTGGGGAACGGTCACGGTCAAACCTTATAAAACAAATAAAATAGACTATATAATCTTTAAAATGTGCATTTACAAATATATTCTAAAATGACCATTCCATGGAATGTTGTCACAAACGTGGAACTGGAGGATTGGAAAGCCAGAAATTTGCACCTCTGCAAAGTGGCTTCTTCTGCCATGTATTACACTTCGCCAAAACATTTGCTGCAACTTCGCCAACCTCTACTGCAGTGGAGATTCCAGAGTGAACCCCAACAGGCATTTTACCCTTATGCTTCATTTATATTCTAAACTAGGGTTCTAGAGAGAATAGAGCAAAGCTACATTTGCCAGTAGGCAATGGAGACGCTCTCCTGGGGCACAGGGTAACATAAATTTCAGTGATGTGCTGTACTGTCAGACCAATCAGCCTACAAAATACTCGCACAGGGGCTACTGCATGCAAGAATAGCATATTTCCGCACATTTGCCCAGTTGGATGCATCTAATGTTGGGATGTAGTAGGCATTCCGGCTGTCGGAAGTTGGACGCATCTGATGTTGGGATGTAGTCGGCATTCCGTCGGACGGGAGTTGGACACATTTGATGTTGGGATGTAGTCGGCATTCCGCCGGTCAGGAGTTGGACGCATCTGATGTTGGGATGTAGTAGGCATTCCGGCTGTCGGAAGTTGGACGCATCTGATGTTGGGATGTAGTCGGCATTCCGGCGGACGGGAGTTGGACGCATCTGATGTTGGGATGTAGTCGGCATTCCGCCGGTCGGGAGTTGGACGCATCTGATGTTGGGATGTAGTCGGCATTCCGGAGGTCGGGAGTTGGACGCATCTGATGTTGGGATGTAGTCGGCATTCCGCCGGTCAGGAGTTGGATGCATCTGATGTTGGGATGTAGTCGGCATTCCGCCGGTCGGGAGTTGGATGCATCTGATGTTGGGATGTAGTCGGCATTCCGGCGGTCGGGAGTTGGACGCATCTGATGTTGGGATGTAGTCGGCATTCCGGCAGACGGGAGTTGGACGCATATGATGTTGGGATGTAGTCGGCATTCCGGCGGTCGGGTATTGGACGCATCTGATGTTGGGATGTAGTCGGCATTCCGGCGGTCGGGAGTTGGACGCATCTGATGTTGGGATGTAGTTGGCAATCCGGCAGTTGGGAGTTGGACGCATCTGATGTTGGGATGTAGTCGGCATTCCGGCAGTCGGGAGTTGGACGCATCTGATGTTGGGATGTAGTCGGCATCTGCTAGTGGTCAGAATCCCGGCTCCAGAATCTCGACCGCTGACATCCCGATGTTAAGTATTAGGGTTAGGCTGGTCAGGATGCTGCTGTCAGTATTCTGACCGTCGGCATCCAGACCACAGGGATCCCGTACCCAACCCCTGATGTTGTGTCCAGCTCTGGCTCAGTAGCATATGCTCCAGATTTACATCAGGCCTACACAGGGCCATAAGTAATAGTGTGTGAGCAGTGCAGCCACCCATGGTATATGGCCGAGGGGAGGAGGCCCCAGTGGCAGCTGTATTTGGCTTGCAGGGTGACTGGACAGCCCCGCACTCTGGTTCCTGGTCCTGGCCCCTTTGTTTGTGATGTCATTATGTGAGTGAGCGCAGGGGCAGAGTGGACGACCGAAGGCTAGGGCAATGGGCATACATTAGACACCAATATACCCAACTAAATCCATTTGTGCATTGTGAATGTTTTGCACCTGTCCCGTGTAAACAGGTTTTTGTTATGGTATGCAGTCAGGAAGCCAACGGTCGAAATGCCGACCGCCGGCTTCCCGACTGTGCAATCCCGACAAGGGACTAATGATAGGCGTCAAAATCCCGATGCCTATCATTATCCCTATGCCGGTGGCGGCCGCAGACAGCCATGGGGGGAGGTTTAGGTAAGGGGCACCCGCAGGGGACTTTGGTTTAGGCACCCCCCGGGAAGGTTAGGCTAGGGGAAGGGGGGTTTAGGGTTAGGCACATCCCTGGGTTAGGTTTAGGCTGCGGGAGCAGGGGAGTTAGGTTTAGGCACTTACGGGGGGGAGGTTAGGGTTAGGATTTTCACTGCTGGCGCTCTTCCGGCGTCTGGATTTGAACATAGGTCCAGCGGTCATACATACTGATCCCTTTTTTTATATATATGTTTTCATAGCGAAAAACACATTCAACTTTAGGTTTGATTTAATAAAAAAAAAGGCCTCTATAAGGCAGGAGGTATATCCTTCATCCCTGCATACCAGTGAAAGTAGCAAAAATATCATGGTAAAATAAGCCGATACAATCATATAACATCATGTATCAGCAATGTAGGAAGCACCAATAATCTTCAGAGGTGAATCCATAATTAGAAGCAGCTAATGATTGCAGCCGCCATCATCACCGGCATGTATTCGTACCAGCCCTCAGGCACCTGCAAGTGACATGGCTGCTGACAGGCGTATCTGTGACACACAGTGATGTGAACAATCCCCTACAGTACTTGGCTTGTGTTAGACCACCCCATCCTTGCTCTCCAGTTTTGAGGAAGCACAAGCATCAGGTGCAAACATGTCTGCAAATGATTTTTACTGCATACATAAGTTGTACAGAAAAGCATAACAAACGGGCCTAGGTCCAACTCCGTATGACCCCCATAGCATGTTTCTGTTCACAACCTTCATGCTCTATATCAAAATGTGTCTCTGTAATAGCCCTGGGTATAATTAAGATTTATTTCATCCAGAAGGCGTCACCCAGAGATGAAAACTTTATTTGTTTAGTTAATTTGAGTAAGAATAAAATTCTATGTAAGTTATATATTATATTTTAAATATTCTTCAGCTGGAATGGAATTTTTTATAAAACAATAATAATAGTCATAATATATAAATATTGAACACGCATTTACGTAGATAAAAGTGAATGTAATTAATTTCCTTATTTCTCTGTTTTTCTCTTCCACTGTTCTCTCTTCTGAATGACAATGAAGTGCCCTTTGGATTAATAAGCAGATATATGGCCGGAAAGGAAGCTGCGATACTGTGCGGCCTCTGCATCCCAACAATGAGGCTCTCATTTAGATATTTAAATACTGTGGGTATGGGCACTGGGCACCATCTGGATGGCTGGATAGTGTTGGTTGTGGCCTATGTGTATGTGTTAGTCGCAATATTAGTCCTAGAAGACTCACTATGATTACAGGAGCCTTGTAGGTCCAAAACTGTGCCACATCAAGCTACACTATGCAGACCGCAGGAAACACCGGACCAAATTGCTCACAAGAGGTCTGGCCTTGAGTGAATATGCTCCCAGCCCACCTAAGAGCCTTCACCCCCTTCTCATCCATTTGTCTCCTTTTTTGATCTGGGGGGAGGACAAAAAAGCCTGAAACTAATGGGATCATCTTGATGCTCACAGCAGCACAGAATTTTAGTAGTAACACGTCCACAACAATTCTGAGTGTGTCATCCTATGAGTAGAGGAATGGAGCAATATTAGTAATAAATGTGAGGCCAATGGTGGACATATACAGAGTTTAATTCCTCCCTCACATCTTCACAGTACTGCAGTCATGGAGTTAATTCACTATGTACTATTCCATTTATACATCCCCCAAAGGATTCCAGCCTGTGTGTGATATAAGGAAGTTCTGTGGTTGGGTGAAGATATTTACAAGAACTTCTCCATTACAATTACTCACACAATCGGCTGATTGTTGTGTTCTGCGCGTGCATCACTACCCACTGCGATCGCAGTCATTACACAGACCCATCGCAGAGTGATTAATGGGAAGTGCCGTTGCGTGACGCAGGGGTGCCATGGCGTTTGAACGCCGTTGCAGGGGCGTGCATAAATTAGCCACTGAGATGCCATACGCAGCACGAGTACACGAAGTGCGTGCGATGAAGTTAGCAGTTCCTGAGTAAGGTCAGAGCTTGTGCCAGTGTGTGTGAGGCTGCGATGGTACTCCATGTTCCCAATGGTTTTGCAGTCTTGCTAAGTATTACAGATGTGTGTAAGGTAAGGAGGGCATCCTTATATGTGCCGCGACAACATAGCGATCGCAGTAGATTAGCATATAATCGCAGTGAGACTGCATGCGTAATCGCTATTGCATTTGCAGTTGCAATCCGTAATGAATCAGGTCCTAAGTTAACACACAATCTGCCGAAGCCAGATCTGCCCGTCTCTGCTTGAGGTGACAACCATACCCTCGCCGCTGATTATCTGGTGCTAGGAGAACCCGTCAGGATCACGTTCTGCCCAGAAGACAGTGCAGTTATTTCTCTCTCTTTAAAGGAACAAAACAGAGTAACTTCCTTTTAAACTAACAATAACCTGCCTATTTAACTTTCATTGCAATAAAAAGTTATATTTAATTACAACTTTTAATTTTATTCCAAAATCTGTGTGGACCAAGAAATAGTCTATTCAACATCATACATGCACCTCAGTGGTTTTGTGGCTGCAAGCAATTTGCTTCTAACTAGAACTTGCAGTATAACAGATACTTTATGGTAAGAGCTGATTGGATAAATAACATATACTGTATACAAGGCTTTCAAGGGAATCTACTTCAAAAAGGTAAAATTAATGTTTAGACATAACATTAAAAAGCGTATGGATAGTTACTGTGGGGCTGATTCTGCGACAAAGGAGCTGTAACTGCAGAGATGCCCGGAAGCCAGATTTAGGCCCAGGTTCATCAACGAGTGATATTCTTGTTATCACTTGTTACTAATCTTAAATGGTGCTCCAACCAATCAGATCCTAACTGTCATTATTCAAACACATGTAGCTGATTGGTTGGAGCACCATTTAAGATTAGTAACGAGTGATAACAAGAATATCACTTGTTGATATATCTGGGCTTTAGCACCTTATGTTAATGTGAGTATCCCTAGGGTTAAAGCGAGGAACCTTGCAGCTACAAGCAGGAACCCGCACCACCCACTGTCTTTCTGTTCATAGTAGGGGTGTGCACCGGCCACTTTTCGTGTTTTGTGTTTTGGTTTTGGATCTGGATCTTTCTTCGTGTTTTGGATCTGGATTGGTTTTGCCAAAACCACCCTTCCGTGTTTTGGGTTCTGGGTTTTGTGTTTTGGATCTGTATTTTTTTTTAAAAAAGCATAAAAACAGCTAAAATCACAGAATTTGTAGGTTTTTCTGCTCCTATGCTATTATTAACCTCAATAACCTTAATTTCCACTCATTTCCAGTCTATTCTGAACACCTCACACCTCACAATAGTGTTTTTATGTCCAAAATGTTGCACCGAGGTAGCTGGATGACTATGCTAAGCGACACGAGTGGGCGGCACAAACACGTGACCCATCTAGGCGTGAAACTGCAGTGGCAGACAGGATGGCAGTTTGAAAAACTAGGCCCCAAACTGTACATAATGCAAAGAAAAAAAAGAGGTGCAAGATGGAATTGTCCTTGGGCCCTCCCACCCACCCTTATGTTGTATAAACAGGACATGCACACTTTAACAAACCAATCATTTCAGCGCCAGGGTCTGCCACACAACTGTGGCTGAAATGATTGGTTCGTTTGGGCCCCCACAAAACAAGCTGGCAATTAATGTGTCCCTGCACAAACTGGCTCTATGGAGGCAAGATGTCATCCTCATCCTCCTCATCCACCGATTCCTCACCCTCTTCAGTGTGTACATCCTCATCCTCACAAAGTATTAACTCGTCCCCACTTGAATCCACCACCACAGGTCCCTCTGTACCTTCTGGAGGCTGGTCTCCCTGGAAGAGCTGATAATTCATTTTGATGAACATCATCTTCTCCACATTCTGTGGAAGCAACCTCCTACGCCTTTCGCTGACAAGGTTCCCGGCTGCACTAAACACTCTTTCGGAGTACACACTGGAGGGGGGGCAACTCAGGTAAAATAGAGCCAGTTTGTACAGGGGCCTCCAAATTGCCTCTTTTTCCTGCCAGTACAGGTATGGACTGTCTGCCATGCCTACTTGGATGCTGTCACCGATGTAATCCTCCACCATTCTGTCAATGGTGACAGTATCATATGCAGTGACAGTAGACATGTCAGAAATTGTTGCCAGGTCCTTCAGTCCGGACCAGATGTCCAAACTTGGTCCTGCCTGCCCTGCATCACCGCCAGCGGGTTGCTTAGGATACCTAAGTTTTTTCCTGGCAGCCCCAGTTGCAGGAGAAAATGAAGAAGGAGCCGTTGACGTGTCACGTTCCGCTTCAGCTGACAGTGTGTTCACCAGCAGGTCTTTGCACCTCTGCAGGCTTGTGTCGGCCGGAAAGAGAGACACCACATAGGCTTTAAACCTAGGATCGAGCACGGTGGCCAAAACGTAGTGGTCTGATTTCAACAGATTGACCACCCTGGAATCCTGGCAAAGCGAATGAAGGGCTTCATCCACAAGTCCCACATGCCGAGCGGAATCGCTCCGTCTTAGCTCCTCCTTCACTTTCTCCAGCTGCTTCTGCAAAAGCCTGATGAGGGGAATGACCTGACTCAAGCTGGCAGTGTCTGAACTGACTTCACGTGTGGCAAGTTCGAAGGGCTGGAGAACCTTGCACAACACGGAAATCATTCTCCACTGCGCTTGAGTCAGGTGCATACCCCCTCCTTTGCCTATGTCATAGGTGGATGTATAGGCTTGTATGGCCTTTTGCTGCTCCTCCATCCTCTGAAGCATATAGAGGGTTGAGTTCCACCGCGTCACAACCTCTTGCTTCAGGTGATGGCGGGGCAGGTTCAAGAGTGTTTGCTGGTGCTCCAGTCTTCGGCACGCAGTCGCTGAATGGCGAAAGTGGCCAGAAATTTTTCGGGCCACCCAAAGCGTCTCCTGCACGCCCCTGTCGCTTTTCAGAAAATTCTGCACCACCAAGTTTATTGTGTGAGCAAAACATGGGACGTGCTGGAATTTGCCCAGATGTAATGCCCGCACAATATTGGTGGCGTTGTCAGATATCACAAATCCCCAGGAGAGTCTAAGTGGGGTAAGCCACTGGGCGATGATTTCCCTCAGTTTCTCTAAGAGGTTGTCGGCGGTGTGCCTCTTACTGAAACCGGTGATACACAGCGTAGCCTGCCTTGTAACGAGCTGGCATTTCTGAGATGCTGCTACTGGTGACGCTGCTGCTGTTGCTGCGTAAGGTGATACATCTACCCAGTGGGCTGTCACAGTCATATAGTCCTTAGTCTGCCCTGTTCCACTTGTCCACATGTCCGTGGTTAAGTGGACATTGTGTACAACGGCATTTTTCAGGACACTGAGGACACTTTTTCTGACGTTTCTGTACAGTCTCGGTATCGCCTGCCTAGTGAAGTGGAATCTAGACGGGATTTGGAACCGGGGACACACTACCTCCATCAATTGTCTAAATCCCACTGCACTAATGGCGGATACCGGACGCACGTCTAACACCAACATAGCAGTCAAGGCCTCAGTTATACGTTTTGCTTCAGGATGACTGCTGTCGTACTTCATCCTCCTTGCTAAGGACTGTTGGAGGGTCAATTGTTTAGTAAAAGTAGTGGTGTTCCTACTTCCTCTCTGGGATGATGAACGACTCCCAGCAGCAGCAACAGCAGCAGCGGCAGCAGTAGGCGTAGCAATGCAGGATCCTCCAGAGGAATCCCGGATAGGAGAGTCAGTCATGCCAGTGACATGGCCTGCAGGACTACTTCCGATCCTGACTAAGGAGGAAATTGACGAGGAGGGAGTTGACGGTGTGGTTTGCAGGCGCTTGGATACAACAGGACAACGGGATTTAGGTGTCCCTGGACTGCTTACGGTCTTAGCCAAAGTTTCTGAACTTGACAGTAACTTTTTATGAACGCGCTGCAGGTGCCGTATAAGGGAGGATGTTCCTAGGTGGTTGACGTCCCTACCCCTACTTATTTCACCTTTACATATGGTACATATGGCAAGACAGTTGTTGTCCGGATTTGGATAGAAATATTGCCAGACCAAAGAGGTGGAATGTTTGGTCTTCTGCCCAGGCATGACCGTGATGGGCTTTTTCATCCCACGGACAACAACTGTCTCCCCCGGAGCCTGATTTAAACAAACCACATCACCATCAGAATCCTCCTCGCCAACTTCCTCCTCAGCGCCAGCTACACCAGTATCCTCATCCTGTTGTACTTCAACAGTGACATCTTCAATTTGCATATCAGCAAGTGGACTGTGGGTGCTCCTTTCAGCACTTGCAGGGGGCGTGCAAATGGTGGAAAGAGCCACCTCTTCCCGTCCAGTGCTGGGAAGGTCAGGCATCGCAACCACCACCACACTTGGACTCTCCTTGGGGATTTGTGATATCTTCTTAGAAAGCACAGTTCTTCGCTGTGCTTTTGCCAGCTTAACTCTTTTGATTTTTTTAGTGGGAGGAGGGCTTCCATCGACATGTGAAGCTGAACCACTAGTCATGAACATACTAGGGATCGACCTTAGCCGTTCCTTGCCACTCCGTGTCGTAAATGGCATATTGGCAAGTTTACGTTTCTCTTCAGCTGATTTAAATGTCTTTTTCAAGGTCATTTTCCTGAACTTTGCCATTTGGGATTGTATGTGCCCTCTACTATGACATTGGGCATCGGCCTTGGCAGACGACGTTGATGGCATGTTATCGTCTATGTCATGACTAGTGGCAGCAGCTTCAGCACTAGGAGGAAGTGGTTCTTGATCTTTCTCTATTTTATTTTTATCGGAGAAAGTTTGGTCCTCCATTTATTTTATATCGATTTGATATATACGTGCGGCTAAACACAGAAAATATTTTTTTTTTTGGTTTGGACTGGAGTGTACTTTGTGGGTTACAGCACCCTTTAACGGTCAAGCCAGCCGGCCCTTTACTTATGACACAGGCGCACGCTTGGCACTACTTTGTTGATGCACGTGCGGCTACTGCGCACACAATTCACAAACACAGAAAATAATTTTTTTTTTGTTTGGACTGGAGTGTACTTTCGGGGGTTACAGCACCCTTTAACGGTCAAGCCAGCCGGCCCTTTACTTATGACACAGGCGCACGCTTGGCACTACTTTGTTGATGCACGTGCGGCTACTGCGCACACAATTCACAAACACAGAAAATAATTTTTTTTTGGTTTGGACTGGAGTGTACTTTCGGGGGTTACAGCACCCTTTAACGGTCAAGCCAGCCGGCCCTTTACTTATGACACAGGCGCACGCTTGGCACTACTTTGTTGATGCACGTGCGGCTACTGCGCACACAATTCACAAACACAGAAAATAATTTTTTTTTTGTTTGGACTGGAGTGTACTTTCGGGGGTTACAGCACCCTTTAACGGTCAAGCCAGCCGGCCCTTTACTTATGACACAGGCGCACGCTTGGCACTACTTTGTTGATGCACGTGCGGCTACTGCGCACACAATTCACAAACACAGAAAATAATTTTTTTTTTGGTTTGGACTGGAGTGTACTTTCGGGGGTTACAGCACCCTTAACGGTCAAGCCAGCCGGCCCTTTACTTATGACACAGGCGCACGCTTGGCACTACTTTGTTGATGCACGTGCGGCTACTGCGCACACAATTCACAAACACAGAAAATAATTTTTTTTTTGGTTTGGACTGGAGTGTACTTTCGGGGGTTACAGCACCCTTAACGGTCAAGCCAGCCGGCCCTTTACTTATGACACAGGCGCACGCTTGGCACTACTTTGTTGATGCACGTGCGGCTACTGCGCACACAATTCACAAACACAGAAAATAATTTTTTTTTTGGTTTGGACTGGAGTGTACTTTCGGGGGTTACAGCACCCTTAACGGTCAAGCCAGCCGGCCCTTTACTTATGACACAGGCGCACTCTTGGCACTACTTTGTTGATGCACGTGCGGCTACTGCGCACACAATTCACAAACACAGAAAATAATTTTTTTTTGGTTAGGACTGGAGTGTACTTTCGGGGGTTACAGCACCCTTTAACGGTCAAGCCAGCCGGCCCTTTACTTATGACACAGGCGCACGCTTGGCACTACTTTGTTGATGCACGTGCGGCTACTGCGCACACAATTCACAAACACAGAAAATAATTTTTTTTTTGGTTTGGACTGGAGTGTACTTTCGGGGGTTACAGCACCCTTAACGGTCAAGCCAGCCGGCCCTTTACTTATGACACAGGCGCACGCTTGGCACTACTTTGTTGATGCACGTGCGGCTACTGCGCACACAATTCACAAACACAGAAAATAATTTTTTTTTTGGTTTGGACTGGAGTGTACTTTGGGGGTTACAGCACCCTTTAACGGTCAAGCCAGCCGGCCCTTTACTTATGACACAGGCGCACGCTTGGCACTACTTTGTTGATGCACGTGCGACTACTGCGCACACAATTCACAAACACAGAAAATAATATTTTTTTTGGTTTGGACTGGAGTGTACTTTCGGGGGTTACAGCACCCTTAACGGTCAAGCCAGCCGGCCCTTTACTTATGACACAGGCGCACGCTTGGCACTACTTTGTTGATGCACGTGCGGCTACTGCGCACACAATTCACAAACACAGAAAATAATTTTTTTTTTGGTTTGGACTGGAGTGTACTTTCGGGGGTTACAGCACCCTTAACGGTCAAGCCAGCCGGCCCTTTACTTATGACACAGGCGCACGCTTGGCACTACTTTGTTGATGCACGTGCGGCTACTGCGCACACAATTCACAAACACAGAAAATAATTTTTTTTTTGGTTTGGACTGGAGTGTACTTTGGGGGTTACAGCACCCTTTAACGGTCAAGCCAGCCGGCCCTTTACTTATGACACAGGCGCACGCTTGGCACTACTTTGTTGATGCACGTGCGACTACTGCGCACACAATTCACAAACACAGAAAATAATATTTTTTTTGGTTTGGACTGGAGTGTACTTTCGGGGGTTACAGCACCCTTAACGGTCAAGCCAGCCGGCCCTTTACTTATGACACAGGCGCACGCTTGGCACTACTTTGTTGATGCACGTGCGGCTACTGCGCACACAATTCACAAACACAGAAAATAATTTTTTTTTTGGTTTGGACTGGAGTGTACTTTCGGGGGTTACAGCACCCTTAACGGTCAAGCCAGCCGGCCCTTTACTTATGACACAGGCGCACGCTTGGCACTACTTTGTTGATGCACGTGCGGCTACTGCGCACACAATTCACAAACACAGAAAATAATTTTTTTTTGGTTTGGACTGGAGTGTACTTTCGGGGGTTACAGCACCCTTAACGGTCAAGCCAGCCGGCCCTTTACTTATGACACAGGCGCACGCTTGGCACTACTTTGTTGATGCACGTGCGGCTACTGCGCACACAATTCACAAACACAGAAAATATATTATTTTTTTAGCACTTGGGGGGAGCACCCCTGATGGACAGAGCACCCCCTGGACAACACTACAGCACTCCTTTAGGACTGGGACACTGCACAGGACTTTGGAGTGGACACAGCCCCTATGGAGAACTGACTGCACAACACAGTCCAGCCAGCCCCTATGGACTTTGAAGTAGTGGACACAGCCCCTATTAACAACAGCAGCACAGCACAACACAGCCAGCCCCTATGGACTTTGAAGTAGTGGACAACAGCAGCACTACACTACACTACACTACACAGCCCTAACTCCCACCCTCCCTCTTCACTGTCCACAGCCGAGTGAGAAAATGGCGCCGACGTGTGTACCTTATATAGGATCCAAAACCCGCGAGACTCGGAAGGCGGGAAGATGACGTTTTGCCTCGATTTCAGATCCGAGTCAGGCGGGAAAAGTCGAGCCTGACTCGGATCGGACTCGGATCGGGGGGGCTCGGGGGGGTTCGGATTTCAGAAATCCGAACCCGCTCACCCCTAGTTCATAGCCGTATAGACACCTGCACCTGACCCATCATGGGTGCAATAGATCCGTCTTGGTTTCCCTTTTCCGTGACTCAGGGCCTCATTCAGAGGCGGTCGTAGGATGCAAGCGGTCGTTCTGAAACAGGGCGGCCGCTTGCATCCTGAAAGGCCGCCTCCATGACGGTCGTTAGGCTGTGGGTTAACACCCACAGCTCTAACGACCGACAAGGGTGATGGTCGCGATGGTCAAGACCATCGCGACCATCGGGGCTTACAACGAGACCCTAAGGTAGGGTCGAGCAGGAAGCTCCCCACTGACATCACTGATGATGTCAGTGGGGCCGCCCCCAAACGGCAAGCGTTCCTACTGGAACGCCTCCGTTTGGCCAGGCACGCCCCCGGCCTGCCTAGAAAACGGGGCGAGCTGTCACTCAACATCGACAGCTCGCCCCGTCTACGATGAGACCCCTAACGACGGATCACCCGTCGTTAGCCGGGTCTCGCGATTGCACACGACGGAGCCGGCTCCGTCATGCGCATGCGCTGTGGGGCAACATCGAGACGGTCGTGAGCACTCAGCGCTCACAACAGACTCTGAATGAGCTCCTCAGAACAGCACAGAATTATAGCTACACACTGTGACACGGCCATGAGACACCCCCAAAACACATCGTCGCCAGCCCAGTTCCGGCAACAAAACGCCCATTTCACGCAAAGCGAGATCTGGCAAACATCCGTCTGACTCAATATTGGCCAGAGATACACAAAAATACATACCGTCGCTGCTTTGCATGTGCTGTATGCTAACACACGCTATTTGCGTCCATGAACAGAGAAACATGTGACTTAAAATCATCCCCGATATGTGCATATCGACAAACCTTCCAATAACGGATGCTTATACAGATGTTCCTCACTTAATGACCTACCTGTTTACAGACTGATCGGACTTACGGCCCGCGCTCCGGCCAGCTAACTGAGGCTTGGAGGATACAATAAACATAAGAAGACAGACCCTGCCGTGAGAGGGGGGGTGTGGCTGTGTGCACGGGACGCACAGGAGACCTTGCCTTCCATGAGGGAAAGGATGGACAGGGATGCGGCACGCTCTGGGAGGAGGAGATGGGGTACACACAGGCACGTGTCACCCTCTGCCTGGTTCTTGCTGCTTCCCGGCCACTATACGTCCTCGCTTAACGACCGATTTGTTTTATCGACTGAGTCTTAGGAACGTAACTCGGTCGTTAAGTGAGGAATGTCTGTACATTTACTAACTAATGCTATTGGCTACAGCTTAGGTGAACTGTACCAGGCATGAATGAGTGGGGTCAGAGATATATATTATATAGTGCAGAGCATTTCTATTTGTATAAAAGCACCTAAGTGTCCACCTACCACCTTCACGGACCCCTATATACTAGTGTATGAAACAGGTCCAGGCATGAATAATTACATGCACTCATGAGAATAGTCGTCCCTCAGCAGGGAAAACCCCTGTTTTGCCCAATTCCTCCCATCATGCAATATTTTGCATCCCTGCCAAAACAGACTAATAGCTTTTCATACCAATATACAGAGGGCCTGATTCAGAGCCGCTCGTAAGCGGCCGCTCGTTTGTTCCGAGCAATGTTTGCCCAACTGCGCATGCGTACGGATCGTAATACGCATGCGCGAACCAGTCAGTGCGGCCGAAAATAGTTTGTTCGCTAAATAGCAGGAGGAGGCGTATGTGGGTGGTAACAGGGGAAGGTGCTTGAAAACGGGGAGTGGAGATCAGAACGCAGGCGTGCTTAAAGGTCAAAACGGGTGTTTTATGGGTGTGCATAATTAATACAGCAGAGTCATTGACCACGTCACTGGGTTATTTTATAGTCAGAACTGCTCGCAAGATTGCAGTAGGAAAAACCAACCACAAGAATAGCGAGCAGTTCATACGCTGGTCGATGTACTCGATTTATCTAATAAATAGCGGACGTGACGTAGGATGCGAGCGGCCAGGGGGTGTAGTTTCCAAAAAAACGACCGCAAGTTTTGTTCTCTCGTTCAGACATAGAGGCGTGAACAGACCGCAAAGAGCGAACGGTTCATTTGAATAGCCACCCCTTTTTTCAGAACGAACGACCGCAAATAGCATCCGGCTCTGAATCAGGCCCAAAGTGTCACTAATGTCAGCAAGATGGGGCCAGCGTGGGCCAAACCTTACCTAAATTATTGAGTGTGTTGACCCAACAAGGTGGAAACAACTGCTGTAGATGGAAGAGCCAGATACACTGTACTTGATTGATAGTGTGTGTATGTAACAAACATTTTAAAGATAGGGGTTATATTTACTAAGAAGGCTGCACATTTTGCATTGCAGCAAACCACATGGCACTACAATGGCTGCGAGAACTGCCCATTACTGGCCAGCTCTACTTTTACACTGCAGCCCCCAAACCCTAAACCAAGTTGTGCATCTTATATTACTTCCCCACAGCACAAAATAGTTTTTCCATCTGCCCTGAAATCAGTCCCATGTACTATAAAAAAAAAAGCTGCCAGTGTGGGAGCACTGTCATTTTCTGAGCGCAGTGCCAAAACCTTAAAGTGGGTGTGCACCTACTGTATGTGTGCGATTGGCAGACATACTGGTGAGGCCAGGTGTCTGTTTTTGAATCATAAATGACTCCTCTGTGTACAATAAGTTATGTTCATACATTTCAAAGAGCATTATATGAAAACAAAATGAAAAATCTTTACTTATATTTACAGAATATTACCAACAAACAGTAATCTCTTTACTTTAAGAAAGTCCATTATTTTCTCCCGATGGCCGTCTCTTGGAAAGCTTTGTCTTGTCAAAGATTACCCCAGCCTGCAGTTATCATCCAGATTTATCATTCAGTCTGGTTTCTCTCTCCCAAGTTTCACAGAAGTCTGACTTACTACCTAACAAAGGACAGTTCTGCAGTAGCAGTGGGAACTTTAACCCCTGTCCGGCCAAGGACGTCAGATAATGGAAGACTGCTATCATTTGTCTATAATAAGCCTGTTGTGCTGTATCCAGAAATCACAGGAGGTTGCAATCTCATGGAACACTGTAGACCATAAAGCTACCATGATGGCCTCTTTCATATTAAGGGCTACTTTTCTGTAATAATTGGTACAAGGCTACACTGAAAGTCTGAGTATTTTTAGGAAAATGTTACCCAAAATGTACAATTCACTTCTGAGAGAAGTTCCATAAGTAAAACATACACGTCCCCCAATGTCTGCCACAGTCAGGGGACATCTTTGATCCTGTGTCTCATGATGCCATGTCTTCCTTCAGCAACAGTAACGTCCGTAGTTTTTAGTGAATTGAATCAGCTCACCATGTCTCCCTCGTCTATGTATAGAAGACAGGTCCACTTTAACTATACATCATCATGAAACATCACTTCTATCAAGTTCCCCTTAAAAGTCAATACACGTACCGTAGGTGGTTCTGTACATGAGGTATACAGACGAAGAGAATGGCTTCTGAATGCTGGATAAAGTCTTCCCACTGAGGCCCGTGAGTGGGCATGCAGGAAAAACATCAATTCATGACTTAAAAATCATCTGAAAACAGACTACCTAGAAAATGTTGAATCATCATAGAAGAATTACAGTGAAACTAAACTTAAATAAAATTTGCTTATGCTTCAATTCAGCTGTTGATGATCTGATAAACAGCCCCCAAAATATGAGTGGCTCCTACAGTGAAGATGAATCGCTATATAAAAAGGAAAGAACAGCTATGGAAGTAAGGAGGGCCAGATTATCCTATAAAATATATATATTTCCTTGGGGCATTCTCACTTGCAATGTGTTATGTAGATAGAAAAGTTGTTGCTAAACATCATTCACTGCTCCGTAGTGTCCTGAAATAGTAGGGGTCCCTGGAAGAACTGTGGCTCCTGCAGTATATCATACTTGCTCCAGGCGATTCAAGAGGGGAGGTAGAAGAGGGAGATGTGGGGGATTGGCGCTGTACATTGTGCAAGAGTGGAACTGCCACACTGTACAATGGCATGATTTGCAGCATCGGGAAGCAGCGGGAAGGGTCCAGATGACATGATTTGCCCCAAATTGTGTAATCAAGCACCCAGATTGCTCATTTTACTTCTACTCTCTCAGGAGTGCGGTACATGGGAACAATGTTAATGCATACTTGGCAACTTTGGAGATTGTGGTGGTGACTGGTACTGCCCCCAGGGCATCCTGTGCTCTGTGCAGCGGCACCGGCCGCACTGCCCTAATTGCGGCCCTGCATAACAAATGTATATTTAGCAGCCAACACAGCTAAACAGAATTAAATAAATAAAAATATGCTGCCTATCACCCCAAGGACACATTTCCAAGTCTGCTACATATAGCTCCAAGCGTATGATCGCAAGTAAGACTGCACTCACATGTCTGGAGCAAATGACAAGTCCTCTGGGGGTGGAGCTTCTCTGAGACTCTGACCGTGGGAGGCAAAGGAAGGGGAGGGGACAGCTTTCTGCACCAGTCACTGCGACTGAACAGTTGGACGTGGCTGACCAGGTAAACAAGAGCGGCGGGTGGATTAAAGGATCCAGAGCTTCCGCCAGCATTAATTAGAGAAAGGATGGCTCTTTCACAGACATCCTTAATTTTACTGCCAATCGGCTTCAGCAGTGCCCCCCCAAGCTATGGCGCTCAAGGCTGCGCACTGGCTGAATTGTACAGATACTCAAAGTGGGGGCCACATTCAGATGCGTGGTTGTACACCAGGGAAGCAATAGAGGTATTAGCATAAAGTCGCAGACACTACACAGACAAAGACACAGTTATGGAGGCGGCCAACTATGAATCAGCTGGTTTCTTATACCCCTTTCAAAATCCTGGGTTGAACACGGGACAGTCCTGGATGAGACCTGGGTCAGACCATGTTCACACCGCACTGGCGACCCGAGTGCAATATTTCCGGTCTGCAAGCGCTTGGAGATGACATCATCTACAAACGCCGGTGATCCGGCTCTCCATAGGCTTGTAATGGGACCCATGTCGGATGACCCGGGTCAACCATTCGCACCGCCACGTAACCCAGGTCCTTCCCAGCTCCAACCCTGCTCGCTACCTGGGTTTGTTTCCCAGGTCACTCCACCCAGGTTATTTTTCACAGACCAATTCACACCGAGCCGTGACCCGGGTCAACTCGGCAATACCCCAGGTTAAAGCGGCGGCGTGAAAGGGATATATCTGTATTCTCAAGAACTGTAGCAGTTGGTGTATTGGTGATACAACCATGTTCCTGTAGGAATGTCATCAACTGAGCTGTCCTCTCATTGGCAATGTGTTTCCTGTCACAAGAATGTCATCCAGAAAAATCCCTTGCTTCCTAAGAATGGTCATAATAACTTCCAGCACCTTGGTGAATGATAATCCAAATGGAAGATACATGAACTGGAAGTAATGACCCTATACAACTAATCTGAGGAACTGATGATGTTGAGCAATAATAGGAGACTGGAGATAAGCATCTGGTAGATCTATATTCTGTAAGTAGGGAACTCCCCTTTCTCTGCTACATATAGGATGAACTGAAGTAACTCCATATGAAATATCGCCCACGCATAAATAGACTGAGCCACATAAGGTGGGGCGTTATTTGAAAAACATTTAGAAGGAAATTTAATAAAGCTTGGAGAGAGATTAAATTGGAGATAAATAGTACCAACCAATCAGCTCCTAACTGTCATTTTTCAAACACAGCCTGTACAGTGACAGTTAGGAGCTGATTGGTTGGTGCTATTTATCTCCAATTTTATCTCTCTCCAAGCTTTATTAAATCTCTATATATAATACCTAAGTATAAAAATTAGGCGCAACCAATAAAATACAATAATAAACAATTGTTAGCTATATCGCAGCTCCCAATAGTAGTGCTGGAAACACTACTCAATTAAGATCAATATAAACCAAATGAGTACATATACATATATATATATACCCAAGGGAGCGCCGGATTCATTGATAATACATTTAATGCATATATAACATTACATATACATCAATAAAATGAAGATAAAAGATACAGTATAACTAGTATCCTATAACAACATATTTTCAGAGAGATATATCTGAGGAAACCGTTGTATGGTCTAATAATGGAGAAACGCGTTAAGTTTGTGGACTTAGGGTCTGATTCAGAGGCGAATGCTCTGAACGAGCACTCGCTCTGAATCAGGGCGTTTTTTTTATTTTGTGCGGCCTCCTGGCCGCTCGCATAGCTGTGGGTGACCACCCACAGCTATTGCGAGTGGCCAGGTTGATGGTCACGATGGTCAAGACCATCGCGACCATCAGGCTTGCAACAAGACCCTTGTGGTAGGGTCTCGTGGCCGCAAGCCCCAGAGAGCTTCTGGCTCTAATAGAGCCGGAAACTCTCCCACTGACATCACTGGTGATGTCAGTGGGGCCGCCCCCCCCGCCTCCGTTTGGCCAGCCACCCCCCCTGCCCGCCTACCAAACGGGGCAAGCTGTCAATCACCATCGACAGCTCGCCCCCTTTGGTGCGAGACCCGGAGCAACAGAGCACCTGTCGCTAGCCGGGTCTTGCGCATGCGCACGATGGAGCCGGCTCCATCATGCGCATGCCAAGTGGGCAAACATCGACCTGCTTGCGAGCGCTCAGCGCTTGCGACCGGGTCTGAATCAGGCCCTTAATACTGGCTGCTTGACAAGTGGCTCTGCTTAAACATTGTGGTGTTACGGATGCAAAACCTCCGTTCTTTATGCAAGAACCGTGACTTCTTCTCATATCTGGGCACTGATGTGTTGCTCCCACTGCCGCTGACGTCATCACATTGGCAAGCTGCGATTCTGATTATCAGATGGGGAACGTAATTCACAGAGGATTGCCCTACCATCGGTACTATCTGGGGACTTTGCCTTTTGCTCAGGATTTCCCTAAGAGTGGTGAGACTATATGGATGCAAATCATACCAACACACTGGCTCTGCTAATCAAGTTTCTATACCACTAGTAGATTTCCACAGGATCCTTTGAATGACATTTTTCAAGCGACTAATATTTGCCAGTCATCAGTGATATATCTCTATGAAAATATGTTGTTATAGAATACTAGTTATACTGTATCTTTTATCTTAATTTTATTGATGTATTTACATGTAATGTTATATATGCATTAAATTTATTATCAATTAATCCAGCGCTCCCTTGGGCATATATATATATATCTATACACATATATATATATATCTATATATATATCTATGTGTGTGTATGTGTACTCATTTGGCTTATGTTGATTATGAACTCTCCCCCTTAATGCTTTTTCTACCAAAAAATTCTCAGCATAGACGGTGTGCCTCTGTCTGTCAAAGTAAGAGGAAAAATGACTTATTCCTCCAGCAAAGCCTGTAAACTGTTCCGTAATACCTCCAGTTCCTCAGTGAAGATGGAACTGTGGACATCACAAAGATAATCTCCCTCGGTAGAGAGTGAAATTCAATTTTGAATCCTTTGTTGATGATGTCAGAAACCCAGTGATCTTGCGTGGCGAGGATCTGTATCTCCGCATACTTTGAAATCCTGCCACTCACAGGACTCATGGTGGGTGGTCTAGAAAAGAATTATCGCAAGGCTTTCGGTCCTGTCTTACATTCCCCTAGTTGGAGGGAATAACAAGCTACTTAACTGTGGTACTACCAAACCGTGGAGTATATTAAATTCTTGGCTGATAGATTTGTACAAAAATAAGATGAAATACAATTCCTAGCTCTCCTGTCTCGCGGCAAATTATGCGATTTACCACCAGAGACTTATTGAATCCAGTTTTTCACCAAAGCGAAATTATGTGGTTAAATTATTCTTTGACTGCCGGTCTGTCACCCAATATATTATCGTCTATCTATTTTTTATACTTGCAAATACTTATAATGGGTACCTGCGCATATGGTAAAAGCCCTGACCTCAGGGGAAGGATCACACTATGCAGCTCATTCAGAGCTGCTTGCAAGCGGCTCGATGGTTCCCGTGCACGAGCCCCGTCCAGCGACTGCAGCTCAGTTGCTATGGGGTTCGCTACAATACGGGGCGGCTGTCGATGGTGAGCGACAGCTCGACCCGTTTTGAAGCTGGGGAGGGGGGGTGGCTGCACAAACGCAGGCGTTCCCTTAGGAACGCCTGCCGTTTGTGGGAGGCCCTACTGACATCACTGGTGATGTCAGTAGTGGACTTCCTGATCTATTAGAGCAGGGAGTCCACTCGGGCTTGCGGCAACAGAGACCCTACCCCAGGGTCTCGTCGCAAGCCTGATGGTCGCGATAATCGCAACGGTCTCCAGCCCGCTCGCACAAGCTGTGGGTGGACATCCAGCAGCTTGCGAGCGGCTCTGAATTAGGCCCTATGTACCTTCCACAGGCATTTATTTATCCAGCATCTACTCAGCTGACTAAAGAGTTAGCCCCCTATGTTATAGCTGCCATGAAGTGAAAAAGAAATATATGTTGGTTTTCCCATGAAGAACAATTTTATTGAAATTCATAAATGCAGAATATTATCACATTATAAGCAGTGCCCATATGCCTCTTATTTGCATAATGATATTCTGGCACCAAGCTACAAAATCAGCGTGAAGTGGAAGTCTGAGCCCAGCAATTCCATTTAAATTGAAAATGAACACTTTCCGTAAACAGCGTCTCACATTAGTGTGATTGCTGATGGTAACCATTCTCAGGAAGACCACAGATCCATCAAAAGGACTGTGTACTCCTGTATTCCTCTGTGTAACTGCAGACCTGACCTCTGACTGTGATATAAAACAATTATTACTGTGTAATTGTGTATATTACTTACCGACTTTTAGAACCTCCTCTCTGGTAGAACCCCCCTCACTACAAAATGTCATGAACTGCACACCTGAGAAGAGAGGGTGGGACCAAATGACAGAATCACGTAATATTGGTCAGCGCCGCAACTTGGGGGGCGCTAAGGGGGCATGTGCCCTGGGCGCTGAACTTGAGGAGGTGACGAGAAGAGGCTGCCAAGGTGGGGCGGCCACAGGTAGTTGCACGTGTGGGTTTGGGCCGCACACCGGGACCTGCAGGCAGTCGCCTGCAGCCAGGACTTGAGAGACACAGCGCAGCCATCAGTCTGATGTGATGCCAGTTGCAAGCCAATCGGAGCTTGCGGACTGGCAGCCAATCACAAGTAGTGGCTGCTGGTCCGCGAGCTCCAATCGGTTCGCGACCAGCGCACATTACAATGACAGTGGCGCTGACCAATCCCCGGCATGTAGCATCTCCGTCCCGCGCCGCCCGAGCTCACCCACCACGCAGCCCCGGCAGGTAAAAGGAGGGAGCTGGCTTACTGGGAGATAACATTTTAATGTGAAAGTCCAATTTTCATCTGTCAGTTCTGGGGGGCTGCTGTCACTGGGGGGCATTACTGTGGCATAATGTGTAAGGGGCATTACTGTAGCATAATGTGTAGAAAGGGGAATTACTGTGACATAATATGTACCCTTAAGGGGTATTACTGTGGCATGTGTACCCTTAAGGGACATTACTGTGACAAAAAAATTGTAGAAAGGGGAATTACTGTGACATAATGTGTACCCTTAAGGGGTATTACTGTGGCATAATGTGTTGCAAGGGGCATTACTGTGCCACAAAACCCATCCTTTTTGTGCTCTATGTTGTTTTGTTCTTTTTATTGGGGGGAAAAGGCCAAATTATTGTCTTGCCCCGGGTGACAGAAATCCTAGTTTCGGTCCTGTATTGGTCCCCACGGGTGCTTGATTGCCGGCATTAAGTTATTCATCCACCCTTCCGGCAGCCCAGGGAACTTTGGCCCTCATTCAGAGGCGCTCGCAAAATCCGAGCGCTCGTTCTGAATGAGGGCGGCCGCTTCTTTTTTGAAGTGCAGCCTCCTGGTCGCTAGCTACGCTGTGGGTTACCACCCACAGCTTTAGCGACCGACCAGGTTGATGGGCGCGATGGTCAAGACCATCGCGACCATCGGGGCTTGCGACGAGACCCTAAGGTTGGGTCTCGGCAACCGCAAGCCCCAGGGAGCTTCCTGCTCTGATCGAGCAGGAAGCTCCCCACTGGCATCACTGCTGATGTCAGTGCGGCCGCCCACAAAATGGCAGGCGTTCCTTAAGGAACTCCTCCGTTTGTGAAACCACCCCCCTGCCACGCCTACAAAAACGGGGCGAGCTGTCGATCAACATCGACAGCCGCCCCTTTTGTAGTGAGCTCCGGAGCTAAATAATTTTTATCTCGCTCCGGGCTTGCGCACGCGCAGTGCGGCTGATGCGCGAGCGCAGGGCCTAAACATCGACCCGCTTGGTCACTGAGATCTATACTGACCGTCGTGCATTGTAATTAGGTAAAGAGCAGTGGTTCCCAAACTCAGGGCCTGATACAGAGATGGACATTAATGCGATAGCAGCTGCGATTTCACACACAACGCAGCAGCGAAAATATGCTATATAATAACTGCAAAGATGACCTGAGCATAAGGACGCCCACTGCTGCCTTCATATCTGCGTGCGATGACGCATACCTGCGTAAATATCTGTAAAATCGCTGCACATTGGCGGCCATCTTGGCCATTCGGCAGGTCTGACCTGCCGCAGCCTTATAGGGTACTTCAGACATTCAGGGCTGCGTATGCACTCACAGTGGCTAATTTATGCACGCCTGCGTTTCTCTGACCACACCCCGTCACCACCACCAAATGCTGACATCCTGTCACTCACTCTGCGATGGACTCCTATGTGCAGGGGCAGATTGGCCGTTAAAGTCACTGGGAAGTTTCACGGGAGGCCGACCGAATGTGGGGCCGAATGCCAACATGTGGCTTCGCCCCCAACAGTGTGTCACAGATTATTATTTCTGACAGGCAATGACAGCCCGCCGATGCCTGTCAGAGGCCCGTAGCTTTACTCTTTCTCCCTTCAAACACCCTCCCCCATCCACGGCACCTCCCAACCCTCCCCCCCACACAGGTTCTCTTCTTCAGCTCTCTCTTCCCACACAGATCCAACGCCTTCCCCATCAGCGGCACCCTCGACCACCCCCTTCCCCACACACGTTCTTCCCTTCAGCTTTCTCCCCTCACAGAACCAACACCACCCCATCCGCAGCACCACTAACCCCCCCTTTCACCAAACAGGCTCTTCTCTTCTGCTCTCTCCTTTCACAGCTCTGCTCTCTCTCCCCTCACAGATCCAATCCCCTCCCCCATCCACGAAACCCCCCCCACACACACACGTCCTCCTCTACAGCTCTGTCCCATAACAGCTCTGCTCTCTCTCCCCTCACAGATTCAACCCCCTCCCCCCACACAGGTTTGTCTCTTCTGCTCTCTCCCTTCACAGATCCAAACCCCCAACTGCCACGCCCCCTCTCCCACCTTCCCCCACACAGGTTCCCCTCTTCTGCTCTCTCCCCTCACAGATCCAACCCCTCCCCCGTCCTCTGCTCCACTCTCCTTCCCCCACACAGGTTCCTCTTTTCTACTTTGTTTCCCCTCACAGCTCCAAACTCCTCCCATCTGTGGCACCCCTACACAGGTTACCCTCTCCCCCATCTGTGACAACCTGACCCCTCTCCCCACACACAGGTTACCCTCTCCTGCTTACTCTCCCCTCACAGCTCCAAACTCCCTCCCCATCTGTGACAACCTGACCCCTCTCCCCACACACAGGTTACCCTCTCTGCTTACTCTCCCCTCAGAACTCCAAACCCTCCCTATCCACAACACCCATGCTCCCCCTTCCCCACACAGGTTCCCTTCTCCTCTCTCTCTCCTCAGAGTGCCAAACTCCCTCCCCCACCTGCGACACCCCTGATCCCCCATCCCCACACAGACCTCTCTCTTCTGCTCTCTCTCCCCTCACAACAGAGCCAAGAGTCATTCTGACCTTACAGCCTCATCATGGGTGGGAGCTACAGTACCAGTGAATCCTGTTCCTTCACCTTGAAGGTAGGTCACTTACTGTACAGTACATGCTACACTTATAATTTATTAATTATAGACAGTAACTATGGGCCATATTTATCAATGAGTGATATTCTTGTTATCACTCGTTACAGAGCTGATTGGCTGGAGCACCATTAAAGATTAGTAATGAGCGATAACAAGAATGTCACTCGTTGATAAATGGGGCCCTTTATATTAGAAATGAACAGTACTGGAGATTATGCAGTCATCATGTTGACATTTAGGACGTCAACACCAGCGGGGGCTCTAGAGGTGGGGCAGCAGCGCAATCCAAAATTTAAATAGGGGAGCCACACCAACTGCCAGCGAGTCCCAGCCGGCGATGTTTGGAAGTGCAGTTGGTGTGGCTACCCTATTCGAATTTTGGACTGCGCTGCCGCCCCATCTCTAGAGCCTCCACTGGTCAACACCATAATGTCGACATTCAGGATGTCAACATTTTCATAATACACAAAAAAGAGGGATTTGCCCTCCAGCACACTGTAGCAAAATCAACAAAAAATACTTAAATCCTACATGATAATAGAGATTCAGAGGCATTAGTTACATACATTTGCAAATATATGAATAAGCGCCAGGCCAATCGTCAAGGCTCCTCTATACTGGCGTCCCTAACATTAAGGGGTTCATGTCCGAGAAGCAAGGTACCCCAAAAAAATTCCAGCCAAGGACCATCCCCAGGGCATCACACGAAAAGGGGAAAAAAGGTGATAGTGAAGTGTAAAGGATAGATGTGTAAGGATAAATCAATAAGTGTTAATGAAATGTGAAAGAATTAAAACAAATAATAAATAATTAGAAAAGTGATAAAAATATTCTATGTGAATTAAGTGGTGATGCCCTGAAAAAGGTCCAGCCAGAACATGTCAACATTCACAATGTCAAAATTGACCTATTGTCATCATTGTGAATTGTGACAGCCAGAATGTCAACACATGCAGTTAGGGTAAGGATTAGGCTGAGGTTAGGCTGACATTAGGGTAAGAATGTAGTTACGGTAGGGTTAGGATTAGTCTGCATTTAAGGTTAACCTGCAGTTAGAGTGGGGTTAGGATTTGGTTGCGGTTAGGGTTATCCTGTAGTTAGGGTAGAGTATTGGTAAGGCCGCAATTAGGGTTAGATTGTAGTTAGGTTAGGATTAGGCTGCAGTTAAAGTGAGGCTGTAGTTAGGGTAGGGTTAGGTTTAGGCTGCGGTAAGGGTTAGGTTGTAGTTAGGGTAGGGTTAGGATTAGGTTGTGGTTAGGGTTAGGTTGTAGTTAGGGTAGGGTTAGGATTAGGTTGTGTAAAGGGTAAATCTATAATGAGGATTGGGTTAGGATGTAGTTAGGGTAGGGTTAGGATTAGGTTGTGGTAAGGGTAAATCTGTAATGAGGATTGGGTTATGCTGTAGTTAGGGTAGGGTTAGGCTGAGGTTAGGGTTAAGTTGTAGTTAGGGTAGGGTTAGGATTAGGCTGCGGTTAGGGTTAGGCTGTAGTTAGGGTAGAGTTAGGATTAGGTTGTGGTAAGGGTAAATCTGTAATGAGGATTGGGTTAGGCTGTAGTTAGGGTAGGGTTAGGATTAGGCTGAGGTTAAGGTTAGATTGTAGTTAGGCTTCATTTAGGTTTACAGTAAACAGGTGACTTAATTAATGCTCAGTCAGTATGAGTATGAGTATACCATCTGTGCACAAACATGGATCTCCTTAAAACCTGGACTGCTAGGGTGCCTTGAGGAGCGAGTTTGGGAAGCCCTGGTATAGGGCTATCAGCAACAGCTGAGTGTGTAGTAGCACCGTACCCGGAGAGAGACACAGCTCACAATTCTGCAATACCTGTGTCAGCCAAAGACGCAGAGCCCTAAAGCCAACATAAGCATATACTTGGTGGTTACAAATGAAACCATTGATAGAAAACAGTGTGTTGCTTTTAAACATAAATGTAATGGACTTTAGACATGTGAAATTAAGTTATTAGAATATTTAATATCCAGAAATAAAGCTTATTATTGTTGTTATAGCAACAGTCATACACTGAGCTGTACAGAGAATTGTGATCATACACTTCGGCCCCTGCCACAAGGGAGCATACAGTAGACAAAGATTGTATGGTATGTATGTTTTAGGAAGTAATGGGATCTCCCTGGAATGGAATTCTGTTACTACAGATAATATGTTACAGGAATTCACTGTACACAACAGCTGTGAAATGTTTTTATTAGACTTAAAAGTATAAGAAATGTGAAACTTATTTCACTTAGAAGCATTTGTGAGCAGCTGGAAGCCTATCCCAGAACACAGCTGTGTGCACCAAATGTGCAAGTCAGTGTTTCCCAACTCCAGTCATCAGGGACCCCTAACAGCGCATGTTTCCCAGATCTCCTAGCTGATGCACACCTGTACTCATTACTGGCTGAAAACATTTTAAAAGATCCACAGGTGGAGCTAATTATCTCACTTGCTATACTGAGGAGATCTGTAATACATGCACTGTTAGAGTTCCCTGAGGACTGGAGTTGGGAAAACACTAGTGTAAGTAATGATGTCAAATGGGTCCAATAGTGTAGTTTAGGGGAGAGGTTCCCAAGCACGGTCCTCACGGCTCCCCAACAGTTCAGGTTTTAGAGATATCCATGGTTGAGCACAGGTGGTTATATCAAATTGACTGAGGCAGAGGTTCCCAAACTCGGTCCTCAAGGCACCCTAACAGTCCAGGTTTTAAGGATATCCATGCTTGACCACAGGTGACTTGAGTAGTACCTCAGTCAATTTGATTTAACCACCTGTGTTTAACTATGGATATCTCTAAAACCTGAGCTTTTGGGGAGCCTTGAGGACCACATTTAGGTACCTCTGGAATGAGGTACTTATTAAGTCACCTGTGGTCAACCATGAATATCCTTAAAACCTGAAATATTGGGGTGCCTTAAGGACCGCGTTTGGGAACCCCTGGAATAGGCTGAATATTAGTTCAGCCCAGGGCCGAATTAATGGCAACTTGAGCCTAGTGCTGAAAATGATGGAGGGCAGAATTCTTTTGAAGAACTTCTAACCGAATGATCGATTTTTCTGGCAGCAAAATCAAACACGAAACGCAAATCTCCATACAGATCACTGTGGGAGCTCCCAAATGAGTGACACTCCTATTTGCTATACATTTCGGTATTTTTGGTTAGTAAGCGTTATCTAAAGTGAACAAGACTTTTAAGACTCCAATAGAAGAGAAACTATAATAACAGCTACATCCCCAGTAATAGCACAGGACAAATGCAGAGATTTTATGCTAATGTTTGTCTCCACGCATATTACAGATACTGCATATAATTATAAGTCTTAAGCTGGCCACACACTAGACAAACTTTCATCCACCATCCAACTAGTTGATTGGTTGTAATGAAAATCTGATAAGGAATGGGAGTAAATAATGATCAGCAAGGATAACATACCCAGCTACATGATGCTATAGGAAATGATCACCAGTGGCAAATAAACATTATTAATAAAGTTGACTCTATATGTAAAATACTTGGATTATTTTTAGTTCTACTCATAGGGAAACCTGGCTTACAATATAAACAAAATTGAGGGGCCTATTCATTAAACCTAAAAATTCTCTAGAGATAATTAAGTTTAGAACTCACATGGAGTTCTAGCTAATTATAGGTGGAATTCATCATTCCATCTCTCCATAAGTATCTATTCCGAAAAGCTGTCATTTTTGCGATGACAGCTTTTCGGGAAATAGATACTTTTCCCTGCCTACACTACCGTATCGCATCTGGAAACAGTGCTGCGCATGCGCTGTTACATCTGTAAAACCAGCGCATGGGCAGCACTGCCTACAGATGCGTTGTTTCTGTACACCCCCCCCGGCCCCCCCCACCGACTTACCTGTCCACGCAGCAGCCTCCGGCTCCGTCCTGCTGGTCTGTCATGTGGTTTCCCAGCAGACCACATGACAGATTAGAAAAAAACAAAACTTTTTTTTTCTAAACTTTCTTGTGCTCTGCTGGGGAGCACATGACAGACCAGCCTCCAGAGCCTGAGGACGGAGCAGAGCGCCGGAGGGACTCGTCGGGGGACCTGCACACGCGGATACAGGTAAGTCGATTCTGCTATTCGCCACCTCACAGTGGCGAATAGTAACTGCATCAAATTCAGAAAATTCATAATTTTCGGAATTTGATGAATACCATAATTTCCACATACCCATACTAATGTACTAATGTATGGGGAGTGTGGAAATTAACGCAGGGGAACTTAGCAAGGAGATATCTGTGATATCTCCTGTGCTAAGTCTGTTCATGAATACCAAAATAACGTTATTTAAGGAAAATGTCCTTAAAAACGTTATTTTAGTGTTGATGAATAGGCCCCTGAGTCACATGAGCATACTCTACATATTTTTAGTTGCACGGTTTCATTTACACCAAGTACACTACTTGTAGTTTTTATTTTCTTCTTGCATATCTGGCTACATATAAGGAATTAAGGCCCAGATTCATCAACGAGTAATACTCTTGTTATCACTCGTCGCTAGTCCTAAATTGTGCTCCAACCAATCAGCTCCTAACTGTCATTTTTCAAACACATGACAGTGAGGAGCTGATTGGCTGGAGCAGCATTTAAGATTAGTAACAAGTGAAAACAAGAATATCACTCGTTGATAAATCTGAGCCTGAGTGCACGGTAATAATGCTGTTAGGCGAGTTTGAAGAATAAAATTTTTTTTCTCTTTACTTATTAGACATGTTACACCATACTGACTTTATATATCGGTCTTCTATTCTTTCGCTGCCAATTCTGTACATATGTGGCAAAACATTGGAAGCCATTATTTCTTATCCAGGCAGCAACGGACATTTGTGCAGGGCTGACAGCAGAAACTGTGGGGCCCAGTATAAATCATACTTACCTACTCCCCTGATTTTACCGGGAGCCTACCGAAAATCGGGTGGTGTTCCTGGCCGTCCGGAAAAGTAGGTAAATCTCCCGGCCGGCTGCCACCCTCTCGAGTCCCCCCCCGCATCTCCATAGATGCCCCTCACAACGGAAGGGGCCAATGACGCGATTCGCTCTGAATCGCGTCAACGTGGCTCCGCTCCCTGCTTCACAATGCCATTAATCTCGGCATTGTGAAGAGGAGGCGGGGCTACAATGATGCAATCGTGCGGTAACGCCCTTGATCCACTCCCACATCATCTCCCTCGTCATGCCCCCCTTATACCACACATCGTCCCCCCCGTCAAAGAAGCCTGGCTTCCCCCTCCCGGAATGCTGGCCCTGGACTCGGCAAGTATGGTATAAATGAAACATGTAAAGTACCAAAAACCTTCTGTGTCACCAATCTGTCCCATGCCACAAACAAACATAGGATATAGACATACACACATAGAACCAGGGCCCTAGCAGGGCGATAATTATCCCCCAAATATGATATACAGATGTTACATTGAGGGGGCAGGGTTGCTGGGACCAGGAAGTAGCTCAACCAGAGCATCCTTGGGATCTCAGGGTCGGCTCTGCAGTGGTACTCTGCTGCAGGCTGAAGATACAGGCACCCTGTAACCCAAATTCAGGTTCCATGGGGGAGCGACGGTACCACTCCCTAGGCCCTGCATGGCAGCACTGCTCGTCCACCCCTAGTCGCAGCCCTGCATAGAATGGAGAAAAACACTCAGGGGGTGATTCAAATGTTTTTTTGGTCGTGATAATTAATGAGCGCCCAGTTTGCTATTCAATTGTTCTGGGCGCTCATTAATTACCGCCCTCTTCGCCGACTATGAGACGAGGTTTAGCTGTGTAAACCGGCTAAACCCGACTAAACCAGGGTGTTTCGGACACATTCCTGCTCGCACCATCCTGAGTGTGTGCAGAAATGCCGGCACCGACGACTATCATGCCCTGACAGAGCAACAATTGAATTGCTCTGTCGGGCGTTTAAAAAAAAAAGCCGCCGGCAGAACATCTGAATCGCCCCCTCAGTGTGCAGTAATATGGCTCTATCCGTAAAGTACCTGCATGTGGCAAATAAGTAGAATGCCAGGCTTATTCAGTCTGATGGGGGGCAGTTGCTAAGAAAAGACATCACACAGTTTCTGGCAAATTTACTTCCACCTTACAGTGTATTTCTATGACTGACTGTATTGCACAAGCAGCAGTCATTTCTCTGGAGACCAAAAATTCACGGACGCCTATGTAAATAACTCAGCCACTATGGTTTCAGTATTGCTGACAAACTGGTGGTACAACTGATCACCAAGTATTGAGAGGAGAAAAAAACAGGGATGGCCATTGGTGGGTTAACCATCGATGGTACTGTACCAATGGTGGTTAACCTTGATGCTATTATAGACAGGGAAATTATGGTTTTGCCCCACCAATGATCATCACTGCTCTATTAGTCACTGATCATGGGGCCAATCAGAGGTGGGGCGGGGCAGAGTTATGCTCCATGTCCTGGTGCCAAGCTGAAACCCCCCCCAAAAAAACCTGTGGAGAACTATTGGATCTCCATCATCGATTGCAAACCCATCGACCAACAATGGTTAACCATCAATGTATATACCTATCGATGGTCGCGACCATTCCTACATTAAAGTAGCCTGGGCCTCTTACAAATGTATCCCTTGATGGCAGACTTGGGCCCTGATTCAGACCCGCTCACTGGGATTGTGGGCTTTTTTTATTGTTCTCCGCCCACTCGCAAAGCTGTGGGAGACCACCCACAACGTATGCGAGCGGCCAGGAGACCATCGCGACCATCGGCCTTGCGACGAGACCCTACTTTAAGGTCTAGGCTGCCACAAGGCCGAGTGGACTTCCTGCTCTAACAGAGCAGGAAGTCCACTACTGACATCAGTAGTGATGTCAGTAAGACCTCCCAACACACGCCAGGCGTTCCTAAGGGAGCGCCTGCGTTTGTCCAGCCACCCCCCCTACCCGCCGACAAAACGGGGCGAGCTGTCACTCACGATCGACAGCCACCCCGTCTTGTTGCGAGCCCCGTAGCGCATATGCAGTGCAGAAACATCGGGCCGCTTGTGAGCGCACCGCGCTCGCGAGCGGTTCTGAATCAGGGCCTTGGTGGGGTCCTATTTACAACTACAATAACAAGTAAAAATGCCCTTTAATTCAGGAATATACAGATTATAAATAATTTATTGTATTCAATTTATTGTATTTATCATTTATGAATCATTCTGGCTTAGCATTACAAAATTGTTTTTAAACCCCCTGAGCTGCCAACCCCCCCTCAGCTGCCAACATTTCTGATCAGAGCTTCCATGCATGCTCGGAAGTGCATTATAGGGACCACAGGAGGATCATGGGACAACACGGCCAGGGCCCCCCAACTCACAATTCGCTATGTGCCCTGTGATGTAGTGTCCTTCACCTGCTTAAGACAACACATCTTTATGGCAAACTTTAGAGACTCTTATTTTACAGAATGGGTAACATATAGCGGCAAGTTAATGTAATAGAAAAAAAAAAAATACACTACCTATATAAGAGATACGTCATTTGCAGGAAGTTAGGAGCTGTACTCAACAGATTTGGATCATAGCTAAATTTTAACTCATTTTACATGAACTCATTAATGTGTTTACTATCATTAAATTTAATGACACTCTGTCTCAATAGCTGTAGACTGAAACATAGACAGTCGCCTTCTGAAGGTTACATGAAGGTTGAACCAGACATCTTGTCCAGTTTTATTATAAATGCAGTGTTCCTCCTCCTGCTAAGTTCCTTCCCGTCCCAGATGCTCTGCTGAATCTCCTGATATATATGAAGCTTGCAAGTACAGGATGGCTAGGATTACTTCAGAGCCCCCTAAGGATACAGCAATTTATTGCTGACATTCAGAGTCTAACATATACAAATGATGTCATGTGATCCATCCTAGGGAAGAAACCAACCACGCCAGCTAAAAGGCGGATTTATAGATGTAAGAATTATATTAATTTACTGCAGTAATTCCACACGGATGCGTTTGCTGCAAAGTGACTATCGGTTAATAATTGTCTCCGTTGTCTAGTTTCTTTCCCTCTGCACGAGTGCAAAATTAAAATTAATTCATTTTAACGTAAGCATGAAGTTTCCTGCATCAACACAGGTGAATTGATCAGATAGTCATTTACCTTAATTAGCTTACTGCCATTCCAGCGCGGATACTGAACACTATTTTCAGTGAAGATTAATTTGAGAGGTATAGCTAAGAAAATGGATACTAAATAAATTAAATACTAACAGCAGGTAGCACCAGGCACAAAGTACATTCAGTGAGCAAAACACAACATGATCTATCGGTAACATCCAGAGAGCAACACACGTGATCGGTGACATTCAGGGACTGATTCCGGTGCACGCTAACTACACGCAATTTATACAACTGCGTATGCGCTAAGAGTTCAGAAAACCCCTATGCCGCATGTGTTACACAGAGTGTACCATACTTGTTTAATCTCCTGGAATGGACGCCCTGGAAAAGTGACCAAGTCTCCTGGCTGGCCGCCACTATCCCGCATACCCCCCGACCCCCAAGGGGGGGGGTGATGAAGCGGTTTGAGCTGAATCGCGTCATCGTTGCCCCGCCATCTGCTTCACAATTGCGGTAACCACAATGCCCCGCCAGGACCCCCTTATGCCACCCCACCACTATGCTGACCTGGCTGCCCCTCTCGGCGGGGGGCACTCAACGATTCTATTGCAGTCGGGAGAGACGGTCTCAGAAATGGGGAAGCAAAGTGATGGGTGTTCCTGTGTGGTGGCCTGAAGTGAATGCAAAAAAAAATGTCTCTGGGCATGTAATGGGAGTGTTGCAAGGGTGGCAGTGAAAGCGGCTGCATTCTCAGACGCAGAGCTGCAGCCACAGAGGCCACGTGCAGCCATAGGGCTGTGCAAGTATCGAGGGTGCGCCAATGGTGGTGTGTCTGGAATCACCAACAGTGTTACAGTGTGCACATTCAGGCGCAGGCTACTACACCAGGGGAGGGCCGATACCAGCATTTGCATATATTTGCAGCCACATCTCCGGCAAAAGTCGCAGCGCTACAGCGTGCACCCCCGAATAAGGCCCTCAGGGAGCAAAACACAACATGACTTGTCAGATTCACACAAAAGATGGCTGTAAACAAGCGGGTTTAGTCACAAATACAGAACTTGACTACAGTATATTTGAAGTGAATTTTCAATGGACACTTTTCTTGCCAGGCAGGTTCCTATCTATATATGTCATGTACTGTGTGGTCTACATCCTTAACTCAGGCTTGCCTACCCTCCCGATTTGGTTGGGAGCCTCCCGAATATCGAGTGCCGCTCCCAACCCCCCTGGAAAGGCAGGTAAGCATCCTGGCCGGGGGGGCAGTGACGTGATTCGCGCAGAATCGCGCCATTGTGGCCCCGCCCCCTGCTTCACAATGCCAATATTTTCGGCATTGTGAAGGTTAGGGCGGAGCCATGATGACGCGATTGTGCGGCCCCGCCCCTGGCTCCACCCCACTGTTGTGTCATTACCCAACAACACCCCTCGCTGTGCGCAGACATTCAGCTCCCTCCCAGAAGGAGGGAGCTGAATGTCGGCAAGTATGCCCTAAATATGATATGACCACTAGGCATAAAATCATGGGGTCTATTTATTATAGGTAACACCATGCAGCAACATCTTGTTTTTATTATTGCTGCAATTTAAGATAAACCTAACACAATGCCTCTAAAAATAAAGAGGAGATTTAACAAAGCTCAGAGAGAAAGTGGAGAGAGATAAAGTACTCACCAATCATCTACGGACTGTCATTTTTCAAACGAAGCCTGTGACATGACAATTAGAAGCTGATTGGTTAGTACTTTATCTCTCTCCAAACATTGATAACTCTCCCCAGTCTTCAGGACACCAAACAGTTCATGTTTTTCAGGGCACCTGTTGATCTTTAAAATATGACCAGGGGCGCCGGTTACAATTTACCCGGGCTTCCAGAGGTGCAGCAGCCACAGCAATCTCCTATGCCTGAGGGGGGGGGAGCGATCACACTGATCGCGCCCCCCCATGGCTTTGCGCCAGGCTGAGAGGCTCACAGCGTCCCCTCCCCGGCGCGCAGCAGTGCTGAAAAAGTATTTTTTTTAAAGGGGGCATGGCCATTCCTCCAGCGACTAGACCACGCTCCCTATGCCCCTGAATATGATAGTTGGTAACACACCTGTGCTCTGCAAGGTGGTCTGGAAAATGTGAATTGTGAGGGGTTCTGAGGCCCTGGGTTGAGACATACTGCAGTAATTTCAGCAGGCAAACTAATGCGGCAGACTACAGCCCCGTTATTATTTTAAATGGGGCTGCAGACTCGGCTGATTTAAGCTTAGCTTTTTTGAGGCTTCACCCCGATTGCTAATGCTATAATTAAATGGCACTAGCTGTTCAGACCCTAGCTCCTACCAACTTGTCCATCACAGTTTTGTTCTCCACATGTACTGCCTAATGGCTGTGTATGCGCAGGGTCTGAGCCGCCACAAAAACAATAGCGAAAACTATCACTTTACTGCAGACTAATTCACCAAGACAGTCTCCCGCCAGAGACGCTGACCCAGCAAGGTTTTTTGTTAAGTACCTACAAATTATTATTATTATTTTTTTTTATTGCAATAAGAAATACTGTTTGGGCCCCACTGCCACTAATGATAATTAGACCCCTGTAGATCTATAGGAACAGGATATTTCAATTAATGATATCTTAAACAGCATGTGTATTTATACCAGAGACCTGAACAAGAGACAGAAGTGCTACTGAGCAGTTGACCCCAGTTCCTTTTCAGAAACAAACATACGCTATACATACAAAAGTGATAGGACACTCCTGCGCAAGCGAAATGCATACTATTGCACACGAGTTCCAAAAGGCCACTAATGTGATGGTTTCGACAATAACACCTCGTTGGGAGGCCCATGCACTTGCAGTTCTACAGAAACAAATGTTTTTATCAGGACGACAATGCCGCCTGTCATGTATCCAGGACGAAGCTGGACTGGTATACAGAAAATTCGGTAACCCGGATGGACTGGCCAGCCCAGAGTCCAGATTTTAACCCCATTGAGAACCTCTGGGATGAATTGGAGCGACGGGTGCATTCTAGGCCAACTCCACCTTCTTCACTGTCACAGTTGGTCACTGTACTTAGGCGGAATGGCAATACATACCGCCTGCTGTTGTACAGGAACTGGTGAACAGTTTGCCAAGAAGGGCATCTGCAGTAATCACTGCACATGGTGGACCTACAAAGTACTGATGTCAATAAAATCTTGTTGATCTATTTGCGGTCAGTGTCCAATTGCTTTTGTCTACATAGTGTATCTAGTGCCAAATCTACCAAACCTCATCTATACGGAAAGCCGCATCGTGCATTAGGCCCCTATTTTGCGAACATGTTTTTATTGTCTTTAATTATTTTTTTTACGAACGACAGAGAAAGGAGCCCACACTAGTATGTCGCCTAGGCCCCCATATGGTCTTAATCAGTCTCTGGACACACGTTCACCACATTTTACCTCAGAAATGTGGTTGTGGAAATCTAGGGCCTGATTCAGACATGTATGATGGTTAGCGCACATCTCCGATGTTTGGGAGTCTGCGTTTGTGCTGGACACGTTCTGTGCATGTGCAGAACGGGTCTTGTAATCTCGCACACAGTTCCCTCAAGCCTCTGCCTGATTAACAGGCAGAAGCACTTGGCGAACGGAGCGGGGATGGCCTGTGTTCCCAGAAACGGGGACGTGGTGTTTCTACCATAAAAATATTTACTTGTTTGACAAAAACATTTTAGACAGCTTTTCCTAACTGCACAAGTATATTGGCGTCAGGATGGTTACATCATATACACGGAACAAAAGCAAGAGCCTATTTAAGAGAGACTCTAAATTCTGCATGCTGCCTTCTCCGTCACCACAGAAACAGTTACAAAAACACAATAATATCCTCCAGAATTCCTCATCAGTACGAAGCCCTGTGGCTTTCCGCACCACCGACCCTGGCTCTGGTGAAATGCATTACACGCTGGAGGCCAGCAAGCATGCCATGGATCACTGAGAAACTAATAGGATATGTTGTTAGTAAGAATTACAGGAGCAAACTAGTTTATTACAGCTAATTGAATATACATTGACCTTATACATTGATCAGATGACAAGGTACATTTCCTGTGATATTCATGCTTCTTGCGACTTGTCCTTGACTTAGAACTGCATGGTACCTAATTTCTGTATGCATCAATGTATAATGAATTACCTTAACAGGCAGCTAGATGTGCCTAGGGCATTATATGCTCTGTATACAAAATAAAAAAATACTGAGACAGACAGCAGACCAGTGGCGATAAATCTTTTATCACATTTCTGTCACCACTGACAGCTTAGGGAAAGACGAACCCTATTTATAAGTGCAGGGCCTGGTCTCCGTGTCTGCTCTGTAGAAGCAGACATTAAAGGCCCTTACACAAGATTGCATGAAAAATGTTTCTATGTGCAGACCATTGGCCAGTCAGTGCACCCATTGTAAGCACATATAAGAGAGGTCCATTTTGTAGGATGCACAAATATTCATACGAATGCAGTCTATTCATTTCCTGGGCTGCGCTATCTACAGAGTCTGTCAGGAAATATGGTAGTGGGTCAATCACTGTCAATCAGGCATTCCAGAGAAGAAGAGATATCAATGAACCATGAACACCTACATGTCAGGTTACATATTGCTGAAGCAAGATCACCTCAGGGCTGGCTGGCCACTGAATGAAAAATGTGACCCCATCATTTCTAGGGAAGTTTGAGTATTCATTTGGAAGGTCTGGGTTTCCTGGATGGCATGAGGGTGGCATTTGGGGAGGTCTGGGTGGCATATAGCTGGTATGAGAGGCAGGAAGAGAGGTCTAGGTAATGTAGGTGGCAAGCGGGCAGGTCTGTGTGGATGTCTGAATGACATGTACTGTAGGGATTACATGTTATCTCAGGATATGTACGTGGCATTTTATAGTAAGTGGGAGTTTGCCTGCTTGTGGAAGCATTTTAGATCAAGTAATGTGCATGTGGGGCATACTTGCCTACCCTCCTGATTTGGTCGGGAGCCTCCAGAAAATCAGGTGTCGCTCCTGACCTCCCGGGAAGGCAGGCAGTCCTCCTGGCTGCTGGCCACCCCCCTCGTATCCCCCTGCAATAACCTTTGAATCGCGTCCTTTATGGCCCCACCCCTTGCTTCACAATTCCTGTATTATCGGCATTGTGTAGCAGGGTCGGGGCCAAAATGACGCAATCATGTGGCCCCCGCCCACGCCAATCCCCTTTATCCTGGCTACGCCTCCCGTCCTGCCGATCTGGCTGCTCCCTCCCGGAAGGAGCAGCCAGAAAGTCGTCAAGTATGAAGTGGGGGCATTTTGGGATAAATGGGGGTGCAGAGACAGGGGCGTATTAAGAAAGGAGGGGGCCCGTGTCCTTTCCCTGTCCGGGGCCCCCTCCCCTCTCCCCGAAGGCCGGCAGCTCACTGACTCTGGGCACTAGTCTACTGCGCATGCGCTGGTCATAGCATTCTCCCGGCGATTTCCCTGCTGCGCATGCACAAAACGCAGGGAAAATGGCAGCTGTGGCCATTCTCCAGGAGTTTTGTGTAGCACTGCTACCGCCGACGCGGGACTTCGGAGAGGTAAGTACAAAAAATATGGGTGCAGGGTGTGCGGTGTGGGCCCCAACCTGAACCCAGGGGCCAGTGTGCTCAGCACACCATGCACCCATTATAGATATGCTCCTGTTGCTAGTACTGTATGTATCAGAAATACATCAGTGTTAAGGAAGCATCTCAAGGTCGCATAACATTACTTGATTTTAGCTGGCTCAAAGTTTTTAAATGTGTTTGCACACTACAAGCTCTGCTCTGCTTCAGCCGTCACGGCAAGTAACTGCTAAACCAGGGGGATTTTAAGAGAGGAGGGGGTCCGTGTGCAGCCTCCGTTTGGGCCCAATCCAGTCCGTTACCTCAGTAGATTCTGGCTTCATGCCAGAATCTACTGCACATGTGCTGGTCTACGGGAAAATGGCGCCCACACCTTTTTCCCAGGGACATCTCTTCTGCGCATACCCGAGTCCTGGGCCGGATTAACAATGGGGCGGGTGGAGCTGCAGCTCCAGGCCGCCCCTGGGAAATAGGCCCACAGGATACTTACTGACAGCGTTGACAGGAAAAAAAAACCTCTTTCCTGTCACAAGCTGCCCCGCCCATACAAAGCCTGCTTGGCCTGCCACCGCCCACCCGCACGGGAGAACAGGCAATTGCGGCGCAGTGAAAGGCTTCACAAGCCCTCCCTGCGCCATGTGACATCATATAGACTCCCTCCCGGCCCGAACCCCACCAGTGTCCTAACTACCGCGGTCTGGGCCACCATCCTCCTCCTTCTGGCTCATCCTACGCTGCTGCTGCAGTGCCTGCTTACTGAGCCAACCACAGGCAGGGCTGTTCAAACATGCCAAAAGGGGTGCAGCCATAGTGCCTGGACGTCACTGCACATAACGTCACAGTGAGTCAGAGACGGTTACGGTGACACGAGAGTACGGAGAGTACTCTTCTTCCCCCTGCGCAGCGCTGTGGAACTGAAGGAACTTCCGCTTGTCGCGGGGATGTTTTAAACAGTTGCACTGCACCCAGCATGAGAATCCCACCACTGTCAGCCAGCCATTTGTAGAGACTCCAGAGTCCAGCCAATAGAGGAGGAGTGAGCAGGAGCCAACCAGGAAGCAGAAAGACTGTCTGGTCGCTTTTCACATCACACTGGGCACTAGTGTCATTGGTATTTAGGGACATTACAGACTGTGGGCACTACAGTGTAAGGCATGTGTTTTTTTTGTGGGGGCATAGTGTATCTCTTTAGCACACTTGTATGGGGCCCATATGGGGTATTTCTGAGGGTGTATGTGGGATATTTCTAAGGGCATATGGGGCACTACCATGGGGGCATATCTATGTGGCACTATACTATAGTAGGCTGGGCATAATGTTGGCTTAAAATTATATTTTTTTCTACTAATAAAACTATTAATTATAAAAGTAGTTGAATGGAGAAGGGGGGGCTCCAAAAACAGAGTGCTAGTAGATATTGGGCCAGCAAATTACGGAGAGGCACTGATCTTGCTGGTGATGCCGGGTTTGCTGGGGGTACAAAACGCCCCAGTTCCTGTAGAATGGTGCACGGAGTCCAGTGCTCCACTCTCCACTCATACTGGCCACTTCCTGCACCCCCGTACCTTACAAGCAAAACCCCTGCATGGCCAGGATGAAGACTGCAGGAAAGGTAGGACTCTGAGTGAGGGGGAGGAGAGGTAGGGGGTGTATATGCAGTTATGGTTTGATAGTATGTTGATATATCTGACTGTGTAGTAAAATATAATGGGACTTTTTTAGGAAATTATTTATATAATGGAATATGGGAAGGAGATGATTTATAAATGGGGCATGGGAAGGGCATTATTTATATAATGGGTCGCTGCAAGGGCATTATATAATGTATCATGGGAAAGACATGTTTTATATAATGTGGCATGGGAAGGGCATTAGTTATATAATGTGGCATGGGAAGGGCATTATATAATGTATCATGGGAAGACATGTTTTATATAATGTGGCATGGGAAGGGCATTATTCTATAATGGGCCATGGGAAGACATGTTTTATATAATGTGGCATGAGAAGGGCATTAGTTATATAATGTGGCATGGGAAGGGCATTAGTTATATAATGTGGCATGGGAAGGGCATTAGTTATATAATGTGGCATGGAAAGGGCATTAGTTCTGTAATGGGCCATGGTAAAGGCATAATTTGAAGAAAAATGTGGAGTGTGTTTTTTTATTATTCTTAATGGTTGTTTATTTATTTTATTTATTAACAGTTTCTTATATAGCGCAGCATATTCCGTTGCGCTTTACAATTGGAAACATTGATAGAACAAAACAGGGTAATAACAGACAGATATAGAGGTAAGAGGGCCCTGCTTGCAAGCTTACAATCTATAGGGAAACAGGCATTGATACACAAGGATAGGTGCTATATATATTGCAATTTGGTCTGGCCAGAATGCAGAGTTTCTTGGTGGGCTGCATGATCCAGTCACACAGGAATGTCGGCAAAATGTCAGGAGTATGTGAAAGAAAGACAATATGTGAGGTTATGTGTGGACTGTGAGAGGGGATGTGATAAGACATGGAAGTTATGAAGGTTATGTGGTCGGTTCTGGAATCTGATAAGCTTGTCTGAAGAGGTGAGTTTTCAGGGAACGCTTGAAGGATTGAAGAGTAGAGGTAAGTCTTATTGTGTGTGGTAAGGCATTCCATAGAGTGGGTGCAGCCCGAAGAAAGTCCTGTAACCGTAAATGGGAGCAAGTAATGCGTGGGGATGAGAGACGCAGTTCTTGTGCTGAGCGGAGAGGTCGGGTTGGGAGATATTTTGAGATGAGTGAAGAGATGTATGTTGGTGTAATTCGGTTAATGGCCTTATGTGTAAGTAACAGTATTTTGTATTGAATACGGTAGAAAACCGGCAACCAATGGAGGGACTGACAGAGCGGGGCAGCAGACGATGAACGTTTGGCAAGGAAGATAAGCCTCGCAGCTGCATTCATAATGGATTGTAATGGCGATAGCCTGTTTTTGGGAAGACCAGTAAGGAGACTATTGCAATAGTCAATGGGGGAAATAATGAGTGCATGGATTAGAGTTTTTGCAGTGTCTTGTGTGAGATATGGTCGAATTTTGTATATGTTTTTTAGATGTATGTAACATGATTTTGAGACAGATTGAATGTGGGGAACAAAGGACAATTCAGAATCAATAATGACACCAAGGCAGCGAGCTTGTGGGGTGGGGTGGATTGTTGAGTTATCAACAGTGATAAAGAGATCAGATTGGTAACTGTTATTGGCCGGTGGAAATATAATTAATTCTGTTTTAGAAATATTAAGTTTCAGGTAGCGAGATGACATCCAAGATGAAATGGCAGAAATACATTCAGTGACACGGACCAATACAGATGGTGATAAATCTGGAGAGGATAGGTAGATTTGAATATCATCCGCATACAGATGGTACTGAAATCCAAAAGAGCGGATTAGTTTGCCAAGAGAGGTGGTATAGATTGAGAATAGCAAAGGACCTAAGACAGAGCCTTGCGGTACTCCAACTGATAGAGGTAGCGAAGAGGAGGCAGAATCAGAAAAACGAACAGAAAAAGAGCGATCAGATAGGTAGGAAGAGAACCAAGAAAGGGCTGTGTCCTTAAGACCTAGGGATTGTAATGTTTGTACGAGAAGAGAGTGGTCAACAGTGTCAAAAGCAGCAGAGAGATCTAGAAGAATTAGAAGTGAGTAATGGCCTTTAGCCTTGGCAGTGACCAAATCATTTACTACCTTAGTCAGTGCTGTCTCTGTGGAGTGCTGGGAACGGAAGCCAGACTGAAGTGGGTCCAATAAGTTGTGGGTGTTAAGAAAGTGTGTGAGGCGGGTGTAGACAAGTCTCTCCAGTAGCTTGGAGGGGCATGGGAGCTGGGAGATAGGACGGTAATTAGAGAGAGTGTTAGGGTCAGAATTTTTTTTTTTTCAGAATGGGAGTAATCACTGCATGCTTGAACAGTGATGGAAAGATGCCAGTAGAAAGAGAGAGATTACAGATTTTAGTTAGGGTTGGGATGAGCACAGGAGACAGAGCTTTACTATTTGTGAGGGTATAGGATCTAGAGGAGAGGTAATAGAGTAGGAGGATGAGAAGAGTGTAGATACTTCATCTTCATTTGTGGGGTCAAATGAAGAGAATGTGCCAGAGGGTTCAGGTAGGGAATTGAGTAGGTCACTAGCTGAGGAAGAGAATAACATTTCATTTCGGATATTATCAATCTTGTCCTTGAAATAGGAAGCAAGATCTTGTGCACAGATAGTAGCAGGTGGCTTGGGTGAGGGAGGGGTAAGAAGCAGTTTAAATGTATTAAAAAGTCGCTTGGGGTTAGAGGCTTGAGCAGAGATAAGAGATTGGAAATATATTTGCTTGGCAGTGTCCAGAGCAGTACGATAAGAGTTGTAGATAGACTTATATGTGAGGAAGTTGCTTGGAGTGCGAGACTTTCGCCACTGACGTTCTACTTTACGTGAGAGTTTTTGTAGATGCCTTGTTAAGTTAGAATGCCACGGTTGACGTCTGAGTCTACGCGGAGAGTGATGGGTAGCTGGAGCTACTTCATCGAGGGCTTTTACTAAAATCTGGTTTAGCTGTGATGCAGCAGTCTCAGGAGAAGTGAGTGCAGAAATTGGTGAGAGTTGTTGTTGTAGAGAGGTAGATAGTTGTTGAAAGTTAATCACATTAATATTTCTGCGGGTTTTAGGAGGTTTGGTTGATTTCACTGACATTGAGGTTGATGTAATGGAGGAAAGTGTGCAGGTGATAAGATTGTGATCTGAGAGAGGGAAAGGAGCATTAGTGAAATCAGAAACTGAGCATAGTCTGGTAAATACAAGATCAAGGCAGTGGCCCTCCTTATGAGTAGAGGAGTCAGTCCATTGGGAAAGGCCAAGAGAGGAGGTTAGAGAGAATAGTTTGGAGGCATGAGGAGATTGTGGACTGTCAATGGGGATATTGAAATCACCTATAATGATGGTGGAGATGTCTGAGGATAGGAAGTGTGGGAGCCAGGCTGAAAAATGTTCCAGAAATTGGTGCGGTGGCCCAGGCGGGCGATAGATAACAGCAACTCGCAGAGAGAAAGGGGTGAAAGTCCTGACAGAATGTACTTCAAATGATGTAAATGTGAGTGAAGGTACCTGTGGGAGAACTGTGAATGTGAAAGATTGGGAGAGTAATATTCCTACCCCACCTCCTTTACAATTGCCAGGCCTGGAGGTGTGTGAGAAGTGTAGGTTACCATGTGAAAGTGCAGCAGGGGAGACAGTGTCTGATTGTGTTAGCCATGTTTCTGTTATTGCCAGAAGGTTGAGGTTGGTTGAAATAAAGAGGTCATGGATGGATGTTAGTTTGTTGCAGACAGAGCGTGCATTCCATAATGCACATTTTAGTGACTTGGATGGTGAAGGGAGGCATGCAATATTTATGAGGTTAGCTGGATTTATAGTTCGTTGTGGGTGTGGCATGTGGGTTGGGCCTGGATTTGGAGATATGTCACCAGCTAATAGAAGCAGCAGGAGAGAGATATAAATATATTTGTGGGATTTGACTGAATGTTTGTTATGGCGAGAGGTTGTGGATGTTATTGTCAATGTGTTTAGATAAGTTAAAAGCTCATATGTGTTTGTAAGAGATGAGGAAAGTACTGAGGCAGCAATATGTACAAAAGGATGAGCTGCAGGGAGAGTAAAGGATGTAGTAGTCTTAGAGATGATTCCATGGAGTGAGATCTTTAATAGAAGTTTCTGATACATTTTTGCAATACATTCAATAATGTACAACACACAAACTACTGGTAAGGTATGATATTGTAATTACCTTGTTGTAGATGGTGTTCAATGTTTGTTCAACTGTTTTTTTTAACTGTTATATAATTACACTTTGTGTTATAATAACACACTTAGTGCTTATAATACATGGCTGCCATCGACATCCACGGCTGCCTCTATACTGATTCTAAACTTAAAGAAAGTCTGATTGAGACATGCTACAGCTGAGCACAAATGCTAACTAATCAATGAAGAAATTTGGCACTGGGTTTGTGTAAACACAAGCAGTATCCTACCATAAACTAGGCATCACTGAACAACATCCCCCACCCAGGTAATACAAAATACAATCAAGTCATTACATCTAAATCTTTGCTAACAGAAATAAATTCCATTATGCAGAAATGTAAGAGCAATATGTTGCTTGCTAGATGGGAATGGGTAACATACTTTTTAAAATCCAAACAGCTGATCTGAGTGATTGCAAAGCACTAGTTAGACTATGCAGCTTGTAGAATGGGTAACATACTTTTGTTGCTGCATTGCTATGGAAATGTTATGTAGCTGCTGTGTCAGGCTCTTACTAAAAGGAGCCCATTTATGAATTATTGGGTTTTAGACCCGATTTGTGATTGCTTACCGCAGCAGTAACAAATTATGCACCACCGGGATATATTAAAATACACATGTACAGATAATGGCTCCCATGTATGGGGGAAGACCACTTTATTTATTATTATTATTATTATTATTATCCTTTATTTATATGGCGCCACAAAGGTTCCGCAGCGCCTTACACAGTACATAAATGAGCACACAAGAAAAACAGTTAATAGTAATACAAAACAATGCAGGACAAGGACAAGGTTATAAACTCAGCTGCAAAACACAAGCAGCAGGACATGAGCAACCAGGTGTTAGGTGCCGTTGTGGGGAGTTAGGAGTAAATGATACTATAAGTAGGGGGAGGAGAAACACGTGAGGATGAGGGCCCTGCTCGTGAGAGCTTACATTCTAAAGGGGAAGGGCAGACAGACAGGGGCGACACAGAGGGGTAGATAGTGAAGAAGGAGCATGGAGCAGTGGGTTAGGATATGTGCTGCGGAATGTGTGTGTATAAGATGACCTGATGTTATGTAAAAATTAAGTCATTCATACATCTATCTCTATGATAGAAAATAGATTGTTTGTGTTATTTACATGAGAGATGTACAAAGTAAAGTAGAAGCACTTTAATTTGTGTGTTACATTTTAGCATCTATATACAGCCTGACAAGAGAAAGATGATGTCTGAAATGCTTTGATAATATCTGGAGAAGTTTCTCTTTTTATATATAAAGCGACATCATTAAGTGACATCATTGAGAGGTTTCACATTTACGTGATCACTAAGTACCAGGGAGGGTGATTGAACTAGTCATGCACCCCCACATCACTAGTTATACACCCCTGGAACTCGTCACACCCCCAGCGGCAACATGCAATAGGCCCTTCAGCAATTTCAGCTCCAGGCCCACGTGGACCTTAATCTGGCACTGCCCTAGTCACAGGGAAAATGTCCGCCGCCATTTGCACACTAGATACTCCTGCAAAACGAACTTTCACTAAACTGAGCATTGGCCCCACTGTGGGGGCGATTCAATTGTTTTTTATGACGGGATAATTAATGAGCGCCCAGTGCTGCAATTCAAATGTTCTGGGTGCTCATTATCGCCCTCTTCACCCCCTGTGAGACCGGGTTTAGCCGTGTAAAATCCATCTAAAGTTCTGGTTAGGGCGTGCTAACTGCAGTTAGGGGGTCTCTCACACATTTCTGCTCGCAACCTCCTGAGGGTGCGAGCAGAAATGCCGGTGCCAGCGGCAAGTCTTGTGATGGCAGAAATGGATAGATAATAGAGACTGCGAGATATAACTTTGAGGGTAATGAACAAAACACATTGGTTACCCTCTGCTCTTGACAGCTATTTTAACGACAATTAAATGCAGTGCAGAACAGGTAATAACTGCTTCAGGTGATTGCAGACATGGTGACAAACGGCAGAGGTCGTGAAACAAGGGTTATACTGAACAGAACTAGTGATAAGGAACCGAGCAGTACATATAAAAAAATGAAACAAATGTTAAACATTAACATCTCTCGGTCAATTAGAGATCAGCGATGTCTGCTCAGGGTGTGGTAGGGCATTGTTCCATCATGCCATGCAAGCTCACCACTTAGTTAGGTCTTATATTTCTACATTTACAAAAGACGTGAGAGAGATTGGAAGCGTTTCACAAGTGGCTGATCTTACTATTAGTATATGGAATTAGCAGGATAAATATTCGCTGCAAACTGAACTTTATTATTGAAGACCTTGAAAAAACAAAACAAAACTGGAGATAAAAGTACCAACCAATCAGCTCCTGTCATTTAACAGACTGCATATTTGAAAAATAACAGTGGCTGATTGATTAACACTTCATCTCTCTCCAAGCTTTGATAAACCTTCCCCTAAAGAAGAATTCATACTCCCACATTAATATTTAGAGACAACCTAAAAGTATAAAAAAGCAGACACGATTACTGCCTCCTTTGTACAGTATGTACATGTTCTATACCAGGTTTGACGAAGCTGTGAGAAAATTGGTTTAATATTGTACATGCACCAGAGAAGTTCATAGACCAGCAGATTACAGATGAAACACACAGGGAATGAATCTAAAGGTTGATTTCTTGTGTGGAGACTTGGTAAGAAGGGGCGGATTATCACGTGACACGATCAACAGATCAAGTGAAGGCAAAGTTCACTTTTTACAATGACCAGGAAAAATAGCTCTTCAATAAAAAAATAAAAAAATACCAGCTTCTTACAACAAATGGGTTTATCCCATCAGGGGTGAATCCAGATCTATCCAGATATAGAAAACGTTTCCATGTGCTATCTGCAGCCTGGGTAGTTATAAATGGTCTCCGCCAACATCCTCGTACAGTGGACTTATCTCAATGACTTAACTTTAATAATTCAATGCTGCCGCAACATTTTCTAAAATCATACTATGAATTCCTTCTAAAAATGTGACTGATGATTTGCTATTTATCATTTTGTTCCCCCATTTGCTCCAATTTCTTTGCAGTGACACTAGGTTGCCAAGGTGCCAGAGTTTCAACCATTTACCCAGCTTCTTCATTTTTGCAAATGCATTTAAATCAGGCTTGCCTACCCTCCCGATTTGGCCGGGAGCCTCCCGATTTTCGGGTGCCGCTCCCGGCCCCCCGGAAAGGCAGGCAAGCCTCCCGGACGTTTGCGACCCTCCCGACCTCCCCCCTGAAAACAACGGACACCCCCGCAGCGGGGGGCCTGGTGACACGATTCGCGCAGAATCGCGTCATCGTGGCCCCGCCCCCTGCTTCACAACGCTGAAAATAGCAGCATTGTGAAGAGGGGGCGGAGTCACGATGATGCGATCGTGCATCCCCGCCTCCGTCCCCAGTGCACCACCAAATGGCCACCCCCACCCCCGGCTCCGCCCCCAATGGCCGGCCCTGCCCCCTGCTATTAGCCGACAATCAGCTCCCTCCCGGAAGGCTGGAGCTGATTGTCGGCAAGTATGATTTAAATGCACTGGAAAATGTGCAATGTCGGTGTAACATAACATCGCCGATTACTGAATAATTCCTATGGATGATTTCCAAAAACTGTAGGTACCGCAGTGCATGTACGTACTGCTTGCACTAATTTGTTTTTTTTTGCAAATGTATTCAATATTGAGCAACACACAAACACTCAAATGCAAAACTATTTTATTTAGCTGGCTGGTATTGTTAAGATAGTGGGTGGAGAAGGACCCTTTAGAAAAGGAGGTACAGTACATGTTTTCTCCCAACAAGGGACTTTTGTTTTCCATGTTTTCAGAAGTGGGGAAATGGGACCTTGATTTATTTAATATAATTACTTATATTTAATAGAAAGCACTTTTTACATCCTGGTGCATATAACAGCATGCAGATTTTATGAATATTCAAGCGGGTTGGGTACGGGATGCCGGTGGGCAGAATACAGAGAGCAGCACCCTGACAGTTAGAATCCCGACAAAATTGGGAAAGTATCCTAACCCTCCCCCCGTCTCTAACCCATTTTTCCCGCAGCCTAACCCTAACCCCTCCCCCCACAGACTTACCCTCCTCCTTGTGCCTAATCCTTACTGTAACCCTCCCCCTAACCCTAATACTTACCATCGGGATGTCAGCGGTCAGGATTCTGGAGCCGGGATTCCGGCACCGGTATTCTGACCGCCGGCAACCTGACCGCCAGTGCCAGCTACATCCCAACATCAGATACGTCCAACTCAGCATATGTGCGGAAATATGCTATTCTTACATGCAGTATTCAGAGTGCCGACATTCAGAAGATCGACGCTTGAACGCAAGTAAGCTAACCCTAACCCCTCCCCATGCATCCTAACCCGCCCCCTCTGCAGCCTAACCCTAAGCCTCCCCCACCACAGCCTAACGCTAACCCTTCCCTCACGCAGCCTAACACCCCCCCTCTGCAGTCTAACTCTAAGCCTCCCCCACCACAGCCTAACCCCCCCTCCTCTGCAGCCTAACCCTTCCCTCCCGCAGCCTAACACCCTCCCTCTGCAGCCTAACCCTCCCCCACCAGCGCCTAACCCTTCCCTCCCGCAGCCTAACACCCCCCTCTGCAGCCTAACCCTCCCCCACCAGTGCCTAACCCTTCCCTCCCGCAGCCTAACACCCCCCCTCTGCAGCCTAACCCTAAGCCTCCCCCCACCACAGCCTAACACACCCCTCCCCTCTGCAGCCTAACCCTAAACCTCCCCCACCACAGCCTAACCCTTCCCTCCTGCAGCCTAACACACCCCTCCCCTCTGCAGCCTAACCCTAAACCTCCCCCACCACAGCCTAGCCCTAACCCTTCCCTCCATGCAGCCTAACACTCCCATCTGCAGCCTAACCCTAAGCCCCCCCTGTAGCCTAAGCCTCCCCCACCACAGCCTAACCCTTCCTTCCTGCAGCCTAACACCCCCCTCCCCTCTGCAGCCTAACCCTCCCCCACCAGCTCCTAACCCTTCCCTCCCGCAGCCTAACACCCCCCCCTCTGAAGCCTAACCCTCCCCCACCAGCGCCTAACCCTTCCCTCCCGCAGCCTAACACCCCCCTCTGCAGCCTAACCCTAACCCTCCCCCACCACAGCCTAACCCTTCCCTCCTGCAGCCTAACGCACCCCTCCCCTCTGCAGCCTAACCCTAAACCTCCCCCACCACAGCCTAGCCCTAACCCTTCCCTCCCGCAGCCTAACACTCCCATCTGCAGCCTAACCCTAAGCCCCCCCTGTAGCCTAAGCCTCCCCCCACCACAGCCTAGCCCTTCCTTCCTGCAGCCTAACACCCCCCTCCCCTCTGCAGCCTAACCCTTAGCCTCCCCCTAGTGCCTAACCCTAAAATAAACTCTTCCCCTCCCTAATACCTCTGGTCGGGATTCTGGTGCCGGCATCCTGAAGCTGGGATGGTAGCTACATCTCATTTCAACCACTGCAATGAAATCCTTTAAATGTACAAAAATTTACATATCTAATAATGTTCTGATGCCGTTACTGTGAAAACTATTTTAAAACATAAATGAAGCTAGATAATACAGAAGTTGAACTGAATGAAGGGGTTATCCTAATAACGCTTTTACTTTTCTTTCAGGTTGCGCATGTAAAAATATGGGCTCCCTTTTATGGTGGCAGATCTGAAGACATTCACCTGACATTGCATAACAAGGAGCATTCCTGCAATGACAAAGCAGAGCCGGCCTGTGTTCTTGGTGGTAAATGACCTTCACGGTCTACAAATGATAGAGGAAAAAAAATGACAGGCCTATGATAAAGTAACAGATCCCATTCCAATTGGGGGCGGAATATTTTCTCGACACTGATATTATGTCAACATAGGGCTTGTTTCCGAGGTGTACGCTTGGCCGATATGTGCGCAGTTGGCCAATCTTTTTATTACAGCACAGGCTTCTAAGTCGCGCGGTGCATGTGCTCTGTTGTCTCTGCGATATCCCTCGAGGAGAGGATTTAGTCAGTTATGTACTGTTTGTGGGTAGTAACGGAGGGGTGGTTAGAAAAACGCGGCTGTGCCGCAACCAGTGTGTAAGCTCAAGAAACTGCGTCTATGTACGCAGCTTTACTGGTGCCGGCGTCTTAGTTCCGTCGTCCATTCTGAGTTGACATAGGGTTCCTCAGGAGGCTGATAATCGACTGATCTGCGACCAAAGCGGAGACCTTTTTTACGCAGATGCTGCAAGTGGGCGTCTCACTACATCTCCATTTCCATAATTTCGCAGCTAAATAAAAAGTCTCAGTTGCAACGGGATTAGCGTACATCTCTGCATCAGACGCATAGGGCGGGATGTACTAAGGGTGCAGTGACCATTCCGCCAGTCACCGCAACCTAACTAATCGCATATGTATTAACATATGCGATTAGTATCTCAAAGGACAGCTCTTGCGATAAGAGCTACCCTTTGCGAAATAGCCGAGGCCGGGTGACGGGGTCTCCGTGGGACCCCATCGACTCCAAGCCCCAGGAGCTTCCTGCTGGTCACATGTGCAGGAAGCCCCGGGCTCCTCCTCCTCCCTGCACCCGGAAGAAGATTAGGAGGAGGAGGATGACCCAGGAGGAGCGTGGGCCGGCGACAATGGAGTGCAGGTGAGTGGGGGCCAGCGCTGGGCAACGGCGGGGCGGTGGCAAACCGTCGGGAGTGGGGTGCGGTAAGAAGCCCATAGGCTTCTACAGGGTAATGCCAAGTTTTTCTGGAGTTACCCACCGTGCCGAAAAAAGGGTGGCCAGGACTTAGTACATAAGGAAATGCTGTATAAACCCCGAAAACAGTGTTTTTACCGCATTTTTCCTTTAGTACATCCCGCCCATAGTCTTTGTACTGTTATTCTGTCAGTAACACTAACCCAATTGGAAATACCAACATTCGGTCAACATTTTGCAGGTTATTTGAACCATATCAACCTCATCAATTTGGACCTATAGCTTTCCATATTGTAAATGTCGATTTCTGAAAGGAGACATCCTGACTGCAGACAGCGCCTTCCAATTACACTTAAAGACTAAAAAATGATTGAGAGAAGCCACTTGCTTTTACCCCTGCTAAATGTGTTATGTATAACCCATATTTATGACCTGACACATGAAGCAAGAAAGACAGCTATTGATATAACAGATGTGTATTGTCCCACTTAAATACCAGATAACAGGTAAATAAAGGCCCCATATAGTAAGTGATACTGCTGGTGAGATAAATGCTCACTTTCTAGGGCAATGCTGAGGCAGGTTACACAGTCACTGCTACTAAGAGTTAAATCACTGATGACTTAATTGCAATCACACGATTACTATGTAAAAATAGATCTATCTCCTAGTACAGGGAAAAAGCTGGTTTCTGCAATTAGGTCAGGAAAGTATCCGGTAGAGGGGAACTGTTGTATCATGAAACGAGGCAAGAACAATACATTTATGTTTAATCTTCCCATGAAATGATTGTCAGCGAATGCATATGAGGATTCTGGGTAAAAGTTAATATATTTGTATTCTCATTTGATGAATATTTTATGCATTTAAATGGATTTGCAAAAAAATGAAGACGCTGGGTAATTGCTTCTGCAGTTGCACAGGGTACTATTTGCCCAGAGCAATATTATGTCAATTGGGTTGATTTAGAGGTTATGAGTTTTTGCTAATCCCCTCCCCCCGACACACACACACAAAATGATATCCATTTATTGAAGACTATTGTGTTGCCTTCTTCGTACAATGGAGGAAGTCATTTTGCGGGATGAACCTATATTCATGACAGGCAGCCTCATGGACAATGGTTCAGGTCACAAAATGGCTGCCACTGCATATCAATGTTTTGGAGCAAATTTATGTAAACGCCTGTACATATCATTCACTAGAAGACACAGATCCCACCCTCAGAAAGCATTGCAATTCCTAAAATTAAAAGCACAGATATTGAATTTTCTAATCTTTGTCTCTCTCCCCTCCCACTGAAATGTTATAAATATACGAGTCTCCTTAATAGCTATGCAGGCCAAGTACTGTAGGGCAAACAGATGCAGACCAGCACAGATACATATATACGCCTGTGAACAGGGACGGACTGGGGCTGTATATCAGCCATGGCAGTCCGCCTTGCACTTCTGTGTAGAGGAGGGTGTGGTAAATTCAAGGGGGCGTGCTGCGAGTCACGGGGGCTGGCCTCGCGGCATGCCCGTCTCTTTTCGGCCCAGCACAGCCGCCGCCAGCTCATACACGCCTCCACCCCTTCTGGCTCCATGAAATCGTAATGATTTCGGAGCCGTTGGGTGGAGGGCGGGGATCTTTTCCTTCACCCCCTCCTCGAGCCGGTCCTTAGGCCATCGGCCCTTCTGGCATATGCCAGAAGTGCCCGATGGCCAGTCCGGCCCTGCCTGTGAAAGCCTTATCATTTGTGGGCAGTTGATAGGCTTAAATGTGGTTTCAAATATATAACAGGCATAAAATAATTAGAAATAAATTAAGGAAAAAAAAATAGCATTCACCTCACTTGATTGAAACTTTTGGCAAGCTGCACTGTTAGAGAACGGCACGTTGTATCACCCAAAACATATATAAACATTTCCATATTTTTTTCAGAATTGAAAAGGGGAAATATTGCCTGTTACAGAATTACTTTATGTTGCCTTTAAATGTTTACTACTATATACAGCATACATGCACAGAATTGTTTGCATATTCATAATGAAGTGAGTTCTGCAAAAAAAAGTAAACTTTCTAACAATAGAATAAAAGGTACTTGTGTACTTTACTGACTCATTGCAGAGAGAACCCAATAAATGTTTTAAATGGTACGTGTGTACTTTACGTACACAAGTATCGAAAGTTGTCCCCACCTAAAGGAGAAAGTTGTCCCTTCACGGGCTCGCTGCGCGTGCCACGCTTCTGGCTTGGTGGCTCGCTACAAGGTTATATTCCCCCTCTATGCCCACTTGGATGGTAGGGAATGACGCTGGAAACTGGCTGATGACATCATGGTCCTCTCCGTGAAGGGGATTTAGACATTATTATTATTATCATCAATCATAGTAATGAGTGTAGGACACTTGGGTTTTCTCTGCAATGAGTCTGTAAAGTACACAAGTACCGAATCAAACACACCCAGAGAAACCACTACATCTGGGCAAAGTTCACTCAGATCAACCCTTGTACTAAATCCTTCATTGCAGGTATCATTAATGACATTATTGAAGGATTTAGTTAGACATTAGAAAAAAAAAAAATGGTGAATGCCTACATTAGACAAAATTAAATAATCAGTAATAATGTGAAGTCATATTTGCAAAAAATAAAATAAAATGAAGATATCTGGGGATTTAAGGTATACAGCACGGATGGCCAAAGCGCCAATCGCAATAGACTGCGAACAATCTACAGGTAGATTGTGGTGATGTCCTGTAGCAGCCAATAAGAATCAGGCTGATTCTTACTGGCTTGCTGTGCTGAAGCAGCGGCTGTCACTTGACTGCAATAGCCAATAAGGATGAGGCTGATTCTTATTGGCTGGAGCAAACCTGTACCCGGCCGTTGTGTTTTCCAAAGCCGTGATCTTCTCCACCACCGACAGTTCCACACTGCATTCAGGAAACAGGCCCTGATTCAGACCCGCTCGCTGGTTCTGTGTGTTTCTTATTTTTTTTTGTTCTCCGGCCGCTCGCAAAGCTGTGGGAGACCACCCACAGCTTGTGCGAGCATCCAGGAGACCACCGCGATAATCACACCATCGGCCTTGCGACGAGACCATGCGGCATGGTCTAGGCTGCCGCAAAGCCTAGTGGACTCCCTGCTCTAATAGCGATGCCAGTTAGACCTCCCAACAAATGTCAGGCGTTCCTTAGGGAACGCCTGCGTTTGTTCAGCCACCCCCCCCCCCTACCTGCCCACAAAACGGGGTCGAGCTGTCACTCACCATCGACAGCCGCCCTGTATTGTTGCGAGACACGTAGCGACTGAACTTCAGTTGCTCAGCGGGGCTCGTGCACGCCAGACACGGCGCATGCGCAGCAACATCGGGCCTCTTGCGAGCGGCTCTGAATGAGCTCCACAGTACGCAGGTTGTTAGACAGCATCTCTGCATCTATAACTACAGCCACGCTGAGAGACACCACATCTGAGCTACACAGTGTCAGGCTCCCGGGAGCACGTTCTTGACAATCAAAAAGCGACATACTGTGTGTACTAAAAGAGTGGGGTGAGAGAACTATCAGCTCGCTGCTATTCAACACCACCTGTGCAAATAACACCTTTTTGCATGCAGTAATTACTAACAATCAGTTTACTGCCGGCTTCTATTCGCAGAATCTTTATCTATCATGCTGTAGGCATACGTTAGTACTGAAATCAGTTCACCAGATATGTTTGTTAGTTTACATCTCATTGGCTCAGAGACCTAAAGAGCATACTCCCCAACTGTCCCAGATTTGACGGGACTGTTCCCACGTCCTTCGCCGCAAGACCACACTTTTTTCGGGTGAGCGTCTACAGCACGTGCAAATGTCCCTATTTGGCAAATTGCTAAATATATTCACCCTTTAAAGTAGATCACAGGGAAGAGATGTAACCCATTGCAACCAACCAAGCATTTTTCACCAAGTCTGTATTGCTAACTAGAAGTGGGATGTGTTATTTTCTTACCTCAACAGAGGTAAACATACAAATGGTCCATCACTACAATTCACCAAAATAAAGGATAAATACAGTCAGGTGCATAAATATTGGGACATTAACAGAATTTTCATATTTTGGCCTCTATTCACCACCACAATGGCTTTGAAATGAAACAAACAAGATGTGCTTCAACTGCAGACTTTCAGATTTAATTTGAGGGTAATTACATCCAAATCAGGTGAACAGTGTAGGAATTACAACGGTTTCTATATGTGCCTCCCACTTTTTAAGGGGCCAAAAGTAATGGGACTATCATCTCAAAAGCTATTTCATGGACAGGTGTGGGCTATTCCCTCGTTATTTCATTATCAATTAAGCAGGTAAAAGGTCTGGAGTTGATTCTAGGTGTGACATTTGCATTTGGAATCAGTTGCTGTCGACTCTCAATATGAGATCCAAAGAGCTGTCACTATCAGTGAAGCAAGCCATCATTAGGCTGAAAAATCAAAACAAACCCATCAGAGAGATAGCAAAAACATTAGGTGTGGCCAAATCAACTGTTTGGAACATTCTTAAAAAGAAAGAACGCACCGGAGAGCTCAGCAACACCAAAAGACCTGGAAGACCACGGAAAACAACTGTGGTGGATGACAGAAGAATTATTTCCCTGGTGAAGAAAAATCCCTTCACGACAATTGGCCAAATCAAGAACACTCTCCAGGAGGTAGGTGTATATGTGTCAAAGTCAACAATCAAGAGAAGACTTCACAAGAGTGAATATAGAGGGTTCACCACAAGATGTAAACCATTGGTGAGCCACAAAAACAGGAAGACCAGATTAGAGTTTGCCAAACAACATCTAAAAAAGCCATTACAGTTCTGGAACAACATCCTAAGGACAGATGAGACAAAGATCAACTTGTACCAGAGTGATGGGAAGAGAAAAGTATGGAGAAGGAAAGGAACTGCTCATGATCCAAAACATACCACCTCATCAGTGAAGCATGGTGGTGGTAGTGTCATGGCGTGGGAATGTATGGCTGCCAATGGAAGTGGTTCCCTTGTATTTATTGATGATGTGACTGCTGACAAAAGCAGCAGAATGAATTCTGAAGTGTTTCGGGCAATATTATATGCTCATATTCAGTCAAATGCTTCAGAACTCATTGGACGGCGCTTCACAGTGCAGATGGACAATGACCCGAATCATACTGCAAATGCAACCAAAGAGTTTTTTAAGGCTAAAAAGTGGAATGTTATGCAATGGCCAAGTCAATCCCCTGACCTGAATCCGATTGAGCATGCATTTCACTTGATGAAGACAAAACTGAAGGGAAAATGCCCCAAGAACAAGCAGGAACTGAAGACATATGCAGTAGAGGCCTGGCAGAGCATCACCAGGGATGAAACCCAGCGTCTGGTGATGTCTATGCGTTCCAGACTTCAGGCTGTAATTGCCTGTAAAGGATTTGCAACAAAGTATTAAAAAGTGAAAGTTAGATTTAGGATTGTTTAGTTTGTCCCATTACTTTTGGCCGTTTAAAAAGTGGGAAGCACATATAGAAAACATTGTAATTCCTACACCGTTCACCTGATTTGGATGTAAATCTGAAAGTCTGCAGATAAAGCACATCTTGTTTGTTTTATTTCAAAGTCATTATGGTTGTGAATGGAGGCCAAAATATGAAAATTCTGTCAATGTCCCAATATTTATGCACCTGACTGTACATCTCAAAAATGGGATTTTGGTACCTACCGGTAAATCCTTTTCTCTGATTCCACAGGGGACACTGGAGGTGCTTACGCTGGGGTATAGAGGCGTGGATAACTGGAGCCGGCACTTTAAATAATTTAGAAGTGTGAAGCTCCTCCCCCTCTATGCCCCATCAGCCCTCAGTTTAGAAAATGAAGACCGAGAGGAGATGGAGAACAAGCGGAGTAAGAAAAGGAGAGAACAACACACAATAACTGTATCATACAACATACGGAACAAGCCGAACAGGCAGGCAAAGCGCGCAGAGGTGGGCGTCCAGTGTCCTCTGTGGAATCAGAGAATAGGATTTACTGGTAGGTACCAAAATCCCATTTTCTCTTTCATCCACTACGGGACACTGGAGGTGCTTACGCTGGGGACGTCCCAAAGTTTTTTTCCCCACGGGCGGGAGCGCTCTGAGGCGCCTGCAGAACTAGGCGGCCAAACCGGGATACCGAAGAAGGAAACATATCCAATTTGTAAAGCTTGATAAACGTGTGAACTGAAGACCAAGAGGTCGCACGGCACAATTGTGACAAGGAGGCTCCTCTACCGGCCGACCATGACGCACCCACAGAACGTGTGGAATGAGCCAAAATGGACGAAGGAGGCAGACGGTCGGCACTAACATAAGCCAGATGAATAGTCACCCGAATCAAACGTGCCAAAGTCTGCTTAGACGATGGAAACCCCTCCGAACAGCATCATAGAGGACAAAAAACGACTCAAACTTAAGGAGGGATGCTGTCCTGGCAACATAGGTGCGGAGAGCCGTAACCACATCCAAGGCAGAAGAACCACCAGAGTCCTCCACCAACGACGGTACAACAGTAGGCTGATAGATATGAAAAGCCGACACAATATTGGGAAGGAAAGCGGCTACCGTCCGGAGTTCCGCCCTATCAGCATGAAACACAAGGTAAGGTGCTTATCAGACATAGCCCCCCATTTTGAAACTCTACGAGTCGAAGCAAGAGCCAGGAGGAGGAACGTCTTCCAAGACAGGTACTTAAGATCAACATCCTCCAAAGGTTCAAACATGGGCGACTGAAGAAACAGAAGCACTAAGTTTAGATCCCAGGGAGCTATTGGAGGTACGAAAGGGTGCTGCGCGCGCAAGACCCCTTACAGAATGTCAGCATCTCAGGAAAGAAGGCCAATTTCCTTTGAAAGGAAAATGGAAAGGTCAGAGACTTGCACCTTTAAGGTTCCTAGACGAAGGTCAGAATCCAGACCTGTCTAAAGGAAAAGCAGAAACCGTGGATAAACTAAAAGTCCTAGACAGAAGACCCCGCATGGAACACCATGAGATATAAGCACGCCAGAAGCGATGATCATGTGCAGCCGAAACTGGCTTCCTGGCACGTATCATGGTAGGAATAACCGCGTCTGGGATGCCACTGCGTCTTAGGATATCGGTTTAAAGAGCCACCCCGTTAAACGCAGTTGTGCTAAGTTGGGGTGTATGAAAAAACCCTGCTGTAGAGGATCCGGGCGCATAGGAAAGGACCACGGATCTTCTGTCAATAGGGACCGAAGGTTCGAGAACCAACTTCTCCGAGGCCAGTTCTGAGCCACAAGAATTACAGAGGCTGTCTCGTTTATCCCCTTTTTAGAAGACAAGGAAGATGCGGAATCGGAGGAAAAAGATAAACAAAGTCGTAGATCCACTGACTTGTCAGAGCGGCTACTGCTTCCGTCTGTGGATCTCGAGTTCTTAACACGTATAATGGGAGCTGACAATTCAGTCGTGACGCCATGAGGTTCACCTGAGGACATCCCCATCGACGCATCAGCGCGCTGAACACGTCTGGATGAAGCTTCCATTCTGGATATCCTGTCGACTTAGGTAATCTGCTTCCCAGTTGTCCACACCCGGGATGAATACCGCCGACAGGATTACTTACTGGTTCTCGGCCCACCGGAAGATCAGTTACTTCTCGCATAGCCGTGCGACTCAGGCCGTTGATGGAAACGACTGCCGTCGCGCTGTCGGACTGAACTCTTACCGGATGAACCCTTTAGAAACTCCAGCGCCTTTATGGCCCACTTCTGTTCTAGAGGGACCCTTGAACCTGAAAGTGGTAATCGAGGACTACTGCTCTCCATCCTCGGAGGCTGGCATCCATAGTTACGATGATCCAGTTCCACACTCCGAATCTCCGGCACGCTAAAAGATTGGTGGATTGCGTCCACCAGAGAAGGCCACTCTGGTAACCAGGCTCAGACGGATCTGTCGTTGTAGAAGCAGATTAGACCCTGACCCCTGGAGTGAAACCAGCGGAACTGTAGTGCCTCGAAAGCAGCTACCATCTTTCCTAAGAGACGCAGACAAAGAAGCATTGACACCTTCTTTGGTCTGAGGACCAGCTGGACTAACCTCTGTGATTGATCTGATAGAAGAGATACTGATGGAGCCTTGAGCAACAGATCGTCGAAATAATGGATTATGTTCACTCCTGATGACCGAAGGAGAGCGATCATGACTGCTATGAGTTTGGTGAATATGCAGGGAGCCGAGAATATGATCTTTCAATATGGCAAAATGCAGAAAAGCTTGGTGTGGTTCCCATGGGAAAATGGCGATAAGTATCCCTGATATCCAGGGTAATAGGAACTCCCCTGGTTCCAAGCTCGCAACAACGGACTGCAGAGATTCCATTTTGAAACGATACATCTTTAGATACAGGTTTAAGGACTTGAGGTTCAAGATGGCCATGACCGCACCCTCCGGTCTGGGCACTACAAACAGGCTTGAGTAAAACCCCATACCTCGCTGATGCTCCGGAACCGGAACTAACACAGATGACACTACTAGAGACCTGATAGCCTCCTGTAGAATTTGAAATTCTTGCAAGTGGGCTCCCACCGCAGGAGACCCCAGGTGGGACGGAAAACCGTCATGCCACCTGTTTCTCAGCTGGTTTAGACTCTGGTCTACGTGCAACCGTGTGTGGACGACCTCTACCTCTTCTCGGTTGCGTAGGAGCACCTCTGGCTCTACCATGAAAGGAATGAGGGGCTCAAAAGGAATGAAACAAAGGTCCAGTATAAGGTCTTCTGGGATCTGGAGCAGTAGACGGGAGGAAAGAGAACTTACCGCCCCGTGGCTTAGGATATCCACTTGTCCAATTCCGGGCCAAAAAGCATGTCACCCGTGAATGGTAAACCCTCAACCGCACGCTTGGATTCTGCGACCGCCTGCCAAGCACGCAACCACAGAGCTCTGCGTCCTGAAATAGCAGATGCAGATATGCGAGCACTAATCTGACTAATATCCTTTGAAGCTTCTCCCAAGTAAACTGCAGACTCACGTATGTGTTCTGCTAATAGACATAATTCTGCTCTGGAAGTACCCGAGTCCAAACCTGAAATCAGCTAGTCAGCCCAGCAAACCACAGCCTTGTTAACCCCGGCGGTAACAAGTTTAGGACTAAGTTGAGCTCCCGTTGCGGTATATATAGATCTTAGTGTTGTCTCCAACTTACGATCCGAAGTGTCCTTTCAAACAGTAGCTCCTGGCACCGGAAGTGCTGTTTTCTTAGTGAGACGGGAAACAGACATCTACAGGAGGAGGAGTTTCCCACTTCTCCATCATGGATGATGGAAAAGGGAAGCTAGACTGAAAACTACGCCCAGATGCAGAACAGGTGCTTTACCCTCTGCACCATCTCTGGATACACATTAGTCAGTGGACGTGGGATCTGAACCCAGGTCTTGAAATTTGGTTGTTTTCAGGCCCTGTTCATTTCTTGTAAAACTTCCTCCAATTCACCCTCTACGGTATCCCCTGTGGCGAGGAATTCTTCGTCCGACTCTTCTGACTGGAGAACAGTCATTAGAGTACGCTTTTGAGACGGGCTTTGGTAGGAAGTGAAGTGTGTAGGCACCGCTGTACCCATCACCTGAACCAGGGTGTCTAGAGACTTGGTTAAGTCAGCTACCCAGGGAGGTTGAGACCTGCGCGCCTCAGCCAACTCCGATGTTAAATTTGACATAACTCCTACCATGACAGTGACCCATGGCGGAGCAGGATAGCTAGTAATCGCCATCTGTGAATCCGTTGTTATACAAGCATCACATAATGTGGACCCAGTGGCATGTGGCTTGGTCTGTTTGTTGTTACACTTGGAACAGAGAAACAGCCTTTGAGAGGCCTTGGTTCTGTTGGACATGGTACACACAGTCACTCAGAGAAACACAGCATAAAACAGAAAAGACACAGACATATAAAAACAAGAAGGCTGTGGGACACAGAGGAGGAGAAACCCCCCTCCCACAGATCAGGTTCCCCTGCACTTACACCCCAGTTACTTACAGCCTCTTTACCAGAGATGTAATCAGGAGATGTTGTCCTGCAGCACAGGAATGGCAGCAGAGGAATCCAGCCTTCTGTGTCTTACACTGCAATCCCCTTTATAGAGATGCAGTATGAAGCTGCTGTGTAATGAAGAGCGGCAGCCCTGCTGTATACAGCCGCTTGCCGCGTAGAGGAGAGAGACCCGCGCTGCCTTTAAGCTCCGCCCCCCTTCTTTATGCCCTAAAGGGCTTTACAAGATGGCTTCTGTGGCCACCGCGTGTACAGCGGACCGCTTACCGCCTCTCTGCCCCGCGTGTAACAGCGGGGAGAGGGAGAGCCGGGCGGAAGGAGGGAGAGCAGGCACCTGGCCGCGCTTGTAGCGCACTTATCAGCTGCCCCGTGCTACTGTAACAGCGGGGAGAGGAAGAGCCCGGCAGGTAGGAGGGAGAGCAGGCGCCTGGTCGCGCTTGGTGAGCACTTATCCCCTGCCCCACGCTACTGTAACAGCGGAGAGAGGGAGAGCCGGGCAGGAGGGAGAGCAGGTGCCTGGTCGTGCTTATAGCGCACTTAGCTGCCCCGCGCTACTGAAACAGCGGGGAGAGGGTGATCCCGGTGGGAGGAAGGAGAGCAGGTGGCCGCACTCAATCAGCTGCCCCGCACCAGGCTGAGCCGGGTGCCGTGCTTCCCAGCGGGAGGAGGGAGAGGGAGAGCATAGTGCTCTGCATTAGCTGCCCAGCATTCTAATTATGTAAAACCGCTGGGCAGCGGCGGGGCTGGGAGCCGGGGGATGCGCAGGTGTTACTGCGTGGTCCCCAATAGCAGTCTCTCTGTAGTCAGCACTTCTCCTCTTCCTTGTTGAGAATGTGCGGTGTTGGTAAGGAGCTGTCAGTGCTTTTCATATAAGCGCTGTGCACTCCTTCCTGCCTCCTATAAGGACAGGGCGCCAGGTACCCGGACCCCACCTTTAGAGAGGTGGCGAAGGGTACCTAAAAGTGTCAAAAGATGTAAAAATAAAATAACCTAAATAAATAAAATAGATGTGTTGCTGGAGCACAGCAAATTGGGACCAGCTCCTAGTAGGCACATTTTCTAAACTGAGGGCTGGTGGGGCATAGAGGGGGAGGAGCTTCACACTTCTAAATTATTTAAAGTACCGGCTCCAGTTATCCACGCCTCTATACCCCAGCGTAAGCACCTCCAGTGTCCCCTAGTGGATGAAAGCGAAATAAATTTTCATAGTTGCTGGTGAAGAAGACAGATATAAACACATCAAGTTATGGAAATCATTGTAGCTATATAGTTACTTTTAACATCGATTTGTAATGCCGCACATCCACTAGCAGACCAAAAAACGACTGCACGATTACGACATTGTTATCGCCAGATTGGTCAGGATGTTCACCCGATGATTGATGTCGGAAACGACCAGCGGGAGCGCACATCGCTGGTTGTTTACAACATAAAAGTGCACGATTACTGAGTGATTGCACGATTACGACATTGTTATCGCCAGATTGGTCAGGATGTTCACCCGATGATTGATGTCGGAAACGACCAGCGGGAGCGCACATCGCTGGTTGTTTACAACATAAAAGTGCACGATTACTGAGTGATTGCACGATTACGACATTGTTATCGCCAGATTGGTCAGGATGTTCACCCGATGATTGATGTCGGAAACGACCAGCGGGAGCACGCATCGCTGGTTGTTTACAACATAAAAGTGCTCGATTACTGAGTGATTGCACGATTACGATGTCGTAATCGTGCAATCGCTCAGTATTATCGGCATGTGGATGTGCGCCTTAAGTAGCCACAGTGCTCCGCAGCGCCTGACAGAGGGAAAAGCAGGACATACATAGTAAGCGCAGTTAATATAATATGCACCATGACAATGAAACAAACCGAGCTGCCTGCTCCCAGTGGTAGGTTTTACTTTTTTTTTTTGGCAGCAAAACACCGGACTGATAAAATTGATTCTCAATACCAACAAACCGCAGGGAACCATTTGATATATGGCACAAGTCGTTAAATTCTATTTTTAATGCATTTTACCCTTACGGTTCATAGATGATTAATGTCTGTTTGGGGATTTAGTTCGCTTTAACAAGTTAATTAAAAGGAAAAAAAAGAAAACATGATTGGAGAGTGATATGTGTGTGTGTGGCCAGTATAAGAGATGCTTAGTCCCGAAGTAGTTTCTTGCAGATGCTATTTAGGTTTTCCATCACTGTTTTCTCACTGTCAATGGTTGATGTGATTTCAGCAGAGCATCACTGCAGATCTCATATACAAGTACTGTGTATGCATGTAGATCTTTTTGTTGCTAACGGAATGTTTTTAACTTCTGAATAATTACAGGAAAATAATAGCCTAAAACCTGACTTAATGAAACTAACGTCCAAGGCTTGATTGATGTGCAGTGTGGCAATGAACCTGATGCAGTGATCACCCCCCTCCCGGAGACAGGTCAGCTTTTAGATGACCGCAGTGCGCAATAATCCTGGCTTATATAACTCAGTGCATGGTCAGGTGAAGCCTCTTCTCTCACTTGTATAACCAGCTTTTTACACAGCTCCCTCACCAGCCTCTGCATACTGGAGGTGCTCAAGCCCCTTCATCAACCAATATATAAATAGCCAATGTCTCATTTTAATTATGAGGGAGAGTAACTGGAATAGAGGCACAGAAATAATAGATTGTAACTTTGTAATGAATATAAAGCAAAGCGGATTTCCCAGCCTTTCATCCAATGATCAAAGATTCTACTGAAGCATTGTGTATACTTCTAATTATGCATAAATGGGCATTGCATATTTACATATATCATCTACCACGCTTATTGTGGAAGATAATATAGCAGTGAACAATCTGGAGGAACGTTCCACAAATAACACTCACCTGCCACTAGTGCACATGGATTTATTTCCTTTTTTGTTTTAGAACAGTTAGTATAGGGGTGGCCTAGAGCCTCTAACATGCTAGATGTGTCTCCAACATGGAGTGGCCATGGGGAAGGCAGAGGGGGGGGGGTTTGCCCCAATTGGATATCAGGAGGTGGTAGATGGGGTGGTGCCTCTGCCTTCAGGGGTTCACACCTGTGCGTGTGAGAACGCCAACTGTGGGACACTAGCATGTGGCATAAGTTGAACTGGTAGTAAATGGACCCCTAAGCCACACACTGAAGTATCTAAGCAGTGTTAGGAGATAAAAGTGAATGGTGATAAGGTACCAGCCAATCAGCTACTAACTGTCATGTCACTGGCTGTGTTAAAAAATGGTAGATAGGAGCCGATTGGCTGGTACCTTATCAACGGTCACTTTATCTCCTAACACAGATTAGTAAATAGATTCCTTAATGTCATATTATTGGTAGAAGATTCCACAAGTTAGTTGCCCTGGGACCCACACAACCCTGCCATTAAGGCACTGGTTCATACCAACTTGATACGTTAAATTAAAATAATGTGGCATCCCCAGTGTAGGGAACAGGTACACTTTAAAATATTACTATGCAGAACAACATGTCCATGTTTTCTGCTCTCATATTAATGCATTAATGTGTGAGTATGATAAGCATCAACAATGTAGATGCAATAGTAACATTCTCTGGGATTTTTGTGGGTGAGGGTGAAAAGCCCAACAATGTTTCTGTGATTTGTGGAGTATTTCTAAAGACCACAAAATCATGCATTCAACCAACTGCATCACTAATCACCAAACTAGATCAGTGAGCAAAATTCCCCTGAGGTATATATACATACATACATACATATACAGCAGACTTTCCAGTAACCGTTTTATATATTCACCCTCACACAAATAGGTAGGGGGTAAATTTACTAAAGTGGAAGTTTCAGAAGTGGATTTGTTGCCCATAACAACCAGTCAGATTCTAACTATTATCTTCTACAAGGTGCTAGATAAATGATAACTAGAATCTGATTGATTGCTATGGGCAACAACTCCACTTCTAAAAACCCACAATTTAGTAAATATACCCCGTAAAAACTCTTCTATAATAGAATTTTACTGGGTCTAAGTATTGTGCACTGGGTGAGAGATCATTATAAATAATAAAAAAAAAAAACGCCAGTCAAATGCGGAGATTGTAAATGTGATGTAAATCTGCATAATATACTCATGTATTAGCTTCCCACGTATGAATACTGCAGAGGCAGCTCCATGGAGTCTTAAAAGCTATGTTTTGTTCCTTTTTGCAATAGTTCAGTGATAGTCTAAAAAAGGAAATATTTTACCTTCATCTGAGGAGAGTGGGACTGACTCATGTGTACAAAATCAGACAGGACAGATATTTATTCAGAAATTATAATATGAACTAAGCTCTTTCCAGACTATTACTGAGGCTGCATTCTAGCTGGCTCAGAGTTGAACAGTTATATGTAATGCCTTACATACGATAATATGAAATATGGTAAGAACTTACCTTTGTTATCTCTATTTCTACGAAGTCCATAGGGTTCCACAGGATACCTTGGGGTATAGGTGATGACGTCAGGCATCGGGCACCATAGAGTTAAAGTTTTCAGCCTCCCAGGATGCACTAGGGTCCCCCTCCTATACCCCGCCCCCGAGCCAAGGCATCTCAGTTACGTACCAAGCCATAGGCCGGAGGAGGAGAAGGAAGAGAGAGAAAAAAGATCTGGACACACACAAGAATCACATTCTCACCAGAGGGAGACGGAAAAACCGGTGACCAGAGCAAAGCCCATCTGCAGCACAGGTGCGACAGGGCGGGAGTCCTGTGGAACCCTATGGACTTCGTAGAAATAGAGATAACAAAGGTAAGTTCTTACCATATCTCATATTTTCTACATCAGGGTCCATAGGGTATCCACAGGATACCTTGGGGATGTCCCAAAGCAGTATCCTTTAAGGGTGGGGACGCTCCTGTGCTGAAAGGAGAATCCGCCGCCCGAAGGAAGCATCCTGAGAGGCAAAGGTGTCAAACGCGTAATACCTCACAAAGGTATGGACTGAGGACCATGTGGCAGCCTTGCAGATCTGGACTGCAGAGGCACCACATCGAGCAGCCCACAAAGGACCCACAGACCTAGTGGAATGAGCCCTTACAGAGGAAGGAACCGGAAGGCCTTCATGAAGATAAGCTTCTGAAATGGCCATACGAATCCAGGCCGCCAAAGTTTGTTTTGAAGCAGGCCAACCCTTTTTACGGAAGCCATAGAGGACAAACAAGGCGTCCGACTTCCTAAACGAAGAAGTGCGGTCAACATAGATCCTCAAGGCCCGCACAACGTCCAAAGTGGCCTCATCCACTGAAAGATCGGGTGAGTTAAAAGCCGGCACAACGATTTCCTCGTTGATGTGAAAGCTGGAAACAACTTTAGGAAGGAAACCAGGACGAGTGCGCAGCACCGCCCTGTTCCTATGAAAAATCAGAAAAGGGGGTCTACAAGAGAGCCCCTAAGTCAGAAACACGTCTGGCCGAAGCAATGGCCAGAAGGAAAATTGTCTTAGCTGTCAGCCACTTGAGGTCCACTGAGCTCAGTGGTTCAAACGGCGGTCCCTGGAGAGCCCTCAGGACCAGAGCTAAATCCCAAGGCGCCACCGGTGGAACAAAAGGTGGCTGAATTCTGAGAACACCCTGCACAAAGGTGCGCACATCAGGGATTGCCGCAATCCTACGATGGAACCAGCCGGACAGGGCAGACACCTGCACCTTCAGAGACGCAAGGCGAAGCCCATGGTCCAGTCCCGTCTGCAGGAAGGCTAACACTCTAGACAGACGGAACTCCCGAGGGGCATAACCTCTCGGTCGACACCACTGAAAGAACGTATGCCACACTCGATGGTATATCCTTGCAGAGGATGGTTTCCGAGCCCTTAGCATTGTTTGCACTACAGAGCAGGAAAACCCCCTGGATCTTAACATGGCCGTCTCAACAGCCACGCCGTCAAAGACAGCAGAGTCAGGTCCGGGTGAAGACAAGGATCCTGTGACAGGAGGTCCGGTCGTAACGGCAACCGCAGAGGAATGTCCACAGACAGTCCCTGGAGGTCTGAGAACCAGTGCCTCCGGGGCCACGCAGGAGCTATCAACAGGAGCGTCCCTCCTTCCTGTTTGAATTTCCGGATTAACTGTGGAAGAAGGGAAAACGGAGGAAACAGATAAGCAAACCAGAACGTCCACTGGACGGACAGAGCATCCACCAGAGACGCCTTTTCGTCTCTTGTGCGAGACACGTACACCGGCAACTTGTTGTTGTGCAGTGACGCCATGAGGTCGATCTCTGGAAGACCCCACCTGTCCACCAGAAGTTGAAAGACGTCCTGGTGAAGAGACCATTCCCCCAGATGAACGTCCTGGCGACTGAGAAAGTCCGCCTCCCAGTTCAGGACTCCCGGGATGAAGACTGCTGATATGGCCGGGAGATTGCGCTCCGCCCAAACCAGGATTCGGGACACCTCTACGAGAGCCGCCCGACTTCGGGTTCCTCCTTGCCGATTTATGTAGGCCACGGTGGTAGCGTTGTCCGACTGGACGTGCACTGGGTGACCTTGGAGAACCCGATGTGCCTGCTGGAGAGCATTGAAACCCGCGCGGAGCTCCAAGATGTTTATTGGAAGCTCCGCTTCCGCCCGAGTCCACCTGCCCTGGAACAAGTGTGGACCCGTGACTGCTCCCCAGCCCCGAAGACTGGCGTCCGTTGTCAACAGGACCCAATTCGCCACCCAGAACGGACGACCCTTGTTGAGATGGGTCATCTGCAACCACCAGGCTAGAGACAGGCGAACCTCCGGAGTGAGCACCATCGTCTGGGATTTTAGACTCTGAGGCAGTCCATTCCATTTGGACAGGATCAATTGCTGCAGAGGTCTGGAGTGAAACTGTGCATATTCCACCATGTCGAATACTGACACCATGGAGCCCAGTAACCTCATCGCCGAGTGCAGAGACACACGGCGATTCTGCAGACAACTGCGCACCCTCAACTGCAAGGCAGAGATCTTTTCCCCCGTCACAAAGATCCTTTGCTGTCCGGAGTCCAATAAGGCTCCGAGGTGCAGAATCCTCTGAGACGGGATCAGGGTGGACTTCTGCCAGTTTATCAACCAGCCGTGCCGTTGCAGTACCGCAATGGTCAGGTCCAAGTGGCAGAGAAGGAGCTCTGGAGATCCTGCCACCAACAGAAGGTCGTCCAAGTACGGTAACATGCGGACTCCCTGCAGCCGCAGAGAGGCCGCCATGACCGCCATCACCTTGGTGAATACTCGTGGTGCTGTCGCCGCCCAAAAGGTAACGCCCGGAACTGAAAGTGGTCGCTGCGGATTGCAAACCTGAGGAACTGTTGATGGCGTAAAAGAATAGGGACATGCAGGTAAGCGTCCTGTATGTCCAACGACACCATGCAATCCCCAGGTTCCAGCGCCAGAATGATGGACCGCAGGATCTCCATCCAAAACCTCGGCACCCGCAAAGACTTGTTGAGTGCTTTGAGGTTGAGGATCGGACGAAACGACCCATTGGGTTTCTGCACCAAAAACAGATTGGAATAGAAACCCTAGCCCTTCTGGGAGAATGGAACAGGTACTATAACTCCAGCCTGGAGCATAGTGTGCAAAACCTTCCGCAGTTCCAAGGCTTTGTTCCGGTCTGATGGAAGACCCGTGGTGAAGAATCGAGATGGGGGCCTGTGCCGAAAGGAGAGGGTGTACCCGAGAGAAACCACCACGAGAACCCAATTGTCTGTCGTGGTAACCGACCAACACTGGGCGAACTGCAGCAGGCGGCCTCCCACTGTGGGATCCCCCAAAGGGAGGCCCGGACCGTCAGGCCGTCAAGCCTGCTTCTGGGGCTTGGCCGATTTTTTGGGGCCAGCCTGTCGAGGAAAGGACTGTGCTTTAGGCCTACCCTGGGCCCTATAAGGCCGAAAGGACGACGTACCAGAACTGGAAGGAACTGCAGCAGACGGGAGACATGCAGATTTGGCTGCCGCCAGCATGGCTACAATTTTGTCCAGGTCCGGACCAAACAGGACTTCTCCATTAAAAGGCAAAGCTTCCAAGCCCTTTTTGGAAACAGCGTCCGCCTTCCAAGATCGCAACCATAAGGTGCGACGAGCAGCTACAGCTGCCGAAGAAATCACAGAGACGCCAGGGTACTGATATCCAAGGCCGCCTCATTGATATAAGTGGCCGAGTCCCGGAGATTGCCTATCAACTCGGTCTGCTCAGTCGGAATCGAAAGACGCCTCCAAAGTATCAGCCCAGCGCCCATGGCTCTGGCTACCCAACAAATGGCCATAGCCCACCTAGCTGCCCCCCCGCAAGGGAATAAACGGACTTTAGGCAGATCTCCACCTTACGGTCCGTAGCATCCTTCAGGGAAGACGAGGGCATGGGCAATGTGGCACTACGGACTAGGCGTGTCACATGAGAATCCACCTGTGGAGGGGATTCCCACTTAGAAAATTAATTATCCACAAACGGATAAGCCACTGCCAAGCGTCTCTGAGGCTGATATCGTTTGCCAGGCTGTTTCCACGCCTCCTCTAAATGGTCCACTAACTGACCCAAAAGAGGAAACACTTAATATCCTTAAAAAAGGCATATTTAGATTTGGACACCGGAGGATCTTCGTCCTCAATCACTAAAGCTGCGTGGACCGTCCGAATGAGTTCAGGAATATATACCTTGGACCTAGCGTCCGACTCTTTAGTACGGAGAGGTTCCTGGTCCAAAAGATCCAGAATCTCCCCATCATCAGACGTCACGTCGTCATCCTCATAAGGAGCGGACAGAGACGCCACCGGCCGCTTATGTGGCCGCAACACAGACTCCCCTTGTAAAACGTTCGACAAGTGCTGTACAGAACTTGTCAGCGAATTAACCCACGCAGGCTCCTGAGAGACCTGGGGAGGAGAAATAGGGAGACTGTGGGGTACCATCAATTGTATCTGGAAACCCTGCATGGGTGACGACACCACTGACTGCTGGGACAATCCCATCTGTGAGAACGCAGACTGCTAACTGGCCCACCAGGGTTGTAAGCGCTTTGGCGAAACAAGCCCAGGGCGGCTCCTGTACCGGTGCCGTGACAGTAATTGGCTGCGCCAATAAATAACACTGCCGACATAGCCCCTCCGCGCTACCCTCCCCCTCCACTATCGGTACCTTACACGTAGTACACAGAAGCTGAAGAGGAAAGTCACTCTCAGACATGATGGTAAGTATGTGACCCCTCCCACTGATACTTGTTAGTATAGTGTGAGACCACCCTGCAATCACGGCACCGCAAGGGCTTTAGCAGAAAAGATCAGGGACAGTTGAAATGGCTGACAGTAGAAAATGAAAGTACAGGCAGCAGCGCTAGCAGAAGTCACATACAATGCAAAGAAAATCAATTCCTGCACTATCAGCGCTGATAATCAACTACGCAGACACAAAGCCTGGTAGGACACAGCGCTGCATACACAGACCTGAACCAAACGGAGGAGAGGTATGCCGGGGAACCCAGACAGCGATGCCACCGCTTCCAAGCTTCCAGCAGCGTTCACCATGCGCTTGTAAAGATGGCCACCGAGGAGCATAGAGGAGGCTGGCCTGGGGGAGGAGCGCTGCCACAGGGCCAGTCGGCGTGTGCAGAGGGGGCTGTGTGCAGCAGGGGAGGCGCCGGCTGTGAGACAGGGAAGGCGCGCTCCCCTGGCATGCATTTAACCCCTGGGACGCCGCAGCGCTACCGCTCTGCCGCGGTCCGCTGTCCCAGGGGGGTAGTGGAAGCGCAGGTTAGTACCTGGCTCCACGCTGCAGCCAGTCCCCAGGGAGCCCCCTGCCTGGGGACTCTGAACCATGTTCAGCAGGGTCCCAACCGCGGGACCCCGCTGCTTACCTTGCTATCCCCCTTAGATCCGGCCATGGTCCCAAACATCTGGGGTCACCGCTAGCTGTGACCCCAGATGCTTACCAGCATCCCCGGATCGGTACCGGCGTTCTGGTACCGGCGGGGGTGTAGGGAAGACAGTATGGACGTCAGAACTGACTGTCCATGCTGTACTTCCAGATGTGCAGCCACAGCTGCATTGTAGAAAAACTTCAGGGGCTCTTCTTAGCCCCCCTCTAACAGGTGCATCCGACTCCTGCCGGGAACCAAACGAAACTGGGATGCCTTGGCTCGGGGGCGGGGTATAGGAGGGGGACCCTAGTGCATCCTGGGAGGCTGAAAGCTTTAACTCTATAGTGCCCGATGCCTGACATCATCACCTATACCCCATGGTATCCTGTGGAACCCTATGGACCCTGATGTAGAAATCACGTTTATATTTTAGTAATAATTTTAAAAAAAAAGAAAAAATTTAATGAAATGTGCCCGTTACCTACGCAGACAGGAAGAGGTGCTTTTGGTGCCTAAACCCAAATAGTACACAATAGTAACAAAAGTACCCAAATGAATACATGACAGTGAAAAAAGGGTGTCCACAGTGGCAACGCCCGTAAGTGCTGAAGAAATCTTGCAATGAGCGTCTATCAGAGTGAGGCACCAGTCAGTGCAGGGCCCCCCGGAAGCTAATATGATTATTTTTCTGTTGGTGCCAAGGTCTGAGACAAGTGGAGCAGGCAGACGGCCTTGGTCACTGCCCAGATTATCCACATAACCCTTCCTCCCCTTGTAGGGATCATGGAGCCTGTTGCTGCATTGCATGGCTCCTGCCTCCTCTTCACCCTCTACACCAGGGGTTCCCAACCACAGTCCTCAAGACACACTAACAGTCCAGGTTTTAGGGATAGCCATACTTGAGCACAAGTGACTTAATTAGTACCTCAGTTATTTTGATTTAACCATCTGTGCACAATCATGGCTATCACTAAAACCAGGACCATTAGTGTGCCCTGAGGACCAAGGTTGGGAATCACTGCTCTACACTGTCTACAGGCACAATGGGACTTGCTACTCGTGGTTGGAAGAAGTCTATTTGAAGTCCATCTCCTGTTATTATGTTCCAGTGACAGTAGCACATAAGTACGAGATATCAGATCAGCAGGGGATAATCTGTAAAGTTTAGAGAAGAATAAAATGGCATGTTTTATGTGGCTTTTATTGTGAGGGTGAGTGATGGATTTACTAGAGCCATTTATGAGGGAGTTAATGTCTTAAATAGCGTTAAAGGTGAAGATTTTGCACTGGGCGAGAGATTATTTTTGTTATTAAGACAGTGAGGTTCTGTGCAGATTAATGAATATTAATTTAAATAATTAGTGATGCAGGGATTAATTAAAGGGAATTAATTTAAGGGGCTAATTATATTGAATGGGTTGTTACGACTATGCTGAAAAAAATTAATGATTTTTGAGGGGGGTTAATTAGTGATGAGGGGAATGATTTGTGTGTCTGCCACAAAAATGCTTTCCATATTGTATGGCGGTCTCAAGAATGCTCACAAAAATGTGCTTTGTATTGTATGGCAGTCACACAAAATCTCTCTCTGTATTGTATGGTGGTCACTGCAATGCTGTGTGTACTGTACGCCCATCACTGGAGGCTCTGCTTACTGTATGGCGATCACAGATCTGGCTGTGTTTCTTTATACTATTTCTGTGGTGTGTGTGTGTGGGGCAGTATTAATGTGATGTTAGGGGTAATTATTGATGTAATTTGGATGCAAATAATGTATTTATATGTTGATATTTGAATTTTGAAACACCTGGGCCACCTAATTTTACACCTTTGCGCCTCCACATGTAAAAAGCTGGCTAAGCCACTGGGTGCCAAACAGCTAAACCTTTATTGTCAATGTCAGACATCCATGGTCTTGCTACACTAAGCACTCCTGAACCTGTATCGATTGTTTAAGTATCCCCTTTGTTAAGGCTCATACACACTAGACAATGTGACCAAGTCAGCGACGGACCCGGCGTGGGTGTTGGCATCGGCAAAGTGCATACACACTTGCTGATGCCGGAAGGGGAAGTTCGATGGGCGGGACTGAATTCGGCAGCATGGCATCATTAACGAAATCCCCAGATTGAGCTGCATGTACAACGACCCCCGCGGGAGCCCGCATCTTTGGTCGTTCAGACAATACACACAAGACGATATGTACAATATATCGTTGAACGATATCCTTATCATTCACTAACATCATCTAGCATGTACGCGGCATTGGGGTTCTATCTCCCAACCTAGTGAAGTCCAGCTGGAAAGTTGACAGAGAACCTTGTCCACTTGCCAGTGACCAAAAGTTAAGGGCAACAAAGAGTCATGTCCTTCTTTTCCCAGAGAGTTCCAGCTTTGGGACCATGAACTGCATTAGAGACAGCGGGCCTGATGCAGCATGGATTGCCATTAATACCTCGCAGTCCTGTGTATACATCTGTAACATCAGCCACAGCTCACCCAGGATAGAGACGCCCACTACTGCTATCTCACATCCGTAATACCTCGCAGTCCTGTGTATACATCTGTAACATCAGCCACAGCACAGCCAGCATAGAGACGCCCACTACTGCTATCTCACATCTGTAATACCTCACAGTCCTGCATATACATCGGTACCATCAGCCACAGCTCAGCCAGCATAGAGATGCCCACTACCGCTATCTCACATCTGTAATACCTCACAGTCCTGTGTATACATCTGTAACATCAGCCACAGCTCAGCCAGCATAGAGACGCCCACTACCGCTATCTCACATCTGTAATACCTCACAGTCCTGTGTATACATCGGTAACATCAGCCACAGCTCAGCCAGCATAGAGACGCCCACTACCGCTATCTCACATCTGTAATACCTCACAGTCCTGTGTATACATCGGTAACATCAGCCACAGCTCAGCCAGCATAGACGCCCACTACCGCTATCTCACATCTGTAATACCTCACAGTCCTGCATATACATCGGTAACATCAGCCACAGCTCAGCCAGCATAGAGACACCCACTACTGCTATCTCACATCCGTAATACCTCACAGTCCTGCATATACATCGGTAATATCGGACCCTCACGCACAATTGCAGCAGGTCTGACCTGTCTCGGAATTTGCAAGTCTCGTCGCACGCATTGAGTACTCAAGCTGCGTATTCCGTCACAGTGGCTAATTTATGCACGCCCATACAACAGCATTTTACAACAGCACGACTGCGTTTCTCCGACCACTCTGCCGTCACCACCCCAAAACGCAATGTGGTGCAAGCGCAGTACGCACCATCGGCCAATCTGTGTACACCACAGAATCATGAATCAGACCCAATGTCTGAAGCAATAAGGCAGCCAAGACGGTCCTCGCTGAGGATTACCATTCTGGCTGAACAAGGTAGGAGAAGGAAAACAAACTCTTTTTGCTGCCAAAGTCCAAGATCCAAGGAAACCTGATATAGGTCTCTGGATAGAGTCAGCAGGATTGGAGCAAAATAAGCCACAAACATCAGTAGCCACTATCACAGAATACCCAGAGTTAGCGCTTTCTTTTGATCATGTGGTATAGCCTTACAACGCATATAATAAAAATACTGGGTTATTAGGAACACCTGCCTAGGTGTGAATATTTACACACGAAACAGTGCTGTATAAAAGTGGTAAGGCTGCGATCTAAGGGCCTGATTCAGAGCCGCTCGTAAGCGGCCTCTCGTTCGCTCCGAGCGATGTTTGCCCAACTGCGCATGCGTACGGATCGTTATACGCATGTGCGAACCAGTCAGTGCGGTCGAAATTCATGTGCTCGCAAAATAGCGAATGCCTGATAATTTGAGTGACAGGAGGAGGCGTATGTGGGTGGTAACAGGGGAAGGTGCTTGAAAACGGGGAGTGGAGATCCGAACGCAGGCGTGCTTAAAGGTCAAAACGGGCGTTTTATGGGTGTGCATAATTAAAACAGCAGCGTCATTGACCACCTCACTGGGTTATTTTATAGCCAGAACTGCTCGCAAAATTGTGGTAGCAAAAACCAACCACAAGAATAGTGAGCAGTTCATATGCTGGTCGATGTACTCGATTAATCTAATAAATAGCGGACATGACGTAGGATGCGAGCGGCCAGGGGGCGTATTTTTCCAAAAAACGACCGCAAGTTTTGTTCGCTCGTTCAGACCTAGAGGCGTGAATAGACTGCAGAGAGCAAACGGTTCATTTGAATAGCCACCCCTATTTTCTGGACGAGCGAGCGCTAATTGCGTCCGGCTCTGAATCAGGCCCTAAGCCCAGATAGTGTTAGTTGGGCTTCATGTGACATTGGATCTTTTGCACAATGTGCCTCTTCAGACTTTTCTGCTTCCCTGGAAACCTAGGTCCATTCTATTTTACAAAGCGGTTTACCCAGCGCGTAGCATTGGTATTCCGAGTGATGGGTACTGTAAGGCACACCCAGTGCACTTCATAAAGGGGGTCCACAGTCTTTACACCACTATTTGATCCAGGAAATCATGGTTTGTAATAATTAAGGAGGGTGCTGATAAGGAAGTAGTAGGGTGATTAGGGGAGATAAGTGGACTGATCACAGAAAGACCAATTAGTAATATACACACGATTCATTAGCCCACATTCCATATAAAACACTATGCTGTGTAGATTATATTGCGACAACGCTTAAATTTTGAAGACCGTTCCTGTGTAAAGCATGTCCCCCACAAACCTGCCATTGCACAACATAGCTGATGCCACAGATATTAGAGGAAATAATCAGCTTTTAGGGCTGAGACAGTTTAACAATAGCCAGCAGCAGTGTAAGACACTGTGCTGCTGTATATATACTAATATGGAGAAACGCCAGACAGGCATGCTCCCATATGTGGCCAATGTGCAAGCTCTAGTCACACACTCTAAATAAGGAAAGAGAAATACTGTACCCGCTCTGTCTGCAGTAACATTCAGGTGTTCGAGCCAAAGCCATGAGCGTATTGAAGACAATGTAAAAGGAACACTGTACAATGTATTCAGTGATTGGGGGAGAGCTCAGTACAGCCCCCATACCTGCAGTGGAATATAGGAGAGCTCAGTACAGCCCCATGCATGCAGTGGAATATAGGAGAGCTCAGTACAGCCCCATGCATGCGGTGGAATATAGGAGAGCGCAGTACAGCCCCATGCATGTGGTGGAATATAGAAAAGCTCAGTACAGCCCCATGCATGCAGTGAAATATAGGAGAGCTCAGTACAGCCCCCATGCATGCGGTGGAAAATAGGAAAGCTCAGTACAGCCCCCATGCATGCGGTGGAAAATAGGAAAGCTCAGTACAGCCCCCATCCATGCAGTGGAATATAGGAGAGCGCAGTACAGCCCCATGCATGTGGTGGAATATAGGAGAGCGCAGTACAGCCCCATGCATGTGGTGGAATATAGAAAAGCCTAGTACAGCCCACATGCATGCAGTGAAATATAGGAGAGCTCAGTACAGCCCCATGCATGCGGTGGAATATAGGAGAGCGCAGTACAGCCCCATGCATGTGGTGGAATATAGAAAAGCTCAGTACAGCCCCATGCATGCAGTGAAATATAGGAGAGCTCAGTACAGCCCCCATGCATGCGGTGGAAAATAGGAAAGCTCAGTACAGCCCCCATCCATGCAGTGGAATATAGGAGAGCGCAGTACAGCCCCATGCATGTGGTGGAATATAGGAGAGCGCAGTACAGCCCCATGCATGTGGTGGAATATAGAAAAGCCTAGTACAGCCCCATGCATGCAGTGAAATATAGGAGAGCTCAGTACAGCCCCATGCATGCGGTGGAATATAGCCCCCATGCCTGCGGTGGAATATAGGAGAGCACAGTACAGCCCCATGCATGCGGTGGAATATAGAAAAGCTCAGTACAGCCCCATGCATGCGGTGAAATATAGGAGAGCTCAGTACAGCCCCATGCATGCGGTGGAATATAGCCCCCATGCCTGCGGTGGAATATAGGAAAGCTCAGTACAGCTCCCATGCCTGCAGTGGAATATAGGAGAGCTCAGTACAGCTCCCATGCCTGCAGTGGTATATAGGAGAGCTCAGTACAGCCCCATGCATGCGGTGGAATATAGGAGAGCTCAGTACAGCCCCATGCCTGCGGTGGAATATAGGAAAGCTCAGTACAGTCCACATGCATGTGGTGGAATATAGGAGAGCTCAGTACAGCCCCCATGCATGTGGTGGAATATAGGAGAGCGCAGTACAGCCCCATGCATGCGGTGGAATATAGGAGAGCGCAGTACAGCCCCATGCATGTGGTGGAATATAGGAAAGCTCAGTACAGCCCCATGCATGTGGTGGAATATAGGAGAGCTCAGTACAGCCCCATGCATGTGGTCTGACATATGAGAGCTCAGAAGAATCCCATGCATGCTGAGGATATAGTACTATGCATGCAGTGTATGTATACAAGAGTGAACAGTACGAGTACCATAGTTAGTACTATATATAAGATTACTACAATATCATGCCCTGCATTAAAGCTTAAAAAAATAACCTCACTACAATTGAGAGACTGCGTACACAAGGCAATGTCACTGCCTTGCAATGCAGCACCATGGGCTCAGTGCAATGTACCATGTGATGTAATGATGCAGCTCAGTAATGATCAGTGTACTGTGCTACACCTGGCACCATGGCTCTCTCTCTTATAGCAGGGGAATAATGAATCATCAGCGCTGCGACACATTAATTGTATGGCTGTTGTAGCCATCCACACATTGCGCTTCATGCGTAACATGAAAGAGTGCTAAAATGACTCTTATTAGAGGTGCTGCATGCTAGAACATCATCTTGCCATATAAATATTTACTTTGGGTGGACACCACCTTAAATGCGTGTAACAATGCAATATTAAGCATAGAGATCTGTATATTACTGGGCAGTGCACTACAACACATTCTACACCAGTATTACATGAGAGCACTATGGCAGTACAGTGCAGTAGTTACTTGCAGTGCAGCAAAAAGCAGCCTAGTACAGTACTCGCTAACACTGTTCAATACATCAGTCTTAGCCCAGTTACAGTCATACGCTGACACAATAAGATAAAAAAAAAAAAAAAGTTTATTATTTACATACACTGATAAACGGATGCGATAGTCCTATGCTAGCAGAAAGGACAATCAGCACTGGAATCTCCAGCAGCCTCTGCCATGTGAATGTGCTGTTTACATGAACGCATTCTTCAGCTGAGCCTGGCTATATATGGGGTTCTCTGCTGACAGATGTACAGTATGCATGCTTCTCTGTCTTTCCAGAGGAATACCTAAAATAAACTCTTGGTGGCAAAGGTCAAGTAGCCAGTATGACCCACGGTTTCCCTGGGCGAAACGCCACTTTTAAACACTGTGCTCTCCTGTTGGAAAGTAGGGTCCTGCTTGGACTTCTTGCTGCTCTCTGTGCATCCTTTATCTTCCTCAATGGTCCCAAAGTTTGGGTTCTGCAAAGATACTGTCCTTACGTCATACACACGGAGGAGGATTTCCAGGGTGGTTATGTCTGTAAAGCCGTGTTCCATCAGAGCCAGGCAGGTTCTCTGCACCTGCTCAATGCAGGGAGAGAAGGAGCACACCCTCCCGCCTGCAAAAAGAAACAAAAAATACATGTGGATAAAATCGCTTTACTGATGACCAAGACAGATCCCTGACTACAACGTTCTGCGCTTTGCCGCAGGACGTCTATACAATATTATGCGGGCTTGATTACTTCTCTCAGGCAGCATGGCAATAAATCTACAGCCCATTCCGCTATAGCTAGAAGGTAATTAGAATCCTATACAAAACCAACCAAGGGAAGGGATCATTTAACAGCGGAGCATTAGTGGAAAGCAAAGCAGGTTTATAAAGCATTGTAATTCTAGGTGTTGCTCAAGACTGCATAAATATGGGCAGATCTAATAAGAATTCTTCAGCCAAAGACATCTAGTGCCTGCTAAACAGATAGAAAACTAATTACAAATAGTGTTTGATTTTAAATATGAGCTTATTTTATTATTAGGCAGATAATCTTATTTCTCGGATGTCATTGTCATAACTTTGTAGAGATAAACGTAAAATGCACGAGTCCTATACAACGGGGTGGCAGACATTTTACAGGATGATTGTTATGCATGGAAATACAGCCCCATCAATTCTCTAATGACCAGTGTTTCCAAATGATCTCACCATTTCTTAATGAACTGACATGATGCTGCCTAAGTATTGGTTTTGTTTACCAAGCAGTACATTTTTCAACAAAGCCTCTCAGACTAGGGAGTTTCCCCATTTTGTGCTGTATATATAAGTAATGCAAACAAATATAGACTACATAGAAAAAAAGGAGAAAAGAAAAACAAAATAAAACAAAAACATTCAAATGCTGGCAAGCAAATGTATAATTATGAGGGAAAATTATTTTACTTTTAGTAGCAGTAACTATTCTTTATTATTTGGGTTTATTTTTGCTCTTATGATGTAGATTTTACCACAAAATGGCAGCTCCCACTACAAAAGCATAGATAAATCTGTATAAACACATGACAGCATTCAGAGAGGCTCCAGTCCTCTATATAAAGCAAAGGACAGCAACGTATGGTTAACCAGGTGATTGAACTTAGACTGCCAACATACTGGGCCATCTAGACTGGGCATGCTGGGACTTGTAGTACCACAGCAGCTGGAGTGCCTTAAGTTGCCTAGGTCTGCTTCAAAGCATAAAATAAACTAGTGCAAAATCTGCACTCAAAAAGCAGGAACTATATTTCTTTTGATATTTTTCTTTTGAACAATTAAAAAAAAAAAAAAAAAAGAGCTGATGTTTCCACTTTTATTAGCATGAGCTACTGATCAAAGTCTAATCCGCAGATTTGTTTCTACCCTAATCAAAGAAATTATTGTTTAGATCATCATTGATCGGCTCTCCCGCTGAAAAACACCAGTATAAATACAATCCAAAATTAAAGAGCTAGCGTAAAAAAAAAAAAAAGAAAAAAGTTAAATGAATATGTGATATGTCAACTGGAAATGTGCCATATCCATAGTAATCAGCATAGATAATGTACATTTATAACGCCCTGTATATTCAAATGGATCCTAATAAGCACAATTTCAATTACAACTACTTTGGTCTAAATCAGGTGAACAGGAAAGACTACTTGGGAAGAATATGAGATAGGGGCCACAGAAAAAAAAGAAAAGGAAATTTGTGTGGGGGGGAAAAAAAAAAAAAAAAAAAAAAAAAAAGATTTCAAGTAAGCGCCCCAACCCCCCACTTCCAAATATTCCACAGGCCAAAGCCCCTGACCCCGAGCAATCCATTCTGCAAGGGTCCCTCACCGATGGGACTCAATGGACCGGGCATAAAATCCACCGCACACTACAGGAACCTAACCAGTTAATCTGCACATATCCAATTAACAGCCCTAGTTATGAACTGTACGTATACATTGCTAAATAGTGTGTGTTCTAAATATCAATTTCTGCAGACCATCTCAAGGAGTCTCTGAAAGTATCTTGAGGGGACTCAGCAATATTAATGAGGGACTATCAACATACTTCAGTGTACCAGTCATCTACATGAAGTGAAGGAGGCCATTTTGTAAGCCGAACAATTATCCATGAGGATGCTGCCTAATTATTTCACCAAGAGCTGGCAACACCTCTGAGACAAAAAGACAAAGTACCTCATGCCTCAGCTAGTATTCAATTCATTACAAACTAGACACACAGCTTTATGTCACAGTGGTGTGATAGCAAGAATTGTTATGCATATGGATCAAGCCCACAAAATGGCTTCATCCACTCTGTGTAGGCTAAAGGCACCGTTTAGCTGATTCATTATATAAAAAGAATTTCCCTACATCAAAAAGAGCTTTCAAGCGGCTGATTTTTCTTTTCAGTAACACTGACAACATAATGAAGACATAGAAGAATTTTCCTCATGTGGGGCTCCCTTTAAACATTAATGACTAATCCATTGTTTGTGACAGTCACAGTTACTGTAGGAACAAAGCAGGAACACTTATTTCCTCAGAGGGGGGGTTGCCAAAATGCTACATATATTTTATTAACTCTATTCACTATGCTACAAGCAAAGCAAATATACTGTAGTACATTCACAACACAAGTAGTGACCTGCATAGGTTTAGCTGCAAATAAATACATTTCTAGACACATTAATAATGGCCAGTATATTACAGGGCCCAGAGCTTCCAAGAGCCACGCCATGGATTGATAACTTTTTAAATCAAATCGGGGATATAAATGATGTATGCTGATTTTGCAGCTATCCAGTTTAGCATCGGGTTGATTCAATTTGCATCCTACTTTGCAGCGGATTTTAGAATGACCTTCAGGATTAATAGGAAACCTGGCTCAAGGGAGACCATGCAAATGAAATATTGAATTGTTTGTTCTTTGCAGGAGACTAGATCCTGAACCAGCTTTTGTCACTGTTTTCTTAAATGGAAGAAAAAAAAAAAAAAAAAAGGGTACAGCATGGCATATATAAAGCTCACACTTCTGGGCACAACAGATGCCAGGACCAATGTGGCAATGAAAAAAAAAAAGTTTTTATTTATACATCTATATTACACCCCCCTTTGTACAGTGCAGTGGTTCCATTTCTGTGGCCCACAAAACATTAAACAATACAGGGGGTCCCAGGACACAAATAATGCACCAGTATTGCTGTGACTGCATCCCGCAGTCTTTCTGCACATGTCCTGTAATTGTATCTGGTCTCCCACTGTCACTGTGGGGGAGAGAGATAAAGTAGAGTAGATGCCCAAAACAACCAATCAGCATCTGTCATTTCAAAGACTGTGCCAGATAAATGACATCTACAAGCTGAATAGCTGCTTTATGCAATGTCTCAACTTTATCTCTCTCCAAGGCTTGATACATCTGGCACTAAGGGGTCTATTTACTAAGCAGTGTTAGGAGACAGAGTGAAAAGTGATAAGGTGCCAGCCAATCAGCTCCCAACTGTCATTTTTCAAACACAGCCTGTGAGATGACAGTTAGGAGCTGATTGGCTGGCACCTTATCACTTTTCACTCTGTCTCCTAACACTGCTTAGTAAATAGACTCCTTAGGTCTTGATACTTCTCCCTGAGTGTCAGAATCACTGCCATACTATCCCTGTACAAATGTAGGGCTTAGAAACGCAAGACAGATAAAGGAGAACAGGCAAGAATGGCCGACAGCAGCTGGCTGGGAGAGGGAATGCTGCTCTATGGCTATGGAGAGGTGAGGAGGGAATGTGCTGCTAAGATTGGGGAGGGGGGGAGTGTGCCACTACAGGGGATGAGTGTATAATGACCTGCTACCAGGAGTACAAACATGGCGCTGCTCGGGTATTTGCTCCAGCCTCTAAATTAGCCTAATATGTCTATCTTTTGGCTCATTTTATTTGCATGAATTGAGGACATAAAAGGATATACACTATGAAAATGTATTCATTGGGTCGCTGACTTGAATCAATAATATGTCCTACTAGCACAATGTATGTACAGCAGACTCTTCCTACTGTTTTTACTGGCTTATGAGAAATTCAGGAAAAACCCCCAGAGCATGTCCATTATATTAGAATATTGTGTGTGCTCAGTATATACAGCATGCTACCACAGACTCAGAGGCATGAACGCAGCACCGGCTGCAGAAAGGAGGTACAGCAAGTCCCTATTGGAAACATATATTTGGTCACGTATGAATAAAAACTCACAAAGTTTTCAGTGTAAATCACCATTAGCAGCCAGCTATACAGACTCCATTTACAGCAACCATCCAATTACTAGTATTTGCACAGATGCAATTCCCTCAATTTTGCCTGAAAATTTATCTCCATATTCAATTCCATTCCGTTTTCGCCTAAGCGAAAAGTCAATGCACTGAAATAGGCGAAACTTTTGAATAAGATGAGAAAAAAAATAAAAAGAAGTGTAAAATCTATATATTGGGGTGCAGATGTTGGGAAACCATTCAGAACCCTTGGTACCCCCCACCAAAGGACAATCCACCCCCAAAAAATAAAAAATCCAGGAACACTCCAAAAAAAGCCTTAGAAATTTGGGGTAAAAATTAAAAAAGTGGGGGGACAACTTCAAAAACTAGCGAAATAAGCTTCTGGGGTGCTCTAGAAGGGGTCAAATATTTTTGGCATTGCAGGTGCTTGTATGTCGGAGGAATTTCACTTTTTCTAAAACTTCACTTTAGAGACATTAAAATATGCTAGTACCCATTTTCACACACCCCAAATTTGAAGGAACTACTTATTTTCACCAAAAAAACATTGCTTTATGCCATTCTTCCACACTTTTACCAAGACGCTACTAGCAAGCAATTACCACCACTTAAGTACCCTAACTAGTTCAATTAAGGCTAATACTAAACTACCATAATGATTTCCGAAGTCAGCCCATCTGTTTCTGGGGTACAGAGTGATTCCCCCCATTCATCCTGCACTTTTTGCCTGGTTCACATTCGAGTAAATCGGGAACGTGCACAAAAAGTTTTCGCCTCCAAAACAGGCGAAGGTGGCGAAAAGTCGGGCAGGCAGAACTTTCTCGCCTATGCGAAACTAATCGAATACGGCCCTGTGTTTGAAAAATGACAGGAGCTGATTGGTTGGTACTTTAACCACTTGCCTGGCATGGTTGCATTTTTCCTGACCACACCAGACAGTGCTTTATCTGATCTGGTCGCAATATTGCGACCAGATCAGATAAACAGTGTTGGCGACAGCATGAAGAGAATCTTCCCGCAGCTGCAGCTCTCAGAGGGACCTTCCCTTCCTGCTTGCCTACACCCTTCCCCCAGTGTCACCCCCCTAAAGTGTACCTGGTGCCTAAAGCCGCTGTGAAATGCAAAGTCGCAATGTTTTCTATATTCCGATGGTGGTGATCCAATGTTCTGATGATTGAAAAACCGATTGTTTTAAATTTTATATATATATATTTTTTTTTACAAAATATTTTTTTTTTTTTAAATCATTTTGCATTAGTTGAAATATATGTTCATCTACTTCACTCATATAAACAAAATGACAATTTCGGAGCGGTTAAAAAATAAATAAATAAAAAAAAATAAAAAAAATGGAGCCAGTTAAGTGGTCAAACAAGAAACTAATATTTAGACATCAACATTCCTGTCAAATTGGACTTTTTCCAAAGGAGTTCAACATTCTTCACGATGAAGTCCACACAATACTGAAAATGTAGCTTTGGTTGAGGTCGAATTTAATTAACAATAAGGTTTAATTGTTTCCATTCATGCAAGATTGGTCAATCACAGGAAAAATGCATCTGCCCCCGCCTAACCTTTCATAAACAGGCAGAACAGCAATAAGGACAGAGGCATGGGAGCATTAAAGTCATCAGGGAACCTGGCAGTTCTGGGGAATGGTGTAATCAAGGGGGGCAATTCAGTTCTAACACTGGAATTTAGCTCCCAGACTAAGGAGCTCATTCAGGCTGGATGTTGCCCCACAGCGCATGCGCACGATGGAGCCGGCCCCATCGTGCGCATGCGCGAGACCCGGCTAACGACGGGTGATCCGTCGTTAGGGGTCTCGTCGTAGACGGGGCGAGCTGTCGATGTTGAGTGACAGCTCGCCTCGTTTTCTGGGCGGGCCGGGGGCGTGCCTGGCCAAACGGATGCGTTCCAGTAGGAACGCTTGCCGTTTGGGGGCGGTCCCACTGACATAATCAGTGATGTCAGTGGGGAGCTTCCTGCTCGATCAGAGCAGGAAGCTCCCTGGGGCTTAAGGTTGACGAGACCCTACCTTAGGGTCTCGTCGTAAGCCCCGATGGTCGCGATGGTCTTGACCATCGTGACCATCACCCTTGTCGGTCGTTAGAGCTGTGGGTGTTAACGACAGTCATGGAGGCGGCCGTTCAGGATGCAAGCGGCCGCCCTGTTTCAGAACGACCGCTTGCATCCTACGACCGCCTCTGAATGAGGCCCTAAGTGCCTGGGAGCTATTTAATTAAATCCTGCAACTACTCCCCAAAGCATGCGTTTATCGCAGATTTCTGCTTGCACCGTTCTGGGGTGTAAGCAGAAATCAGCATTAAGTAGAGCTTTGGAACTGGTCTAAGAGCCCGGCACTTAACACGAGAGAGCTGGTAACGAGGCTAAGCCCGAGCATTCTCATGTGAAGTAGTGTAATAGTCGCAGGAATTATGTGAATAAGTTATGGAGCGTACACACAGTCAGATTTGTCAGATGAACGACTGAACGACTGAACGATTGAACCAAAGTTTTGAACGATTTGAACGATTTTTCACTGCATTAAAATGAATGGAATCGTCCAAGTCTGACTGCAAACCCATCAGATGTCAGATATCGTTATCTGACAAACGGGAACGCGCATCGTTGATCGTCCAGGCATGTCAGATATGAACGGTTTTCCTTCAGATATGAACGACTGAACGATTTTTAAATCGTTATCGTTCATATCTGAAGGAAAAATCTGATCGTGTGTATGCACCATAACCGGCACTTAGTCTGGAAACTATGGGCCTGATTCAGACCCACTCGCGAGCGGCTGTCCGCTCGCAAGTGGGTCGATGTTCTGCACTGAGCATGGGCACGACGGAGGGAGCTCCGTCGTGCGCATGCGCCAGACGCGACGAGCGAAGGATTTTCCTTCGCTCGTAGTGTCTCTTCCAAGGGGGCGTGCTGTCGATGTTGACTGACAGCACGCCCCCTTTGGTGGGCGTGCCTCCCTGACGGGGGCGTTCCCACGGGAACGCCTCCCGTCAGAAGCCGGCCCACTGACATCACTAGTGATGTCAGTGGGAGTGATTTTGGCTCTGATAGAGCCAAAATCACTCCGGAGCTTGCGGTTGAAAACCTCAACCGCAGGCTCCGGCTCGCAGTTTCGATGGTCGCGATGGTTACGACCATCGCGGCCAACAAAATGCACGCTCGTATAGGCTGTGGGTGGTGACCCACAGCTATACGAGCGTCCAGGAGGACGCTCCATTTTTATGGAGGGCGGCCCTCATTCAGAGCGTGCGCTCTGCTCAGAGCGTACGGCTCTGAATGAGGGCCTAAGTTTCTACTCAAGTCTTGAATCGCCCCTCAAGTTGTTTTAGACTTTAATATCTTTGCTCATCACGAAAAACAAAATTTTTAGATTAGGAATGCAATTATGCTTTAAAGTGGAAGTTATTATATTTTTAATTTATTTTAATATTTTAAACCAATTCAGTGCAATGAACAAGTCTTGCTCGTCCTTAACATGTATATCAAAAAAGTTATAGACAAGTCCCATCTGTCCTCAGCACTGCAGTAGGTAAGTAGTAAACTTACCACGCCCCCACCAGTAATTACTACTAAATGGGGAGTTGGGGGAAGGGGCAGCACTTTCACGGAGTGGGTGCATCTTACCCTACATTACAGAAGAAAAAAAAATAAAAGTCCCCTATCACCCATATACTGGTATCTACACAATTTGGGACGCCCTGATGTGAAAAGGAAAGTCCACTCTTATTAATCATACACAATGGGGGAGGAGGGGCTTTTTATTTCAGTGCGAGTTTGTTAAATCCCAGGATGAGTGCCTAGAGCAGGGGTGGGCAATAAGCAGCCCTCCAGGTGTTGTTGAACTACACATCCCAGTATGCCTTGCAACAGTTTTAGCATGGTCAAATAGGAAAACTGTGGGACGGCATGCTGGGATATGTAGTTTTAAAACAGCTGGGAGGGGGGCCGGTCACTTATTGCCCACCCCTAGCCTAGAGCTATTCAATTGCCCGCTCTGTAATTCGATGACTAGCACCCACCAAGCAGATATACACTAGTCGGAGGATGGCAGCACAGGCAATTAAATAGCTCCAGGCACTTATCCAATGAATTGAATGCATTTTTGAAAGCTAGCATAAAGAGGATGACAATTAAAAAACATTTTTTTTTTCCTTTTTGAAGTGCAGATTTTATGAAACCTACGTTTGTATTCTGGATTTCTGCCGTTTTGGAACGGTGGATTAGGACCAAAGCAAGAATTGTTGCGATTATTAACCTTTACTTATAAGCGCCAGTATATTCCTTTGCGCTTTACAAATGAAAGCAAGAAAGACCTTTGATAAAGCTGGGAGTTGCCTAGCGAAACGCGTCAGTGTGGAGCACCTCTACTCTGTTGGGACTTACTGAAATACAACTCATTGCATCGTGGACGTTTCATGACCTGAACCAGATTCCTGGACATTTTCTCATACTGAAAGTGGATAATGGTTGGATTGCTAGAACATAAAGTATCCGGGAAATGATTCTCCTTTACCACTCCAGGGGATCTGCCAGAGGGAGATTGCTGTTCCGCTCATCTACAAGGACCCTCAGCATCGTGAGTTGGTATGAGACTGTACATCCTATTTGGACCTACTACCAAGCCTTTAACAATTGCTGTCCATTACTAAGGAGTCAGATAGGAACAGGACATTTCCAACATTTAATAAGTCCACTGAATACCCACAATTGGAGTTAAGGTGCATAATGTCAAATGCTTGTTTAATTGCTACATGTGTGTTCAGATTGCATATAGATGAATTTGCATTTTAATTCAATAGAAAATAAATGTTTTTTATTTGTTTACAATACACTTCATCTGGTTGTAATTAGATAATCAAACATCCTCATTACCAGCGCTGTTCATCTTTTAGCTTTTCCTAATTCATGTTGGGACTAGCCCTATTTTATACAGCTGCTGTGGAAAAAGTACCTATTAGAGCGCCTGTTCCAGAAGATATCTTTAGATTTTCTTTTTTGTTTTTACAGGAGTAAATGAAGCCTACGTTTTTTCACTTGTATAGATTTGGAATCGCTGGGTGTAGTTCTCTGGTGTTTCTACAGGAACGCCTAGGTCTCACTGTATGAAATATGATCCTGTTCCACTTATTCCTGAGCTGTCTCAGAAAACACATAACACTATCAGCTAATTAGTCGTAACATTAAGTACCTATTATGCGCAGGACAGTGACAAGTGACAGCCATTGAGAAAGAGATGAGCAACATTGTAGTTCCATTAATAAAACCAGTAAAAAAAAAAAAAAAAGGACAGAGTTTACCATGGCAACTAAAAAAAGAGAGTGTAATATAGGGGACTTTAGAGTATTCATTCTACATTTTTGACCTTTATCTGACTATGCTAGGCAGTAACTCCACATCAGCCAGGAGGATATGACCTTCACAAGTCCGACTGGCCGCAGGGTCGCTGTCGCACGGCATCAATGATGTTCCGAGCAGATGCCCTCGAACCTAAACGCACTACAGACAAGCTGAGACATTTGGACCCATGGCGCAGATAGCTGAAGAGATGACAGGTGGCTTTGTATGGAGCTGCTGAGAGGATGGTGAGAGACTCAGGTAGCGGTTACAGTGCCAGCAGAGGCCAGCCAGGTAACACAGGCAGCACAATGTTCTCTCAGCAGCTGGGCAATGATCAAGACTAAACCCAGCGAGAGAGTTTTCTATATTTAGCCTAAATAGGCAGCATTATAGGTCTCCAATCCCATGTCTGCTGTGCACGTATCTCAGAAGCTGAACAAGAGTTGAAAATGTCATATTGCCCATTCATTTTCACAGCACAGTCGATGAAAGTGTCCCAGGAGATTCTGTATGTGTAGGCTGGAGAGAATATTAACACCTAGGAATTTCAGCTGTACCTTCTGTCTGCATCTACCAGAGGCAAGTTTTAATTGATCACTGGACTAAAAAATAAATAAAAAATAAATAAATATATATATATATATTATACACACACACATATATATATATATATATATATATATATATATATATATTATATATACACACACACACACACACACACACACACACACGAATTCAAAACAGCCCCCTGTGATAAGGACGCGTACAGTCCATTTACAGAAACTTTCTTTCTTATAGGTAACGCATACAGCAGTGATTCCCAAACTGGGTGCCGTGGCACCCTGGGGTACCTCAGGACATTTTCAGGGGTGCCCCAGGTTGGTGGTCCAGTACCAAATAAAATTATTTTTAGTCAGTATGATTGGCAGTTAGTAGCACTGCTTTTGCCTATCGAAAAATATGTGTACCAAAAGAAGTGCAGCCCTGACAACCACCACCTAACTGTACCCAAGGGTGACATCAGCACAATTTACTTCATTTAATGTTTGCTGAATTTTCCAATAAGAAACTTTTGGCCCAGGGGTCCCGTGGAAAAAAATGCCAATACTCTAGGGCACTGGTTCTCAAACTCGGTCCTCAGGACCCCACACAGGTCATGTTTTCCAGGTCACCCAGCAGGTGCACAGGTGTATTCATCACTCACAAAACACATTTTAAAAGATCTGCCACCTTTTTGATATAACAGCATGCTAAACCTATGTGTAGTGCATGCTGGGATGTGTAGTTCCACAGCATCTGGAGGGCCAAGTTTGAAGACCCCTGGAATAGAGAGAGAAACAAACAAGTGCAGAATGAAGAGGAGTTATGGGTATGAAATTTAAAGTACATTATGCGACCGAGGCAGCAAATCATCAAATGTACAGTTCTAGTCATAGAATAAAACGGATTATCAGAAAAATAAATGGCGGGCACGTAGCGACTGGTTGGCTGCTTCCTTGTTAACAGAAATGATCTGTACGGGCCACAGATTGGTGGATACATACATAGGGGTGAGTTACAGCAAGCTTAAAGCTACATATTGAGATTACCATGCGTCACAATGTAGTGCGCTTGTCGCATGCTACGCAATATTATAGAGGGCTGAATGCATGCATATATCGGCATATCTGTCCATGATGCCCAGATTGGCACAGGACATCCTATAATATATGCAGCTCAAACACTTGGGGGCCAAGACATGAAACAGACATTTTGTTTTTGTTCTAACTGGAGCTCATTAACAAGACCGATGAGAAATTAATTTGGAAGGATTCTGCAGAGCTACAGTAAAAAAAGGTCAGATGCCAGAGAGAGAAGTCTAATACTGGGAGTCATTAATCAAGAGGGAGTCTAGAGCCATCCAGGGAACACAGGAATGACTTAACCATTGCCTTATCCACACAGATGGGGCTTGTTGCTAATATATCTATGTTATTATATGCTCTAACAAAAACTTTTATGGAGTTGCTTAGAACATGAAGATAAATTGAAACAAAAACAAACCATACAGATCCACCATTTGCTCTGCAAACTGCTGGTTTGCATTTGACCTTTATAGCAAACCTAGAAACCTTTAATATCTGTTAGCTGATGTATAAGGAGATAACTCTGCGCAGACCTGCATCCGTGTACAACATGATTTACAGCACAGGTAACAGACTAACGGAGCTTGTGTAACGAGCCCCGCACAGACAGATAGTACTGGGAGAATACTGTAGCTATGATAGTATACAGTGGATTGAAAGGTTAATAAGGTAAAACGTAACAGCATCCGCTGGTAATATAATAAAAAACAAACATTCTGCTAATGGATCATTTATCCTTCTAAAACGGTTTAACTCCTCCGCTGCAATATTCTGTGCGCACCGGATTTTTCCGGCTTATACTGTAAAAGACGCACCGTAAAAGCCAGGCTATTTTTAAAAATGGGGTCACTCACACTGGTCATCTGAAAAGCCCTGCGCTCAGCAAGCAGGCCCCCGAAGGGAGCTTTGTATCTATAGAATATGCTGTATAGGTAATGGGGCTGCATCGATTGCTAAACATGGCTTGTATGGTAAACTCAGTGAACGGGTCCCGTACCATTTACTTATTCTGACCTACAACATAATGTATTGAATATTCCTCTGCAGTATGCACGGCACACCAGTGACAGCCATTTTCAATTAATTGGGCCCAACATAATCCTGTGCGCTATGTAATGTGTTATGTATGGCTCCTACACATCAAACCAGCTCAGAGGACCCATTAAAAAGTAGTGTTTCAGGAATGTAGCCTGATCAGGGGAGAGAGAGAGAGGGAGAGAGAGGGGGGGGAGAGAGAGGGGGGGGGGATATGAAAAGTCGACATTCTGAATGTCAACACCAGAATGTAAACACGGACTTTAGGTCGGCATGGCTAGGCAAAAGTATTCAAAAACCTATAGCACCAAAATGTACAGTCAACATGTTAAAAATGATATATACATACATACATATACACACTTTTTTTTTTTTTTTGTCGACTTATGCCCAGGTCAAGATTCAGAACCTGTCGACATTCTGACCAGCAACGATGTTTGTGGGATGTAGATAGATGATATTCACAGAATTACCGTTTCACAGTGGAAGTGACTGGAGACACCCCCTACTGTAAAACCTTGTTTGGCTGCAAGCGAGTAACGTTCCCCTATGGTGGACAGAGATAAATGCATCAGGATAAGATGCTCACTCAGCAAAAAGCGTAGGTAGGCCATCTGTTATTGCATTAGAGACCTCAGCATGAGAGGTAACCTTGTTAAGGAGGTGCTTTAAATGCTCAGATCACATTCTGTACAGCAATAGCAGCTGCGACTTTCGCCCAAGAGGGTGCAGCATTATTACGCAGAGTGTGAGCACATAACTGACCCCAGCCTGGGTCCCATCATTTCATCAGGTGAAGATTACAGAGAGACATGAAATTAGGGTGAACATGTAATTTAGTGTATGTTGGTTATAGGAAGCAGCAACATCAAGACCTTTAGTACAGTATGTGGATTCAACGTTCTAACATTTTAAACCCCCCTCCCATCCTTAAACCACAAATTCATCCAATATTAGACAAGTGTTTGCATAGCTGACCAGCTGCTCTGTACCCGTCACCGATTCCTACATGTGGGTGAGGAGGAGGCTGTTGCTTGAATGCAGAGGCATGAGTCAAGATTAGAAAAATATTAAAATATAATCACAAACAAGGAACAGGGTGCCCTCATAACTTCCATGCTATCTGCTAGCACCTCTGGAAGACCAAGTTTAAATGCCTGCTAGGCAAAAGAGAATCAATAACTGTTAGCAGGCAGGCAATGGAACATTTAACAACTGGTACACAGGTAACACTGCCAAAGAACATTTGCTCTGATTGACTGTAATGTATTACAGCCGACCGGTTCCTGTAGGTGTGTGCCCACCAGCTTTTATACCTGTCCCCCATTAGGATTGGCTACATTCAGTAATAAACAGATAAGGAGGTTCTGATTTGGAGTCTGACAAGTCAAAATGCGGACAGATCTCCTGGATATCGCCTAACTGCGCTCACGCCATACTACGCATATGCGCACAGGGAGGAGATTGAAAAGCGAAAGTGTGCATGGATTGATTCTTCCATTGACAGATCTCTCTGTGAGAAATGGGCGCTAATAGGTGGTAATCATGCGGACACATTAAACAGATTTATCTAATGGGAGTGTCCCGGGCGTATAGGCTGATCTCAGTGCTCTTTTATAGCGTGGGAAGGGGGGGGCGGAACAGGTTTCTGATGGATCATTGGTACCCAATATGGTGTGGGTGTACGTCCCACTGCTATCGATAATGTTTGTGGCCGAAAAAACTGTGGGCAGTCTTGCTATATAAAGACAGACTGATAATCGGCATGCATGGGTGGGTACTCGCTTTGCATTAAAGGTAGTGAGCAGGCTGCCGCAGCCGAACGGTGACGCGACCGCTAATGAGTCAGGCCTGACATGTATTCTCCCGTGTTGTAATGTACATTTACTCTGTTTGTAGCACTGAACAACATCGTAATTTAAGCACAATATAAATGACCCTCAATATTTTATACAGTTTTGGGTTTGGAATAACAACTGGTACCCGCAGGGGTGAGCAAATCCCAGGAGCCCGGTATCCAATGTTACATCAGTACAGTATTATTGTTGGAGCCCTCATATGTGTGGTAACATGTGTAGACCCAGTGTGTTAATTCTATTGACTGCTTCCTCCAATCTATATTATTTTGTCCACACCAATTTATGCACATAAACACCAGACATAACCTGCATCGAATGTACACACAGACATGAACACAATGACATACACAAAATGGTGAGGGCCAGAGTGTTGTAAATAACACATGATTGGCTGATGCAGTCATGTGACTTTGAACACTGGTGGCCCATAGCGACATAAAAAAGGGACAAATGGTATGGCATACTCCAAAAAGTGGAAATAATCTTTAGGCCCTGCGCTATTCAATTAAGCGCCATATCCCTACACATTAAACTTCAAGGGGGTGCACTTAAAGTGGATTTTTCCTTGCAGCTCCAAATATGTGTTAAATGCACCCTTTGGGGCTTAATGTATGGGAAAACCCATACTTAACGTGGAATCTATGGGTTAACGAGAGCTACCCGCGGGTTTACCACACAGGAAAATTGACTAATAGAATTGAATTGCTCTGGACACAATGTATACACTTTGAACCTTAGGCTTTTCTCACCACTCTGTTGAGCCTACTTTGGCACTTTTTTGCCTGGTCATATTCCAACATCAAGAGCTGTAATTTTGTTACGCATACTCACACAAATTCTACCTTGTTGGTTACAGAACACTTTGAATTTTCAGAAAATACTACTAGTTTGTTCATATCTCACAATACAGTAAAGAAAATATCTAATAAAAAAAAAAAATCAGAAAGTGTTATAGGGGTATTCAATATGGGTGCGATAACATCGTTTTTTGCGTTAATATCACTTGTTTTAGTTTTACACCGTATTCAATTTCAAAGACTTATCGCAGTTTTGAAAAGTCTTTGATAAAAAAACGGTGATAACTTTTCACCATTGAATAGGTGTCGAAAAAAAGTGCAGAATTGGGGTTTAGGGGTGCAGGCTTAAAAAAAAAAAAATAGCCTGCACCCCTGAGATTGACATTTAAAAAAGAACTGTGTCAAAAAAAGTAAAAAAAAAAAATAGGGACACCCCAAAAAATTATTTAAAAAATTGGGGTGCAAAAAAAAAAAAAAAAAGGGAAAAAATTGTTTAACAATAGGGAAATAGGTTCAGGGCTATTCTGCATGTATGCGGCAGATGTTTTCTAGAATAGAATTATAGCGGCAGGTGCACAAATGCAGAATTTTTTAAAAATTACTTTAGGGACACAAAAATATGCTAGTACCCATTTTCATGTACCCCAAATTTGATGGGACCACTTAAAAAAATGAAAAAAATAACCTAAGTGCTCTTCTGCATCACTTCTTCAATGTCGGGAAAAAAACACCTGCTGCGGCTATTTAAATCCCCGACTTTCAATTAAAGGCTAAAACGGGGGTACCCATAGTGTTCCTCCATGTTTTTACAACTTTAGGGGGGTCTTACAATTATTTTAAGGAAAAATTCATAACTTTACGCAAATCCAACTTCGGAGTTTGTCAGAATGGCAATCAACGGTAGCAGAAGGGGTGGACTTTTAGGCAATAGTCAACCCCCATCCTTTAAACTCCTGCAGTGTAACTTTGACAAAGCAAAGACAGCCACTTTAGAGTCTAAAATGGCTAATGGCACAAAACGGTAGCGTGCGTTCAAGCACAGAGCACGGCCAGCCTGGTCCTGGAAATGTATAAACATGTATCTTTATGCATGGCTTCTCATACTTCATACTGGGGGGGGCAGACTTTAGTTTTTTGTGATAAACGTTGATTTCTTTGTAGAAGAACCAGTTTCATGAGAACACGACCTAAAAATCCACTAACGACATCAATTTGACATTCGGTACATAAGTGCCTCATGCATCAGAGAGGTCATTAATGCCAACTGAATTCACAGGCTGCATTCTCAGATATTTGCTTGGCCCTGCATAAACTGTGCTTGTTGATTAATAGTATGATGATCAAGTGACATTTATAAAACGTCTGTCCGTTCCCCAGTGCAGGGCGTAACGGTCACTCTCTCACCCGTACCTTCAGTCTTTAAGGCATCCTTAGCATGACCGATGGCCTCCCAGGGTGATGGTATGTCTAGGAATACAGCATCTGCAATGTGAGACACTCCAAATCCATCCTTACATACATCCTGGTTCTTAACGGTGACAAGATGGTCCACCTTGTGCTGCTGGAATTCCTCCATTGCCTTCTCGGCCCTCTGCTGATGGAACTCCACCGTGTAAAGATGACCCGTCGGGGCCACTGTACGTATGATCGCATGGGAGAGCGAGCCACTTCCTGTACCTGAACAGAACACACAGCAAGTAAAACAGAGGCCCTCAATTACCCAGAATTCAAAGCATCAAATTCATTTTTTAACTATCTAGAACAGGGGTCTTCAACCTTTGGCCCTCCAGCTGCTGTGAAACTACAGATCCCAGGAAGCCCTGCCACAGTTTTAGCACGCTGTTATATCAAAACTGTGGCAAGGCATGCTGGGATGTGTAGTTCCACAGCAGCTGGAGGGCCAAAGGTTGAAGACCCATGATCTGGAGGTTTGTGGGTAAAAGATCTTCACTTTACACGCAAATAGATACATTAGAGTGAACTGGTGCATCTCACAGCAACCAAAATTTCCCTAGTACAATCTTTAAACGCTATGGGTAAGGCCACCTTCTTCTTTGCCCACCCTTACACTTTTGCCAGGCATTAAATATGTATTACTCTATGTCCATTTATTTATTAATTTTATGCTTCTATCTCCATTAAAAATAATGTATTCGTATTTAAAATCCTGGACTATTTTTCTTTATTCTGGCAGGCGAACGTCCAAACACACCAACGCCTCCAACACCAGCTGAAGTACAGAGGAGTCTGTGTATGTATTTCAAGCAAGAAAGGTGAAAACAAGGCGTCCTTATATTTCTACAGCAATAGTCCAGGTGCAGAGGCTGTAGATGTCGTGTGTGTGCTGCTTCACTAGGGAAGAGACTAGGATGGGTCAGGCAAACCAGTGAGAGCTGTGAGGGCAGGGAGGGGCCTTACTCCAGATCAGCGCAGTAACAGGGCATCAGTGCGACATGCCAGCCCCGCCCCCTGAACACATGAAGTCGCGCTGAGGGGGTGAGGCAGTCAGCACTGGGAAGTACCGCACTACCCACAGAGTCCAGAGTCCACCGAGCGGCTGTACAGGCTTGAGGGTGCGTGCCCAGAGCCTCCAAAGCACCCTGGTAGCCAGATGCAGGGGCCATGCGGCAGCAATGGCGTGGCTCCCAGGGCCCTGTGTCCCCCGCTCGCATTCCCCTAGCTACTGCCCTACTCCAGATTTCTAGTGGACTTGCGCTAGACACACAGCTCTAGTTCATAATAGAATAGTATTCATATGACTCAATCTTATGCCGGCCATACACGGTACGATATTGAAACGTCACAATATGTTGTACGATTTCCCTTGAGATTCTTCCATTGAAATTCTCCATACGATGTGTTGAAATGGTGTACGACTGATCGTTACGATCATACGGTACGGATGCTAATGTGTATCACATTGAACACATTAGATCGCAATGTTACAGTTTTGCCTTAAGATCTACGATCCAGCTATACGACGTCAGGGAAACACATCGGCATCGTAAACATAGCGTTCCTGCTAGGCTGTTTTAGTGGGGCGCGGTGCCCTGCCCTCCTTCTGGAGGGCAAAAAGCGCCCTGCCCTCACAGCCTGCGGGTGCCGTCTTCACCCGCGGGACGCAGTGTCCCGCGGGTGGAGAAATGTGCGGTGACCCGGTCACCACCGGAGAATAGACGCCGGGCGCATGCGCCCCGCATCTACTCTCCCTGTCTGCAGCGCTTGGGGGCTACCCGGAGTGTCCGTAAGTGCCAGGCATGCCCCCAAACATGACGAAAAGGGGACGCGTCTTATAGACACTCCCCCTTTTCATGGCCACGCCCTTTTCGAGCACACGCGCATAAGTTTGCCCTCTCTAGCTCCGGCGCCCTGCCTGCTGCCGGAGCTAGAGTGAACACTAGTAAATATACAGAATCAAAATCGTCCACGTCGTGCAAAAAAAAAAAAAACGCACCGTGTATGGACCACTTAAGAGAGCCTGGAGGAATTGACAAGTGAGCATGTGTTCCGAGGGAGAAAATCCGGAGCAGGTTAGTTTTTGCAATTTAAAAAAATTGCCGCTATAAATCTAGTGGCTAAATCACCAAATATCCCTCTGCTGCCCACAACTTGCAGACTAGAACATTTGGGCCTTCGAGAACATCGATCGTACAACACTGACCATACTCTTGGAATATTACTTTTTTTTATTTTTTAAACATTTTATTGAGCGAATAAAACACAATCCAGAAACTGGATGAGATGTACAGAAAATAATAATAATATATATTTTTTAACTTGATTCTATACAAAATTGTGTAATTTTTCTTCTAAGTTTTATCAACCTGAGATAGACCAAGCAATGGTCATATTATATCATAATCAATCAGTTAGAACATATGCCTATGTAAGCTAATACTTGCCACCACTATCGTATCAAATTGAGCTTAAGCGACAAGATTATATAGTTTACACTTCAAGCAGCTATATGTTCACAGCATCTCAGGGGGGAAATGGTCTCCCAACACATTTACAAGGAAGAGACGGGACATCTCCAGCCAGGTTTATTATGTGCCGTGACAATAAATCTTTAAAGGAAAAAGGTAAAGAACATAATTAAACCAGTTTTACACAACTCATAATCCACTGTCATCAGGACCCATAAAATGCTATAGAAAAACAGGTGTCCTAAAGGTTTTTCTGCATATAACGAATATCTTTAACATAAAGCAATGCAAATACTTATTTAAATTTACCTTTGAAGTGCAGCAGCCATCCACACACAGTAATGGGCTAAAGTTATATTCATGAGAAAGGAGGTAATCAATTCACTAGGAATCTACACCTCATCAATATAACAGGCAAAAATTATTATCAGTCTCTTTTATTTATTGCAAATTAAAAAGCTACATCCCACAGAATGTGTCACAGGGCAATGTTTCACAGCACTGGGGTCTTGAGTTCAATTACCAACCAGGGCCTTGTTTTTGTAGTGGTCTGCTCTCCCTGTGTCAGAGTAGGATTTCCCATGGTACTCCAGTGTCTTCCCACACTCCAAAAACATACTGGAAGGTTAATCGGCTGCTGACTAAACTATAGTGTGTGTGCGCTTGTGTGTGTTAGGGTTGTGGTTCCCAAACTCCACCATTACAGTCCAGGTTTTAAGGATATCCATGCTTGAGCCAAGATGGTTAAATCAAATTGACTAGAGGTACTAATTTAGTAAAGTTGGGTAGGAAATACCGGCAGCTGAATATCCCGACAGCGGCATCCTGATAAATGAAGATCCCGACAGGGATCCTAACCCTCCCAACCCGAGTGGCTAAGAACTAACAGGCCCCGCTTATCTTCGTTCAGGACGCCGGCTGTCGGGATTTCGGCGCCTATCTTTAGACCCAGGTTGGGATTCTGGCCGCCGGTAATATAAATACATCCCAATTTAGTCAGTCACCTGTGCTCAAGCATGGATATCCTTAATATCTGGACTTAATAATGGCACAGTTTGGGTATTTCTGTGTTAGGGAATTGAGGGGTCTATGTACTAAGCAGCGATAAGCGATAGAGTGAAAAGTGATAAGTCTGTGATAAGTGCCAGCCAATCAGCTTCCAACTGTCAACTTCCAACAGGCTGGGTTTGAAAAATGACAGTTGGGAGCTGATTGGCTGGCACCTTATTACTTTTCACTCTGTCTCCTAACACTGCTTAGTAAATAGACCCCTGAGACTGAAAGCTCCAATGGGGCTTTGGACTAAACATGACAAACATTCACTGTACAGCGTTGCGGTATTTGTGACATTATAGAAATAAAAGTAAATACCAAAATTCTACAATGACAGAATGCTGCTGAATCAGACTCCGCCCCCTAATTATCATATTGGAGCCACCGGCATTAAGAAGAAGATACCAGGATACTGAGAAGAGAATTAAACATTTACAGTACATTCCTGTGCCATGCCGATAACTCGCAGCATAAGGATCTCTTGCCGACTGTTCCAGGATAATGGCGTACAAGTTAAAAATCAAAAGCACAGCTCAGCTTAAGGTTTTGCGGAAAACATGGCTCCCTTCGTACTTCCTGAACCACCACTGGCAGCTGTCCCCTTCACCTTTATGTAGCTGCAAATCGTTCAAAGCAAGAATCACAGATGATTAAATATTTTTTTATTCTAAAGAGGAGGGCAGGGCTGACAACAACATTGCAGGGGAAAATCGAGCGCTTAATCTCTCCTCTAATTCATCGTGCAGGAAAGGATCAATTATACATTCACAACAGTTTTGTCCAGGACGTGCAGCGCTGAAATGTGTGTTTGCTTTGGCACGTCTCAGGTATGGATAAATCAATGCATCAGCGGTTACATTAATGGAACTAAACAATATGGCTGTTTGCAGGCAAACATAAAAAGGCGTTTTCTTTGTGTGTTTGTGGTGAGCAACGTCCCTATGCCCTGTACACATGCACACAGCCCCGTCAGATAGCCTTTGTCTCTTGTTCCGAGAACAATGTCTCAAGTGACACAGGGAAATATGTTAATGCTGACTGCCAAGCAAAGTGCTGCTTAATGTGACTCCAGAGATATCAGGCTGGCGGACTGTGTGTCATGTAACAGAAACGGTGATTAAAAAACAACTTGTGTTTGGTATGTTTTCATACAAAATCTATATTTAGGCTTTATTTGATGAAATCATCAAGTTAAAACAGCCACCAATTTCTAGACGGATCTTTGACATATTAACAGTAGGTAATCATTTTGGCACCAAAGTTGCTTTTTAGGCCGCTTTCATTTTATATCCGGCTTTTCTAGAAGTCCTGCTAAGTGGTGCAGCGAGGACGTGCATTTTCCACAATAAAAAAAGCAGAAGAGAAAATAAAGTTTGATACGCCATCAAATAAAGTACATGAAATAATTTCCTCTATCCAAAACAAAGACGGCGGGATCCATCAAAAAAATCTAAAAAAAAATCCAGCAGAGCGACTTACTAGCTTAAAAAATTAATAAAATCCAAAAACCCTCAAACTTAAAACCTGCAAGAGGAGAGATTTTCGTTCCATAGGGCCTTATGTAATAGCCCGCAAGTTTCCAGAACGTTCAAGAATCCAGCCATTTAGTCTGTAGATTCAAAGCGGTAATAATTTAAAAAGCGGAACCAGGTTGTTTTTGCCTTTAAAATTATTGCCGCTTTAAGAGGGGTACTCAATATGAAACGTTAACTTCACTGTCGAAGTTAACGTTTCATATCAGAGTTTTTTCCTGCGTTAAAGTATGGTGCGCGCTCCCGCTTATCCCCGTATTCAATATAAAATTAACGAAAACGGGAAACTCCGAAGGTGGATTTGCGTAAAGTTACGAATTTTTCCTTAAAATAATTGTAAGACCCCCCTAAAGTTGTAAAAACATGGGGGAACACTATGGGTACCCCCGTTTTAGCCTTTAATTGAAAGTCGGGGATTTAAATAGCCGCAGCAGGTGTTTTTTTCCCCGACATTGAAGAAGTGTTGCAGAAGAGCACTTAGGTTATTTTTTTCGTTTTTTTAAGTGGTCCCATCAAATTTGGGGTACATGAAAATGGGTACTAGCATATTTTGATGTCCCTAAAGTAAGTTTTTAAAAATTCTGCATTTGTGCACTGCCGCTATAATTCTATTCTTCAAAACACTTGCCGCATACTTGCAGAATAGCCCTGAACCTATTTCCCTATTGTTAAACAATTTTTTCCCTTTTTTTTTTTTTTTTCACCCCAATTTTTAAATACATTTTTTGGGGTGTCCCTATTTTTTTTTTTTTTTTAAACTTTTTTGGACAGTTCTTTTTTAAATGTCAGTCCCAGGGGTGCAGGCTATTTTTTTCAAGTCTGCACCCCTAAAACCCAATTCTGCACTTTTTTTTCGACACCTATTCAATGGTGAAAAGTTATCCCCGTTTTTTATCAAAGACTTTTCAAAACTGCGAAAAGTCTATTATATTGAATACAGTGTAAAAACTAAAACCTGCGATAATGACGTCATAGCTCCGATATTATCGCACCCATATTGAATACCTCCGTAAGTCTACAAACTAAATGGCTGGAAAGTTCTAGAAACTCGCAGTCTGTTACATAAGGGTCATAATATGTACAACGCATACAGAAGCCAACTAGCAATTAAGGGGTGATCCTAAGAGGTATATTAACTAAAGTGCAGGTTTTTAGAAGTGGAGATGTTGCCCATCACAACCAATCAGATTCTAGCTATTATCTTCTAGAAGGCGTTAGATAAATAAGTAGAATGTGATTGGTTGCTATGGGCTACATCTACACTTCTAAAAACACACACTTTACTAAATATACCCCTAACTCTTGAGATATACCCAACAAAGGACTGTATTCAATTCTTTTTGCACCTGCGATACTTTTTCGCATGCAAAACTGGCGATGTCGGCGAAAAAGTATCACGCACGCTCTCGCTATTCGCCGTATTCAATCCCAAGGGATGCGAAAACACGTCCTGGCAAAACTCAGACGAAAAGTGCTGTCGGAATTGGGGATATCAGGCTGACACCCCCAAAAAATATGAGATATGGTAAGAACTTACCCTTGTTATCTCTATTTCTACGAAGTCCATAGGGTTCCACAGGATACCTTGGGTATAGGTGTGACGTCAGTCGCTGGGCACCATAGAGTTAAGCTTTTCAGCCTCCCAGGATGCACTAGGGTCCCCCTCCTATACCCCGCCCCCGAGCCAAGGCACCTCAGTTAGTTATCAAGCCATAGGCCGGAGGAGGAGAAGGAAGAGAGAGAAAAAAGATCTGGACACATACAAGAATCACATTCTCACCAGAGGGAGACGGAAAACCGGTGACCCAAGCAAAGCCCATCTGCAGCACAGGTGCGACAGGGCGGGAGTCCTGTGGAACCCTATGGGCTTCATAGAAATAGAGATAACAAGGGTAAGTTCTTACCATATCTCATATTTTCTACTTCAGGGTCCATAGGGTATCCACTGGATACCTTGGGGATGTCCCAAAGCAGTATCCTTTAAGGGTGGGGACGCTCCTGTGCAGAAAGGAAAATCCGCCGCCCGAAGGAAGCATCCTGAAAGGCGAAGGTGTCAAACCTGTAATACCTCACGAAGGTATGGACAGAGGACCACGTAGCAGCCTTGCAGATCTGAACTGCCGAGGCACCACGTCGAGCTGCCCACGAAGGACCCACAGGCCTAGTGGAATGAGCCTTCAGAGAAGGAGGAACCGGTAGGCCTTCATGAAGATAAGCTTCAGAAATAGCCATACGGATCCAGGCTGCCAAAGTTTGCTTTGAAGCAGGCCAACCCTTTTTACGGAAGCCATAGAGGACAAACAAAGCGTCCGACTTCCTAAACGAAGAAGTGCGGTCAACATAAGTCCTTAAGGCCCGCACAACATCTAAAGAGGCCTCACCCACGGAAAGACCCGGTGAGTTAAAGGCCGGAACAACGATTTCCTCGTTAACATGAAACTGGGAAACAACTTTGGGAAGAAACTCGGGCCGAGTGCGGAGCACTGCCCTGTTCCCATGAAAAACCAAGAAAGGGGGTCTACAAGAAAGAGCCCCTAACTCAGAAACACGTCTGGCCGAAGCAATGGCCAGAAGGAAAACAGTCTTAGCTGTTAGCCATTTAAGATCCACTGAGCCCAGTGGTTCAAACGGCGGTCCTTGGAGAGCCCTCAGGACCACAGCCAAATCCCAAGGCGCCACAGGTGGAACAAAGGGCGGCTGAATGCGGAGAACACCTTGCAGAAAGGTGCGCACATCCGGGATTGTAGCAATCCTACGGTGAAACCAGACAGATAGGGCCGAAACCTGTACCTTCAAAGAAGCAAGGCGAAGCCCATGATCTAGTCCCGCTTGCAGGAATGCGAGAATCCGAGACAGACGAAACTCCCGCGGTGCATAACCTCTCAGTCGACACCACTGGAAGAACGTATGCCACACGCGATGGTATATCCTCGCGGAAGACGGTTTCCGAGCTCGCAACATGGTACACACCACAGAGCTGGAAAACCCCCGGGACCTCAGCACGGCCGTCTTAACAGCCACGCCGTCAAAGACAGCAGAGTCAGGTCCGGGTGAAGACAAGGACCCTGAGACAGAAGGTCCGGTCGTGCCGGCAACCGCAGAGGACTGTCCACGGACAGACCCTGAAGGTCTGAGAACCAGTGCCGTCTGGGCCACGCGGGAGCTATCAACATGAGCGTCCCTCCTTCCTGTTTGAATTTCCGGATTACCCGTGGAAGAAGGGAGACTGGAGGGAACAAGTATGCGAACCGGAACGTCCACCGGACGGACAGAGCATCCACCAGAGACGCCCCTTCGTCTCTTGTGCGAGACCCGTACACCGGCAACTTGTTGTTGTGCTGGGACGCCATGAGGTCGATCTCTGGAAGACCCCACCTGTCCACCAGCAGTTGAAAAACGTCCGGGTGCAGGGACCATTCCCCCGGATGAACGTCCTGGCGACTTAGAAAGTCCGCCTCCCAATTTAGCACTCCCGGGATGAAGACCGCTGAAATGGGCGGAAGATTGCGCTCCGCCCAAACCAGGATCCGAGAGACCTCTACGAGAGCCGCCCGACTGTGAGTTCCTCCTTGCCTGTTTATGTAGGCCACGGTGGTAGCGTTGTCCGACTGGACCTGCACCTGGTGACCCTGGAGAAACCGATGTGCCTGCTGGAGAGCATTGAAGACCGCACGGAGTTCCAAGATATTTATTGGAAGCTCCGCTACTGTCGGCGTCCACCTGCCCTGGAACAAATGTGGACCCGAAACTGCTCCCCAGCCCCGAAGACTGGCGTCCGTTGTCAACAGGACCCAATTTGGAACCCAGAACGGACGTCCCTTGTTGAGGTGGGTCGTCTGTAACCACCACGCAAGGGACAGGCGAACCTCCGGGGTGATCACAATCGTCTGGAACTTCAGAGACTGAGGCAGCCCGTTCCACTTGGACAGGATCAGGTGCTGCAGAGGTCTGGAGTGAAACTGGGCGTATTCTACCATGTCGAACACAGACACCATGGAGCCCAGTAACCTCATTGCCGAGTGTAGGGACACCCGGCGGCTGTGCAAACAACTGCGCACCCTTGCCTGTAAAGCAGAGATCTTGTCCTCCGTCACGAAGATCCTTTGCTGTCCCGAGTCCAATAAGGCTCCAAGATGCAGAATCCTCCGAGACGGGATTAGAGTGGACTTCTGCCAGTTGATTAGCCAGCCGTGCCGCTGCAGCAGTGCAATGGTCAGGTCCAAGTGGCGTAACAGGAGCTCTGGAGATCCTGCCACCAATAACAGGTCGTCCAAGTACGGCAACATGCGGACTCCCTGCAGCCGCAGAGAAGCCGCCATGACCGCCATCACCTTGGTGAAAACACGTGGTGCTGTCGCCAGGCCAAAAGGTAACGCCCGAAACTGGAAGTGGTCGCTGTGGATTGCAAACCTGAGGAACTGTTGATGGCGCAAAAGAATAGGGACATGCAGGTAAGCGTCCTGTATGTCCAATGACACCATGTAGTCCCCAGGTTCCAGCGCTAGAATAATGGACCGTAGGGTCTCCATCCGAAACTTCGGAACCCGCAAAGACTTGTTGAGTGCTTTGAGGTTGAGAATCGGACGATACGACCCATTGGGTTTCTGTACCAAAAATAGATTTGAATAGAAACCCTGGCCCCTCTGGGAGAATGGAACAGGCACTATAACTCCAGCCTGGAGCATAGTGTGCAATACCTTCCGCAGCTCCGTAGCCTTGTTCCGGTCTGATGGTAGACCCGTGGTGAAGAATCGAGCATGGGTCTGTGCCGGAAGGAGAGGGCGTATCCGCGGGAAACCACCTCCAGAACCCAAGTGTCTGTCGTAGTGGCCGACCAACACTGGGCGAACTGCAGCAGGCGGCCTCCCACCCTGGGATCCCCCAAAGGGAGGCCCGGACCATCAGGCCGCAGGCTTGTCATCTGGCTTGGGAGCCGGACGTCTGGTACTCCATGCCTGCTTCCGGGGCTTGGCCGATTTCTTAGGGCCAGCCTGTCGAGGAAACGACTGTGGTATGGGCCTGCCCTGGGCCCTAGATGACCGAAAGGACGATGGTCCAGAACCAGAAGGAGCAGCGGCCGACGGGAGACAAGCCGATTTGGCTGCCGCCAGCGTGGCCACAATCTTATCCAGATCCGGACCGAAGAGAACTTCTCCGGTAAACGGCAACGCCTCCAGACCCTTTTTGGAATCTGCGTCCCCCTTCCAGGATCGCAGCCACAAGATGCGACGAGCAGCCACCGCTGCTGAAGAAATTCTAGACACCAGAGTACTAATGTCTAGGGCCGCCTCGTTGATATAAGTGGCCGAATCACGGAGATTACCAATCAACTCCGCCTGTTCGGCCGGACAGTCGGAATCAAAAGAAGCCTCTAATGAATCCGCCCAGCGCCTATCGCTCTGGCAACCCAGCAAATGGCCATAGCCAGCCGTGCTGCCCCCCCTGCAAGGGAATAAGCGGACTTCAGGCAGATCTCCACCTTGCGGTCCGTAGCATCCTTAAGGGAGGACATAGATGGCATCGGCAATGTGGCACTACGGACAAGACGGGTCACGTGAGAATCCACCTGTGGAGGGGATTCCCACTTTGCAAAATAATTATCCGCGAACGGATAAGCCACCGCCAGGCGTCTCTGCGGCTGGTATCTTTTGCCAGGCTGTTTCCATGCCTCCTCTAAATGGTCCACCAACTGACCCGAAAGAGGAAAGACTGTGGCATCGCCCTTCACATCTTTGAAAAAGGCATACTTAGATTTAGCCGCTGGGGGAACTTCGTCCTCAATCACCAAGGCTGTGCGGACCGCCCGAATAAGTCCAGGAATATATACTTTGGACTTAGCATCAGCGTCCTTAGTATGGAGAGGTTCCTGATCGTAAGGATCCAGAATCTCCCCATCATCAGACGTCCCCTCGTCATCCTCATAAGGAGCCGACAGAGACGCCACCGGCCGTTTATGTGGCCGCATCACAGACTCCCCTTGCAACACACCCGACAAGTGCTGTACAGAACTCGTCAGGGAGTTAACCCACGCTGGCTCCTGAGAAACCGGGAGCGGGGAAATAGGGAGACTGTGGGGTACCACCAATTGTCGTGGGAAACCCTGCATGGGTGACGACACCACTGACTGCTGGGATAAACCCATCGGTGTAAACGCGGGCTGCGGAGCTAACTGGCCCACTAAGGCTGTAAGCGCCTGAGCGAAACAAGCCCAGGGCGGCTCCTGTACCGGTGCTGTAACCGTAAGAGGCCGCGCCATGGACAAACACTGCCGGCAAAGGCCCTCCGCGCTACCCTCCCCCTCCGCTAACGGTACTTTACACGTAGTACACTGTAGCCGGAGGGGAAAATCACTTTCGGACATGATGGCACCACGTATGTGACCTCTCTCACCAATTATATCTTAAATAGGCGAGAGACCACCCTGCACCACCGCACCGCAAGGGCTTAGCAGAAAGAACAGGGACAGTAATAAAGCTAACAGTTTAGAGAAAAGTTACAGGCAGCAGCGCTAGCACAGTCACATACAATGCAAAGAAAATCAATTCCTGCACTAACAGCGCTGATCACTCAACTACGCAGACACAGGGCCTGGTAGGACACAGCGCTGCATACACAGACCGACCACAGCGGAGGAGAGGTATGCGGGGGGACCCAGACCACGATGCTTCCTTCCAGGCTTCCAGCAGCGTTCACCATGCGTTCTGGAGAAGATGGCCGCCGAGGAGCAGAGAGGAGGCTGGCCTGGGGGAGGAGCGCTGCCACAGGACCAGTCGGCAGCATGCAGAGAGGGCTGTGTGCAGCGGGGGAGGCGCCGGCTGTGAGACACGGAAGGCGCACTCCCCTGGCATGCATTTAATCCCTGGGACGCCGCAGCGCTACCGCTCTGCTGCGGTCCGCTGTCCCAGGGGGTAGTGGAAAGCGCAGGTTGGTCGCCTGGCTCCACGCTGCAGCCAGTCCCCAGGGAGCCCCCTGCCTGGGGACTTAGGACCATGTGACCAGCGGGACCCACCGCGGGACCCCGCTGCTTACCTTTGTCCCCCTTGGATCCGGCCATGGTCCGGAACATCTGGGGTCACCGCAAGCTGTGACCCCAGATGCTCACCAGCATCCCCGGATCGGTACCGGCGTTCTGGTACCGGCGGGGGTGTAGGGAAGACAGCATGGACGTCAGGACTGACTGTCCATGCTGTACATCCAGATGTGCAGCCACAGCTGCACTGAAGAAAGCTTCAGGGGCTCTTCTAGCCCCCACTCCGACAGGTGCACCCGACTCCGGCCGGGCACCAAACTAAACTGAGGTGTCTTGGCTCGGGGGCGGGGTATAGGAGGGGGACCCTAGTGCATCCTGGGAGGCTGAAAAGCTTAACTCTATGGTGTCCAGCGACTGACGTCACACCTATACCCAAGGTATCCTGTGGATACCCTATGGACCCTGAAGTAGAAAGATGCACTGACATTGGGCATCAATGTACAGGAATCGGTATGATTTCCCGGCGGCTGCATGGCCAGGAGTTCGAATCCCGGCAGCGGCAGCCCGACAAAACAGCAGAGCGGAAGCCTGACAGCGCTGGAAATCCCAATCATCCTAAGGTAAGTATCTACTAACCTAACCTAACCCTCCTTAAGGGTGCCTAACCCTAATTCCCCCTCTAAGTGCCTAACCCTAACCCCTCTCCCTCCCCCTAGCCTAACCCTAACCCTCTTTAAGGGTGCCTAACCCTAACCTCCCCCCAGTGCCTAACCCTAATCCCCCCTCTAAGTGCTTAATCCTAACCCCTCTCCCTCCCCCTAGCCTAACCCTAATCCTCCGGGGGGGGGGTGCCTAACCCTAACCTCCCCCCGGGAGCCCTAAACCTAGATTTAGACGCCTGTCATTTAACCCTCGCCGGGATAATGCAGTCGGGAAGCCGGCTGTCGGGATTACGTCAGCCGGCTTCCCGATTGCATCCCAATGTACATGCCACCGAATAGCCCTACTGAAGCCATTTGGGGTTCTTAAGTGCTGTCAATTGGCTTTAATTAGTGTCTTTGCTCAAGTGGTGAATAATAGCATTAAGCTGTGTTTTTTGGTGTAAATAAGTATTCCTGTCAAATTTGGGGTACATGAAAATGGGATGCTAGCATGGTTTAAAATCGCTAAAGCTAAGCTGTGTGTTGCAATAAGCGCACCTTCAGCAAGCATCTGCAATCAAAAAATCACCTCCCCCATACATGCAGACCCCCTAAAAGTCTATTTCGCTAGTTTTTATGTTTGTAACGCCACTTTGAACTTTGGGCCTGATCCAGAGCCGCTCGTAAGCGGCCGCTCGTTCGCTCCGAGCGATGATTGCCCAACTGCGCATGCGTACGGATCGTTATACGCATGCGCGAACCAGTCAGTGCGGCCGAAATTCGTTTGTTCCCTAAATAGCGAATGCCTGCTATTTTGAGTGACAGAATGAGGCGTATGTGGGTGGTAACAGGGGAAGGTGCTTGAAAACGGGGAGTGGAGATCCGATCGCAGGTGTGCTTAAAGGTCAAAACGGGCGTTTTAAGGGTGTGCATATTTAAAACAGCAGCGTCACTGACCACGTCACTGGGTTATTTTATAGCCAGAACTGCTCGCAAGATTTTGGTAGCAAAACCCAACCACAAGAATAGCGAGCAGTTCATACCCTGGTCGATGTACTCGATTAATCTAATAAATAGCGGACATGACGTAGGATGCGAGCGGCCAGGGGGCGTATTTTTCCAAAAAACAACCGCAAGTTTTGTTCGCTCATTCAGACCTAGAGGCGTGAACAGACCGCAAAGAGCGAACTGTTCATTTGAATAGCCACCCCTATTTTCTGGACGAGCGAGCGCTAATTGCGTCCGGCTCTGAATCAGGCCCTTTTTTCGCCCCCATTATCAAAGTCATTTTTTTGGGTGTTCCTTTTTTTTGTGTTTTTTTGACGCAGTTATCCTTTGCGGGGCTGTCCAAAGGGTGCAGAGTGTGTTCAGCACCACTGCACCCCAAAACAGCAATTCTGCACTTTTTACCGCCAGCAATTCAGAGGCTAAACGTTTTCGCCGGGTACATTGTATTGACTTTCCGCACTGGCGAAAATTCGCAAGAATTGAATACGGCGGAGAGGTCAGTCAATTCAGTCACATTATAAGGGATTAACTTTATTTCACTTTCATTATATTATTTGCAGTTATGATAAGCTAACACCCTGTAAATGGTCGCTGGCTTACATACATGTTTCCAGCAAAAGTGAGTTTTTTATGTTATTTTCTTGTTTAAAAAGAATGAGATTAACGATAATCATAATAGTTGTGGGAAATTCATGTAGCACAGGAGTTTTCTACAGTATCACTGTGTACTGCTGAGCGTATCTCCCAAAATTTCTAGATGAGAGCAGGTGCAGAAACAAAAAGACAGAGGCCCTGATTCAGAGGCGCTCGCTATTTGCGAGCGCTCGCTCTGAATCAGGGCGGGCCAGTTTTTCTTTTCCCACCGGCCTCCAGGCTGCCCGCTAAGCTGTGGGTGACCACCCACAGCTTTAGCGGGCGGCCTGGCGATGGTCGCGATTATCGCGACCATCGGGTTTGCGACAAGACCCTTGTGGTAGGGTCTCGTCCACCGCAAGCCCCAGTGAACTTCCTGCTCTAATAGAGCAGGAAGTTTCCTTACTGTTAGTTTGAGTGCTAGGAAGGCCCATACCTATATTTTTGTCCTTCAGAATTAGTGAGGTTGTGCGAGAGGATATGTCTCACTCACACGATTTTCAAGTCGAATATAACCATGGGGTAAATGAACGCTTGCGTTCATGCAGCCCCAATAAGCCACAACAACAAAAACAACAGCTATATCATTCTGCATTAGAAACAACAAATTTCATGAATATAAAAAATACACAAACAAAACTGCTACTAACACTGGCTAATTGCATTCATCTTATTAGAGATGAGCGGTTCGGTTTTGGCTCAGATCTTCCTGCCAAGTTCAGGTCTGAGAACGAGGCAAATCATCTTTCACGGAGAAAAACTATAACCGAACCGCTCATCTATATTTCTAACTAGCTGATGTGTCCGGTTTCACCCGGGTAGACCATAGACATTTACTGTGTCAATTTTCATCTCAACACTCCAGTAACACATTAATCCTTCACCGCTATAGTAAGGCATCCCTGCTATAGTAAGACATTCCCTTACCTGTGTACTAACACATTCCACTCCCTCACCTCTGTAGTAGCACATTATTCTTGCTTACCTCTGTAGTAACACATTTGACATTCCCCTCTCTCACTTGTGTAGAAACACATTCCACTCCCTCACACCTGTTGTAACACATTACCCTCAGTAGTAACACATTCCCTGGGACTTTCCAGAGTTTCTATCTGGAGAAAACAGGAATTTGCCATGCATTCAAATTAGGTGCAGACATTTTTAGAACTAAGGATCTCAAGATACAGAACTTTTCTACATCACTCTGCAGAAAGGGAAAGAGCATTTTTACCAAAATTAATGTAACCCCCCCCCCCCCCTCCTCCCACACACAATATTCTTTCATCAATTATCTAGTTAAGATATGAAACGTTCCACACTTAAGGCTCCCATACACGTTGTGATATAGCAGCCGATCCGATGGATTGGTACGATATCGCTGCTATATCGTACCGTGTGTGGCCAGGATATCGGCCAGTGCGCGCTCCTGTAGGATTGTACATCGCACTCCAGATTTTACATGCTGCACATAAGATCTGGTGATGCGATGTACGATCCAATGCAGAGATATGCAAGGGGGGAGGGGGTGTCGGGATATCGGGCAGCAGATCGCTCCATGTGTGAGGACCACCCGATATGTCGGCCATCGGATCGGCCGTCACGTCGCAAGGTGCATATCGCACAGTGTACGGGGGCCTTTAGAAGGGACTGTGAAATTGATATAACTTACAAGGGCTTAATCAGTGTTCACAGATATGATTTCATATCAAACCTAATCAGCCAAATCTGCGTTTACCAGGCCCACCAGCAGCACAGGGGTTAAAGGACGTGCAGAGCTGAAGGAGCGCAGCATTCTGCCGATTCCCCACAATAAAATGTTCCTGTGCTGCAGCCGAGATACCATCTGTGACCTCGAGCACAGCGCAGATCACATGTCCTGACTAAGCTTTGTGAACATCGGCTTACAAAGAGGCTTGTGAGCGCCAGACCATTAGCAAAATCAAATATGCAAAAGGTGCACTATGGCAGTGACAGAGCAGAATATGAGCAGGAAGCACGTAATGATCTAGGCCTGTAAAAATCCATATTCAAAGCAAATGCAGATCAACTACAGTAAATGAATAAAACATAAATAAGATTGGGGAGGTGATAATTGCTAACTCCATAAACTGCTCATGTTCAGTATTAATACACAGAATAATAAATATTCAAATAAAAAGACCAGAGGTTCTAGAGCAATTGACGAGTTACTTCATGGGAACTATTGTAGATATGTATGAAAATAATCTTGGCTTCTGCATTTTTTTTGCTATTACTGGTTTTAGTTTTATTCATTATGAAAGATTATATTTTTCATATGGATGAGCGGTTTGCTCATCCATATTAAAAATAATAAAGTCTTGCCATATGAAAAGTTACAACTGACTAAATATCACTAATTTTGAAAAGATGTGTGTGTTTTGTCAGTTATAAGAATAAGCATTGCCGTCCTTTAAATCAGTGCCTCACAAATCCAATCCTCAGGACACACTATGCAATTAGACGGCCCATCAGCAAATTATTGGGAAATCGGGCCATTTTTTCTGTCGTTTCTAAATGGTTTTGTCGAAATGCTAATTATTCAATCGTCCAGAATTTCTGATTTATATCGGCCAAAATGTCACAACCTAGTGCTGTGGGTATTGACGATAATCAGACCATATTTCCTCAACATCCTTGTAGCGTTCCCGCTAGGCTGTTTCAGCAGGGCGGCGCACCCTGCCCTAATTCTGAAGGGCAGAAAGCACCCTGCCCTAATTCTGAAGGGCAGAAAGCACCCTGCCCTAATTCTGAAGGGCAGAAAGCACCCTGCCCTAATTCTGAAGGGCAGAAAGCACCCTGCCCTAAAGCGCAGCGCCCCGCTGAAACAGCCTGCAGGTTCTGTCCTCCACCCGAGGGCCACAGTGTCCCGCGGGTGGGGAAAATGGCGGAGCAGCGGTCACTGTCGGTGAATGGACGCTGGGCGCATGCGCCCAGCATCCATTCACAGTTGTCGCGGTGCTTGGGGGCTGCCTGGCATGTCTGTAAGTGCTGGACACGCCCCCAAGAATGACGAAAAGGGGACGAGTTATAAAGACATGCCCCCTTATCGGCGCGCGCAGATGTGCCCTAGCTCTGGCGCCCTGCCTGCCGCCGGACCTAGAGTGAACACTATCCTTGTGTGCGTACACATGCCAAGTCACTGTGGAGAATGCAGGCTGCCTGTGAATTGAACAAAAATTAAAAATAGCTTAGTGTGCAGCGCCAATATTGGGAACTTTCACTGGCAGAAAAGTTGAGCCATTTATTGGATTGATAGAAAATTTACACTAGTGTGTACCCAGCTTTACAGCGCATGTTTTCCAGATCCCCTTGCTGGAGCACAGGTGTATTCATTACTGACCGACACATTTTAAAAGATCCACAGGCGTTACTAAATATCTTACTTGGATTCTGTGAGAAGACCTGAAAAACATGCACTGTTAGGGTATCTTGAGGATTGGACTCAAGAAGCACTGCTTAAGGTCTCCGCTTTGCTCACGCGTGGGAAAAATTGCGGTGCATGCGCACACCATCTATTCACAGAGAGAGGAGAGCTTGGGTGCAGTCCAGCATCTCCGTAAGTGATGCCCCCCCCCCCCCCCAATAGTGATGAAAAGGGGGCGCGTCTTAGACATGCCCCTTTTCTGGTGGGCCGGACCTAGAATGAATCCTAAAGACGATACTGAACCAAAAGCATAATAAAAAATGGTTTCCTTCCAGCACTTTTGGTAGCTAACACTTAAATTACAGTACCCAGTTTAAACAGGAAATAATATAGTAATTTGATTCATTGTACTAAACTGCATGGATTGTAATATCCAATGTGAACGCCATCTTTGCCATTTGTTTTACGAGACGCAGCCTTTTCAGTAGCCGATGACTAAAATATACTCGGACTACAATTACAGGAGAGACTTCTACAGACTTAAAATTGCTACTCCCCTCCATCACTATGTAGACGTGACCATAACTGATCATTCACCTCTACACTTTGTAATGAGAAGTGACAATTTAGCAGGAAGGCTAGAATACTGGCCAATATCTCTGTAGAGAGCCAGTAATATAGAACAATGACAGCATTACACCGGCCAGAGCCATGACTGCGGGTCCCGTCATCCAGGGCAGGACACGCCCCCTCAGCATGACATCATGCAGAGGGGTGGGGCCACAACCACCAGGAATGGCAGCAATGCCATGGAGCATACTCAGGTTGCTCCGGGGGCCTTTAAGGGCAGCAGCGTGCGTGTCTGAAGCGTCCTAAGGCTGTTTTGGGTGGCACTGCTGCAGAGATTCCGGCTGCAGGGACCATGGGTAAGCGCCTGCAAAGCTCTGTAGGGCAGCACTGCTCACCCACCCTTAGTTACGGCCCTAACACTGGCACACAGTAAGACCTTCCTAATTGTACTCGTAAGAAAACATCAGTACCTGATTCACAGACCACAGATCCCGGTTTTAACTCCAGCATCATAGTGATCATAGAAATGTCCGTAGAATACAGAATCTGCGTGCGGTGAGGAAGGTTCATGGTCCATAACTCCGGGGTTGGATACAAGATGTAGACCCAACCTCCTTTGCTGCAGGTCACCTTGGAGCCATATTTTTTCCCGATTAAATCAGTGGAATGCCTGAGAACTCCGTATCTAGTTTGCGTCTGGCCTCCGTGTTGGATGATCACCGGGGCCATGGAGTCATGGCCCGTATAGATGATAGCTGTGTCTCCATCTTGTATGAACTCTCTGTATTCCTCAAAGCTCATGATGGCGGCAATCAGCTTGGTGAAGCTTAAAAAAATAAAAATAAAATAATAATAATTTTAGTAGGAGTTAGTAGCAATAAAACAAACTAACCAGTAACTCTCACATTAAAACATAGTATTATCAGGCTTAAATAGGAACTACACCTCAGAATACTGTATCAGCCAGAATTGGTTATATTTGTAGTATACTTGGATACCACATTTCAGTAGAAATGTACATTGATATCTAAAGTAGAGACCTCCTAGTCTGGATATATCAGAGTGCAATAAATATAATCTGCCTGGACAACAGAATTCTCTAAAAGGTAGAATTACCCTTTAATAATATATACAAAACCAACAAAATGCATTGCAGAGGATAACTGTTGGCGACTGGTTAATCATTGTAAGTCTTTAATTGTATGTAAAGTGACAAAGCTGTATGTATATATATATATATATATATATATATATATATATATATATATATATATATATATATAAGCTGGGATAGCCTGGTTGAAGACTGGACCCTGTAGTACACCTGCTGCCTTCATGTTTTTACATTGTCCTCACCTATAACCAGGATAACTATGAAAATTAGGAGTAAATGACAGCGCAGGCAGCATGTTCTCATACTGTTTGGAATGCGATATATAAGCAGTAGAATGACTTACAGAACAGAAATCAGTATAGCTTCCAAAATTACTGAGTATCAGAAATCACTGCAGAATGGAGGGGCCGATTCATCTGCGGACGGATAACATTCTAGCAGCGGCGATAGCTGTAATATGGTAATGCAGCAAGAGGTGTTACACCTCCTGCTGCATTACTGATCAGAGCTGCATCCAAGGAAGCAGCATCAGATCATCTGAAATCCCTTCGGCTAGCTGAGTGACCATGGGGTCACACAAGGCGGCCGCTGCAGATGAGTAAAAAAGGCCAGGAAATCTCTATCAGCCAAAGGAGATCCTGGCCTCTTCCGTCCCCCCCCCCAATGGTGGTGACACGGAGGGAGTCACCACACGCTCCCCAGCCAGAAACTACATGCGGGATCGTAGACCTGTACTGCACATGTGCTGTACTGGTCAGGTGCATGCACGGATTCCCGATAATCGGGAATCTGCGTGATCCCAGTCGTGTCCACAGCTGAATCACCCCCTGAAATCACTCTGCAGATCAACATTGAAGACCATGTCTAGCACGGCTGCCATCATGGGAGGGAATGCAGGGACTGGAGTCCTGATCCAGCACAGAAGTGGGCCCGTTCTCAGTTGCTGCGAACTCCCCTGCTGTTTATAATCTCCACTTGCTAAGCTTTTGCCAGGATCAAATATTGTGGATTGTTTATGTTGTCTGCCGCAGTCTGAATGTATGGAATGGAATGTATCAGGTGCTCAGCTGCTCATAAGCCTGCCAGAATGAGTGTGCGTGTATAAAACGAGCCCCAAAACCTGTGTGATTTAAGAGTGTTTCAGTTTCATGGGATTGTGTGACAGTGTGTGGCCCTGACGAAGGTCAAACCTAGGCAAAAACCTAATCCTGGTCAAACTACTGTACACCACCCTGCCAAATTTGGTGGAGCTAGGTCCAAAACTTTGGCTGTGCATAAAAGAGGAAAAGACATGCTTTCTTGCTATAGATAGACACTGACGAATGAGGTGCAGACATGAGACACAGGGTAAAGATTGCCCAGAATGGGGTTACAGCATGCTTTCCGTGCTCTACTTGTAACATTTTACTAATTGTGCACATACATGGCCAGAATTTATCATATCAAAACTTTTTACAGATCTTCTAAAGTAGTTCTCCAGAAAATGTATCAATATATGATTAAAGATGATAAAACATAGCATTAACGTTATGGTTGTTATAAAAGGGATAACACAGAAAGCCAGTTGCGGTGGGCACCTCCTCCCTGCATTATGAGTTACAAACAGGAAACACCCCCCAAACTTCTCTACCCAGTGCCACTGTGCAGACCACTGATACTATTACTTTACTGACTGCATCACTGTCCCCGAAAAGGAACACACACAACTATTTCGCATATATATCAACTGTCCTTAACATCAAGGGACAGCAAGTAACAGGAAGTAAAGACGTGTCTATGAGAAGTGAAAATTGACCTATTGAGTATTTACCAATATTACTATAAAATTGTGATACTTGTTAATTATAATTCCATCCTCTCTAAAACATGGACTATAAACATCCTGGTTTCGCATAAGCAATACAACTCTGCCTGGTGGTGTCGGGGTCAAGATATAGTGGTGGTGGTGGTGCTGGACCTGAGGAGACAGTATAGTGTGTCACATGCTCACACAGCGGCAAAGTGACCCTGGAAACTATTATAAAAGGTTGTCAACTAAGAACCTGTCACCTAAGAAATGTACGGTGGTCTTGCACTTTGTAACACTGGCTTCTAAACAGGACAGATTCGCGTGCACAAGGTTTTTATTTACCATTGCCAAAGACCAGATTTTACAGCAGGAAATGAATGGGCTGATCATTGAATTAGAACATTATATATATATATATATATATATATATATATATATATATATAACGAAACCTGAAGCTAGAGATATGCAATAGCAATACGAGACGATGTGACGATGCACAGATCGGGAACAATGTCACTGGAGGGTTTCCTTTCATGCCTCCGTGTGTCTAATAATCAATACATCAGCTTTCCGTCCGACAGCCGTGGACCATGAACACATCTGACATATACAATTACCTGCAAAGCCTGAGAAGCCGCCCAATAGCCAATGCTAAAATGCATGTACCGAGAACAGAATATAGCTGTCACCAAAGCAGCCGCCGCCTCTGTCACTCTGCTCCGGCTCATACACGTGGTGATGTTGTGCCGTTTCCGGGTCGCTCTGTGATGACGTAGACAACTTCCATTTTTACAAATGTGCAGATTGAAGTGATATATATATATTATATATATCTATCTATCTATATATAGATATATATATATCTATCTATATATCTATATATATATATCTATCTATCTATATATCTATATCTATATATATCTATATATATATCTATATATACACATATATATATATTACACCCATTCAGTACATATGTATGTTGCTTGCCTCTTATCGGTATCAATATGTATGATGTTAGAATTATAATTATGATAGACTGTAATCATCAAAGCCTGACTTCAGATTGTAAAACTACTCTGCTTTTTTTTTTTATCCTTAAGCTTGCCATATACCAGACCAACTTTCCGCCAACCATCTAGTCGGTTGGAGGGGATGAAAAATTCGGTAATGCATGGGATCAAATGACAATCAGCCATTTGCTCCCAAACACTGGAAAACAGATGAAAGCTGTTGTTCAGAAAATTATTTTTTTTGGTACTTCCGTATCTTTGCGGCCCCCTGGTTACGCTACGTAACGAGGAAATACTATTCGGCCCGCTCACTCGCTGCGCTCGCCACGCTGCGGGCACGGTGGCTCGCTTCGCTCGCCACATGGATTTGTTCCCCCTCCATGCCCACTTGGATGGTAGGGAATGACAGACGGTAGGGAATGACGGACACTGGCTCACCTTTACGCTAATGTCCAACATCATTCCCTACCATCCAACATCATTCGCTACCATCCAAGTGGGCATGGAGGGGGAATAAATCCATGTGGCGAGCGAAGCGAGCCACTGTGCCTGCAAGGGGCCGAATGGTATTTCCTCAAGTTTACCCTACTTACGAATCTTCACTGAATAGTGAAGATACGTAAGTAGCGTAACCAGGGGGCCGCAAAGATACGGAAGTACCTTTTTTTTAATCAAACAGATTTAAAAAAATTTGCCTGAACGACCTTTTTCGTGTTTTCTGGTGTGTGAGCAAATTGCTGATTGTCATTTGCTCCCATGCATTACTGGATTTTCATTCCCACCAGCCAACTAGATGGATGGTCGGAGGAAAGTTGGTCTGGTGTATGGCAAGCTTAACAGTTGATACAGTTCAGAATTGGCTATTGGAATATAAATAGGAATATAAATAGGAAAAGCAGAAGCACTTGATTGTTACATTGAAAAGAAAGTATGACTGACCAAAGTGCAGGTTGCATTTATAAACAGTTATTTATACAACGCTTATTTATTCAGTAGCGCTTTTTTAGGCTATCACATCAGTCCCTGCCCCGGTGGAGCTTACAATCTACATTCCTTACCACATGTACACCATACATGCCTACACTCCCGGGACAGTCGGGAGGCTCACGAAAATCGGAAAAGGAGGCAAATCTCCTGGCTGGCCGCCACCCTTTGCATATCCCCGCATCCACATACACAGCACCTGCAGCGGGGGGGGGGGGGAGATTACGCACTTTGCGCTGAATTGCGTCATCATGGCACCGCCCCCTGCTTCACAATGGTGATAATCTCACCGTTGTGAAGAGGGGACAGGGCCAAAAATTGCAGCAACCATGCAGTCACGCCCCCTGCTCCGCCTCCAATATTTTGTCATTTCCCCGCTACACCTCCCTATTGCCGAGTCATGCCCCCCCGCGTACAAGCCCGAGATAAATGCCGGCAAGTATGATGTATGCATACACACTAGGGTTAATTTTTTTTTCAAAAGTCCAATTTATCTACCAGGATTTTTTGGGGATTGTGGGGAGAAAATACGAACTCCACACAGTTAAGGTGCCCATCCACTAGCAGACCTCAGAACAACTGCACGATTACGACATGGCAATTGTGCAGTCGATTGTCAGTCTGTGATGAACCTACACTGAGCGAGCAGTCGTTCAGTGCAGGCTCATCAATCATCTGCAAACATGCTGAACCTGACGTTATCGTCAGGTTGTCCAGCATGTTTGCCCGATGATAGATGTCTAAACGACCAGCAGGAGCGCACATCACTGGTCGTTTGAGACATTTATCTTATCGATTTGCAAACGATTTATGAACGATTTAACAATAATTATATCTTCAGCGTTCAATCGCTCAATTTAATCGTCTAGTGCAGTGGTTCCCAAACGATGCGCCGTGGCACCCTGGGGTGCTTCGGGACACTTGCAGGGGTGCCTCAGGACACTTGCAGGGGTGCCTCAGGTTGGTTGTCCAGCACCAAATCAAATTATTTATGTGGACAAAAAAACCGAAAACCTGTCCACCACCACATAACTGACGCGAAGGATGACAGGTAAGCACAATTTATTTAGCTTTACTACTTTACACATTTTTTTCACAATTTCTCAATAACAAACTTTTGACTTAGGGGTGCCGTGGAAATAATGCTGATACTTTAGGGTGCCGTGATTCAAAAAAGTTTGGGAACCACTGGTCTAGTGGATGGGCCTCTTAAGTGCGGTGGTGGGAATCAAACCCAAGAGTCGACCTCAGTACTCGAGGGAGTAATGCTAACCTAGACACCAACCATGCTGCCCCAGTGGTGTTATCCAGACAGTTGAAGGTAAAATAATGAAAGGTGGTAGATTGAGGAAAGAGAAAGGTTGTCAGAGACAAAAAAAAATAAAAATATTGATAAATATTTAAAAATCCTAATAAATCAATGCATGCATATATTCCAGAATGTCAGATGATGAACAAAGGAATTCCTATAACAAGACACTGTTTTGCACACATTACTGGATGTGTGTACATTCTGTGGATGAATTTTAAATGCAAATCACAATATAAAAAAGGTTTAACTTACACAACTGCAAACAAGCTATTGAGACCTTTGAACTATGGATATTTTTTTTTACTGTGTGATCCCCACTTCATGGTTTTGTATGTCACTAAAATGTAAAATTAGGAATCCTCATAGGAATAATGTGCACAAATAGAGAAACTGCAGACGTGCTTTGCCCCCCCCCAAAAAATGATAATTAGCTAATTGCATCATTAGCATGTCTCCTATTTTACTTCATACACCCATTTATAATACAATAGGCTCACAATTGCCTATTTGCCTATTGCGGAGGCAGCAATACTTACTTTAGCATTGTGGAAGACCAAGTAAATAAAATAGGCAAAATTTTTTTTACTATCCAACCAATCCAAATATGTAGTTTACATCCTTTGGCAGCCCCAGCTGATGGAGCCAACCCCACCATGTAAGCATGCCTTCAGTTTTTGCTTTAGTTCATTGCTTTTTAGTTAATTGTGTTTTAGTTCATGATTTAATCATTGATGTATTTTATTTTAGTTAACCACTATCAGTGTTATCCACATGCACACCAACCGATGTCATCCGTGTCCTTTGACTGACTGTCCCGTGGGCCGATCAGATCTTGGGGGCATGGCTTCATGGATATAAGGGGTGGAGCTATGCTTTGTATCCCGATATCTTGTAAAAAAACAAAACAAAACCCAATTGAGTTATGCTGCTCCATCGATGGAGGGAAACCATCTGGTTCCCCCCTATCGATGGTAAAGAATTCAACATTGGCCATAAACCATTGATGGTTATGAATCATCAATGGTCGATGGCCATCCCTCTTTCTTAGTGGCAACGCTGCAATCACATGCAAGAGATCTGCCTCGTGGGAGTGTCATGGGTGTGTAGCTAGAGGTCCTGCATACAGGGAAGGGAAGCCTGATTCTGACAGATCTCTTGCACCTAACATGGGTCTGGGGCACGTGCCGATACTAATGATGACGGGTGCAGCTGTGGAAAACTCTAGGGGGTATATTTACTAAGGTGCGGGAGTGGAGATGTTGCCCATAGCAACCAATCAAATGGTACTTTAAATTATCTAGCACAGAGGTTCCCAAATTCCACCATTACAGTCCAGGTTTTAAGGATATCTATGCTTGAGTCCACATGGTTAAATCAAATTGACTGAGGTACTACCTAAGTCACCTGTGCTCAAGCATGGCTTTCCTTAAAACGTGGACTGTAACGAGTTTTTGGAACCTCCGATCTAGAACCTTCTAGAAGATAATAACTAGACTCTGATTGGTTGCTATTGGCAACATCTCCACTTCTATAAGCCATACTAGTAAATATACCCCTTGTGATTTAGATCTCCAAGATGTTCAATTAGTCACTGGAAAATGTTGGAATTTGTTTCCATGTAATAATGAAACAATACAGAGACCCATCATTTTGCGGGTAAGTTAACAAAAAACACGTTACTAGGCATTAAGCAGCACCAGGTTACTACATACTTACAGACTTTTAGCTCCCTCCTTCCGGGAGGGAGCTGTCGGTTTTTCACAGTGGAGGGCGTGTCGCGGCAAAAGGGGGCGTGGTGTGGCAGCAAGAGTGCGTCATAGTGGCCTGCCCCCTTTCCACAATGCCGCTATTAACGGCAATGTGAAGCAGGGGGCGGGGCCTCGATGATGCGATTCTGCCCGAATCGCGTTACGTGTCCCCCCTGCTGCCGGGGTTTATCATGGAACTGCGGAGGGGGTCGCCAGGGGCCGGGAGGCTTGCCTGCCTTTCCGGGGGGCCTGGGAGCGGCACCCGATTTTCGGAAGGCTCTCCGGCCGAATCGGGAGGATAGGCAAGTATGGGTTACTATCAGTTTGCAGAGGAAACTTGTCTGTCATCTAACAAGGAGAACTAAAAATAAATTATTCTAAAGTTATGACTACAAATAAAATTGCATTATAGCAAACAGTGCATGAAACATACACAGGCTAGCCTGTTTGTGTATAAGATATAGACAAATTACAAGCAGAGTAATTGTTGGAAGTATTGTATCACTATTCTGCAATAAAAAGCACTGATGTGCTACACAGGATTTGATACCAGTGGAACTGCTGGATGAACGACTTCAGCTCCTATTTATTTAGACCAGGGGTGGCCAGACTTTTGGACTTGGTGATCTACTTTTAAAGCTAAAAATCTTTTGTGATCTACCGAGTATCTACATTAGCATAAAAAATGTGGCAGGGCGTGCAAAACAGGGTTTGTGACCTCGCAACAAGGAGCATGGGGACTGTCGTGACAAAATCACACATTGACCCCCACAGTAAATAAATTAAATACATGGGTCCACACAGGAAAAAAAACAAAAAACATTGTCCCTCACATAAAAAAAATAAACCTACATTAAATTGCCCCAGGCCCCCCCCCCCCACCCCCCACATAATACTGAGCTGCCTGACAATCATTCACTGTGGCCGGGAACCCTCCTGCTTGTTGTGGCTGTGTACTGCTTTAAAATACACACAAGCAAGCAGTCTCTCTCCAGTCCAGTCTCTCCACTGTGATACGGCCGTATCACAGCCTGCTCTCTCCCTCTAACTTTGGCCCTACAGGGCTTCCCTAGCCCCTCCGCAACCCCCTGCCCCCGCACGTGAAAATGGGAGGTTCGGGGGCTGATGGCGTGATTCGCGCTGAGTCGCATCATCATAGACCCCTGTCTGCTTTACAATGCCGGTAATATTGGCATTATAAAGCGGGGCAGAGCCGCGATCGCGCCGGCACACCCCTGAACCGCCCACTTAAGCTGTTCCCACCTTCCCTGCTGCACCACCCTGGCAGCCCCCTCCCAGAGAGAGAATGCAGACTGTCGGTAAGTATGACATAAACAGGAAGCCGGGCGGTCACAGTGGAGTGTGAAACCGCGGCCACCGACAGCTGGATCGAAGACACTGCTCAGATCCCATCAACCACTGGACCACCAGGGCTTTTTTTGTGAGGAGGCGGCCCGACACCCCAAGTGACGCTGTAGCCCGTGGGTACACATGGCACCCTGCACCCTGCCCTGGAAGCTGCTAACTAGTCTGGATCGCAATCAACTGGTTGACTGCAGTTGACTGCAATCTACGTTTTGCCCACCCTGGATTTAGACTCTTGCCATTCCTGAATGTGCCTACTCACCACACATTTGCGTATGTGCAGAACTGGTTGTATGTGCACGCAGGCCCCCATATCTCTCTGCCTGATTGACAGGCGTTTGCGGGGGCAGAAACGGCCTGCGTTCCTGGAAATGGGGGCGTGCACCCCTGTTTTCTGAGAGTGGCAAGGCCAGGATCTGCGTCCACAGACTTCCTTGCCTCGCAGGCTGACAGGACCCAGCCAGGCTGCAGCTAGCTCCAGCTATCACAGCCTCACCAAAAGGGCAACCATCATGACAGATGGTCGCGATGGGTATCCCAGGCTGCGGTAGACAACTCCTGCTGCATTTGCATTATAGCAGGACGGAATGGAAAAGCTACTTGTGTGCGGCTTTGCAATTCCGTCCTCTGCTGAATCAGGCTCTTAGTTCCTTTATCAGAAGCAGGTCAGGGCTTCTCTGTCACTACTGTAAACTAGAACACTGACAGTGCCTAGGAGGCTCTTGTGCCATGTGATACCTTCTGTTTTATATTTCTGAACTTATTCCCAAAACTTTATTTTGCTTCAGAGCCTCATTCAGAGCCCATAAAGCCTAACGTGCTCCATACATCAGGCAACCGTTTCCCCCAAACTGACTGGAACCGCCGATCCACCGGTTGGAAACGCCGTTTGGCGGCCAATGATGATCGTTGATCTGTCTGAGAACCTGGGAATTTCTTCATGTTAAAAATCCCCGATCCTATTTTGGTCGGGATCGGCAAGTCAGGCAAATCCGTTACTGATGTATTGGGCCCTTTAGGCAAGATGTAGTTTGGGCAGGGGCAGTTTAATAGTGGCCATGTCCTGAGTAGACTGAAGAGCGTGCCATAGTCTACTGCACCGATATCCGGGTACATGGAACATGCAACATTTTCCTGGTGATTTCAGATCTGCGCATGTGCGGATCTAAGAGAAAAGGGCATCTGTGCCATTTCCCATTGATTTCTGCGGCGTGATGTAGAGGTAAGTATCATGAATGGGTACAGTGTTTGCTCCCCTGGCCCGATTGCACCACACAAACCGCACCTATTATAGATACACCCATGTATTTGAGGCTCCCTTGCGTCTTCCACTTGTAAAAGAAAACTCTCCAAAACCTCACAAAAACACACATAAAAACAGGTTACTGATATATGGGTCCCTAAGTGTCCCCTGTGCCCTAGGTGGAGGCATAGGTTTCCTAATCAGAGATTACGCTCTGTTTTGGACTCACATTCACAAATTATTCTGCCAGCCATGAAATATTGATATTGAAATAAACTCAAATTTTAAATCAAAAAGTTTGAAACGAGTAGCTTGAGTGTTGGACGTCAGTAAGTAACACTACCTACTGCCTCATAAGACGCTCATCCCATTTGCAGATAAATCAGCGCTATTTGCCTACAAGGTGCTAGATAAATGCTAAGTAGAATCTGATTGGTGGTTGCTATGGGCAACATCTCCACTTCTAAAAACCTGCACTTTAGTAAATATACCCTTCATTCTCTATGAAGAATCCAAAAATGAACTTTAAAGACATTATCACTTCATTCTGTTGCACACTTCCCACTGCAAAAAGCTCCGTGGTTTAGCTGTTCCGTTCCCATTCAGGAATTAACTAGTTCCTGTTGCAGATATATGTCTATTAATATTGCTGTGGAAAAAATGAAACGATACATTGAAGCAATTTTTTCCTTTGATACAGAGAATAACAAACATTATAATAATATAGAATTAAATTGAACTCAAAGTAGACCTGTCACCTACACACTACACAGAGCTGTGAGATAACAATGAGAGCAATTTACTAACATTTATGTGCGGTCTTGTGCTGAACAGTAGGAAACATTCAGATACTGCTTTCATGGAATGGCTCTAGGCCAGTGGTTTTCAACCGGTGTGCCGTGGCACACTAGTGTGCCGTGGCCGGTTGTGAAGTGTGCCGTGGGGCTGTCAGAGCCACCGGGCACATTTTACTGTACTTCAGCATCCCGGGCCGCTTAGCTCCTCTGGGAGACTCAGGCGCGACCGGGTAGTGACCTGCAAAGATGCGGCGGCGTGACATCACAGGTCACGCACGCCGCGTTCACTGCCCTCCAGCCCGCTCTGCCAGCCAACGCCCTGCGCCAATCAGCCAGCCCGCGCTGTGTCCAGGCAGGCTCTGCAGCCTGCCTGGAAGCCCGCCCGCACGCGATCCTGCTGCAGTGTGAGTGACAAGGGGGGAAGAAATGTGGGTTTTGTGGGGACCAGACATTTTTTTCTTCTTCGTGGGTACCAGCCATAGTTTATTTTTTCGTGGGAACCAGTAATGTTATTTTTTTTTACTGAGAACCAGCCATATGTTATCCAGCCCTATATTTGCCTATTTAGTGGGGAACAATGTGTTTTGTTTTGTTTTTTGTTTCTGTGGGGCCAGCCATAGGTTTCTTTTTCTGTGGGGAGCAATTCTGTGGGGTGCAATGTGGTATGGTTGTTTTTTTTGTGGGGAGCAATGTGGGTTTTTTTTCTGTTAGGCCAGCCAGTGGGATTGTTTTATTCTTGTGGGGGCCAATGTAGTGTGTTTTTTATTCTTGTGGGGGCCAATGTAGTGTGTTTTGTTCCTGTGGGAACTAATGTAGTGTGTTTTTTCATAGTCCGCGCTAGGGGTGAGCGGGTTCGGATTTCTGAAATCCGAACCCCCCCGAGCCCCCCCGATCCGAGTCCGATCCGAGTCAGGCTCGACTTTTCCCGCCTGACTCGGATCTGAAATCGAGGCAAAACGTCATCTTCCCGCCTTCCGAGTCTCGCGGGTTTTGGATCCTATATAAGGTACACACGTCGGCGCCATTTTCTCACTCGGCTGTGGACAGTGAAGAGGGAGGGTGGGAGTTAGGGCTGTGTAGTGTAGTGTAGTGTAGTGCTGCTGTTGTCCACTACTTCAAAGTCCATAGGGGCTGGCTGTGTTGTGCTGTGCTGCTGTTGTTAATAGGGGCTGTGTCCACTACTTCAAAGTCCATAGGGGCTGGCTGGACTGTGTTGTGCAGTCAGTTCTCCATAGGGGCTGTGTCCACTCCAAAGTCCTGTGCAGTGTCCCAGTCCTAAAGGAGTGCTGTAGTGTTGTCCAGGGGGTGCTCTGTCCATCAGGGGTGCTCCCCCAAGTGCTAAAAAAATAATATATTTTCTGTGTTTGTGAATTGTGTGCGCAGTAGCCGCACGTGCATCAACAAAGTAGTGCCAAGCGTGCGCCTGTGTCATAAGTAAAGGGCCGGCTGGCTTGACCGTTAAGGGTGCTGTAACCCCCGAAAGTACACTCCAGTCCAAACCAAAAAAAAAATTATTTTCTGTGTTTGTGAATTGTGTGCGCAGTAGCCGCACGTGCATCAACAAAGTAGTGCCAAGCGTGCGCCTGTGTCATAAGTAAAGGGCCGGCTGGCTTGACCGTTAAGGGTGCTGTAACCCCCGAAAGTACACTCCAGTCCAAACCAAAAAAAAAATTATTTTCTGTGTTTGTGAATTGTGTGCGCAGTAGCCGCACGTGCATCAACAAAGTAGTGCCAAGCGTGCGCCTGTGTCATAAGTAAAGGGCCGGCTGGCTTGACCGTTAAGGGTGCTGTAACCCCCGAAAGTACACTCCAGTCCAAACCAAAAAAAATATTATTTTCTGTGTTTGTGAATTGTGTGCGCAGTAGTCGCACGTGCATCAACAAAGTAGTGCCAAGCGTGCGCCTGTGTCATAAGTAAAGGGCCGGCTGGCTTGACCGTTAAGGGTGCTGTAACCCCCGAAAGTACACTCCAGTCCAAACCAAAAAAAAAATTATTTTCTGTGTTTGTGAATTGTGTGCGCAGTAGCCGCACGTGCATCAACAAAGTAGTGCCAAGCGTGCGCCTGTGTCATAAGTAAAGGGCCGGCTGGCTTGACCGTTAAGGGTGCTGTAACCCCCGAAAGTACACTCCAGTCCAAACCAAAAAAAATATTATTTTCTGTGTTTGTGAATTGTGTGCGCAGTAGTCGCACGTGCATCAACAAAGTAGTGCCAAGCGTGCGCCTGTGTCATAAGTAAAGGGCCGGCTGGCTTGACCGTTAAAGGGTGCTGTAACCCCCAAGTACACTCCAGTCCAAACCAAAAAAAAAATTATTTTCTGTGTTTGTGAATTGTGTGCGCAGTAGCCGCACGTGCATCAACAAAGTAGTGCCAAGCGTGCGCCTGTGTCATAAGTAAAGGGCCGGCTGGCTTGACCGTTAAGGGTGCTGTAACCCCCGAAAGTACACTCCAGTCCAAACCAAAAAAAAAATTATTTTCTGTGTTTGTGAATTGTGTGCGCAGTAGCCGCACGTGCATCAACAAAGTAGTGCCAAGCGTGCGCCTGTGTCATAAGTAAAGGGCCGGCTGGCTTGACCGTTAAAGGGTGCTGTAACCCCCGAAAGTACACTCCAGTCCTAACCAAAAAAAAATTATTTTCTGTGTTTGTGAATTGTGTGCGCAGTAGCCGCACGTGCATCAACAAAGTAGTGCCAAGCGTGCGCCTGTGTCATAAGTAAAGGGCCGGCTGGCTTGACCGTTAAGGGTGCTGTAACCCCCGAAAGTACACTCCAGTCCAAACCAAAAAAAAAATTATTTTCTGTGTTTGTGAATTGTGTGCGCAGTAGCCGCACGTGCATCAACAAAGTAGTGCCAAGCGTGCGCCTGTGTCATAAGTAAAGGGCCGGCTGGCTTGACCGTTAAAGGGTGCTGTAACCCCCGAAAGTACACTCCAGTCCTAACCAAAAAAAAATTATTTTCTGTGTTTGTGAATTGTGTGCGCAGTAGCCGCACGTGCATCAACAAAGTAGTGCCAAGAGTGCGCCTGTGTCATAAGTAAAGGGCCGGCTGGCTTGACCGTTAAGGGTGCTGTAACCCCCGAAAGTACACTCCAGTCCAAACCAAAAAAAAAATTATTTTCTGTGTTTGTGAATTGTGTGCGCAGTAGCCACACGTGCATCAACAAAGTAGTGCCAAGCGTGCGCCTGTGTCATAAGTAAAGGGCCGGCTGGCTTGACCGTTAAGGGTGCTGTAACCCCCGAAAGTACACTCCAGTCCAAACCAAAAAAAAATTATTTTCTGTGTTTGTGAATTGTGTGCGCAGTAGCCGCACGTGCATCAACAAAGTAGTGCCAAGCGTGCGCCTGTGTCATAAGTAAAGGGCCGGCTGGCTTGACCGTTAAGGGTGCTGTAACCCCCGAAAGTACACTCCAGTCCAAACCAAAAAAAATATTATTTTCTGTGTTTGTGAATTGTGTGCGCAGTAGTCGCACGTGCATCAACAAAGTAGTGCCAAGCGTGCGCCTGTGTCATAAGTAAAGGGCCGGCTGGCTTGACCGTTAAAGGGTGCTGTAACCCCCAAGTACACTCCAGTCCAAACCAAAAAAAAAATTATTTTCTGTGTTTGTGAATTGTGTGCGCAGTAGCCGCACGTGCATCAACAAAGTAGTGCCAAGCGTGCGCCTGTGTCATAAGTAAAGGGCCGGCTGGCTTGACCGTTAAAGGGTGCTGTAACCCCCGAAAGTACACTCCAGGCCAAACCAAAAAAAAATTATTTTCTGTGTTTGTGAATTGTGTGCGCAGTAGCCGCACGTGCATCAACAAAGTAGTGCCAAGAGTGCGCCTGTGTCATAAGTAAAGGGCCGGCTGGCTTGACCGTTAAAGGGTGCTGTAACCCACAAAGTACACTCCAGTCCAAACCAAAAAAAAAATTATTTTCTGTGTTTAGCCGCACGTATATATCAAATCGATATAACATAAATGGAGGACCAAACTTTCTCCGATAAAAATAAAATAGAGAAAGATCAAGAACCACTTCCTCCTAGTGCTGAAGCTGCTGCCACTAGTCATGACATAGACGATAACATGCCATCAACGTCGTCTGCCAAGGCCGATGCCCAATGTCATAGTAGAGGGCACATACAATCCCAAATGGCAAAGTTCAGGAAAATGACCTTGAAAAAGACATTTAAATCAGCTGAAGAGAAACGTAAACTTGCCAATATGCCATTTACGACACGGAGTGGCAAGGAACGGCTAAGGTCGATCCCTAGTATGTTCATGACTAGTGGTTCAGCTTCACATGACGATGGAAGCCCTCCTCCCACTAAAAAAATCAAAAGAGTTAAGCTGGCAAAAGCACAGCGAAGAACTGTGCTTTCTAAGAAGATATCACAAATCCCCAAGGAGAGTCCAAGTGTGGTGGTGGTTGCGATGCCTGACCTTCCCAGCACTGGACGGGAAGAGGTGGCTCTTTCCACCATTTGCATGCCCCCTGCAAGTGCTGAAAGGAGCACCCACAGTCCACTTGCTGATATGCAAATTGAAGATGTCACTGTTGAAGTACAACAGGATGAGGATACTGGTGTAGCTGGCGCTGAGGAGGAAGTTGGCGAGGAGGATTCTGATGGTGATGTGGTTTGTTTAAATCAGGCTCCGGGGGAGACAGTTGTTGTCCGTGGGATGAAAAAGCCCATCACGGTCATGCCTGGGCAGAAGACCAAACATTCCACCTCTTTGGTCTGGCAATATTTCTATCCAAATCCGGACAACAACTGTCTTGCCATATGTACCATATGTAAAGGTGAAATAAGTAGGGGTAGGGACGTCAACCACCTAGGAACATCCTCCCTTATACGGCACCTGCAGCGCGTTCATAAAAAGTTACTGTCAAGTTCAGAAACTTTGGCTAAGACCGTAAGCAGTCCAGGGACACCTAAATCCCGTTGTCCTGTTGTATCCAAGCGCCTGCAAACCACACCGTCAACTCCCTCCTCGTCAATTTCCTCCTTAGTCAGGATCGGAAGTAGTCCTGCAGGCCATGTCACTGGCATGACTGACTCTCCTATCCGGGATTCCTCTGGAGGATCCTGCATTGCTACGCCTACTGCTGCCGCTGCTGCTGTTGCTGCTGCTGGGAGTCGTTCATCATCCCAGAGAGGAAGTAGGAACACCACTACTTTTACTAAACAATTGACCCTCCAACAGTCCTTAGCGAGGAGGATGAAGTACGACAGCAGTCATCCTGAAGCAAAACGTATAACTGAGGCCTTGACTGCTATGTTGGTGTTAGACGTGCGTCCGGTATCCACCATTAGTACAGTGGGATTTAGACAATTGATGGAGGTAGTGTGTCCCCGGTTCCAAATACCGTCTAGATTCCACTTCACTAGGCAGGCGATACCGAGACTGTACAGAAACGTCAGAAAAAGTGTCCTCAGTGTCCTGAAAAATGCCGTTGTACACAATGTCCACTTAACCACGGACATGTGGACAAGTGGAACAGGGCAGACTAAGGACTATATGACTGTGACAGCCCACTGGGTAGATGTATCACCTTACGCAGCAACAGCAGCAGCGTCACCAGTAGCAGCATCTCAGAAACGCCAGCTCGTTACAAGGCAGGCTACGCTGTGTATCACCGGTTTCAGTAAGAGGCACACCGCCGACAACCTCTTAGAGAAACTGAGGGAAATCATCGCCCAGTGGCTTACCCCACTTAGACTCTCCTGGGGATTTGTGATATCTGACAACGCCACCAATATTGTGCGGGCATTACATCTGGGCAAATTCCAGCACGTCCCATGTTTTGCTCACACAATAAACTTGGTGGTGCAGAATTTTCTGAAAAGCGACAGGGGCGTGCAGGAGACGCTTTGGGTGGCCCGAAAAATTTCTGGCCACTTTCGCCATTCAGCGACTGCGTGCCGAAGACTGGAGCGCCAGCAAACACTCTTGAACCTGCCCCGCCATCACCTGAAGCAAGAGGTTGTGACACGGTGGAACTCAACCCTCTATATGCTTCAGAGGATGGAGGAGCAGCAAAAGGCCATACAAGCCTATACATCCACCTATGACATAGGCAAAGGAGGGGGTATGCACCTGACTCAAGCGCAGTGGAGAATGATTTCCGTGTTGTGCAAGGTTCTCCAGCCCTTCGAACTTGCCACACGTGAAGTCAGTTCAGACACTGCCAGCTTGAGTCAGGTCATTCCCCTCATCAGGCTTTTGCAGAAGCAGCTGGAGAAAGTGAAGGAGGAGCTAAGACGGAGCGATTCCGCTCGGCATGTGGGACTTGTGGATGAAGCCCTTCATTCGCTTTGCCAGGATTCCAGGGTGGTCAATCTGTTGAAATCAGACCACTACATTTTGGCCACCGTGCTCGATCCTAGGTTTAAAGCCTATGTGGTGTCTCTCTTTCCGGCCGACACAAGCCTGCAGAGGTGCAAAGACCTGCTGGTGAACACACTGTCAGCTGAAGCGGAACGTGACACGTCAACAGCTCCTTCTTCATTTTCTCCTGCAACTGGGGCTGCCAGGAAAAAACTTAGGTATCCTAAGCAACCCGCTGGCGGTGATGCAGGACAGGCAGGACCAAGTTTGGACATCTGGTCCGGACTGAAGGACCTGGCAACAATTTCTGACATGTCTACTGTCACTGCATATGATACTGTCACCATTGACAGAATGGTGGAGGATTACATCGGTGACAGCATCCAAGTAGGCATGGCAGACAGTCCATACCTGTACTGGCAGGAAAAAGAGGCAATTTGGAGGCCCCTGTACAAACTGGCTCTATTTTACCTGAGTTGCCCCCCCTCCAGTGTGTACTCCGAAAGAGTGTTTAGTGCAGCCGGGAACCTTGTCAGCGAAAGGCGTAGGAGGTTGCTTCCACAGAATGTGGAGAAGATGATGTTCATCAAAATGAATTATCAGCTCTTCCAGGGAGACCAGCCTCCAGAAGGTACAGAGGGACCTGTGGTGGTGGATTCAAGTGGGGACGAGTTAATACTTTGTGAGGATGAGGATGTACACACTGAAGAGGGTGAGGAATCGGTGGATGAGGAGGATGAGGATGACATCTTGCCTCCATAGAGCCAGTTTGTGCAGGGACACATTAATTGCCAGCTTGTTTTGTGGGGGCCCAAACGAACCAATCATTTCAGCCACAGTTGTGTGGCAGACCCTGGCGCTGAAATGATTGGTTTGTTAAAGTGTGCATGTCCTGTTTATACAACATAAGGGTGGGTGGGAGGGCCCAAGGACAATTCCATCTTGCACCTCTTTTTTTTCTTTGCATTATGTACAGTTTGGGGCCTAGTTTTTCAAACTGCCATCCTGTCTGCCACTGCAGTTTCACGCCTAGATGGGTCACGTGTTTGTGCCGCCCACTCGTGTCGCTTAGCATAGTCATCCAGCTACCTCGGTGCAACGTTTTGGACATAAAAACACTATTGTGAGGTGTGAGGTGTTCAGAATAGACTGGAAATGAGTGGAAATTAAGGTTATTGAGGTTAATAATAGCATAGGAGCAGAAAAACCTACAAATTCTGTGATTTTAGCTGTTTTTATGCTTTTTTAAAAAAAAATACAGATCCAAAACACAAAACCCAGAACCCAAAACACGGAAGGGTGGTTTTGGCAAAACCAATCCAGATCCAAAACACGAAGAAAGATCCAGATCCAAAACCAAAACACAAAACACGAAAAGTGGCCGGTGCACACCCCTAGTCCGCGCACACCGCATCGCCGGATAGTGTGCCTTGGCAATTTTAAAATCTTGTGTAGTGTGCCGCGAGTTAAAAAAGGTTGAAAATCACTGCTCTAGGCAGATAAAATAATGCTGTTTGGTTGCTATGACGTTGAGCAAATTTGCACCTAAATGACCTAACAGACGGTGTAGTGGTTAGCATTGCTGCTTTACAGCACTGAGGTCATGGGTTCGATTCCCACCATGGCCCCATTGTGCGGAGTTTGTATATTCTCCCTGTGTTTCCTCCAGGTACTCCAGTTTCCTCACACACTCCAAAAATATACTGGTAGGTTAATTGGCTCCCAACAAAAGAAAATTAACCTGTGTGTGTGCATGTGACAGGGAACATAGAGTGTTAGCTCCACTGGGGCAGGGACTGATGTGAGTGGCCAAATATTCTCTGTAAAGCGCTGCGGAATATGTGTGTGCTATATAAATAACTAGTAATAAATAAATATCATTGGGCCTGATTTAGAGATAAATACCATGTCACTGTTTGTGGATTTGAGTGTTTTTATTTTGTACTATACATGCCCCAGAGTCACACTGTGCACGCGCCACATTATATTACTATTGGCAGTCACGGGGAGGATTTGGACTCATAGTAATTCACAATCAGTGAGCATTTGTGTAATGGGGGGTGGAGAGTCAAAAGAAGGTGTGTTGCAACCGTTTCGAGGGTGGGGTCTTGGTGAGTCAAAAGCAGGTGAGCCATGACCGTTTTTGGGACATTTACATATTGTAGTACCACTGCTTACGGAATCGCAGTTGTGACGGGATTTGCGTTCAACACTCAACAGGGGAATATTAATGCAGCGAGGGGGAGGGCTGTGTGCGGCAGGCTCCCCCACCCTACTGACCATGGCCAGCACCACCTATGATGGTACATACGCCAGGGAGAGCAAAGTGCCAGAGTCTTTGTTTTCACCACACAGTGCCATCTTTCTGAAGATATCACTGAGAAGATGCCGTCTCCTGCACGTCATACAGCGAGGAGACCTGCTTGTTGTCACCGCCACACCAGGCATGTATCTGGGTGCAGGGCGTGCAGTACGGGGCTCCCCTAGACCCAGGGACCTGTGTGTATCACACTCCTTGCATCCATTATAAATACACCTATGACACTCAACTCTCACTCACTGGTCCTGACAGTGAAACAAGTAGCAGAAGCATAGAAACTGGTGAAGACTCTGGGGCTGCTGGGGAATGGGATGTACACCTGTTTACACTATGCATGCCGCATATGCGGAAATGCAGATATGTGTACATATGACATAAGAGGCAAATCAGGGGATGGCTGGGGCAGATTGCAGTTAGGATGTGCTCACACAAATGCAGGCTTGCAGGGACATACAGATACACCTGTCAGTGGGCGTGTATTTTACAGATGCCTGAGGCTAGTGCAGTGATCCATTCTGTTGATGATGATCAGTAGAAAGGACCTTTCAGTGGCGTAACTCCCGGTGGCAACTGTCGGGGGCACAGAGGAGGTGCAGACTGTTTGAGGCGCACTCTGGGCTGACTCTGTTACTTCCCTAGCCATTGGGCACTATAATCCAGAGCGGCTTGCCAGAGGTGCAACCTCCAAACTGCACCTTCTGTGCATGCGAGACTCCCCGTTGCGTCTTTCTTCTCCATCTGTCAATATCCATCCGTCAATATAGGATAGGGCGTACAAGACTAACATGGTGCACATACAATGTTACTGGCCAGATCTGTTTTACATTAAGTGCATGTGTATTTATAACATTATTTCTATACACGTAGAACATCTTTTAATGTTGTAATTGCATTTTATAATTTGCATAGTTTAGTATGTTGCAATTCTTCTGTTTTGTAGTGAATGCCCCCAATGTGCCTCGTGCCTCACTAATTCCTGGAATTCTTGGTTTGTCAGTATAGGAATATTTGAGTGTAAAATATACAGTATATGATATGTATTCTCACTAAGCTCAGTGGAGTTAAACAGATGTGGAAAGCATGCTAAGCTACTATCTATAAAACTGAATCATTATGATATAACGCTGGACGGTATGCTGGCGCTCAGAAGACCGACAGTGGTATCCCGATCTTCAAAATCCCGTCAGAGGGCGGTAAGTACCCTACCCCTCCCCCTCTCCCCCTTAACCCTCCTTCAGTGGTTCCTAAACCTAACCTCGCCCCGATGCTACCTGACCCTCACCCCCCCTTCCCGCACCCTAAACCTAACCCTCCCAGGGGGTGCCTAGCCCTAACCTCCCCAGGTGGTGCCTAACCCCCTCTCCCAGCAGCCTAACCCTCCCCTTACCCACTCAGGGGTCCCTAATATTAACCCCCTCATCCCTGGGCTAATGCTAGTATGCTTCGTGATGCCGACATCGGTATCTTGATCCCTTCGGAATCCTGACGGGCGTCAGGATTTCGGCATTGGTATATCGACATCTGGCATCCTGTCTGCCGGCATCTTAACCGCATCCCCTATAAAACACCATTCATAGTACATAAGACCGTTATTCCAAAACGTATGGAGTAGAACATCCTTTGCTATTGGCGATTTCCCATCACCTGGTAAATCACCATACAGTAAGACATTGGACAACGGTTTATAATCTTCTCCCATCACTTATAATCCTTAATTTATATGGTGCCACACAGGGGCGTCTTTAGAGAAGTGGGGGCCCATGTGCACTCCCCGTGCGGGGCCCCCTCCTCTCCCCCCGGTGGCCGGCAGCCGACTTACGCGGCTGGCCAGCCACCGGAGCATTAGTAGACTCCGGGCACTAGAGTGTGCCCGGAGTCTACTGTGCATACGCAGAACGCTGGGAAAATGGCCACGGCGGCCATTTTTCCGGTGTTCTAAGCGGCGCTGACAGCCGCCGCGGGACCACGGACAGGTAAGTTTAAAATAATATGGGTGCAGGGTGTGCGGTATGGGGCCTCCCTGGACCTGGGGGCCCGTGTGCCACGCACACACTGCACCCATTATCCTTACCTAGTACAGAAACAGTATAAAAAATTTACTTTAAAAGTACAAAACATTGCAGAGCATGGACAAGGTTTATAAACATTGCTGCAGGTGTCGGAAGAACCCAAAGGTTTGGTGCCGTTGTAGGCATTGGGGAGGAGATGATGGTATAAGTGGGGGAAGGAAAAGCACACGAGAGAAGAGGGCCAGGTGGGCATTTCCATGGTTTGCCCAACTCCAGATCACATTAATTTGTTGGCTTCCTGCAACTTTCACTATAATTCATTGTTTTATTTTCATGGCTTCCTTCTATGTATTGAGCCATGTATTTATATCATCAGGCAACATTGTCTATTTTATCTGCGCTGGTTTCTGACACAGCTCAGTCGCACTCTGGGCCCGATTCAGACCCGCTCGCTAGGAAGTGTTAGCACGCAGCCGATGTTTGCATTGTGCGCATGCGTACGTATCGCAGTGCATGAACCAGTCCGTGTGATCGAGAAGCATTCGCTCGCTGCGCATAGACAGCTCGGCTAAATGAGTGTCAGGAAAAGCCGTTTGTGGGAGGCGACAGGGGTTGGTCGATAAAAACGGGGGAGTGGTGGTGCGAACGCAGGCGTTCCCGAGCATCTTAACGCTGTTTCAGAGGCGTGCATAATTAAGACACAGCGCCATAGTACACGTCACTTTGCAGATTATTACACTGAAGTGCTCGCAATGCTTGCGGTTAGGTATGGTCAACCACAAGTGCTGCGTTCGCTTCCGATGGTACTCGATGTCACCGATGGTTGCATATACATCCTGGAGATGATGTGCATAAGTGAGCATCTTAAGACAGGCTGGTGGGTGTCTGCACACACAGCGCGATCGCACGCCAAGACATAGTGGGCGTGCTAATGCCTTGCCGTGCGATCGCCTGCCTTGCCGAATTTGCATATCTTGGCTGCGTGCGAACGCATCTAGCGAGTGGGTCTGAATCGAGCCCTCTATCCATTGCATGCAGTTGTATTCTGGAAGCAATTTTTTTTTTTTTAATGCAACACAATCAAACAACTCTGCCTGATAATATAAGCACTTGAATGAAAAACACAGAGAAACACTAATATGAAAAACCACCAAATTCAGTAGGAATCGAAAGATGTCAAGGAAAAGCTAATAAACTAAAATTACATGAAGGGGAAAAGCCCTTTTACGTGCAGTAATAGCAGAATTATAATGAAATAACACAGCATTGCACTATACAAAACGTAAAACGTGGTGCTGCGTACCAGAAAACACCTGGTTCTGCACTGCTGGATGATCCTTCCAGCGCACAATAAAGGTGCACACCTACCACCTGCTCTCAGGAGAATCCTAAGTCCCCCAGGTGGTCCCTAAACCTAACCCTCTACCCCCGCAGCTAGATGCTAAGACACCCTGCTTACCTTTTGTTCAGTATGCCGGGTGTCGGGATTCCGTGGTGGGGATAATGTTAGGCATCAGGATTTCAACGCCTATCTTTAGTCCCATGTCAGGATAGCGCCCGCCAGTATCCTGACTGCACCCCGTGTGGGGTTGAGATTGATTTAAAGCAGGGGGATGATAGTGTGCGTATGTGGTGGATTTCAGAATGAGGAAGGGTGACAGCAGGTGGTGGGCAAGGTGGAGGTTTAGGGCCTCATTCAGAGGCGGTCGTAGGATGCAAGCGGTCATCCTGAAACAGGGCGGCCACTTGCATCCTGAACGGCCGCCTCCATGACGGTCGTTAGGCTGTGGGTTAACACCCACAGCTCTAACGACCGACAAGGGTGATGGTCGCGATGGTCAAGACCATCGCGACCATCGGGGCTTACGACGAGACCCTAAGGTAGGGTCTCGTCAACCTTAAGCCCCAGGGAGCTTCCTGCTCTGATCGAGCAGGAAGCTCCCCACTGACATCACTGATGATGTCAGTGGGGCCGCCCCCAAATGGCAAGCGTTCCTACTGGAACGCCTCCGTTTGGCCAGGCACACCCCCGGCCCACCCAGAAAACGGGGCGAGCTGTCACTCAACATCGACAGCTCGCCCCGTCTACGACGAGACCCCTAACGACAAATCACCCGTCGTTAGCCGGGTCTCGCACATACGCATGACGGAGCCGGCTCTGTCGTGCGCATGCGCTGTGGGGCAACATCGAGTCTGTCGTGAGCGCTCAGCGCTCAGGACCGACTCTGAATGAGCTCCTTAGTGTGGTGTGGGTGGAGAAGAGGAGAGGTAACTTGGAGAAAAGGGATCTACAGTTAAGCTCACTCCACCTCTCTATGGGGCATAATTATAAAGTTAATTCTATCCTTAAAACATGCAAAAATGTCTGTTTCCTCATTGTATAAGGATAGAATTAAGTATCACTAGTATTACAAGGAGGTAAACAAGGGGGAGAGGTTGCAGTTGCTAAATTCTATATTATATAAGAGCTGGGATACCCAATGTTGCCTGGGATGAATACTGGACCCTGAAGTACACCTGTAGCCTTTATTTTATTTTTTTTACCTTGTCCTCACCTAACCTGGATAATTATGCATATTAGGAGTAAATGACAGTGCAGGCAGGCGTATTCTCATACCGTTTGGCAAGGCCTTCTCGAGGCATGTTCAACCAGTGCGGTTGAACAGGGGCGCCACCCCTCAACCATCCTGATTTCAGCGGGACAGTCCGGGTTTTCGGGCACTTCCCAACTGTTCCACCCATGGGCCGAAGTGTCCCGCCGGTGGTCAGGAAGTTGGGCACCCCCTCCGCCGCAGCTGTGCGGCGGTGCCGGCTCCGGAGAAGAGGAATGAGGCATCCATCCAGTGGAGGGAGAGGGCGCGGGGGAGCCTAGCTACTGACGGAGTGCTCGGTTCGCCCCCAATCGGACGTGAAATGGGAGGCGTGCCATACAGGCACGCCACAAAATAGCATAATTTAGGGGCGTGGCCTATGGTGAGGTCACGCCCTTTTCAGGTGAGCGGCTTCGCCATGCACAGATTAAGGGGGCGTCGGATTGCGTGGCTGCACAGTGCGCGGCTCCTCCTGGAGCCGGCCCTGCCGGTTAGAGTGTTGTATATTAGAAGCAGACTGACTCACAGAACAGAAATCAGTATAGCTTCCAAAATCACTTGAGTTTCAGAAATCACTGCAGAACAGAGGGGGTGATTCAGCTGCGGATGGATATGCTATTGCAGCTACTAACATTCTGTGATAGCTGTAATATGGTATCGCAGCAGGAGGCGTTACGCCTCCTCATTGCATTACTGATCCGAGCTGTGTCCAAGGATGCAGCATCGATCATCTGCAATCCCTTCGGCTGGCTGATTGACCATGGGGTCATGCAAGCCAGCCGCTGCAGATGAGTAAAAGAGGCCAGGAAATCTCTATCAGCCAACGGAGATCCTGGCCTCTCCACTCCCCCCCCCCCCCCAACGGCGGTGACGCGTCTCCATTTTAGGAGGCGGAGGATGATTTGGCCGCCCGCTCCACGGCCAGAAAAGGCAGTAGACTGACAATCACTGTAGTGTAATGTGTGAGGAGAGCGGGTCCAGGGTGAGCGGTAGGGTAGGTAGTGTGTGTGGGGGGAGCGGGTGCAGGGTTAGGGGTAGTGCGTACGACGCTGAAAAAGAGACGTAAGAGGACAGCGCTGCAGAAGGTGAAAAATTAAGGACTAATTAAAATTTTTCCTTAAAATATGGATTTTAGAAAAAATTAGACCTGCTCTGGAGGCGCTCAAAAAAAAATGTAAGCACTCAAAAAGAGAAAAAAAATTATCAAAACCTTGCACCCAATTTAATACCAAAAAACTTGCACCTGTGGGATATAAACTACTTGGGGGATGCAGTCAATAGGGGATTCTGGCGGTCAGAAAGCCAGCCCCAGAATCCCAATACCTGTCAGAATACCGACCGCCGGCATCCCGAAGGTGAGTAGCGAGGTTAGGAAGTGGGTTAGCGTTAGGCACTAAGGGGAGGATTAGGCACTAAGGGGGAGGGTTAGGTTTAGGGTGTGGGCAATGGGAGGTTAGGCTTAGGCACCTGGGAGAGATGGTTAGGGTTAGGGTAGGGAGAGGGGCAGGGTTTGGATACCGACCGACTGACAAAGCTGTAGATAACTGGAAACTCGTTAGGCAGACCCTATATACAGATCCCGGACTTTTTATACATGAACATACTGGTTTATGAAGATTAAACATCAAGAGACTTTCCTCTCCGGTCCAATCGTATCCTAATTTTGAAAGACACAGGAGCTCAGGAATTACCCTAAGCGGGACTGCACAGAGCTGCAGGAAAGAATCTAACACCCCAGGAATCCTCTTCGTATTTGGTATGGACTCCTGGTTTTGGACACGGTAAATCACTTTACAATATCTACCTGCAGATCAGGAACTTTGTCAACCAGTGACTTTCATTATATTCAACTCAAGTGTCAGGATTTCTGTACATAATACTTTATAATTATTCTCATTCTCACCGAATGTCATATTTTATTTTATTATATTGTTTTATTTTATCTATGAAATGTGAATAAATGTACCTTTTTTATATCTACCTCTGTGCTGTGTTCTAATATACACAATATATTGCGCTGTTCCAACCACGTTAACCTTAGATGTCGGTATCCTAACCCTGTTGGGATACCAGCATCAGGATTCTGACCGCTGGGACCCAAACATGGCATCCCATACCCATCCCCCTATTTGGATATGCCCCTAGATCTGTTATCCCAACTGCTAATTTTGACTGGCGTTAGAGTAAATCTAAGTGTATTTTCTATAGATAAACAATTTATAACTGGAGTACCCGGTCAGAAACCAGATAGAGGAGGGGGTGGGTCCCAGAGGGTATTCAACCAATGCGGTCGAACAGGGGCACCCCTCCCCAACATCCCGATTTCAGCGGCCCCGGGTGGTGAAATCGGGAGGTTGGGGACCACCACCACCACAGCTGTGCTGGACCCCCGGAGTGTGAATGGATGCGCGCGGCATCCATTCACAGACGGGAGAGGGCTGGGGGATGCCCAGCCAGTGACGGAGGGCTGGGCTTTACCCCAGGCTGATGTTATTTGGAGGTGTGCCATGCGGACACGCCTCCAAATAACGTCATGTAAGGGGTGTGGCCTATGGTAATGAGGTCAAACCCCCAATGTTGGTCGCGCGCGAGCAATAGCAGGGCGCAGCGTACCGGGCCAGCACAGGGTGCTCAGACCCCTGGATCCAGCCCTGGGGCAGGGAATATAGATTGTAAACTCCACTGGGTCAGGGACTGATGTAAAAGGTTAGATATTTTCTGTAAAGCACTGCAGAATATGTGTGCACTATATAATTAACTTGTAATAAATAAATAATAAATAAATAATTAGGGTTTGACTGTACCTCAACTTCTCTCAGGTTTTGCTGCACATAAATGAATGTCATTAATTGCATGAGAGAAAAATAGCGACAGTTGCCAAGATCAATGTATTATTATACTCTTATTATTCGTATTGCATATGATATTGTGCCTTTGTCCTATTGCATCTCACAGTATGTTATGTGTTTTTTGCATTGTTAACCTAGTACCATAAAATGCATGCATATCTGAATAAATGACCTGCCTGGCGTCACATAGATCCTGATAGTGATAGATAGTGCACCTGGGAACAGGTGCCCTTAGCAGACACCGCTGCAGGTCGCTATCAGTCACCTGAATGACATTATACAGTGCACAATGCAGCCAGGGCCAGATCTGGCAACATGGAAGCACATTGATTAGAGGTCGGACTGACACTTCCCTCTCCCAGCCTGCCAATCCAATGAATGGAATATAAATAGCAGCCAATGGCAGGGTGGTATGTACATGGTATATAAAGGGGATAGAAGCAACATTTCACACACATCCCTTCAGGTCTGGGTGCTTGTTGGTCCTGAAGTGTAGTCAGGGTCTTTAATAATTTGTCTCCAGTAACAAAAAATTACCAGGTAAGTAACAATTACTGTTACTTGCTGATCATGTATGGAGATGGAAGGGAAAGCAGGCTGCATTTTATGCGTGCATGGGATACAAACGTTCTGCAGATGATGTCTGCCTCTGCAATGACTGGAAGATTGCATTACTGCTCTGGCTATGAAGGGGTTATTGTGGCTGGTACGGAGGCGTTATGCTTAGCAATGTCCCGATTGTTTGGAGGCTCTGGTCTTGTGCTTTATCCGCTAGTCCAGTTTGGATCAGCACACAGTCCTCTGCTGCTGCGTAATTGTCTTTGATCGGGGTGTTCCTGGCGTTATTGCGCACGGGGGGAGCGCACAGGGGAAGCTCCTGGAGGGGCTCGCAGATGGGGAAGCTGCGCTGGAAGCGTAACGTGTCTCATGTCCTTGGGATGTGTCCCTGTCTAGGCTGGGGCGTTGCAGCTTTTGCATTCCGAAATCTGCTGCTTATAGTGGATCCGCAACTGACATTATGTACACTTGCGCGCATGAAATCGCCCTTTAGCCAAGAACGCAGGGATTTTGTGAATGGGTGAGTCAGCACAGGCTGCACCTCTTGCTACACTGTATTTCTCTGCTGCTATCATGATTAGAATGTGCTACTTAGTGGAGGAGGTGGGAGGCAGTCTTCTGCAAACAAAAATGTCTTTACATGGAATACCGTTAAATAGTTAAATTAACTGTTTTGTATTTTTTTTTTTCTTCCTGTCCCAGCTCTACAGTGCCCCCTACTGATACTATTTTATGCTATGGTGCAGCCTGTAGGCTCGGGGCCAACAGCACTTGGGGTGACTTATTATTGCAGCATAGACCATTTTCACTACTAGGCCGTAGAACTGATAGCAGGATAAGGTGTATAGGATGGATACAATCCATGCCACCACTGAATTGCTTTACAAGCCTTTAGTTTCATATTGCTAACAGTTAACTATGTTGCGCAGAAATGAATCTCTATCTGTATTCTGCATCTCCTGTTCCATTGTGTCTTCTGGTGGCTGCTTAAGCATGCACTAGACAAATGCCAGCTGTCTTTACATCTCATATTTATCTGTAAAAGGCGGTTGCTTTTCTGTGATATTTAAAATGTTATAGTCCATTGCTATAGAATTAGTGGAAGGGGTTTATGGGAATATTCTATATGTGGCTCTTTAGCTGACGTTGAACTAAAAGTCCCAGCTTACATTGACTGGCTTTGGCGTATATTTTGTGGCTTCAGGTTCTTAAATCCTACATGTCTGCCTTTCTAGATCAAAATACTATAGTACAAACCTGTTTGGGGACAAAGTGCATTAGTTCTTAATTTTTGTAAATATTGGATATATTTTGTTGGACTATTATATGGGTCTTTGACAGCCAGAATTGCTGCACCTCCTGATTATGAAATGGACACTGATCAAATGTATTGGGCTCTGATTTGCTGCCACCTACGCGATTCTGACCAAATAGCGCTAGATTTAAACAGGTTTTTTTTTTTTCTTTTGCCGGAAAATTGACACTTTAAATCTAGCTTCTATATCGCTGGAATCTGCAAATATGAGCCAATAACATATGGCCAGTGTGATTAAATGGTCACACTTGTTTATCACATAAGTAACCTAGTTTAGTTTCTTGCTGGAGTGTAGGCCATTAGCTGCTCAAGTATGTTAGGCCTCCCTGTGATCTATAATGAGATTACCAGGCCTGTATTCTGTCCAAGGTTTACAGAATGTGTAATACCCCTGGGTGCATACCAACCTCTTGTTTGGGGGCAAGGGCACATATAGTCCAGCAACAGCTAGTTTCTAGGCTGCCCTTCATTGGCATGGATGGAGAACTACTACAGTGCTTCTCAGAGGTCGTGCGTAAAGGTCATGCACTAGATGTGTGTAAAGTTTCACCTTTTGTTCCTCATAATCTTACAGTAAAGTGCAATCATGCCTTTCGGCAACACCCACAACTTGATGAAACTGAAGTTCTCCGTGGACGAGGAGTTCCCAGACTTGAGTGCCCATAACAACCATATGGCCAAGGTGCTGACAAAGGAACTGTACTTGAAACTGAGGGAGAGACAGACGCCGAGTGGATTTACGGTGGATGATGTCATTCAAACTGGGGTTGATAACCCAGGTAAAAAGTCTCTCTTCATCCACTCTGCCATCTGTTCACCCTCATTACTGGAAGTGCTCAAGCTAGATCTCTATTCCGTTCAGTAGGACTTAAAGGACTAGTCCTCTAACACAGGGGTTCCCAACCACGGTCCTCAAGGCACACTAACGTCCAGGTTTTAAGGATTACCATTCTTGAGCACAGGTGATTAAATTAAGACCTCAGTTATTTTGATTTTAACCATCTGTGCTCAAGCCTGGATATTACTAAAACCAGAACTGATAGTGTGCCTTGAGGACCGAGGTTGGGAATCACTGCTCTAACATATAAGTGGTGCTAATATTCTATGATTTATCTGAACTTTTTTTATTTTTAATTACAGCAAACTTTCATGCAAGTAACCTTTTGAAGCACTTCTATTAACAAGGGAGATCAGATTTTAACCTGTACAGTGTTTTACTTTCACTCCAGCAAACTTAACATGGCCCAGCCAATCCCCTTGAGGCTGTCAGCAGATGAAGAATTTCCTGACCTATGCAAACACAACCACCATTTGGCGAAAGTCTTTACTTTTAAAATGTACAAGACCTTGAGAAACAGAATGACCCCCAGTGGCTTCACTCTGGATGGTGTAATTACAGACCGGGGTAGACAATCCTGGTAAAATTAAAAAGCATGCCTGTTAACCTGGTTTAAAACTCAGCCATCGTTTACACACCGTGTGGGCAGCCATTTTGTGAGCAGAGACATTCTGAGAACTCTGTCACTAGATCCTTGGAAATTGATAGGCTGAGGGATAAAGCAACGTGCTTCATGTCTGACTGACTTCTCTAGATCTAATGAATGGAGACTGACTTCTCATGAATACTAGATAAGCCCAAAATGTCTGCCTCCTCTGTGTAAGCGATTAATGTGCTCTATAATTGAGGTTTGCTGGTTTTAAAGCGTGTTTGGAAAAATGTATTCTAACAAGGATATCTGTTTTAGACTGACATTCATAGTACTAATTCTCTACGGTAGAGACTATCTTTGACTGGCGCGCACATTCCAGACACAACTTTGGCGCAAGGAAGTATGTCTGTACTAACAAGCCTTTTTGGTAACTGCATGTAGGCCTATGTCAAAGAACATGTAAGTTTTATCTAAAGGGTATATTTTCAAATTAAGCTCTTGTCACTAAAAATAAGGTGCACGGCGTAAAATGTTGCATGAACGCAGACTCTGTGGTAGTGCGTTAAAGCTGCTTTAATGTGGGAAATATAGATGTAGTCCTTGCGTATGATAGGACACTAATTTTGCATAGTAACTTATGGTAAACGAGTAAAATGGGTCACTTTAGTCTCCGCCTTCCTACACACTCCCATACATACCCCGGTGGCCAGCACTCCTCTCAAGTCTGTCCGGTCTCCATCACAGTAATGGCCGTCGGCACGGTTCCCCAGCCCTGAGCATTGAGGTGACTGACCGGGCCATTTGAAATTGTATATATGTCTGTGTTTCATGGTGGTAGCACACCAGCCAGACTTGCCCATAAACAATATGGAAGCTCAGGATGCGAGTGACAGAACTAGTCCATACGGCCTGTGGCGGAGACGGATGGAGTAGGCCCAGTGGTCATTCTGCCTTATTAAATGAATGCACTTGCACATAATGCGGCTGAATGCAAGGTGGATGTAATTACACTCGCGTTGTGTGCACAGAACTAAATGCAAATGTATGCCTACATGCAGCGTTTTAAGCATCTCTGCGGCTGGACAGCCCTTTTCCAAACTCCCAAATGGCGTGCAGCAGGATATCTACCACTGCCCTTCAACCGTGCAGTGGCCCAGATTTATCAAGGAGTGATATTCTTGTTGGTTATTATTAGTTATTATCCTTTATTTATATGGTGCCACAAGTGTTCCGAAGCGCCTTACTTAAAATGAATAAGTAAACAAATAACTTACAGTACATTACAGTGCAGGACAAGCACACTATTTATATACATTGCTTCAATAGCGATTAAAGCACTCACAATAAGCAGCAGGGCAGTCAAGTGTTAGGTGCCCTTATGGGGAGTAAGGACTAGAAGAAATGTAAAGAGAATCATAAGGGAAGAGGTCCCTGCTCGTGATAACTTACATTCTAAATGAATGTTATCACTTGTTACTAATCTTTTTAAATGGTGCTCCAACCAATCAGCCCCTAACTGTCATGTGTTTGAAAAATGAAAGTTAGGAGCTGATTGGTTGAAGCACTATTTAAGACTAATAACAAGAATATCACTCTTTGATAAATCTGGGCATGTCCTGGAAACTGGGACAATTTGCGTCAATGATTATACTACCCTGGAATGATATGTGCTGTAAATGTCTGCTCTCTGCAGGCTTGTATTGTAACGGCACATGATTCTGAGTGGACTACATAACAGCCTCTTATCTGGATGGGTTTGGTTGCACTTTTCATAACCTGTATCTTAGTGATACGAAAGCTTGGACCCATAGGCCACCCAGTTTCATAAAATGCACGTCTGAGCCTCTTTACACGGTAATGGGCAGGTTAGGGGATCTCTGACAGACTTCCAAGTCCTTCGCCTAATGACTGCTGTACTTGCACAGGTCACCCTTATATTATGACAGTGGGATGTGTCGCTGGGGATGAAGAATGTTATGACGAGTTCAAGGAGCTTTTTGACCCCATCATTGAGGATAGGCATGGCGGCTACAAGCCAACAGACCAGCACAAGACAGACCTGAACGCTGAAAATCTGAAGGTGGGTGGAGTCTGCAACTTCTCACAATCGGCGAAACTGTTGCAGGAGTTTAAAGTAAAATAACTGGTATAGCTTATGCCAGGACAAGGCAGCGTGAAGAACTGCACATCCCAGCATGCCCGAACTGCAAGCTGGAGTTCCACATGTTGCCTACACCTGGTTTATGCAATCTATAGCACAAGCCCAACATTGCCTTCATTACACTTGCTGGCTTGTTCAGTTGCTGACAGCTTTGCTTTAAAGTGTGACTTCTCTAACATCTGTACAAGTGCTTCCCTCAGGGAGAGTTCTATGTCCTGTGTATTGGTATTGCATGGTCTAGAATTCTGAGATTTTGTAATTTATGTATGGGCAAGAGCATCCAAACTTAATATATTTGCAAGTGACATGGAAAAAAATGTAGTGTTTGCCACCACCCATTAAATGTTTTTATGATGTCTATACTTCATGGAGCTTGGTATAGAGAGATATGAATTAGCATGTTCACCATCTGTATTGGGGCTCTTTAGTGCAGGCTAGTATTGTACATGGCAGCCTTGTTCAGCTAGTGAGTAAATCAATGTGCCACCTAAACTACATTTCCCAGAAGTCCATTCTCCAGAGTAATAGTTTTGTGTATTGTCACCTAAAATATCATCTTCCCACTCCTAAAGTTGTATTAAAATATTTACCAAACACTGGGAAATTTAAAGAACTTTTATCTTAATATACCTGAAAATGCCAACACAGAACTAATGTTTAAAGCCTTTTAACCATGTCGGCATTATAACTTTAGACATCATGGTAAATCGTCATGCTCAAAGTTTATAATGCTGACACTGGTCAACATTTTCACTGTCTACCAACTACCTCACCTGTAGACTGCACTATTGTTGTAACATTGTCATTTTATTTTTTAATTTTTTTTATAATAACTCCTGTGTATAAATTAGGGTGGTGATGATCTAGACCCAAATTACGTCCTCAGCTCCCGTGTCCGAACCGGTAGGAGCATTAAGGGGTTTTGCCTACCGCCTCACTGCAGCCGCGGAGAAAGACGAGCCATTGAAACACTCTCCATTGAAGGTAATCTCACTCCTGTAAATAGATGATGAGCCTTACTTTAATTAGAAGTTAAACCTCCGAGTTCTTTCCGTGTGCTCGGTGACTTTCCATTGGTAGAATCTGTAAATAGGACAAACTGAAACCCTAAGCAGAGTAAGGCTGTAATATGCCTGTACATTTTGTATTGATGGCAACCAGTGAGTATGCTCCTGCCATATAAATAATAAACTGTGACATTGTACAACTCCTCGGGTTATCCTTTCATTCAGTAAGGGATACTGAAATCTGGGTGTCACTTTCTAGTAACATACCTTTTTAAGGAAGTAACTTCCTTCTTCCAGATCCTACTGAATACCTGTCTGTATATGGTAATGTCACATAATGGAACTTGGCTTATAGTGGGGAAAGAAAATTCTTTCCGACTTGCTCTAATATGGAATAGGATGGGAAGCTCTGTATCCCGAGTATCGCACATCTCCGGCTCCTGTGATGTCCTTAAGATATATTTGCAGTCTTCTGTTCCTCTTCAAGCATTTGTTGCAGCTATATACTCCAGAGCTGTCGTGGAACTACAGGTCTCAGAACGCCCTAACAGCAGCAATATGAGATTCTGCTTGCTCTAGAGAGCTTATACCCAATATAAGGTTGGTTTGTCCTTGTTTGTGGGGTTCATTTTCTTCCTCTTACACCCCGTCCATGCAGTTTAAATAAACACATTGTACCTGGTAAATATAAGAAATTAATGCTGTCTTATGATCTACACCAGGCCTGGCCAACCTGTGGCTCTCCAGCTGTTGTGAAACTACAAGTCCCAGCATACCCTCACTGATCATCTGGTAAAGCATGCTAGGACTTGTGAAACTACAACAGCTAGGAGCCACAGGTTGGCCAGGCCTGATCCACAATGTGGGATTGTAAGGTGAGGGACATTACCTTATGTATTTTTTTTCAATAGTGGGGAAAAGCGTGTGTTTTGTTGTTGTTTTTTTAATACATGAAGGGGTATGTACATCTGACCATATTTGGAATAGATTATCGGGAACAGAGAAGAAACCTCAGACTCTGATAGTGATGGCACCACCTCCAGGGATTGGCAGAGAGTCGGGGAAAATCCACACTGGCAAACAAATTAAATGTATATAAGGTTGTTACTACATGATGTTTATTCACACAATGGATGCACTTGAATGTGTTTATAGTGCACTCGACACTCATGACTTGGAAACTGATGCAAGGGAAGGGGTGTTTTTTTTTTTTTTGGATCATTTATTTTAGGAGTAAATGTGCAAAATAAGTATATTTTGCAAATAGAACCCCCTATACTGTATCTAAAGCTGGTATATACTATAAATTGTGTGAACCAGCTGACAGTGCGATGTAACATTACATAATCTCTCATGCCCTATACAATCGCACAATCCGGTGAATGACTGTGCAGTGTGTCATTACATTGTGCGTGTAGCACTTGTTGTTCATCTGCACAGCAGATGGGATGATGCAATGAACGAACGTTGTGCATGCGCAATCGGGCGTACACACTGTACGATTGTTTCAATGCGGTTCGGAACAATATATCGTGTAGTGTGCACCCAGTTTGACTGTAAGATACCTGCTCCGGAGTGTATCGTACATGAGCAGCTGCCGCAACAGTTACTTTGTTGCGTGCAGCCCTCGGTCTACTCCTGGCCCAACAGAACCGGGAGCTGTCATTGGTTCAATCTGAGTGGATCGAAAATTTATTTGTTACTCTGTTCAAAGCTGCAGGACAGGGTTCTAAAGTGACTCCAAGGACTGCCATATCAATTGCATTATGCTGGGGACGCAATGACTGACATATCGGCCGTTCAATTGAATGGCCGATATATCGTGGGCATGTCGGTGTTCAGACATATCGCGTTGTCTGGGCAGCACATCCGATGGCCGATACATAGGCAGCTATATCTGCATTGTCTTGTGTATGGGCGGTCAGCTGACAACCTGTACACTTGCTGCAGAGGCCGCTGGTGACTGCCCACCCAGACGTCTGGCAGGACACATCTGGGCGACGATTGGTAAGTGCATACACACTTGCCAATCATCGGATAAGATGGCGGATCAGCCGGAAGCATGGCATCGTTCACGATATCCCTAGGTTGGGCTGCATGTACAGCCGATAGGCGACCCCGTTAATGACTCGCGGGAGCACGTATCATTGGTCGTTTGGACCATACACACTAGAATATATGAACAATATATCATTTAACGGTATCATTCAGTTTTATTGTCTAGTAAAGTGGTTCCCAAACTGTGCGCCGTGACACCCTGGGGTGCCTCAGGACACTTGCAGGGGTGCCTCTGTTTGGTGGTCCAGTACCAAATCAAATTAGTTATGGTCAATATAATATAAATATTACCTGTCCTCCACCACATAACTGACCTAAGGATGACAGGTAAGCACAATTTATTTTATTTATATATATATATATATATATATATATATATATATATTTTTTTTTTTTCTTTTCTGAATTTCTCAATAACAAACTTCTAGCTTAGGGGTGCCGTGAAAACAATGCTGATACTCTAGGGCAGGGGTCTTCAACCTTGGCCCTCTAGCTGCTTTGGAAATACACATCCCAGCATACACTGCCATAGTTTTAGCATGCTGTTATATCAAAAAGGTGGCAGTGCATGCTGGGATGTGTAGTTCCACAGCAGCTGGAGGGTCAAGGTTGGAGACCCTTGCTCTAGGGTGTCGTGATTCTAAAAAGTTTGGGAACCACTGGTCTAGTAGGTATGCCCCCAGGGTTCTGAGCACCCTGTGCCGGCTGTTGAGAGTGCGCCCTAACCTTGTGCGCTGCGAAGCCAAATTAGTGGCGTGGCCTAATTACCATAGGCCACGCCCCCTGTGTGACGTTATTTGGAGGCGTGCCCGCATGGCACACCTCCAAATAACTTCAGGCTGGGGGTAAAGCCCAGCACTCAGTCACTGGCTGGGCTTCCCCCAGCCCTCTCCCGTCAGTGAATGGTTGCCGTGCACATGTGCGCGGCATCAATTCACTCTCTGGTAGTCTGGCACAGCTGCAGTGGTGGGGGTCCCCAGCCTCCCGATTTGACCACCCGCGGGTGGGACAGTACTGTCCCGCTGAAATCGGGATGCTGGGGAGGGGTGTGCCCTCTACGGGTGGCGCCCCTGTACGACCGCACTGGTCGAACACCCCAAGAGCCGGCCCTGTATGCCTCTTAAGAATAGCTATTTTGTATATTGTAATTTTCAAATCTCTTTCCTTATATACTCTGGCTGCAAGTCTTCCTGTTTAAAAGCACAACCTTCTATTACTGGTTTTACCTGTAGCCATTGTAAAGGGAATATAAATGGCCACATATACTAAAGTGTCTTTTTGGCCAGGAACTGTGCAAGCTGTTGACATGTAGCACATTCATTGTGGCAGTGTAACATGGTTTATAACTGAATGGTAACTTGTGTCCTATGTGGGGGCAGAGGGGGCTGCAGTGAGTCTGGGGGCTAGATGTTGGCAGCTTCTAGGAGGAGGTTGAGGTTACAAGGTCTAATTCATAACCTATCATGGAGAGCGCAGTCTACTCTGCACTATAGTGTCTTTCTTTTCCTTTTGGGTAGGTAAAGTGACTTGTGTGAACCCTGTCTTCCAGCTCTCGCTAGTCTGGACGGTGACCTGAAAGGAAAGTACTATGCTCTCAAGAATATGAGTGATGAAGAGCAGCAGCAGCTTATTGATGATCACTTCCTTTTTGACAAGCCAGTCTCTCCTCTCCTCTTGGCCTCTGGAATGGCCCGCGACTGGCCTGATGCCAGGGGAATCTGGTGGGTGATGTAACACTTTTTTTTGTCCTGAATAATACTCAGCCAATCCATTAAGTAGAACGTGTGATATTCAGAACCTGATTTCCTATAAAGTAGTGCTGCAATGATTTCCTTTGCTCATAGTTCATGGGCTGAACGTTATTTCAGCCAGAAAACATCCAATCTGAGAGCAATTATCCCTGCTGGGATGAAATATGCAGATGGGAAGGTGACTGGTTCACTTTAAGACTTTAAGTCTGGTTCTGAGTCTCATGCACGTCCAAGTGCGGGTGGATGCACCATAAAAAGCAATTGCATGCTCTATATTATACATACACACATGGACGGAGATGTTAATGGGAATTCCTGGGCTGTTACTGTGCGGACACATGGAACAGATCAGTCTCCTGGCAGTGGTTTGTGTGTGGGCCAACTTCTGTGATTGTTTTGAGCGTGCCTACGGAGACTGACACCTGTTTGTGATTGCTCTTTTGCACCCAGCATGGAGTGGGCGTAAGTCCTGTTACTAATGACTACTACGGATGGAACAGAGGTGGGAGGGCAGGCCATCTGTATGAAGACTGATAAGCTCTATAGCCGTGTGGATACCTCATTAGCATATGGTAGCAAGCAGGCAGCCACAGATGTGCCCGCATCAGATTTGGGCCCTTTATTAGGAAGTAGCATCTCTGCTCTGGGTCCCCTTCACTACTTGTACTATAATCCCCCACGTAGATCTGTAATGGAACATGGGACGGATAAGTTACACACAACCTTGTGTCCGTTTGGGAAAGCTCCTCAAACCACCTAACTCAGAGGTTCCCAAACTCTCTCATTACAGTCCAGGTTTTAAGGCTATCCATCCTTTAATCCAGATGGTTAAATCAAATTGACTGAGTTACTAATTAAGTCACCTGTGCTCAAGCATTGCTATCCTTAAAACCTGGACTGTAATGGCGGAGTTTGGGAACCTGATATAACGGCTGTCTTGAGTCTTACTGGCTTGCTTCCGGCTTTCACAATAAGCTGGATAAAAGCCTTAATCTGGGCTTCTGCTCACAACCCCTGCACCTTGACCTATACTACAGCTACTTATGAGCTATTTGCAGATGATTGTCATGGAGTTACAAGTTGTGCATTTCAGGATGACTACCACTCATTAATTTAACACCTTCTAGCCAAATGTAGCAGGTTCGGGGGATTCGTCTAGCAGTAATCCGTTCAGCCAGGACTGAGTAGTTGGAACATGCAAAACCATTACTATGAGAGGTGTGAGCAATGCATGAGCCAATTGAATATATTATGTGGAAGTTCTAACAAATGCACTCTATGCTCTATAAGGCACAATGACAACAAGACTTTCCTTGTCTGGATCAATGAGGAGGATCATCTTCGTGTGATCTCCATGCAAAAGGGTGGTAACCTGAATGAGGTCTTCAAGAGGTTCTGCGATGGGCTGACAAAGGTGAGTGGTAAAACATTGCACATTATGTGATTACTAACTGCAGAAGGTGCATGCCAAACAAGAGACCTCCCCTTATTACTAACTGCAGAAGGTGCATGCCAAACAAGAGACCTCCCCTTATTCCTAACTGCAGAAGGTGCACACCAAACAAGAGACCTCCCCCCTAAGCTGTACAGGAGTGATACAATGTCCAAGCTACTCTTGTTTCTGACAGATTTAGCTCATTGTATGTGGTTTTGCCCAGTAGTAAAAAACTTTTGGGATGCAGTCCAAAACTACATTAATATTGAATTTTGTGCATCATTCACGGTTCACATGAGTTGGGCTTTTTGGAATTACAATACCATACCAAACAATCTACATTCTCAAGGCCTTTATTAGTTCAGGTTGCAGTGGCCTCAAAGAAAACTATTTTATCTCATGCTGATCCCATCCCCACTTCTCTCATGCTACCTAGATTCATGGACTTGTATCAAATGGATTGGTTGGTATGTTCATTAGATGTAGAATCTCGAGCAAAAAAAATTCCTATTTGGCTTTCTTGTATATGTCTGTTTCGTTCCCCCAACTAAATTCTTAGGAAGGCAGTTAGTCTTACCACATGGTACAACTTGGTGATACTATCCACAGGATCACCCCATTTTAGTGACTTTAGATATTAACAGAACACCATATTGTCAGTTAGTTATGGCATCAATGCATTGTTATATTATGCCGAATATATTTTCTTTGTACTCTAATTGAAAAACGTTGAATTGTTATCATTCCATATGTATTGTGAAATGTCATACATCAACAATGGACATGGAAAAGGGTGCAAAATAAAGTTGTTTTTTTTATCAATAAACACAATTGAAAAAAAAAAAAAACTTCTACTGACATAACAGATGTGACCGTTTACATCTGATTACTGGCATCCAGCTGTATCATAGATCTGGGGCCGTGCTCCACAGCCAAACTCGCCACATTCATAATGGCTCCAACCATTTACACAGCATTACTGGTGTCGGACATCTTTTTGTGTTTTTATATTGGTTATACAGGTTTTCCTACAAATAAACACATGATTGGTGTAGTCACTTTCATCTTGTGCATGTTCTACTTCCAGCATTATTTACCACATATTGTATATTGCACTGGTGGTGCCAACATCCTATGAACATTCACATATGTACAATGTTCTCTGCTCTCCCCATTCCTCATTATCATTTTGCTTATACATGCAGCGACTAGTGTTTGGTCAAAACATTCATGGTCCTACAAAGGTAGTAAAAATACTTAAAATGTTTTTCCAATACAATTAGCAATTGCCAAGCAGCCTCATCTGACCAGTGCTCAGGGGAGAGCCCACTCCAGTGACCCTATAATAGAGGACCTTACAGGAAGTTATGCAGTACTGGTACTACAGTGAATAGTGAGAATCCTCCACCAACCAGTGCTGGGCACTTCTAATGCATTGGTTGGAGAATTGTAGATGGCACCAGCCAATCAGTGCTGAAAGTGATCTAACGGCTGTGGTAAAGTTAAAAGAGGTCTGCATGGCTGCAGCAGTTACAATTCTTTCTATAAACCAATGAGATGACTGGATTTTCCCATTGTGATTGGGTGCATTCACATGAATATTGGTACAGACTTTTCATTGTGGTCTATTCACAATATGTATCATCTCCATTTCCCACTCCACCCAGCCCGAAACGTGATTAATTGATTGCAGGTTATGACTTTTGAATGTTCTATATGGGAGAGTCATTTTTTTTGGATGCTGCAGATACTAATTTATGGGTCTCCTCCTTGGTTTTTCTCTTTAGATTGAATCTTCTTTCAAGAACAAAGATTACAAATTTATGTGGAACCAACATCTTGGGTATGTTCTAACCTGTCCCTCCAACCTTGGAACTGGCCTCCGTGCTGGTGTACATATTAAGTTGCCAAATTTGAGCAAGAGTGAAAAGTTTGGGGAAATCTTGAAGAGGCTCAGGCTGCAAAAGAGAGGAACAGGTAAGGCCTTGACAATGACCATGGAAACAGGATTGTCTTTTGTATGGTGGATCTAGTCCTTTTTGAAACCTAAATAAAAATAATTGATCATAAACTGTTCTGCTGCCCATCCACTAGAAGACAGGCAAGACTGCACGGTTACGACATTGTAATCGTGCAGTAGTTGGTCGTTCAGTGTAGGCACATTAGACTGACAATCATCTGCAAACATGCTGAACATAACGTTATCGTCAGGCTGTCCAGCATGTTTGCTCGATTTCCAAAACTACCAGCGGGAGTACACATCGCTGGTCGTTATTCATTTTTTGCAAATCGTTCACTAAAATGATTATCGTTTAATCGCCTAGTGGATGGGCAGCATTGGACAGTCTGTCCCAAATTCTACTTAGTACTTCTGCACCCTTAATTTTGAAGATATAATGGAGTTAGATTTCAGGTAGAAAAGGAATGGTCTTGGGAAAAATGGGGACCTAATGGATGCAAACTGTGGCTTAAATGGTTTTGTTTTTTTGGAACCCCGATGTTCTGCTACCTCAAACTTCTCTGATCAGATTTAAATATATCTAGCTTGTGTCTACAATTCCACGCTTCACCAATTTGAATAGGTGTTTAATTGAAGACTCTGTTGGTAGTACATTCAGAGGCTGAATTTCTAGATATTCTAGAAGCCGAGAAACACTACTTGGTGGTCCGATTGTCACACACTAATTCCCAAACATGGTCCTCAAGGCTCCCCAATAGTTCAGGTTTTAGAGATCCATGGTTAAGCAAAGGTGGTTAATTCAAATTGACTGAGATATTAAGTCCCCTGTGGTCAAACATGGATATCCTTAAAACCTGAATTTAGGGAGCCTTGAAGGCTGAGTTTGGGAACCTCTGGTCACAGATTTTACTTATCTGTATCTCTTAAGAGGGGGAAAATTTCCACCTGGTATGAGCAGAGATTTAGGGGGTATACTAACTTGTACAGATGTGTTCATACACCTTTCCTCAAGTCATTAGTCCTAAGTTCATAGTACGCTATTTGCGGACTAAGGGCGGGATGTACTAAAGGAAAAATGCGGTAAAACCCGTTTTCAGGGTTTTTACCGCATTTCTATATGTACTAAGCCCCAGCTGCCCTATTATCAGTGAAGAGGATAACTCCACAAAAATCTGGTGTTACCCTATAAAAGCTTATGGGCATACCGCACCAGATGCTTCGCCACTGGCCTCCACTCACCTGAGTCCTGGTCGCCTCCTGGGTCCTGCTCCTCCTAATCTTCTGGGTGCAGGGAGGAGGAGGAGCCCGGGACTTCCTGCACCCGGCATCCGCTGCTTCGCAAAGGGCAGCTCTTATTGCAAAAGCTATCCTTTGCGATACTAACCTCATATATTGGTACGTTTGCAGTGACTGGTGGAATGCTCACCGCAACCTTGGTACTTCCCACCCTAAGGGCCATATTCAGATTTGTACACTATATGCATCGCCCGGCAATACAAAATTATGCTAATGCCGCAGGAGGTGTCTAAAGGCAACACACCCACTGCTGGCATCACAGATCCTAGGGCTGCATCCGAAGACATCAGGCAGCCATTAGCCATCTGAATAAGCTTGCTTAGAATAGCTTCCTGAACTCCACTGCTGAGGCCAGTAAATCTGCGTCCAGACGTGGGTCAACACTCCCCCATTTTATGACATGGACAGCCTCCCTGCTCCCAAATGGCAGGCTGTGGCTTCACCGAAAACTGACACGAGCTCCATCTCGGCACTGGCTCTGTCACATGTGCAGTCCACACACCATCGGAGTTGTGCGTAAACAATCGGGTTTGCATGCAACTCTGAATCGGGCCCAAAGATGAGAGAACACGGCAAGGAAATTGCGCTGGGCTTCTTGCACTATGTGGTGGAAAAGGGATGGGTGTATGAGGACACAACGTAATTTCAAAACTGTACAAATATAATGGCAATGAACCATTTAATTTGTGTTCTCGGTTTCGTTAAACTCACAGTGCAGCCCCTGGTCTAGGTCTAAAACTCTATTTAATATCCAATTAATGAAAAACAAAACATGGCACCAATTAGCCTCAGTGCGGTGTGTCAGCTATCTGCTTTCTATAATTAAGGGAGTACTCAACCTAAAAAAGGATCATTTAAATAAAACCGATGGTGCTGGCAAGCCATATTTTCACAGGATATTTATTTAAATTCCCAATTTTACTAAAATATGTAAATATATAATATAACACCGGCCAGTATATAATTCTATTTAATCTGAATTTATAGCATTGCTAAAAGAAATACTAGCATTAGATTTATCTGGCAACAATAGTTTTCTTGTCCAATGTGTATGTTATGTAGCAAAAGTAACAATTTCCTAACGATTCATCCAAAATCCCATAAACCTCTTCCTAATGACTGGCTATTATGTAACTAGCATCAATAAAAGATGGTGCCGAATATTCAAGATACTTTTGATCTTGTATAGCTTTCTTTTGTTAATTATAACTTGCTGTTAATAATGGTTATGTAGCAAAAGTAATAGCTATTGTTACCAGATCATTTAATGATGGTGTTTTTTTTGTTTTAGCGATGGACCTGGTATAAATGAATCGAGTGTTAAATAGAGATCTATCACCCTACCCCCCAACCCCCATTTTAGTATAATTGGTGTTAAAGTAAATATCCTGTGAAAATACTGCTTGCCTTTTTATTTATAATATCTATTAGTGTGACTGACTGGCAATTCTTTATTTATTTATTTTTTTAAACCGAATTGGTTCATAAATGTTTTCAAACTGTACATGACTATTTTATTTGGAAAAATTTTTCATGGTACATGTGCAATCTGGGATGTACACACTGTGGATTAAGTAATTTGTAGACTGTTGACTCACTAAACCTAATGTTGTGATTTCCTAGTTTAATATTGATTAGTCTGAAAGATGGGGGGGGGGGGGGGCGTACTGCTCCTCCAGGAAAAGGGGAGTAGGTGTATAAGGGGGTGATTGCCCCAAACTCATATATATATATATATATATATATATATATATATATATATATATATATATATATAATTTCCCCCCGCCGGTCTCAACCAGGAAGAGGGATGTGTGGTATAGAGGGCAATTTCCCTGATTGCTCACCCTTCTCCCTCTGGATTCACTACTGAGAGTATTGACATGGTCTGAATGCTGACATTGTCAACTAACCCTAACCTTCGCTGTCAACATTGTCAAGTCAATTGATAAAATGTATTGTTGACATGCAGGCTGTCAGCAATCTGGCAGCGTAAATATTTGACATTGTGACATGGTAGAACACACCCACCTCAAAGAATGGCGCCTTCACTGTGTGGAAGCAAACAACTGAAACACTTGGGTGTCACTGCCCATGAGGAGTTAATATATATGCAAACCATTGTGCTGGCAGCCTTACTCACCACCAGGTACTTACACAATACTGCCCTCACTATCCGTTCTAGTCTGTATTAACCCTAACACCACAGCCGGGCTTTCTCTGTACATCAGTGTTGGCCACCTTTTTGTATAAATCTGTCTAACTTTATGGCATAGACACTTACCCAATGTTCTCCTTGTCAGGTGGCGTTGATACAGCAGCTGTTGGCGGAATCTTCGATGTTTCAAACGCCGATCGTCTGGGCTTCTCAGAGGTGGAATTGGTTCAGACGGTGGTTGATGGTGTGAAACTCCTTATCGAGATGGAAAAACGCCTGGAGAAAGGCCAGTCCATCAATGACCTCATCCCAGCACAGAAATAAATGCACTTTAATGGCCATGCTTTCTAATTTATTGGATCAATAGCCTCACTGAGACCTTGGGACCCAACTCCTGCTTAGTAACAATGTAGAAATGTCTTCCATCTGTTCATGTTTGGGTTTTATTTTTATTTTTAATTTTTTTTATTTTTCTCGATGGCTGCAATGTTACTGAAATAGAACATTAAACAATGGTCTTGCCTTGATGTGTCTAATTTCTGCAGATCAGATGCAAAATGCAGTTACTGCTTCGGCTTTGCGTCCCTCTTAGAATGTTGACTAAGCAATCGTCCTTTCCTGACACTAAGAATATGCTGTTATTTTATTTATGGATAAAAGCTGCTATTCTGGAAACAAATGAGAGCACAGTGTCTTTTATTTATGTAGCACCTACATATTACCGAACACTACACAAAGAATCCTATCACATTGCTCCCTGCACCAGTGGAGCTTACAATCCTATATTGTCTAATTCAGTGGTTCTCAAACTCTGTCCTCAGGACCCCACACAGATCACGTTTTGCAGGTGCACAGGTGTATTCATTACTCACTGATACATTTTAAAAGATCCACAGGTGGTTATAATTCACTTTTGATTCTGTGAAGAGAACTGGAAAACATGTGGGAGACCTGAGGACAGAGTTTGGGAACCTGTGGTCTAATTCATGCACATGTTAATTTAGTCATAGCGAGAGGAAAACTGTGCATGCATGGGGAGAACATACAAACTCTACACTGTCTTATTCAGAATTGTACCCATGTCAGTGTTGAGAGGCAACAATGTTAACCATTGTGACACCCTCAATTCACCTAAATGTATTATGGCATTGGTTCCCAAACTGTGTGAGATACCTGCAAGGGTACTACAGGTTGGTCCAGGACCAATCAAATTATGGTCAATTGGATCGTCAAAACCAGTGCTGGTGGTTGGCAACAACAAAATATGTTGACAAATAGAAGTGCAACCCTTTGCCCCCCCCACACACACACAAATGAACCTAAGGATGACTGGTAAGCACACTTTTGATCAATTGCTAAAACTTTTGGCCTAGGTGTTCTGTTGAAACAAAACAAAAACTGATACTCTAGGCACCATGATTTTTGAAAAGTTGGGTACTACTGCATCAGTAATGCGGTTGATGGAATAATGTATCTGGATTATAAGGAGTTGTGGCTATCGTAAACAATAAAATCTCTGCAGTTGAGACAACTATATGTGGGACAGTAAATTTGAGTGTAAATTGATTGTATATTGGAAGCAAGCAAGGTGTTGGGCCTATATAAAAACAGAAGGTTGCATGCAGATCAGAGGTGACTCCATAATGTACTGTACAGGGTGCATTATATTAAACATAGAATAGAAGTGTGTTTTGCCATTTTTATATGACTAGTAAATTCCTAAAGCATTTGGAAAATGGCGTGCTCTGCAGGTGAAGTCTGATAGTGTAGCCCGGTAGTAATGACATGACCTGTGGGAACGTGTACGAGCAGAGCTGTAACTAGGAGGTGCTGTCGGGTAGGACCTTGGGTACGGCACATGCATGTGGCTTACAGGGTACCTTGACCTACACTTAGGGCAGCTCTGCAGTATTGCTACTTGCTACAAAGTGTCCGGGCTGAACGTATGTAGAGCAGCCTGGAGCGATGCTCTGTGCAGTGCTCTACTTTCCATAGGCAGCAACTCTGTACCCTATTGTTTTAGGGGGTGTGGCTGGCACTGGGCACACTGCCCCCCCCTGTTATGGCACTGTATGTGTTTTACAATATTAAGCTCTACTCACTGTCACTATATAGGCTGGATGGCATCACTCAGTGCCAGGCAGCTGCCACATGAGCTAATAACACCCAGGCAGGCATAGAAATGTGGCTTTATCATGTTATACATCACATCAGTTTTGAGCAGCTTCCAAGAAATTTTGAAATAGAAAACCGATATCTTACTGAGGACCTAGGGGCTATTTACTAAACCTTGGATGGAGATAAAGTACCAACCAATCAACTCCTTATTGCCATGTCACAGGTTGCGTTTGAAAAATCACAGGAACTTTTTGGTACTTTTTCTGTCCACTGCTTAGTAAACAGATCCCCTAATGTGTTCAGAAGCGATAGGACTGGTGTAAGGAATTTGTCATACCAAGTATGGTGCAGATAACAAGGACACAAGCTTTTACTGTCATGTTTTCTGGATTGCTATAGAAAGGATCTTTTAAGGCAGGGATTCTCGGCTCCAGTCCACAAGTACCACCAGCAGTTCATGTTTTGTGGATTTCTTCAATCATGCACAGGTGAGTTAATCTATTTTTGCTGGGTCAGTAATTATCCCACCTGCTTCTAGAGACAGAAATCCTGAAGGTTGAAAACCACTGTACTAAATGGTACATGATAGCTCCTGTTATGTTACATGACAGGAGCTGATTGATTGGTACTTTATCTGTCCAAGAATGATACATCTTCCCCTTTGTACTTTGGCACAACAGCAAAATATAGGAAGAGACTGTCACTCTGCACTAGTTTAATAGTACAGTACTGTCGGATATATTCTTATTGGGGGTGGAGGCACAAAAAATAGGGTCTGTTCCTTAAAGATGTGGACACCTGATAACCATAGTAGTGAATGTAGCTAAACCCATTTGCATATATTGCTGAATATTATACAACAAAAAAGGTGTAGCACATTGCCTAGTAAACAGTTTGGTAACCATCTTCGACCCGTATTCAATTAGCGGTGAAAAGTCAGAGAAGTTTCGCCTGTCCGATTTTCCGCCCCCTTCGTCTGTTTCAGAGGCAAAAACTTTTCATGCGCGTCCCCGCTTTTTGCCCTATTCAATTCCTAAACTTGAAAGCGGAGAATATGGAACAGGTGGAAAGAACTGTCAGAAGTGGGGTAATCAGTCTGTACCCCCCCAAAAACATGCACTAACATAGCAAATCAATGTAGATATGTCCTAAAAGTGTTTGGGGTACTGAAGTAGTTAAGTTGCTTCTTATTAGCACCTCTGTAAAAGTGGTGAAGAATGGCTAAACAGTATTTTTTGGTAAAAATAAATAGTCCAGTCAAATATGGGGTACATGAAAATGGGTCCAAGCATATTTGAATGTTTCCAAAGTGCACTTTAAAAAAATTTAAACGCACCTGCAATCCCAAAAACACCTGACCCATCCTTGCAGACCCCCAAGAAGTCTATTTCACTAGTTTTTATGTTTGTCCCCCACTTTTTACTTCTCACCCAAAAATGAAAGTACTTTTTTGAGGTGTTAGGTTTTTTATTTATTTTTTGCCAGATTTGGGGGAGTGTGCCAAGGGTTCTGGGTTGTTTGCACCCCAAAATAAAGAGATTGCACTTCTTTTCACACGCTATTCTTTGGAGAAACTTTTTCGACCTATTACATTGCATTGAGTTTCCGCTTAGGCGAATTCCGTCTGGAATTGAATTTGGAGATAAGTTCCGAACAGGCGAAAAGCGATAATAGGTGAAACTTTTTCGCCGATTATGGATTTTCGCCTCTAATTGAACATGGCCCTTAATATTTTAGCCACAGGCCTGTCTGAACTAGCCTGTGTCACCTAACTAGTGTGAGGAGTACTCGGGGACTGGCCAAGGCTCAGCGTACACACACGCCATGTTCCCAGTGCCGTTAGGATGTGTTAATCGCTAATTTCAACTGAAGTTTACAAAGTCTTAATAAAATCTCTGTTTAAGAACTCACGCAATTAATTACACAACATTTCCTCTGTTATACACCCTCAGGCCCTCTGAGCAGCAGTAAAGGGGAGGGGAAAAATAATCTGTTCCATAAATGAATATCTCTGGTAAAGAGTTGTGTTGTTGCCATGGGAACCATGATAATGTCCTCAAGGTTAACCAACCCTTACAATGCGAATCTGTTCTCCTGTTAATATTTAACTACTTTGGCTGATCTACATGATTAACTGTATGTTGTGCTTAAAATGCGAAAATATCAGCAAGAACCTTAATCCAGTGTATGTTCCGTGGATATTGCTCTGATGGGAGTAACCACTATGGTGCTGTGAGTGCCGACACTGAAGGTGGTAGATCATGCCTGTAAGTCCTGTGCAGCTTTTTCCTTCCTTCTTTGTAACTGTAACTGTACTGTGATACCATATACTGCCTATAGACAGGACTGTATTTGTAGAAGCAGCGACATTGTCTCTTTCCTTGCACAAGTCAAACATACATTATTTCCTTTAAGCGAGCTAGCTGCCAAATATGTAAATATGGCCCTATTAATTACATGGGATACAGTCAAAATGGAGACAGCCAGGAAGCTGACTGACTAAATCCCAGAGTTGAAATCCCAACAACCGTCTATATCCGGACGCCAGAATCTAGACAGACGGCTTCCCGAAAGAAGGTAAGCCGGGCAGTGTTAGCGCTTAGCCGCGTGGGGTGGGGGTGTTAGGTTTAGGGACCTCCAGGGAGGACTTAGGGCTAGGCACCACCCCGGGGGGGAGGGCTTGCGGCATCTGGATTTAGTCATACGGCTTCCTGGCCTTCGGCATTTCATACCCAACCCAATTGCATTATATTCTGCTCTGTAAGCCATCAAGGAGTTAAGGTTCAAACACACAGCATAATTTGGTTGTGTGGTTTTATTTTATTTGAAATGGCCAGAAAGCTGTGAGGGCTGCAATCACATGTAATCAAAATTCCTATTGGGTGAATCTTTCACTTCATAAATGAAGGTTAGATGCAGTATGGATATAAACTAGACAGGTCTTAATGTGAGGAAATTGCAAGTCAGTTTACTCAATGAAAAATTATTATTGGTCTAAGGGTATCCTTTTCTTGTTTTTGAATGGGACCAATAAACGGCACTTAATAAAGACATCTGTATGTATATCATAATAATGACCTTTATTTATGGCATACAATTGTTATGCTTCACTGTAGGTAAACTAACCTGGCACCATGACTTTGCTTTTCTGCAAATATAGTTTGGATAATTAAAAAAAAAAAAAGAAAGAAGCAAAACTACTTGTACATGATGTTATGATATCATTTTATAGCGTTATAGGCAGGATTTCTAGAGGGGGGTTTCTAAATGCTTGGTTTCACAGTGTGACCAGCCCAGGAAGAATTAGCACTAGATAAGTCTGCCTCATGCAAAGTGCAGTAGATGTAATACTTCAGACATATACAGATCCAGTGATCACAGTAAACCATTAGATGAGGCAGTAGAATTAGTCTGCCTGAACTGAAAGTTTTTTTTTTTTTTTCTTTTTTTGCCGGAAGTGGGCATCATTCCACACTGGTCTATAGCAGGGGTCAGGGAACTTTTTTATCTTTTACCCTAAAATATATTTAGATACGCCAACGTTACCCCCTTGATTTGAAAGGAAGGAAATCATATAGTAGTGCCCCCATAGTTATGTCCCTGTACTAGTGGCCCCATATAATCCCCTTGTAGTAGTGCCCCCATAGTTATGCCCCTGTAGTGCCGCTTGTAGAAAAAAAAACCCACTTACCTTAATCCCCGCTCCTGCATCTGCCGCCGTCCTGTCCGCCCGCCTGCTCCTCGGAACTATGGGAGAGACGTCATGACATCTCTCCCATAGTGCGCATGGAGATAGGCGGAAGCAGGAGTTCAGAAGAGAACTCCAGCCTCCGGCTAACGCGGCGCTGCAGGGAAGGAGCCGGACGCCCGCTGGTAATAACATCTCAGCGGGCGTCCGGCTTAGAGCCTCCCTGCAGCACAGCCGGGCATGCATATGAATCATTCTATATTATAGAATGATTCATATGCATGCCCGCCTGTCCGTCCATTACCCCCAGGAATTTCATTTTTACCCCATGTGGGGTAATTTACCCCTTTTCCCTGACTACTGGTCTATAGTATAGACTGTAGGTTAGAGTCTAAAAAAATTAACTTTATAAAAAAAGATTTAACTTCTATAAATAACTTGCGTTCAGGAAAAGGTTAAACATCCCATTATAACGATACATGTATAGTAACAGAACTGAGCTTTCTAAGCACACATTCTCCCACTTCATGGTAAGACACCTGTCTTTTCTTACTGGCAGCTGCTCTCTGGTCTCTGTAGTCCACTGCTGAATTACCTCTTTGCTTCAGACACAGCAGACTTGGTAGAAGAAGATGCCGGCACTGGGAATGTGCAACAGCTGCATTCAGTCTCTGCATGTTCTGGTCAGAGCTATAATAACTTTGTATTATATACTACTGCTATTTTAGTTATGATTTGAGTCACTGGCAGTCAACTGCCCGCCCCCTTTTCTCCGAGTTTGCCTATGAGATATATATATATATATATATTATATATGTATATATAATTTGTATTTAGCATTTATGTGTCATGTACAATATATGCCTGTATCAGTGTTTCCCAACTCCAGTACTCAAGGAACACGGACAGTGCATGTTTTCCATACGCCATGCTTTAGCACAGGTGTATTCATTACTGACTGACACATATTAAAGATCCTTAAGGTAGATTTAATTACTTCACTTGTGATTTTGTGACAAAAACTTATAAAAGACATGCACTGTTAGGGTTCCCTGAGGACAGAAGTGAGAAACACTGGGCTGTATGTTGACTAGAAAGCAAAATAAAAATTAAATCTCTTCACCTCCCATTAAAATCTGGTGTTTGTCGCTAAACCAAGGGTGAGAATGAATTAATGGGCTTGACCTGCCAGTTCTAGATTATAAGCAAGAACAGAGGTACCTCACTCACTAAAGTCATGATGTCACAGGTTTAGGGGGCGGGGCCTGCACAGCACCCTGTTATGGCCCTGCAAACAAATATCAGAGATCTTGCAGTTTCCTGCTGGTCCACATGGTTTTATACTATAGGCTACGTGGCTAGCACCAATATTTGATGGGTAACCAAAGACATGCTGCATCGGATCCTTATTCCATACTTACATTCGGGCAAGTAAGTTGCAGGGGGTGAGGCAACGTGAATCTTGTCATTATGGCTTTGCTACCCCCAATGCAACAAATTGTGTCAATGTGCAGATGGGACAGGGCAATGTGAACTGTGTCATCCTGCCCGTGTCCCACCCATTTCACTAAGAAGTCGGCGGGATGCAGGAGTTTGACCTGCTCTCCTAGGTGTCCAGGAAGACTAACCCAAAAGTCAGGAGTCTCACGGGAGTTCTATGAGAGTAGTTAATTATGGGTGTTGATTGAAAGATCTACAGTAAAATGGTCGACAATGTCTAGATAGACATCAGATGTTAGACAGTCAATAGGTTGACAGGGACAACAAGTCAACATGGACAGAAGGTCGACACACTAAAGGTTGACATTTTGTGTCGACCTTTTGACCCCGTCAACCCTCTTACATGTCGACATTTTGTTTGTTGACCTTTTGTCCCTGTCGACCTATTGACCGTCTAGCATCCTGTTGTCTATCTAGACATTGTCGACCTTTTTACTGTGGATCTCTAGACCGGATCCCATTAATTATGTTTAATGCTGGGTACACACTAAATAGATATATCTGCAGATGATGGTTGTTCGTACACACTGAGCAACATCATCTGTGTTCAGTGTGTAGGAGGGGGTGGGTCACACTGGCCGAGGGGCGGGTCTGGCCCCCCTCTCCCCGCCCCTGCATGTGTACAAGCGGTCTTCTTGCATCAGGATCTTCATATCAATACCCTGTGCTACATATAACATATAGAGACTCAGGTAATTATACTGGAAGTAGGCTGAGCTAAGCCAACAGAAATCCAATCTACTTTATAGACCTGACCTCTGGGAGATTCTAGAAGGGCAAGTGAAGTGTCATCTGAGACCCAGTGGACGTGTCATCTGATGACTCAAATGATGTTATCAAGTCCCTGCTCCCACTTCACAAGTAAGAGCAACGGAGTCAGCGACACAAAGCAGTTGGCTGAGCCAAGTCACTCTGTGCTGCTGGTACATTTCTTCCGATTGGCTAAGGCTTGTTCTAACCCCACTCTCACAACGCTGCTCTGCTCTCCAATCTAATCCCTTCCAGCAGCAGTCACTGAATGTGCGTCACTTGACACATGCACAGAAGGACTTCTGGGTCATAAACCTGGAAGTCCTTCTATCACAATGAACAGCTCTTCCTGGGATGAGTGGCAGGATGATTCACATGCAAAAAGCCATACTGCATGCATCCCACCCACACACACTTTTGAAAGAAGAATTGTAATATTTTAATTTTGCAGCACCTCAAACCTGGTACCTCATACAGTTGCTTAACTACATGTAATACAGTATATGGATTTCTTGCCATAGGAAAGATGGACAGAATTGAAAGAAGATTCCCCTGTTTGACAGAATTTCCCAGAAGGACCCAGTATAGGAATTACACCGTCATCTTTCACCAAAATGATACACAGGCAGACCTGTCATCTTGATTTTGTTTTAAATGCTTATCGTTCCAATAGTCACTGTGTGTAGGTAACTGGTCTACAGTAACATTGATATTTAGCGTTGTGGTATGACATTTGGCATTCAGAATGACGACAGTGATATTTTACCCTAACTTCGCGTGACAACATCCTGACATTTTGACAATGTTAACATTATGTCAGTATCAACAATGTGAATGTCAACATGTTATATGTCGGCATTCAGATCATGTCTACATTATGGTGTCAGCATTCTGACTAAATTCCAATGCTTACGACTTACAGTTTCATAGCACTTGTGCCCTTGACATAATGTCCCGGACTGATAGAGCCAGACGTTTCATTGCAGCAATTTATCAACTGGTGAATGTTTGGTCAACCTCTGATTCCTAATCACTTCAGGTCTCCTAGCAACCTATCTAAAATAATGTTCCGCACTATTAGGAAGAAGTGTAGAGCCGTCAAGAGTGACTGATTGCTAGTGTGCAGGCAGAACTGGTTTAGGGATGAATGTAGGTTGGACAATAGGCAGCATGGAACCATTTCTTGCCTTCTGGTCCTCTCCCTTTATAGAACATGTTCCAGAAGATCTCACTCATCCCAACAGAACTTCCTGCTTCGCTATTAAGTCAAGTTCTGCTTGCACAATAAATTAAGGATGGACCAGGACCATACAGAAGGCTGATATAGTGGCCATAAGGAACGGACTGGAGGCTTTTAAAAGGTGGTTGATGTTGCACTTTTTATTTATGACTGAAAAATAACAGCAAGTGTTTTTCAGCAAATTAAAGTATTTCCAGCATTTTGGGGTACAGAAAAATGTCTGTATAGCAGTTTTTCAGTGTTTTTATACCAGTTTTGAAAAAGTTTGAATAAACACTTATACCCCCATCTGCAAGTTAAAAAACAAACCTGTCTTTCATCAATACAACAACCCCAATTGGATTGCAAATGAAAGGCCTGATGCAGCAAGGAACGCAGTTGCTAACACGCACGTAATCGGTTGATTAATTTGCATTGCGCATACATCGCAGTGCGTGTGCGCAAACTAGCAATTGTGATGGGAACTGCATTTGCAGAGGTTACGCAGACCCACAGCAGAGTGATTGACAGGAAGTGGCATTTGTGGGTGGTGATGGGGGATGGTCGGGCAAACAAAGGCGTGCCAGTGCGTTTCAACACCGTTGCATGGGCGTGCAAAATTAGCCACTGCGATACCAGATACCTCCTGAGGCCTCATAGCGGGCTCTGAACTTAGCAATTCCTGAGTGAAGTCTGACCTGCCTTAACTGTGCGTATGGGTCCGATGTTACTGACTGTTTCGCTGTGTTGCATTGGCCTTAAGAGGTGCAGAATCTCCATCTGCAAATGGCCAACGGTGTCTTGCAAGTAGCCACCGTTACCTCCCTGAAACGACCACTGGAATTGTATCTCTGCATGGAATTTCCATGTGTCTCACTAATAACCATCAGGGTGTATAGACAGACTGAAAACCTCAGCCGCTTGTGTGCATCTGAACCAGGCCCCTAATCTCTATAAGATCTGGAAATGAGGGGAGGACTGAAATTAAAAGTCAGTAAGTAAAGAGACATAGCCCCCCCCCCCTTCCTCTAATGAAGTTTATTTTAAACACCCGGCAGAAAAATAGTATGATGTGATTATATTATAATTTGTGTTCATCAGTCATTATTTTAGTGCATCCAATCAATTCTTCGGAAAATATCTGAAAATAAATTTTAATTTTCAGTTGTAATTTCTGAACACTTACCCCTCATGCAATCAGTAGGGTGCCCGGTGACGGTTTTACGGGGCATCACTGCATGCGGACCGTTAATGTGAAAAGAATTAGGTTACTAGCTTAGAAAATAAACACTGATGAGTGTGAGGGCACAAATATGTCACTGGGACTGGTGGCTGCCATATTATTGGTGGCAGCAAAGACTGAGCTTTGATGGATGTCTCGTGTGTATAACTGCAATGGTTAAGTCAGTGTAAGGTTGTATGTGTCAGTGGCTGTGAGACGTCTGCTGTCACATGCTCAGGGTGTCGGTAACTGTATTGTGAGGGACTATGGGTGTGCCTGCAGGAGTCATGGCCGTAGCTTGCTGCTATAGAAGCTGCTTGGACACTGAAGAGGGAGCAGAGAGTTACACACTGCAGATACTGCCATACCATAATATGATCCTGAAATGGTGGTGTGTTTTTTTTTCTATCTAAAACCATACTTGCCTTCTTTTGAAAATGCATTTCAGGGAGATTGTGAAAGCAGCACCTATGAGCATGGCGGTAAAGTGGGCGTGTACTGCTACATCTGAGAGGCGTGTCATAAAATTGACTTGCATCCAAATGCAAATGAGCCCCAAAGCAGTCAGTAAGATCTATTTGTTGATGAAAACACACTATCACTTTTCAGAAAATACATGTAGTCATAGGGATCATTCTGCCTTATAACCAATGCAGGAAAATGATACTAATGATCCAATTTGAATGTAAATATCTCTGTTTCTTTTTATATATAACATTCATAACGGCAGTAAGTTAGAATCAGGGAGATTGCTAGGCTATTCAGGGAGACAGGGAGATTGCTACTGTTTCAGGTAGTCTCCCTGACAATGAGGGAGAGTTGGCAAGTATGTCTAAAACCCATAATTGGACAAACATGTAAAATAAAAAAAACCCATATATTGGCTTGCCATAATTTCCCGTTAATCCCAGACATCTATGATTTACACAGGTTCTGTGGCTGATTAAAACCGAGTGAAATCTTACGGCTATATATAATAATTCTATACTAAGTTGTTCTCAGCATGTGAGACATTACACTAAGAAGAACTGCATGCACTTTGGAGCCTCCTTGTGGTTGGTTGATTTATATATTTTTCTAACATTCTTACCAATGATCTGTGCCAGAGGTAGGCAATGCGTGGCACTCCAGCTGCTGTGGAACTACAGAACCCAGCATGCCCTGCCACAGATTTAGCATGGCCTAACAGCAAAACTGTAGCAAGGCATGCTGGGAGATGTAGTTCCAATGCTGGATTAAGGCTATTAGATGCGCAGAATCTTTAGGGAATAAAATTAAGAGCATAGTGTCAGCATTCATGAGAGAGTTATTAGTAGGTGGTAATTATTGAAAGGCGGTTTGACCAATTCCATCCTAAAAATGTATTTAACATGTATCTACACTATACTCATCATTATACACAGGAAGCCGATGGACGGATTCCCGACTGTCTAATCCTGGCAAGGGGTTAAATGACAGGCGTCGATATCACAACGCCTGTCATTTTACCTACGCCGGGAGCCCGACACCCGGTTTACCGATCGAAGGTAAGCGGGCAGGGTGCATGGGAGGGTTAGGTTTAGGGTTCCCGAGGGGGGGGGGGAATTAGGGTTAGACACCCCCATGGGAGGTTACTTTTAGGCTAGGGGAAGGAGGGTTAGGGTTAGGCACCCCCGGGGGGAGGTTAGGCACTTAGGTTTAGGCGGCGGGGAAGGGGGGGTTAGGTTTAGGCACTTAGAGGGGTGATTAGGGTTAGGCACTTGGGGGGAGGTTAGGGTGTAGAATCAGGTTAGTAAATACTTACCTTTGACGATCAGGATTTCCTCCTCTACCGGGATGCGGCCAGCGGTAAATCGTATGTATTCCATTATACACAGATACTGTGTCTACATTTTGGTTGTCGACATTAGGACTGTGTCAATATTTTCGAGTGTCGACAGTTAACTAAAAAAATTTTGGTTGTCGATATTTTGACTGTAGGCCAGATTCCGAGATTTACACAAGGCTGATAAATACACAGATCGGGGGGTTGTTAGTCATTGTGCATGTGTGAAAACCATACTGCGCACGCAGCGAGAGGTAGTCAATGTTTGGTGATGGTAAATGCTGTTTCATGGGCGAGCATAACTTAGTAATTGCAATCTCCTTCACAGCATGAGAGCTCTCTGCGTGTCAGGATAGCTGCAGTGTTTGTGGCTGGTCAGACTTGACTTCAGTATCGTAACTGGGGGGGGGGGGGAGGCAGGGCTCAGCATGACGTCTTTCCCATAGTGTCGAGCGGGCCGGGATGACGGTGGAGCGGATGGCTACGGGCGCAGGAGCAGGGACTCAGGGAATTATTGGTTTTTGTTGTTGTCTGTGCCTCTGTATATGTAAGGGGCACTGCATAGGGGGGACACTACTGGGGGCACTGCTACTGGAGACATTGCATAAAGGGTACTACTACAGTGGGCATTGTAAGAGGGGCACTACTACTGGGGGCATTAAGGTGCATATGGAATGGAAAGGAATGTCTCCAGAGTGACGAGAGACGGTGGCGTGTCATGTTGAAACCCCCACATTTTTCAGTGGCCATGCCCACTTTTTGGCACGCACACGAGGGGAGCTACATTTTTTAATCTTTCCTTGGGCTCCAAATACCGTAGTTACGCCACTGATTTACATGCCGCATGACTGCCCGTTACGAGTCAATGGTACCGAAGTTACGCTGTTGGGACGTCGTCGGCTGGATATGAGAAGGCGGCAGTGGGTGTCTCTATGCTCAGATAAGCTTTGGAAGGCATTAGCCCATTTTAGGAACTGCGATCCATAAGAGATTGACGTTACCATTGCATTAGCGTTAATCTCAGAAACAGGCCATGTGTCTACATTTTAACTGTTGACCTCATGTCCATGTCGACCCTTTGTTGATATTTTGACCATATCAACATTAGGTCAGTTGACATGTTACGATTGTCTAGATCTTCATTGTCAACTTTTTGTCTACATCCCATAGCAAGTTTGTATCAGTATAGAGAATAGATTTTGTTTTGTTTGCAGTGATATAGTAGTTGGTGTTTCTATGAACGGTGTGTCTTAGAGCAGTTGCTAATTTTATGGTTTTTAATAGATTTTGATAACGTGTGTTTTAGGTTTAACGGAGGAAGCATTGTGATTTATTACATGTAAATTAATTTTCAGTTGTGAAGGGAATTATTAGTTGCACAGCATGGGTGAACAAGCTGCAGAAGTGTTAAGCTGGGTACACACTAAACTATGTGTTCCCGCCGATGTGTCGTGCGGCGGGTCCCGGCGTCGGTAAGTGTGTATACATGTGCCGATGCCGGGAACGACGGCGAGACAACGGGTGCCATGCTGCATTCTGAAGAATTGCCCCCACTGACAATATCACCCGTCGGACCTGCATGCGACATAGCGGGTGCACACTGCCCGATATGTCATCTGATCTGCCGATCTATTGTGTACCCGGCTTAAAACTGTAGTACAGATCTGGTTACATCACACGATCAGGCTTTTTACAAGGTAATTAGATTTGTGGGCCACGATAGAGAGGTGTGTGGAGGTGCAAAAGATTGCAGAAGCCGACCGAAGGAATTGGGCAGGTTGCGAAGCGCAGTCTCTGCCTTACTATAGGGGACACATTTATAAGTAAGGTAAATACATAACTGCAAATAGATCCCATCAGCCTGTGTGTGCGATATTCTTCCGATTGCAGAAACAGGCCTCAGTGAAGACTAGTTTGGTCTTTCACATTTGTACAGACATCAGTTCTTGTGTCTGGTACTAATACCAAGCAACAAGATCAGCCCCTGCCTGGTTCATTCACAGGAAAACAACGGTATGTTTGCTTTTGTGGGTGGGTTTTCAGGGAATTAATTATAACATGGTAAAGTGAGATCAGCCCATCATTGGAAAGGGGGCTACAAAATGTATTATTTCCAGGTCTATAAAGTGGTTTATAGAGGTATATAGAGGCATTTTCAACATCTTTATCTTGCTGTATTTCTATGAAACGTAATGCCAGGACAGTACATATGTTACCGGACTAGCAATTATAGATGTGTCCTCCTACATCTATCCTCAATACGCCACGCAGCGCGACATGCCTGGCGTGTTTGAGCTACCGGGTCCCGTCCTTCTATGCTAGCGTCGGGCATCTTCTTTAGCCAAAAATGCGCCTTGGACGTGGTGCGGTCTGACTGTGCCACACCAAGAGACTGTTGCTTGGTTTGATTTGCAACCCTTGTATAGCTGTGTGCGAGTGAGACTGTATATGGAACTTGGGTTGGAGAAAAGCTACGGCTGCTAGTTCGTAGCACTTTGTACGCTGATTGACAGACTCAGTCGTACACAGAAAAAAACGGGTTTCGCATGTCGGATTGGTCAGTACGTTCTCATGGTGCGCCCTAGTTGCATCGCATTAAGTCTTGGACGCATATTCGTCAAAAAGATACTCGGTGCAGGCAGAGAGAGAGGCGACTGCAGCAAATATGTGCGAGAATACATCTGTAGCTCTGCCCCTGCTTCTGCCCTTAGCTCTCCATACACTGGCTGTTTCCTTATGTCTTCCATTCGTCTGCCCCTTCCCTTTAGAGTGTAAGCTTCGTGAGCAGGGCCCTCCTGTTCTCATTACTTACTTATCTTGCACACCAGCTACACTCTACACCTCCTCCTTGGGTTCTCGGACCCTGGACTTCACTCCTATGGCCTAGTCCCGTTTTATTCGCCCATGCCAATAGTTACAGGTTTAAGCTTACGCTGAATATTTTATATTGCATTCCTTGGCTGTATTGAGAGTTGTAGTGCTAATTGTTACTTGTCCACTGTATTGTACTGCCCTCTGTACTGATCTGCAGACCACTTGTGGCACTCTATAAATAAAGTTTAATAACAACACTTATTTGCATCACACACAGGGGCGGATTGGGCCGCCGGGCCGTTTCCCGCTGGGCCGGTCCCTTTGTTCCCCTTTTGTGGCCGCTACCCTTTGCTCACCCCTGCACCGCTGGCCGGGCTGCCGCGATCCTCCGATCGGGCAGCTCACTGAAGTAAAGAAAAAAAAATGGCCGACGGGGGAGCTGCTGCGCATGCCCAACTGCAGCAGCTCCTCCCATAGGCCATTGCGGAGTCCGTCAGTAATCACTGACGGCTCCGCTTGCAGCCCGCCCTCTCTCCGGCTTGTACATCAGCCGCTCTCCTCTCTCTGGCGGCCACATCAGCCCGCCCCCCTCTCCGGCGTCTACAGCAGCAGCGGCAGCTGTCCCCTGCACAGTGCAGAACACACAGAGCACAGGGTCAGGAGGAGCCGCCATTCTGACAATAAGTAAGTAAACTAAACTTTATGTGTGTGTGTGTGTATATATATATATATATATATATATATATATGTGGGTGTGAAAATCTACCTGCCTGTTTATGATAGGCTCAGCTACTGTGGCAAGAAAAGTAGTGTGTGTGTGTGTATATATATATATATATATATATATATATATATATATAATTATAAACACATACTACTTTTCTTGCCACAGCAGCTAAGCTATTATATACTATATTAAAAAAAATATATATCTATATATATGATTATATATATATATATATATATATATATATACACATATACATACATACATACATACATATAATTACACACACACGTCCAGTGCCGCCCAGCCATTTGCTATATATATATATATATATATATATATATATATATATACACATATACATATACACACACACACACACACACACACACACATGGCCCCCCCTCCACAGACCCCGCCCCCTCAACAGATCCGCCCCCATTAGGGCTGCTACCGGAAATTTCCCGGGCTGGTTTTCGATCCCAATCCGCCCCTGATCACACATCACACACCTGACATTCATAGGTCACACACCCCAATAGACATTGATCACTAGACACAGGCCAACATTCTGTCTGGAAAATTAGGTGTCCACCCACATCCCGCTCTCTTCCTCTGCATAGTCGGGACGGGGGAAAGGGGGGCATAATACGGGGAATCATGGGTCCATGTGGAAGGACAGGGCAGATATGACAATTCTATGAGAATAATGTAATTTTGCCCTGCCACCTATACACAGACCCACTACATGCAGCGTTATGCCAGAAGGGGGAGGGGCCTGATAATGAGACGTGCTGGCTTCATCTCCTCAGTGATAAACCGCATCTCCCCTCACGTCAAACTCCCAGCAAGAAGAAATTTGTCACACTCTGGTATAAATATCACACCTGTCAGTAGCTGCTATAAGTATTTTTTTATATCAAACATATTTTCCGCCACAGAGGTCATGATTATTAGTACATGTACAGTGATTTTTGTGCAAGTATTTTGAAAAATCGATGCTCGGTATATACAAAAGTAAAGTCTTACATATAGTCAGTGTAATGAGAGATCTAGATCTATACACAAATGAGCTTATGTTATTATGACCGAATGCTATGCAAATATGCTGCAGTGTTTGGGTCACTCTGGTAGGAGCGGGTCTTAACCAGTGGGCAATTGCACAATGCCCGCTAGGACCATAAAATGCACTACAACAGAATAAGCTTCTATCACAACAAACACCTGCATTCTTTACTTGTATAACATGGTGGAGCTTACACCAGCTGTCACAGCAGGATGTGCTGCTTACAAACTCCTCCACGTGCCACCTGAATTGCAGGATGTAAGCAGAACCAGTGCAGGGTTCCATCTAGCAAGTTGGGAAGTATTGTAGAGTGCAGGCAGAGCTGGGGCAGAATAGAGGTGGCACATGACCTATGCATAAATCTAGAGAAGGGGCATGACCTTAAGCAGAATCAATAAAGAGGGGGCATGCTAGGGAGTCTCTCCCCTACAAGCATTATGGCAATAGTAATGAGGCCCATAATGGGGTTGACCCCCACACTGTGATAACAGGGCACAGCTTCAGGTGACCACCATCCAGTACAGGGATCAGTTTTCAGAAAATAAGCTGCAGTATCCAAATCTCCCACACCAACATCACTAATCTGACAGAGTCCAAACTCCCTGTGATGTAGTGTCTGCACAGACCAGAGTAAGACACCGAGGAAGCTGCCCAGCACTGGTCATTCTCCCTACGATTGTCAAGCTGGGTACACACACTACGCTATAATGTTCCGATCTGCGTCAGAATGATGCATCATACACATATTGTGTGTATGCCCGATCCGTCGTCCATTGCATTGTCCCATTTGCTGTTCTGCGTGGCAAGTGGGACGTTGCGATGAACAAAGCTGTATAGTTACATGGAGCATGTAACGACATTGCGCCATAGTACGCCGGATCGTGCACTGTGTACGGCGAGCACAATGTAGCATTAAATCGGATCATACAGTTGGCTAGGTCACATATTGTATAGTGCGTACCCAGCTTTAGAAGCAACTGAAGCTTTATAGATTTATAATAAAGATTTAAAATATAAGATAAAAAAAAAAAAAGTCTGGCTGTGGTCTTCAGGCACTCTCTTGTACGCCCCCTCTAATCCAAGCTCTGTACCCATCATAGTGCCAGGGTATACACCGTAATATAGTATGTGGCAGAGGACATGCTTTTTTTTTACTTTAATATGAACAATAAAAGGAGCAATTGCAATGAGCCATTTATGGAGGCAACCTAGTGATGCCAACACCCAGCATAGGTGAAAAAAGGACCAGCGTTTCCCCCTGAATTATAAAGAATGGATCACTGATCACCAAAACTAGCTTGTTCCCCAAATGTCTTAAAATGATACAACACTCATGACAAAAGGGTACTTATCACACTGGTTAAAAGACACAAAATACAGAGGCAACTTTTTTTTTTTTTGTGAAAGCCATCCATTACTCACACAAGACCTGCACATGCTTCATCAATCCTCAACCAGTGCTAGCCATTCTGCGTGGCCATCAAACATACTTGTGGGTTAATCTGAATCTGACTAAATGCACATTAGGAAATTTAGACCCTAAGCTGCAATGAGGCATTGTCTGATGTGATTACATATTCTCTGTACAGCAATACGTAATAACATCTACGCTACAAAAATGAACAAGAAAATATCAGATTAAGATGGGAGACATCAAACATCCTCCGCAAGCCCCACCTATCCTGATCTGAAACACTGAGTTTATGTTATGTTTATAAACACTAAATTTTGCCTTTGGTTAACAGTCTGACGGGCATTGAAAAGGGTACAGGTGCACTGGTCCTCGATTTCAGAAAAACATTGCAGGCACTGCATAACTATAATCATCATACTGCTCTATTCTTCCAATATAACAGGTGAAGTTGCTACTGGAAACACTGTTTCTTCCTACATTATCTATGCATAGTGGTCAAGAGAGCACATTTTGTAGTCCAGGGGCAGGCAACCTGTGGAACTACACATCCCAGCATTAGGATGCCGTATCAGTAAAATTGTGGCAGTGAACGCTGGGATGTGTAGTTGCACAGCAGCTGGAGTGCCACACGTTACCTACCCCTGATGTAAACCATAGTATTTTATCCTTATAAGCTTTGAGTAGGTATGGCTGATGGGATTGAGGAGGTAGACACTGTGCGACCTTTAGTGTTATATATTTGTGCCACATTTTTAATACAGAAATTTTAGAAGGAAAATAGTAAAAAAAAAAGAAAAATCTACCAATCCACTAAATATTATATATATATATATATATATATATATATATATATATATATTGAAAATGCTTTCATGTAGAGCAAACACTTTGTACATCCTAAAAGGGGTAATACTCAATTCAGCTTTAGTACAGCTGCACAAACTAGTGTTTCATCGCAGTTTATGATACGGACACTAGATGTCTCCCAACCTACTGCATAAGGAACCACTTGAATGGGAGAGAAAAATTAAAAATAAATAAATGAGATATGGTAAGAACTTACCCTTGTTATCGCTCTTTCTTCGAAGTCCAGAGGGTCCACAGGGTTGACCTTGGGGGTATAGGTTGGGAACCAAATCCGGGCACCACGCAGTTAAAGCTTTTCAGCTCCCAGGATGCACTGGGTCCACTCTCCCTATAACCCCGCCCCCAAGCCAGAGGCACCTCAGTTTGTAAGTAGCCAAAGGCCGGAAGAGGAAAGAAAGAGAGAGAGAACACTGGAACACTCAAGTACCATACTCACAGAGAAGGAGACGGGAAACCGGTGACCAGTAACAGTCCATATGAAGCCAGGTGCGTCAGGGCGGGTACCCTGTGGACCCTATGGACTTCGCAGAAAGAGATAACAAGGGTAAGTTCTTACCATATGTCTCATTTTCTTCTTCAGGGTCCATAGGGGATCCACAGGGTTGACCTTGGGGATGTCCCAAAGCAGTCCTTGTAAGGGTGGGGACGCTCCTGCGCTGAGAGGAGAATCCGTCGCCCAAAAAGAAGCATCCTGAGAGGCAAAGAAATCCAATGCATAGAACCTTAGAAAGGTCTGGACAGAAGGCCACGTGGCCACCTTGCAAGGCTGAACAGCTGAGGCGCCACAGCGAGCGGCCCACAGCCCGAGTAGAATAAGCATCAACAGAAACAGAAAGGCCGTCCTGTGACTTGGCCCCTGAGATAGTCATACGAAGCCATCTAGCCAATGTTTGTGTATTGGCCGGCCATCCTTTCCGGTGAAATCCATAGAGCACAAATAAGGAGTATGACTTCCAGAAGGAACTGGTATGGACCACGTAAATCCTGAGAGGCCGGACCACAGTCAATGAGGCCAAGAGGATTGGTAACTGAAATGTCGGTACAATAAGTTCCTGAATAATATGGGACTTAAAAATCACTTCAGGAAGAAACACAGGACAAGAGCGACTCATAACCCTGTCTTCGTGAAATATTCAGAAGAGGGAGCCACATGAGAACACTCCCAATTCCGACATTCTCCTGGCAGATGCAAACACTATAAGAAAGTCTAAGCTATAAACCACGTAAGGGCTATAAAACTAGTGGCTCAAATGGAGGCCCCAGGAGGGCACGAAGAACCACTGCCAAATCCCAAGGAGCCCCTAGGGGATAAAGAGTGGTAGAATCCAGAAAATACCCTGAAGGAGGGTCTGGATACCCGGGAGTATAGCAATTCTACATCTGAACCATACTGACAGTGCAAAGACCCGCACTTTCAGGGAGGCCAGGCGGAGGGCTAGACCCAATCCAGCTGGAAGGAATGCCAGAACTTCTGGAAATTCTAAACACCTGAGGATCGTAGCTACAGATACGATACCATAAGAATTATGTATGCCACACTCTGTGGTAGATCCCAGCAAAAGCTGGCTTAAGCGCTCTAAACATCCTGATGATGACAGAGCCTGAGAATCCTTAGGACCACAGTAGGGACGCAGTCAAAGACAAACAATCCAGGTTCAGGGAACAGCAAGGACCCTGAGACAACAGGTCCAGATATTGAGGCAGCAGGAACGGAGTGTAGATGGAGAGACTCTGAAAATCTAAATACCAGTGATGACTGGGTCAATCTGGAGCCACCAGCAGGACAGTACCTCCGTCTCGATTGAACTTCCGAAGAACTTGAGGAAGAATGGAGACCGGAGAAAACAGGTACACAAATTGAAAAAGCTGCTAAATGTGCAGCGAAACGCGTCAGTTGCCTGCCTCTATCCAACAAGTGTTTAAACTGGACACTGTGAATAAGCCTGGACCAGCTTCCTGGTATCTTTGGAATTTTGTTTGGGAATTATCCTGTGTATACACTTTGGACCTAACCATCCAATCTACACCATGAACTTGTGAGGGCTCTGAGTGCAGCGTATGGACAATATGCCAATAGGACCATCCCTCTATTGGTGACAAGACTTGGTAAATATTGCAGGAATTACTATACCTATAATACATCCTTTCCAATTGAGACTGCCAAAATTTGGTATCTACCATCCAGGGGCGTATACAGGAACAGGCACTCATTATACTAATTGTTGGAAGAGGCTAAACGCTCAATCATTGCTCATTCAATATTTATTTTTTATTTCTCATAATTTGGTGTATATTTATGTGATTTGTATTATTGAATATGTTTTAAATGTATGTCTATTAAATATTTTTAATTTACACATATTCCAGCGCTGCTATCTTTTTATATGTTTATATTACCTGAGTGTCTGACGAACCCCCTTTTTTAAGCAGCCGCTTAGTTAAACAGACCACACCAACGCCTGTATAAAATATCTAATACTTACCTTGCTTGCACACAAATTGGAAGGTCCACTTCACTGACAACGCGTCACCGAAGGTTGCTTCGGTATCTCTAATCCTGGATCCTAACACCAACAGTGTGTGATAGAGTCAGGAGACCCTGAGGACCACCTCTGGGAGGCCCCCTCTGCTCACTAGGAGTTGAAACCTCTCTTGGTGAAGAGACCAGTCCCTGGAATGCACGTCGTGACGGCTGAGGAAGTCGGCTTCCCAATGGAGAACTCCCGAAATAAACACTGCAGAGATGGCCGGGAGGTGACCCTTGGTTCATGCCAGAATGTGTGACACTTCTGACAGTGCTGCCCAACGTTGAGTGTCTCCTAAATGGAAGCCACTGTTGTGACATTGTCGTACCAAAACCTTACAGGTTTACCATGAAGTAAGTATTATGCCAGAGTGATGGTCTTAAGACAGCTTAAAGTTATAAAAAGTTGATTGGCAGGGGCTACCCTTGTCAGATGAGATGACCATAGCCACCCAAATAGAGACAGAAGCACTTCTGGAGAGAGCATAATCGTCTGAACATTGATCCGACGAAGAAACCCATTCCACCTGGAGAGGATCAGTCTTTGCAAAGGCCTGGAATGGAACTGAGCATATTCCACCATTCCGAAGGTAGACACCATGGATACCAGAACCCGCATTACTTAGTAAGGACACTCGTCCACTCTGCGCACTAGTGGAAGAGTGGAGATCCTGCATTCACCACCGGAGCGGCTGACCATCTGCACGGATATTTCCCAGCAATAGGAGGCTGTACTCCCTATCAGGAGATTACATCATCTCTCTGCATGGCAATACTTACTTTCAGAGTAGCATTCCGGACACTGCACTTTCGTTTCCAGACAGATTCAAGGGAGCTATATTAAACAGGTCAGCCCGTATTTTACAGTCATACTGGTGAATTCAGCCCATATTAAGGCTATTATGAGTGCTTTGAACTATTGATTGTGTTGGACCAATTGACATTATTATATTTGCATTAACCATTTGGGACTTTTTCATCACATGCACAATACTGCACATTAGTGCATGGACGAATATCATATGTACATTGGAGTATGATCGAGACAATTATTTATCAATTTTGTATTTTATTTTTCATTAATTTTTATTTTTTAATTTTACTTTTTGCATTATAGTGTCTAATAAGGCCTTTTTTCTTTCTGGATTTACCAGATTATGTGGTACCCTTGATATGCATTTCTCACCATTATGCAATTTATTTACAGATACAGTGTAAATCATTATTATTTGGGTTACCCCTCATATGATTCAGTTTTATTTGTGTACTATATGTATAGATATTCATTGTCTATAGACTGTTTTACTTTTATATTAAACAATATCAGTTTGTCATCCCATTGCGCTTTCTTACAATATTTTTGGTTTCTTCCTTCTAGGGGTTAGCCACCCCTCAGAGAGCTGCATAAGAATACCAAATTCCATCCCTTCCATAACTTAGTGCCCGTTTGTTTTGTGTTGCACTTGTTTTATATCTGACTAACAATCATCGAGGAAATATCAAGCAGCGCTATACTGGTCCTGACTGAAGCCAAGGTAAGCTGCAGGGACCCATTACCAGCACATGCAACACACAGTTCCATCTAAAATATGGCAACGTGCAGCACGCAACAGTGACAAACCTCACAAATATTGACATTATATATATATATATATATATGTGAGGCCTCAGAACCACCCTAGGTACACCTGTATTAGGGCAGATTGTAAAGAAAAGGGATAGATATAAACTGACAGGTGAGAGACTAAAGCACAGACAGTCAGCGCTAGGATAAGTCACATACAATGCAGAACCTTTTATATATATATATATATATATATATATATATATTTATTATATATATATTCACCCACACATACACACATATATATATATATATACAAACATTACATATAATATACTGCCAATGGCACTACATTCAACTGCCCAGATAGTGTCTGGGAAGGCTATAGCGCTGTGTACACTGACCTAAATGGCGAGGTACGCAGGGGGACTGGACCAACTGACAACCTAGGTGTTCTGCGCTGCACCAGAGGGAACATGGCCACCCGGAGACCTCAGAGGAAGCATGGCCCATGGAGGAAGCAGCTCAAGGACGCCGGACCTTCCGCTGGAAAGGCGTGCTGAGTTGAGGGGAGGAGCCGCTGAACAGGGAAGGCTGCCTCCCCTGGCCAGCTATTAACCCCCGGGGCACCGGCTCCCGCTGCCCCCTGGTGGTCTAGTGGATACGCGGGGTATGGGGGGGGGGGGGGGGGCCCGCTGCCACTGCCAGCACCTCCGGTCTGTCCCCAGGACCGGAGGCAATAGACTGCAGCAATGCACGGATCACCGCAAGCGGTGATCCACGACCTTACCTGCTCCCCGTTGATCCGGCCGCAGTCCTGGGCACCCGCAGAGTCCGGCTAGCACAGACTCTGGGGTCCCGCCGAGATCCCCAGATCTGTACTAGCATCATGGCGCCGGCGGGGTGGTGGAGCGGCAGCTTGGACGTCCTATGGTCAATCTGCCGCTGCCGCTCTGACGGGTTTTAAAAGATCAAACTAAAAACTCATAAAATAAAAAGTAGCTTAGGGGCTGCTAATCAGCCCCCCCTGCGATAACAGTGACCTGACTCCGGCCGGGCACCTATTCAAACTGCGGTGCCTCTGGCTTGGGACGGGATTAAAGGGAGAGTGGACCCAGTGCATCCTGGGAGCTGAAAAGTTTTAACTGTGTAGTGCCCAGATTTGGTTCCCAACCTATACTCCCCAAGGTCAACCCTGTGAACCCCCTATGGACCCTGAAGAAGTAAAATAAAATACCCAAATGGCTCAAACATTAGAAAGAGTCTGCAATAAACCTTGAAATTAGCTCTCATAAGTTTGTGCATAGCGCTTAACTCTTGATATTACCAAAGTAAAATTCAAATCTACAGTATATAATAAGCGAGAAAGTGTGTGCGTCTGTTTGCTCTTTAGGCACGGCCAGAGCTTTGTACCTAGCTCAACCAAATTTGGCATTGTGGTGTAATTTGATTAGGCTTTTGGCTATGTTTGAAGTTTGTCAGGGCCATGGAGGTCTACATGGTGACCGCAAAGTTCGCTCAGGATGTCTTCCAGTGCCTAAAATTGCACTGATCTGAAGGCAGACTGCTAAGTACCAGTGGGGGGCAAGCAGAGCTCTAACTGAAGAGCAGCAAGTCAGAGGATCAACTGTCACACTGCACCTGCACTGACAGTTACTAATTTCCTCCAAGCACATTTTCATATGCCATGGGTTCCAATGTTGGTCTCCAATGTAAAAAAAAAAATGAAGGTTGCAGATGTACTTCAAGGTCCATTCTTCAACCTGGGCAACTTTGGGTCATACCTACAGACTTTCTGGCTGCCCCCTCCAGGAGGAGAGAGCCCGGTCAGTGCAGCAGGGGGGCGTGGTGGCAGCAGAAGTGGGCGGATCACTTGCATCCCCACCCCTGCTTTACAATGCTGGCATTGTAAAACAAGGTACAGGGCTACGATGGCACAATTCAGTGTAAATCGCATTATACTCCTGTCGAAGCTGGTTAATTGGCTGAGACAGAATCAGTTTAAAAATTAGATTGGAATGACGCCATCTTGCGAATGGTGACAAGACACCATTTTAAAAATGAGATCTGCACGACTCCATTTTGCGAATGGCCGCCCAGCGCCATTTTAGAGAAACTCACTCTTAAGTACATATGGCGATGCTATTATTAGCATCATGCGATCGCATATTTCACCATACCCCATACACACATTAAAATACGCACATTAGCGAATGCATAAAACCCCGCATATGGACACTGTTTACTAGCTTCCTGCGTACACAGCTTCCCTAAGTTAAAAGTCCTCACTACATAAATCTAACTAGTGTCTTTTCCCAAACCTCTAATACTTACACTCTGCACACTCACATAAAAGGTTCCATAGCTTCAAAGTGTAATATGCAAGGTTTATTCATTTATTACTAATGTTGTGAAATAAAGACTATTTGATATCTAAGGTATAGTACATGATAAGCAAACCGTGTTTGGTGTTGTACTGATCTACTCTGTCTCAACAGCTTTCCGATGTCATCGGTGAGAAGATCGCAACATGCGTTCGCAACTTATGGACTGTAGAGAGTTAAAACACTAAAATGTAGTATGTAAAGTTAGCAATTTAGATTGGCATGCGGCGGGAAAAAGGAGACAATAGGCTGTCAGAGGCTGATCTGTGTCCATTCGAATCAACCTGTTAAATGACCTGTAACAGAAGCACCATGATGGAGAACCAATGGAATCATGCCAAATTTGCCTATTGTATTGTTTATCCCTATTTAACCGGCTGTGAAATATAGTACTGCAGGGAAAGGACAGGCTCCTTTCACACGGCACGGTCGCCGTGATATAGCCAGAAAAAATGGGATTTTGGTACCTACCGGTAAATCCTTTTCTCCGATTCCACAGGGGACACTGGAGGTGCTTACGCTGGGGTACAGAGGCGTGGATAGCTGGAGCCGGCCCTTTAAAATTTAGAAGTGTGAACCTCCTCCCCCTCTATGCCTCACTAGCCCTCAGTTTAGAAAATGAAGACCGAGAGGAGGTGGAGAACAAGCGGAGTGAAAGGAAAGAAGAACACACAATAACTGAATTAAACAGCATACAGAACAAAACCGAACAGGCAGGCTAAGAGCGCAGAGGTGGGCGTCCAGTGTCCCCTGTGGAATCAGAGAAAAAGGATTTACCGGTAGGTACCAAAATCCCATTTTCTCTTTCATCCACTAGGGGACACTGGAGGTGCTTACGCTGGGGACGTCCCAAAGTTATCCCCACAGGCGGGAGTGCTCTGTGGCGCCTGCAGAACAAGGCGGCCAAAACGGGACGCCGAAGAGGCAAACGTATCAAATTTGTAATACTTGACAAACGTGTGAACTGAAGACCAATTGGCCACACGACACAATTGTGACGTAGATGCTCCTCTACCGGCCGCCCATGACGCACCCACAGAACGTGTGGAATGAGCCGAAATAGACGAAAGAGGCCAACGGTTAGCACTAACATAAGCTTGATGAATAGTCAGCCGGATCCAACGTGCTAAAGTCTGCTTAGACGCTGGACAACCCCTCCGAACCGCATCATAGAGGACAAAAAGCGACTCCGACTTACGAAGGGAAGCAGTCCTGTCAACATAGATGCAGAGAGCCCTAACCACATCCAAGGTAGAAGAACCAGAGTCCTCCACCAACAATGGTACCACAATAGGCTGATTGATATGGAAAGCCTTAGGAAGGAAGGCGGCTATCGTCCGGAGTTCCGCTCTATCCGCATGAAACACTAGGTAAGGAGATTTATAGGAAAGAGCCCCCAATTCCGAAACCCTTCGAGCCGAAGCAAGAGCCAGGAGGATTACCTTCTTCCAAGATAGGTACTTAAGATCAACCTCCTCCAAAGGTTCAAACATGGGCGACTGAAGGAACAGAAGAACTAGATTAAGATCCCATGGATCAATTGGATGTACAAAAGGAGGTTGCACGCGCAAGACCCCTTGAAGAAACGTCTGCACCTCAGGAATGAGGGCCAATTTCCTTTGAAAGAAAATGGAAAGGGCAGAAACCTGCACCTTTAAGGTTCCCAGACGAAGGCCAGAATCCAGACACGCCTGAAGGAAAAGCAGAAACCGGGATAAGCGAAAGGTCCTAGACGGAAGATCCCGACTGGAACACCATGAGATATAAGCACGCCAGATGCGATGATAATGCGCAGCCGAAACTGGCTTCCTGGCGCGTAGCATGGTGGGAATAACTGCGTCTGGGATACCTCTACGTCTTAGGATATCGGTTTCAAGAGCCACCCCATTAAACGTAGCTGCGCTAAGTTGGGGTGTATGAAAGGACCCTGCTGTAGAAGATCCGGGCACAGAGGAAGGGGCCACAGATCATCTGATAATAGGGACCGAAGGTCCGAGAACCAACTTCTCCGAGGCCAGTTCGGGGCCACGAGAATTACCGAGGCTAACTCCTGTTTTATCCTTTTTAGAAGACGAGGAAGAAGGGGAATCAGAGGGAAAAGGTAAACGAAGTCGTAGGTCCACAGACTCGTCAGAGCGTCTACTGCTTCCGCCTGCGGATCTTGAGTTCTTGACACATATACTGGAAGCTGATGATTCAATCGTGAAGCAATGAGATCCACCTGAGGACATCCCCATCGACGTATCAGCGCGTTGAACAGATCTGGATGAAGCTTCCATTCCCCGGGATGGACATCCTGTCGATTTAGGTAATCTGCTTCCCAGTTGTCCACACCCGGAATGAATACCGCTGACAGGATTATTGACTGATTCTCGGCCCACCGGAGGATCAGTTACCTCTCGCATAGCAATGCGACTCCGAGTCCCTCCCTGTCGGTTGATGTAAGCGACAGCCGTTGCGTTGTCTGACTGAACTCTTACCGGACGAGCCTTTAGCAACTCTGTTGCCTCTATCAGAGCATTGTAAATCACCTGAGTTCCAACACATTTATGGGCCACTTCTGTTCTAGAGGGGACCATCGACCCTGAAAGTGAGAATCGAGGACTACTGCGCCCCATCCTCGAAGGCTGGCATCCGTGGTTATGATGATCCCAGTCCCACATTCCGAACAGTTTTCCCGCTAACAGATTGCTGGATTGTGTCCACCAAAGAAGGGCTACTCTGGTAACCGGGCTCAGACGGATCTGTTGATTTAGGAACAGATGAGATCCTGACCCCTGTGCTAGCAGGTCCAGCTGAAACACCCTGGAGTGGAACCGGCCGAACTGTAGTGCCTCGAAAGCTGCTACCATCTTCCCCAAGAGACGCAGACAAAGAAGCAGGGACACCTTCCTTGTTCTGAGGACCTGCTGCACTAACAACCGGATATCCCAGGCCCTGTCTATTGGAAGAAAAACCCTTTGTGAGGCCGTATCCAAGATCATGCCCAGAAACAGAAGTTTCTGGGATGGATTGAGATTTGATTTCTTGAAGTTGATTATCCAACCGTGTTGGATTAGGGTCTGATATGTCAGTAAGGCCTGATTTGATAGAAGAGATACTGATGGAGCCTTGAGAAACAAGTCATCCAAATAAGGGATTATGTTCACTCTTGATGACCGAAGGAGAGCGAACATGACTGACATGAGTTTGGTGAAGACGCAGGGAGCCGTGGATAACCCAAACGGCAATGCACGAAACTGATAATGATCCTTCAATATGGCGAAACGCAGAAAAGGCTGGTGAGGTTCCCAAAAATGGGAACATGGAGATAGGCATCCTTGATGTCCAGGGATAATAGGAACTCCCCTGGTTCCAAGCTCGCTATGACTGACTGCAGAGACTCCATTTTGAAGCGATAAATCTTGAGATACAGGTTCAAAGACTGGAGGTTTAAGATGGGCCTGACCGAGCCATCTGGTTTTGGTACTACAAACAGGTTCGAGTAAAACCCCAAACCTCTCTGATGCTCCGGAACTTGTACAGATGATACTACTAGAGACTGGATAGCCTCCTGTAAAACCTTGGCCTTGCTTGCAGGCATTGGCAGACTTGTGGTGAAGAACCGAGGTGGAGGGGGGACCTCGAAGTCTATTCGGTACCCCAGGGAAATTAGTCTGCGGATCCACGGTTCTGTAGAGGTATGGTTCCAAACCTGTTGAAAGTTTTGCAGGCGGGCTCCCACTGCAGGAGGTCCCAGGTGGGACGGAAGACCGTCATGCCACCTGCTTTTCCGCTGGTTTAGGCTCTGGTCTACATGCAACAGGGTGTGGACAACCTCTACCTCTGCCACCTCTATGTTGCGTGGGAGCACCTCTGGCTCTACCACGAAAGGAATGTGGCACACGAAAGGAATGAAACGAAGGTCCATTGTAAGATCTTCTGGGAGCTGGAGCAACCGACGGGAGGAAGGAAGACTTACCCCCCGTGGCCTGGGATATCCATTTGTCCAGTTCCGGGCCAAACAGCATATCGCCAGTGAAAGGTAAACCCTCCACCGCACGCTTGGATTCTGCGTCCGCTTGCCAAGCGCGCAACCAGAGGGCTCTGCGGCCCGAAATAGCAGAAGCAGATATGCGAGCACTAATCTGGCTGATATCTTTCGAAGCTTCTCCCAGGTAAACTGCAGACTCACGGATGTGTTCTGCTAGTAGACGTAACTCTGCTCTGGAGGTACCAGAGTCCAAACCGGTAATCAATTGGTCAGCCCAGCCGACCACTGCCTTGTTAACCCAAGCGGTAACAAGGGTGGTCTAAGTTGAGCACCCGCTGCAGTATAAATTGATTTTAGCGTTGTCTCCAACTTACGATCCGAAGGATCCTTTAGTACTGTAGCTCCCGGTACTGGGAGTGCTGTTTTCTTAGAGAGACAGGAGACTGACGCATCTACTGGAGGGGGTGTTTCCCACTTTTCCATCATGGATGATGGAAAAGGATAGCTAGACGAAAACCGGCGCGGAATTTGGAACCGTTTATCCGGTTGCTTCCAGGCCTGTCAGAGCTGCTGTTGAAGTTGCTGTGAGAACGGAAAAACCGCAGAGCTCTTTGGTTGTTCATGAAATAATTCACACTCCTGGGATGCAGGTATTAAATCCTCAGGTAGATTCAGAACTTTTCTGACCACCAAAATTAGAGATTCCACCCCGGGAGAAGTGTACTCTAATTCTTGAGGGGAAGCATCCTGTAACGCTTCCTCCAATTCCCCCTCTTCTGTTTCCTCCATAGCGAAGAATTCTTCGTCCGACTCTTCTGATTGGAGAACAGTCGCCAGAGTACGCTTTTGTGTCGGTCTTTGGTAGGAGGTGCAGGCACCACTGTACCCATAACCTGTACCAGGGTGTCTAGAGACTTGGTTAGCCCCGCCACCCAGGAAGGTTGAGACTTACGTGCCTCAGCTAACTCAGACGTTAAATCCTTCATTACTCCTACCATGTCAGCGGCCCATGGGGGAGCAGGTGCGGCCGTAATAGCCATAGGTGGATCTAGTGCTATACAAGCATCACATAACGTGGACCCAGCAGCATGCGGCTTGGATAGTTTGTTGTTACACTTAGAACAGACAAACATCTTTTGAGCCGCTTTTGTTCTGTTTGACATGGATACACACTGTCACCCAGACACAGAGGGACAGAAGTGAAAATAGAAATAAAACAGAAGGCTGGTTTGGGACACAGAGGAAGAGGCACTCCCCACTCTTTCCCACAGATTAGATTTCCTGCCAAACACCCCAGTGTTACTCACAACCTCTTGTCAGGGATGTAGTCAGGAGAATCAGCCTTCAGTAAATACTGCATACACCTGTAGTGGAGAGATGCAGTCTTTAAAACAGGTTAAACACGGCAGCCACGCTGTGCACGCAGCCGCTGCCGCGTTATCTAGACAGGGAGACCGCTCTATTGACAGAGGAAGCCCGCACTGTTAGGCTCCGCCCCCTTTCTTTATGCCCTAAAGGCTTAAAAATGGCTGCCCCCGCTGCCGGATCATCTCCCCCCCTGTGCAAGCCCCGCTGAGTAGGAGCCGCTAGCCGCGCTCATCAGCGGGGAGAGGGGAGATAGATGTAATTAATGAGCAGCGCTATCGCGCTCTCTGAAGCCAGCGCTGGCCGTGGAACAGGAGAAGGGGGATGTGCATGTGATTCATACTCACTGCGCTCCCTCTCCGGACAGCTCCTCTGAACAGCACTCTCATGAAGGCAGCTCTAGTGTGTGTGCTGTGTGCGGCATTAAGGAGCTGTCAGATGCTTTTGGTTAAGCACTGTACACTCCTTCCTGTAACCCAGGAGGTTAACAGGGTGCCAGTAACCCGGACCCCACCTTTAGAGAGGTGGCGAAGGGTACTTATGAAAAAATATGTAAAAGATGCTTAAAATAACAAAAGAAAAACTAAAAATAAAACATATGAAATAAAATAAATAAATTATGTGCTTGTTGGAGCACAGCAGGTTGTGACCAGCTCCAAGGGCACATTTTCTAAACTGAGGGCTAGTGGGGCATAGAGGGGGAGGAGCTTCACACTTCTAAATTTTAAAGTGCCGGCTGCAGCTATCCACGCCTCTATACCCCAGCGTAAGCACCTCCAGTGTCCCCTAGTGGATGAAAGAGAAAACTACTATTCAGGACGGTGCCGTGGCCGTGCCATCCCTGCACGCCAGTATTCTGAAGGAAACAATGTTTTCCTTTCACACACCCAGGCTACTGCAGCAGCTGCTGCGCATGCCCAATAAGAAAAAATAAAAACCTGACATAAAAAGCGTCTCAAAGCTGCTGCTTATGAAAGGCACGAAAAAAAGCCGTCCGGCTACCGCCCGGTTCTTGCCTGGCCGACAACAACCGGCATGTGTGAAATAGATCTTAGGGTATATATGTGCGTTTAGACCCCAATCTGGAGTCTTCTTGCTGATGCTGTTGAAGGAGGTTTCTTGTTGATCCTGGTAACTGATCCCAGAGCGCGTGCGTATGTAATAACTGTACCTTGGGTCTGTATGATTTCTTTGCGCTAAATTGTCTTTAGATCACAGCTTGTAACCTGTTTTTATGTTGAATAATAACCTTTGTGCGTTGGAAACACATTTCAAGGTCTGAAGGCATTTATTTACTGTATGACTGCTTACGCAAATAGCGACAATTCTAGAAGGTATAGGCAGGATTTAGAAGGTATAGGCAGGAGCGTATAGAGGTTTAAATCCAGTATCGTTACCCCCCGGACCACCCACTTTACCTTGGGTGTAGGGTGGCATCAGCCAATCCAGGGGAGTTGCCACCCAATTTTCGGGAGTCTCCCAGCCGTTCTGGGAGAGAAGGCAACAATGCGTTGTCTATCCCACCAGCTAGTAAATAAATGCATCCAGGGCTATAAGGTGTCGAAGCCGGATGATTGGCTGAGACCACATCTTAAATTAATATCTGGTGACGCCATCTTGCATCATCAGCATGAAACCATTGTGTGCGATGCTATATGCGATTATTAACGTTGTGCGTCTGCGTTGCTACCGCATATTGTTTAAAGTCCTACCATAACCCATACGCACATTAAATAAAACATAAAATATACAAGATACACAGCGCCCAGTTACGCTGTTTATCAAAGCACAAAACACATAGATGCACCACGCATACTAGCGACTTTACGCAATATTCTCACACTTATACATACAATAACTTATAAAAAGGCTCCTCCGCATTAAGCTTAATATTAGAGGTTTTATTAGCGAATACTTATGTTGTGAAATGTAATGTATACGATTTTTAAGGTACATAAGCTAGTAGACATATCATGTTTGGTACCATTTTAAATCAGTTTATTTGCAGATTTCCGGTTCTATTCGCAAGGAAATCGCATCATGCGTTCGCAAGATATGAACTATATGAAATTAGTGGTTAGAATGTAAAGCTGTATGTAGTGTCTTTTGACTAGTTTAAACCAGTTCTTCGGCAAGAAAACCACACAAAGCAACATCTGAGGAAGTGTGACATACCCCCAGTGATGCTGTGTGAACTGTCCAATGACCTGCATCGTACCAGAATGTCCAGGAGCAAGACCCAATGGAAACCTGTTAACTAGTTTCTTTGTTCTGTAATGTATATGGCCTGCTTACTGGTTATAGTATACAGCCAAGCTTCTTGGATGACCACAGGCTTCTGGAGAGACGACTGTTTAGTGGGACCAGTGCGCATGCGTATGTATTGGCTTGTACCTTTCGTATTTAATTGTCTTTTGCTCTAATGGTGATAGATCAAAGCGTGTAACTTTCTTTTATTGCAATAAGAACTTTTGTGCTTTGGAACCACAATATAAATCTGGAAAGCAATTATGTCTTATGCGACTTGTAGCGCTAAACAGCGACATTTTGTGTATATAGATTTAGGGGTATCGATAAAGGCTTCTCTGCTTTTCTTGTGTTTGAGTACCACCCCAAACTGTTCCAACAAAATACATAACATCTGAAACATGGGTGGAAAACCTGGGCTACAATGATCAGACAGCATAATTCATAGTTTTCTCCTCCAGTACCCTACAGCATCGCTTAAATTGGGATGTACCAAACAACACAATAGGGATGGTCACAAGAAACAAATTAAAACCATATATTCTGCATTATCAAACATTTATTGTAATAGCTGTGTGGAGAACTTGTGTCCCAAACTAAGAATCAGCAGGCGGATTAAGTTTTTTTTTTTTTTTTAATGCTGATGTGAAATATTTTTTGCCTAAATTGGCAATGTGAAAATTAATATTTTCATGCAAATTTACTGAGAAGTTCTTCCCGAGAGACCGGCTCCGGTAAGAGCCCGTCCCAATAAACAAGTACAAGCAGAGTGATATCTGACACTATCACTCTAGTCCCTGGTTTGGCATCAGGTCACATACTGTGCATCAGGAGGCCAGCACATGCATCAGTGGGAGGGGCGATGGAAAGGGATCTGGAGGATCCCTCTCTGAAAAAATTCACAAAACACAGCCTGCAGATGGTGTTAGCTACCAGGCCATTTCAGAGCTTGGAAAATTAGACTCCATAGCTGCCCCCCCCATGGAAACCTTATGCGGTCAGAAATGGAGAAGGGGCGGCAGATCAGAGATATCTGCTGCAGTTCCTCCATGGTAAAACCCGTGGTGTTTTCGGGGGACATCCTGCAACTATTTGACATATAGGCCCCAAAATATCTAAGTAATGATGACTAGAGAAGGCATGGACAGACTTCCATCCTGCTCTGTCACCAAGAGCCAAGGCATCTTTGTCCAAAGAGTTGCCACTGTTTGAGCATATTGGGCTTTTAGTGTTTACTATATATGCCTGTAATGATTACTTTTGATCCATCTAGCAATGGCTTGTTGGGAAGATGCCAATTCTGAGGTTGCACTGGAATCACCAACAACCAATCTTCTGGTTGATATGAAATATACTGTAGATAATACCATTGACAGAATAGTTAGACTATTTCTTACAACCACTTTAGGACCACATATATTTAGAAAATGAAGGGTTGGAGATGTTTCACATCTCCAACACTTCTGGGCAGAAGAAACTGCCACTCGATTTAAAAAAAACAAAACAAAAAAACTGGTTCCTCCTGAAGCATCTCCCAAGCCACTGACGTAGGGACCAACATTGAAGAATTATTACTTCTAGTTTCTCTTATTTGATCCCTCTTAGCAGGTGAGATATGAGCAGAAATGGAGGGACTATATTAGCTAGTTGACATCACCATGGCATAATCTTGCATCAACACCTTTTGTTCCTGGATCTATGTGTGGAGAAAATTGAGTACTTTGCATACTTGTTCGTTGTGATAATGCCCATCTGAGGAAGATCGTACCTTCATATAAGAAGTTTAGTTCATGAAGAATCATTGCTATATCAAGAAATCCCTGGCCTGCTGCTTACATAATGTGTCACTGCATCCTTGACGGTGAAATGCAATGCTAAGTGATTATAGGATGCTTTCTGCCCAAGGTATTAGTTCTGCTACTTCCAGAGTTATAAGCTCTGCCTCTGGGGCTTCTGATGATCTGATTTATGAAGGCCACCAATGTTGTTTATCAGACAATACTCAAGATAGTTCCCAAGCAACGGCTATTGAACTGGTTTCCATAGAGCTTATTTCCAGTACATTGATGTGGAGCTTCCTTTCTTTTTGTTAGCAAGGCCCTTATGTTATTGCTGTGGGAAAATAAGCTTCAAAGTCTGCAGTTCAGTAATCTGTTATATTCTCTATTCTGGATCTGGGCAAGGCACACCCTGCATCAATTCTGGGTCTTGCCCCGTATTTCTTAGGAGATCTCGACCGGCTGGTGGTGTAATCTGGTGGACTGTTTGTGATTACAGTTATCCACCATTCCAGCTGAAGACTGCACATGGGCCTGATTCCGTGGTGGTGAAAATTACCAACAGTTGAAGCACTCTCTTCACTGTTAGCACCTTAAGTGCAGTGGACAAGTGCTGAATTTTGAGACCCCTCTACACCGATTTTGCTGTTGCTGAAGCAATAATGGTGTCCAAAGACACTTCACATAGAAAATCAATTCCTTTTTGCATAATTCCCACACTTAAGAGGTATTGCTTCTTTACCCAGTTCTCTCATTCCATTTGGAAGTGATCTCAAAATTATCTAACTGAAAGGCCATGGCAATATCAAATTTCAATATGGATCGCGAGAATATATGATGTTTTCTCAAAGAACTTTTCATCTCTCTACGTAAGGGGGTTCACAGGGGACCTACATCTTCTAGTGGAGCTCTCGCAGACACTGGTTGCATCTAAATTAGCAACCCTACTTCAGTTAGCGCTTTAAATGGGTGTTACAGTGCCATCTGCCAGCGTCATGCCATGGGGCGGAGCTGCCATGCCAGAAGAACAGACATGCCTGGTGCATCCTCTGGGCAGCACAGATTATGGCTGCAAGGTGTCTTTCCAGGCCCCATGCTAGCCAGATGCAGAGGCTGAGGAGCAGCTATGGTGGTGATGTGGAGGTTAATTAGCCATTCCCATACAGATGAGTGTTTGATCAGTACCAGCAGAAGCAGCACTAGGGGAGTCTACCACTATCCCTGTGGCATGGCTTTATGACTGAGAAAAGCTTTCTACATCCATGCCCATCTTGAAGGGAAACCCCCCCCCCCCCCAAAAAAAAACAACCTAACTTTGGGGCTTACCTCAGAGTGAATGTCTTTCAGTTGTTTGGTTTCAGGCTCAAACTCCATTCTGCTTCCGGACAATTGTTTCCGGCTATAAAAACAAAGTATTACAGAGTGCACAGCATTCCCAGCACATTCCGGGGGAGATGTAGCAAACCGTCGAAGGAGAGTGGAGTAGTTGCCCATATCAGCCAATCATCGTGTAGCTCACATTTGTCCATAAAATTACAGTTGTGTTTTCTATGGACAACTTCTCCACTTCAACTCTCTGGAAGCTTTGACATGTCTATCCTGCTGTATAATGTGGTGCACACATATGCAGAGAACTGGGTCTTTCGATGTGGTGCTCTATTTTTAAATATTCACAGCAACTTCTACTCCCACAGGTAGCAGACTGATGTACTAGGGTCTGCAAGCCCATCCTCAGATTACATTAGAACTATCGCATCACTGGGACCAATGAGAGATGCAAGACCTTGCACTGCAGAAAATCGTAATTATAAACTTACCACGACTACACTACCTTAGAGACTTATGTAAAACACATCACTGGACATTTTCTTAAAGTGACCAAACCCATTGTAAGAGCCACCATGGCATACTGAATATATATTTATTATGAGCCATTTAAAAATGTTATTGAGAATATACACGGAATCGGTAACGACAGCGGAAGACTGACTGTTCTAAATCCTGAGGGGGGGTGGCAAGAACCCTACCCTAACCTTAGTGGTGCCTACCCCTAACCCCCCCCCCCTTTCCTGCACCCTATACCTAACCCTCCAGGGGGGGGGGGGGGGGGGGAGTGCCTAACCATATCCCCCCCAGGGAGTTCCTAGAGCTAACCCTCCCCCTCTCTCCCCCACCCCTATAACCCAAGACATCCGGCTTACCTTTGTGCAGTATGTCAGGTGATGGGATTTCATCATAGGGCTAATGATAGGCATCAGGATTTCAACGCCCATCTTTAGTCCCATGTCGGGCTTTCAGTGTCTGGATGTCGGCGGCTGCCGGTATCCTGACTACATCCCATATAGACTATATATTAGACAAACCTGTATACTGCTGATACTCCGTGGACACATTGCTTGACAAACCTGTGTATCTGCTTATGAATGCAAATAGCAAACCATATGGCAGCAGCTCCATGCATAAAAGCATGCAGACATGGTCAATATGGGCATTATAAGGGGCACTTGGGGAATTCAGACAGCCTGTTGTAGACCTGATAGCCAAATTAATCATATTTGGTGGTAATAGGGTTTGTGGAGTTTACAGAGTATAGTGCACAAAAAAAAAAACCAACATCTTATTAACAAGAGGTCAGAGAATGGCTGGACTGGTTCAAGCCGACAGGATGGTAACAGGAATTCACATAGCCATGAGGTACAACAGTGAGGTGCAGAAGACATCTGAGAACACACAGCACATCAACCCTTGTAATGGATGGGATATACTGTAGTAGCAGGCTGCTACATTGACTTCCATCAGCGAAGAACAATAAATAGGCCACAATGGGGGCAAAAGCTCTAGAAAAACAGAGCAGTTAAAAGATAAGAAACACATTTCCGGGGTCTGATAAATCTCGATTTCTGGTACTACATGCAGCTGGTACGTTAGTATAAACTGAAATCTATCCTGCCTCGTGTCACTGAAGCAGTCTGGTGGTGATGGGATAGTGTGGGGAGTGTTTTCTTGGAACACAAGCCTCCCCTCCCCCAAAATCCACAGTACAATTTGAGCATTGTTTGAATGCCATAACCTACCCAAGTATTGTTGCTGACCATGAGCATTCATGTATGGACGGTCAACACATACTCCCAATGTCATGGCACCAGGTCACAAAGCACACATCTTAAGCTGGTCCCACAAACATGACAATGAGCTCAGTGTACACCAAAAGACCTCAGTCACCAGATATCAATCCGATAGAGCACCCTTACATCGTTTCGGAACGGAAATTTCTAAACATTAATGTGCAGCTGACAAATCTTCAGCAACTGCACACTGCTATCATGTCACTATGGACCAAAATGTCCACGGTGGAACGTTGCAAACACCAATACACCCCACAAAAGTGATCAGGTTCTTCTGGAGGATGGGGGGGTTCAGAATGCCTTGCCAGAGTTGCTATAAAGGCATACTAAACGGTGACAGGGCATGCTGGGATATGTAGTTCAGCAGCTGGAGTGACATTTTCTACCCTGGTCTTAGGTGGTAAAGCAAAAGTTTCCCAAATGCGGTCTTCAAGGAAACCAAACAGTTCAGGTTTTAGAGATATCCATGGTTGAGCACAGGTGGTTAATTCAAATTGACTGAGGAACTAATGAAGTCACCTGTGGTCAAGCATGGACATCCTTAAAACCTAGCCTGTTAGGGTGCCTTGTGGGCAGAGTTTGGAAACCTCTGGGGTAAAGGCATTGAAATTATTGCAAATGTCAAAAATCCGAAGTGTGCAGCAGAGTCACTTGTTAGTGGAGCATCTTGTGGAGGATAAACTACGGTCTGACAGCAAGGATGAAATATGTAAAGTTACAGTGGTCATCCAAGATGTATGCTTGAGACTGTTCTAAATCAAAATATATGGATGTCAACATTCTAGACTGCCAAAATTATCCAGGTGCACAAATAAATAAAATGCTGGAGATGTCCACCTCCCTTAACTTACAGGAGGGGCACCAGTTAGGATTAAGATGATTATTCCATAATGGTTTTACACTCCAGAAACAAATGGATGCATTCCTCAGGACTTACCTGTGCAGCAGGCTACCTGAAACAAAACCAGCAGTGTCCTAATTCAGGGCCATCGTTCTCTAATAGTCTTCAGATGTTTTCCATTCTATACGTTAAAGCAGTGTCTTAAGGCCCATACACACCTAAAGATATATCTGTCCAATCTGTCTGGTGGAAACAAAAAAAAAATGTGGTAATGTATGGGAGCAAATAACAATAGAAATTTGCTCCCAAACACTGGAAAATGAACCAGATTTTCCTTCCCACCAGATTGGACAGATATCTTTAGGTGTGTTATGGGCCTTTAGGGCAAAACACTTACAAAAGCACAAACCCACATATCTCAGTGCTCATTGATTTTTTTTTTTTTATTCCTTTAATTGGTTTGCCTGTAAGATAAACTAGGATATTACCCAGTTCTATTCAATTGCTTACCAAAAATCTAATTATACACAGTGGGAACATAATCCATAGCATGGTACAAAAGGAAATGTGTATGAGAATATAAATTAGGTTTTCTATTAGATCAGGAAAACACATAATGGTACTAATAGGTCTTTATACTGCAGTTAGCAGGAATAATTAAGCTATATAAAATATCTCCTAGCTTAGTGTACCGTTTACACCCCACAGTGTATTTCTTACTATGCTGCACAAGAGGTTTGAAATAAATTATAATACCAGTGGGAAAGCCAACCACTTGGTGCTCCAGTTAAGACATCAATAGAATTACTACGTCTTTAAGGAACAAAAAGGAGACTCCATTTACATTTCTTCAGCTGGGAAACAGTTTAATCGCTGGCCTGGTCGCTTCCATTAGGTTACAGTTCTCACCCTGTTCTTACCCTCTCAAACAGGACAAGGAAAATACTGTCAGAACAGGACATGTGGAATCAACATTTTTGCATTATAAAATGTTTTGGTTTTTTTGTAACAAAAGAAAGCAATTTTCCTTCAAAAATAATAATAAAAAAAAAAAAAATACAGAGAAAAACAAAAAGGGGGTATTTTCGGTGGTACAGTAGGTCTGTTTAATAACAGCCATTTTTTTTTTTTTTTTTTTAAACACAATTCTGTGTGCTCAGCGCAAATAGAGAACATCCATTTTTGCACACGCATACAGGATGAATATCAATAAGGAAATATTAGGTGAATATCATCGCCATGAACAGAGCACAGAAAAAGCCAAAAAGTAAATAATTTACATGGTAGGCAACTTTAATGCTGTAGTGCACTAAATTATATATATATATATATATATATATATATATTTAAATAAAAAAAAAAAAAAAACAACTCTCCCTCCTATTCCAGCAGCTTGTTCCATTTATAATATAATTCAGGAGATGGAGGAATTATTGCCTAAATAATTCTATACATTAAACCAGTGTTCTTGGGAAAACACTTCGAATCGCTACGTCATTTACAACTTGACTGTTCTCTTTCCCTCCCCCTATTTTACAGTTTTAACTCATTGGCAATTTTGGAAGCAATGTTTTTGAAAGCTATTGATGTCCCAGATATACGCTTAAAGCGAACGCCGTTCAAAGAGAGTCTTGGCAGTTTGCACACTTCCATCTCCCACTGGACAAGGTTTTCTGCGTGGCCGTCACCATGAACGCAGAAGAGTAAGAAGCGCTCTCTCTGCTCATAGTCACAATTGTTGGCGTCTAGGACCTTGCGGATCTCGCGCATCATGTCGTTGGGATCCATGGAACTGGTGGTTTTCATGCTCCAGGTAAATCGCAGCGATCGCGGCTTTGATTCTTTGTTTTCATCTTTCTGGTCCCCTGACACATTACGACTAAAAGAAAAGAGAAGTTACTCTATTGTATTCAGTCATTCCAGGGTGATTATTCAGATGACCTACAAATGTAATTCTACTATCGGGTCTTTACCTCATCAATACATTTTAACTACAGCTTCCTCTGCCAAAAAGAGGGAAAAGTCGTCAACTTCAAAAAGTACCCAATTTGACCATATTTAGTAATAATTAAAAAAGTATAATTATAAATATATATTTTATCATAAAAGCTCGACACTCACTTGCTTTTCAAACTGAAACTGCTTTGAATACAGGGAATGTTGGTTCCAAAATATTGCAATAATTTGTTAAGCTGACCACCACTTCACGGTCATTCCCGTCTGGCCAGTCCCTACACTGGTTCTCAGATAAATGATCTTGGTCTGCCATCCTGGGCTCAAGCTTGCATACATTTTAAACATGAATATGGATCCTGGCTTAAAGAGACAGGACCACACCCAGGGATATCAGTTAATAAGCACCGTGGATGAAGCCTGTGATTTATTTGAATTTTGTGGTCACGCTTGCTAGGGCACCCTGTTTTTCAAGTGTTAGACCAACTTTTTTTTGTCTATATCCAGGTGCTTAGTAACCAATATCCCTGAGTGTGGTCCTGTCTCTTCAAGCCAGAACCCATATTCCTGTTTAAAATGTATGCAAGCTTGAGCCCAGGATGGCAGACCAAGACCATTTGAGAATCAGTGTAGGGACTGGCCAGATGGGAATGACCGTGAAGTGATGGTCAGCTTAAGAAATTATTGCAATATTTTGGAACCATCATTCCCTGTATTCAAAGGAGTTTCAGTTTGAAAAGCAAGTGAGTGCAGAGTTTGTATGATATTCTTTATCTAGATGATGTGGTCACATGCCAAGGGCACCCCAGATGGTTGAGTGCCGTGGATTAAGCCTGATTATATATATATTTTAACACCAAGTCAGAAGTTAAAAAATCTCAACCAATACAGTCCATGTTTTAGTATATCTATGCTTGAGCACAGGTGACTTAATTAGTACCTCAGTCCATGAGATGTAACCATCTGGACTCAAGCATCGATATCCTTAAAACATGGACTGTATTGGTGGAGTTATGGAACCTCTGACGTGTGTGTGTATGTATAATATTATACACTACAAGACAGCAAAGAGGCAGCGCTCGGAGACTTGTAGCAAGTGGCAGACCCTACATCAGGGGGTTCACCACTTGTTACCGGTCTCCGAGTGCCGCCTCTTTCCAGTCTTGTATACACTGAGGGGGTCACCTCAAGGAGGGCACCGGAGCAAGTTGAAGGGTTGTTTGGGTCTGGAGTGCCGGGGCACGGATTGGGAGGAAAAAAAAAAAATGATATTATATATAATCCTCTGGCACTCTGTGAAAATCGTAGACAACTACCTGTGTGCCCTTGCTGCCGTTTCTATCTATGTTGTATCCTGCTGTTCAACCACTATTTATTCTCACAGACATTCCTCTGTACATTTCCTCAGTCCTGATGACGTTGACTTTATTGAAGAGGATTATGATGTATGATTGACCAGTTCCAATGTTTGATATAAACAAGTTTTTTTTACCAGCATAAATCCTGAAGTGCCGTGCATCTCTCTGGTTGAACAGCAGGATACACACTAATATATATATATATTATATATATATATATTAATAAATAAATAAATATATATAATTTTTTTCCTTTTTTTTGTAGATTGTAATGGTAGAATTTGGGAACTGCACTCTATGGTAATAGTTATCTTCTATACACCACACAGGATCCTGTGTGAATGTGGGAGGATGCAGTCTGCCGTGTGAATTTTATGCATTAAGTCAAGTCTTTTTAAGCCCTAAGGGACATTGATTTAAACATTAAGGGGGGACACGTGGAAGCTACTTTCACTTTCAGATTCTGCACAATTTCAATCTTCAAACGTCATCTGTTTAAAGACTGTCGGGCGGATCATGACATGGGAGCAAAGCAGAAAAAAAAAAAAAACACAAGTAACTGGAACAAACCATGTTGCAATGTAAGTGGTACAAATTCAGGGCCATTACGGATCACAACTGCGAATGCAATTGTGATTACGGATGCAGTTCAACTGGGATAGTATGCCAATTCATTGCGATCGCTATGCCGCCGCACTACATAAGGACGCCCACTTTACCTTACACACATCCGTAAGGTTTAGCAAGACTGTGAAACCATCGGTAACATCGAGTACCATCGCAGCCTCACGCACACTTGCACAAGCTCTGACCTTACTTAGAAAATGCTATCATCGCACGCCATCAGGTTGCGTAGGGCATCGCAGTGAATAATGCAACGGCGTTCAAACGCACTGGCACGCCTGCGTTTCCCTGACTCCCCGTCACTCTGCGATGGGTCTGCGTAGCCAATGCAATCGTAGTGGCCGGTTTGAGCGCACTGCGATGCATACGCAGTACACAATAGTCTGTTTACATGTGTATTAGCAACTGCATTCTTTGCTGAATCACGCCCAGTTATTTTTACATGCAGGGTAAATACGGGCTACTTTTGCATGTGGCCCACACATGCTGGGCAGCTTTACTTTTACACTGCAAATGAGATTGGAGTATGGACACGTCACTCTCAAACTTCAAGTTCTCTGCACTTTGGTAAAACTATGTTGTACTGCAGTGGGATAGATTTAAAATGTGCAAAGTTACTTTGCTCTTTTTTGCTTTACTCCCAACACAGAATCAGCCCATATATGAATTTCTTAAGGTGGGTAAAAAACTGCAACTAGAACAAAACCACATGTGCAGAAATGTAAGGTTTTTTGAAGACTCCTTTTAGAGAAAGCTGAAATACAGTCAAAGTCTCTGATAAGAGGTAAAGAGTCCCAGACTGGAATTACTGTCTCCAGAATACTGTATTACTCAGTCATAGCTATGTCTATGCACCATGTGAGGAAACAAGGATGGACATGCAGACATTCACCCAAACAAAAAAAAACAAAAAACTTTTGCATAAAATCAAACAATTTTAGGCTAGCAGAAGTGGCATGCAACCGGATGCTTGTGGGTGATGGTTAAGGTAAAAATATGTTCGCCCTCACCTTGAGCCCTCATATCTCCCGTTTCTCTCAGATTCAGTTGGGAGCCTCAATGAAAACAATGAGAAAAGCAAAAACAAGCAGAGAAGAGTAATCTTACACTGGTGTACTTCTAATTACAGCAATGACTTTGCTAATCAGACTTACAAAGCTTTTGTTGCATTGCAGTGGAAATATATCAAACATACTATGATAATCCAAAGAGTAGAGAAACTCACAAAACTAAGGGGGGGGGGAGGAGGGAATTCAATTAGCCATGATGAAAATGTTATATTTTTGAGCACGCTAAGTTTTCACACATCTTCGCCTGCGAATTCGCTTATCACACCTATGAGCGCACTTCGATTGCAAGAGTTGCAAAGCTGTATTCGTGCAAAAATTCTTCCTGTTTCACCAACTATAAGTATAGCTGAAAATGGGGAAATCTGCCTGTACCCCACAAAAAAAACAATAGTCATATTGGACAACAATAAAGAAGTGTATTAGTGGCCCTGATAAAAGTATTTGAGGTTCTTAAATTGCTGTTATTTTGCAAAAAAAAAAAATGCTTTCTATTTGACTGTTTTAGACATATGCATACAAGAGTTCCATTTAAATTGTGGGGGTGCAAAAAAATGCCTATAAGTATTTGTGTCATTTAAAGACACTAAAAAAAAAAAACAACAACAAAAAAAACCAAACACTTCAAAATAGGCCTCAAGCTGGGTACACGTAAAGATTGTCGGTCCAACCATCCAACTAGTTGATTGGTTGGAATGAAAATCTGGTAAGGCATGAAAGCAAATGACAATCAGCAATTTGCTCCCAAATGACGGAAAATGGCCAAAAACTGTTTGAACAAATTGTTTAGATCAAACATTTTGTCTGACGACCATTTTCTTCTGTTTTCTGGCATTTAGGAGCAAATTGCTGATCATCAGTTACTCCCATACGTTACCAGACTTTCATTCCAACCAATCAACTAGTTGGGTGGTTGGACAGAAAATCTTTACGCGTGTATGCAGCATAACACTCCTGTCCCATATACCGGTCCTACATCCATTAACCCATTTTGCTGGTTTTTGAACTGTCACCCCCAACATGACGTCATTATCGGTCAAATTAAGCTACAGTAATTATAAATTATTATTTGCCTAACTAGACTTTGAGGGTATCCCAGTGGTTCTGAACCAATTACCTTGAAAAAGGGGTTTTCCCCAACTTGTCACCTGCTCAGGTGGTGAAAACTTATTGCGACTTTATGCTATGGAGAATTCGCACCAACGAAAACAGAAGCTAATAGGATAGCTCGATAAGTACAAATTTGCGCGACAAGCAGTTTTTTTTCCTTCGAAAAAGTGTCTCATCGTGGCCAATTGAATTCCCCCCTAATTATTCTATTTTGTTTATGCTGGTACATTCAGGACATTAAAACACTTATCAATCTAATACATTTAATATTTAAATAATCCGGTCACTAGTACATAGTAGAGGCAGCCATTTTGTGGACTGAACAGTTTATATGAAGCCTATCAATTTAGGAACTTATGACATCACTGAAGCCCTTTATGGGAGATATTTTAAGTGGGAGATATTTTTTAAAACCTAAGCTATTGAAGTAGTACAAGAGCTTCCAGCAACATTAGATCATCCAAAATTAATAAAGTTACAAAATTTTTAATACTTGTAGATTAAGTTTCTCCCTTGTCCTGGAACTTGTAAATTATGAACTAGGCAGATAGATAATGCATTTAATATCAGGTGGGAGAGAGTTTATTTTGATTTCCCTGGGATACAGAACATCTCTGCTGTGCTCTTTCCACTGGAAATAATCGGATACAGAGAGCAGCTTTGTACTGTATTTCAGGGCAACAAGGATAAAAGGTTCCGGCTGATTAAAAGCAGAGAGGGGGAAAAAACAAAACAAAAAAAAAACACCAAAGTTTGTAACTGGCACAAGCATAACACACAGGAACCTGTACTAAATAACAAAAGTCTATATAAATAAAATATTAATATATTAAATGCTGTCAACAGGTTAGTAATGCACACAAACATTTTCAATAGTTTCAATTTAAATCAGTATTTTTTCCTACTAAAAAAAATTTCCTTGGCAGCCCCATCCAAGATGGAGGAGGCTGCTCCGTGCACATGTTTCTCCCGATCCACACATCCGCCATTTAAAGGTGGTGACCTCTATATGCCGCTTCTGTATTTCATAATTACAGAACAGGTAGAGCCAGTTCGAGACTCTATAAGGAGGTGCCAGCTTAGGGGGCAAAAACAAAACCGTTTTCTAGGAGGTAGTGCAGCTTTAACATGCAAGTTGAATCAGTTTCCAAGATGTGACGTTAAGCTTGTTTTGTATTTTAAAGTGAGGCTCTGCTTCATTGAACAGCTAGCAAAGGGGTATGTACGAATAATACAATGTTACACTAGTATTTTCAAACTAACAAAAACTATAAGATGGATGCGAGCGCACAAGGTTGCAGTGTGAAGCTAAAATGAATTAGGGGACAATTTTAAGATAACTGCCTGCAGTCCAGTTGTTTGGAGCAATAGCTATACCTTATTACACCGCAGAACCTACCGCTATGGGGTTGTGCTTAGCTACAGGATCACAAAAGGTCCTACCTGCTTTGTGCTTGACTAGCCACTCGTCTATCGGTTATTTTCAATGCACCTTTAGGGATCAATCAAACTTAACTTTGAGGGTCACAGATACAAGGTTGGGCTTATTTGGCAAAAAATAACCAAACTGGCAGTCTACACCAGTTTGACCTGAACTTCAGTTGGAAAGGAGTCAACACAGTAAATTGTAAAAAAAAAAAAAAAAAAAAATTGTACCTCATTTTAACACCTATAATTTAATGCTCTGAAAACTGTATCCTACAATATTGTACGTACATTAATTGCCGTTAGGTCTAGTAACTAAAAAATAGCATTGATATTTTCAGACTAACTCCTATTAAAAACAGTGAGGATATTTTGTATAACTAGGTAATTAAAATACAAGGGCTCAAAATTCTTTGCTAAAAAGCTGTTTTGCAGTTGAAAGACTCCTCCAACACTTATAAAACATTTAACCGGTAACGGTACCATTTAGTTCAGGGTATAGGGGAGAACGGTTTATTTGCTCTCAGCGCAGTTATTAACGTTTAACACTTACCATTATTTAGTATGCAAAGAAGTAAAGTTGTGTAAAATGAGAAATGGACACTAAATTCTTCACTAAAAAGAAAAATAAGCCCTACTTTTATTAAATTGGTTATTTCCTTTTTTTATTATATCAGGATTATCCCTTTCCCCCATTCTTGGACCCTGTCTATACTGTCATTTCGACCTTGATCAATGGTTCCCGAACTTTCATATTATGACTATTGTCAGACATCACACAGGTTAAGAGAACCGGATTTAGAGGAATTGTGAATATTCTTTTAAATAGAGAAAAAGTGATTTACAGCTAATATCAGTAAATAAAATAGTTATTTGTAATGTTCATAGCATATATTAAACATGTTTATGGGTTTTAACTTGGCCTATAACGAATTCTAAGGATACATTTGGCATGACAACATTGTTTGTGGCACAATGGTTTATACAAAATAACATCCTGTGAGCAATTTACCAACATGACGCTACAGTAAACTATAGGGCAATAAAGCTGTGCTAGACTACGTACAAATTAGACTATTGAAAGCAATGGTCTTATTGGTGGTTAGTCTGCAGATTTGCATCATACCCAAAACCCCTGTGAGCACAATGCAAGAATATATATATATTTTTTTCAATTTAATAAACCCATTCAAAAGTAGATGGAAACACAAGAAAAATGAAAAAGAAAAAAGTACCAACAACAGAGAATGATTCTCAAAGTGGAAACATTTTAGCAAACTTTGTGAGAATGTTTCAGTGCACCATTCATATTCAAATTCTTATCTTAAAAGGGGTTATTGACGAGCGTTTAATTCTAGAGAGTACATGCCTGGCTGAAAATTTTTTATTTTTTTTTCCAAGTCTTTCTGTACTTCATAAGTCTTTATATGAGTGAAAAGAATTTTATAACATGGTTACTTTGGAAAATGACACCTCTCCGCCTCAAACTACCAGTTTAACCTTTGTGGATGACAGAAAAGGTTATCTGGTTATGTTAATCCATGTCTAAAAATGCAGAGAAGGAAGCCTTAAATATTAGTCAATAAATTTAAACACACTGTAGGTGGGTGCACACAAGCTAATAGTTTCCGAAGGTGGAAAACATTTTAAAAGCGGCGGCTGGCTTTTATCAATGCAATTTGCTAGCGCTATATATAAGTAAATATTCAGCTTTATACGCGGATTGGTGTTGACTGAGAGACACAACCATGTGCTACACGAAAGGAGGGGTTGCCTGAAAGCGTAACGTTAACTGTAAAGTATAGATCTTATCTAATGTGCTCAATGAATAGGTCAAAGCATTAACATCTTTAGGGTAGAAACAAAATGTAAAATATATATATATATAAAAAAAAAATAATAAAAAGGAGATATATATATTTTTTAAATGGAACAAGGAAGGAAATACATAAAGAAATAAAAAGCAAAGGAAAAACAAAAACTTACCTTGACAAAAAAAAAAAAAAAATGTTATAAGCATTAACACCACAAACCTTCTGCTGCAAGCATGCCAAGTGTGTATTAGTAAAAATGAGACATGAAGTTTATGACGCACATGACTTATGATTGCACAGTACATGCTCAGGTGATAAAGGGTACAATTCAGTGAAAAGTATGAAAGCCTGTATACTGGTCTAAAATTTAGTTTTCAGCAGAAAGTTTAGTATTCAGAAAATATAAAAATCAGATCGAGGGAGACAAGTCATTTAAGAAAAAAAAATGCAGAGTCAACTATATAAAGAAAAATGCATAGACAACTTAAATCCTACCTTTTTATAAATCTGAATGACATGTTTCTAAAAACAAAACAAAGTTCAAAGCAAAATATTAAAAATGTGCACGTACAGAAATAAAGTAAAAAGCAGTCAGTCATTCTTGTGTGTAAAACATAATAAAAACCTGCCAATTGTCCCACTAGTAAATGTTGACTTGCTAGATGAAAAGCTCATAGCAAACACAAACAAATAAATCCACCTAAAACAAAATGCATGGCTACTGCTCTCTATTACTAGATCACCTATGCAAATTTATTTCCCCTTCGTTCAGAATGTTGAATCGAAATAAATCATGTTCAACTTTACTGTGATACTCATAATTATCTCAAATGTACTAACCCATGATATTGCAAATTTTAGGCAGCCAAACAGCCCAAACCCTGGGGTGGGAGGAAATAAAAAAATTGTCCAGACCAAAAAGTGACCAATAATAAAAAAAAATGAATCTGGTAAAAGAACTACGGCCACATTCTTCGAAATGGACTCAAGGGGGGGGGGAATTTGTTTTTTTTGGGGGCGCCCAACACAGCAGTTGCTCCATTTAGGCGTGAGAGCCACTGGAGCCGACATTTTTGCTCACAGACTCCTGAGGCGGTGAACAAAAATATGCGAAAAGTCAATAGTTTGGGCGCCCTAACCAGGACGTTAGACGGGTTTAGCCTCTTTATGCGCGACAAGCGCAATAGTTGATAGGCGTCCTAAACAACCGAATTTGTCAATCGGGCGTCCATGAATAATCGCAGCTCAAAAAACTATTGAATTCCCTCCAGTGTGCTGTAGAACGGACCATAAAATATTTTAATGTTTAATGACTTTTTTAAAAATAAATTTGCTTACTTTTTAAACCGTAAATACTGCTTAACAACTGACCATTTCTAGTAGAACACCTGCTTGTGTGGCATTTACAGTAAGGACTTAATATTGCATATCAGAATAATTTCTCCTATGCTGTAAAGTGAGGAGCTATAACTCTTAAAATACTAAAGCAACAATGTAAAATGTATTAATGGATTACTTTATGTTAATTACATACTATTAGATAGATTAGAGCAGGGGTGGAAAGGCAATAACTGGTTCTCCAGCTGCTGTGGGACTACACATACCAGCATGTCCTGCCGCAGTTTTTGCCATCAGAGAATGCTGAAGCTTTGGCAGGGCCTGCTGGGAAATGTAGTTCAACAGCAGCTGGAGGGCTACTTAGTGCCCATCCCTGGATTAGCGGAATAAACACCTGCAATATGCATAGAATGTACCTCCTATCCCATCACATATTTCTAGGTACTAGGACCACTGCTCAGTAAATCAGATACCTAATATACATATACACTACACACACATTTTTATTAACATTTCTTAAGCTCTAGAGGGCGCCAACCTTGTAATTCCTGATATTTCAGGATGACCTGCTCAATCAGAATATCTTTAAATGGCTTGCTGCACGCTGCCATATGAGAGACTACATCCCTCATCAGTGACTAGAACAAAAACTGCATGCGTGTGTGCATTTTGCCAGAACGTTATTCTCAGTATAGATAATGTAAGCAGCAATTATTAAATCAGTGTAAAACACCAATTCATTAAAGTTCCAACATTTCTATAGCATTTCAGTTTAGTTTTAGAACTAGATCGCTACAGTTATCGTACCTTGACATTTAAAATTGTGCTTGAAAACTAATATACGTCCTCCTCACTGACCAGCACCCATGTGTACACTATACATACAGCATACACACACACAAACTATAGCGGAAAAAGAACATAATGGGCATATGGTCATAGCTTAGACAAGAAAACAATGCTGTTAGGTCATGAAATGCAGGAGGTGTGCGTTTACACCACCCTGAGCAAAGCTGCAGAGGCTTAAGAATCGAAACAGTAGTGAGGTGCTGTGCGGTAGTTGTCACCCCAAGGTGCTAGAACAGTAAAGTCATCATCCACTGCAATAAATTAAGAATAATGTATGAGATTTCGTTACCCTACATTGTGTTTTCTGACCACCCAACAATAGCCACAGGCACATTCACCACCAGCAACTACAACGGTGATTCTGCTCCCTTATGTATCATAATGTTCCTCACATCTCTTGGCTTGTAAGCTTATTTGGGCAGGGACATGTTTACCTTATGCTTTATGTTGTATGTAATTGGAGTGAAGATCCTATCAATGTGAAGTGCTTAATAATAGGTTACCGTTTAAATTAAAAGATATTAAACAAATATTGCAACCAGTCCAACTGAAGAGTATGATGCAGAGTTGAATGTTCAATGCAGATGTACAAAATTGCAAAAGAAAAAAAAACAAAAAAACACCCCTAATCCTCACGCTTCATTTTCTCTATGTCTTTGGTATTTCTAAGCACTGTTGTGCTACAAAACTGCAAAGCTTATACAAGTTGCTGATCTAATATTTTATATATACACACATACACACACAAACGCACACTAGTTCATATAAAGAGGTGTCCATTCTCAGCACAACACATCCGCCACTGTGGCACCAGTTTTAGCAAATTCGCGATTGTATTTTCACACTTCTATACTTTAACTAATTTGCACAAATAGTTGCATACAAGTAGCATATTAGCCAAAAGGTAGCATAATATTGGACGCATTGTTCAGAAAGTCGTGTAATGGATAGTCGGCAAGGACCAGCAATGCGCGTGCACGCTGGGTCCTTGCCGACCCCGACTATCTACAGAACATGCTGGTCAACTTGACGACAATAGTCAGGTTCCACATGTTCCCAGATAGGAGGTCGGGATCCTGAACTGAATGAAGTTCTGTGAACGCCGTTTAGTGCGGCACCGCACCCGGCGACCTGAACGCTAGTCGTTCAGTTTTTCATGTTGCGCAATGGATAGGCCCCTTAAGTATTGCCATCGATAAAAAAGACTGACAATGCGGCTAAATGTGGAAAATAAATGTCAAATTGTAGTTTGTCATGTTAGCCAGATCACTATTATACGAGGTGTGGCTATTAAAGGAGACTGATGCCATAATTCCTATTTAATTATATTAAGCAAATTTATTCTGCGTTCCCTTTCTATTTACTCGCCTTCTGCATCCACATACCGCTGCATTTACATTTTCCATTGGCTAAAGCCGTGCCGTAGCTCATTATCCGTCAGCTGTCTCAACAGCTCCGTCAGTTTCTTCTTTACCTCAATAACCGATGCCAAACGGGTTCCCTTGAGTACAGATGTGACTTTAGGGAAAAGAAAGAAGTCACACGGTGCTAGGTCTGGCGAGTATGGAGGGTGTTCTAGCACTGCGATGTGTTTCTCTGCCAAACACTGCTTCAGGGAGAGCTGTGTGGGGCCGGTGCACAGTCCTGATGGAGGATGAAACCAGTTTTCTACAACTCTGCCTCCTTTCTTCAGATTCTTTCCTGAAAAGTTGCTAGAACATTTTTGTAGTGATGTTGATTCACTGATGCACCTTCTGGTACCCAGTCTTCCAAACTAACACCCTTGATATCAAAGAAAACAATTAACATGGCTTAGAATCTGCCCCCGTAAGCCTCGGTAAGCATAGGGAAAGTTTCGGCGGGCGTTTTGTTTAACTAAAAATTTGAAGTTAACACGGTGCTCTAATTTCGAACTAAGCATTTTTACGACTCACGGGAAAAACTTCTTCGAATGCTGTGCGATCGCAAAATATCGGTGCGAGAGGGGTGAAACTTGCCAAACAGTTTTGGGATAGTCCAAGGTCAATGTTTCCCCATTCCCGTTTAACGAGAGTACAGTCTCGTTATGTAATAGCTACACCTCGTATGCAAGACATGATTTTTCCATGTTTAACTGCACTGTTAGACTTATGGATAAACAGCAATGTTCATTAATCTGAATGCTCTTTGCTACTTTTCATTAATATTGTGCGAATTTTGTACAACTGAAAGTGCTATTGGCTTGTATATTACATACAGACGAACAGGTATGTTATGAGAGAACTTACACATTACGTATGGCCTATAACAGGGCTTACCACTGTATTCAATATTGTGGCGTGAGAGAGGGGTCTCTTTGGCGCAATTTTAGCAGAGCTTAGTTAGGGCGCTACATACATACACAAACATACATGCACACAGCTTATAAAGTTCAAAGAAGCACCGTAGATTGATACACCAGTTAACATTATTGTAAAGTGAGTAATATACTAACTGATAAGATATGATAAAGTGCTATGCAACACTAGGATAGAAATGAGCTTCCCATGATCCCCTCCAGGACTACTTATAGAGCAATGTTATGTACAGCAGCACCCACAGATGTCTCCATGTAGCCCGCTAGTAAACACTTGGTGTATTTGACGCAATGTGCTGACAGTTCATGCATTCGCAAATTCTCTCAATGCATTGTATATAGGATGAACTTAAGTTTATAGTGTCAGAGTAAATCTAATAGATAAGCACTTCCTTCTTTTATTTTACATAGCAAAAGAATATATTAAATAATGCTCCTTTACGTTAAGTTCAGCTATACTTTGTTTAACCTTTTTTTCTTATTGCATATTTTAAGAATGTCTAACTGCTCTCAAAATAACTTTTGCCCAAAGCGTAAATTACAGCTGCATAATGAGAAAAGTGGGAATATTTATAAGGATATCAGATCCTTTTGATAGGACGCAAACCTATCAATCCTGATATAGTCGGCGTCTCAGCTCTGTATAGCAATACACAGGATGATAGGAGGAGTAGTTCAACAGTTGGAGAGTCACAGGTTCCAGATAACTGATCAAATCTTCCCCAAAAGCCAGGTAACATTAGGACCAAGCAGCTTGGAAGGACTCAATGGTTTAAATGGCATCTCCTTTGTGTTTGATGTATGTTCATATAATATATGTGCAATTCAGCTGGCTAAAATCTCATTTGGGTTACACTACAATTGAGCCCCCCCCCCCCCCCCCCCGCCAAAAATTGAGATCTCAACTCAAAACACAATTAAAAGAAAAGGAATAATGGATATTAAACTTTTACACTTACTTTCTATGTAACTGTGTAAGTATTTCACACAAACAGGGGTATTTCTGAAAGTTTTATTTAACTTTGATACAAGCAAGTTAGGATGGAAACTAAGCCAAAAATGTACAGACATCTTAATTCAAGATGGTTAATTGAACCGCAGCAGCAGGATTAGACGTTTCATTGACAACTTCTGGACCTGCCAGATGTCGGACCGCTCTCTGACATAAGGGTCTTAATTTGGAACATAATTTAGAGTTGATTATTTGGCCCTGAGAAAGTTTTGTCCTGTTAGAGAGTTCATGTAGTCAGTGAATACAACACATAAAATTAACATTACTGTATTGCTGTTAACAGATTGGTGTAAACTAGTTTCGCTAGAGACAAATGACAATATACAGTCCATATAAAAAAAACATTTTCTGTGGTTTCAAACACTCCCAAAACTAGTTAAATGTTAGTCAAATCACTGTTTGCTAAGTGACTATGGAAAAAAATATACTTTTTAGACCAAAAATGAACATTAAGGCAGCATTAATACTTTCAAAATGGTGTACATACATTAAAGCATAACAATACACGTTAGTTTTTGTTCAAGGATTGGACACACTGCAAAACACTCATTTTAAGTCCTAGCATTACAGAAGCCTGGCGTTTCAAAAATTAAATTTTTAGAAAGTTTAGTCATTAATTCTTGTGAATTACATGACTATAGGCATTTACTTTTAAATGTAAAAAAAGTAACTTGATTACAAACAATATTTTTGTTGAAGGAAAACCAATTTAAAGAGTGTCTGGAATGTACCCACAGTGGAGGAAGCCATTTTATCTCAATAGTAACTGAGCATACAAAATGGTTACCTCCTTGTGTGAAAATTCCATGGACATTTAACTTGCATACGCCATCAGCACTGTCAAATAGATCCTTTTGTGACTGGTCTTTTTTCTAAAGGAGTCTAAAATGGGTCAAACTATAGAAGTTTTTTTTTCTCTAATTGTCCTCAAGTCAAGGGTTTTTGAGAATCATATTTTTTTTAGTTTCAGAATAAAATTGTGGTGATCAGGAGGCTCAGGACCTCTGGTGCACATCTAGGGACAAGTAAATTAAGTTAGGGGAAGTAGAGGTGTACATAAGTGTTTCCAAAAAAAAATAATAAATAAAATTCATAATTGCTAATTGACTGAGAATTTTTATTTTTTTTTATTATTTTTTCTTTATTTTTTACTTCAGACCATGTTTGAAAAGGATCAGTTTTGCTTCCCCAGTACAAAAACTTTTCAGGAACACAATGTGCGCTATACCAGACTACACTAGCGTAATAAGACTTGGAGGTAGACTTAGTGTTAAACACAGACATAAAAAAAAAACTTTTCTGTCAATTTGCCAAGCACTAGAAATTCCATTCTTAACTTAAATTACTTATAAGTAGTGAACACAGCGAGGGATTTTAAATAGACACTAATTTAACCTTTGCATGTCTGTGCTGCCCAAGGTTGCAAGAGTTAAAATTATACACATTATATATATATATTTTTTTCTTTTAAGCTAGCAAAGCTCTATTCTACAGACATAGAGGAAACAGTACATTGATACTTTACAGTCTCTCAATGGCTCAGCAGGCAGCACTTTCATGCCTGGTCCAGAATAGGAGAAAATAGAAGGCATCTGGTTTATTATTGCACTGTGATATACACACTTTCAGCATAACAATTAACAAGCAGTAAGCATACAGGCCCAACATATATGAAAAGACACGACTTGGCTATATGCAAAAGTGCGCTGGATCCAAAAGCATGCACCCAAGACGTTTAAACGGGACATCATTTCATACTCCAGAATGGTGGGGTCCTATCAGTGAAAGATGCAAATTCTAAACTTTGAATGGTATAAGAGTTGAGTCATACTGGAACCCCAGACTCTCCTATTCATGGGGGAGGAGGGTTACAGAGAGCAAAAAAATAAACTATAGGATGTAAATCCAATGATTGCAATATTCTGTTTAAAACATATCGGGTGGGTGGGAGATTCAGTTCTTGGCAATGTGCTACTGTGATGTCAGTCTACACACATCACTGAGAATTCAGTAGCTACATCAGTTATCCTAGTCGTCTTCTGTGGGGGCGCAAGGGAAAATTGGTGGCTGGCTTTCCAACCATCCCGATGGCACTTTACCCACATTGCCTGCAACTGAACTCACTCAACTGAATGTTTCAGGCAAACTATACTTACTGCTTGTTAAGGGTAACTGGGCTGTATACCCCTATATTTTGCTGGCTTGCACACATTACCCTCTACGTATTACATTGCACATCCTAAGTACTGTAAATTTGTTCCCCTCTACTAAACACCATTGTCACCCGTTGCAGAGAATGGATGTCACCCCAATTTAAGACTTCGGTATATAACATCCTATCTCGTGATGGATTTGAGGTTGTGACCTGTGACACTCCAGCTGATTTTGATCTACAAGTCCCGCATTCTCTTCCTAGTATAAAGGTTCAATAGGACTTACAGTGCAGCACAGAGCTGCTAGTGGGCAAATTGTAATCTGGTCTGTGAAACTTATATTTGCTATGATGGATATTTACAGAACAAAAAACAAACAAAAAAAAAGGGTATAACCCTATAAATATGGCACAAAATACACAGCTATGGGAATAAAAGAAAAATGCAATAAAGTTTAATTCCACAACTGGGTGTCGTTTGGGAGTGATGGCAAGCAGCGACTGACTGGTGAAGAAAGCCCAAACCACCAAAACTTACCTTCTAGTTAATTTTGACGTTAATTTACTAAAAAGATTTGTGGAGCCTCTACTGCGAGTCTGTGACAGAGGTGTGGCTTCGTGGGATAAACTGGGCGAGGCGGGTGGGCCGTTGTAGGTAGCAGTTCGTCGCTCACGGAGTTGGCCATGGAAAGTGCTTCGGCTGGGGGTTCCTCTGGGGAAGCGCAGGCGGTCTGGAGTAGTGGTGCTTGTTATGCTGTGCGTGGAGGCCACCGATGTCCTCTGATCAGGGATTGTGCTGTGATGGAAGAAACAGTTGAATGACTCTTGCCATACACAGTCCATAGTATTAAAGGGAGTGGGGTGCTACCGCCGTATACAAAAAGTCTACCTGAGACATTCACAAATCCATCGAATAAAATAGAGAAGCGTTTCATGAACTTGGAATTCTAGATATCAGACGTGATTAATGGGTAAATTTTTACATTAGTACTAATGTCATGTACCTTAGCCAACTGCTCGGAGCCTAATATGGCTGAAAACAAGGCGATGGCAGTCTACAGATGAGAGTTGGCAACAAGGCATGCAAGACGAAACACTAACTGCCACTCTGCAATCTGCGGTGTCCAGCCATTGTAAGACCCACAATGCCCAGCGTATGCCCCAGCAGGCTGCCAGGTAGTCTGATGTCTATCAGGACGAGTACCTCCACCAAATTAACTTCTCTAAGCTCTTGGGACTTTTACATACATTTGTGAATAGTCTCAGTAGCTCTTGTATAAAGCAGCGGTTTAGAGGTATAAAGGTTTAGAGGTCCATTAGAGCATGTTAACACCGGGACTTTTTACGCACGATGGCATGAAAAGTGCAGTCAACACAGAACACGTTACTTTCAATGGTGCCGTTCACATTTGCAGTTTGACATTTAATGCTGCATTGATCATTTTACAGCTTTGTCCTGCACGATGCATGGAATGCACAGATACATTACACGCAACACGTTTTGAATAAATGCAGTCACAGCCTAATGGTGCGTACACACGGGGCTATTTTTTGAACGAGTTGTCCATGACAAATCGGTAAAATAATCGTTCAGTTTCTGAGGTATTACAATGAACGAAAACTACAAATACACGCTCCCGTTTGTAGTTTTCGTTCATCATCCGAACTTCCTGTCCAACCTGACGATTTTGTTAGATTGAACATGTTCGGGGATGAGGGTGGGAGCCCGGCGGTGAACAAAATAGTTACTGATTTCGTTCAGTAACTGCCGGGGGACACACAGGACGCTTTTCGTTCGGGGAGAAGATCGTCCGTGTGTACGCACCTTTAGACAGAGTCGTCTATTCAAAGCGATGTCTAATGTAAAAAGCTGAAGTTTTGGAAAGAAAATGGTAAGATAACGAAGATAAATCTGACTAGTGTGATAATTCACAACAATATGATCTGCATGTTACACACAGGATGTGGGCCGTTACAATTTACCTCAACTAGCGGTAAAATAACAGCAACACCATGAAGACACACAGAGCAACACACAGGATCAAGCACAGACGACATTACCATTAAGTAAATACATATATATATTTTTTTTTTAACACCTTTAGCTACAAGAAACAATGATAATGGATTTCAATGACAATACAACTTGGTTTTGTATTACAACTGGTGGACAGAGCGACATAAGGGAAGTGGGCAGCATATTAGTGTGACGGTACTTTCCGAAAACTTTTTTTTTTTTTCCGTTTTAAAATGTTCTTACACCGGCCCGAAGTTATCGGCTTCACAGGTAATTGGCGGTAGCATCTCGGAGTGCCTGGAGGCTGACCTGGACATAGATTTCGGATGCCGCAGTCGAGCAAAGATGGAAGATATGGCGCATACTGAAGCAGGACTAGTTGCGTAAGTGAAAATTCCGGTCAGGCTATGATAGGGGGGAGGGAAAAAGGCGAGGGGTGGGGTGGGATGGGTTTGGGCAGACAGAACGGTATAAATGGACCAATAACACAGGCGCAAATGAAAAGAGCAGAAAATTCTACAGGTTAAATTTAAATTAAAAAAGAAATAAATAAATCACTATTTCCATGCATAACGGTCGGAAACAAAATAATTCACATGTCCTAAACAGCCCAACACACACTGACTGCTCCAAATTCGCTGTGTTTTAGTTCACTCATTCTATGCATATACTATAAGTATACATTACAGTAACAGCATTTAGGTATCAAAAATAAATACAGATTTCAGGAGAAAGCTCCCATCGGTAAAATGTTCAGCCTCTTCTGAAGCCTGCTGATTGCTATAGGCTATGAAACCGCCTGCATCAAATCAGTGACATCTGTGTGCCAGGCCAAGTGTCATTATGCAGATTTTCAGTACAGTAGTGTGGCGCATTACATAACACTATGGGCTGGCTGAGGGACATGTACTATAATGCCTGCAACATTCTAGACCATCATCTGCTCTTAAGAATCCGGACATTTATTTACAATATACACTATTCCTACAACTGGCCTATCACTTATTGGGAAATAGTTTTTGTTTTATCGAGTAGGACAGAATAGACATTAAGAGCATACATTAATGGTGAAGACAGAAGCATTGCTAACCCAACCATATAAAGCCATATGACATGGAGGAACTGCTACGGTGTTAAACCTGCCAACCACTTACTGGCCGGCTCATTCACTTGGGCGGATGATGTGGAGAGAAGACTGACTGAAACGTCTCAGGTGAAAAACATTTTTAATCATAGAGTGACCTCACCCGTCATTTTCTCCTTCACATGAACTGTGGAAACCATCATCTGGGAAATAATCCTTTGCACTGCTCAGTGCCCTAAAGACAGCAGGCCACCACAAAGGGCAATGATTTGTAGAGGGAAGCAGCAGACACCATGCTAACAAGGCATAACACAGCTTCGCTGCCCCCCGTCTTTATGTTCTCCACAGCTGTGATTGTTAGGACACCTAAATTACAACTTGCTATGTCAGGTTTTTGCAAAGTCCAAGTGCCATAGGATTACCCAGTACTCTCCTATGTAGGGGATCCAAGTGTTTGTAATCTCTATGCCTTGTGTGTGTTTCATTATAATATATATATATATATATATATATATATATATATATATATATATATATATATATATATATTTGAATAACTAAACTTTAAGCAGTCAGACAAAAATGGTTTACTATGCTTAATTTTTTTTCATTTAAATTCATTCAAGAATGCAAGGTTATGAGTTGGCTAACACTGATAATCCATTACATACTAGCATTCCTCCAGCTATGTGTACCCAATCTCTACATAGTATAGAATGCCGTTCTGCCGACTGCCACTGTGTCTACCTTGTATGATATATTGTCACATTAACAATGGCACCAAGGCATAGTGATCAGACATTAGGATTCAGTACATAGGAGAGCACCGAGCACTTGTGTGAACACTGCCAATACAGAGGTTGGACACCTCATACCTTAGCAACCCTGACAGCTGGAGGTGGAGTTGAAATTTGAACACTGGTGTATCATATAAAACCTGGTGTCTGCAATAAGGCTTTTACAAAAATATACAACGAAAATGTATAGAATACCTGTTCTCTTTGCCATTTTGAATGACTGAGTGCCGGTCAGTGGAGGCGCGCTCACTGCAGACATAAGTATTTCGACGGGTCATTCCACTGGACGCAGAATTATTCTGCAATGAGAGGAAGCAGCGAGATAAAGTGCTGACTGCACAGACCACCACTAATCACCAGCTCCCCGCGCATGGTCCTTGTGAACACAGGTAGACTTGAACGTTAATATTTAAAATAGTTCCTCAAGAGGGCTTGGGGCATTTTATGGCAAAAAATAAAAGCAAAACTAAAACAAGCCAAAAAAAACAAAAAACAAAATAATTCAGACCCCGGTTAAGAGTCAGTCCCTTAACCCAACAAATTATTTTCCCACAGCAAAGACAGAAGCAACAGGACAGGATTTTGGCAAGTCCAATTTTGTTTTAGGAAGCAAAATAAAAACCCATTTATAAAAATAACTAAAATCTATTAAAGAATATTATGTCATGGATATGTTAGCACATACAGTCAGGTGCATAAATATTGGGACATTGACAGATTTTTCATATTTTGGCCTCTATTCACCACCACAATGGCTTTGAAATGAAACAAACAAGATGTGCTTTAACTGCAGACTTTCAGATTTAATTTGAGGGTAATTACATCCAAATCAGGTGAACGGTGTAGGAATTACAATGGTTTCTATATGTGCCTCCCACTTTCTAAGGGGTCAAAAGTAATGGGACCATCAACTCAAAAGCTATTTCATGGACAGGTGTGGGCTATTCCCTTGTTATTTCATTATCAATTAAGCATGTAAAAGGTCTGGAGTTGATTCTAGGTGTGACATTTGCATTTGGAATCAGTTGCTGTCGACTCTCAATATGAGATCCAAAGAGGTGTCACTATCAGTGAAGCAAGCCATCATTAGGCTGAAAAATCAAAACGAACCCATCAGAGAGATAGCAAAAACATTAGGTGTGGCCAAATCAACTGTGTGGAACATTCTTAAAAAGAAAGAATGCATCGGAGAGCTCAGCAACACCAAAAGACCCGGAAGACCACGGAAAACAAAATGTGGCGGATGACAGAAGAATTATTTCCCTGGTGAAGAAAAACCCCTTCACAACAGTTGGCCAAATCAAGAACACTCTCCAGGAGGTAGGTGTATAGGTGTCAAAGTCAACAATCAAGAGAAGACTTCACAAGAGTGAATATAGAGGGTTCACCACAAGATGTAAACCATTGGTGAGCCTCAAAAACAGGAAGACCAGATTAGAGTTTGCCAAACAACATCTAAAAAAGCCATTACAGTTCTGGAACAACATCCTATGGACAGTTGAGACAAAGATAAACTTGTACCAGAGTGATGGGAAGAGAAGAGTATGGAGAAGGAAAGGAACTGCTCATGATCCAAAACATACCACCTCATCAGTGAAGCATGGTGGTGGTAGTGCCATGGCGTGGGCATGTATGGCTGCCAATGGAACTGGTTCCCTTGTATTTAGTGATGATGTGACTGCTGACAAAAGCAGCAGAATGAATTCTGAAGTGTTTCGGGCAATATTATATGCTCATATTCAGTCAAATGCTTCAGAACTCATTGGACGGCGCTTCACAGTGCAGATGGACAATGACCCGAAGCATACTGCAAAAGCAACCAAAGAGTTTAAGGCTAAAAAGTGGAATGTTATGCAGTGGCCAAGTCAATCTCCTGACCTGAATCCGAATGAGCATGCATTTCACTTGATGAAGACAAAACTGAAGGGAAAATGCCCCAAGAACAAGCAGGAACTGAAGACATTTGCAGTAGAGGCCTGGCAGAGCATCACCAGGGATGAAACCCAGCATCTGGTGATGTCTATGCGTTCCAGACTTCAGGCTGTAATTGCCTGCAAAGGATTTGCAACAAAAAGTGAAAGTTAGATTTAGGATTGTTTAGTTTGTCCCATTAGTTTTGGCCCCTTAAAAAGTTTAGGCACATATAGAAACCGTTGTAATTCCTACACCGTTCACCTGATTTGGATGTAATTACCCTCAAATTAAATCTGAAAGTCTGCAGTTAAAGCACATCTTGTTTGTTTCATTTCAAAGCCATTGTGGTGGTGAATAGAGGCCAAAATATGAAAATTCTGTCAATGTCCCAATATTTATGCACCTGACTGTATATGGTCTATTTAATCTTAAATGAAGAAAATATGTTTAAACCATTGTACAGAGCAGGGATATTCAACATGTGGTCCTCCAGCTGCTTTGGAACTGTACATACCAGTACGCCCTGCCAGTTTTAGCATGCCCTAATAGCAAGCTGGGATGTGTAGTTCCACAGTAGCTGGAGGGCCACATGTTGAACACCCCTGTTGTAGAGTACAACAAACGGTTCTCTGGATAGTAAAACATTTAGAGAGTCCAAGTCTTGATTCGTGGACTGACCACAGTTCTGTGACAACTTGAACAAACCAAGGCGCCCATTATCATTAATCACATACTTCATAGCGATCTGGGTGCGATATTAGGGCCCATTATTGCATTGCAACATGCAATAATGCTGGCCGAATCTATTAAATAGCAGAAGCAGAAACAGGGGCTATGAAAGGAACCCGTCCCTGCAGATTGCTCAGACTGAAGTGACCGCATCAGCGCGCTCTACAGAACCCACTCCCGGTAATTCTTGCGAAGTGTAGCCCATAGGTTACAGCAGCACACCACCATCAGATGGCATAAACTGCGCATTCAGATTCCGGGCCTTGGTAAATCTGACAGCATTGCATCCCTCTTTGGGGAGTTGTGGCTGCTGTCAAAATGAGGGGGAAGAGATATTGGAGAGATCTGCTGTGATCCTCCCATAGTACATCTGGGGTATACTTAATATTTGCAGATATCCCTGTTTTCTGGGAATTTACCACAAATTCCCTGAAATTATAAATCGGCCCCAAAACCCTTAGCATGGCCAGTAAAGTAATAACATTCAATATTTTATCTGCTACATTTATGAAGAGTGTTCACTGAACAAAATGGCAAGTGACAAATTAGGGGCTTATGTGAAAGATTTCATAGTGGCAGATGCGGGAACTGCCAATGCCCCACAAGTGTTGCACGATTCCAATCTAAGCCTGATCGGGTGAAAGGATTTTAAACTACCATCTTTTAATTTAAAGTGCATAATAAAATTAGACACCCACCAATTGCCTCACACTATGGGGGTCATTCAGACCTGTTCGCGAGCAAAGGACGCTCACAAACGGGTCGATGTTGCCCCACTGCGCATGCGTGAGACCCGGACTGCGATAACCAAGCTGTCGCTCCGGGTCTCGCACCAAAGGGGGCGTGCTGTCGATATTGATTGACAGCACGCCCCCTTTGGTGGGCGTGACTGCCAGATGGAGGCGTTCCCATGGGAATGCCTACCATCTGAAGCCGGCCCCACTGACATCACTAGTGATGTCAGTGGGAGTGATTTTGGCTCTGATTGAGCCAAAATCACTCCAGGGCTTGCGGAAGCGAGACCCTACCACAGGGTCTCCGTCGCAAGCCCGATGTTCGCGATGGTCAAGACCATCGCGACCATCATCATGGACGCTCGCTATAGCTGTGGGTGGTAACCCACAGCTATGCGAGCGTCCATGAGGACGCTCCAAAAAAAAAGGTAGGAGGGCCCTGATTCAGAGCGAGCACTCTGGTCAGAGCGTTCAGCTCTGAATCAGGCCCTATGTCCCTATTAGCTCTGAAGTACAGATAGAGGCTATATAGTAAGTAGTAATACTCCCTGCTCAGACCTGCTTCATAAACATCACTAAGACTTCAGTGCTGCAGGGTAGCCAGAGCATACGAATTTATACTTACACTGGGAACAACAGAACTCTTCTTACGGTCGGGGATATCCGCCTTATTTGGGTTGTTTGCGTTCCCAAGCATCGGGCTAGGAGGTGTTACTCCTCTCCCGCTGACCGCACTACTACTAGATTTCCGGGACTGCACTCCCTCTTCTTTAAGATCATTATCCGTGGTGCTTGTCTGGCTTCGTTTTGGGTAAGCTGTAACTGCAGGGGTGGCAGGGCCAGCTAGAAGAGAACATAAGTACCTTATTTTTCTTTCATTGTACAAAATAAAAAAAATAAAAAAAAATAGATACGTCATCCTGATTGTTTTGAACCTGAAAATGGGACACCGATGTTACATCGACTCACCGTGGTCACTGTACCGCCTCTGTTTTTGGCTGGAAGAGATATTGCGCGGCACCTTGCTGTGCGGGGACTGTCCAGTGCTATTGTTAAGATCGCTGCTCGGTCTGACTTTAGCAAGTGACAAATTGCTACTAGAGCTGGAGTCGCTGGCATCCAACTGTACATGGGGGGAGAAAAAACAAATTCACTGATCCAGAGATCTACAATTGTACACCACTACTTCCTTCTATGAACCAAGACTAGTGCACAAAAGTTGGACAAGAACAGACTGCCATAAAAAGCAAAATCTCCTTGTTACTAATAAAGGGAGTCCTAAAGCTCGGACTTAAACAAGTTGGCCAAATAAAGTCTCCAAGGCCCCAAAACTAATCTGGACAAGTGATTGGATCATTGTATGGCATAGTAGCATTGAAGAAATAAAATTGCAGTCAAAACTTAGAACTGACGATATATGAATAAAATAATAGTCTTCATGTTTTATCTTATAATGAAAGAAAAAAATAATAGTCTTCATGCTCATGTCACCCTAACAGTGCATGTTTTCAAGGTATCCTCAGAAATAATAATTAGTACAACATGTAGATCTATTTTCTGATGGCCTATTAACACACTTCTGCTCTAGCTAGATGATCTGGAAAACATGCACTGTTAGTGTTCCATGAGGACTAGATTTGAGAGACACTGTTCAAAGGTAACTAAAACAATCCAACTGGTCCTTTGTTACCTGGGAGCAACAGTATGAAGTGGTTAGAAAGCAGGGAGTGTCCAGACATAACAACTGCCCGCCTAACTGATGTTAGGGTCAGCATAGGGGCGGACGGTGGGTCGCCCGTACAAACAGCCAGACGTACCGAAATATCTGGATGATGTACTAGAGCAACTTATCATTTGTCTCAAAATAAATATATCAACAAGCATGTACCCATACTAAGTACAGTATGTGTAGATCAATGAATTAGCTGAATGCAATTGGTAGTGCTGGTTTTTGTAAGAACAATCGAATCAGACTAACTGTGTGACCTGAAATACAACTCAAAACACTGAAAACTTATATTGAAGGGTCCGATTAAATCACCTCAGTTGATTTTCTTCCAAGTAACAGGTACGTAGCTGTGATCTCATCATATTTCATTTTGCTAAGGGATTCTTGTATCTCTTCCCTTGAATATCCCATTCCAACCATAATATCTAAAAGGAGACAAACATACAGTTTATGTTATTGGTCAGGATAGAGATGAGGATTGGGACTTTATGTTGGGCTGTGCTAATACAACTGCATCAGGTGGTAAAATTCCTGTACACAGTGTATTACACATTCCTCATCTTAAAGAAATGGGAAAAATACATTTTGTCCTAAATGTTTGTACAATGTATCCACTCAGGTGGATCTTCTTCCCTTTACGCCTAATGCATATTTATTTTTCACATGAAACGTGCAAGTCAGCATCTTAATATTCATTAACAGTTATTTATATAGCGCCAGCACACTCCTTTGCGCTTTACACAATTGGTATTATGGTCGTCATCATAGCCAGAAAATGGATGGCAGGTGAGAATCCCTGTTTTCATTAAGGGTTGGTGCTAATGGGGCACGAAAAGACTTACCCAAACTAGTAGAAATTCTAAATATAATGCAATTATGTTACATTGGACTAAATCATAGCATGCTTTTACATTTAGAGAAGATGTATGAGATGCCTGCCGAGGCACCAACCTAATCCGACCCTAATAACTAGTCTACAATCTTGTCGATTAGGTTTCAATTTAAGGACTCTTATACTCAACATCGTATTTGCTGCTGAATTCAACAAAGCATTAAAACATTAGATTCCTGTTCTAGATTATGCATGATCATATTGTGTATTAAAGATAATGGAATAAGAGGACCGTAGAAATTAGATATTTCAATAAGGTGATTGTACGGCTACGGACAAGTTCTTGTACGACTACAAGAGCAAAAACAGTTAGCTGGTAGGTTTAATGGGAAGCAATCGGGAAGCCGACTGCCTAAATACCGGCAGCCGGCTTCCCGACTGTCATATCCCGGCAAGGGTGAAATGCCGGGCGTCTAGATGTAGACGCCCGCATTTCCCCGACGCTGGGAGACCGGCGCCCGGCATCCCGATCGTAGAGATGCCGGCCGCCGCGAGCGGACAGGCCCGGGGGTGGGGGGCTAGGGGGGGGGGGGGGCGGGGATTAGGTTTAGGGCTCCTGGGGGGGACTTGGGGTTAGGCACCCCCTCAGGAGGGTTAGGCTAGGGGGAGGGAGGGTTAGGCACCCCCCCGGGGGACTTAGGTTTAGGCAGCGGGGAAGGGGGTGGTTAGTGTTAGGTACAGAGGGGGGATTAGGGTTAGGCACTTGGTGGGGGAAGTTAGGGTCAGGCACCCCTAAGGAGGGTTAGGTTAGTAGATACTTACCTATCCACGATTGGGATTTCCAGCGCTGTCGGGCTTCCGCTGCTTCTAACTCTGCTCTTGTCGGGTTGCCGCTGACGGGAATCGAACCGGGCTAGAGTGCAGTGCTAACTAGGTAGTGTGCTCCAGAATTGTGGATGCCTACAGTTCTGCTAACTGAATAGGTGCTCATTAAAGTCTTGGGTACATATCTACTTTTGATCCACTGACCCATGTACTAAGGAACAACATTCTCCTCTGCTCTTATCTTCAAGTAAAAAAATAAAATAGATTAATTCACAAAACATTCTGGCAGGAGAGATTCTGATAACTAGTTCCAATGCTGCCACACATACACTATCCTTTAAATAGCAATTGATTACCTATTCGTTTCTGGTCCGCAATATCAAGCTCTGGCTCAACAAATGGTTTCAGCTCATCCTCCTCATGTCCCGCATTGATCCATCTGTCCTTCATTATTTGCTGGGTTAGAAACAGATGACAGGGCGGCAGGAGAGGAAACATTAACACGGTTCATTTAACACATACATAGCAATGAGACAAACAAGATCTCACCGGCTGTTCACATTCTCTAAACATATACACCTTCTCTATACACACAGGCAGCATCCACAAATCAGGCAAAAACATAAAACCTATCTAGGCACATGGTTGTCTGAGAGCTGTATTTTGGTGGCAGGTTATATATATATTTTGCTCCAATACATGGTGCTAAATAACACATTAGGTTGGCCATATCTGCTCATTCCTATAAGAATCCCACAGAGTGGTGTTGAATAGTGGATAGCATTCAGAGACGCCACTATATAACCAGGGATAGTCCAGACTCTTAATGTGCATAAAAGATATAAATGGCCCATTTGATAAAAGCACTATTCGTTAAGGGTATGTAGTTGGCACCCCTTTACTGCAGTGTGCTAGTGCAGGGGTAGGCAACCTGTGGCACTCCAGCTGCTGTGGAACTAGACATCCCAGCAAACACTGCCATAGTTCTGGAATGCATGAACAGCAAAACTGTGGCAGGGCATGCTGGGATGTGTAGTTCCACAGCACATTTGGGATCTTGGAACGTAGTCGCTGGATGCAAAAGGTGTGACAGCTGGTACATAGCTGGCACGTCCCGACATTGTAGCAGCTGGCTGGTAGTATGGCACTTACCTCTAGAGTGCCTCTCTTGGTTGGGTTTAGCACCAGGAAACGCTTGAGAAGATTTTCACAGTCTGTAGACATGTAGAAGGGAATTCTGTATTTCCCTCTCAGCACTCGTTCCCTTAATTCCTAGAAAAAATGGATTTTATTCCAAAATCAGAAAACAAGTTGACTAAAAAAAATAATAATAAAAAAAAAAAAGTTGAAATATATGAGGCAACTGGATAATAAAAAGTTATATTTTTATTAATATAGCATTTTATCCCAAAAGGACTCAAGGTGCTTAAAATGTATTGTCTTTCACATGAATGGAGGCTGAATCAATATTCCGCTACACCACAAAGTCTCTGGTGTCTAATGAAGTGATAAGTTGCATCCTCCTGAAACCAAATCGAATTGTTAAGCTGGATACACACTGGAGCGATGTCAGGCCGATACGCCGTTTCTTAAGGACATATCGCCTACATCGCTGAGAGTGTACGCATGATCCCAGTCGCTAACGACTGGTCGCCAGGTTTAATGTGCTGCACATCAAACCCAACGATATCGCTAGCGGCCAGTGCATTGTTAAAGAATGATGTAACTGATCGTTCCGTCGTTTGTTGTCCAATGTGGGCGCACAATCCCTGTTCACGGTGATTCGTTCCGATGTCGCTCCAGTGTGTACCCAGCCAGAGCATAAGGTCAGCAATCATTGCCCACCTTCCATTATCAGGCAGATACCAAATAAACTCTAGCAAAACAGTTTTGCATACACGTAACTGCAGCGCTGGATGCACTGTGCTGGTAAACAACACTCTATAACGAGCTTCATATCACACGTTTCAAGCCTCGGTGCCAAACCACTGATGAAAACAGAAACCAGCTACACTGAGCAGGTAACAATCACATCGACCAGCTCACTGGCATCCACCCACATCTCAAGGACATAAAGCACTGGAGAACAGCCACAACAGATTCCATCTTTCAGCCAAATTTCCACTGTAACATTTACACAGAACAGGACATTATCAAGAAATAAAAGCTACAGGGGCAGCAGACAGCCCAATTCTCCTGGCTGGGAGAACGCTGCATTCTACATTAATGTGACATTGGTGAGACAGGGGAATAAAATGCCCACAATGCAAGAGTTAGGAGACCCAACTGTTAAACATAACAGAAGGATGAAACGTGCATCATTAAGAAACAAAGTGCACACAACCAACATAGTAGGTTAGAAACAAACATCAACATGTATCATATACTAATAAGTCATTAGGTCACCTTGTAAAATAAGCTTTATAAACTACAGATCTTTCAATATTCTAGGCCTCAATTGGTTCAGCGGTCTTTAATGGCAATAGTAGCAATCACAATACATATATATTGCTTTTTTCTGTTCTAAAAACAATTACTTTATAAGTGCTGTTGAAGCCTTTCCAAAGTAATGCAAGTTAAAAAAAAAAAGTCCTTTAGAACTGATCATAGAAGACAAAGTTCTAAAAATAGATGCCAAGGATATGAGACGTGTGACACGGTCAGTATAGATGGGAGTGCCTGCCACGTGGTAGAGACCGGTCTAGTTGGTGGTGGGGCCTTATCAATTTGGGGATCTAACAGTGTATTAAAGTCTCCACCTATGATTAAAGAGTAATTTTTCCCTTTGTTGTAATAATTTAATGAATTGATTAAAGAAAGATGGGGAATCTGTGTTTAGAGCATATATATTAACCAATGTAAACAGAGAATGCAGAATTTCAACATCAAGTATAAGAAATCTACCATGCCAATCCACTATTTGCTTTAAAAAAAGAAAATGGTAAACCGCGTTTGAACAGAATGGCGACACCCCTAGATTTAGTGCGATATGGCGCTGCAATGCATGAATCTAGCCAAACCTAATTGGGCTACGGGTGGAGAACGGATCCACTCCAAGTGCGGGTAGGCTATCCCTCAGTGCCATCTAAAAAAAAATGTTGAGCAATGCCCTCCAGAGAATAGTGCCCAGTGAAACGGGGGGGAGGCGGCCGAAAAAAAAAAGGAATAAAATGCGAATGAGCCCACAGATGAGTGTAAGACAAGTAACAAATGTCAAAAGTACATTTTAGAAAAATACAATAAAAAGGTACAGTAAAAAAAACCAAAACCAGTGCTTTGCTTCACTAAACTCCAATTTTCAATTTTCCTTCCAACAAAAGAAAAAAAGACAAATTTATAAAAATAAATATGCAATTTTCCAAGTTTTCTGCCCCAGCCCGTAAATTCTGCCTGCCACTATTTGGTGCTCTGTCTCACTGAGGTACATTATACACCAAGTGACAAGTCTGTTATGTTCTGCTACCGTGTACATCACAGACTGTGCCATACAGCACAGAGACATAACAGAAGTAGGGCAACAGTGGGAGGGAAACGTTCTAAACATACAAATACCTAAATATTATTTGTGTGTGGCTTTGTACTGTGCAACACTTCATTTTCCCTTTCATTACAACTGCCCTCTCACAGAATAGACGGCGGCAGGTCATGTTGAGTAGCCAGAAAACATACAGTCTGTCCACTTGCCAGTGTATTAACCCAAATGTCTGTACACATTCAAGTATTTTGCCTTTCCTCCAGTATTCATGTAGGGCGGCTAATAACAGTACAGAGGGACAAAGCTGGAATGGCATTAGGCACAGGGAAACGCATATATATACACATTATATCTGTGTGAGTGTGTGGAGGTCAGGTAGGAGCTACAGGTGGATGCAGCGTTTGGGAAAATACCACCAATATATTGCCAAGTAATCAAGAGGATGTAAGCATTTTCCCATAGCCTCAATAAAACAATTCACCCTCTTTATAACCGTCCTACACTCTTAATATTGGCATCCTTCCTTACTACCGAGGATAACCTTCTATACACAAAATACTAATAGCAGAGAAAACCGTCACATTTCCCATATAGAGAATCATATGAATGTTTGGGCAGCATTATACAGGGAAGAAACGAGTGTGTATATCTAAGCCATGCTCGTCTTACATACTAGGCAGCTAAATTACTAGGATTTGGCAAATTAGCGAAACACACCTTTAAATTTTGTCCATCAAAGGGTAAAGATCCACTGACAAGAGTGTAAAGAATAACCCCTAAGCTCCAAACGTCCACCTCCGGCCCGTCATACTTCTTCCCCTGGAAAAGCTCCGGAGCAGCGTACGGGGGGCTCCCACAGAAAGTGTCCAGTTTGTTGCCAACAGTAAACTCGTTGCTAAAGCCAAAGTCTGCTATTTTAATGTTCATATCTGCATCCAGTAGAAGGTTTTCTGCCTGTAAAATTGGGAAAATATAATACCATAAAAAGCCAAATCTTTAAAGCAGACCTCTCGCACATAAAGCAAACCCATTATGCACCTGGTTTAAAGCCATACAAAAGTGTCCAGGCATAAGATCATAACAGACTTGTTTCTCCCCCACCCAGAGTCCCAATAGCTAAACCTCTTGTATATCCACAAGTTGAAAACCCGTGATGGCTCACGTCACAGATAATACACATGATGGGGTAGGAATGGGACTGAAATGTCGGCGGCTCTTTAGCTGCTGATTCAAATCCTCACAGTGGCAGGTAAGTAACCTAACCCTCCCTTAGGGGTGCCTAAACCTAACCTCCCCTCCTAATGCCTAAACCTAACCTCCCCCCAGGGGTGAATAAACCTAACACCACCCTCCCTGCAGCCCAAACTTAAACCTCCCTGAGGTGTGCCTAATCCTAACCTCCCCCCTTCCCCTAACCTAACCCTTCCCGGGGGTGCCTAACCCTAAGTCCCCCCCGGGGTGTCCTAAACCTATCCCCCACCCCCCCCCCCATGGCTAAGATAACAGGCGGCCCGGACTTACTTCGTTCGGGCCCACGTCGTCCTGGATTCCGGCATCGGGATTATGATAGGAGTCGGTATCTTGCCTATCATATATCCCTAGCCGGCATTCTCCCGTCGGGATTGTGACTGGCGGCCACACATAACTCCATACCGATGGGGTATGTGTAATAAGATGGGGCTTTGAGACATCAGCGAGTCCTGTGCGAGACTTGACCAGGTTGATTTTGCCTATTAAAACACTGCTACTTTAAAACATCAGGCCGTCTTGCACGGGACTCACCAATGTCTCCAAGCCACAGCCTATTACGTTTACCCCGATGACTCCGTTCTAGAATGGATACAAACAGACTTAATACACGTTCTTGTGCCGGTCGTTTTTGCTAGACAGCCCTTCTCTGTACAGTCATCTTACTTGGGAAGGATGCAAATCCCAGTGTGCCAAAGGTGGTACCACAAATAGCTATAGATATATAACAATTTATATTATTATTAGTCAGTAGGTATTGGGGGAACACACTTGCAGAGCTATGCTGTATAATCCACACACTTTAATAATGTTTGCAGGTTACAAACCGGCTGACAATATAAAAATCACTCAAAGTAAATTGAACTAAAAAGAGTTGGACTAATAAGGAGTTACATCATTTTACTTACCTTAAGGTCTCTATGCACAATGTGTTTCTGGTGGCAATATTGTACTGCAGACACAATCTGATAAAAGAAAATGTTTTACAAGTTAACTGAGCTGTAGAAAAAAATAAAAGTGATGAATAGTTCCACGCAACATTTATATACATGCAATAGACTAGTATTTTATACGGAATTGGTAAATTGCAGCGTGAATGGTTCCAAAGACATCCGATCAAAATCTACTGAATTAGTAGAGTAGCGATTGATGCACTTGTACAATGACCATGTCTAACCATGTATGCAGCCACTGTACACCCAAAACAACGGTGTAGATATGAGAGATAAAAATAGGTTATATACTAGTTGATATTTTATAGTAATGGAATTAAGGTGCATAATATATCATTCCGATATGAACAATAACGTTCAATGATATATCGTTCCGTTTATATGCAATGAACGACCAACGATGCGCACTCCCGCTGAACTATAACAATATCGTCCATCAGGCATGCATGCAGGCCAATCTGGACCAGTGTTCGCAAATACGCGCTATAGCGCGTATTTTACCCCATATCGGGGACTGGGGACCCACTTTTTTGAAGTCAATCCCTGACAGCTGGCTGCAGCACAGCGCGTCCCCCTGCAGTAACAGACACAACGCTGTCTGTTAGAGCAGCCAATGAGAGTCAGATAGACTCTTATTGGCTGCTGCTGTAGAAAGCCGTGCTGGGATCAAGTGTCTGACCCCAGCATCAGCACAGCGTCCGTGCCCGGCGCTGGGACAGTGTTTGTTCCCAGCGCCGGGTAAGCCAATGCGGCGGGTACCTGGTAGAAGGGACCGCCTGGTCCCTTCCACCAGTGGCGGCGGGAGAAGCTTTGCTCTGGGCGCGAGCTGAGCGGTGCTCGCTGCCCGGAAGCCAAGTAGCGGCGGCAGTGGTTTGGCACTGGCCGCGAGCTTTGGCTCACGGTCCGGCAGCCAATAGGAGGCAGACGCGACGAGCCAATCGCGGCTCGCCGCGTCATTGCCCCGCCCACTCGCGGCGTCTTGAATAGACGCTGCTGAGCGGGAACACGATTAGTTCGTCGGCGGAGGGGAGGAGTGAAGACCTCCCGAAGAGAAGAGCGGCGCGGCAACAGTTCCGGCGGGCGCGCAAGAAGCCAGAAGACGGCGCGGTGCCGCTGGCCAGGACGGGCCAGCGGCAGAAGACTGAAGCTGAGGACCGAAGAGGACTGCGGGGGAGGAAAGCGAAAGAGCTAACGAAGCTCCCTCCCGCAGCCTCTTCCACCATACCGGTAGGCGGCCTTGGGCCACCAGTCTTTTTTCACTCCTTCCTAGACCACCAGGGTTGTCGGCACTAGGCCCGTGGGATGAATTCAGGCAATAGGCCTGTGGGTCTCTAGGCGGGCACAAGGCCCGGGCAACATAGGGGGCATTAGGCCCAATTGAAGGTATATACCCCCCAAATAGGTGTGTGACTTGGGAATTAGGTCCAGGTCACTAGAGGGCCCACGTATTTGCCCTTTAGTGGCTTGGGCCTAATGCCCAGGTCACTCACACCTATTAGGGGGGAAGATACCTTCATTGAACTGCGCACTGCACAGGGGGACCGCTCCTGGGGGCACTGCACAGGGGGACCGCTCCTGGGGGCACTGCACAGGGGGACCGCTCCTGGGGGCACTGCACAGGGGGACCGCTCCTGGGGGCACTGCACAGGGGGACCGCTCCTGGGGGCACTGCACAGGGGGACCGCTCCTGGGGGCACTGCACAGGGGGACCGCTCCTGGGGGCACTGCACAGGGGGACCGCTCCTGGGGGCACTGCACAGGGGGACCGCTCCTGGGGGCACTGCACAGGGGGACCGCTCCTGGGGGCACTGCACAGGGGGACCGCCATATTACCTGAAAGATCATGGAGGCATTAAAACATGCATTTAAGAGGCTTGTGGGGATATCTGATGCTGTTGGGGGTATCAAATCTGCATTTTAGGGGCATGTGGGGATGTGTGGTGGCATGTGGGGAGGTCTGAGGCATATGGGGAGCTCTAAAGCATAAATTATGATGGGACCCAGAAATGGTCAGGTAGGACCCCATTTTTTTTAAAGTGGTGGGTCCCTGGGAGGCACAAATTTTGTCGCTCACCGCGATCACTGCTGGACGATATCGTTACTTTTCTATATGGGAGCACGATCGTTGGTCGTTCATCGTTGGTGTGTGGATGAACAATATCGTCATCCTGCACACCAGGAATTTCAAGAGAGATCGTTTAGCGATATCGTTCGCTGAACAGATCGTCCCGTGTGTACCCAAGCATCATGGTGCACTAATAAAGTCAGCTGTAGTATACATTGCGATTTACAGGGTGAAATATTTTTAATACCTTTCAGACATTTAAGGTATTGCTTTCACATTTCTATACAGAGGCAGGCTAAGGGCCATACATAGGCAGGCTAAAGCCGCATACACATATCGTTAAGCGTTTCCTCTGCACTGCCAGGCTCAATGTCGTTAACGACATTGAGCATACACACTGAACGATATAGTTAATGATATCGCTCAGTGACGGCACCCTCCCTCATCCCTATACTTGCAGAACCACACGATATAGTCAGGTTGCCCTGCAAGTACGGGCGATGAAAGACAGTTATTCATATCGTCTAGTGTGAATGCGGCATAAGGCTAAAGGCCAGTGGCAGGCTATACAGGGACTTCAGCTTCAGAAACTGAAAGCATGTTAGCAGCACTTACACGATTTAGTAATCAGGCATGTGACTTAACTGCCATCATACATTTCTTACCAGCAGATTCCCAATAGACCAGTAGATCCGTAAAAAGATTCACCCAACCCGCTGTTCTTTAAATCTCTCGACTTATATCTATTACAGGGCAGGAGTCGGCTCCCTTTTGGCTGCTAGAACAAACCACCCACTACCGCACTGAGCCAACGCATATCAGTCCCTCTGCCACTAACTAGCACATTGTAACCCCGACAAATATTCACGTTTCCAGAAAGGAAAGTTATTTATACATGAATGCTATCAGACAGACATTACATGAAGGGCAGGCTGTACAGGAAGAGTTATGTCCTAGCAACTAAAGGAAACCCATATCTTAATCTGTAACTGGTACAGCTCATTCTAGAAGCAGTAGGCAGTTATGCCGACATGGACGTCTTGCAGACAACCACAATGGCGACAGCTCAAGTTAGTATTAGGTTTAGGGCTCAAATACCTAAAACCTTATATTGACATGATGACCATGTGGACATTCTGTACCACCCCTCCAGCAGCAGTAAACACACAAGTGGTAGTCTTCTTTACAATGTTTACTAACTAACTAATAAATTATAGTGGAACCTGATGCACAAATCCATATGACCTAAAGAAAAATTTCAACTAAGGAAGCAGATTTTAATTACATTTTATTATCCATGATGATGGAATTGAACAACTTAAAGAGGTTGCCAAACGTGGTTCTCAAGGCTCCCCAACTGTTCAGGCATTAGAGATATCCACGGTTGAGCACAGGTGGTTAACTCAAATTGACTGAGGTACTAATTACGTCATTTGTGATCAAGCATGAATATCCTTAAAACCTGGACTGTGCCTTGAGGACAGAGTTTGGGAACCTCTGGAATAACTCCTTAAAACAAAGCACATGCCTAACATAACCAATGTGGTAATTCCATCACTGGCAATGTGATCACCACTGTAAATCAGGCCACACACCAAATGACCAGATCACTGTGACCGGGCAGAACCAATAGTTTGTGGGTTGTAAACATACTGTACAATAAGAGGAAAATGTGGTAAAATACAAGCACATTGCCAAGTTCCCCACTGTAATATATATAACCATCTTCCTTTGCAATAGCAAAGCACAGAGACTAGAAGCAGGCATTTTGTCAGCTGAACCAACATTCATCACAAGAACGTTACCCCATCAATTCAAACGTGACAATATCAAGGCACCAAGTGGTCAAATATTCACATGGCTTAATATTAATAGAGCTCAGATTCCTAGTCACTGGACAGATAGGCAGCTTTAACATGAAAATTGGTGTGTTTTATAAAATAAAATAATAAATAAAGAGTGCATTCACCAGAGCTTTCAATAGAAAATGAAAAGTTTTATTCACATCAATCCATATCAGCACGTGACATTTCGGTCTGCTATGAGACCTTCCTCAGATCCAGACAGCAAGCACAGTATGATCACCACAGTGACTCTGCCCCCTATAGATACCAGCCAGTCTCCCCAATTAGTGAACATCGTGTGACACCACTGGAGGTGACGTCATCACATAGGCTCACCCTGAAAATTCAATAAGATGACCTATTCACTAACATTACTGATAGATCACAGTACCTAGTCTCAGCCGCTCTTACTGCTCCTGTAGATGCCGTCGGAATGGTAAGTAATCAAACAAACCATCGATACCGGTAGTACACGCCGTGGAACTTCTGGTTTGCATGCCAGCCTGATCGGCAGAACCCAGGCAAGCACCGTGGTAAGGCCGGACCGGAAGTGCTCATCAAGGAGCACCATGTGGTCTCCTTAACAACCAAAACAACAACAACTGCAATAAACAAGGACACTGGCAACCAAAAAGCAGCATACCTGGACAATAATAACAAAGCACAATAAATACACTGCTAAGTATAATCTAAAATGACATATAGTAGCAGTGACTACCATAACAGAACAGTAAGCTGACTGGTACTCAAGGGACAAACTTAAGCACGTGCTCCCATCACCAAACATTACATACAAGTAAAGAAGCAACACAAGCTACAATCGAAACAAAGGCTTCAGGACACATACTAAATTATATAAAAAAGTATAAACACAACCCTGGTTGAACAGCGGCCACTCCAGCACTAAAAAATAATTATCATGAAGAAAAAAATGACAAAGTCAATCATGTAGAAATATTATATCAACCAACTTGAGTCACTGTAGGAAAGCACTAAGTGAATTATATTCATTGAGGCCCTTTCCTACCGTTAAGTTTTTTTTTTCTTTTAAAAGGACACAAGCTCTGTCCTATATTTATCAATCTGGACTTTGATTTAATCAAGCCACAAGTCGAACTTTATGGTTGTGAATTAAAAATTTTTTTTTTTAGTAATTTGAAACCCAGATTTGGATAACAGATTTCTTGCAAATGATATGCTGCATGGAGATAATTTTTTAGGGTTTTCAAGGGAATATGTCCACATTACACACCTGCCGGAATTTGGCTCTTGCTTCCTTTTCCTTCATTCTTCCATGTGCAACTAAATAGTCAAACACTTCCCCTGTAGAGGAAACCATGAGGAAAGGAAAGAGATGAAATGGGAGATATAGAGGAAGATCAGATTCAGTACTAAAACACAGCACATTAGAACAGTCGCCATGCGGAAATGCCATCCACCTATGATGCTTCAGGACGAAATAGAAAGAAATGATTTGTCTGTACAAAATAAAGCAATTAAACATGTTAGACAACTAAGGGGACATTTATTATAAGTAGGCTTGCCATATCACCCCTGTAATTTGGGACACATGAATTACACAGATTCTGTGGCTGGCTGGCTTCATGTATCCATGCTCATCTGGTTTTAATCAGCCACAAAACCTGTGTAATTCACATGTCCCTAATTAAAAGGGATGATATAGCAAGCCTAATTATCAGCATATTGTACAGAGTTTCAGAAGAATGTAGTGCGACTGTCTTAAATTTGTTATAGAGCACCAGACACTATTAGGGGTATTCAATATGGAGCGAAAACTCTGGTTCTTCGATGTTTTCGCTCCGATGACGTCATTTTCGCCACTTTTACACCGTATTCAATTTGAAAACTTTTCGCCGGTGCGAAAAGTATATTGCATTCGACCATGCGAAAAAGTATCACCAAGGAGTGGGTGGCGAAAAAAAGTGCAAAATTTAGGTTTTTGGGATGCAACATTTCGGAAACCACCCTGCAACCTTCAGACAGTCCCCCAAAGGTAAACGGTGTCAAACTTTTTAAAAAAAAATACCTCAGAAGACCACAAAAAAAGCACTTTCCTTTTTGGGGCGAAAAAAATAATTGGAGGGTACAAAATTAAAAACTAGCGAACTACAATCTAGGGGGGTCCCCAAGTATGCCCCAGGTGTTTTTTTCATTTTTTAAAACTTCACTTTAGCAACTTTTAAATATGCTCACCCCCATTTTCAAGTACCCCAAATTTACTGGGACTACTTATTTTCTGCAAAAAAACCTTCTAAATACTATTCTTTAGCACCTTCCCAAATCCCCAAAATAGCAGCTATTGAGCCCGTTTAAAGACCCCAAAAACCTTCAGCAGGGCTAAACGGGGGTATCCAGAGTGATCCCCCATGTCGGAGCATCTTTTTGGGAGTGTTAGGGTGATTTCCCCAGAAATCAGTGAAGTTTTCGTTGATTTCACTTACGCCGGGTGCCGTTTTCGACGATTTCAAATTGTATAAGAGGGGGCATGCGCGATACTTTTCCGCCGGCAAAAGCTCCGATGTGCGGCGAAAACTTCGACATGCATAGACTGCGAAGTTTACGTTTCATATTGAATACCCCTCTATATTGAGCAGTGACTATCATATTATGCATGCAAGATCATGACATTACAGCTACACTGTGGCTGTGCTAATATTCACCATTCACTTAAGGGTAGAAAGATCACATATGTTGTGCACATTAAAAAAAAGTAGTGAACAAATTGTGAATTAAAGAAAAAAAAAAAAAAAAAAAGTACATTGAATTAGTTTTACAAATAAACATTTGACAGTAGAGAATACTGCGTCAGTGCATATAACAGTGTCACAGTGAGCTATGCTGCTGCTCCATTCCGACCAGGGCCCTATATGTGGCGAGTGTGATTTTACTGTTCACAGCGACTGATCTCAGCAATTAGTTTCTCTGTACAGTGCTGTGTAATATGGATTATGCTGTTATAAACAATATGACCGTAGCTTAAAAATTGTCCCTAAATTGTCTCCTCCTAGGCGCTTCTGGCCAGCAAGGCACTCTGCGGCACATATGGCGGATTTGCCCTAAACACTGACCTACTGTGAAAATACTGATGACCTCAGAGCAATCCTTGCTACCCCCACCCATGTGTAAAATCACGCATTCAGCCCAAAAACTCGCAACATATTTTGAATGCTGCTAAATGTCAAAATGGCCTTGCACTGGAAAGAGATGGGGTACTCCTCTGTCTGTGAATCTATTAAACACAATCTGGTCAGTGTTCTGCTTGAAACGCGGTACGGCCTGCTTCCATGACATCCCTGAACACAAGACTATGCATTTTGAGGCCGAACACCCACTGTCTATCTATATTCTCTATAGGAGATTGACTGAATTCAGCGTCCTGCTAATAGCACCGGGAAGGAGTTCCCTGAGCTATTCAATTCTGCGCACTGTTAAGTATGAATAAAGCTACTTAAGTAGGAGAATGCCACTTAATGCAGCTAAAGCTGGGAGTTTAGTCGGAGAATGCCGGTTAGTGCGAGTTTAGTCTGATACCTGCTTGCACCCACAGGAGGGGTCAGGTTCCTATTTAATTCAGGCTATACTGTAAGTCATTCCCAGCACATCAACACACTGAACATGGAACATATCTAACCAAGCCATGGGGTGGACATTAGTGATAAAGCAGAAGGGTTTTTTTGCATAACGGTCAGCAACGAATAGATTACTAAACCTAATAAAAGCCTCTGTTCTAATCTTACATGCAGTTCTCCCCTGCATCGCAAACTTGCAAATGAAACAATTTCACAGGAAACTACCCCCCCCCCCCCAAAAAGAAACCAAAACAAATCCTGCTTTGTAAAGTTCAGATCGTTCATCTACATCATTTCAAACATGACCTTAATAAGAACATCTGAGGTTACACCAAAAAGGCTCAACTTGCAGAACATGAACTCTTGCTCTGGCACTTTAATCTGTAAAATAAACTTCCCTTCCCTGTACTTCATTAACACTGCTGACCACACTCACACAGGGCTGCTGCCAAAATACTAACACTTCTTCTAAGATGACATTTTAAAAAGGGGCAGAGTATTTACCACTGAGCACCAAAAGGAAATATAAAGGCTGTCTGCTGATATAAACAGTGCTTATGGAGCAGACTTCACTGGCACATGAGATGGACTTTTTGTAGTTGTGAGAATGTTCAACGCACAGCCCCAAATTAGTGGCCAATCACACTGCAGATCAATGTTCAGCCCAGTGACTGTGTGACCGCTATGTGGGATGGAGACGACCATTACGTTACCAAATAGTCAGCTTACATGAAACAGTCAGCTTATATGAACTTTGTTTTATACACAGGAACTTTTGACACTCAAATCTTCCTACATCCAGTCATGGGACAGGAGCTTTTCATCATTGCAGTGTTACCGGGGACCCTGCCTCTTCCATTATTATCATGCCCTCACATAAATCACACACATGAACAGGTCTCTGCCTCCCGGGAAGCCCAGTCTACTGCTGGGAACATTGATGAGCTGATTAGGGGTTGGGTACGGGATGCCGGTGCTCGGGAGCCCAGCAGTCAAAATCCTGACAGGGTCAGGATACAAACCCCTGTCAGTCAGTATCCTAACCCTCCCCGATGCCTAAACCTAACCTCCCCCAACCCCCCCTAAACCTAACCTCTCCCCCCCTCCATACCCTATACCTAACCCTTCCCCCTTAGCGCCTAACCCTAACCATCCCCCTAACCCTGCTACTTACCTTCAGGATATCGGCGCCGGGATTCTGACAGGTGTTGGGATTCCGGCACAAGTATTCTAAGCACCGGCATCCCGACCATCAAGATATTGACCGCATCCCTCTGATTAGCTATGCTCAGGGTTACCCAATGAGATTACGGCCAAAAATTTATACCATACAGCCTATGTTTATAAATGCCCCAAATTACATACACCATGTTTAAGGCAATTTATTACTCTTTGTATGTAAAAGTAAAATATAAAATGTCTAACATTTCGTACGAACTAGCTTAGGTGTTAAATTCATCTTGCAGAGAAAGTGTTTTTTATTTCTTACCCATAATCCCCCATATATTCATTTGTCAATATTACTACTTGGGGTTCAGTTAGACTCGCCCCTCGAGTAAGTACGGCTGCTGCCCTCAGCTCCCCTGTGTCATCTGTCTCCCTCTCGCTTTAGTATGTAAACTTCTATGAGTAGGGCCCTCCTCCCTCCTGTCTCATCTACATCTTCTCCTGCCGCCGGCCACACTTCCTCCATGGGCTCTCTGCCCCTTCTTTCGCAATGGCTCTGAACTTGTTTAGCTGTGTCCAATGCTATATGTAAAGGATTCAGCTTGTACTGAATATTTACCCTCCCCGCTTTTGAACCAGTGGTTGTACTGTATTGTACAGTTTACTTTACGGTCATTTTCTTACCTGCACGGCGCTGTGTACCACTTGTGGACCCTATAAATAAAGCTTAACAAATAAATAGTAACAAACAGCCACACTTAGGGGTAGCTACGCACTCGACGATTTTTGGGGCTGCGTACATAAATCAGCGAGTCCGGGAGTGTTCGGGCCATGAGGGGGGTGAGCAGAGGAGTCGTTGCTTGCATTTCTATGCCATTGCAACTGCAACTTGCCCCCCTCGTTGCCAACTGAAATGCCCTGCCTGTGTGTGATAAACATCCCAATGCAGCAAGCTGCAGGCATGACCTAGTGCCACAGGCAGCACTTTGTCATTAAAGGCAGCAAGACAGAACAGTGGTTAGCATTGCTGCCTCACAAGTGTTGGGTGTTATTAGTTAGCTTCCAATAAGAGCCCTGTATGGATCTTCTCTGCATGGTTTAAAAGTAATGAGCAAGTCAATCTGATTCAGACAAAACCGCCATATACACTCATGTGTAGTGACATGATAAACCTGTCCTGTACATATTGAAGTGTTCCGGTGAGTTGTACTATTGCCATTGCTTTGACAGTGGCAATAAGCATAACTATAGAATTCAGTAGTTCTCTAAAAATATATATGTATAAAAAAAAAAAGCACAAGTCGTATAATCCTTGTTCTATTTTATTTATATTCCCCCCACAGTGCTCAAGCCAATGAACTGTGCAGTGTCCCCTGAATGAGACTTAAGGCTTGGGGATGACTGCACAGACCACAATGTACATCATAAACAATCATTCCAAGGTTTTGGAGGCATCTGGTCGCTGTCTATGAGAAGGTCTTCATGTATAAAAGCACTTACCTCCACTTGCATATTCCATTATTAAGTAGAGTGTTTTTTCTGTTTCAATGACTTCAAATAATTTAACTACAAGGTAAAAACCAGAAAAGAGCATGTTATACACGGACACTAGATTTTCCTTACTGTCCTGCTGATTATTTTACAAAAAAAGTTGCGCAGCCTAAATCACGCATCGCCCGCCGACACCAATAAGAACATTAGAAAAGGATCATCTGTGAGCCTGACCAGGATTCTATCTACAGCATGGACACATCGACAGCAATACAGGACACATATCCGGGGGCTTAACAAAAAGTAAGGGAAATTATGACTAAGGGATTTAATTATTCCCCTGTGCTAGAAGAATTTCCAGGAAATGCTGTACACACATGTAATGTCAGAAACACAATAAAAGGCAAAGCACTAGTGTAATCACTACAGGGCGCTGTTGAACTTCAGTTTATACAGATGTACACTATAGAGTTAAAGGATTTACATTAAAGGATTTTACCAGGAAGAAATACATGGAGTCACCTCTTGTTTTTATGTATGTCCTGGATACAGCATAAACAGTTGTGACCCAATTACAGGCAAAAGGCATTAAGCACTACAATTACAAACATGCTTATAAAGCAAAATAGCAGGAGCTTGGAAAGCTCTTAGACAGGTGGCAGAATTAAGCACGGTCATTCCAGAATTCAGGAGCCTGGTAGGGGGAAGGCAGGGAGCCCAGCAATGCACAGAAACTGTTCTGACCTAATAGCATTACACGGCCCAAACATGTAAGGATCCCATCAAACGTGACCAGCTATAAAAAGTGTCTTTTACTTAAGTGATTTGTTCACACAGAATTATGAAAAAGAAAAAAAACAAAACTGCTTAACTCAATATATTTAGCACTTGCTGGAGATATCGCTTTCCTAGGGTTGACCCATCTGCCCACACACATAATGATCTGTCTCCATGTACTGGACAGACATTCTCAAATTTGGACAAACATTTCCATTAAGCTCTTCCTATAAGGATTATTGCTACACATGTCTTGATAATTGTAAAATGACTCCTAATATGTCTGGGAAAGTGAAAAAAGTCCCGTTTGCGGGCATGAAAACTGTGTTTGTATTAAATGTGCACTAAACCAAAACGTTCATTGTGTTATGACAACACGAAGAGAAAACCAGAAAATAAGGATAAATGACCTTGATTATCCTCTAATACGAGCGCTGGCAAGGACAATGGTCAGGTGTTTAATGTGGGGCTGTTTATGAACACCCCATGAGGTCAAATTAACAAGGACAGACTGTAATTGCGATCATGGGGTTCTCCAGAGCTTGCTTGCAAATTAAAGGAACCATTGCTCACACAATGATGGCCTCAAAAGCCCAACAAGATTCTAAAGCTTTATATATGGGATCATTTTTTCTGTGTGTAAACTATAAAGACGGTCAGGAGTTACTAAAGCAACACAGGACGCAATTATGTGACAAGCAACAGACTTTGATGTAAGCTGTAGAGGTACAGAAAGAAAACATTTGAATACATTATTTAGCAAAGAGGAACATAAAACTTTAAAGAAAAATATATACAAAAACATTCTCACCTATATTAGGATGATTTAAAATCTTCATTATTCGTACTTCCCTGAAAAGCTAAAAGAAAAAAAAAATTGGTTAAAAATACATAGATGCATCAAACATGGTACAATGTTTAAAGTACTGTAATTTCTGCATATTATTTAACACCATAACTGAAAAATTACCATTGAAAGACTGATCAAACTGGATTACACTATTGTCAAAGCACATTCAATGTAGACTTTAGTACTGTAAACATAAAATAAATTACAGTATATTGCACAAGTAATTTTTTTTTTTAAATTGAGTATTTTTTTTTTTTTAATTGGAGTTTTCACAAAACCAACACTCAATACAAACAGTAACAATAATAATTGCATATTTCAGTAAAACATATACATCATCGTATCAAATAAGGGTATATTTACACAGTAATATGGTAGAGAAAGAGTCAGTATTTTAAAATAACCCTAACATGTCTTCAAATTTTAAACATCATCTCAACTTTATAAAAATGTTACATATATTACAAACATCCAATTGGTACCCACTCAGTCCTAAACACAAAATATTCTAATACAATATCACAATTAGGACATCTACCACCATATTATTTAATACACACTTGCACAAGTAAATTTAATAAAAATATGTACATTATTTATTGTACCTTTGGGACTAAAGGAGGATTATTTATTTCAAATGAGGTGATCAGAGTTTGGAACGTGGAAGGACCTATTTAAGTCATTCGCTGCAGAACTGCTCATGCAGAGTAGTTTAATGGGAGGGGGATGCCTTTCTGGGCGCCCGATGGAGCCATTTGTTTCGCCGATTGAGCGCAAGCTTCGCAGGCACTCGTTATTTCTGCTTGCACCCTCCTGAGGTAGAAAACAGAAATGCACAGACAGTCTGGCTTTTGTGTGCCCAAACTGCAGTTTCGGCAGTGCAATCAATAGTTTGGAGCAGGGGTGTCAAACTCGTGGCCATCCAGCTGCTGTGGGACTACAAATCCCAGCATGCCCTACCACAATGTTTTAGCATGCCCCAATAGCAAAACTGTGACGGTGCATGCTGGGATGTGTAGTTCCACTGTAGCTGGAGGGCCGCAAGTTTGACACCACACGTTTAGATGATGTAAACCTGCTTTACGCATCTAAACCCAATGCATTTATGTGGGAAAAGGCAAACTGAATATTACCCTAACATCCCCCTCCTCACACCCTAACTCTCCCCCTGATACCTTCGGCATCCTGGTGGTCGGTATTCCGGCACAGGGATTCAGACCGGCGTCTATTTTGGCACCAGTGATGTAAGAGTCAGCATCCCGACCGCCAGGATGCCGAACACATACCAATCCGAAGTATAAAGGATCGTTTTATAAAAACTATTAATATGTAGAAATACATGCAATACAAAATGATAATTTAGTACACATGAATCTAAAGTACCAAGCTGTATTTATTATGTCACTATTTACAGCCTCTTCCAGTTAAAAACCAAGATGCAGTCTCAACATTATGCCAAATAGGAATCACAGCCACCCATTGTCTAAAAACCACGTGGGGAAAGTTACTGAACCTTCTACATTCAGCTCTAATAGTGAACTGGAAAGACACAAACATATTGTCCCCTGTGTGTTCATCGCATCTAACAAGTATTTCATTCCCACAGACTGGAAGGAAACAAGTCTTACAACAACATGAGGCCTGTAATTCAACAAATGACATTCGTATTGTGAAAGAACTGAGTAACCAGGCCATATCAGAATCTACATTTAGCACAAAAGCATCATCTTCATTAACCATCAGCTGATTGATGCAAGATATAAATTATAAATGGGATTCCGAGCTTCCTACTCCACCCAGGCAGTCTGAGAGCCTACAGTGCAAGTAGGGCTGACTTGTGATCTGTCAGAGGAAGCTAGCTCCAGTACAGCAGGAAGCACTGACACCAGGATGTTTAATCTCAGCATGTTAGCAAGGCTTCCTCATTAATAATACATATAGGTTAGATAAAGACTTGTAGTGGGCAGAGATCTGACTAGTACAGGATTACCACAAGATGCTTATCAGGGTGATGTAGGATAACCGACCAAATTTGCAGCCCATGTCAGAAATGCTTTATTCTAGTATATGCTTTAAGTAGGACTGGAATATACAGCCTATCAGTTCACTAGCAACCATAAACCTCACAGACGTTTCATATACGATAGGTCAGGAATGATTAACTCAAGGTCTTCAGTTCATTAGAATACACATTAAAGCTTTCATATCTAATACATTTGTAGCATGAACAAGGAAAGTCTGTTGAAGAAAATACAGTTCGAGCTTGAAATGCTACAGGTCAGTCATGACACTGCTTCTTACTGACAGACTCATCAAGCCAAAACATGGCAGCTACTCAGTGTTCTCCCCAGGCAGTTTTCTGCGGGCGCATCGCCCGGCAGAAACAGCCTGCCGCCCGGCACTTTTCCCCGCTGTGGAACACTGGCCTCTGAAGTGACCGGAGGCTAAAGAAGCTTCCGTTCACTTCAGAGGCCAGCGTTCCCAGTGACGCACTGTGCGGGTGACGTCATGACATCACCCGCGACGTGAGGAGCCTGCCCCGCGCACCTGCTGGATCTAGTTAGATCCAGTCAGCGCGAGGCAACGGCGAGCGGGAGAGCAGGCAAGCGGCCAGCAAGTAAAGGTAAGTGCTGGAGCCAGGACCAGTCTCGGGTCACTATTTAAGTCTGGGGGCACTGCATAAAGGGGCCAGCCTGGGGGCACTATATAAGGGACCAGTCTGCGGGCACTACTTCAGCACTGTATAAGGGCAAAGCTAAACTACAGGGGGCAATGCATAAAGGGGAAAACTACAGGGGGCACTGTATAAATGGCACAAATACAGGGGGCACTGCATAATGGGCACTTTTGACAGACAGCCAGTGGGGGAGCAGCCTGAGACATGTCGGGCTGGATTGGTCTGGGAGATACCCCTTTTCCCAGTGCGCGTATAATTGCAAAGGCCCCCACCCGGCAACTTTTGGATGATACCCGGCTGGAAAAAATTTCTGGGGAAAACACTGCTACTGTTTGTAGCCAACAGATGCTTGCTAAAGACAGTCACTGCAGAGGTGCAAGCTCATGTCACAGACTACGTTAAGGTGCGGATCCACTAGCAGATAGAGGAATGATAGAAATGTTGTAATCGTACTTTCTCATAATGTGCAGTGCCTACACTGAACGATATGTCATTCAGTGCAGACACCTTCCTCATCCCCGAACATGCCCAATCTGTCGTTATCGGCAGATTGACCAGCATGTTCAGACTATGATTGATGTCGGAAATGACCAGGGGGAGCGCGCATCGCTGGTCGTTTCCGACATTATAGTACACGATGAATGAGCACTATGTCGTAATCGTTCAATCGCTCATTTAAAATCGCCTAGTGTATACGCGGCATTACTCCTGTGAACAATGATCTCGCTGAGCAAAAAAAATGTGTGGGTCCCAGGGATCCCTCACTTTAAAAAATTGGGGTCCTACTCCACTGTTTCTGGGTCCCATCACATATTATGGGGGGGGGGGGGGGTGAGGACAGGCAGCAGTTGTGGTAGAGGGGGTTGAGGTCAGGCAGCAGTTGGGGTAGAGCTGGGGGTAAAAAAAAGGAATAATTTGGAGTAGAGCTTGGGTTAGATGGGAGTAAGGGCAGGCAGTGCTGGGGGTAGGGACGGGGTAAATGCAGACAGTTGCGACAGTGCTGAGAATAGAGGGCAAGGGTAGATGCAAGTGTGTGCGCAGTGGGCAGGTGGTCAGTATGCACGGGTAGTGGGCAGGTGGTGTGTGTGTGTGTGTGTGGGTGGGTATAGTGCACCTGAGGCCTATTAGGGCACTTTCTACTTCCCCTGACAGGGCCCCTGTAACAGACCTACATAGTGCCTCTACACCCAGGAGCTGCACAGTGGCCCTATACCCAGGAGCTGTACAGTGGCCCTCGCCCCCTGCAGAGACACACACACCTCCCCCCTTCCTCTCGGTCATGCTCACAACCAGGTTTTCCCACTCCCTCAAGGCAGTGGGAGTCGACCATACTCCTTACCTTGGGCTAAGCCCGTTGTTACTCTCTAAAGCTGGGTACACACTGACAGATATATTGGCCGATCAATTGATCAGCCAATGTATCTGCTGCCCGTCGGGCAGTGTGTACCCGCGATATGTCGGTGAACATCGGCGTTCACAGACATATCGGATCGGCTGTACTGCACAGCTGATGGACAGATATGTCTGCAGACCGCCTGTACACACGCAGCGAGGAGGGGGGCGGGACACGCCCCCTGCCTGCCAGGACACGCCCCCTGCCTGCCAGGACCTGCGGACAGGCACGGATGATGATTGTTCAGTGTGTACGAACAACCATCATCTGCAGATATATCTGTATAGTGTGTACCCACCTTTAATGGCCAGACCCAGGGAAGAAAAAAACTCAACGAATGATTGAAAATGCGAATTGAAGAAAGAAAAATGCAGCAATGATTAACATCACTGCTAGGGAAATATGTGATAAGGGTCATAGAAAACTTATTTTCTTTGTATTTCTCATGAAATTGTCAGTTTCCAGCGTAAGACCAAAAAAAGACAGAGCACAGGAGCCTGAATGCAGACTAGTTTTCCTTCATACCCACACTATATACAAAAGCTGCAAGCTGTATATTTTATTACAATGACCTTGTCCTGTGAATGTGCTGTATAATGGCACGTAGACACCTCTCCAGATTATATATGTATAATAGTATTATAGTGACATGGAATCTCTTATATGAAGGGGTCAGTGCTGCAGGTTTGCCATGATGATGTGTGTAATCTAACATCTGTGGCAGTGCCAGCTGCTTACTTGCCAGCATCCCCCCTCTCTGTGCACACAGCAGCAGTGTCAGCTGTACCATTATCAGAGCCAGGAGCATAGGGATGTAGGCTGGTAGAGGTCAGGTGGAGGAAGTGGTCACCACACCTGCCCTGGTAACCTGCATCAAATCCCAGTCACACACCCATTTCCCTCAATACAGACATCCTTGCGTTGGTTCTGGATGCAGCTCTAATGCCCGGATCCCAGAGTCACTCCCTGATCTGGCGCAAAGAGAAGCAGTTGTAGCGCTTGGAAGAGAACGTCCGGGGCAGACAGACAATCTCCAGGCTCGAGGATAAAAGAGAGCAAGCTCGGCCCCGGCGGCATCATGTGACCGGGAGTAGAGGTCTCAGGCGGCTATTGGACGGGGATATGCTGTCAGCCACAGCGATTGGTTGGGGTTGCAGGGAGACACTGAAGATGTTAATGGCCGGCTTCAGCACAGCGCGTCCTGCAGGACCCGCTCAATTTTAAAGAGTCCCTGACTGCTTGTTAGGACGTAAATACGCACTATAGAGCTTATTTAGTCATCACTGGTGAATATGCATTCAATCACTATACCGCTACATCATTACACCAGCGTGGCCGATCAGGTCTTTAACAAAAGAAACTGCTAGTAAAGCAATACCAATACATTATGCTTCACTTAATACTAGATCACTAATGGTGGCAGTACTACTGTAACCAACTCCGAATTATCAAGAGAATATAAAGGGGATGATAGTGCTCTGAGAGACTCATGGGGCCGATACAATCCTGCGGAAGTTTGGAGGCGCGAATCCGCACCAAAGAAAAAAAATGACAAATAAGACTGCAGAATAAGCTGTGTGTGAAATGGCTGTTTTATTTTAACATATTTTAAAAATGGTAGAAAAATTAGAGCCAGCAAATGCTTTTCTGCTAATAAAGTTTTTCCAGTATTTTGGGATGCAGAAAAAAAAAAAAAGTCTGTAAACTGATCTTTCAGTGTTTTAGACAAGTTTGTAAAAATAAGATTTGTGGCACTTACTGTTAAATCTTTCTCAGAGTCCATCTGGGGGGAACACTGTCTAGACCATGGGGTGTAAAGAGGGTTCAGGAGCAAGCACTTAATACATAGGTTCCCAAACTTTGAGCCTGATTCATAGCTGAACGTTCTGACCAGAGCGCTCGCTCTGAATCAGTGCCCTCCTACCTGAAAATGGAGTGGCCTCCTGGCCGCTCGCATAGCTGTGGGTGACCACCCACAGCATATGCGAGCGGCCAAAAAGATGGTCGCGATGGTCAAGACCATCGGGCTTGCGACGAGACCCTGCGGTAGGGTCTTGCTGCCGCAAGCCCAGGAATGATTTTGGCTCTATCAGAGCAAAAATCACTCCCACTGACATCATTACTGATGTCAGTGGGGCCGGCTTCAGACGGTAGGCGTTCCCATGGGAACGCCTCCGTCTGGCAGCCACGCCCCCGGCACGCCCACCAAAGGGGGCGTGCTGTCACTCATCTTCGACAGCACGCCCCCTTTGGTGCGAGACCCCGTGCGACGTATTCCTCGCCGCTCGCCGGAGCTCCCTCCATCGTGCGCATGTGCATTCACACAGCATCGACCCGCTTGCGAGCGTCCTTTGCTCGCGAGCGGGTCTGAATGACCCCCTTAGTCCTCAAGGAACCCTAGCCACAGGTGACTTAATTAGTACCTCAGTCAATTTGATTGAACCACCTGTGCTCAACCATCTTAAAAGGATTTTTTTTTTCTAAAGGTTTATACACTCCTCCCCTACAACCCCTTCCTCAGTTCAAACCTTAAAAAGCCCCAACGATAGGCTAAAGAATAAGGACAGCATTGCATTCTTCTCACATGCACAACCCAATAAGGGAGGGATTGCAGTGTCCCCCTGACTGAGTCAGAGAAAGTTTTAAAACGGTAAGTGCCAAATCTCGTATTTTTTATTTTCTTCCTCCATTCCTGGAATGAGCAGAGATCCTAGATGGGACAGCTCGTTCAGCCCCCTCAAATGCCCATCTTATGGTGGCCCTAATCAATTCTGCTAGTCTGCTTGGACGCTGACCTCTTTTCTTAACATCATAAAGGATAAATATAATTATCGGCCTTCCTTATACTGGCTGTCTTTTCCAGATAAATTCTTAGCACTCTAATCACGGCCAACAGACAAATGACCCAAATGACCGTGATCTGTTGTCTTGCCTGACTTAGCTTAAGTGGGTATTACCATTTCCATGATTAACCCTTTGCCTGGCGTGGTTGCTTCTGATGTGACCACTCCAAGCTGGGCTTTCTTTGACACTGTCGCATCTGATGTGGCCATGTCAGAAACGCCCACCGGCAGCTGCTGGAAGGTGGTCTTCTAGCAGCCACTGGCCTGAGGAGGCATTGCCAGACCCAAAGCACCCTCCAAATCCTCCACACTCCCCTCCTCCTACCCCAAGCACAACAATGGGCGATCCAGCCGCAGCAAGATAGTCTTCCTGAGGCCCGACTTTACATGGCAGAGACATCCTTTGCTCTCCATCCAGACTGATCAGTGATCCTGAAAACTGAACAAAGTTTGAAGCTCTATGTTGCCTGCAGCTGTGCCTCCCCCCAGGCACTCCCCCTCTCCCAAACAGAGCCGCAGCAATGATGTGCGATCCTCAGGATCACACCCCCTGCTACTAACTTTTCTTCTTGCAAGACTGGGAAAAAATAGCATAGAACATAATATATATAATAAAGTCCCCGATTAGGGGTCTGCCTGTTAGTTTGTGCTAATCTCTTGAACCACTGGAGGGATTTTGATTGAGCTTTCACTATTCCATACAGCATTGGTAGAGGAAGGTTTAGGTGTATGAACCATTTATCTGTGGCAAAAGGGAGCCGAGAAGTGAACCAAGTCACAGAAAAAAACAAAAAACAATTTTTCACCAAGCTACTGTATAGAAGTTGGCCAAGGTGCTGGAACAGCAAGAGAAGCAAGTCACAGAAAAAAAAAAAAAAAAAACTATTGTGAGTGTCTGCTGCAAGGCCAAGGGCTACGCTCTGATTGGCTCTCACTGTCTTAGAGAACCAATCAGATAGTAGTGTGCCCTGTTGCTTAGCAGCAGCCTATAGAGGAGAGGGAGTCAGGGACTGTGCAGGGTCACGTCTGAGGCAGACAGTGAGAGAAAGCCTCCAACAAACTCACGAAGATGCCCTGATGCAGACAGTAGCCAGGAAGGAGCCAGGGTAGGCATAGCTATTAGGAATTGTTCTTTAAAAAAAAAAAAATAATAATAATATATATATACACATATACATATATATATATATATATATATATATATATATATATATATATATATACACACATATACATACACACAAAACTTGGAACATCATCGATTGATTTTTCAAACATCGGACCGCCACCATCAAATGGTATTACCACTACCATCGCAACAAAAACATCGGTTAGTAGCCATCGGATTCAGACATCTATCCCTACACTGAACTAGCAGGTGGACTCCGGCCACCACCACTCCACCCTACCTTTCCGGCGTTATATTCCCGCTCAGCCACATGCCCTCGGTGAACAGGAGGCACCACCCATGGAAGTTAGCGCTGTTCTCGGACAGGAGCACCACAGCAAGGAAGCGCGACAGGAAGTCCAGGAAATGAAAGGTAAATTGTGCAAAAGGAGGACATTGCTCAGCAACAGGGGAGGTGGGGGTATAGGGTGCAAGAAAAGACATGTGATTTTGCTCCAACAATTGCCAGGGAGTGTGGAATTGTTTTAGAACATGGAGATGACTTATTTTGAGCAGCCAAATTGCCGGGGCATCCTGCTGAACTGAATCGGCCTCATGGAGAGGGCAGCGACTCCAATCTTGTGTGACAGGAGGAAAAACTGGAGTTTCAGGATAGCAGCCTGGAAGTCTCAAAGTTTATTACATAAAACTAAGTAAAAGGAGGAGAATTGAAGTCTGGATGGGATTATATTATTTATGATAAAATAAGCTTTTACTAATTTAGTTTCCATAGAACACATTTTAACATATCGAAGCAAGCACATATTCAGGCTTGCTATTACACTGGCCTCTAGCACAGACGGTGTAATGGTTAGCATTACTGCCTCACAGACCTGAGGTCATGGGTTCAATTCCCACCACGGCCCTACCTGCGTGGAGTTTGTATATTCTCCCTGTGCTTGCGGGGTTTCCTCCGGGTACTCCGGTTTCCTCCCACGCTCCAAAAATATACTGGTAGGTTTATTGGCTCCTAACAAAAAATAACCCTAGTGTGTATGTGTGTGAGCATGTGGTAGGGAATATAGATTGTAAGCTCCACTGGGGCAGGGACGGAAGTGAATGGCCAAATATTCTCTGTAAAGTGCTGCAGAATATGTGTGTGCTATATAACTGGCAATAAATAAATAAAGTGGGGTTCAAATGCAATGGTAATTTTGCATATTGGAAAATAAACTATAGGACCTCAGTTTCAGAATATAAATTCTGCAAGATTACTTGAAACAGCAAGTAAAGCTACTATACGTCAGTAACAGATCAGTAATAGACTGCAAAATAATTGCATATAAACCATTGCATCCTAGTTCGCAAACTGTTAAAAAAAAATGCATGATCAAGGATTGAAGACCCTCTCATCTCCATATGGATTTAGTATTAGAATGCTTTACACTTTGAGCTTTTTGTCCATCAGCAAAACTCTTACCAGTAACCAAGGGTTGTGGGATTTGGCTGTAATGGGTTGTGGAAATATAATGACTAACAAAATACGCACTGAAAAGTTATCATACAAAGATTTAAAAGGCAGATTTGTTACCTTTAAGACTCGTATGATAAAAAAAATTGTGAGTGTGGTTGAGATTTAAATCAACAATATAAGCCAAAAGGTTAATCTTCATCTGCAAAGCATGCCTTTGGGATTGTGGGAGTTATCTCAAGTGCTAATTCCAAAGCATCTTTCCATATAAAACAATGATCTAGTGTCTGCTTGCAAGAATGGTTTCTGTATGCCAGACTTTCACCAGTGAATCATCTCATTCTGCCCACACTGGTAGCTGCCAAATCACCTTCTGTTTCCTCACTCCACTTAGAGATGATTAGTAGCGAAATCGCATATGCTTAAAATGGTGAATCATAAACAGCACTTTGAGGACAGTATACTCTTCAACTAGACTTCACACAAAACATACAGCAAAACAATACAGTTAAGCTGCATACACACGTAAAGATTTTCTGTCCAACCATCCAACTAGTTGATTGGTTGGAATGAAAACCTGGTAAGGAATGAAAGCAAATGACAATCAGCAATTTGCTCCCAAACGCCGGAAAATGGACAAAAACTGTTTGAACAAATTGTTTAGAGCAAACATTTAACAAACTTGTCTGACGACCATTTTCATCTGTTTTCTGGCATTTAGGAGCAAATTGCTGATCATCAGTTACTCCCATACGTTACCAGATTGTCATTCCAACCAATCAACTAGTTGGATGGTTGGACAGAAAATCTTTACATGTGTACGCAGCTTCACAGATAAGTGGTCACCCCCAAATTGATGTACAAGAAATAGTAAAAAGCATATAATAGATGCTAGTCCCCTATCATTGCCATTAAAGGAACAGCAGCTGCAAACAGATGACAAATTACAAGAGGTCCTCTGGGCTAAATAGTTTGTGCCTTCTGGTCACTGTAAAGGCCCCCCATACACGGGGCAATTATTCACACGATATGATCGTAACGACCAATCGTGTAAAAAAATGGTGTTTTCTAGACTATTACAATGTGCGTCCCCGCAGTAGTGTACCGGCATCGTAGATCGAATGGTTTTTCAGAAAGATTTCAACCGATTGAGTACAATGTGACGCATCTTAATACATCGGCTCATATGGTCGTTTGTACAATCGTACCTTTTCTAGACACAACATCCTACAGAATGTCAAAGGTCGAATTTTGAAGGGAAATCGTATGTGCCATCGGATCTGATACAAAATCGCCCCGTGTATGGGAGCCTTAACTGTAAGCTGCATAGTAAAAGACTATAAAGTTTACCCATTCTTACACACAATGGAGGATGCCATTTTGTGGGCTGAATGCACAATAGGTATGCAGCCAACAGACTGACTAGGATCCAGAGGGCTCTTATGTGGGGTGTACACACTTGAATGGCAAATCGTTAGATCGGCCGACCCGCTGGCTGATCTAAAGACTTGACAAGATTACTCACAAACGACCTTGTGCATACACACTTTCCTATCAGCCACCCGCTAGGTCTGGTCAGAAGAACCAGCTGTGAAGTCATTATCGATCAGGTGTACATACAAACAAGTGTGAAAGATTCATCTCTCAGTTATATTACATCGTCGTGCAGCACGATTGATGCAATATATTGGTGAAAGAAGTCTTTCACAGATATATCAAACAGTCCGTCTGGCAGTGTGTACATATATCCTCTGCCAGCTGCACAAAAGATACATCGTCTAGTGCAGGGGTGGGGAACCTTTTTTCTGCCGAGGGCCATTTTGATATATATAACATTATTTGCGTGCCTGGTTTAGGCCATGCACCCTCCGCGTGACATCACAGGGGTAATTCCAGCAATGCCCGGAGCATCCTGAGGATGTTCCAGGGAGCTGTAAGGGCAGCAGTGTGACCGTCTGAAGCATCCTAAGGATGCTCCAGGTAGCATTGCTGCATAGATTTTGGCTGCAGGGTGCCATTCTAGGCACACGGCTAGCCAAATGAGGCTAGCAGAAAAAAAACAAAAAAAAACTCTGAGGGCCAGACCAAATGATACCGAGGGCCTTATAAGGCCCCGGGCAGGAGGTTCCCCATCCCTGGTGTAGTGTATACTCCTGAGGTGCGAGCAGAAATCAGATTTAAGAATCGGCCACGATACAGTTTACTGTTTTAGTGCGGCGCTAACAGCCTCACAGTCGGCACTTTAGTCAGACTTAACAGCACGGTCAATTGAATAGCTGCAAGAACTCCATCTCGCTGAATTTAATCACTCCCTTTATGACCAATATTTGGGCAACACTGGTTCCTCAAGACTAGATAATCTGCATCATCATGAATATTTATATAGCGCACAAAATCGCTGGATCCACTGCACGTAATTGCCATGTGTACTATAAATGGATATAGCCAAAATGGATGACCTAAAATGAAATAGTTTAATATGTGCAAAATGTCTTACAAAACACGTAACAGGTTACAAAGATAAGTGTCTCATTGATCTAGATTTTCCACATTACCTCACTTCCTGCAATACAGAGTTCTTTAAATCTGCTCTGTCAGGCAATATTAGATGGCCATCTTATCAAATATTAAAGAGATAATAAAGGAAGACTGCAAACTACAAATGATTGCCTGCACTTTTATTCCCAAGTGCAGTTTAAAAGCTTCATGTGTTTCATTATTCCCCCCGCCATCCCCCCTCCACCACATGTAGTTTGTTGCAACCTGTACTCCACATCCCAATTTTCACTAGCAATAAACCTAAAGGCCTGTCACTATTTTCGGTGTATGAATATAAAAATCAATTGCATTTTCTGTTGACAAGAATGTCTGAAAATGAACTTCACAAAAGCTTGGTTTGCAAACTACAAGAACATGTCTCCAGAATGTATTTGTGCATCGTAGTTCGTCAGGAGCTTTCGTTTGCAAGTAGAACACATCATTGATTAGTTCCTAGCAGATAAAAGGATCTAAACAATGACTTTTCTAAATAAGTGTATGGCTATCAAGCAGTCATTCAACAAAGTCATCACACACAATGGACCTGTGATCACAGCAAGTAACTTTCTCCAAAAGCACCCCTAACATAAATTCTGCAAACCGCACATGCAGCATCAGGCTGGTAATTTAGATCCATTCCAACAGGAAACTGTTTAGCCCTGTAACAAACACTACAGAAATAGGAGCTTAATCCAGGGCACTGCTGACTGAGCAACCAGTCTTTAACGAGTCATGTACAGTCATGGTGGTGTACAGATTTCATTAGACACTGCAGTGATCGCGCTGAGCGAAAAAAATTGTGGATCCCAGGGACCCCTCACTTTAAAAAATTGGGGTCCTCCTCCATTGTTTCTGGGTCCCATCAGATATTATGGAGGGGTGAGGGCCGGTAGCAGTTGGGACAGTGCTGGGGACAGGTAGCAGATGGGGTACAGGGGGATAAGGGCAAGCAGCAGTTGGGGTAGAGCTGGGGGTAAAGGCAGGGAGAAGTTGGGGTAGATCTAGAGTGGAGTATGGGCAGCCAGTGCGGAGGGTAGGGAGGGAGTAAGAGCAGACATTAGTTGCAATAGTGCTGGGGGCGGGAGGTGGCAAAGGTAGATAGCTGGTGCAGTACTGGGGGTCAAGGAGGGGGTTATGGGCTGTCACTGGCATTGTACAAAAAGGTCCCACCACACACTGTCAGCACCCTGGGGCAATTAAGACAAGGGGAAAGCCAGAGTAGTGGCGACGGGATCTCCCTGTCAGTACAGCCCCCACACCCTCATTGGACAAGGAGACACTGCCAACGAAGCTGATTGGCTTTGGAAGATACTGGGTGTGTGTGTGTGTAAAGTGTCAACGTTTCTGACGGACTCGGTGCCCCGTCATCAGGACAGAGATGTACAGAAACAGCTCACATCAGGTGAGGAAGGAACCCTTCTTTCCCACCTGATGTGAGCTGTTTCTGTACATCTCCTGTGTCCTGATGATGGGGCCCCGAGTGGGTCAGAAACGTTGACACTTTACTATGGGGGGAATTCAATTCAACGCGATGTTGAAAAGCCGCGGGAGGGAGCTCCCACAGCTATTCAATTCACCGCGCTGTGTGGTCAGAGAATGCCGGATATCGTGCCTTAACAAGGCATTCAACACTTTTGTTGGATTTCTCCTCGCATAACCCAAACAGCGCGGTGAATTGAATAGCTGCGGGAGCTCCCTCCCACGGCTATTCAACATCGCGTCGAATTGAATTCCCCCCCCCCCATGAGGATTATGATGTATTTTTGATACGAACCACCTATATATAAAATCATTTTTTTTTTTTACTTGGATTACACCCTGGAGTGCCGTGCTTCTTACTGGACTGTTGGTACAGTAGACATATATAGATATCTTCCTGCACCTCACATCCTCCATATCACTCCGGAGAGTGACAATGATCTGGAGATGAGCTGCCCCCTCCCCACACTACTTTAAGTCACTTTTCACCCAAACAGCCCTCGGCCAAGGGCACTCTACCACCTCTCACATGGCTCCTGGGCAGAGTGTCCTTCTGCAGAGCCCTCGGTCCACAGCAGCCGGGAGTGTAGACGCCAGTAACTGGAAAAGGGCGCCAGAACACACAGCTCCCCTGGCACCTGCCTCTGCTGCTTGGAGCGGAGATGCAAGTGCCACATGTCCTGGGGGTGGATCGAAGGTGCTGCCTGTACTTGTCCAGGGTGCAGATGCTGCCAATGCCTGTATGGGGGGTGGGGGGGGATCATAGGTGCCGCCTGTACTGGGGAGGGGATGGGAGGAGAACAGAGGTGCAGTGCTCAGAGGTTCAGTGTTGGGGAGCACATGCTCTAGCTTCCGCCTCTCTGGGCTCCAGGCTAATCATGCACAGTCCGCACTTCCCCTTCTGTGGTAGCAACTGCTGTGTGCTGTACAATCCAGGCCCGGCCCTGCTCTTTGTCTCCTCCAATAGCTAGTGGGCGGAAAGCCGCGGGCGGCGTCCTCATTGGATGAGGAGACGCTGCTGCCCGAAGCGGATTGGTTTGGGAAGTTGCTTGGCCGGCTGCTGCGTCGCGTCCTTCGGGACCCATTCATTTTTAAAAAGCGAGTCCCTCATTGCCCGTAAATACACACTATAGCGTGTATTTTGCGATCACTGTGACACCACACGATACTCTGTCCGACTACCACAAGCTTACAGTAGGCAACACTATACTACCAGTAGTCCAGTGCTAAGACAAATGGTCTTCAAATATCCAGCAAGGAAGAGATTTGCAGACAAGGGTCTAGTCATAAGAAAATACACTACATATATGAAAGGTTTACTTTCACTTTACATGTCCAGTTATTCATTAAAACAGGACCTGCGTTACTAGCATATACTTAAGGGGGAATTCAATTAATCGCGATTAGATTGTTCCGGTATTGCACATCAAGCCTGCTAGCGTCACAGGTTTTCCCTTGCAGCACATAGAGGTGATAAGGAAGACTTGCAATGTAAGCTTACATGGCCAATATGTGCGCAGGCGGGCATTGCGGCACATCGCATTGAATTTGCCCCTTAGAGTGGAAGCTTCCATACTGTTTGTACTGCAGGTTAAATATGAGCTTATCCAATGACCTCACGCAGCAGCAGCAGAACAGAGGTCAATCACCCATCACAAGGAGATTGTCTTTTTACCATACAAAAGCCTTTAGAAAACCGGCAGATTCAGACACTGAAGTAACCTATATATTGTTTAAGAATAATGTGTTATGCTAATTCAGGATACGTTTCCTACTAGGGGGATACACAGACATTTTGGTACCAGCCTTATTAAGCCCAGAGTTGAGGAGTTCAGACTGTGCAGGCTAGATGGAAGATAAATGTACTGGGGTCTGTGGCAGGATGGCATGAACAGGACTTTTGTCTGTCAGTGGCATTCCTTTCCCCATCCCCCGTCTCCCATTCTTGCAGATTATGTGGCTGATAGCAGGACAACAGGAGCTGGGAGGAAACTGCTGCCTATGGGAAATGATCTTCCTACCTTCCTTTATGGGGATGGAAAAGACAGCTGACTGTTGACCCCACATTGCCTACTGTCATTTGCAATACTATACATGTCTGGAGAAAACAGTAACAATACAATTTCTTTTTCTAATAAAACTGCACTTCTGGCAGGGACTGGCCTGGTTAGAAAGCTTTACGTTTGCACAAACAATTGCATCCTGATCAGGTTTCAAACTGAAAACACTGCTGGGAAATAGTCACCATCTGTTACACAGCAGTGTTTGGAAATGTGGCATTTTATCTAACTCTTCGCCTCATTAAGTGCCATAAACAGAGCAAGAGCGCCATTTGGAAACTTCAAATAATAATTCAGACTGACCATGCAGTGGCCACAGAATCATGGGGAGGGGGGGGAGGGAGTGAAGTAACTGTACAGGAGTTAAGCTGGGTACACACTGGAGCGATATCGGGCCAATTTGCTGTTTTGGAACGACAAATCGCCTACAGCGCTCAGTGTGTACCAGCAATTGCACGCTCCCGCGGTCGCTGGCGACGGTCTCCAGGTTTGACGTGCTGCATTATCAAACCTAGCAATATTGCTAGTGGCCAGTGCATTTTTAATGAATGCCGTAATGGTAATTATATCGTTGTTCATTAAAGTCGTCCAGTGTGGATGCACAATCGCTGTTCACGACCATTCGTTCAGATGACGGAACGAATGCCCGTCGCTCCAGTGTGTACCCAGCTGTACTTTTATTCTCTGATGAAGTGATAAACACGGACCCTTCAAAATGGCAAGTTAGGTTTAAACTTTGGAAACAGGTGGCAGAGTCATGTTCTGCACTAGTCTGATTTTCTTTTCCTTAGTGTGTAGGGGCGCTAGGCCTTACAGAGCATTACTTAGGTCTCCCCTAGAGACATTATCTTTATTCGTTTACTAGCTATTTGCTAATATCAGGATTAGTTGGTTTCCCAGAGTACATTCAATGAGTATTGCAACAAGCACTGACTACACCACTTCGAAAGGAACAGGGATAACCACTACTAAATTTAGTAACACAGTTGCTACTTTGCATTGACATAGATTAGATCCACCTACACAGCTAGAGACATATATAGATCTAGATCATTAAAACACTGATCAGTGTCCTTCCTGAACATTTTGCATCCCCATGTACATTATTGTGTGAGACTTAGTTGCCCTAGCAGAGGGAAGTCACAAAGTAAGTCACTTTGCTCTAGTGTTCTGCATCGTACATAAAGACAATGCAGCTATTCCAGGGAATACATGTGCCAGCTTGTAAGCAGATACTATTATACACAACACACTTGAATCTTACCTTTTGCAGACTAGTTGGATTTAACTGGGTTTTATCAATTATTTTTATTGCCACCTAAAGAGAAAATAGATAAAAAAATGATGTAAGTCCTTGTGTGACATTGTGTAGCAGTGAGCATACGACGACAAACCACAGATATGAATTGGGTAAACAAGGTGCTCCTGAATATTACCACACATTTCCTGGGAATGTAACTAGGCACCGCAATAATTAGCAGGGCACACAATGACATTTCCCAGAACGCATTGTTATTGAGATGTATTTCAAAGTAAACGGCAAAGTATAGGAACTGAATCACACAAAGGCTTGTGTATCAGCCAGTGGTTCTTTAAGCAATCCTGTGTATTGGGTACGGAATCCAACCAGGTTAGAATGCTTTTGTGGACTTCGGTTTGTGGGAGCAGGTGGGATAATTCAGTGTTCCCGGTAGGCTGATTTAGCGTGGCGCCGTGCTCGGACCGACTTTAAAGTGGCAAAATGCGCCCAGCCCTTATAGCGGCATCCAGCTAAAGCAGCCTGCTCTGTGCCATCCCCACGCTCGGGCCGCAGTGTCCCGCAGGTGTGAAATGTTGCGTTTTCCAATCACCTCCGGATGAATAGATGGCGGGCACATGAGCAAGGCATCTACTGACAGTGAGGGGACAGCTTCAGGGAAGCCCAGCACCTCCGAAAAGTGACAAATTGGGGATGTGTCACAAGGACACGACCCTTCCCCAGTCAGTCACACCCCCTTTATGAGAACACACACACATCAGCTCCGCGCCTTGCCCCTGGTCTGGCGTGAACACCAATTACTGACCCAGCAAAATAGATACTCACCTGTGCATTATTAACCACTTGCCTGGCAGCATCGTTTGTGACCATGCCAGGCTGCAAGCTCCCTGACATGGTTTCAAACAATGAGACCAGTCTAAAGTACCCACTGGAGATTATCTTCCAGCAGCCGCTAATCGCAGAAGGACCTCCCGGCCCCAATGCATCCTTGCAACTTCTCCGCCAGTGTCTGCCATGAAGCTGATAACTGCTGATCGGGCAGCCCGGTAGCACCCCCTACCAGGGGTCTGAAGAGAGAAGCAGCTGTCAGGAAAATGTAAATGAAGCAGCCCTCGCCCCCTCCCCTCCCCCCCCCCAGTGTACACCTGGCGGCCGTGCAGAGCAGCACCGCTGGGGAAAAGCAAATTTGTGATGTTCGATATATCGCCGACCAATATGAAAATTGATTTAGTGTTGTGTTTCAAAAAAAAAAAAAAAAAAAAAAAAAAAAGAGAAATTGTGTTGGATAAGTTATAAATAGATGATTTTGACCTAATTCAATCATAAAGATCCCACGATAATTTGAGCTGTTTTAGGATTATATATTAGTCAGTTAGGTGAAAGATGGTGGTACCTGAGGACTTGTGTTGAGAACCCCTGCACTAGAGGAGTAGTCATCTTAGTCATATTACGGGATCGATTAAACATTTTCAAATGCACTCTTTGTAAATCAATGAGTGGGATAGTGACAAGCTTTTGTAAAATGCAACAGTGCATTAAAACGGACTTTTCAGCATTTACAATTTGATGACGTGTTCACTCAATCTCAATAGAGAAAAGTGACCACAACCAGAGGCAAGGGGGGGGGGGGATGGAGTTCTTGCAGGAGTCAAGCACTGGGACGCCCCAGCTCTGCAAGCAGAGGCGGAAAAAGATCAAGGTCGCCAACCCATTAAATCACATCTCAAAAACAATTGCCTGTGTTCTAGTTTGCATTTCTAAATAGTTACTTTTTGGCTTAGAGTTATAAAAAAAACATTGCAGAACAGTGTCTACAACCTAACATAATAATTCCAGATGCTTTTTAATCATGCAAGTACACATTTTGATTGACTGCAGACATTGCAAAGGAAGGTCAGATCCTCTCTACGTGTCAAATCACAGCAAGTGTGTTTCTACAATTTCAACAGGCGACTTCAGGAAGAACTATTTCTAGCATCAAGATTTATTCTAGTAAATTGTAATGCCTACAGCAACGTCATGCTAATGCTACCCTATAATGACAAGGCCGAGTCTTAGCCATGACCTTTACTGCAAAATTACTGCAAACATGCTCATTGTGAACCGGAGCGCATTCAACATGGGGATGGAAAGCCTTAGTGAATGCACAATGAGGACTTATAAAGATACACATGCTTCAGTAAATTCCAGCATACACACATGAAATATGCATGCAATCTACTCTATGTTACATAACACTCCATGACGACCATAAATTGCTGTCGATATTCTTCTACGTCCTGTGGTTTTTTACCTCTCTGCCAGTGAGAATGTGCCGGGCCAGTTTCACTTTAGCAAAGTTGCCTTTGCCGATAGTTTTAAGAAGTCTGTAGTTTCCAATATGCGGCTGTTCATCAGCACAAGACGCTATTGAATTCCTGTTTCGAGCTCCAGAACGGCCGGAACGGGGCGGGACATCTTGCCTTCCGTCTACATGAGAAGTATGCTGAATAATAGAAGGAGAAAAAACAAAAACAAAATAAGCTTACAGTACATTTAATGCTAGATAAAATAAAAAAAAATTAAAAATAAAATAAAAAATATATACATATACACACACAGCATATATGTGATTTAAGGCTTCAACTGTGTACAGGTTGCTTTACCCCAGCACGCTACTTCTGCTAGAGGAACAAATACAACAGGTGCTCCAACTAAAACACTAGACCAAACAATTTATGAGCCAGGAACGTTCCAAGGTCACCCAAATATGACTTTAGTCATCTGTTTTACACCAATTTATGAAATTCATATTTTATTTAATTTTTTTTCCATTTTAAGCCAATTGTGATAAAATGTAAACTACAAGAAGGGTCATGTGACTAGGTTTACTAGTGTGTAGCCAGGTTTAGGACCCTGGGGAAAATTAATTGTTCCATTGAGCACTATAATTGCTTATTTACAAACAGACCATGGTTGTTACAGTCAATTTAAATATCTGGGTATTATACATCACTGGGTATTCGCACACGCACACCAAATATACTTATTCAGAATGTAAGCTCCTATGAGCAGGGCCCTCTACCCTCTTGTGCATCTCCTTACTATACCTTCATCTACTTCTTACTCTCTACCAGGGCACCTAACACTTGATTGCTTTGCATTGTTGCTTATCTGGGTGTTATGGTCGTGAATGTAGCAATGTACATTATCCATGTCCTGTAATGTATTGTATTGTATTGTACTGTAAGTCACTGTATATCAATCTATTTGTTTATGTACTTTGTAAGGCGCTGCGGAACACTTGTGGCGCCATATAAATAAACGATAATAATAATCAGACATACTTATGCTGGCCATACACTCTGCAATTATCGGGACGATCCGCCCGATATCGGCGGATCGCCGCGATAATTGCAGTGTATGCGGGCGACCGAGGGTTAAATATTGCTCGGTCGGGCATGCTGGATTGTCCAGCATGCCCGTCCGATGCGATATTTACCCGGGAAACTGTCGGCCGCATCGGGCAGTGTATGCCCAGCGCGGCCGACAGACAGACATTTCCTGTGTTCCTTCCTACGGAAGGAACAGGGAAATGTCTCCTCCACCGGGGGCGGAGCGCGGATGTCGGGCTATACACTGAGATTTCTCTCACAGTGTATGCCGGCGACATCTGCGGCTGGCAGGCAGCCAGATAAAATGTCTGTCGGTCTGACAGACATTTTATCTGGCAGTGTATGCCCAGCATAAGTAGTACCAAGAATGGCCGAGAACTGAGACTTTATTCCTGCACCACACAAAATAACGAAAGCATCTACATGTAACTAAAACTGCAGAGAATGCCTTTTATGCCATCTTAAAAAGCTGATGCGCTATTCTGCAGCCTAAAAATAAGAAAAATGGTTGGCTTGCAATATAAAATGTAACAAATATTCTGTACAAATATGCAAAGTAAAATTGAGGGGCACGGTAAAGCACATAATTTAATTCTCCCTCAAAAGTTCAAACAACAATGCATGCTTTTGTTTTTTGGGCGCCCATAATTTATGCCCGCACACTGCTGAGGTGGCAAGCAGAAATGTGCGATAAGTCCAGCATCTCACATTTCCCTTGTCACGCCTAATAGTTTAGATGCTTAACGCATCTAAATCCGGTCTATTTGGGAGTGTCATGTGCAACGCACTAGGCGCCCAAGTGCCGTAACAAACAATTCAATATCGCATGAGAAGGCGTGGTAAAACAATTGAATCTCCCTCTTGGTACCCTTCTGGGCATTTTCTGACAGTGCCGCAAAAGGAATTTCAGGGTCAGCCATAAAGTATGAGTTCACCTTTCTGTTTTATACTGATTTTCAGCATAAAACGAACAAACATTGTTTACAGAAATCTCAACGATACAACCAATTACCCTTTTAAATGTTTCAATTGCAGAAAAGCCTTCATTCCACCTTGATTATGATTCAGTTATTTATACTGTAAAGTGCTGCGCAACATGTTGGCAAAGGGAGCGTTTCAATTGAACGCGAACTGAATAGCGCCGGGAGCGAGCTCAAGGAGCTATTCAATTCAGTGCGGTGTGTGGTCGAAAAATGCGGTTATCGTGCCTTAACAAGGGTGTTAAGGTGCATTAACCGGCATCCTCTGACCAAAGTGCTGGGCACGAGGCTGTTAGTGCCGCGCTATGCAGAAAAACAGCTGCGCGCCTGGCACTTTGGTCGGATTTCTCCTCGCATCCCCAGGGAGGTGCGAGAGAAAATCCTCAACGCGCCCAATCAGCGCTGTATATTGAATAGCTGCGGGGGCTCCCTCCGTTGAATTGAATCGCCCCCTATGTTTGGTCAGTGGTAAGAGGTCTACAGCTTTTGAATAACGCGGGAAGTATGGCCAGATTCACATAGCCAGTCTACTGCATCCAAATAAATATCACTTCAAGTAATCTTATTAAAATCTTCTTTTCATTTTGTAAAATGAGCCATGACGTGACACCCAGACCAACAGGTAAATCTAAAAAAAAATAAAAATCAAGTGTATACCACACAGTGGAACAAACCGATCAATATTCCAACTATACAGCATGGTACCAACATTTTCTATATATTGTACTTGACGGTCACAAACTAAAGGATAATTTCGAAGGGGGGAAATAATTTTTTTTTGGCGTGCCTATTCTCCCGTCCAAACGGACAGTGCGATATTCAACTGTTGCAGATTTTCGTGCATGTTGCACCCATTTAGACTGGTATTAGCCGTGTAAACCAGCTATACCTGTCCTGCTTGTCATGCTCACTTTCTGCAGATTTTCGTTTGCCACCTTAGGAAGGTGCGTGACAAAATTAAGCATTCACTGTCATCGGCAGAAACAACTGAATGGCTCGGAAGGACGCACAAAATATCCGGGGTGCGGAAAAACAAATTGCATTTCACCAAGGAGATTTATTCAGTAAAAAGTGTTCTGCTTGCCATACAAGGCCACTGCAAAAGCCTTCGCATTTTAGAAAAATCAACCCCCAAATCATCCCATACATGGCCCTGAAACACTGATCTGCACCATCAAGAACGGATTATATCAGAGTATATAACAAAGAAAGAAATCTGTCCCCCGAGGACCACAACACAAACTGCACTTTTAATGCTTAATTCACACATCCCAATAACCCCATGTGACTAGCATTTAAGCTATAGACAAATTATTTTTAAGTGAATATTGAAGAGTACTTGCCTAAAAACAATATGATAAAATAGTTAAACAAATTAGTATACTATGCTCGCTATTGGTTCCCGAAGTGTTTATTGACATATTTTGATTTGTTGCCATACTTTGTTTAATTACAGCACAGAAATAAAAAGTTAAAGGTACCTATCCATTAGGCGACCTGAAAAGTCTGAACGTCTAGCGTTCAGACCTTCAGGTGACCGAGGTGCGGTGCCCGCACATTAACGACGTTCACTGCAGGAGCCCAACCTCCTATCTCTAAACATGCCGAACCTGACGAGCGTAGTCAGGTTGACGGGCATGTTCAGTAGATAGTCGGAGTCGGCAAGGACGCAGCGTGCACGCGCATCGCTGGCTATCCATTACCCGACTTTGTGAACAATGCAACCAAAACCTCCTGGTTTTGGTCGGACAGTTCAAAGTCGGGTGATGGATAGGCCCCTTAAGAAAGCTACATACTTTTCAATCAGACCGACAAACAACCTGATTTTCTGTCAGTGGAAGATCCCAAAAATGTCGCTATACATTAAACTTTTTTTTTTTTTTAAATAAGTTAACGAATTTCTGCTACACGACACTGAATTTGCATATGTCCGCCCACAAGGAGGATGAGGTAATCAGGTAAAGCTTATCAAGAATTATAAGATCAAGTATGCACACAATGGGCGGAATTCAATTCTTTATAGCCGCTATCGCGCCCGACGGAGCTATTCAATTCTTGCGCCTGTCGGGCACGATGAGCTGCCAGCGCTACATTTCAGCTCGCAGCCCCTGGGGGATGAGAGCTGAAATGTGCGAAAAGTGACATGTTTGGGCGCCCAAACATCACTTTTCGCGATCGCGCCCAATACTTTGGTCGGGTCTAGCTGCTTTACGCGGCTAAACCTGACCTCTATGGGCGCAATCAGCGCGAACATCTTGGACAATTGTATAGCAGCCCGCGATATCCTGTCACTTTAGACGGGAGATGCGGGCCGCGAATACAATTGAATTCCACCCAATGGGCTCAATTCAACGCAAATTCAATAGCACGTGAATGAGCTCCTGGAGCTATTCAATTCTGCGCTCTGTTAGGTCGGGGAATGCCAGTTCTCCCACGCCTTAAACAGGGTGTTTAGGCATGAAAACGGGCTTTCTCCAACTAAGCTTCCCGGCACGATGTTGTCTCCGCCGCACTAAGGGCAGAAAACAGCATCGCACCTGTACTTTTGTCACATTTCTGCTCGCACCCCATGAGGGATGCGAGAAGAAATCCTTAATCAGGCTTAGCAACGCGCTGATTGAATAGCTTCGGGAGCTCATTCCTGGCCCTATTCAATTCGCATTGAATTGAATAGAGTCCAATGCATGATACCTTTGGCCAATATTTTCTGGCAAGTTTGACCAAACGAATAATCGGAGTGCGTTTGTGGCCTTTTTTTACTGTTTTATCAGCAAAACACCGAAACACTCATGCCTATACAATAAATCAGGGAGATCACCCAATTATTGACAAATCAGCCCAATAATTGTATAGTGTGAACCCTAGCTTAATGCTACAAATTCATGGAATACTCCAGTTGTGTAAAACTATGGTTCTTGTGGAAAGTATAGAAAACGACTAAGTATAACCATTTGGTTCTGTATTTAACAATGTTCTAGAGACAATCGAGTTATCCTCAAAACATACATGCAAATAACCCCAACTTTAAGTATGAATCAGTTGCTAAAGAGCACCTTGAAAATACGTATATAGTCTCTAGTTCAAAACTAAAATTACTGGGTGTTGCTGCATCACTAGAGAACATGCAATAGTCCTACTATCCTTCAACCAAAATCCAGGTCAGTCGATATGTGCCAAATGGAGAGACGATCACCACCCGAAGCTATTAACTTTATGGAAATCTACTTATTTCCAGTGAATGCCAACCGTTGGCTACCAGGGACTCGGTGAAAATGGTTAAGCAGCGTCTATTTTAAGACTGTGACAAGCATTACTATGCCGCAGACTGCAAGCATTATACCGTTGTTCTCTGCTGAATATCTTCACAACCACTGATTATTGGTGTGTTAAATATACAAGGTTACACAAAGCAGAGGGAGAACATTATGAAAAGCAGGGCCCACTTCAGTCTGTGGGCTGCATAACTGACATCGTCATCTGCCGGGCTCTCCCCACAAAGCACTGACGCATTTCCTGACAGCCAGCTCAAGACAGGCATTGTAACCGGAGCTTCTGTAACAGACCTAAACATATACCCCACTACCACTCATCAGTAATGCAGATGACATTTTTTCCCTCTAAATTTGCATAAAGGAAATAATTTACAGCATGGAATCAAAACAACCAACAACAACATGCTTTGCAAATACCACAGGGGTCAGATAAATGTAATAATAATAGTTTTGCAGAACACAGTGCATAGTCTCATTATAACAGAGTAGGTCTTATTTGTTACAATGACGCATTTATACGTTTATTTTGACCACAAAAATTTACTTTTTTTCCACATTAAAATATGTCATGAACTTTATAGTTTTTTTAAGACATATAATTAAGTAAAATGTGTGTGTATGACACCAAGTGGAAAGGAGATCCCTGTCTGGAAGAGATCACATGCCAATACTTGCAAATGTATTGCACAAATTCATCATAAAAAGTTATTTTTTCTTTTTTAACATTAATGCAATTATACATTTGATGAGCAGGTAGTTCTATGGTTTGAAAAGGCTGGAATTCCAACATACAAAAATGCAATTAGAAAACAACAACAACTACTAAAATAGTGGTATCATGCTATAGACTGAACAAACAGTCTTAGGGCGGAATTCAATTGATTTCGCGGCCCGCATCTCCCGTCTAAAGTGACAGGAGATCGCGGGCCGCTATTCAATTGTGCCAGCGTTTCACGCTGATCGCACCCAAAGTGGTCGGGGTTAGCCGCGTAAAACGGCTAACCCCGGCCAAAGTGCTGGGCGCGATCGCAAAAAGTGATGTTTGGGCGCCCAAACAAGTCACTTTTCGCACATTTCAGCTCTCATCCCCCAGGGGCTGCAAGCTGAAATGTAGCGCTTGGCAGCTGATCGCGCCCGACAGGAGCAAGAATAGAATAGCTCCGTCGGGCGCGATAGGGTATGAAAAGAATTTAATTCCGCCCAATAAGTTCACTCCTTAAATAACTGCTCTAGGTATCAGCACTATACACCAGTAAAAGCACTAATTCAATTGGTTAGAAACATGTCACACAGAAGAGATGAGATGAATGTCATCACTACAGAGGTGAATAAAACGATGCATTGAAACGGACTTAAAGGACAGCATTCTAAACAATATAAGGACAATTATATCCAAAGCTCCATTGTAATTGAAACAGAAAACTTGGTAGTGTAATGGTGCATACACACGGTCAGATTTGCTAGATCATCGTTGAAAGAGAACGATGAACGATTTGATCCATTTTATCAACGATGGACGATTTCGGACATTTAAAATGAATGAAATCGTCCAAATCTTACTGCAACCAGTCGAGTCGATGTCAGATATCGTTATCGGACATGTGGGAACAAGCATAGCTGGTCGATGCATGCCCAACATGTTAACAATATGAACGATAACTATTGTAAAAATCGTTCATATCTTTAAAATCTGATCATGTGTATGCAGCATTACAAATACATCTGGAAGCAGACGCAAAAAAATGCAACTGAATATTAATCAAGCCGTGATCATGCTGGAATACATGTACATGATAGACTCCACGGGGAAATTCAATTAGCGGTAAGGGTCAAAAAGAGCCAAAGAAACTGTAGGAACACAGACACCCCGTGGCCACCAACATCCCACATTTTCCCTCACATGCTATAGAGATATGCACCAAAATGTGTAATGTTGGGACACGGGGAACCTCGGTGTGATGCACAGCAACACATTGCTGCCACAAGCCTGCACTACATAAAAACCAGTAACCACATAGCTCTTTCCTACAGACTGGTCAACTCTACATTGGGATATGGATATAAACAGTACTTACTGGAAATTTGGGGGAAAACAAACCTTTCAAAAGCAACATTACAGAATGATGGAGCCTTCTTCAAAATAACAAGTCAATATACTGAAAGGAAAATACAGCAAAAATCTATAATACACTCATTGCACCACCTGATTATCAGATATTTTAACAAACGTGCATTTAGTATTGATCCACCATGACCGTTTCCACTTTTCCCATAAGCCAACGATAGAGAACACATCACAGTAGACAATAAAATGATTTGCACAAAGAAACTATTTAAAAATATATACAATTCAAATAACATGTCTTTATGTATAAAAGGACGCTGACTTGATAGAAAACAGATATAATGTGTTTGCTGGAAATTAAGCAAGGATATGGAGGTTGCTTATACACACAGTTCCCAAACTGATCAGGGCCTAAATAGTGGGCCTAACCCTCAACAATATCCACAGGGTCTGTGACACAGAGGGACCAGAACAGGTTCCCAGGAAACTTAAGAACCAATTGTGCAGTAAATCAGGGGATCAGCAAAGTGTGGCACACCAGCTGCTGTGGAACTACAGGCCCCAGGAGGCCTTGCCAGCTATGCTATAACTGTGGCAGGACATGCTGGGATGTGTAGTGCCACAATGACTGACCTAGATGATGATCACTAGTCAGAGAAGATATTATGTAGCCAGGATATCCAGACAGGCACCTGGCAATAGGGGAGGAGGGCCTGTGCCCAACTAGGTGGTACAGGGGGGAGATGCCCAAATGAAGGGGTGCCCCATCCACTTACGTTCTCGGTGTCCCGCTCATTCACCGTGGGCAGGGGGGTCCGGGTGGACATGGTGACCCCTGTCTGAGCACCCTGCAGTGTGGGAAGAGGCCGGGATCGCCGAGCCTGGGAGTGGGCGTTAGTGGTTACGGTCAGATCCACCAATGTGTAACCGGAGGCGCCGTCCTTCACCGCAGCAGACACCCGCTGGCCTCCCGGGGGCTCATTATGTACAGGCGGCTCCGGGGGGTCAGATACCGTGTTCCATCATCCACATACAGGGGGAGGGGGAAGGTGAGCCCGGGCACCGAGCAGCCAGTCACACAGGCCCCAAGTCAGAGGAGATGTCACTGGGGCGAGGCTCATGGGTTACCGCGACCTCTCACAGAGCGGCTGGGAGGCTACGCCGCCGGCGCTGTACACAGGGCCCGGCTCGCTCTCCAGACTCCCCCGAGCATTTGGGGGCGGTTTCTACGATGATTTCCACCCCCCACACAGAACCGCTCTGCCCCCTCCGTGCTGCTCCTACACCATCCAAGATGGCCGCCCCGCTTCCTCCGGACGGATCCTAATAGCCCAGCCCCGCTGCCGCCACCGCCGGAAGTGACGTCTGTCCCGTCCGCGGTCGTTATTGGTTCTGGAGCAAGCGCATTGCTGCCTGTTGTTGCTAAGGGCGACTCTGCGTGTTCCTATGGAGCTGGTGCACCGTGCTAGTCTGTATAGTGGGGTGTAGGTGCTGTTACTCTACACTACTGTATATAGTGACATGAAGGTGCTTCTTACTCTGTATAATTGGGTGTATCTATCTGTTACTCTGTATAATGGAGTGTATCTATCTGTTACTCTGTATAATGGGGTGTATCTGTCTGTTATTCTGTATAATGGGGTGTATCTGTCTGTTACTCTGTATAATGGGGTGCATCTGTCTGTTATTCTGTATAATGGAGTGTATCTGTCTGTTACTCTGTATAATGGGGTGCATCTGTCTGTTACTCTGTATAATGGGGTGTATCAACTTGTTAAGGCCCCCATACATCAGCAATTGATTGCAGCAATCATGCAATTTGCAATCGATTGTGTATAAAAATCTTTCCCTTTTTCAATCGATTGTGGCAAATCTGCAATCGATTGAAAAAGGGAAATATTTTTATACACAATCGATTGCAAATTGCAGAATTGCTGCAATCAATTGCTGATGTATGGGGGCCTTTACTCCGTATAGTGTGGTGTATCTGTCTGTTACTCTGTATAATGGAGTGTATATGTCTTACTCTGTATAATGGGGTGTATATGTCTTACTCTGTATAATGGAGTGTATCAGGCTGTTACTCTGTATAATGGGGTGTATCTGTCTGTTACTCTTTATAGTGGGGTGTAGGTGCTCTTACTCTATATAATGGGGTGTATCGGTCTGTTACTCTTTATAGTGGGGTGTAGGTGCTGTTACTCTGTATAATGTGGTGTATATGTCTGTTACTCTGTATAATGGGGTGTATCATGTCTGTTACTCTGTATAATGTGGTGTATCTGTCTGTTACTCTGTATAATGGGGTGCTGCTTTGCCGTCCACTGCCCTAACAGGACGGAACTACCACAGTCACTTCCCCAGCGTGAACGGGAAATGAGCTCAACTCATGTGGCAATCAGGGAGACGCTGGGCTCGGAGGAGAAACCAGCGTGTGTGGGAGGTGTGAGGTAAAGGTAACTTTTGACGCAGAGAATCTCCGCAACTACAAATCCAGGAGACCGAGTCCCTACTGCGGGAGATGAACACTGAGCCCCCTCTCCCCCGAGGTAAGTTGCTGCCTACTGCACTTCTTCCGTGCTCTGGACAGGTTCTCCTGCTCCGCACTTCTCCCCCTGCGTTCTATCAGGGCTCCCAGCCAGGCTGACAGGTCCGCGTGCCACTTGGAGTTTGCCGACCTGGGAGCCCTGGCAGATCACCGGAGGAGAAGTGCAGAGCAGCAGCAGCTTACCTCAGAGGGGCTCGGTCCCGTGGATTTCTAGTTGTAGAGACTCACTGTGCCCTCCCCCGGGCCCTGCTGCTGCTGTCACCCTGATCGGGACCAGCGTCTCTCTCCCCGCTGCTGCTTCCACCCTCCAGTCCTTCGGGGGCTCTGGCTGTTTACTTGCAGAGGAGCCGCCGGGACATTTCCCGCTGGGCCGGGCCCCGTGCTCCCCTCAGTGGCCGCGCTCTCTCCCATGCCTGCTGTTCATTACTGTGGCTGTCTGGCTGCCGCGATAGGAGCTGGAGCAGTACTGATCGTTGAAAGGTGTTGACAGGTGCTGTCAGCTACAGCGCAGCCAGGGCAGTGAGGGGCCGGCCAGGTATCACACATTCCGGGAACTGGGGCCAGCCTGTCCGACATTACTGGCTGGCCCTTCCCCAAGGGTCCCCAGCCTTCCTATCACCGAGCTCAGTGGGCTGCACGAATCAGCCCTCCTCTTTCTGCTCCTCAACTGAGGCATTCACTGCGTACATGTCCCTCCTCACAACACTGACTGTCCTGGCTCCCTGCTCTTTTCACAGGACAGGAGGACAAGGTAGGAAGAAACTGCTTGTACCTGCATGACAGTGTAATTGCAGGTCATGGGGCTAAAACATGCAAATACTTAAAGCACCCATGTGTTACTTTCCTTACAGGACCATTAGAAATAAATAATACAAAAACCCCCCAGCTAATCACATTTAAACATGTTTATGTAAAACTTTCCATACCATAACTTGAGATGTGTGACTGTACATTCACATTTTATGTGCAGTATAATGTACTATTCTCAGCCCAATGCCTGTAAAAGATGGTTATAAAACTGCGTTAAGTGGGCCTGATTCACCAGAGAACGCAATGCCAATATTTACGCAGAACGAGCATTTGTTTACTATTGCGCATTCACAGTGATCGCAAAGTGAGTGACAGGTCAGCATTTGGGGGAGGTATTGCTTGGGTGGCCCAAAAAATGCAGGTGTGTCTGAATGTTTGAATGCCGTTTCATGGGCGTGCATAAATTAGCCCTTGCAATTGCATTCAGAGTATGAGACCTCTCTGCGTGTCAGGAAAGGTGCAGTGTTTGCGTCTGGTCAGACATGACTTACATGCTGCGTGACTGCCTGATGTACGGCGATGGTACCGATGTGTACACAGTTGCACGTCGGCATACGTTAAAGAGAAGGCAGCAGTGGGCGTTCCTGTGCTTGGCTGTGCTTTGGAGGGCTTTAGCATATTTTAGCAACTGCGATCCGTGAGAGAATGCAGCTGCGATTGTCCTCTAGTGAATTAAGCCTAGTATTCTTCAATGGGACAACTGATAGGAGGCGGGATGTATCAAAGCTTACCGGCGCGGTCTAAGCTCTCGAATGGCGGTGCTGACTTCATCGGGTTTCTTTACATAAAGTTAACGTGAAAAGTAGTTCCGCCTCCCTTGTTACGTACGCGCAGATGCTTGTCCCATCAGCTGTGTATGCAACATCGCGGGAGTTCAATGACGCTCTTTCCCATTTTTTTTTTCAAGTTAACTCTATGTAAAGAAACCCGATGAAGTCAGCACCGCCATTCAAGTCGGTAAGCTTTGATACATCCCGCCCAGGGAGTTTGCTTTCCTTACCAAGATCTCACATTTCTTTTAAATATCATTCGTTCTGAGAAGTGAAAGGTTTCTGAATGTTGTTGATAGTTCTGTTATATAATTTACTTTGTACTTTAGGTTTGGTGACCCCTTACGTAGCATTCACAAACACAATACAAAAATTACTTTCAATTAGGTTGGGTACGGACTCGGCGGTCACAATACCAACAGCGGCATCCCGACAGTCAGAATCCCGACCCAACTAGGTAAGTACCCTCACCCTCCCACCTGCAGCCTAACCCTCCCTCTCGCAGTCTAACCCTCCCCCTAGGTCCTAACCCCTAACCTTAAACCTAGCCCGCCCCTAATCCTAATACCTACCGTCGGGATTCTGGTGCTTGGATTTTGACTGCTGCGCCCATTTTCGCGCGATGTCAGGATGTCATGCGCACAATGTCATGACGTTGCACACTTAGTGTTGGAGAGGCCGGCACAGGCTGCAACTGCCCTGTTATGGCCTAGATCTCACCCCCCTCTACAGCCCCCGTCTCCTCAAGTAACCCCACCTCAATTAGGCCTGCTTCCAGAAATTTCCTGGGCTGGTTTTCCATCCCAATCTGCCCCTGGGAGCCGGTGCCCGACTATATACGTTTAACTTATAGTTTGTCTCCTGCCTACTCTCTACTTACTTACCTAACACCTGCCTACATACATTGTGTACCTGCTAACTACCCATTAATTTACCTACTACCTACCTTACTACTTATCTACAGTTTGCTCACTACATACTTACCACTTGCTTACATACCACCTACCTGCTATAAACCTAACTATTGTCTTCATACCTACTGCCCACTTTCCTACTACATACCTTATTACTTACCTGTCTACTCTCTACTTACCTATGACCTGCCAACATACTACCAACCTGCTATTAACCTACCAATTGTCTATTCTGAATGGCATAATTTGTAGAGGGCATTACTGTGTGGCATCAATTGTAAAGGGAATTACTGTGTGGCATAATGTGTAAGGGGCACTACTGTTGTGTGGCATAATGTGCATAAGGGGTACTACAATGTGGTACAGTACACTGATGAAAAGGGGCGTGTCTTAAGAACACACCCCTTTAAGGGACCATGCCCCCTTTCTGACACATAAGTATGACTTTAAATATTCCATACCCCCACTTCAAAATTCCCACTTCGACCACTGGGTGTATCAGTCTGTTACTCTGTATAATGGGGTGCATCTGTCTGTTACTCTGTATAATGGGGTGCATCTGTCTGTTACTCTGTATAGTGGGGTGTATCAGTCTGTTAAGGCCCCCATACATCAGAAATTGATTGCTGATGTATGGGGGCCTTTACTCTGTATACTGTGGTGTATCTGTCTGTTACTCTGTATAATGGGGTGTATCTGTCTGTTACTCTGTATAATAGAGTGCATTTGTCTGTTACTCTGTATAATGTGGTGTATCTGTCTATTACTCTGTATAGTGGGGTGTAGGTGCTCTTACTCTGTATAATGTGGTGTATCTGTCTGTTACTCTGTATAATGTGGTGTATCTGTCTGTTACTCTGTATAGTGGGGTGTAGGTGCTGTTACTCTGTATAGTAGGGTGTATCTGTCTGTTACTCTGTATAATGGGGTGTATCTGTCTGTTACTCTGTATAATGGGGTGCATCTTTCTGTTACTCTGTATAGTGGGGTGTATCTGTCTGTTACTTTGTATAGTGGGGTGTATCGGTTTGTTACTCTGTATAATGGGGTGTATCTGTCTGTATCTCTGTATAGTGGGGTGTATCTGTCTGCTACTTTGTATAGTGGGGTGTAGGTGCTGTTACTTTGTATAATGGGGTGTATCTGTCTGTTACTCTTTATAGTGAGGTTTAAATAACTCTTTCCCTGTGTAGTGGGGTATAGGTGTTTATTACTTTGTATAATGGGATGTATCTGTCACTCTGTATAGTGGAGTGTACAGGCATGGGCAAAAGTATTGGTTTTCACAAAGTTTGCTGCTTCAGTGTTTTTAGACCTTTTTGTCAGATGTTACTATGGTATACTGAAATAAAATTACAAACATTTCAGTGTCAAAGGCTTTTATTGACAATTACATTAAGTTTATGCAAAGAGCCAATATTTGCAGTGTTGATACTTCTTTTTCAAGACCTCTGTAATTGGCCCTGGCATGCTGTCAATCAACTTCTGGACCACATACAGACTGATGGCCGCCTATTCCTGCCTAATCAATGCTTGGAGTTTGTCAGAATTTGTGGGTTTTTGTTTGGCCATCCGCCTCTTGAGGATTGACCACAAGTTCTCAATGGGATTAAGGTCTGGGGAGTTTCCTGGCCATGGACCCAAAATTGTGATGTTTTGTTCCCCGAGCCACTTAGTTTTCACTTTAGCCTTATGGCAAGGTGCTCCATCATGCTGGAAAAGGCATTGTTCGTCACCAAACTGTTATAATTTTAAAGATGTTGCTATGGGCAACATCTCCTTTTCTAAAAACTCACTTTAGTAAATATACCCCCAAGTCTCATTAAACAGTTTGTATTAGCTCATGAGCAACTCTTAAAACAGAAATGTATTAAATTATCTCGGCATGTTTCCTATTGAAAGAGCTCTAGTCGGACGTAGACAGCTTAAGGCCCGATTCAGAGATGGACGGGATTGCAGATCCGCACACAAGCAGCTTTGCAATTACGTCCATCTTGATGCAAATACAGAGGTGTCAGACACCGATGGTCGCGATCAGGGCAGGATTAACGGGGGGGGAGACAGGGGCGGTCGTCCCTGGGCCCCCACACATCGTGGTTAAAGTGGGCCGGAGGAGACGGAACCAGTTCCGCCTTCTCCAGCCCACCTCAGTCCGGCGCCGCAAGGAGGCTCTATTGGCCGGGCGCCCACTGAGATTTTGTAACCAGCGGGCGCCCGGCTCCCTCCCCGCAGCGGCAGTTGGAGGCTGAGCCGGGGGCTGGAGCTCAATCCTGACTTCCGGCTCCCGCAGTGCACTATGGGAGAGATGTCATGACGTCTCTCCCATAGTGCAGCCGAGCGGACCAGACGGCAGCAGGAGCGGGGCTCAAGGTAAGTATTAGATTTTCTTTTCTGCAAGCGGCTTTACTACTGGGGCATTACTACTGGAGCATTTATACAGGGGGCACTACTACTGGGGCAATACTCGGGGGGCATTACTACTGGGGCATTTATACAGGGGGAAATACTCGGGGCATTTATACAGGGGGCATTACAATTGGGGCACTACCACAGGGGGCATGACTACTGGGGGGCACTACTACTGGGGGACATTACTACTTGGGCACTACTACAGGGATCATTACTATTGGGAGCACTAGGGGCATTACTACTGGGGGGCATTACTACTGGGGACATGGCTACTGGGGGCACTACTAATTGGGGCACTGCATAAAGGGCACCACTCCTGGGGGTACTGCATAAAGCGCACCACTACTGTGGGCTGTGCATATGGGGCACTACTGGGGGCTCTGCATGAGGTCCCCATTGCGCATACCCCTAGTTTGTCCACATTTAATAGGGGCCCACACAGACCTTAATTTGGCCCTGGTCGCGATGGTTGCTCATTTGGTTAGGCTGCCGGAGCTGAAGGTTCCCGCAGGCTGACCGGGTGCTAGTCACTACAGAGACCAGGAAGCTGCGCCCGCCCACCCTGACCCTGGCCAGACCCCTGCTCCGCCCACAAACACAGCAGCATGTAAATTCTGCTGCGGTTTAGGGGGGGAGGGGGCACTGCAAGCATAATCGCAGGGCCCATTCTGTACATCCGCAGAACGGATCCTGCATGGGCGCATACCCCTAAACATCAGAGATGTACATATCTGAATCAGGCCTTTAGTCATTGCCTACAGTTTAAGCATACACATTTGCAGATTATAATTGTCTTCATAATCTAAAATATGACACAAAAAACCACACCAAAATATAATTTAATATTTAACATATTTTTCACTACCCATTTACCCAAACTAATCAAAAGTTGTCCTAGTGCACCTCAATGCCCCTTGTATGTCAGAGGAGATATTTTCAGCAATCAATTCCCTTTCATTGGCTGGAACCCCTGGCCCAGACGGCTAATCTTAGAAAGCATTTACATAGACTCTCACCACACACACCTTTTAAACTAATTCCATTACTCTACTACAGACTCAAAACGTATGCTATATCTCAGAGTTTCCCATACTTTGCCATTACAGTCTAGGTTTTAAGGATAGCCCTGCTTGAGCACACAGGTGACTTAATTAGTACTTCAGTCAATTTGATTTAACCATCTGGGCTCAGACATGGATATCCTTCAAACCTGGGCTGTAATTAGAGAGTTTGGAAAACTCTGTGTATAGCTAGTAAACTACAAAGGATAATTCCGGAACTGATTCACATCAGTCTTTTTTTTTTTTTTTTTTGTAAATATGCTTATTTGCAGACAAGCTTTGCAATCAAAGAATAATCATTTTAATTATGTTGACATCTGTGTCTTACAAGCTTTTCTCTTTCATCCACTAGGGGACACTGGAGGTACTTACGCTGGGGTATAGAGGCGTGGTAACTGGAGCTGGCACTTTAAATAATTTAGAAGTGAAGCTCCTCCCCCTCTATGCCCCATCAGCCCTCAGTTTAGAAAATGTGCCTCTAGGAGCTGGTCACATTATGCTGTGCTCCAGCAACACATTTATTTTATTTATTTTGTTTATTTCTAAGCATCTTTTATATCCTATAGGTACCCTTCGCCACCTATCTAAAAGGTGGGGTCCGGGTACCTGGCGCACTGGGTTTTAGAAAACACCAGGAAGGAGTGCACAGGGCTCATTCCAAAAGAGCTCCTGACAGCTCCTTACCGCCACAGCAAGTCTTCACACAGAAGAAGAGAAGACTGTGCTGACCTGCCGAGAGAGAGACTACAAGGGACACGCAGTGAGTAACATGCTGCACATTCCCCGGCTCCTGCCCACGTGGCTCCCGTCCTGCTGTGTCAGGGAAGCTGTGTGTACTCAGTACACGCGGCTCCCTGCTTCTCCCCTCTCCTCGCTGACCAGCGCTAGCACAGGCTGCGCTGTGTTCAGTTACACATAGCGCTATTGAAACAGCGCTACACGCGGCTCCCTGCTTCTCCCCTCTCCCCGCTCATACACATGGTGTAGCGCGGAGGGGGAGGTAATGGCTTCATAACAGCCATAATCGGAGCCCTTAGGGCATAAAGAAGGGGGCGGAGCCTAATCAGCGCAGGCTCTCTATATGCGGCAAGCGGCTGTAGTAACAGCGTGGCTGCCGATGTTTAACTGTTAAATGACAGCATCTCTCCCTTATATAGGAAGTGTGCAGCATTCAGAAGGCTAGATTCTCTTGCTCCCCATTCCTGGCTACAAGCTCCAGTTACCACGCCTCTATACCCCAGCGTAAGCACCTCCCCTGTGGAATCAGAGAAAAGGATTTACCGGTAGGTACCAAAATCCCATTTTCTCTGTTATGGGGAGATTTATCAAAACTAAAAAGGGCAAGCGGCGGTTTTGCTCATATCAACAAATCAGCTTTTAGCTATCATTTTAGTGAATGCACCACATAGTGATATCTAGAAACTGGTTGGTAGCAATAGCTCCACTTGTCCTCTTTAGAAAGTTTCATAAATCTCCCCATTAATGTCTCTTAATGCTGAAAAGGCGTTTGACTGCCACCCTTGGTCCTAACTTGCCCACACCCTCTGACAATTTGCTTTTGAGGGATTCATAGTTTAAGGTATCCTGGCACTGTACCAGGGTCTACAACTGTTTTCATGTAATGCGTCTGCATTACAAACAATGGGAGAGATGTAAGAAGCGGTTTCAGCGCACGTTATGTGCGCTGATATCGCTTCTACCCGACGTATGATCGGGGAGTTTGGCGGTAAATGACATTATCGGCGCTGCTATCTTCAAGATAGCAGCGCCGTCAACCTGGGCAATGTATGAACGGTCAGTTCGCCTGACCGTTCTGCCCGCTGTAGCTATCGACAGCTACAGCCTGGCAATGCCCTATCCCCACAGCAGGGACAGCACTGGAGCCAGCAGGATCTCGCAATACATGTGAGATCCCGCACATGCTCAGTGGAGCCGGCTGGGACTGAGACACAGCGCATCAGCACTAGGCTGATGCGCTGTGGTTTCTAGCGGGGATCGCCGGAGGGGGAAGTTAATGCTTGCCCGCTCCGGCCGATGAGATATTTATACATCTCATCGGTAGTGCTTCCTGCTTCGCCTCGTTAAAGAGGCAAAGCAGAAAGCGTTATAGCGGCACGTTAAGTCACATGTAGGACGCAGTGGAGCAATGGTTTTCTTCTGTGCATGCATCTGAGTCACACTTGCGTCCAGATTTTGTACGTACAGAGTCACAGTAGAAATCTGGACCCACGGCATCAGAAATGTTAGGGGCATTCCAGGACGGTGACTGGAAGCAGCAAGGGGGTGGCTATGAAGATGCACGGTGATGTTGCGCCTAATGGGACTGTAGCAGGAATGTCGTAGGTGCGACGATGAAAGTGGTTGCATACAAAGTCGCTGAACCACACACATGGGAGGCCATACTCACAGACATACTGCACCTGCCTGCAAGTTTCGATGGGGCGACCAATGGTGGCATCTAAAGACGCATCAAGAGGCATTACAGTGCCTACGGACTCTAGCAGTGGGTGCCTCAGCCCTTGCACATTCGGAGCTACGGACGTACACCAGGGAAGGGCTTTGTGGCGGCATTAGCATCAAGACGCAGATGTGATTGCAGCAAAAGACATGACTGCCCATGTGTCCAACTCAGACCCAAAATATGTTTATATGCTGATGACATACTACTGTCTTTAACGGACCATGAAACCTCTCTGGTAGCTCTTCAGTCACTGCTGGACAGATTATAGTATAATCAATTACTATAAATTAAACAGCTTGGATACGGGATCCTAGCGGTCGGGATGCCGGCAGTCAGAATACGGACAGCGACATTGTGAAAGTCTGAATCCTGATGCCCAAAGGTAAGTTATCTAACCCTTAACTCTCCCCCTAACCCTTACCCTCCCCGTAGTGCCTAAACCTGACCGTCCCCCCTAACCCTAATACTTACCGTCGGGATTCTGGAGCCGGGATTCCAACTGCTGTCGTATTCTGAGTACTACCATCCCGACTGCCAGGATGTCAACTACATCTCAATAAAGATACAGCCTTTTTACTATTCAGTTTATACAACTGGTACAAATATTCATTAAGAAACTCCCTCATGTCTCCAAAGGTTTAACCCTAAGAGTCCCCCGGGAGCCCCTAACTTAACCCTCCCCTCCCCTGCGGCCCCTGCCCGGCTTGCCTTCATTCGGTATGCCTGGCGTCGGGCTCCCTGCGTAGGGATAATGATAGGCGTCAGGATTTTGACGCCTATCATTAGACCCCTGCTGGGATTTCACAGTGGGGAAGCCGGTGGGCGGCATTTCGACCGTCGGCTTCCTGACTGTATCCTTGTTCTGCCATATTTCACCCACAATCATAAAACATACTAATAGGTTATTTAGCTTCTCACAAAAAAATGTAACACTAGGTTATATGTATAACTCCACTGGGGCAGGGACTGATGTGATTGACCAAATATGCTCTGTAAAGCTCTGTGAAGTATGTCTGCGCTATATAAATAAGTACATTTGGATGCTCTGTACTGTATGTACTGATTGATTTATTTTTTTATTTATTATCAGTTACTTATATAGCCCCAGCAAATTTCCGTTGCACTTTACAATTGGGAACAAAGTACAAACAGTAATTTAACAAGATTGGGTAAAGACAGACAGACATAGAGGTAAGAGGGCCCAGCTTACACGCTTACATTCTATAGGTGCAACTTATTGAATATTTTTCCAGCCAGATTGCAGAGGTTCTCGGTGGGCTGAATGATTAAGGGGCCTATTCATCATCACTTGATATGTACAAAAGCAGGTGGTAATTCACATTTTCACCTGCAATCGTAGAAATCAAGTTATCAGGCCATTCATCAAGAAGGTAAAGCAGGAGATATCACAGATATCTCCTGCTTACCTTCCTTTTGCGGAATGGCCCGCTGTCCCCATACACCAGAATCCACAGCCACTGGGAGAGACTGCCGTTCGGAGATCCAGGCTCCCTGCAAGCCAGGTGGAGCTGAGACATTGTGACCTCCGGCAATGGAATCTGCAGCTGCTGGGAGAAATTGCTGTATGGAGATCCAAGCTCCCCACTAGTTGGGTTGAGCATAAATATTGTGACTTCCTTAAATTAGAACGGGATTCCAGTTGCTGATTCCACGTCTACTTCCCGTTATTCATCTGCGGCTGATAAAGGAGTTCAATATACGGAGTCCGACAGGTAGTAATTCAACATCAAACTTTCCTAATAGTGAATATACACAGTAAGGGGTTGAAAAGGATAAACATTCTTTCCATAAACTAAATCACTCCCCATTAAGGGTAGAGCTGTGCTGAATTATACCATCGCAGCTTTTGAACATTCCTTCAAGGGACAATTTTGTCCAGCACCTACTTAAATATTTCTTACAGGTACACATACACTGTATCAATAATATCTATCAAGTTTCTGCAGAGTTGCAATTAATAACAGTAGCAATATGTTATGACACACTGGACCTCATTCAGAGGCGCTCTCGCAAAATGCGAGCGTTCGCTCTGAATGAGGGCGGCCGCATCTATTTCCTGGCCGCTCGTTAGGCTGTGGGTGACCACCCACAGCTTTAGCTAGCGGCCAGGCTGATGGTCGCGATGGTCAAGACCATCGAGACCATCAGGGCTTGCGAGGAGACCCTTGTGGTAGGATCTCGTCTAGTGAGCTTTCGGCTCTATTAGAGCCGGAAGCTCACCACTGACATCACGAGTGATGTCAGTGGGGCCACCCCCCCAAACGGCAGGCGTTCCGTCGGGAACGCCTCAGTTTGGCAAGCCACCCCCCTGCCCCACCTACAAATCGGTGCGAGCTGTCGATCGCCATCGACAGCTGCCCCTGTTGTAGTGAGCCCGAGAGCAAGAGAATTTCTCTCTTGCTCCGGGGCTTGTGCAGTGCGGCCGCTGCGCTTGCGCAGGGCCTCTACATCGACCCGCTTGCGAGCGCATCGGCGCTTGCGAGCGGGTCTGATTGAGACCCACTGTTACAAGTTTGTATGGTGTTTTCAAGTACTACATTTTAAAGAAGTAGAATAGAGAATATTTGTGAATATATACACTGTTAACAGTCTGTTAGAATATATATGTTTTATTTCTGAATGGTACCAGTAATTACTTCACATTTTAATTAATCTCACTGTTAGAAATAAATATTTGCATTTTTATGAAATTACAGTGAATGTGTCAATTGTATTCACCCCTTGATTCACAAACTGCTTCATATGTCGAATGCACCTGCTTGTGGATCGCAACCCACTCCTTCCATATGGATCCCTCTGTCCCTGTCCGGCTCCTTCCGCCGGGCGTCGGGGCTCTTGTGCGCATGCGTGACCTGTAGGTCACACATGCGCACTACCGTCACTGCTCCGAAAGGAGCAGTGAAGCTGCAAATGGGGACAGCTGATTTTGCATCAGCTGTCACCACGCCGAAGTAATGATGAATTGCTCCGGATTCCACGGCGAGTTAGAATGTTAATTATCGGGGTCTGAATGGACCTCCATAATTAACATCATGAATAGGCCCCATTGTCACACAGGAATGTTGGCCTGGAGTCAGCAGGATGTGAAAGAGAAAATATGTAGTTATGTATGGACTGTATAGAGGGGATGTAATCGGATAGGATAGCTTATGGAAGTTATATGGGTGGTTCTGGAATCTGATAAGCTTGTCTGAAGAGGTGAGATTTCAGGGAACACTTGAAGGTTTGAAGACTAGGGGGGGTATTCAATTTGTGAGCGAAAAAGTCCATGCTGAACTTTTCGCTCCACATCGCAGGTTTTCTGGGAATAAATTATCGGGCTCGTGCCCGCTTTATCCCTGTATTCAATTAGAAATCAACGTAAACAGGAGCCGGCGGAAAGGTAAGTATCGCCAAAAAACAGGAATTTTAGGGAAATATTCCAGGGACCCCCCTAAAGATGTCTAGACATGGGGGATCACTATGGGTACCCCCATTTTTACCTGCTGAAGGAAGTCGGGGTTTCTAATAGCCGCGGCAGGTGCAAATTTGCGGCTATGAAGAAGGGGTGAAGAATAGCACTTAGATTTTATATTTTTTTAAAAAAATATCTATTGCTATTAAATTTGGGGTACGCGAAAGTGGCTGTAAACATTTTTTTAAGTCCCTAAAATGTTTTAAAAAAAATTCTGCAAAAATGCACCTGCCGCTACTCCCTCAATGAAGAAAACACCTGCCGCATACTTGGGAACCCCTCTGAATTTATTTTGGCAATTTTAGAAGTGTGTTCCCTATTTTATTTTATTTTTTACCCCCAAAATTATAGTTAATTTTTTGGGGGTGTCCCGATTTTTTATTTTTATACTTTTTTTTAACATAGTTTATTTTAAAATGACATTCCCAGGGGTGCAGGTTATTTTTTTCAAGCCTGCACCCCTAATCCCCAATTGTGCACTTTTTTTCGCCACCTATTTCAGTGGTGAAAAGTTATCCCTGTTTTTTTTTCAAAGACTTTTCGAACCTCTGAAAAAATAATAATAATAATAATAATAATAATAAACAATTGAAATAGGCGATTCTGACATTTCGCTCCAAATTGAATATGGCCCTAGGGGGTAAATTTACAAAAGTGAGAGTTTTTAGAAGTGATGTTGCCCATAGCAACCAATCAGATTCTACTTAACATTTAACTGGCATCTTCTAGAAGATAATAGCTGGAATCTGATTGGTTGCTATGGGCAACATCTCCACTACTACAAACTCTCACTTTAGTAAATATACCCCTAGTAAAAAGTCTTATTGTACATGGGAGGGCATTCGACAGAGTGGTTGCAGCCCGAAAAAAGTCCTGTAACCATGAATGGGAGCAGATGATGCGTGTTAATGAAACGAAGATCAGTATTAATTATGACAAGGATTTCAAATTTAGTGTCAATCATAGGGCCGAATTCAATTAGAAGTGAGAAGTCACGGCCGGTGAAATGCATTAGCCACTGCAATCTTTTTGCCACATTCGCCTGTTTGGACGCAAAGTTTTCATGTACTTTCAGTATGCACGCTCCTGATTTTTGCCCTATTCAATTCCAAAACAGGCGAAAACGCATATGCGCGATTGGCGAAACTAGCGAAAAGGAAAGCTTATTTGGGGGAAATCAATCTGTACCCCCATAAAAAGCCTAACTGAGATTAATATAGAAGTGTATTAATAGCCCTAATAAAAGTATTATGAGTTCTTAAATTGAGTCAAAAGGCTGTTATATACATATTTGCATAAGTGTGGAAAAATGATCTAAAGCAATTACTTTTGTGAAACATAATAGCTGTACTTAAATTGGGGGTACATTTAAATGGGTGCTAGTATTTTTTTGGGTCTCTAAAGTGCCTTTTAAAAAACAAAACACCTGCTGCAGCCTCCTGCAATCCTAAAAACACCTGTCCCACCTATACCAGACCCAGGACCTGAAATACCAGACCCAGGACCTGATTCAGCAAGGAACGCAAAGGAGAGAAGGCACGCACTTGGCCGATGTTTTTGCACTGCGCATGCGCGAACTAGCCAGTGTGATCGGGTTATGGTAAGTAGACTACACGCAGTGTGTACGGAGACCCTTCAGAGATTGAGTGACAGGAAAGTGCCGTTTGTGGGTGGTGACAGGGGGTGGTCAGGCAAACGCAGGCGTTATATCGCCGTTATAGGGGCGTGCATAATTAAGACAGTGCAGCGGCATATGCAGCCATACCGTAAGCTGTACACAGGAAGCGGCCAAATGCCTGCTGCAGGTCAGATCAACCGCTATTATGCTAATGGGTCAGATGGTTCTTGATGTTACCGATGTTTACGCTATCTTGCGTGCTGATCAGGCTGTGAGTAAAGGGAGATGGGCGGCTTAATATGGGGCTGGGCATCTGCATCTTGTGCTGCGGTCTCCATGCATATGCACTGATTGGCATATTCTCCATGCTAATGCCTTGCCATGCGATCGCGGGATTTGCATACTTTGGCAGCGTGCGAACGCATCTAGCGAGCGGGTTTGAATTGGGCCCCAAGTCCCCAATTTTTTAGCCCAAAATAGAGATTTTGCACAACTTTTCTCCTGCCTCTGGGTGGAGAAACTTTTACATCTGTTTTTGCCTATGGACTGTTCACATATGTGGAATTGAATAGAGCGATAAGCGGGAATGTGGCTAAAACAACGCATCGGCAAACGCTTTTCGCCTCTAATTGAATCCGGCCTATAATCACTTATTTAGTCAAGATATTGGCCCTCATTCATAGGCGGTCACAAGAAGCGATCGCTCTCTCTGAATGAGGGCGAGCGTTTCTTTTTTTTTAGTGCAGCCTCCTGGTCGCAAGCTAAGCTGTGGGTTACCACCCACAGCTTAGCTAGCGACCAGGGTGATGGTCGCCATGGTCAAGACCATGGCGACCATCGGGGCTTGTGACGAGACCCTAACGTTGCGTCTCGTCTACCGCAAGCCCCACGGAGCTTCCTGCTCTTATCGAGCAGGAAGCTCCCCACTGACATCATTGATGTTAGTGCGGCCGCCCACAAATGGCATGCATTCCGAAAGGAACGCCTCTATTTGTTCAGCCACCCCCCCCCGGCCCGCCTACCAAACGGGGCGAGCTGTCGATCAACATCGACAGCCGCCCCTTTGGTAGCGAGCTCCGGAGCGGGAGAGTTTCTCTCTCGCTCCGGGGCTTGCACGTGCGCAGTGCAGCCGCTGCGCGTGCGCAGGGCTAACCATCGACCCGGTTGCGAGTGCATTGGCGCTTGCGACCGGGTCTGAATGAGACCCATAGTCAGTGGACCTCAGTTTTCATTTTAGTCAATGGTTTTAGTTGTAATTTAATGATACTGTAATGGACTTTACTGAAGAACCTTTCTCTGAAATTCCCCTGAGAACTTGAAGTCAGCATACCTTTATCTACAGTATGTGTTTAGTATTCAAGGCTCAGTAGGCAGAGTGAGCATGCGTTATACAAATCAATCCCATAAATTTGTTAAAACCAGTGTTCATTTTGACAAGGATTTTACATTGTATGCAGTCGAGATGCCTACGGTCCAAATGCCGACCGCCAGCTTCCCGACTGTCTAATCCCGATGGGACTAATGTTAGGCGTCGAAATAACGACGCCTATCATTATCCCTACGCTGGGAGCCCGACACCCGGCATACCAAACAAAGGTAAGCCGGGCGGCGAGCACGGACAGCCATGGGCCATGGGGGGGGAGAGGAGGTTAGCGTTAGGCACCCCCGGGGGGAGGTTAGGGATAGGCACCCCCCCCGGGAGTCTTAGGTTTAGCATGCGGGGAAGGGGGGTTAGGTTTGGACACTTATAGGGGAGATTAGGGTTAGGCACCCCTAAAGGAGGGTTAGGGGGGGAAAGGGTTAGTAATAGTTAAAATACTTACGATCGGGATTTTGGAGGCTGCCGGTGTTCTGCTGTCGGTATTTGAACTGTCGGACATAGGTCCGGCGATCTTTCATACTATCCCTTTTACATGTAGTGTTAGTATTAGTTGCTTATTTAAAATTGAACACAGATTATATCGTAATTTTCATTATTAAAATATTTATATTTTCGTTATCATTACAATTTAGTCCTAAAAAAAGAATTGTTGACAATTACCTTTAGGCAAAATTTTTGTCGACAAAATAAACACTGACGCAGATCTTGTGCAGAAAGGAGAGTTTGGTTTGTGAGATATGAGATAGTGAAGAGATGTATGTCAGTTTAGTTTGGTTAATATCCTCATGTGTAAGTAGAAGCAGGGCCGTAACTAGGGTAGTGCGACCAGTGCCATGGCACAGGGCACCGCAGGGCAGGGGGCGTTGTTCGGGCCTGTCAATTTTCTGTTTATTATTATTCTCACTTGTTGCTTCATCTTATTTTATCCCCAGCATCTTCTGTCCTCCCCTGTCTTTTTCCTGGCCCTTCCCCATCAGGCCATGGCTCTTTTTCGGGTGCATTATGGACCTCATTCAGAGTCGGTCGTTGCGGCCGCACGGTCGTACGCCACCGATGTTTGCTATAATGCGCATGTGTAAAGTTCGCAATGCGTGTGTGCAAACTAGCCGCTACGATCAGAAACTTCTCTCTCCTTGAACACAGCCAGGTCGGTAGTTTGAGTGACAGATGGAGGCGTTTGTGGGTGGTAACAGGGGAAGGTGGTTGAAAACGCGGGAGTGGAATCCGAACGCAGGCGTGCCTCATTATGCGAACGGCGTTTTATGGGAGTGCATAATTAAAGTAGCGTCATGGCACATGTGACATGGGAGGTTTTTACACTGACATGATCGTAGAGCTTAAGAGAGGGTATGGTCAAACTTAAGCTCTACGACCAGTTCCGATGGTTCCCGATGGTCTCGATTAATCCTTATATGCCCGGAGATGGCGTTCAATGCGTACGAGAAGGGGGCGTATTTTTTGTCTTCCGACCGCTTCCTCCCCTTGGTCGGCCAACTACCGATCCGAACTTAGGGACGCAACTTGCGAGGGAATCATTTGAATATCCGGCCCCTTTTCCTGTACGACCGTGCGGCCGCTTCGACCGACTCTGAATGAGGTCCTATGTCCCTATTTGAAAAATAGGGGGAGCGCCAATGTTCTTTGTGGCATAGGGCACCAAAAAGTCTAGTTACGGCTCTGAGTAGAAGTATTTTATATTGAATTCGATAGAATACAGGTAACCAATGGAGGGACTGACAGAGCGGAGCAGCACTTGATGAGCGGTTAGCCAGGAATAACAGACTCGCAGCTGCATTCAAAATGGATTGAAGTGGTGAGAGTCTGTTTGGGGAAGACTAGTAAGGAGACTATTGCAATAATCAATGTGGGAGATAACAAGTGCATGAATAAGAGTTTTTGCAGTATCTTGCGTAGGATATGGTCATATTCTGGATAGGTTTTGGAAACATATTGACTTTGAGGAACAAAGGACAGCTTAGAGTCAGGTATAACTCCTGAGCAGTGAGCTTGTGGGGTAGGGTTAGCTGTTGAGTTATAGAGATAGAGATATGTGGTGATCAGTCATTGGGATGCTCTATGTACTAAGGGCCTGATTCACCTCCGTATGCAACTGCGAATACGTACGCAATCTGCCGATTGTTTCACACTGTGCATGAGTATGCATCGCAGTGTGCAAACCGGCCGCTGTGGTGGGGACTGCAATCACAGTGACTATGCAGACCCATTGCAGAGTGATTGACAGGAAGTGTCGTTTGTGGGTGGTGACCGGCCGGCCAAACGCAGCAGTGCCATTGCGTCCGCATGCCTTTGCAGGGGCATGCATAAACTATCCACTGCGATCCCATATGCAGTCTGCGGTCTCATAGCGTGCGTGGTTTTTAGCAATTTCTGAGTAAGGTCAGAGCTTGTGCAAGTGTGCGTGAGGCTGCGATGGTACTCGATTGCACCGATGGTTTCACTATTCTGCAAAGTATTACGGATGTGTGCAATGTAAAGTGGGCGTCCTTATGTAGTGCTGATCTTGCATTGTGATCGCAATGGATTAGCATGCTATCGCAGTTGAACTGCGTGCATGCGCAATATTGCGATCCGTAATGAATCATGCCCTATATATATTGATTAACACATTATACTTTTTAATAACATTGCTAGTGAATAATTTTTTTTCAATTTTATTGATGGGGGCCCCCATAAGCTTTAATTCCCCACTGGCTATATGTAGTTTAAAACAAAGGATTAAACAATGTGTATTAGAACATATTGGCAACATGGAATTGATTACAAACACCATAAAAAAAATATATAAAATCAAGATTAAAAGAGGGGGAAGCATGTTATAAAAAACAAAACAAAAAAAACATTCTTTACCCTTTGAATCCCCAAAAGGATTCCAAAGAACAATACAATAAGACAAATGCATATAGAAACAATTACAGAAAAGAACCACAATTTATTAATGAGAAACAGATAGGAAAAATCATAAAAAGACAATAACTCTAAATTTAGAACCTTACCCTACAATAAGAATTGTAGACAAAGTTAGAACATTTAATAAAAACAACAGTATAAGTGGACAGATAACAACATTCTGTGCTGAACCCTATCGAGTAAATTATCTTATTTATAAAATTTGTTGGTTGGTGCATTCTGAAACCCTTGCACCGATTGGGGTTAAACCAACCCGAGGTGGTCCAGTTGGATCCTGGCCAGGTTTTAGGGTGTTAGGGTCCCGGTCGGATCTCCCATTGGTGTATGCTGGGCAGAACTTTGACCTGGGGAGCCTGTTCTGAGTCTTTCACTGGATGGTTTTGGACGAAAACTTCACAGAGTGGTATCCCAGAAGACATACTAGGGGGTTGAGGTCCCGGTCGGACCTCCCGTTGGGGTATGCTGGGCAGAACTGTGACCCGGGGAGCCTGTTCTAGGCCTTCCACTGGATAAATTTTAATGAATACTTCAGAGGGGTGGCAGTTGGTCTGTGGGATGCCTAATGGAGTAGTTGGGGTCTTGGTCGGCCACTATGGTGGAGTGCCCCGGACAGAACTTTGAACCAGGGAGCCTGTTCTGGGCCTTCCACTGAATAGATTTGAACGACATCACATAATTTTGACAAAAACTTCTGAGAGAGGCAACAGTGGATCCGAGAAGACATACTAGGGGGTTGAGGTTCCGGGCGGACCTCCGGTTGGTGTACGACAGGCAGAACTTCGACACGGGTGCCTATTCTGGGTTTTTCACTGGATGGATTTGGATTAAAACTTCACAGAGGGGTGGAAATTGGTCTGGGATGCCTAATGGATTGGTCACTATTGGACCTCACGTCAGAATGTGCCGGGCATAAATTTGAACCAGGGATCCTTTTCTGGGCCTTTCACGGGATAGATTTGGACGACATCACTTAATTTTGACAAAAACTTCACAGAGTGATAACATTGGATTTCAGAAGATTTCTCATAAAGATTCCCCCAAGTCTCTGTCAAAGCTTTCCAGCTATTTTTCTAATCCACTGCTCCATGCTCATCGGTCACTGCCTCCACCCCGTGTCACTCCTGTCTGTCTTCCATCCCCCTTTAGATTGTAAGCTCTCAAGAGAAGGGCTCTCTACCTTCATGTGGTTTTCCTTCCCTCCCTTATATATCATCTCCTCCCCACTGCCAACAATGGCATCAAACTTTTGCATTCAGCTGGCGCTGTTTATTTGGGTATTATGACTGCTTGTGTAACAATGTTTATAAACCTTGTAGTCCTGCAAAATTTTTTTTCTTTCTGGTTATGTACTTTTTCAGAGCGCTATGTACGCATTATGATAATTATTGTTATTAGATTTTTTTTACTTTCTTTTTATTGAGACATCATGAAAGAAAATCATACATTAACAGTTGTATTCAATAGATCACATATAACATTTTCATAGTTACATATTTCAACGATTGAAATAGAAAGAATTTCAGTAGTTCATAGTTATATCTTAAGCTCGTAATGGCAAATTAATTTAAACGAATAAACAATTAGACAAATAAACAATGAGTCCGTTGTCCTGGGATCTCGGAAGAAGGAACCCACTCATACCTCTTTTTATATCATGTTTATCGGTGGGTCTTGTGATACTAACCTGGTGAGGTACCATGCGGTGTTTTTAAAGCTGCTATGTAATTGCTTTCTTGTTGGTAACGGAAGGGTATCAATATATACCTCCCACAACCTAAAAAAACGTTCCACTCTTTTCTCTTTATATAAGAGTGTCTCCACCCAGTCCATCTTAAAAATAAAATAGAACTTCGTTTGAAATAACGGAAACTGGGGGTTGAACTGTCTGTAATATTGTTTTTCTACCACCTGCGCTCACAGCCAGCTGGATTTTTTATTCTCTCTGGAGTCATCCTTATTTCTGAGTTAAAAAGTCCCAAAATTGCCCATTCAGGAGTGAAAGGGACATAGGGCCTCATTCAAACCCGCTCGCAAGCGCTATATGCTCGCAAGCGCTATATGCTCACAAGCGGGTCAATGGTTGTGCATTGCACACGTGCGGTGTGCGCAAGCCCCGTAGTGAGTGAGAAATTCACTCACTCCGGGGTTCGCTACAAACGGGGCGGCTGTCGATGTTGATCGACAGCTCGCCTCGTTTTGTAGGCGGGGTGGGGGGGTGGCTGGACACACGGAGGAGTTCCTGAAGGAATGCCTGCAGTTTGTGGGCGGCCCTACTGACATCACCATGTCAGTAGTGAGCTTCCAGCTCTATTAGAGCCGGAAGCTAACTGGGGCTTGCGGCAGATGAGACCCTACCACAAGGGTCTCGTCGCAAGCCCGATGGTCGTGACCATCACCTGGCCACTCGCAAAAGCTGTGGGTGGTCACCCACAGCTTAGCGAGCGGCCAGGAGGCCGGCTTTAAAAAAATAAGCGGCCGCCCTCTTCAGAGCGAGCGCTTGCTTTTTGAAAGAGGCTCTGAATGAGGGCCATAGTTCACCAACTTTTCTTGTGCATATTTTCGGATTAAATGGCAGAAGTATTTTACAATGGGACAGGCCCAAAGGCAATGAAAATTATCTGCGTTTTCCTGATGACATCTGGGACACGTGGTTTGTAATTGTTCCCATCTTAAACCGTCGGAGTGGGGATAGGTAAGTGTTGTGATATATGTTTAGGAAAAGTTCTGTGTACATACTAGCTGGAAAAGTTTTCGTGGAATATTCTAATGCTTTTTCCATCAGAGGTATTGTTAAGGATGGAAAATGAATCAGCCATTTGGACATGCCACCAGATAAAAATGCTAACAGATAGGCCCCAAATGGTTGGAAAGTGTTGCAAGAGTTCTGTGTACATGACAAGGCGTCTTTCCCCAGGCCGAGACAAGAGAGTTGACGTTTAAGATACCTGCTAAGCGCCATATCGTGAAGGGTGAGCATCCATGCCATCAAGAAAGTTTGGATATCGGATTAGTGGTAAGTGGAGGGAGTGACACGGGTTAAGGCCAGCTTTGTGATGCAAAATATGCCATAGCTTTCTAGTCCACAGCAATGGATTTTCTTATTGATTCATCTATCTCCTGATCATGTTGATGCAGTAGACAGACTAAGTCACAATTTTCTAGAAAACCTTGTTCCAGATAAAAATTGGTGTAAGTTGAGGTTCGCTGAAGCCAGTCCCTCAAATGGCTCATGATCGCAGCCTGATTGTGTGCAATAATATCTTGGAAGTTTATACCTTCATTGTTTTGCAATTGTTGTAGTTTCCTCTGAGCTATTCTGGGTCGGCCTTCCTTCCAGATAAATCTACGAATTAATGTGTTAATTTGGATCTGATCCGTTTTGGTTAATATTATCGGAAGTGATTGTATGGCATATAGTAGTCTAGGTAGTGCCACCATTTTCAAAAGATTCGCTCTCCCCAAAAAGGACAAAGGAAGACGTTCCCATCCCTTAATATCCGTTGCTAAAGTTGCAATAGCTTTTTTAATATTTAATTTATATAGGTTAAATATGTTGCGTTATTCCTAAGTAAGGGATTTGATGTTTTGCCCATTGGAGGGAGAATTGAGAGGCCCATCCAGGACAGCGAGTTGAACCTGTAAGAGGCATCGCTATTGATTTCTCCATGCTAATTTTTAAGCCAGATATTGATCTAAATTGACCTAATGTATTTAAGATTAAAGGAAGAGTTTGGGAGGAGTTCCTGATATAGAGAAGGATATCATCTGCAAATGCCGATATTTTTATTTCTTGATGACCCATTTTGATACCTTGGAAGGATTTCTAATTTTGAAGATATCTAATTAATGGATGCAGTGCTATATTGAACAGTAATGGTGATAGAGAGAAGTACTCGCCAAGGATGCCCCCTAAGTGAAAACGAGGACTCACCATTTCATTAATTAGTAGAGAGGTGAAGGGATTCTGGTGAAAGTATCAAACTAAATTGATGAAACCCATCTCAAAAGCCCTCCACTCCATAATGTGAAACAGATGCTCCCACAAAACCATGTCAAAGGCTCTATTAATATCTATGCCCAGAAGATTATCGTTGTGAGATGATCTACCAGACAACACTACTGCCGCTATTGCTGTTCTTATGGCCTTCAACGCATGACGGCCCTGGACAAAAACTGTTTGATGTTCGGTGATTATATCTGGGAGCATTGTTTGAAGACTTAATGCCATAATCTTCGCTAACAGTTTAAAATCTACATTTAGAAGACTGATTGGTCTATAAGAAGTTAGTAGATTCGGGTCCCTGTCTGGTTTAGGTATAAGAGTTGTGTAGGCTTCATTAAAAGCAGGATAAGGTGTATTCTTTTCACTTATAACTCTGAAAAGTTACAACAGCGTTGGGGTGATGTGTGTTTGTAACATGCGGTAAAATTCCCCTGACAACCTGTCCTGGCCGGGAGATTTGCCATGAGGGAGTAGTGAAATAGCTCTATGTATTTCCTCTACAGTGATGTCGCCCGCTAACGCCTCCCTTTGGTCTAATGTTAATGAGGTAATATCTTGTCTGTTAGAAGGACGTCTTGAATCGTTCCATCTATAGGGGAGGAAGGGTATAGATCTTCAAAATGTTTTTGAAATTGAAGTATTATTTCCCGGGAATCAGTTATTATTTTACCTGTATGGGGGTGTTTTAGCGAAGTAATTATGTGCCGTTCTTTTGTGGGGTTTAGATAATGTAGCAAAGAGTTTGCCCGCTTTGTTGCCTCAACGATAAAATGTATTCTTTGTAAATTCTAGTGAATGTTGTGCTTGTGTTAATAAATATGCCTCCAACATCTGACGTGCCTGTTTATAAACATGCATATGCTCCTCTGAGGGGCTATTAGAATAATTTTGGAAGGCTTCCAACATTGCTGAGTTTAAAGAATTATACTCTTCCCTCATTGTTCTCTTTTTCTGGGAGACATAACTAATAATATGGAGAGGCACTCCAAAAAATAATTGGTTGATCCCAATGTGTGAGATTGTCATCTACATAATTCGTCCAGTGGTTAGTTAAATACAAATTAAAATCCTCTGATCATACTAGATAAGAAGGAAAATGCCATATCCAGTCAGTGGGATGCATCTGTGGGCGCGTTAGGGCCAGGGAGATCGGTGAATGATCCGATATTAATATATCTTGCATATCCACTCGGTATACATTAGTCATCAAGGCATCGGAGATTAATATTTTGTCTTTTCTGGAAACAGATCCGTGGACTGTGGATAAGAATGTATGTGTTTTATCTGTTGGGTTTTTTAATCACCATGGGTCTGACATATTTAATTGTCGAGAAGTTGTGAGAGTGTCACGAACCTGTCTAGTTTTCACCTTTTGCCTGTTGACTTACCACTGCCAACTGTCTCCATGGATCTGTATGTGTAATTTACCTGGAAGACCTGTTCTGATCATGCTGCTGCAGCACTTCTCTATGCATTCCTTCCACAGTGATTATTTCACCTGGGTCCTTTCCTGTCTGTGAACACTGCTAGCCCTGATTGGAATCACAGGTGTAGTTCTGACTCAGTGCTGCAGAGATGAATACTCTTTCTGCATGCTGTGCCTTCCACCACTCAGAATGCTACTGCCAGACCACCTGTCCATTTCCACCAATTGCAGCCAGACCCAGGGTATATATATATATCCTCCCCTGATAGCATTCTGGGCCTGAACATCTCGTTACTTCCGTGGTGTATGGTTCATGCTGTTTCTGTATACAAATGTATCCCTGACTCCTGCTGACAGCAACCCCTGGTGCATCCAGAAAACCTGCTACAGCTATACCTGGCAATCCAGTAAACCTGCTGACAGCAACCCCTGGTGCATCCCAAAAACCTGCTACAGCAATACCTGGCATCCAGACGCCCTGTTACAGCAATACCTGGCCTGTGCTCTGCTGCTAGCCCTACTCCTGGTTGGTCCCTGGCACCTTGTAAACCTGCATCGTGTCACCCTGCCTTGCTTCCTGCTGTGGATCAACTCCTGCTCCTTTTACCTACCTACTCCCTCCTGGAACCTAAAATTCCTAGACCTACCCATTCCTTCCTGAACCCAATCCAGCCTGCACCTGAGTTCCAGCCTTTGTCACAGTATTTCCGGATTACCCTGTTTAGCTCTCAAAATCCCAAACCTACCCATTCCTTCCTGAACCTGTTATTCCCAATTACCCAATCCAGCCTGCACTAGAGTTCCAGCCTTTGTCACAGCATTTCCGGATTAACCTGTTTAGCCCTCGTCTCAGCATTACCTGATTTCCCTTCAGCCATTGTCACGTTATTCCAGTCCAGATTTAAGTTCCAAGTTCTTCAGTTAAATCAACGTTATTCCAGTCCAGAGTCAAGTTCCAAGTTCTTCAGTTCTATCCACGTTATTCCAGTCCAGAGTCAAGTTCCAAGTTCACCAGTTCAACTCAACAAGTCTTCCTGCCAGTCCCAGTCCAGTTCAATCAAGTTCCTGTCATTCATCATCAAAGGCAGTTCTCACTGCTACATAAATCTTGCAATAGAGCTATCTACGTCATCTGTGGTTCCAGTTATGCCGGTCTCCGTTGAATCCCACTCATCACCTGAGACAGGTAACTCAGACACCATTCGTGACAGAGAGATTGGTGATGGGAAAGTATTGTCCGTGGTAGAGGGGGTGATTTGACCAGTAATAGATCTTCAACCATGTTGAAATCACCTCCAACAATTAAAGGGCGATTTGTTCGCCCCTGAAGGTTATGCCCAAAATCCTGTATGTAGTGATGAGTTTTCACATTTGGAGCATTTACATTTACAAGTGTGTAGTTAGTTTGGTAAAGTGTTGTATCTAGAATGATATGCCTTCCATTTGGATCAGCAATTTGAGAGAGAACAGTCACTGGGAGATCTCTATGGAAGAGGATGGCAAACCCACGTACCTTTATCTTATAAGAGGCTGAGAAACAGGAGCCTATCCAATTTGCCTGTAAGCTGTTTTCCTCTGAGGAAAGCCAATGTGTTTCCTGTAAAAAAATATTACATCAGGACAGAAACGTTTCAAATTAGTAAGAACTCTTTTTCTTTTTTATAGGAGAGTTCAGACCACCTACATTCCAGGATAATATGTTTAGCAGTGTCAGAGGAATAACTGTTGTAGGATCATGTATTAATGACGGCATGGCTACTCACCTCCCCCATGGGAGCAGGATCATAACTGAATAGATTTGAACAATAGAACGGTATTTCTCAGATCTCCTGGCTTCCAGGTTCCGGCAGACAGACATCTTCAATAAAATAATACCTTTGTCACAATTGGTGTCTGGGAGTTACCTTACTCAGGTGATGAACTGGATTCAGCGGAGACCGGCTTAACTGGAATCATGGATGATGTTAATAGCTCTATTGCATAAGAATTGTGTAGCAGTGAGAACTGCCTTTGGTGGTAAATGACAGGAACTAGAAACTTGAAACATTGGAGTGGGACCAGTAGAAAACTTGGAGGAACCAGACTGGGACTGGCAGGAAAGCTTGCTGAGCTGGACGGGTTACCAGTAGGTACCCCGTCCTACTGGTGATTGGTGGTAGCATAGAAGCTACTCGGAGCGGCTGGGTAGCGTAAGATGAACGGTGGTAGCACGGAAGCTACTTGGAGCGGCTGGGTAGCCGTATGATGAGTGTTGGTAGCACGTACGCTACTTGGAGCGGCTGGATAGCTGTATGATGAATGGTGGCAGTATGGACTGCTTGGAGCGGCTTGGGCAGCCGTATGAGGAATGGTGGCAGTACAGACTGCTTGTATCGGCTTAGGTAGCCGTATGAGGAATGGTGGCAGTACAGACTGCGTGGAGTGGCTTAGGAAGCCGTATGCGGAATGGTTGCAGTACAGACTGCTTGGAGCGGCTTAGGAAGCCGTATGAGGAATGGTGGCAGTACGGACTGCTTGGAGTGGCTTAGGAAGCCGTATGAGGAATGGTGGCAGTACGGACTGCTACTTGGTTCGGCTAGGGAGCCGTATGAGAATGGTGGTAACACAGACCACTACTCGGTGCGGCTAGGGAACCTTATGAGAATGGTGGTAGCATGGACTGCTACTCGGTGCTGCTATCAATACTTTAGGAAGCACAGTGAGGAGGCTCATTTAGTAAACTAAGGGGACTTGCTGAATTGGACCCTCCAGGTGAATGGAGGACAGCTGGATTATCACTGATTAGGACCGGCAGGTAACTGGACTCCACGTAATTGGAGGATGGCTGGTTTACCGGTTAGGACTGGGAGGTGACTGGACTCCACGTAAATGGAGGATTTCCAAATGCGCCAGGTATAGCTATTAGCAGGATTGCTGATTGAACGGGTCTGGGAATCAGCAGGTTTTCTGGGTATGCCAGGTATTGCTGTAAGCAAGATTTCTGGATTTGCCAGGTATTGCTTTAAGCAGGATTTCTGGATTTGCCAGGTATTGCTGTAAGCAGGATTTCTGGATTTGCCAGATATATGCTGTAAGCAGGATTTCTGGATTTGCCAGGTATTGCTGTAAGCAGGATTTCTGGATTTGCCAGGTAATTGCTGTTAGCAAGATGACTGGTCTAAGAACCAACAGATTTTCCAGATGCACCAGGGGTTGCTGCCAGCAGGAGCCTGGGATACACTAGTACACAGAGATACAGATATAGCACAATCTGTACACCACAGGTAGTAACGAGATGTTCAGGCCCAGAATGCTATCAGAGGAGGATGTATATACCCTGGGTCTGGCAGGAATTGGTAGATAAGGTCAGGTGGTCTGGTAGTAGCACTCTGAGTGGTGGAGGGCACAACATGCAAAGGGAGCAATCATCTCTGCAGTACTGAGAGTCAGAACTACACCTGCGATTCCAATCAAGGCTAGCAGTGTTCACAGACAGAGGAGGGCCCAGGTGAATAATCACTGTGGAAAGGAGAGCACAGTCAAAATACACACACAGAAGTATTACAGCCAGTATGATTTAGAGCAGATCTCCCAGGCGAATTGCACACACAGATCCATGGAGCAGCTGACAGAGGTAAGTCTCAAGGCAAAAGGTAAAAACTAGCCAGGGTTGTGACAACCTTAAGTATATAAATCAATAGAAATCGGTTTCATTACTAATAATTGCCATAAATTTTGCTAATTTATTTTCTTAAATTCACCATGTCCCAGAACTCCATTTTTAAACTTTTTTTCAACTTCCAAAGCTACGGTGAGCACCATCTACTCCTAGAGGCGCACACCAAATTGGTACACTAACAATAGAATTCAGTAAATATTATAGCAGAATGAAACCCCTTAGGGGGGTTGTCAAAAGAAGAAATAGATAACTCCCCGTCCAGAAGAAATAACCCCTAATAATCATATCAGATATTCATATTTAAGGTAAATCACTTTCTAAGGGATCTAGACGGAAATCCTGGGGAAATAAAGTGAGATCTTGCTTTCTCTGGGTCAATAAAGTACTATTACTGTTCTCCACCACTCTTAGTTTGGCTGGATAGAGTAAGGCAGATCATATATTTTTATTATATAAAAGGTACAGGTCTCCGAGAATGCCTTAAGTTTCTGGGTCACTGTCACTGAAAAATCAAGATCTTATTGCCATCAATCATCAATTCTTTCATTTTGCGGTAAGAGGCTAATATTTTTTACTTGGTTCTGAAGTCTAAATATTTGGCCAGTACTGGGTGAGATCGCCATCTAGCTCCTTCCTGTTCTATTCCGACTCTATGTGCTCTCTCTATGTGAGGGATTTCAAGCTCATCCATTACTCCTAAAGCACTAGGAATGTCAGTAGCCAAAAAGATAACAGGCTAATACCAGTGATTGACTCTGGGAACCCCACAAAATGTAAATTGTTCCGTCTAGACCTATTTTCCAAATCATCAATTTTTTTCTTGTAATTGATGTATTTCCCTATCATGAGTGTCAACCTCTGTTTGGCAGGCCTGCATGTGGTCCTCTGCGTCGCTCAATCTGGTTTCCAAAGCTACTAGAACCGGGAGGCACGTGAGTCAATTCTGGCTAATCCAGATTCCAGACGCATCTGAAGATCCTCAAATCATTACATCTGAGATCTCTTTAGCAGTGAGAGGGGTAGATTTGTCATTTGGTAAGTCTACTGACCCTGAATCAGAAGGTGATGGTTATGAGGGACCCGACTTTTGAGAAGAACCTTTGGTCTTGCCGGATTTTTGTGATGGATTAGAATGTTTGGGAGGCATAGCTCTGTCTACAAATCTTATCCATGTCCTAAGAACTGAGATTGTGAGAAATACAGTTTGTTATTCATCTAGATGATATTATTTATAGATAAAATATCTGGACGGGAGTAATATTGTTTACCTTACATTATAGTTCCCAGGGCAGCGTCCTGGTAATGCAAATTTATGTTACATTTCAGTTCTATTTAATGATAACAAGGTAAATGAGTATGAAAGGTTTAGTCAAACTTGAGTAATTGTACCCATGCCTCTAAATATTGGGATACTTATAATAAAGATTACAGTAGGTTGAGATATCGAGATAAAACAGAATCAGTTGGTTAATAAAATCTGATGAATAATAGTTTTAACCAAAACACTATGAGGCAACGCTAATGTCAGACCAACAGTTACTGGACCAGTCTACAGAGACATAGCATGTGTTGTGTACTGATTCATTTGTAAAATAAGCTTTCAGAATCCCTTGTAGTTGTGCCTAGGTAACTTAATTGATCTGTGGGGACAGTGGCTTTTTGTAAGGATCTGGGTTTGTTGTGGACCCGGGGTTGAAATAGGAGCAGACACCTGAACAGATTTAAATTGAAAAGTGGGTTTTTTAGAAGGTGTAGGATGGTCCCAGCAGGAGACTGGGAGCAGGCAGAGCGGTGCAGGCTACTTGGAAGCTGGGATCCAGCAGGAGCACAGGCGAGCACTCAAACAGACAGGTTTATTCAGAAGCACAGAAACTCTCACAGCTATGCTGTGAAAAACGTCGCACTGGCAACTATGGCAAGCTCTGAACTCCCTTAAGTACCCAGTGCAGAATTGTGATAGGGCAGAGAGAGCATGTGACATGCCAGGACTGGAGCAGCTAAGTCACATGACAAGAGGCAAGATGGCGGTGCCCATACCAGAGTTGAATGGAAACATCACCAGGCCTACCCCAGTCAGAATGACACAGTGCCCGCAGAACACTTCGCACAGCCAATGCCCTCCGCCAGACACCAGCCCCTCCGCCGGAAGGACCAGGCCACAGCGCCCTCAAAGGTAATACCCGTCGTCCCCTATGCCGGGAAACCCCAGTCGTGACAGTACCCCCCTCCTTACGGGTGGTCTCAGGACACTTACCAGGCTTCACTGGATGGGCAGAGTGAAACTTCCTGATAAGTGTAGGAGCACAAATGTCTTGGGCATTAGTCCAGCAGCGTTCTTCCAGGCCATAGCCTCTCCAATCCACAAGATATTGCAACTGACCCCTTTGGACACGGGAGTCCAAGACTTGGGACACTTCAAACTCCGCACCTCTCTCAGTTTGTACACGGGGAAGAACTGGAAGGACTTTGAGGAACTTGTTGAGAATCAAAGGCTTGAGTAGGGAAATGTGGAAAGAATTAGGGATTCTTAGGTAGGAAGGAAGTTGGAGACGGTAGGAAACTGGATTAATTACTTCAGTAATGGAAAAGGGTCCAATTAATGTGATGGGTTAACTTCATTGATGGAACTCTGAGGCGCAAATTACGGGTGGATAGCCAAACTTGATCCCCGATTTGCATTTGAGACACTTTACTTCTCTTCCTGTCCGCCTGAATTTTGTAACATCATCCACAGCCGGTACGTCAAAGACAGGCAGACTCTGGAATTCAGGACCTGAGGGTGGAGACCGTACACAATCAGAAATGGAGTTTGATTTGTGGAGGAATGGTAAGAAGCATTGTGCGCAAACTCAGCCCAGGGAAGAAATTCAGACCAATTATTTTGGGAGGAGGACATGAAAATTCTTAAAAATGTCTCGAGATCCTGGTTTACTCTCTCAGTAGATCCATTACTTTGCAGGTGATAACCCGTAGAGAAATTCAATTTCACTTGTAAAAAAGAACAGATCGCTCTCCAAAACTTCGCTACAACTTGAACACCACGATCCGAGACAATCTCGGCAGGAAGTCCATGGAGACAAAATATGTGTTGAACAAAAGATGAGCCAGATCCGATGCAGAAGGTAATTTCTTCAGAGGTACATAGTGAACCATTTTTGAAAATCGGTCTATCACGAACCAGATGGTGGTTTGGCCATCAGAATTTGGTAAATCTGTTATAAAATCCATGGAGAGGTGTGTCCACGGGCGAGATGGAATGGGCAGAGGTAAAAGTTCACCAGCTGGGGATTGACGAGGAGACTTGTGCTGTGCACATAGGGTACAGGAAGAAATTAACTCCACTACGTCAACTTTCATTGATGGCCACCAGTAAGATCTTCTTAGGAACTCCAGTGTTTTCCGAAGGCCAGAGTGACCTGTGAACCGTGCAGAATGAGCCCATGTAAGTAGCTGCTTCCTTAACTCCGGAGCCACAAAAATTTCCCAGTAGGAGGTTGTAGTTGTATTGCAGCAAATACATTCGACTCTAACACTGGAGTACTACGCAGAATCTCAGAATTGTTGTCACAGGACAGGGACCTTGACAAGGCGTCAGCCTTTTGGTTGATAGCTCCTGAGCGGAAAGTCAAAGTAAATTGGAAACGAGCAAAAAATATTGCCCATTGGGCCAAACAAGGACTCACGATTTTTCAAGAACAGAAGATTCCTATGATCCGTGAAGACGGTAAAGGGGAATTTAGCTCCTTCCAAAAGGTATCGCCATTCCTTTAATGCCAATTTAATGGCTAAAAGTTCTTGTTCTCCTATGGCGTAGTTTCTTTCATCTGGAGAGAACTTCTTAGAAAAGAACCAGCATATATGGATTCGATTATCCTCAAATCGTTGGGAGAGGACAGCTCCCACTGCCTCTGAAGATGCGTCCACTTCTGTGGCCGGAGGCCAACCACACGTGATTAAAATGGCTGCCATGGCACTGAAGAGATTAACCCTCATGCCGCTGCACCATTTTTAAAGGGACCTTTGGGCGCAGTGCACCACGTACTGCGAATGTATGGGTAATGTGTTTGAACATGTCATTCAATGTGCTTTGCGCAGTTGTGGAAATGCACTTTTTAAATGTTTAGGCTATGCACTTATAAGGAATGTATACGTTGTTTTGTTTTAGAAGGCTGTAACATTTAAGTCAAATGGTTATGAGACATTGTCACCTCCTAGTGATATGTAATTATCCCAATGTAGTGACCAAACCCTTCGTTTACATCACTTTCATTGAAATGCGGGCTAGGAAGGCTCCTCTGTGTCTCTGTGTACAATACCCAGCAAGTGTGGAAAAAAACAATTTCTTTTTTAAGGAGCTCCTATTGGGTGTAACTTCCTAAGAACTCAGAAGGTGTTAAAACTGGGAAATCCAAAACTGGTTTTAGTTGTAGATATGTAAAAGGACGAATGCACTAGAAATTTGCATTCTATTTACCTTTTGAGAGACAGTATATGCTAACTCAATTTATGCTTTAGGAAGCCAACTGATTTTGGGTGGTGAAGAGGAAATTAGCTTAGTATCTTTAAAATGTAAGATGTGTTTATTTATTTATATTTTGTGAGCTAGCATGATTGGCTAGAAGGAGCCCAGGGCGGACTTACCCCCTGTGGTAATGTGTATTGTAGTGGCATAAATGAAGGCTTCGTGCCTGGTAGTATTGTACAACCCTGTAAATTCTTTGAGGAGAAGAACTGCTATTTGATAAGATTCCTGTATGCTGATGTACCCCTTCAACTTGAAGGAAGGTCTTTTTCAAGACTTTGAGCAATAAACAACTTGCCTGACTATTGCATCTCAATCCTGCGACCAACAGAATTGCGCCAAACGCTATTCCGTTATCCGGCTGTTCTGGGTAAGAGCTCCATGTCTCCAAGTTCAAGCCCTCTGCCAAACTACCATGCAGACCTGGTCCATTGCGAGGGATCAGGAGGAATCAGCTGACACCAATCAGGGGGTGTGGCCACAGCTAGTCAAACACATACGCAGCAGAAACGGTTCCAGGTGCCGAGGTAGAGTTTGCCTGAGTGTAACTAAGAAGCGGTTCCAAACGCCGATGGTAGAGTTTGGGTGGTGGCAGCTTCAGTAAACGCACACGGTGCAGTGGGCAGAGTCAGTGACAGCCAGTCACTGACGGTGAGTGGGAGTCCGAAAGAGCTAACCCGTGACCAGGGCCGGCCTAGACGGAAGGCGTCCGGTTGGCAGGGTTGGCATTTTTGCAGGTTAAAGCTGTAATGGGAGCCATTAAAGATGAAAATCCCTTGATGAAATGTCTATAATAATTGGCAAATCTGAGAAGTCTCTGAACAGCCTTCTGTCATGATTGGTGCTTGTGAGTTACCTGTCTCAGGTGATGAACTGGATTCTCTGGAGGCCCGCTGGACCGGAACCATGGGTGATGTAGATAGCTCTATTTACAAGACTTGTGTAGCAGTGAAAACTGCCTTTGATGATAAATGACAGGAACTGGAGGAACCGGACTGGGACCAGCAGGAAGACTTGTTGAATTGAACTGATGAACTAAGAACTTGACTCTGGACTGGAACAACGTGGACTGAACTGATGAGATTGGAACTTGACTCTGGACTGGAATAATGTGACAATGGCTGAAGGGAAATCAGGTAATGCTGAGACGAGGGTTAAACAGGGTGATCCGGAAATGCTGTGACAAGGTTGGAACTCAGGTGCAGGCTGGATTGGATAATTGGGAATAACCGGTTTCAGGAAGGAATGGGTAGGTTTGGGAATTTTAGGTTCAGGGAGGGAGTAGGTAGGTAAAGGAGCAGGAGTTGATCCACAGCAGGAAGCAAGGCAGGATGACACGATGCAGGTTAACAGAGTGCCAGGAACCAACCAGGAGTAGGACTAGCAGCAGAGCACAGGCCAGGTATTGCTGTAACAGGACGACTGGATGCCAGGTATTACTGTAGCAGGTTTTCGGGATGCACCAGGGGTTGCTGTCAGCAGATTTACTGGATTGCCAGGTTTAGCTGTAGCAGGTTTTCTGGAAGCACCGGGGGTTGCTGCCAGCAGATTTACTGGATTGCCAGGTACAGCTGTAACAGGTTTTCTGGATTGCACCAGGGGTTGCTGTAGCAGGTTTCAGGGATATACTTGAATGCAGAAACAGCATGAACCATACACCACGGTAAGACGAGATGTTCAGGCCCAGAATGCTATCAGGGGAGGATAAATATATACCCTGAGTCTGGCAGCAATTGGTGGATATGGACAGGTGGTCTGACTGTAGCATTCTGAGTGGTGGAAGGCACAACATGCAGAGGGAGTATTCATCTCTGCAGCACTAAGAATCAGAACCACACCTGCAACTCCAATCAGGGCTAGCAGTGCTCACAGACAGGAGAGGCCAGGTACAATAATCACTATGACAGGAATGCATAGAGAAGTCAGAGCAGATCCCCCAGGGAGAACTACAAACACAGATCCATGGGACAGCTGACAGGGGTAAGTCTCAAGGCAAAAAGGTGACAACTAGACAGGGTCGTGACACCTTCATTGTCTGAGGTCGAGACCAGTCCAAAATCGCTTGAACTTTCTTAGGATCCATTTCTAGACTGGAACCAGAGATGATATAGCCAAAGAATGGTACACTAGGAACGCTGAAGACACATTTTTCCAATTTACAGTAGAGATGGTTCTTTCTCAGACGGGACAGGACTTCTTTTACATGTTTGTGGTGTTCCTCTAGGGATGAAGAGAAAATCAAAATGTCGTCTAGATAGACAACGGAAATGTATAACAGATCTCTGAAAATTGCATTGACGAAACCTTGGAAAACAGCAGGTGCGTTGCACAACCCAAAGGGCATGACAAGATATTCGAAGTGTCCATCTCTTGTATTGAAAGTGGTCTTCCACTCATCTCCTGCGCGAATACGGATAAGATTATAGGCCCCTCATAAGTGTAACTTGGAGAATATGATAGATCCTTTGACTCTATCAAATAGTTCTGTAATCAATGGAAGTGGATATCTGTTCTTAACTGTAATATTATTAAGGCCTCTGTAGTCTATACATGGTCTTAGCACACCATCATTTTTAGCAACAAAAAAGAAACCTGCTCCAACAGGAGAAGTGGAAGGTCGAATGAATCCTTCCTCCAGATTCTCCTGGATATACTCTGACATGGCTTTGGTCTCTGGCAGTGACAAAGGATAAGTATGACCAAGAGGAGGCATCTTGTCAGGCAGTAGATCGACTGGGCAGTCCCATTTTCTGTGAGGAGGTAAAACATTAGCTTGTTTTTCAGAAAAGACATCAGCAAAGGTTTGATATTCTTTAGGAATTGCTGGAAGTACTGATGATGCTATTTTCCTCACAGGTCGTACTTTGGGAAGACAGGATTCCTGACAACTTGTACTCCATGAGAGAACCTGCATAGTGCAACAGTCAATCCTCGGATTGTGCTGACGTAACCATGGTAATCCTAGAATAACTTAATGGGAAGCCTTGGGTATCACAAAGAACTTAAGATGCCCAGAATGGAGTGCTCCAATACGAACCAAGACTGGCTGAGTCTCCTGAGAGACAGTTCCATTTAACAGAGGTCGTCCATCTACAGAGGTCAGGGAGATAGAGTGATCAAGAGATGTACAAGGAATTTATACCTTGTCAACAAAACTGGAGATCACGAAGTTTCCTGCTGCTCCAGAGTCTAACAGAGCAGTGACAAAAACAGGTTTAGGGTTAAGATCTATGGCTAAGATCAAGGCAGAATCTTTCGATTTTGGGAACGGACTTATTACTCATAACTTGATGTCCCTAGGACCAGTTAGGAATGGGCAATCCCCGAATCTCCACCATATAGGCAGAAGTTTTTTAATATTCTTCTCTGTCATTCCTCTTAATGGTGCATACACACGGTCAGATTTTTCCTTCAGATCTGAATGATAACGATTTAAAAATCGTTCTGACATATCTGACATGCCTGAACGATGGACGATTAACGATGCGCGTTCCCGTTTGTCAGATAACGATATCTGACATCTGATGTGTTTGCAGTCAGACTTGGACGATTCCATTCATTTTAATGCAGTCAAAAATCGTTCAATCGTTCAAATCGTTCAAAACTTTGGTCAAATCGTTCATCTGACAAATCTGACCGTGTGTATGCTCCATTAGAGAGACGAGTATGATTCACCTGCATGGGCTCTTCATTTGTAGGAGAAGGAGGTAGGTGGGTAAGAGTGGGTAGTGGGGGTGGCTTGTAACGGTCAGTTCTATGCTTCTCAGCCTGGCGTTCTCTAAAGCGTAGGTCAATTTTATTGCAGAGAGAAATCATATAATTTAAGTTAGTTGGAAGTTCGCGGGTGACCACGTCATCTTTTAACCGATTAGAAAGTCCGTGCCAAAAAGCTGAGGTGAGGGCTTCTTCATTCCATTTGAGCTCTGATGCCAAAATCTGAAACTGTACAATATACTGGCTGACAGGACGGGTTCCCTGCTTTAAAGTCATAATACTGGATGAGGTCGAAACTGTTCTTCCTGGCTCATCAAAAATCCTCCTGAATGATGTTAGAAATTCAGTATAATTGTCCAGCAGAGTGTCTGAATGCTCCCAGAGTGGAGAATCCGAATCTAAAGCTGAGCTGGTCAATAAGGACACTTTAGTTCTAGCGGAAGGAAAGTTATCTGGCTGCAAAGTAAATTGCACATCACACTGATTAAGGAATCCGTGACATAACTTAGGACTGCCATCAAATTTACTTGGCATAGGTAGATGCAAGCGAGGAGATGCTTTATAACCTGTATTATCTGACAGAGGAGCAGGTGTAACCACTGTAACATTTGAAGTAGTCAAAGTAGTTTGCATGATATCTTGACGTTTAACCATTTCTTGAAAGAACTGAGGGCCTGATTCAGAGGCGCTCGCTGTTTGCGAGCGCTCGCTCTGAATCAGGGCAGTTTTTTTTTTTTTTGTTTCGGTCTCCAGGCCGCTTGCAAAGCTGTGGGTGACCACCCACAGCTAGTGCGAGCAGCCTGGCGATGGTCCCTGCAGGAGGGTCTCGGCTCCCGCAAGCCCGAGTGGACTTCCTGCTCTAATAGACATCATGAGTGATGTCAGTAGGGCCGCCCACAAACCTAAGGGAACGCCTGCATTTGTGTAGCCACCCCCCCTGCCCGCCTACAAAAAGGGGCGAGCTGTCTATCAACATCGACAGCCGCCCTGTCTTGTAGTGAGCCCCGGAGTGGCTGCCACATGCTGGGGCTCGCGCATGCGCACATCGGAGGCGGCGCATGCGCAGTGGGGGAAAATCGACCCACTTGCGAGTGCTATGCGCTCGCTCGCGAGTCTGAATCAGGCCCTGAGCCATTTGGTGTTGCATAGATTCCAGGTTTTCCAAACGGGTTGCTATGGTCTGAATGAAATCCATTCCAGATTCCTGTCCCGTGGCCGAGTTCATTGGGCCAGTGCAAACTGTTAGGATCTGGGTTTGTTGTGGATCCAGGGTGGAAATAAGAGCAGACACCAGAACAGATTTAAATTGAAAAGTGTTTTTTTTAATGGGTGAACTTGCAGACATGTATACAGATAAAATAATGTCCAGAATATTAAGAGGATGGTGATGATTAGAAACTGTAGTGAAGTATGAATGGGTAATGTCCAGGTAGTGGCAGAATTAATAAGAGTCTTTGTAATCCAAATGGTCACTGCAGGGCTGCAGACAGGAAAACAGTTACTAATTGATACTGGTGAGATAAGATCCAGAGAGGTTATGGAGTAATTGGATTAGCAGCAGCTGTTGAAATTAAGTGGAGAGTTGTACTGAGATGGCTCAATGTAGAGTTAGGTAAATGGAGGCAGTGCAGGTTCAGGGTTAACTGTAGACACAGGTCCTTTGGCAGGGAAAGGGTAAATAGAAGGTGCAGGATGGTTCCAGCAGGAGACTGGGAGCAGGCAGAGCGGTGCAGGCTACTTTGGAAGCCGGGATCCAGCAGGAGCACAGGCGAGCACTCAGACAGGTTTATTCAGAAGCACAGGAACTCTCTCACAGCTATGCTGTGAAACACATCTCACTGGCAACAATGGGAAGCTCTGAACTCCCTTAAGTACCCAGTGCAGAATCGTGATAGGTCAGAGAGAGCATGTGACACGCCAGGACTGGAGCAGCTAAGTCACATGACCAGAGGCAAGATGGCGGCCCCCTTACCAGAGTGGAATGGAAACACCACCAGGTCTACCCCGGCCAGAATGACACAGTGCCCGCGGAACACTTCACACAGCCAATGCCCGCCGCCAGACACCAGCCCCTCCGCCGGAAGGACCACGCCACAGCACCCTCACAGGTAATACCCATCGTCCCCTATGCTGGGAAACCCCGGTCGTGACACTTTTCACTAAATCCCCTCAGACAATAGATTTCATTGACAGGCTGATATTTAATGTAGATTATCCTTTGGTTAGATAAATATCCCTTCCATCTCACTTTGTCATTTATGATATCAGGGTAAGAAAATAGAGACCTTCTCAATATTCTTAAATTACCACTAGATAGCAGCAAATGACTGTAGGATATATCAGTATTAGATACTTGATCGTTGTAATGGTGCATACACACGATCAGATTTTTCCTTCAGATATGAACGATAACGATTTAAAAATCGTTCAGTCGTTCATATCTGAAGGAAAATCGTTCATATCTGACATGCCTGAACGATGGACGATCAACGATGCGCGTTCCCGTTTGTCAGATAACGATATCTGACATCTGATGGGTTTGCAGTCAGACTTGGACGATTCCATTCATTTTAATGCAGTCAAAAATCGTTAAATCGTTCAAATCGTTCAGAACTTTGGTAAAATCGTTCAAATCGTTCAGATCGTTTAATCGTTCAATCGTTCATCTGACAAATCTGACAAGTCTGACAAATCTGACCGTGTGTACGCTCCATTACACTCAGATATCAAAATTATGTTAGATTATATTCCAATACATTAAGATATATAGCTGATAATATACTTGTCAATATTCTTTTTGACTGTCAGCTGATCTATATATCTAAATTTATGCCTGGAAAATACCAGCACAATTTCACTAGCAAAAGACAGAAAATACACAGATATTTGTTTTTTTATCTATAGACACCACATGTAGGTCTTAACTGAATGCACTCAGAGATTCAAAATAAACAGATGTGAATTGTCTCTGCGGACTGTCCCAGCGTTACGCTAAAGCAGAATATCAATATTGGGTACCTCAGGTATTGGTAGTCCGTGGGTCTCGGCTGGATTGACCACTTTAGATAGAAAGTCCTCACACCGGGAGAGCTGCATCTATCCTTTGGTGGCTAGACTCTTTTCTGGCATCAGCAGCACAGCCACCGCAGTTTAGCAGTATCCCCGACAGAGCGGGTGTGGAGCGCCGATCAGGTCAGAGGTCTTTTCCTCCGCTACTTCCTGAGGGGGTATAGGCGCCGATTCAATAGAGTCCGTCTTCCAACTCCACAGGGAAGGTGTCCCGGCCACGCGCCTCTTGCATCCAGGGCCGAGTGTCTGTCCGCAGACTTGGCAAGTTATTTAGTAGTTGTGCCCTTCTTCCGCAGCACAGTTTCTCCTCCGGAGCTGCAATTCTTGTTATGCTGGATTGTCTTTCTCGAGATGCCGGCCACACTGGTGTAAATGCTGGGATGTCCCACAAGGTCAACAACCTCTTCGAGCCTGAGCACAAGGGTGTTATCTGGCTGATAGTCAGTTCCTCCATGTCACAACTCTCGAACGTATTGTGGATGCGGCCCGTATTTAGGGAATTGGCTAGACCTATGCCTGAGGCACGGAGTCTAATGTGCCGGCGGTATTCACCAGGGACCCTCGCAAGAAGGTATGGACTTGGCTGCGTCCGACACACAGGTCACGGCCCTCAGGTTAGGTTCCCCTAAACAGGTACTGGCGGACACTGGATCAGGTGCAGAAGAATAAACGTAGTCGACAGGCCATCACAAAACCAAACGGATGAGACGGTACCGGGGTCCGGCGCACTGTGACACTCCAGGAGCCACCGAGGAGATGGACACTCCGCGCAGTCCTGCATGCAGCGTCACCAGGTAGGGAGTATAGCCAAATAGTCCGGTGATCGGGGATAGCTTTTCCGTCTAAGTAACTGGAGAGATGGGTTTGTGCCCCATCACAGTACTAGAGCCCCATGAGATACAGTTCTAGGGTCTGGCTGCCATGGGACTAGACCCATCTAATGTAGGGCCTAGTCGGACAGATACATCCAGTCAGAAATTAGGTCTGAAACTTATGTCTGCTTCTATGGGGAACATGTATCAAAGTTTCTAAATAATGGTGTTTCCCTTACCAAGTAATCAGCTTCTACCTATCAGTTTATATAGCAGAGGTTCTCTGCTATAATTTATATTTAATTTTCAGATGTAAATTATTTCACCTGCAATTCTGTGAGAAGACTTGGAAAACATGCACTGTTTGGGGTCCTGAGGACAGAGTTTGAGAACCTGTGGTTTATAGCATATACTTGATGCTAGCTATAAGCGGATTGGTTGCTATGGGCTCTGATACAGCTCCCCCATCTGTATTTCCAATAGCAAACACTCTTGCAGCGTTGTCCACAACTCCCATGTACCAGCCAACACACGAGATTAGTTAGCCTATAATCCCATAGCTAGAAATAGGAATTGTGAAAAGTAACAGCCCCTACAATACCATTTTCAACATTAGATGGAGATATAGGTGCCTATATATCAAGTATTTATTCATAAAATTAATGTAGAAACAGCAGTGTCTATAATTTTATGAACTGTTACTATGTGCTAACAGCCTAATACAAATTTCACAGAAATCTCCTGCAGATGACTAATTAGCGTTGGAGACCAGAGTCCCCATTATTGTCAATGGGACATACGGTCTGACCCCTATGTACCAAACTCTGAAAAGTGTGGCACTATTGGTTTACACCAGTGGTTCTCAAACTCAGTCCTCAGGACCCCACACAGGTCATGTTTTCCAGGTCACCCAGCAGGTCAACAGGTGCACTCATTACTGACACATTTTAAAAGAGCCACAGGTGGAGCTAATTATTTCACTTGTGATTCTGTGAGAAGACATGGAAATCATGCACTGTTTGAGGTCCTGAGGACAGAGTTTGAGAACCTGTGGTTTACACCAGTGTTTCTCAAACTCGGCCCTCAGGACCCCCCAGCAGGTGCACAGATGTATTCATTACTCACTGACACATTTTAAAAGAGCCACAGGAGGAGCTAATTATTTAGCTGATTCTGTGAGGAGACCAGGAAAACATGCACTGTTTGGGGTCCTGAGGATCGAGTTTGAGAACCTGTGGTTTACACCATCTACAGATGGTGTGAACTGCCTTATGCCTATTGTAGAGGTTCCCAAAATCTCTAACAGTTCAGGTTTTAGAGATATCGATGGTTGAGCACGGCTGGTTAAATCAAATTGACTGAGGTACTAATTAAGTCACCTGTGCTCAACCATGGATATCTCTAAAACCTGAACTGTTGGGGAGCCTTGAGGACCGCGTTTGGGAACCTCTGACCTATTGCATGCTCGCAAGATCCCTCTCCTGCAGCCTCCATCCGGCTCCTGAATCTGACAGATTTCCTGGAGGAGTCATTCGCAATCTGAAAGACTCCTCCGATGCAGCCAGGATCTAGCACACAGGGACAGCGACTATCGCTACCTCAGTCCCTGCAAGTTACCTTTAGTACATAAAAGGGCAAATTTTGTTTCAAATGAAGAAGTCTGTCACAAAACAGACTGTCGATAATAACGCCATTGCTGTGATCATTAATATATATGCCACATAATCAAAAATCATTAATTCAGTTTTTATTTTATTTGTGTTGAGCATATAACATTTAGTCCAATATGAATATACACTGGAAATGTATTCTAGGTTTTGGAATATACTTGCAATTCTAAATCTGCACATATCAAAGAATAACTTAATATTTTTGTCAGAGGGACGGTAAAGCTTTAAGGGCTGATTCTAAAGTTGGGAGCAAGAAACTTATAGGGCCTGATTCAGAGCAGCTCGCTCGCGCTGTGCGTTTGCAAGCGGCCCGATGTTTTGCGTACGCGCATGTGAACGCTTTGTTCTGCGCGTGCGCGAACTACACACTGCGATCGCAACCCTCTCGCCCAGCAAAGGCAGCCCAGGGTAAAGAGTGACAGGAGAGGCCGTTTGTGGGTGGTAACGGGCAGGACACTAATAACGGGGGGTTGGAGATGCGAACGCAGGCGTGCCTGAGTGTTTCAAAGCCGTTTTAGAGGCGTGCATAATTAACAGGCAGCGTCATAGTACCCGTCACTTGCCTTTTTTTTACACTGAAGTCCTCGCAATGCTTGCGGTAGGGTAAAGCAACCGCAAGCACTGCGTTAGCATCCGATGGTGCTCGATGTACCAATGTTTTAATACACTTCCTGGAGATGACGTGTGCTGGTGGGCGACTCTGCCTGTGCAATTGGGCGTACGCTCAGACAAAGTGGCCGCTCGCTAAGACATAGTGGGCATGCTTATGCCTTGGCGAGCGTTCACTTCCCGTGGCGTCACTTTCACAAATTTGCATACGCATCCAGCGAGCGTATGCAGATAGTGAGCAGGTCTGAATCAGGCCCTTAGTACCTGGGTAAAACCATGTTGCACTTGCAGGTGTAATAAGTGCAGTTAGATTTGGGAGGGACGTGTGCAAACCTCAAATCTGAATTGCAATGTAAAAATAAAGCTGTCGTGTGGCATTAGACAGCCAATGAGCATTATGTATATCAATGTTTCCCAAACTCATTCCTCAGTGCATGTTTTCCAGGTCTCCTGCAGAATCACGTGTGAAATAATTAGCTCCATCTATTTTAAATGTGTCAGCCAGTAATGAATACACCTGTGCACCAACTAGGAAAAATTAAAACCATGCAGTTAGTGTTGAGGATAGAGTTTGGGAAACGGATTTATATTCTTTCAAAGAAAGTATTAAAATAAAAAAAATAAAAAAACCTGCCACGTAGCCCATTTGACCAGTATAATGTAGGGCCACATCTCATAAACGGGATGTAGGGTCTCAATCCCGACAATACAATCCCGGCAGGGGATTTAATATAGGCATCGAAATACCGACGCCTATGTTAATCCCGACGCCGGGACCCCGACAGGACGCCGGATCAATCGTCCAGCGGAGGTAAGTAGCAATGTAGCCGGGGATGGGGGTGGTTAGGTTTATGGACCCCCCGGGAGGACTTAGAATTAGGCAGCCCCCCGGGGAGGGTTAGGCTAGGGAAAGGGGGGGAGGTTAGGGACCCCCCCCGGGAGGGTTAGGTTTAGGCACTAAGGGGGGGAGGATAGGGTTAGGCACCACTAAAGGAGGGTTAGGATGGGGAGACGGGAGGGTTAGATTACTTACCTCCGTGTCGGGCTTACGCTGTCGGGATTGAACCAGCGGCTACACAGCTGTTGGCATTTCAATCCCATTCCCTCATAAACAGTACACATGGAGAGAGCAGTACTGCAAAGACTCATATATTTGACTGTTGCTACAAGCAGTGATGTATTACTGTAATAATTTTATGGGCAGTAGGCAAACCTGCCCACAAAGTGCAGTTTGTGACACGTCTAGATTATTATTTGTTTTTCTATTAATATTTGACAAAATTTATTCCAATGTTCCCTGAAAACACTCGGTCAAAGCCATCAGCTCTCCTCACATATCTAACTCAACATTTTGCCCTCCATCATTTCTTCTCAGCTCAGTTATACCTGTACTCTTCTGGAGCATACACACGGACGATAGTCAACGATAACATTGAAAGATCTCCCGTGTGTGGTGGACTATCGAGGTTAATTGTCCAGCACACTACCAACGACGATCAAAGATCGCTGGTCCCTATAGTAACCTGGTTGATATCGACCAGGTTGGCCTGCATGCACGGATGATGGACGATATCTTTATCGTCCATACGTGCCCGCACAATGCAGGTCATTGGTCGGTTGGAGGCACCGAAAAAAGCACGATTTGATCAATATCGTTGTTCATATCGTGCATTTTAATCGTACCGTGTGTACGCACCATTAGTCAAAGTTCTCAGGAGCAGGGCCCTCCTCTATATCCCACTCACAGACAATGTTTATAATGTCTGTACTTTTCATATTAAATTGGTTGTATTCCTATTTCTTTTTTTTTACTATGTAAAGCACTACAGAGACTTTGTGGCACCAATGAGAGTTATGGTAAAACTTTAACTCTCTTTCTTCAAAGTCCATAGGGTTCACAGGGAGACCTTGGGGTGTAGGTGGGGGTTGAGGACCAGGCAACAAGCAGTTAAAGCTTTCAGCTCCCAGGATGCATTGGTCCATCCCCATATACCCCGCCCCCGAGCCAGGGGCACCTCAGTTCGTGACAAGCCAAAGGCCGGAGGAGAAGAGAGAAGGAAGACTGGTACACACAAGAATCACACTCTCACAGAGAAGGAGATGGGAAACCGGTGACCAGAAACATAGCCCATATGGATCCATGTGCGTCAGGGCGGGTGCCCTGTGAACCCTATGGACTTCGAAGAAAGAGTTAACAAAGGTAAGTTTTACCATAACACTCCGTTTCTTCCTCAGGGTCCCTAGGGCTCCACAGGGAGACATTGGGGATGTCCCAAAGCAGTCATTTAAGGGTGGGGACGCTCCTATGCTGAGAGGAGAATCCGTCACCCAAATGACTCATCCTGATAGGCAAATGTATCAAAGGCATAAAACCTCATAAATGTATGTACAGAGGACCATATGGCCACCTTACAAATCTGTTCAGTTGAGGCGCCATGGCAAGCTGTCCACAAAGGACCCACAGAGCAAGTAGAGTAAGCTCTGTAACAGTAATAGTAGCCAGTACAGGAAGGCCTGCCTGCCTGTAAGCCTGTGAGATAGTGATGCAAAGCCATCTAACCAATGTCTGTTTGTTGGCTGGCCATCCCTTCTTGTGAAATCCATAGAGCACAAATAAGGAGTCTGATCTCCAAAGGGAACTGGTACATATATCCTGAGGGCATGGACCACATCCAAGGAGGTGTCACCAGCCGAGAGGTCTGGTGATTGAAAGTCCGGGACTACAATTTCCTCATTAAGGTGGAAACTAGTAACAACTATTGGAAGGAAACCAGGGCGAGTCCGAAGTACAGCCCTGTCCTAATGGAATATCAGAAATGGGGAGCGACAGGAGAGTGCCCCTAAATCTGACACCCTCCTGGCAGACGCCATAGCCAGGAGAAAGAGAGTCTTCGCTGTGAACCACTTGAGTTCCAGGGACTCCAGGGGTTCAAACGGAGGACCCTGGAGAGCACGAAGCACTACTGACAAATCCCATGGAGCCACTGGAGGGACAAAGGGAGGTTGTATACGGAGGACACCCTGGAGGAAGGTGTGGACATCCGAAGTGGAGCAAGTCTACGCTGGAAACAAATGGATAGAGCAGAGACATGCACTTTCAGTGAGGCCAGGCAGAGTCCAAGGTCCAATCTAGCTTAAAAGAAGGCCAGGACTCTGGAAATCCTAAACACTTGGGGGTCATAGCTCCTGGTACGAAACCATTGGAAATATGTATCCACACTCTGTGGTAGATCCAAGCAAAGGCTGGCTTATGCGCTCTGAGCATAGTTCTGACTACAGAGCTAGAGAATCCTTTGGACCTCAGGAGGAATGCTTTAAGAGCCACACAGTCAAAGACAAGCGAACCAGGTCCGGGTAAAGGCAAGGACCCTGAGACAACAGGTCCGGTCATTGAGGCAGCAGGAATTGGAGTGTCGATGGAGAGACTTTGAAGATCTGAGTACCAATGACGTCTGGGCCAAGCTGGAGCCACCAGCAGGACAGTGCCTCCATCTTGTTTGAACTTCCTAAGAACTTGAGGAAGGGAGACTGGAGGGAATAAGTACGCAAACTGGAAGGTTCACTTCACTGAGAATGCATCTACAAAGGTTGCCTCGGCATCTCTTGTTCTGGGCCCGTACACCGGCAGTTTGTGATTGTGTTGGGAGGCCATGAGGTCCACCTCTGAGAGGCCCCATCTACTCACTAGGAGTTGAAAAACCTCTTGGTGAAGAGACCATTCCTGAGTATGCACATTGTGATGGCTGAGGAAGTCTTCCCAATTGAGAACTCCCGGAATGAATACCGTAGAGATGGCTGGGAGGTAACCCTCGGCCCATGTCAGAATGCGTGACACTTCTGTCATTGCTGCCCGACTTTGAGTGCCTCCTTGATGGTTGATGCAAGCCACTGTTGTGGCATTGTCAGACTGTACCTGTACAGGTTTTCTGTGAAGTAGGTTCTGAGCCAATATGATGGTAGACAGCTCGAAGTTCCAATATGTTGATTGACAGGGTTGATTTGACCGATGTTCAACGGCCCTGAAAGGAGTGTGGACCGGTCACTGCTCCCCAACCCCGGATAGTGGCGTCCGTTGTAAGGAGTACCCAGTCCAGGATCCAAAAGGGGCAAGCCTTAGTTAGATGAGATGTCTGTAGCCACCAAGAGAGGGACACAAATGCACCTCTGGAGAGAGTACCATTGTCAGAGCTTTGATCCGATGGGGTAAACCGTTCCACCTGGAGAGGATCAGCCTTTGCAAAGGCCTGGAGTGGAACTGAGCATACTCCACCATGTCGAAGGTGGACACCATGGATACCAGAACCTGCGTTACTGAGTGGAGCAACACACGGCGACTGTGGAGATATCTGCCCACTCGTAGTTAAGTGTGGAATTGTTGTCTGATGTCAGAAAGATTCTCTGATCCTAAGAATCCAGCAGGGCTCCCAGATGAATCATTCTCTGTGAGGGATTCAGAGAGGATTTTTTCCAGTTGATTAACCATCCGTGCTTGTGAAGTAAAGCAATGGTTAGCCGCAGATGGCAATAAAGCACTTCTGGGGATCTTGCTAAGAGCAGGAAGGTGTCCAGATATGGTAACAGTCGGACACCCAGACTACATAGGTGGGCCGCCATGATAGCCATAATTTTGGTAAACATCCGTGGAGCTGTGGATAGTGCAAAGGACAGAGCCTGAAATTGGAAGTGTTGCTGTAGTAAAGCAAACCAGAGATATCGCTGATGTGAGGGCACTATAGGTAGGTATGTAGGTATGCGTCTTGAATATCCAGAGATACCATAAAGTCCCCAGGCTCCATAGCTAGAATGATAGAGTGTAGGGTTTCCATCCTGAATCTGGGTACCCTGAGGAATTTGTTAAGGGATTTGAGGTTAGGTCGATGAGAGCCATTCGGCTTCTGAACCAGAAATAAAGTAGAATAATAACCACTCCCCCGCTGAGATACCGGGACAGGCACAGTTACCCCTGCCTGCAGCAATGACTGTATGGCTTTCTGGATTTGTAGGGCCTTGGTCTGAAGGAGGGCCTTTGTAGAAAAACTGGTGGGGACGCCGTCGAAGAAATGAGGGCGTACCCGTGAGAGACCACTTCTCTTACCCAAGCATCTGTGGTGGTTTGACACCAGCACTGGGCAAACTGAAGAAGTCGGGCTCCCACTCTGGGATCCTCCAGAAGGAGGCCCATCCTATCAGGCTGAGGGCTTATGCTCGGGTTTTGAAGCAGAGCGTCTGGTGGTCCAGGGCTTGGCGGCTCTAGTGGAAGCAGACTGCCTAGGAAAGGACTGACCTTTAGGACGAAAGGACTTAAAAGATGTAGTCCGAGGCTTTGTAGCAGTAGTTTCTCAAGGCAGAAATGCAGTTTTTGATGCCAATGTAGTTACAATCTTGTCAAGGTCTGGGCCAAACAAGATCTCCCCCATTGTAGGGTAACACTTCTTGGCCCTTCTTGGAATCCGCATCTGTCTTCCATAAGCGTAGCCACAGGGTACGGCGGGCAGACACCTCTGTGCCGAGACTCTGGAGGTTAGGAGACTGGCATCCAACGTTGCTTCTCCAATATAGGAAGCTGCATCTCGTATGTGAGTGACAAAAGACATCTGATCCCTAGTAGCATCTGAGGGAAGAGTCTTCAAGTGCGTCAGCCCAGCTCTCTATAGCTTTAGCCACCCATGCAATAGCCATGGTCGGGCGGGCAACAGCCCCTGAAAGAGAGTTTATCAATTTAAGGCAAGATTCTACCTTCATCATAGGATCCTTCAAAGAGGTTACTGTGGGGATAGATAATGTGGCACTTTTAATTAAATGCGTAACATGTGAATCCACCGCAGGGGGAGTCTCCCATTTTGAACAATGAGCCACAGGAAATGGATAAGAGGAGGTCAGACCTTTTTGGGGCTGAAACCTCTTACCAGGCGTATGCCAGGCTGCAGCCATCTGTTCAGCTAGTTGATCCGATAGAGGAAACTCTGCTAAAGCCACTTTCTGTTGTTTAAATAGTGGGTACTTAGATTTAGGGGCTGGCTCGTCATCTTCTATGAGTAAGATGGATCTAACAACTCGCACCAAGGCAAGAATAATGAGAGTTATGTTAAGAACTTACCTTTGTTAACTCTCTTTCTTCGAAGTCCTTAGGGTTCACAGGGAGACCTTGGGGGGTAGGTTGGATCTGGATCCCGAGCACCATGCAATTAAAGCTTTTGGTCCCAGGATAAACTGGTCCATTCTTCCTATAACCCGCCCCCAAGCCAGAGGCACCTTAGTTGGTAAGTAGCCAAAGGCCGGAGGAGGATAAGAGAGAAGAAAGACTGGTACACACAAGAATCACACTCTCACAGAGAAGGAGACGGTAAATCGGTGACCAGAAATATAGCCCAAATGAAGCCAGGTGCGTCAGAGCAGGTGCCCTGTGGACCCTATGGACTTCAAAGAAAGAGTGTTAATAAAGGTACGTTCTTACTATAACTCTCATTTTCTTCTTCAGGCCCCACAGGGAGACCTTGGGGATGTCCCAAAGCAGTCCTTGTAAGGGTGGGGACGCTCCTGCGCTGAGAGGAAAATCCGGAGCCCAAAGGAAGCATCCTGAGAGGCTAAAGTATCAAATGCATAGAACCTTAGAAAGGTCTGAATGGAAGACCATGTGGCCGCCTTACAAAGCTGAACAGCCGAGGCACCACGGCAAGGGGCCAACAGACCAAGTAGAATGAGCAGTAACAGTAGCCGGTACAGGCAGGCCTGGCTATGTGTAAGCCTCTGAGATAGTCATACGAAGCCATCTGGCCAATGGGGATGTCCCAAAGCAGTCATTTAAGGCTGGGGGCGCTCCTATGCTAAGAGGAGAATCCGTCGCCCAAATGACTCATCCTGATAGGCAAATGTATCAAAGGCATAAAAACCTCAGAAATGTATGTACAGAGGACCATATGGCCACCTTACAAAGCTGTTCAGGTGAGGCACCATGGCAAGCTGTCCACAAAGGACCCACAGAGCAAGTAGAGTAAGCAGTAACAGTATCCAGTACAGGAAGGCCTGCCTGCCTGTAAGCCTGTGAGATAGTCATGCAAAGCCATCTAACCAATGTCTGTTTGTTGGCTGGCCATCCCTTTTTGTGAAATCCATAGATCACAAACAAGGTGCCTGATTTCCAAAGGGAACTGGTACGGTCCACTGAAATCCTGAGAGCTCGGACCACATCCAATGAGGCCTCACCAGCCGAGAGGTCTGGTGACTGAAAGGCCGGTACTATAATTTCCTGTGTATATGGAACTGAGAAACCACCTTAGGAAGAAAATCAGGGCGAGTGCGAAGCACAGCCCTGTCCTGGTGAAATATCAGAAAGGGGGGACGACAGGAGAGCGCCCCCAATTCTGACACCCTCCTGGCAGATGCCATAGCCAGAAGAAAAAGTCTTCGCTGTGAACCACTTGAGTTCTACAGGATCCAGGGGTACAAATGGAGGACCCTGGAGGGCACGAAGAACTACTGACAAATCCCACGGAGCAACTGGAGGGACAAAGAGAGGTTGAATCCGGTAGTGGAGCAAGTCTACTCTGGAACCAAATGGATAGAGCAGAGACATGTACTCAGTGAAGCAAGGCGAAGTCCAAGGTCCAATCCAGCTTGAAGGAAAGCCAGGACTCTGAAAATCCTAAACATTTGAGGATCGTAGCTTCTGGTAATATGTATGTCACACTCTGTGGTAGATCCGAGCAGGGGCTGGCTTACACGCTCTGGGCATAGTTTTGACTACAAAGCTAGAGAATCCTTTTGACCTCAGGAGGGATGTCTCAAGAGCCACGCCGTCAAAGACAGATGACCCAGGTCTGGGTAAAGGCAAGGACCTCGAGACAGCAGGAACGGAGTGTCGATGGAGAGACTCCGAAGATCTGAGTACCAATGAGGTCTGGGCTAAGCTGGAGTCACCAGCAGGACAGTGCCTCTGTCTTGTTTGAACTTCTGAAGAACTCGAGGAAGAAGGGTGGCTGGAGGGAATAGGTATGCAAACTGGAAGGTCCACTTCATTGGTGCATCTACCAAGTTTGCCTCGGCATCTCATGTTCTGGACCCGTACACTTTGTGATTGTGTTTGTCATTGTGTCAGGAGGCCCCATCTGTGCACTAAGAGTTGAAAGACTTCTTGGAGAAGCGACCATTCCCCGGGATGCACATTGTGACGGCTGAGATAGTCTGCTTCCCAATTGAGAACTCCCGGAAGGAACACTGCAGAGATGGCAGGGAGGTGACCCTCGGCCCATGTCAGAATGCGTGACACTTCTGTCATTGCTGCCCGACTTGGAGTGCCTCCTTGATGGTCATTGTAAGCCACTTTTGTGGCAATGTTGGACTGAACCTGTACAGGTTTTCAGTGCAGTATGTGCTGGGCCAGGTTGATGGCCCTGTAGACAGATCAACGTTCCAATATGTTGATGGCAGGGTTGATTCGACCGATGTCCAACGGTCCTAAAAGGAGTGCAGACCAGTCACTGCGCCACCGCCCCGGATAGTGGCATCCATTGTTAGGATTACCCAGTCTGGGATCCAAAAGGGGCGACCCTTGTTTAGATGAGATGTCTGTAGCCACCAAGATAGAGACAGATGCACCTCTGGAGAGAAACCCTTGTCTGAGCTTTGATCCAATGGGGTAACCCATTCCACCTGGAGAGGATCAGCCTTTGCAAAGACCTGGAATGGAACTGAGAAAATTCCACCATGTCGAAGGTGGACACCATGGATACCAGAACCTGCATTGCTGAGTGGATCGACACTCGGTAACTGTGGAGACATCTGTGCACTCGTAGTCAAAGTGTGGAGATCTTGTCTGATGTCAGAAAGATTCCCTGATCCTGAGAATCCAGCAGGACTCCCAGATGAATCACTCTCTGTGAGGGATTCAGGGAGGACTTTTTCCAGTTGATTAACCATCCGTGCTTGTGCAGGAAAGCAATGGTTAACTGCAGATGGCGGTGAAGCACTTCTGGGGATGCTGCTAGGAGCAGGAGGTCATCCAGATATGGCAACAGTCTTGACACCCAGACTACATAGTTGGGCCGCCATGATAGCCATAATTTTGGTAAACATCTGTGGAGCTGTGGATTGTCCAAAGGACAGAGTCTGAAATTGGAAGTGTTGCTGTAGTATAGCAAACTGGAGATATCGCTGATGTGAGGGCACTATAGGTACGAGTCCTGAATATCCAGAGAAACCATGAAGTCCCCAGGTTCCATAGCTAGGATGATGGAGCGTAGGGTTTCCATCCTGAACCTGAGTACCCTGAGGAATTTGAGGTTAGGCCGATGAGACCCATTCGGCTTCTGAACTAGAAAGAGAGTAGAATAACCAGTCCCTCACTGAGATAGTGGGACTGGCACAATTCCCTCTGCTTGCAGCAAAAACTGTACTGTAAGGCCTTGTTCAGGTCTGAAGGAGAGTCTGAGTAGAAAAATTGTTGGGGAGGTAGTCTGAGAAATGAGAGGGTGTACTCTTGCAGACCACTTCTCTTACCCAAGCATCCATGGTGGTTTGACACCAGCACTGGGTGAACTGAAGAAGTCGGCCTCCCACTCTGGGATATCCCAGAGGGAGGCCCGTCCCGTCAGGCTTGAGGATATATCCTCAGGTTTTGAAGCAGGGCGTTTGGTGTTCCAGGTCTGCTTGGTCCAGTATTTGGTAGCCCTAGTGGAAGCCGACTGCCTAGGAAAAGACTAACATTTAGAGGTATGCAGTCGGGAAGCCGGTGGACGTAATCCCGGTGGCCGTCTTCCCGACTGCTTTATCCCGGCGAGGGTTAAATGACAGGCGTCTAAATCTAGACGCCTGTCACTTTACCGATGCCGGGAGACCGGCCCCGGCATCCCGATCGAAGTGATGCCGGGCATCGAGCGCGGACAGCCGCGCGGGGGGAGGGTTAGGTTTAAGGCTCCAGGGGGGGACTTAGGGTTAGGGGCACCCCCTGGGAGGTAAGGGGAAGGGAGGGTTAGGGTTAGGCACCCCCGGGGGGGACTTAGGGTTAGGCGGCGGGGAAGAGGGGGGTTAGGTTTAGGCACTTAGAGGGGGGATTAGGGTTAGGCACTGGGGGGAAGGTTAAGGTTAGACACCCCTAAGGAGGGTTAGGGTTATGTTAGTAAATACTTACCTGGGGACGATCGGGATTTTCACAAATGTCGGGCAGCCGCTGTCGGTAATTCATACCGATTCCCCTTTAGGCTATCCCTGAGGATGAAAGGACTTAAATGATGTAGTCCGAGGCCTAATAGAAGTAGTTGCTGAAGGCAGAAATGCAGTTTCTGATGCTGCCAACATGGTTACAAACTTGTCAGGGTCTGAGCCAAACTCCACATTGTAGGGTAACCCTTCTAGGCCTTTTTTGTAATCTGCATCTGCCTTCCATTAGCATAGCCACAGGGTACGGCGGGCAGATACAGCCAAGACTCTGGAGGTTAGGAGACTGGCATCCACTGTCGCTTCTCCAATATAGGAAGCTGCATCTCGAATGTGAGCAACAAAAGACATGTGATACCTAGAAGCATCTGAGGGAATAAAGTCTTAAAGTGCATCAGCCCAGCTCTCTATAGCTTTAGCCACCCATGCAATAGCCATGGTTGGACGGGCAACATTCCCTGAAATAGTTTATCGATTTCAGGCAAGCTTGCACCTTCCTATCCGTAGGATCCTTCAAGGAAGTAACCATATGAATAGGCAACTTAGCGCTTTTAATTAAATTCAAAACATGTGAATCCACTGCAGGGGGGAGTCTCCCATTTTGCACAATGAGCCACAGGAAAAGAGTAACATGAGGTTAATATGAAACCTCTTACCAGGCGATTGCCAGGCTGCAGCCATGAGTTCAGCTAGATGATCCGATAGAGGGAATTCTGCTGAAGCTTCTTTCTGTCATTTAAACAGAGGGTGCTTGGATTTAGAGGCTGGTTCGTCATCTTCTATTAATAAGATGGATCTGACAGCTCGCACCAAGGCAGGAATAATTTCTGAACCCTCATCCTCCAGAGGAGAGTCAGGGTTAGAGAGATAAGCATCTGTGACGATAACACAGAACGTGTAAAGAATTTACTGGGTAGAGGTTTCCCACCTTGCAACATGGTTTGAAAGGCATGAGATGTAGCCATCAGACTTAAAGAGTACATCTACCCATGGTGGGGGTACAGGAGGTACCTGTATCTCCTGAACCTGATGTGACAACCCCAAAGGGAGCATTACGTCCTTCTGTGATAACCCCCTAGGGGGAATTACAGCCGGTTCCGCTATGCAGTCCGAAATAGTGGCCAGTACCTGAACAAAGGAGACCAGGTTATTATATATACAGTATATATTTTACATACTTCACCATGGTGCGCTCCTTGTTTATTTGCTTCTAGAAATTATTGCCCGTGAGGGGGGCCAAAGAAGTGAGCTGCACCTACTAATGTGGAACTTTCTCAGAAGCCGGATTATATGAGACTGTGATGGAGTTTACATCTGAGCAACAGACTTCTTTTCCCTTGTTTATTTATATATATTCAAATTCTCCTCACTTAATCCTGCAGCCCATAACTTGCCTGATAACGCTGGCCTGAGAGATCTGCGATTAAACACCAGAGAATGACCACAGGAAGAAACAGCTCAGCAAAGCCAGACTGCAGTGGAAAGGCACACTGAGCTGAGGAGCCGCTACAACAGGGAATGCTGACTCCCCTGGCTGAAAATTAACCCCTGGGACGCTGGTTGCCAATACTGTCCCTGGTGGTCTAGTGGAAACTCAGGGTATGGGGGGCCTGCGTTCACCTCAGAGTCTCCGGTCTGTCTCCTGAGACAATGTCTACTAATACGCGGGTCACCACAAGCGGTGACCTGCCTTACCTAGTCACCGTACGTCTGGCCACAGTCTGGGAAGTTCTCGGGGCCCAGCTAGCACAGACCCCGGGGTCTCTACGAAATCCCCAGATCGGTACTGGCGTTGCAGCGCCGGCTGGGTGACGGAGAGGCAGCACAGACGTCCAATGGGCAGTCTGTTGCTGTGCGCTCTGCAGATAGTTAAAAAAAACAACAACTTCCAAATCATAAAATAGCTTTAGGGGCTACTAAGCAGACCCTCTGCGTTAACAGTGACCCGACTCCGGCTGGGCACCAACACAAACTAAGGTGCCTCTGGCTCGGGGTCAGGGGCGTATCTACCCATTGGCCAAGATGGCACTCGCCAGGGGCGCCGGCCAAAGGGGGGGCACCGTCCGGCAGTGCCACCAGCAGCCAATGGGTGGACTACCCCAGGGGCTTGAACTAGCCCCGCTAGTCCCCCGGTCCCCAAGTGTAGGGAAGACCGCAGTGAGAGTGGTCTGCCCTACACAGTTACAAACACATAGCAGCCAGCGGCGGCTGTCTGTTTGTTATAACAGCCAGCCAATGAGAGTCAGACAGACTCTCATTGGTTGCTGCGTCGTCCACGGAGGGATCCGGCTGGAGCTCACTCATGAGCTCCGTCTACCGGCTCCCTCCGCAGCGGGTGATGGGAGAGACGTCATGACGTCTCTCCCATTCCATAGTGCAGAGCAAGAGCGGGCCTAGAGGAGCGGACAGCGGTGGTCATCTGCAGGAGCGGGGATCAGGTAAGTTGCCTTTTCTTGTGTGTGTATTTTTTTTCAAGCACAGCACGGGGGGGGTGTGGCTACTAGGGGACACTGTATAGGGAGTGACCGCTACTGGGGGCATGTTATGGGGGGGATGGCCGCTACTGGGGGCACTGTATTGTGGGGGCCGCTACTGGGGGCACGTTATGGGGGGACGGGCACTACTGGGGGCACTGCATAGGGGGGACTACTACTGGGGGCAATGCATAGGGGGGCTACTTCTGGTGGCACTGCATAGGGTGGACTACTACTGGGGGCACTGCATAGAGGGGACTACTACTGGGGCACTGCATAGGGTGTACTACTGGGGGCACTGCATAGAGGGGACTACTACTGGGGGCACTGCATAGGGTGGACTACTACTGGGGGCACTGCATAGAGGGGACTACTACTGGGGGCACTGCATAGGGTGGAATATTACTGGGGGCACTGCATAGAGGGGACTACTACTGGGGGCACTGCATAGGGGGGACTATTATTGGGGGCACTTCCTGAAATTATTAGGGGAGGGGGGCACCAGTCCATTACCTTGCCAGGGGCGCTCGGATCCCTAGATACACCACTGCTCGGGGTATAGGAAGGATGGACCAGTGCATCCTGGGAGCAAAAGTTTTAACTGCGTGGTGCCCGGGATCCAGATTATTATTATTACCAGTTATTTATATAGTGCACACATATTCTCTAGCGCTTTACAGAGAATATTTGGCCATTCACATCAGTCCCTGCCCCGAGCGGAGCTTACAATCTATATTCCCTACCACATGCTCACACACATACACACTAGGGTTAATTTTGTTAGGAGCCAATTAACCTACCATATATTTTTGGAGTGTGGGAGGAAACCAGAGTACCCAGGGGAAACCCACGCAACCACAGGGAGAATATACAAACACCGTCTGTGCAGATCCAACCTACACCCCAAGGTCTCCCTGTGGAGCCTATGGACCCTGAAGAAGAAATTAATTTTAGACTGACTCGTCCTCCCCCAGCGGGGAGTCAGTGTTAGAGAGATCAGCATCTTCTGCCTCGTCATTTGACACTTCAGAATTAGAGCGCTGCGTGGACTGTGATAACACAGGATGCTTACTGGTTAGGGGCTTCTCACCCTGCAACAGTTTGAAAGGCTGTAGAGGTAGCCACCAAACACTGTACTGAGTTAGAGAATAGGTCACACCATGGAGGGGGCACAGGAGGTACCTGTTTTGCCTAAACCTGTTGTGGCAATCCCATAAGGGGAATTACAGCCTGTTGTGGCAACCCCATAAGGGGAATTACAGCCGGTACTGCTAGGTGGTCCGCAATAGTAGCCAGCACCTGAGAAAAGGAAGCACAGGTGGGCTCTTGTGCAGGAGCTGGGGGGGGGGCAGTGGTCTGATGGGCCTGGTGGAGTATAACACTTATCACATAATCCATCTTGTATCAAATCCTCCTCACTTAAGCCTGCAGCACATAATTTGAATGATAACAGAATGGGTGCAGATGCTTGCTTGCTACTCTTGCCTTTGCTAGATATAGCTGTAGAGTAGTATACCACTGGGTATAATGTAACCACTGGGTATGTAGGATACAAGTAGAAATGCAAAATACTGATTCTGTCTTAGGCAAGCTGCAGGAGCGCACAGCACAAATATGGCACTGTGCAGTAACCAACTGTATGTGACAACCGTCACCAATAAGAGGATTTTGGTACTTAACGATAAATACTTCTCCGTTTCCACAGGGGACACTGGAGGACTTCAAGACAGTGGGGTATAGACAGTGCTGAGTGGAGCTGGCACTTTAAATTTAAATGAAGTGTGACTAGTTCCTTCCCTCTATACCCCCCTATAGGCCAGTATTAGAACCGTGCCCAAGGGGAGCAGAGAAAAAATGATTGACAGAAGAGGAGGAGGCGAAAGTACACATAACAACTGAAAGTTGAAAACAAAGTAAAATAGAATGAAACAAGAGACAACAAACATGTCTCTAACATTCATAACATCACCTTAGACAACAAACATGTCGCCAACAGGCATAACAGGTGGCAGGAAGAACAGCTCAGGGTGGGCGTCCAGTGTCCCCTGTGGAATCGGAGAAAGGGATTTATCGGTAAGTACCAAAATCCTGTTTTCTCCTTCATCCACTAGGGGACACTGGCGGACTTCAAGACAGTGGGGACGTCCCAGAGCTCCCATCAGGGGTGGTAAAGCGCTGAGAACCCTGCAAAACAGACTGACCATATTGTGCTGCAGAAGTCGCAAAGGTGTATAATCTGTAAAACCGAACAAAAGTATGCCGGCCCGACCAAGTAGCTGACCGGCATAGAGATAGAAACGCCTCGAGTAGCCGCCCACGAGGCACCCACTGAGCGAGTGGAATGTGCGGTAATGGAAGATGGAGGTTCTCTAGATGAGGCTATATACGCCTGTCATATGGTCAGACAAATCCATTGAGCCAGTGTCTGTTTGGAAGCTGGCCAACCCGGACGAGCAGCATCATACAAAACAAAGAGTATCCATCTTGTGAACGGCTGCCGTCCTGTCTACATATATGCAAAGAGCTCTAACCACATCCAAGGATCTAGAAGGAGAATCCTGTGGAAGAACCGGAACTACAATAGGTTGATTGATGTGGAAGCTCCCAGTTCCGACACCCTACTGGCAGAGTCTAGAGCCAGCAGAAGTATCACCTTCCATGAAAGATATTTCAATTCCACCGACACCAAAGGCTCGAACAGCGAAGACTGCAAGAAAGACAGGACGAAGTCCGTCCCAAGGAGCTGTAGGAGGAACAAAGGGTGGTTGCAATCTAATCACACCCTGCAGAAAAGTCTGCACGTCCGGTAATAAGGCCAATTTCTTTTGGAAGAAAATAGAGAGTGTTGAAATTTGTACCTTCAGAGATCCCAACCGAAGGCCCGCTGAGAGACCTGCTTGCGGAAAAAGCAGAAATCTGGGAAGACTGAAGCCCGTAGAAGGCAAAACTCTATGTTCGCACCAGGCTACATATGCCTTCCAAATACGATGGTAATGCTTGTAAGTAACTTCCTTCCTGGCTCTAAGCATCGTAGGAATCACCTTGGAAGGTATCCCTTTACGTCTTAAGATGGCCCTTTCAACAACCATGCCGTCAAAAGTAGCTGCTTTAAGTTTGGATAGACTAAAGGATCCTGTAGGAGTAGATCCCTCTGAGTGGTAATGGCCACGGATTGTCTACCAACATGAGCTGATTGTTGGAGTACCAAGCTCTGCGAGGCCAGTCCTGAGCTATCAGCAGGACCTTGGCCTGTTCCCTCTTGATGCGTTGAAGGATTCGAGGGAGAAGGGGAAATGGAGGAAACAGATAAATGAATTGGAACCGCCATGGTGTTGACAGTGCATCCACAGTCACCGCTTGTGGATCCCTTGTTCAAGAGCAGTAAAGGGGCAGTTGATCGTTCTGTGTGGATGCCATGAGGTCGACCTGCGGAAGACCCCACCATTGGACCAGCTGCTGAAACATCTGTGGATGTAGAGCCCATTCTTCTGGATGTACATCCTGACAACTGAGGTAATCTGTCTCCCAATTTGACGCCCGATATGAAGATTGCTGAAATCGACCTTGTATAGCTTTCAGCCCAGATAAGAATCCGGCTGACTTCCTTCATGGCCGTATGACTTCTGGTGCCTCCTTGTTTGTTTATGTATGCCACTGCTGTGGCGTTGTCGGACTGGACCCTGACTGCTCGGCCCCTCAGAAAGTGAGCTGCTGTCTGTAATGCGTAGAAAACTGCTCCTAATTCCAATAAGTTGATTGGAAGAATCGTTTCCTGTGCAGTCCAGCGTTCCTGGATTGATGCTCTAGAATTATTGCCCCACAGCCTCTTAGACTCGCATCCGTGGTAAGAAGCGTCCAATCCCACTCTCCGTATCTCTTTCCCTCCGTAAGGTGAACTGAGCTTAACCACCACAGTAGGGAAATCCGAGTGTTGGGTTGTAACCTGACTCTTTTGTGAAGAAACAGGTGGGATACGGACCATTGTGATAGGAGAGCTAGCTGAAAAGGTCTGGCGTGAAAACGACCATACTACCTGTAGTACCACGGGACGTTGATGATCCTCCTCTGAAACGACCATGTGAGTGCCCCCGGGGCCCGAAACGAAGGTCCAGAGTAAGATCATCTAGGTGGAGGAGCTGTAGTCAGTAGAAAAGAGGATTTATCGCCCGTAGCCTGAGATATCCACTTATCTACTTCTGCCCCAAAAAGAACATTTCCAATGAATGGGAGTCCTTCCACAGCCTTTTGGGATTCTGTGTCAGCCTGCCAAGTTTTGAGCCACAGCGCCCGCCGTGTTGAAATTGCCAGAGCTGAAGTTCTGGAGGCAATAGAACGAACCTCCTTAGACGCTTCTCCATGTAAGCCGCCACTTCACCTATATGTTCTGTTAATGGAATGAGTTCCTCCATTGGCAGCTGATGTTTCATTCCGTCCGCCAATTACTTAGCCCGAATTTCGATAGCCTTGTTAGTCCAGCAGCTAACTATCGCTGGACGCAGAGTCACCCCTGTACCAGTGTAAATGGACTTAAGAGTGCTCTCCAGTCTCCGATCGGACATGTCCTTTAAAGACGTGACTCCAGGAACAGGGAGCGTAGTCTTTTTTGACATTCGCGATACAGATTAATCTACTGTAGAGGGCGTTTCACAAGCCTTTCTATTATCTGCTGGAAAGGGGTAAAAAGATGATAAACGCTAGGACATCTGAAACTTTTTATCTAGATGTTCCCAGGCTGTCGTTCGAAGAGAATCCAGCTCTTCCGATATAGGGAAAGCCGTAGCTTGCTTTTGTTTCTTAAGAAAGAAAGACTGTTTTGCAGGACCAGAGTCTTCTTCCTGTATTTGCAATACCTGTCGTATTGCAGCAATCAAGGCTTCTATTCCCTCCGATACCGGTTCAGGATCAGACTCCAGAGGCCCTTTAGGCGAATCTGGGGCGTACTCACCCTCTTCTAATTCCAGCATATCCTCCTCCTCTGGGTCATCCCAATGGAGGACTGAGGGTAACAATCTCTTTTTAGAGACCTGCAGAGCGGATGCCATTGTCATGGCTTTGGAAATCCCCTCCATAGAAAAGATAGGGATCTCGCCCCAGCTGGTTCCTCTGTAGCAGCTGACCTGCAAGCTTCTTTCTCTGCGAGAAGCCTCCAGTTGAGCCGAGAGAGAGAACATAACAGATGTAACCTGCGTCCAAGACGGTGGTTCTGACATCTCTGCAGATTGTTGATCCGTATAACAACCGTCACACAATCTGGAGGTAGATTACTGTCCCTGTGTAAATTTTTTTCCATAACTTCTTGCAGGTAAATAATTTTTGTGATGCCTTAAGGCCCCCATACATCAGAGATTGATTGCAGCAATCGTGCAATTTGCAATCGATTGTGTTTAAAAATCTTTCCCTTTTTCAATCGATTGTGGCAATTCTGCAATCTGCAATCGATTGAAAAAACAAGAGATATGGTAAGAACTTACCTTTGTTATCTCTGTTTCTACGAAGTCCATAGGGTCCACAGGGTGACCTTGGGGGTATAGCTGGATCCTGGATCCTCGGGCACCACGGAGTTAAAGCTTTTAGCTGCTCCCAGGATGCACTTGGGTCCAACCTCCCCTATACCCCGCCCCCGAGCCACAGGCACCTCAGTTGGTAAGCAGCCCAGGCCGGAGGAGGAGACGAAACAGAGAGAAGGAAGACTGGAACACACAAGAACCATACTCACAGAAATGGGAGACGGAAAACCGGTGACCAGTCACAGAGCCCATATGAAGCCAGGTGCGTCAGGGCGGGTGCCCTGTGGACCCTATGGACTTCGTAGAAACAGAGATAACAAAGGTAAGTTCTTACCATATCTCTTGTTTTCTACTTCAGGGTCCATAGGGGTCCACAGGGTGACCTTGGGGATGTCCCAAAGCAGTCCAACTAAGGGCGGGGATGCTCCTGTGCTGATAGGAGAACCCGGCGCCCAAAGGATGCATCCTGAGAGGCAAAGGTGTCAAACGCATAGAACCTCAAAAAGGTCTGAATGGAAGACCAGGTGGCCGCCTTACAGAGCTGAACAGCAGAGGCGCCACGGCTAGCAGCCCAAGAAGGGCCCACGGACCGAGTGGAATGAGCCTTAACAGAGGCTGGAACAGGTAAACCCTCCTGCATATAAGCCTCAATAATAACAGAACGAAGCCAACGGGCTAGAGTCTGTTTGTTGGCAGGCCAACCCCTCTTGTGAAAACCAAAGAGGATAAACAAAGAATCCGACTTCCTCACAGAACTAGTCCGGTCCACATAAACCTGGAGTGCCCTTACAACGTCTAAGGAAGTCTCCCCAGCCGAAAGATCAGGTGACTGAAAGGCTGGTACAACAATTTCCTGATTAATGTGGAACCTGGAAACCACCTTAGGCAGGAAATCAGGACGAGTGCGAAGCACCGCTCTGTCCTGATGAAAAATCAGAAAAGGGGGACGACAAGAAAGCGCCCCCAAATCTGAAACCCTCCTGGCAGAAGCAATTGCCAAGAGGAAAACAGTTTTAAAAGTTAGCCACTTGAGCTCCACTGACTCCAAGGGCTCAAAAGGAGGACCCTGTAAGGCCCTAAGAACCACCGCCAAATCCCACGGGGCCATAGGTGGCACAGGTGGCAAAGGGAGGCTGGATTCTCAAAACACCCTGGAAAAAGGTGTGTACGTCCGGCATAGCAGCGATCCTGCGCTGGAACCACACCGACAGACCAGACACGTGTACCTTCAGTGAAGAAAGACGTAATCCTAAGTCCAAACCGGACTGAAGGAAAGCCAGAATACGCGAAACTCGGAACACCTGGGGATCATAGTTTCTGGCCTCGCACCACTGAAAGTAAGTGTGCCACACTCTGTGATAGATCCTCGCAGAAGCAGGCTTGCGCCCCCTATGCATGGTGGTAATAACGGAGCTAGAAAAGCCCCGAGACCTCAGGACGGCTGTCTCAAGAGCCACGCCGTCAAAGATAGTCGACCCAGATCCGGGTGAAGACAGGGCCCCTGAGACAACAGGTCCCGCCGTTGAGGTAGGAGGTACGGAGCGTCGATGGACAGGCTCCGCAGATCGGAGCACCACGGCCTTCTGGGCCACGCTGGGGCCACCAGGATCAGTGTGCCTCCGTCCTGTTTGAACTTGCGCAGGACCCGAGGCAGCAGAGATATCGGAGGGAACAAGTAAGCCAGTTGAAACAGCCATTTCACCGACAGCGCGTCTATCAGACTTGCGCCTGCGTCCCTTGTCCTTGACCCGTACACAGGCAGCTTGTGATTGTAACGGGACGCCATCAGGTCCAGCTCTGGCAGCCCCCACTTGTCCACGAGTAGTTGGAATACCTCTGGATGAAGCGACCATTCCCCGGGATGCACATCGTAACGGCTGAGGAAGTCTGCCTCCCAATTGAGGACTCCTGGGATGAAAACTGCCGAGAGAGCTGGAAGATAGCGCTCCGCCCAAGCCAGGACGCGGGACACCTCCGACATCGCAGCTCGACTGCGAGTCCCTCCCTGGTGATTGATGTACGCCACCGTGGTGGCGTTGTCTGACTGCACCTGAACGGCCCTTCCGTGAAGAGCGGTGCCGGACGACTGCAGGGCTCTGTATACTGCCCGCAGTTCCAGGATGTTGATGGGAAGAATCGCTTCCTCCGCCGACCAACGACCCTGAAGTGACAAGGAGCCTGTCACCGCCCCCCAACCCCGGAGACTGGCATCTGTCGTGAGCAGAACCCATTCCGGGATCCAAAAGGGGCGCCCCTCCAGGAGATGCGCTGTCTGCAGCCACCAGGCTAGGGCCAGACGCACCTCCGATGACAACACCAGCATCTGAGAGCGGATCCTGTGTGGCAATCCGTTCCATTCTGAAAGAATCAGCCCCTGCAGGGGCCTGGAATGGAACTGGGCAAACTCCACCATGTCGAATGCCGACACCATGGACCCCAAAACTCTCATCGCTGAGTGCACCGACACTCTGCCACTGCTCAGACAACTGTGAATCCGCAGCTGTAAGGAGGAGACATTCTCTGGAGTCAGAAAAATCCGTTGCTGACGAGAGTCCAGCAGGGCCCCCAAATGAACCATCCGTTGTGATGGGATGAGGGAGGATTTCTTCCAGTTGATCAACCAGCCGTGCGCCTGTAGACAAGCGACCGTCAGGTGGAGATGCTGGATCAGTACCTCCGGGGAGCTTGCCAGCAAGAGGAGGTCGTCTAGATACGGTAGCAACCGTATCCCCTGGCTCCGAAGGTGAGCCGCCATGACCGCCATCACCTTGGAGACACCAAAGGGTAGAGCCCTGAATTGGTAGTCGTTGTGGAGAATAGCAAACCGCAGAAACCGTTGGTGCGATGTTGCTATAGGCACATGGAGGTAGGCGTCCTGGATATCCAGGGAGACCATATAATCCCCCGGTTCCATCGCCAGTATGATGGAACGCAAAGTTTCCATCCTGAATTTGGGAACCCTGAGAAACCTGTTCAGGGACTTCAAATTGAGGATGGGGCGATGAGAGCCATTGGGTTTCTGCACCAGAAACAGCGTAGAGTAATACCCCATCCCACGTTGAGACTGTGGTACGGGTATAATGACCCCCGCCGTCAGCAAGGCCTCTATGGCTTCCTGAACCTGCAAGGCCTTGGTTTTGTCCTGAGAAGGACTTGTGCAAAAAAACTGGCAAGGCGGCCTGTGCCGAAAAGACAGGGCGTACCCCTGGGAGACCACTTCTCGCACCCAGGCATCCGTGGTGGTATTGTGCCAGCACTGGGCGAATTGAAGAAGTCGGCCTCCCACTCTGGGGTCCCCCAGAGGGAGGCCCGTCCCATCACGCAGAAGGCTTATCTTCTGGCTTGGAAGAAGGGCGCCTAGCACTCCAGGCTTGCTTCTTTGGCTTTGAGGCGGTCTTGGGTGCGGACTGCCTCGGGAAGGACTGACCCTTTGCCTTGCCCTGAACCCGAAAGGAATGAAACGCCGAGCTCCGGACCTTAGCAGGTGTAGTAGCTGAAGGGAGGAAGGCTGACTTGGATTTTGCCAGGGTATCTACTATTTTGTCCAGGTCCGGACCAAATAGTAATTCCCCATTAAAAGGTAAGGCCTCCAAGCCTTTCTTTGAATCCGCGTCTGCTCTCCAAGACCGCAACCACAAGGATCTACGAGCAGACACTGCTGCCGCCGAAACCCTAGAGGTCAACAGGCTAGCATCCAAAGATGCTTCTCCAATGTAGGAGGCGGCATCTCTCATCTGTCCTAACAACGCCCTCTGGACGTCCGGAGCTTCATCCGTAAACGCGTCCTCCAAGGCGTTGGCCCACCCCTCAATGGCCTTGGCCACCCAGGAGATGGCCATGGACGGCCGGGCTACAGCCCGAGAGAGAATAAATAGACTTTAGACAAGTCTCCACCTTCCTGTCCGTAGGATCCTTCAGCGAGGATATAGACGGCAATGGCAAAGTAGCACTCCTGATGAGGCGTGTTACATGGGAATCGACTGCAGGCGGAGTTTCCCATTTCTTACAATGCGCTTCCGGGAATGGATAATTGGACGCCAAGCGTTTCTGTGGCAGGAAACGCTTACTGGGCGTCTGCCAGGCCACCGCCATGTGATCAGTCAACTGATCAGACAAGGGGAACGCTGTAGAAGTAACCTTAGCTTTTTTAAAACTAGGATACCTTGACTTGGGAGCGGGTGCCTCATCCTCAATCAGAAGAATAGCCCGCACCGCCTTAACCAGAGCCCGCACATTGATGGAAGACTTAGTGTCTACCTCCTGGACTGAGGCATCTGAGGCTGAGTCATCCTGTACCTCACCATCATCCGAGAACCCCTCAGAATCCGAAAGATGCGCAGCCTGTGCCATGACTGAGCGTTTAGACGCCCTGGAGGGCACGTCACTGCGCAACATCGACTGAAAAGCCGAAGATGCTGCCGCCAAATCTTGGACAGTGTGGGAAAGCGCATCCACCCAGGGTGGAGGAGCTGTCACAGGAGCCTGAAACGGCACCACAGCCGGCTGTGCCACAGGGGTGGACTGAATATACATTGGCAACCCCGCATAGGGACCAACAGGCTGAGACCCCGGGGGAGTCTGCAATAATTGTGGGACACCCGGGGAATGGGGGATGGCAGGCTGGGGCAACGCCCTAGTAGGGGCGGCAGTCGGGACCGACAGACGGTCCGCGATGGACACCAGCACCTGGGAAAACATCGCCCATGGTGGCTCCTGCGTGACAAATCCTCCCTATCCACTCCTGCAGAACAGCGCCTGCAGGAGAACAATGCTGGAGCCCCGGAGTGCTCAATCTCCTCCTCAGACATGACTTAGGAAGAAAACGTGTGCACTCACCAGTGTGCTGAACAACAGCCCACAATATGGCACCGTGTAGCACACAACTGTATGTGACGGACCTCACAAATACGTGATCTATATAGGTGAGGTCAGTAGAAACACCCTTCCCCCGCACACCTGTAGGGCTTGTAGGAGAAGGAAAGGGATAGGTACAGGCTGACAGTAAGTAGAAAAAAGACACAGACAGGCAGCACTAGCAAAAGTCACATACCATGCAGGAAGATATACTCACTGCACCTTTCCACTACAATCAACCTCCCAGATTCAGTGTCTGGGAGGGCTATAGCGCTGTGTACACTGTCCTTGTCGGGGGAGAGGTACACAGGGGGACCGGTCCGCGTGCTCCCTGAGAGTATCCACGCTGCCAGTAAGAAAATGGCCGCTGGAGACCTCAGAGGAGGAGTGGCCCGAGTATCTGCAGCTCAGCGACGCCAGACTCCGAGCTGAAAGGCGCGCTGAGCTGAGGGGAGGAGCCGCTGACAGGGAAGGCTTCCTCCCCTGGCTAGCATATTTAACCCCCAAGGTTGCGGCATTCCGCTTGCCGCTTAATTACCCTGGTGGTCTAGCGGGGTATGCCTCCGATGGAGGGGGGGCCCGCCGCCACCGCTAGCGCCCCCGGTCTGTCCCCTAGACCGGGGGCATGGGACTGCATATAAAAGGCATTACCCGCGCACCGCCGCTAATCAGCGGTGCGCGGCTTACCTGATCTCCCCGGCGTCTTCCGGCAGCAGTCCCGGGGGAAGCCAGAGTCCGGCTAGTACAGACTCTGGCTTCCCCCGCCGCGATCCCCAGTTCAGTGCTGGCGTCGCGGCGCCAGCAGGGAGAAGGAGCGGCAGCGTGGGCGTCTTACAGACAGCCCAGCGCTGCCGCTCTGGAGAAAAATAACTAAGTTAAAAAAGCTTTAGGGGGCTGCTCCTGCAGACCCCCCCCACAGGGTGACCCGACTCCGGCCGGGCACCATCTTAAACTGAGGTGCCTGTGGCTCGGGGGCGGGGTATAGGGGAGGTTGGACCCAAGTGCATCCTGGGAGCAGCTAAAAGCTTTAACTCCGTGGTGCCCGAGGATCCAGCTATACCCCCAAGGTCACCCTGTGGACCCCTATGGACCCTGAAGTAGAAAGGGAAAGATTTTTATACACAATCGATTGCAAATTGCACGATTGCTGCAATCAATCTCTGATGTATGGGGGCCTTTAGACCTGCCAGCCATGCTACATACAAATCACAAAAGAGGTTAAGTGACAGGGTAAGATAAAACAGAATATATTGGGGTACAGAGAGTTTGGAAACAGTCACACTTGCCCACAACAGCGCTCCTAGCAGTGCCAGAACGCCAGGCAAAGGATTATTATTATGCTCACTCTCTACATCAGCCTAAACCCCTGCTGCTGTATTACATACAGGTCCGTGTAGGCTGTCCAGCGCTGCCTCTTCCTGTAATGGCCGCAAGCACACTGCAGTGAAACGCTGGGGCTGATGGGAGGCAGGAGAAGGAAATCAGAGCTAAGCTCCGCCCCCTGCATTCTAGCGCCATTTTGAAAACGGGCGCTTTACCCAGTATATCTGTGTGCATATACATATACACAACCTCTGTGCAGTTTTTACTGAGCCGCCTAATGCCGGGAACACACTGGCTACCCTGCTAGTCAGGGAGCCGGAGCACACACAGGAAGCTGCCTATTGTAGCCATAAGCTGGCTGCCCTGCTAATCAGGGAGCCAGGTGTACTGACAGACGCGATGTGGCTATGCTGCCATTGGCGCGGCTCTGTGGTGGGTCTGTGAAGCAGTCTCTGATCGCATGAAGCTGGCTGCCCTGCTAATCAGGGAGCCAGCTGTACTTACAAGACGCGCTGGTGGCTGTGCCTCCGATGCGGTTCTGACTGTGGGGCCGCCTAATGTAGCAATAAGCTGGCTGCATTGCTAAGCAGGGTGCCAGCCGTACTCACAGTAAGGCTGGTGGTGGCTTCCTGCGGCTCTGACTGCAGGGGGTCCGCGATGCAAGCAGCCCTCCCCCCCCCCCCATGAAGATGGAGGTCTCAGGTATCGGGGACCCCAGGCAAAGTGGATGCACTTGCGTCTAATGTAGCAGGTAGTTGCAGCTACTGTCTGTCCACAGAGTTGATTCTTCTTTTGTTTTTAAACTATCCTAGCCCTTAAGAGCAGGGGAGATCTTTTTTGTGACCTGCTCCCTCTCGGGCACAAACTAATACTGGCCTATAGGGGTGGTGTAGAGGGGGAGGAGCTAGTCACACCATTTAAATTTAAAGTGCCAACTCCACTCAGCACCGTCTATACCCCACTGTCTTGAAGTCCTCCAGTATCCCCTAGTGGATGAAGGTGAAACACTGTAGAGATGTGAGGCACTGGAAAAACCATGAATACACCTGTATGTTAGGGCAAAGTCAGAAAAAAAGGGAAAGATATACTGACAGTATAGAGAAATAAACAGACAGGCAGCACTAGCATAAGTCACTTACAATGCAGAAATACCATATAACTGCAGGAGGGCACTACAAACTACACAGATTCTGTGGTCAGTGACTCAACATCTGATAGGCTATAGCACTACATAACCTGACTCCAGGGAGAGTTATGTAGGGGGACCAGACCCTGCGTTTCCCTGAGAGCACTGTGGCTGAGCCTGTAGAAAATGGCCACCAGAGACCTCTGAGGGGGCATAGGAGAGCAGTTCAAGGAAGAGAATGGCAGCGGAATGGCACCCTGAGCTGAGGTGCCTCTTTAATGGGGAAAGCGAACCTCCCCATGCAGATTTTGTACCACCTGGACACTGGATTGCTGCTCCATCTGTACTCTGGTGGTCTATTGGATCACTTTGGACATAGTCTGCTCAATCTCAGAGCCTCCGGTCTGTCCCGAGACCGGAGTTATGACTGCCAATCCGCGGGTCACCGCAAGCAATGACCTGTCTTACCTGTCCCCTTGCGTCCGGGCTGCAGTCTGGGTCCATCCAGTAGGCTGGATAGCGAGGACCCCAGGATGCCTGCTGAAGTCCCCAGCCACAGCTGGCGTTGCGGCAGCACAGACATCTGTGGACAGTTTGCTGCTACGTGCTGAGCAGGAAATGTGTGTATGGCGAGGACCCCAGGATGCCTGCTGAAGTCCCCAGCCACAGCTGGCGTGTGTGTGTGTGATAGATAGAGAGATATATATATCTCTATCTATATACCGCACACAATAAAAATATATAAAAGCTATTTGGGATGCCTAAGCAACCCACTGCATAATGGTGACCGAACTCTGGCCGGGCACCTACGAAATGGACCGATGCATCCTAGGAGCTGAAAGATTTAACTGCTTGGTGCCCAGTCCTCAACCACCACCTACACCCCAAGGTCTCCCTGTGGAGCCCTATGGACTCTGAAGAAAATTGGCTGTCATGAGACAAGATTGAAACCTAATACTATAAGGCTCAAGCATTGTGCAACGATCTATGTGAGCATGATGCATCTCTAGCAGGGACTCGTTTATCACCCACTAGGGCTGATAAATTTTAAGTGGAATAATGGAACATTGCTTATAAGAGTAACAAACTTCCTATATATACACTGATGTCCTGTTTTGTTCCTGTGACCAATCAATACACTTCTTACTCCCGACATTGAGCCCAGCATCCTAAGTCAGTGAACTTCAACCAATTCCTGGCCCAATAACAGTACTTCTCTATAACTAGCATGGTCCCTTTACACATAGCCCAGTGCGCTGCTGGTCACATGCATTGCTGCTGGGCACTAACCATGCTATGGCCAGAGCAGCAGAGACCTTGGACTATAACATCTTTCTATGGGAAGGGTAACCAGCATTCTTCAACTAAAGTGCTGGCCGTGATGCTGTTAGCGCCATGCGAAGTGTAGAAGACAGCATCGCGGCCGGCACTAAAGTCGGACATCAGGAGGGTGCGAGAAGAAATCCTGTAGTCAGACTAACAGCGTGGTAAATTGAATAGCTCCGGAAACTCCTTCCCAGGGCTGTTCAGCATCACGATGAGCTGAATCGCCCCCTATGTTAATCACATTAAAGAACACAGCATACTTATATGTATGTATATCTTCCTAGAGATTCTTTTTATGCATTTCTGTTTGGGTTGGCTGACAAATATAGTTCTTTCCTACATAAGACCATGCCTATGTTATTTGAATACAATTTGGAGGGGATGCATTGGGTTGTCTTACTAGCCAATTTTTTAAAAGCTGATAATTCTTACACTTCACCTTCTCTTGAGAGGACAAAACAAGGAAAGCAATCTGACAAATAACCCCATACTAGGTGTGCTACATGCGAGCAGATTGGTATTTTAGGCTTGGTGATCGCTTTAAAAAAAAAAAAAAAAAAAAAAAAGACCTGGAATTTCCCCACCACCCCCACTGATGCAATGGTAATAGACTAACCTAGTGATCTGTAATACACCAAGCTGCATCAAATCAGCAGATATGGTTTGAGCGTTAAAGTCATTAAAATAATAACTAGTGAACAAAAACAAAACCTTTATTCAAACACTGTATAAATCTGCAGTTAACACTAACCTTTAAAATGGAATTACATGCTATAGACAAAACAAAGTCTGTTCATTTCTTTATGCACTTTAATTAGTGAAGCTTAGTTATTGAAGAACAAATCACAGTAGAAAGAAACTTTAAAGCATACAAAAGCTTAGCATGATGTTCAGCTAGCACAGCTTAAATCACATACATGTTGCACTTCAGGCATAAAAAGCAGAAAGTGAACAACTTTTAACCAGATTCACTTTAAATGGCATCAATATCAATGTCATCATCCTTTTCAACAGACGATTTCACGGTCTCCACTTTGGGAACGCTCACAGAAGTGGAATACACAACCTGTGGACACAAGGTCAACGGTTAGAAAGCTCACATGGGATAGTCACCTGCAATCAGTTTAATAAGGGCAATACCATTGTTGATAGCTCTAAATTACACTGATAACTGACGTACAGTTCACTACTACACTTATACACGGCCTATAGACACCATTGATGCATATACTTGCAGCAAAAGAAAGTGTTACCTCAAGATTCTCATCATCATCGTCGTCGTCACCAGAAGACTCCTCCTCTGCTTCCTTCAGCCATTTAATGAAGGGCTCGGCCTTCGCTCGAATATCTTTGGCAAGTTCTTTAGAGACATATTTTTTGGATGGCTAAGAAGAAAAAAAAACAAAAAACTTTTCATTGTGACAGAAGGCACAACATGGAAGCTAAGCTATATGAATAATAGGTAACATTAATGCAGCATGCAACACCAGCTTCTCTATCAACTAGGTTAAGTCAAACCAAAACATTTTATTGTTCTGATACAAGAACAAGTTACGTCGTATTTATCATGCAGTATCAGTAGCATTTATAGGCAATTAGCTCTATATGCCAAGTCACGTACCTTCTCAGCCCAGCTGAAGATCACCTCCTCTTCTAAGAGATCCGCATCATACATTTCCTTTAAGGTGTGTGGGATTTTGGAAAGAAGGTGCGACTGGTGCATATCCACAACACATTCAAAGCCATGGAGGAGGTACCTCTGTGCTTTTTTATCATTATGACAAAACTGAGGGCAACAGATGAAAAGATTTTGTTTTTAGTAGAAATTAAACACTTTACCGCACATTATAAATACACGTAGTGCAGTGATGCAGAGAAAAAGTTCACCACTGGCAAGGCACAAGACAACATAGCAGCAATAGGATAGACCAGTGGTTCTCAAACTGCGTGCTGCGGCACCCTGGGGTGCCTCAGGTTGGTGGTCCAGCAACAAATCAAACTATTTATGGTCAATCGAATGTAAATATGTGAACAGAAGTGCAAACCTGTCCACCACCACATAAGGTAAGCACAATTTATTTCACTTTACTACTTCACTGCAGTTTTAAAAACTTCTAGATAAACTTTTGTGCCATGAAAACAATCCCGATACTCTAGGGCACAGTGACTCAAAAAAGTTTGGGAACCTCTGGGATAGACACATGAAGTGCAAACTCTGGAAAGAGTCAGCACTTCTAGATCTGCAGCATGGACAGCCGTGAATGGAGTCATGGTTCCTTAGGTGGAGCTTAGCTGTGCCATGGCTCTATAATCCCTCTGCCATACCATGCCCCTCAGCTTTTGACTTTCCCCACTGTGTAACATGACCATAACTAGTTTTGAGAAATTAGGGAGAGCATGGATGAATAAGTCATAACCAATTTGTTACTCAAGTAGGAGTAAAGCATCCAAGTGGTTTCGAGCGCCAGGATTAAGACACCATCCACAACCAATTAACTTCAATATTGTTTTGTGAATTCTACAGGACAATTCAAAGTCTCTTCATCCAAGCAGATTACTCATAAGTGAAAACCACAATCGCCAGTGTATTAAGAGCAACGGCCACTACAGAAAGGTGGAGGAATGGCTTCCCTATAAGTTTGTTATAAATGCCAGTCACTCACTCATTTTGCTACATTATAATTAAAGTACCACAGTACAAGTTCACTTACAGGACATGTTACACACTGCACAGTAGCCAATCCAGACTTTAAAAACCCATAGTGAAGAGTTCACTCAGTATACGTACACGCAGGAAGTGTCGTCTGTATTTCTTGATCTGCTCTCTTATCTTGTCATCAAATAAAACTTCTGTTAAGACCAGAGGCCCCAAGATTTTTACATCGAGTCTTTCAGCTTCAGCCAGAATTTCTTTATCTGATGATTCAATAACCCCCTCTTCCTTCTTTTTCTATAAGAGAATAACAGATTAGATTAAGTCACAAATTCACTCCCCAACAGAGGACCATCAGTATGAATTTTATATGTTCTCCCAGTGTTTCTGTAGGATTCCTCCAAGTGCTCTGGTTCTATTCCCCACTACAAAAATCACTGGTAGATTAAATGGCTTTTGCCAAAACAAAATGTAATCCTGGTGTACATGTGGTAGGGAATATATAGAGCAAGCGTCACTGGGGCAGGGACCGATGTGAATGATCAAAAGTTCTCTGTAAAGCACTGAGTAATACGCTTCCAATATAAACACCTGCTACTGAACAAACAAGTCTAGCAGTCTGTGTTGGCACAATGTGGTTTCAGTCACAAGCTTACCTTTACAAAGTCAAACAGCAGATTTACTCTTTCCTCAACAGGTTTTTCCAATTCCTCACTTAGAGTCAGATTCTTTGCATGATCACTTATTTCCTCCATTCTTTGTTTCATAGCCTCTTCAGATGTGTCTTCACCCCAGTCTTCATCATCATCATCAGCCTCAAATGAAAAAACAAAAACTTAGTAGGTTCTTACTTTTAACCCATTGCTTAATTTTGATATTAGCGCAGTCATTCCGTACCCTGCAAAAAGCGTCCGGCCTTCATTCGTACCTGCACTTCCAGAAGACACATCAGTTTGCATAACAGCACCAACTTAGGGGTTTATTTACTAAAGTGAGAGTTTAGAAGTGGAGATGTTGCCCATAGCAACCAGATTCTAGAAAGTGATAGTTAAATGTTAAGTAGAAACTGATTGGTTGAGATGGGCAACATTCCCATTTTTAAAAACTCACTTTAGTAAATATTCCCCTTAGTCTTACTTTTAGCATTGATATTACAACCTTAACCATTTGTGCCAAATAAGCCCATGTTAACAGGTATGCAACTTGCACCATGTGGCTGAGATAATATACTCCCCTCACTATTCTGCAATAGCTGCAACTATACTGCTGGTACAAGCCTGTTGGCCTGCATGAACAGTTATCCAAAATAAGACTGGACTTTGTACTCAAAATGTCCTTGGCCTATTCTGTACACTTACCACATGTGGAGGATTAAGTTCCGTTAGAACTGCTGTTTCATTATTGGATACAGAACCATTTTCTTTAAGCCTCTTGTTTTTTTTATCTTCCTTCTTTTTGCCTGTACAGCCGTCTGCGTTCTCTGCAAAAAGCCAAGGAGTGATGTTAGCACAACGGCCACAACATTGCTTGCACCAAAGCAGAGCTGGATAAAACTGATACTAGGAGCTGGCATGGCATGAAAGGATAGTAAAAGCTGCAATACGTATATGCAGCTATAAAGCCATCACAAAGTAGCACTACATCCAGATACACCGAGCACTTACCTGGTGGGTTTTTCAGAATGAAAGTACAGAGTTTATGGTTTGTGTCCAGCATGCCTCGGTAACCACAGGCTTTACAGGAGTTGCCTATTGTTTGTTTCTTTGCATTGACATGCTGCAATGACAGACACATAATTAGTAACATACACTTCACTAACTAATGTGTTGCCTACAAGCACTAGAAATAAGATCAGTTACCCTTCGCCTATTTAACACCATTTTAAACTCAAAGGTGACAGTATAGTGTTTATACAGCTTCACCCCCCACATCACCAGCCAAAACACCAAACGTTCCAGAGTATTGGTAACTACCTATACAGTTTTTATACACTTAGTAATTCGATTATATTGCAATATTGACCATAAGCATTAGCCAAGAAAGCCAAAAACCAAATAAATAGTTTTATTGAGCAATTAGGAAATGCACATTTACCAGATCAGTTTCTGGATTGTCGCACTCGGGACACAGAACAAACTTTTTAATGAATCCATCCAACATGTCTTGCAGCTTATTTGCCTCATGAGATCCATTGACAATGTAACGGTCATTCTTAACATCAAACTGGGTCTGTGCTCCCAGCTCACAACCAAAATATTTGGTGGGATCTGTTAATATGAAAAAAAAAAAAAAAAAAGAAATAAAAAAAAAAATTCAGAGAAAACCACCACATTTGTAATTCAAAGCACTGCAAAACATACATATAGCAGAGGACACAGACACACGTTTCAGATGGGGAGTGCACATATAGCAGAGGACACAGACACACGTTTCAGATGGGGAGTGCACATATAGCAGAGGACACAGACACACGTTTCAGATGGGGAGTGCACATATAGCAGAGGACACAGACACACGTTTCAGATGGGGAGTGCACATATAGCAGAGGACACAGACACACGTTTCAAATGGGGAGTGCACATATAGCAGAGGACACAGACACACGTTTCAAATGGGGAGTACACTGAAGTAGTTGTTGGGCCTTAAATTAATATCTTCCATGCAGCCCCACAGCAGACCTCCCAAAGGCTGATCAATAGTCAGGATGAACAGACATGATATTCCCACAGAGCGAGATACATAGTACAAAATAAAAAACCCCACACAAGATGTGTCAAGCTTTGATTAGAGGTTGTCCACAACCTCAAGCCAGAATTTGCATGTAAGATTTAATAGATTTATTAAACAAAGCTGGGGCAACAATTTAATCAGCTGCACTCTGCAGTGAGGAACTACGAATAAAAGGTGCTTCAGATGTTAATAGATTTTCTGACTCATACATAGCAAGACACAAAATTAATTTTTCACAAGCTAATTAAATGTAACAATACCCAGCCTCACAATAACAGATCAACAGTATATGTACAGAGATTTGAGGGAAACGCTAGAATTGTTAATAAAAGTTCAAACTAATTAGATCGCTATAAAAGAATGCCCAATTTAAAAACTTAAATGCAACTTCTCAATTTTACTTCAACTTCGATAGAGGGGGGGAAAAAAAATAATCCACCACACAGCTGAGTTTTAGGCTGTTGAGATTTCAACCTTGCACGACCCTCTACAGTTCTCTGCCCCCTCAAATTATTTTGTCTACCCTTGATCAAAGCAAGGTGGTTAATGAAGGACAGTTTGAATATATACAGAGAAGGGAGACAACATACAGATTTAATAAAGCAAAGCAAAATGGTGGCGCTCCAAAACAAAGTTCCTGATTTGATACACTTATAACGTTACATTGTATGCCTCTTCGTTGTGGGAACTCTGAAGGAAAAATGCTAAGATCTAATACATTAATGAAAAGAAGACGCTCTACTTACACGTTGGAGGCCGATTAAGCGCCTTTGCAACGTCAACCATGTTGACTATTACTGTCTTTATTCCATTTCCTTTGCCCTCTACCTGCAAAGACATATCAGAATGAACACAGTTCCCAGGCTGCAAATACTGTAGAGACTCTGGGCAAAATACCAGTAAGACAATATTTACCTTGGCAATCAAACGGGGCATTTTGTACCGATAGAACTGATCGGAAACACTGCGGTTGACGTTGACAGACATCTCTGTTTATTAGTAGCCCTTTCAATAAGAGGAAAAGATCTTTGATTGCAACTTTTTGGTATCTTCTGTCTGGAGAAGACTGGATGACATAAACGACTGCAAGAGTTCTCGGTCTCTGACATGAAAATAATTTCGCCACCGAGGCTGTGAGCTTCTTGTTTGTATGCTATGTTTCCCCAATACAGGTACCAATGGCTGCGCAACAGCTCTATGAGAAAAATAGAAAAAAAATTAAAATATTGTTCATGTAACCTGCACAAGCAGCTGTAACACTTAATTTTATTGATAGACTAGCAAAAAAATAGAAGACAATTCTAAATGAACTGGAATCGCAAAGCAAACATTGTGACTGACCAAGCTGAGAACTACAGAAGTGCTATTGGTGTACGCCCAATTTAAACAGACACTAATTAGTTCAGCAACGGCAGCTGTTTAACCATGCAATAGTAATTAGATTTAATGTAATGCCTGTCCTTAATAACGACTATCACTTTCACACAACTACATATGCACTTTAGCAAATAACTTTAATTTAGTCACATTGACTAAATGGGTCAGAATTTCAAGATGTGGACTAATGAGACAGATCCTACTTGCACCATATTCAGTCACTGCTAATCCGATAAATAAATGTGAATCTTGACGTCACACTGCACTTCCCCTGGATGCAGGCAGTCCGAGAGCAGAGTACCAGCTGTTAAAACTTTTTTCTAAGTCAGAGGACAATACATCTACACAGCAGTTAGCAAGGCTCTCCGAACAAAAACAGGGGAGGAGGGGGGGACCAGAAAATAAAATTTGCGATTCGCTGCGTTCAGAATATTTTAGACATGCTACATTTGCCATCACCACACGTTATAGCAAGCCACTGGCTGATGCAATCATAATGACCATACAATCACAACAGCAGTCAAGCGCTATCAAATCTTCATTGTAAAGTGAAGGAGTGCCGCTTCCCCGTGAGCAATAGCTGAATTACTTTAGAGATCATTAAGCCTGAAGTGCAATGCACTGCAGTCATCCCTGTGCACACAGCTTAGCAATACTCTGCCTGAATGTACGCAGCCATAACCGCCAGGAAAGAACATAAGCCATACTTCGGCTAGTGATATATATTACTCAGTAGCACCTAGGGGAGTGTACACACTGGTCCCATTGAGCTTAAACAGCCATGCAGAAAGCACACTGGGAACACACGGTCGCCTTGTGCCTGTGCCACATGGTGTAAAGCTTGCTGGGACTTGTTGTGCAACAGGCAGCAGTGCTAGGCGGTGCAGGGCTGGGAAAACACACACTTGGGAGGGGGGAGCTCCTCATGACTCAGACCTGCAATACTGAGTCAGCCCAATGGCGCCGCGCATGCGCACTACCAGCCGCCTCCATCCACGGACACCCCCCTAGCCGCCCGTTCTCCAGCCGGCGCCCTGTCACCCGCCCGGGAGTCTCCCACACCCTTACCTGCCTGTGTCCCTAAGAGAGGCCTGCGATCCCCTCCGCCCTCTCCCCCAGCTACCTGCGTCACGTCCTCGAGTCACGAGGCGCGGGCGCCATTTTACATCCACATCCCGCCGCGTCCCCTCCCCCCCCGTGTCCTCCCCATGGCAGTACTCACCGTTTTCGTCCAATAAAGACATAAACACAACGCTGCTCGCCCTCGGGTGCGATGAACGGAGGCAGGATGAAGCAATGGATACACCGCGGGGATGGACGGCACAGCGCAGAGCTGGCCACGACACTGCACACGGGCCGAGCGAGCCGGGATTTCAACACCCTCCAACCGGGGTACCTGCAGCACAGAGCGGAGAGATAATTAATAGGGAGGAGACAGGAAACAGACAAACACAAAAAAATGATTTACAGACAATAATCCGCCTCATACACAGGCGGGAGGGCGATGTTTACCCGCTGAGGGGGGATGGGGAGTGCTCAGCGACCATCAGGCGTGTCACTAATTAAATGTCGTTAATGAACGCGGTAAATATATTGGAGAAATGGGGCGTGATATCCCGGCCACGTTGCGCCGCTACTTACCTCAAGAACCTTCTAGCTCTAGCACGGACGGAGGCGCTGTGAGCTGGAGCCCCTCACCCAGAGACCGTCCTACCTGTGGGCGGGCAACGCCTACCCGAATCCTCAGCGGCCATTGGACAGCGACCGCCTCTGATTGGCGGGTGGCACGCGGCCAATCGGCTTCGCCCAGGAGTCCGCCCAATGGACGCGTTGCCCAGCGTGGGAGAGGCGGAGATCTCGCGAGAGCGGGCATGTGATGAGTTGTTGTTGATCAGTGCTGAGTTGACTGAGACTCTGGCTATGTTATCAGAATACCCTTTTGGCCGGGGGACGGCTGAAGGGTAACTCCCCTCCCATCATGTGACTCAGTCCTGCCATGAGAGGGCACCGGGGGCGGTGCCACAACCAACATGGTTCCCAATAACAGTTCCCTGTCTTGAATACAGCAATGAGTTTCTGTCTGACTGTATTAAACTTGCAATAGTACAGTGATAGAAAATAAGCCTGTTACATGAGTTCATTCAGCAGAGATTCATGCAGTCAGTGGGAGCAGATAATATAACTGCTGGCATGGATCAGACTGATCTTTAACCCCCAAGTAATAACTGTAAAAAATAAATAAATGTGTACATAACTTTTGATGTTACCATGGTCTCTGTCTATGTAAAGGTGGGTACAAACTAGACAATTTGCTCACGATGCGATATCGTGAACGATTTCCCTTGAACTCCCCTGGCACTCCAGGACACGATATGGTGCCTAAAAGTGACCAATCTGCCCAACGATCTATCGTGCATCCTTGACGATTTCCAGTGCGTTGTGTATGAGATTGACAGATCTTGCCTGCTTTAGGCAAGATCTGAAGATACGACAGACGACCCACAGGTACGCGCATCGTTATCGTGATTGGACACTCACGATTTGCACATATTTGACACAATTTGTCATTTCGATGCGTTGAAAAATAGGGCGAATCGTACAAAATATCGTCTAGTGTATACTCACCATAAGGGTGAAGAGCCCTATGGTCAGCAAAAAAACCCTTTTTTTTACCCTGGCGATAGTCTTGCCCTATACACACGGAGGGGTCATTGCTGGCCATAGCTTCCTAAATGCAAAGCATTTAACAAGAATTACACGTGTAACATACTGATATTGCCATCTTATTTAGGCGATAAACAATTAAATTATTTAAAAACTTCAATTCACTTCTACTTTTTTATTACTTGCCAATAGTTTTTAAGGGTGTGTATATATATATATATATATATATATATACATACATATATATATATATATATATATATATAAAAACCATGCTTGCTATCTAATACCTCTTTTCCACCAAAAACCCAGGTCTGACCTGGGTTTTTGGACATGGTTCCAATCCTGGTCAGACCCAGGTCAGACCCATTTACACTGCACCTTTGATCTGGGTTACTCCCAGGTCAGCCCTGTTCACACTGAACTCAGGTCTGCCCTGCTAAACCTGTGAGGTCATAAAAAGTGGGGGGTGAATGCTCGACAACCGCCAATCCGCTCATATTAGGCATGATCCAGGTCAGATAACCTGGGTTGCGCCGTTTACACTGCACCATTACCTGGGTCCATCCTGGGTCCAACCCTGGTAGCTACCTGGGTTGGATTGCAGGGTCACTTGACCCAGGTTATTTTTCAGGGACCCTTTTACACTGAGCTGCGACCCAGGTAGACCCAGCAAAAACCCAGGTTTTTGCTCTGGTGTAAAAGGGGTATAAGGGGCAAATGCAGGGCTTTTAACAAAACAATTCATCATGGCCCTGCCCCCTGCTGCACCACTCAAACAGAATCTCCAGAGTAGGCAAATATGTTTTAACCACTTCTTTTTTTTTTATCTTATTTTATGTTTATATTTTCTTTTTTTTTTTCGTTTCTATGTGGAACTGAAGTATTTTTTTAAACTGTTTTAAATTTTTAGTAAAAAAATTTGGCTGTCAACACATTGGTTTTGTATTTTCTGTAAGAATATTTAACATTTTGTCATTACTGTACTTAACTTTTTTCACCCAAATACAGCTGCCTATTCATTTACAAACTGTCTCTTTTCTGTCTGATACAAGTCTGTGTGAATACATTTATTCATGGTCTCTCAAATGTGACATTTGTCGCCTAATGTATAAAAATGTAGCCTTAAGATGTCTTTTGAGTCTTGAATTTAATAGTTTGTGAAGAAAGTCCTTGGCAGAAGGTAAGATGAGGGCCTAAAAAGCCTGTGTAAAGGATGGCATTAAATTAGATCTTCAATTTTGAGGTGTAGTGGTTGCTTATTTTACACAACTTTTCTATATCATTTATTAATGAATTGCGCCCTCCTGGCCCCCAGCTGTGTAACATCTGCCTTCATTTCATTCCAGATATTGTAAGAGAGCAAGGGCCATGGAGCAGCGGTGGGGATTCAAACATTTACTTACATCTCTCTCTTTTTTTTTTATATATATTTTTGGTTGGGGGAAGGGCCATAGAGTGATTCAAATCAAAGAATGACTTCAAAAATTAAAAACTTTTGAAAATAAGTTAACATTTTTGGGTGGGGAGAGGGCCACATTGTGATTTAAACCATATAATGACTCCAAAAATGACAAACTATTGAAAAGCAGTCAGAGCTCTGTAGGTGCTTTGGCAGTTGTTTAGCAGTAGCTCCATAGATGTTCAACATTTCAACGGAATGGGATTGAAATGGGATACCATTTAAAATCCTGACAGGAGGAGATCCCGACGCCGGGTGGTAAGTAACCTAACCACCCCCTGTCCCTTTCTAACCCTCCCTTGGCGGTGCCTAAGCCTAAAACCCGTGGGGTGGTTCCCCAGGGGCGTCTAAACCTAAACCCCCTTCCCGCACCCTAAACCTAACCCTCCCGGGGGGGTTCCTAACCCTAACCTCCCCCCAGTGGCACCTAACCCCCCCCTCTCCCCCCCTAACCCTAAGGCTCCCTGGAGGGTGCCTAACCCTAAGTCTTCCCAGGGGATGCCTAAATCTAACCCTCCCCCCTGCAGCTAACACCTGGGTCCGGTCTCCTGTGATTGGGATGCCAGCTGTCGGGATTCCGACACCTTGATCTAGATCGTAAGAGAGATAGCTGCGTCTGCATTTTGCCCAGCGGCGGTATATGGACGGCTGGCATCTCGTTCGCCAGGATATTGACTACATCCCAATTCATCAAATGCTTTCCATACAGGATTTTTTAGAACTAATACTAATACATGTATATATCACTTAATTGTTCACTAGGAAAACTTGTGAATTTTAAGACCAATGCAAACATTGCTGTATTATATGACATAATTTAAAACTCATCATAGATTTGTAACTTGTATAAAACTTCTTTATTCAGTGATACCTCAATTATATCTTTGAAACTAACAGTATACATTGTGTAACAAAATGTACCAAGTATGGATGAGTTGAGGTGAGACTGGAAAAGTTTAAATGCAGTACATACTGAGGAAAACCAGCGTTTCAGTATCTGCACACGTATTCATTTCATGAATGTACGGTGTTTTCACTTACTGAAAAAAATACAGGACCCTCCTGTTACACTGAACACTGGGTCCTGTGTACTACATACTAAATTAACATGTAACAGTGGTGCTGATTCTGAGTTGGGAGCAAGCAAAGGAAAAAAAACAAGCAAGTAACCTTGCACCTTGGTAAAACCATGCTGCACTGCAGGTGGGTCAGATGTAAGATGTGCAGAGAGATTAGATTTGGGAGGAGCATGACCAAACTGTAATCTATTTGCAATGTAAAAATAAAGATGACCAGCATGTGTGGGTTACATACAAAAGCAGCCAATATTTACCCTGCATGCACAAAATAATTATATATCCACCCCTTGCTAGTTTGCTACATGGTTTGTTCCAGATACAAAGTTACTTTTTTTTTTTTTTTTTAACCATTGCATTTATGTGCAATATCTAACCTGTATTATAACAGGACCTAATAGCTGTCAGATTATGTGAAAGTATTTCACTCTATTTTATAAAAGAGCAATTCTGTGAATATTTTCGTCAATTCATCCTGAACTTTTTGTTCTGGAATCAATAAGTTTTTACTAACACATTTTATTTATACGTTAGTGTTTGTCAAACTTACCTACTCTCCTGTTGGTAGTTGCGGAAGGCTCCTGAATTTTTGTGTAGCCCCACGCATCCCAGAAGAGAATCCGGATCTCCCGCATCCCGCCCGTTAACTAGTGAGGTGAGCAGGATGGGGAGAGAATTGCCCCGAATCGCTGCTCTGTATGGAGCGGGCGAAGTTAAATGGTGTGGGGGAAAAAATGGTAATTTAGCCCCGCCCCTCACAGCAGGTTACCATGATGGGGCGGGGCTTAATGACATAGGAACCTGACACCGTCCCTTGAAGTGTCCAGCTGTGTCTCCTCTCCATGCATCTCCAGGAGAGGAGATATTAAAAGTCGGTAAGTATGGTGTTTGTTTGTGATATAATGTGTTGAGTCCAGATACAAACATTGTTACATTTCGTTAATAACAGCTAAAGTTGAATTCATACTCGGACATAGTTAGAGTGCCCCTAAACCCGAGAGTACTTTTTGTCCTTGTTGTTTTAACCCTATGGTCGCTCAGAATGTCCATCGCAACAAAGCCACCGGGGCCAGTGAAGCTGTGTACAAAGAAGCAATCACTGGCTGTGACACACCCACAAACACTTGCGAATCACCCACCAGCGGCCGTAACGAGGGTGGTGTGACATGTGCCACGGCACAGGGCACCGAAAGGCAGGGGGCACTGCTCGGGCCTGTCACTTTTCTGTTTATACTCATTCTCACTTGTAGCTTCCTCTTCTTTTATCCTTGGCATCTCTTGGCCGCCCCTATCCCCTCCCTGGCTAACTCCCCCTCCATCTACCCACCTCCCCAAGCACCTTTATGCTGCCCATCAACTAATCGATTATACCTAGCGATGGAGCGATAACGACGGACATTATCGCTCCATCGCTTGGTAATCGCCCGCAAATCGGGCAGTAAAAGGTTAAAAGCGACCAGCGATGCGCGCGCCTGCTGGTCGTTTTTAACATTAATCATCGCCCAAACATGATGGTCAACCTGACGACTGCCGTCAGGTTGCCTTGTTCGCGGATGATTGATCTGCATACACTGAACGTCTGAAGCAGAGATTGCGCTGGAACAACGGTGCCTGGTCAACACTATAGCGGCAGCAGCACAGGAAGCTGAGGTCCCCCTGTATGGTTTGCTGTGTGCCCTTTCCATTCCCCACACACAGCACGAATAGGAAGACTATATCACAGAGCCTAACATTCAAGACCTCGTCCCCGACCTTTCCTGAGCCATCCACCCGGCACCTCCCATGTCTCACCCAACCAAATGTCCCGCAGACCAGCCCCTGCCGCTTACCGGCAACATCGCGTCCTCCACGCTGACCCCACTGTCTCCCCTCGGATCCCTCTGGCACGGCCCAGCTCCCGGGGAGTGAGCGCAGAGACCTCTTGCTCCTGGTCGGACACATAGCAGCGGCTGCTACAGTCACCTCCTTATGCCAGGAATCCGCCTTGCCAGTGTGCGCTGCTACCACCTCCTACTCGTAGGAGAACCGTTCAGCGGGCGGCAGCGCCCCCTCTTCTGCTGGACTGCTGCAGCGCCCAGGGCACGTGTCCCTCCCTAGAAATTCCCCTGCCTATCACCTCTCACATAGCAGTCATACACCTTACACATGGAGCTATCTGACCCACAATTTCAGATGGCAGCCCAGAGCACAGCTGCCGATTCCTGACCCAGGTGTTACCAGTACACCTCAAGTACCTTTGCCAGTGAGTTCAACTGCTGGCGCATGGTACATACATTGATCTCCCTGAGGCTGATATTTGTTGCATATACACTACAAGTAGCACTTTTTTTCTATACCTTCAGTCTGTTATCTACACTGGTGGCACCAGGCTTGTGCACGGCTGTTCTGGTGGACAAATCCTGCTGCAGTAGCAGCTTTACCAGTGCTGGATTCACACTGTATTTGGCAGTGACAACTGGATAACAGTGGTACAACGGGATTGGTACTCCTTCGTCATCATACAGGACAAATTAGATTTGTCATTACAATTCCCAAGCCCCTTTTTGGGGTACACATTTTATGTCCCTATTTGAAAAATTGTGGGGGAGGGGGGGAAACAATTGCTCTCTCTGGCCCAGGGCACCCTAAAGTCTAGTTACGGATCTTTCGCCCATGTTTTAATAGCCACTCCCTGTTACCTCCCATAAATGATCACTAAATGTCTATCCTCTGCGTCCAACTCCTCACCATGACTGCAGTATGCTCTACTGTTATATCTCTGTGTGCTGTTGAGGTTGGAGTTTTTAGTAGAGTAGGAGGTGTAAAGCTGTGCTGCTAAGGTTGGGGTGTTGGTGTTGCAGACTTTCAAATATATACAAAACCAGCAGGAGATTATAACTTAGGGCCTGATTCATGACTGATCGCAACTGCGATTACGCACGCAATTAGCCGATTGTTGCGTACTGCGCGTGCATATGCATCGCAGTGCACGAGTCAGCCACTGCGATCGCGGTCTCGATCGCAGTGACCACGCAGACCCATCGCAGAGTGATTGACAGGAAGTGCCATTTGTGGGTGGTGACAGGGGGGGTGGTCAGAGAAATGCAGGCATGCCAGTACGTCTGAACGCCGTTGCAGGGACGTGCATAAATTAGGCACTGCGCTGGGTCCCCGTAGTCACTGTGATCGCAGTCCTGATGATACAATTGGAGGAGTAATTTTCTGAAAGAACTTTGGTAAAGATTGCATTTCTGTAAACTTTAGGCACCAATAATCTCTTGTTAATTCAAGTGCAAATATTTCCCTTCTAATTTGCTGACCTAGACACTATGTGGCTGTTGCAGAGTTGAGCGTAAGCTGGCCGCAAGTGCTCCCGTACTAAACTAAATGCTTATGCAGAATTGTATGCATCTATGCGCACTTACACCAGCCCTGGGCTTAATACAAGAGATCCATTAGAAAACATCACTGAATACTCACCAAATGTACTGTAGCTGCCCCCAAGCTGTGACCCTTCAGCCACAAGTGGCGATACGATGGAATTACATATAACTCTGCATTATCCGTAGTTGCATAATTTTAGATCCAGAACACTCACAGGGTGATAACATGCAAGATATACTCCAGAAATGGACTTAAAATGTACTCTCAAGTAAAAAAAATAGGGAAAAGAGCGCTCTGTGGTATTAGGTTTTGTACACGTGATGAACGTTTAGATAAGTCTTAATCCTTGACTAATTGGAATCTCCAAAAATTAGTATCTATATCCTCCTGTGTTTAGAATATATATCTTTCTCTCCCCTCCTGTGTGTGATACCAAGCACAAAACTAGTCGGCAATAACTTGAGGCTGGGAGTTGAGGATGAATATCCAACAGAAAGTCTGGTGAAACAAGTCTCAGATAAACAAAAGAGTCACTAATATAATAAAAGAGTCACTAATATAATATAAGGGTCAGTCTCATGGGATGTGGCATATATAAACCAATATCAATGAGTAAATTAGGTAGGCAAAAACAATAGGCAAGGTGTGGTATAAACGGATGTAGTCCTTTTCCAAAAAACTGCAGGTAACCACCTTCGTCACAGTTCTCACCACCTCGGGAAAGGAACGCAGTATCAGAGTGCTTTGGACACTATGTGGCAGTTTTAGGCAAGAATAAAATTACTTACCAAAAAACATGGTGTCTGCTGGTCCATCTCCTCTCTGTGTCTGTGAGTGAGGGGGTCCAAATATGTGCAGCCAGTAACACTGGACTCAGTAGTATATAATATAACAGCTATTTTAATAAGCAAATGGTAATACAAAGAAATATCCCTTAAAAGGGGATTAGCATTTAAAGTATAAATAAAATCAGTCAAGGGTGGGTATGAAGGTTCCAACGCATTTCATCCCTCTTGGGGACTTTTTCAAGGGCAAAATGTACTCTACATAGTGCGTCTTAAGCAATATTAATTAGAGTATAGTCTATGAATTCATAGAAACATAGAATTTGACGGCAGATAAGAACCACTTGGCCCATCTAGTCTGCCCCATTTTTAAACATATTGTTACCTCAACACTTATTGATCCTTACTTCTTCTGAAGGATATCCTTCTGTCTATCCCATGCATGTTTAAATTGCTCTTCTGTCTTAGCCTCTACCACCTCTGATGGGAGGCTATTCCGCTTATCCACTACCCTTTCTGTGAAGTAATTTTTCCTCAAAAATCACCTGAACCTACCTCCCTCCAGTTTCAGAACATGTCCTCTTGTTCTAATACTTCTCTTTCTTTGAAGAATGTCTCCTTCCTTTACCTTGTTAAAACCCTTTATATATTTGAACGTTTCTATCATGTCCCCCCTTTCCCTTCTCTGTTCCAAACTATATATATTAAGATCTTTTAGTCTTTCCTGGTACGTTTTGTGGTGTAGATCTTGCACATTTTAGTTGCCCTTCTTTGTACAGTTTCTAATGTATTAATATCTTTTTGGATATATGGCCTCCAGAACTGAACACAGTATTCGAGATGAGGACGGACCAATGACCTATACAGTGGTATTATCACTTCTTTCTTTCTGCTACTGATTCCTCTCCCTATGCAACCAAGCATCTGACTTGCCTTCCTCATTGCTTTGTTACACTGTTTTCTTGCCTTTAAGTCACCTGAAATAGTGACTCCTAGATCCCTTTCCTCTTCAGTACTTTCCAGTATAGTGCCATTAATACTATATTTAGCCTTTGGATTTTTGAGACCCAAGTGTATGAACTTGCATTTTTTGGCTTAAAACTGTAGTTGCCACGTTCTTGACCATTCCTCTAGTCTACCTAGATCTTCAATCATTTGTTTTACCCCTCCAGGTGTGTGTATACCCTGTTGCATACCTTTGTGTCATCTGCAAAAAGGCATAGTTTCCCTTCAATACCATTTGCAATATCACAAATAAATATATTAAAAAGCACTGGTCCAAGTACAGATCCCTGAGGTACTCCACTGGTAACATTTCCCTCTTGAGACTGCACTCCATTTACTGCAACTCTCTGTTTCCTATCCTGCAGCCTTGATCTTATCCATTCAACTATCTTTGTATCCAATCCCATGCTTTCCAGTTTATTTAACAGTCTGCGATGTGGAACAGTGTCAGAAGCCTTACTAAAGTCTAGATAAGCTATATCTATTGCCCCCCCTTTATCTATTTCCTTAGTCACCCAGTTGAAAAAGTCAATAAGATTTATTTGACATGATCTCCCCCCAGTAAATCCATCCTGTTTGGGATCCTGCAAATTGCTGGATTTGAGATAATCTGCAACTCTTTCTTTTAAGAGTGTTTCCATCAACTTCCCAGCTACTGATGTAAGGCTCACTGGTCGGTAGTTGCTTGTCTCTTCCTTGCTTCCACTTTTGTGCAGTGGGACGTTTGATTTTTTCCTGTCCTCTGGAATTACTCCAGTAGCTAGTGACTGGTTGAATAATTCTGTTAATGGTGTAACCAGCAGGATGTAGTCTGGAACCCGACAGTCTAAATGCCGACCGCCAGCTTCCAGACTGCTTTATCCCGACTAGGGACGAATGACAGGCGCCTAAATCTAGACGCCTGTCATTTGCTTGACATCTGGAGACCGGCGCCCGGCATCCCAATCGAGCAGAAGCCGGGCGCCGCAGCGGACAGCCACGGGGGGGAGGGTTAGGTTTAGGGCTCCCGGGGGGGGCTTAGGGTTTGGCACTCCCTCGGGAGGTTAGGGTTAGGCTAGGGGGAGGGAGGGTTAGGGTTAGGCACCCCCCCAGGGGGACTTAGGTTTAGGCAGTGGCGAAGGGGAGGTTAGGTTTAGGCACTTAGAGGGGGGTAAGGGTTAGGCACAGCGGGGGAGGTTAGGGTTAGGGGGATTAGGTTAGGTTAGTAAATACATACCTTTACGACAATCGGGATTTCCTCCTTTGTCGGGCAGCCATTGTTGGGAATTGAACCGCTGGCCATTCGGTAATACATATCACACCCTAACCAGCACCCCTTTAAGCTCATTTAGTATCCTTGGATGTATCCCATCAGGCCCCATTGATTTATCCACTTTCAGTTTTGACAGTTCTGTTAGGATCTTCTCCTCTGTAAATGTGCTTGTTCCTATCTCATTTTTCTGATTACACCTGCAACTTAACTGTGGCCCCTTACCCACTCTCTCTCAGTAGTGAATACTGAACAAAAATAATTATTAAGATAATCAGCTATTACATTGTATCCCTCAACAAGACTCCCACTTTCTGTCTTTAGTCTTTTCATTGGAAACTTTTGTTTTTCTCCTTTCGCTCATATACTTAAAAAAAGTTTTGCCCCCTTTACCCACTGACTGTGCCATTTTCTCCTCAGCTTCTGCCTTTGCAGATCTGATTACTTTCTTAGCCTCCTTCTGCTTTACAAGATACACCTCTTTGTCTTCATTACATTGCGTCTGCTTGTATTTCCTAAAGACCATCTTTTTTGCATTCACAATACTTGCTACCTCTTTCCCAAACCACACTGGCTTCTTTTTCCTTGTGGTTTTTCTAACCCTTTTGATACAAAGGCCTGTCGCCTTTAATATTGCACTTTTTAAATTTTCCCACCTCTCCTGCACTCCTTTCAAGTTCCTCCACTCTGCCAAAGATTCGCTTACACATCTTCCCATCCCTGCAAAATGAGCCTTCCTAAAATCTAACACCTTTGTTTTTGTATGGGGTAAGTCAGTATCTGTCTTTTTTCTGAACCATACTGCTTGATGATCACTGGATGCCAGGTTTTCACCCACTTTTACATCAGATATTCTGTCTCCATTTGTAAGTATCAAGTCTAATATTGCGTCTTTCCGAATGGGCTCCCTCACCAATTGCTAAATGGAGGCTCTGTGCAGTGAATTCAGGATGTCCCTACTTCTAGTGGAACTTGCCACAGACCTCCCAGTTTATATTGGGTAGATCAAAATCTCCCATGCTTATAACCTCTCCTTTTAATGCTATTTTAGTGATGTCCTGCAGTAGTTTATTGTGCAGTTCCTGACCTGGTGGTCTATAGATCACCCCAATACGAAGAATAACTTTCTCCCCTGTTTCTATAGTCACCCAAAGGGACTCGTTTTTCTTCTTCAATACTATGTATTAACGTAGTATTTATGCTTTCCTTGACATACATTGCTACTCCTCCTCCTATTCTTACCATTCTGTCCTTCCTAAATAAAGTATATCCCGGTATAGCTATGTCCCAGTCATGATTTTCATTGCACCATGCCTCTGTAGTGGCCACAATATCCAGATCATCCTTTGTCATTATTGCAATTAGTTCAGGGATTTTATTTCCTAAGCTCCTAGTGTTTGCACACATTGCTCTTATAGTATTATTTGTTTCCTTATTTCTCCTGTTCCTAGGTATGTTCATCTCTCTGCCTATGTGTATTTGGTTTTGTTCTGAATTATCCTCTCTTGCCTTGGATATGCTTCCTATTCCATTTGTTAGCAGAAATAATACCTCTTTACTGAGGGAGCAGATTTTTTTTTTCTTGTTTGGTTCACTGTCCCGCTCTTCTAGTTTAAATAGTCAAGCAGCTTTGCAATTCCATCTGTGCAGATATGGTAATGCAGCAGGAGACATCACGTGTTTCGGGAAACATAGGGCATCGCCGCCCCCTCTCCGCCCACAAATGGCAGCAGACTGTCAATCACAGCCAGGCTGCTGCCAGTCTCCGTGCGGGATCGCAGACCCATTCTGCACATGTGCAGAACGGGTCATGCGCCTGTGCAGATTGCCGAACATCGGCCCATAGAGCTTCAAAGAGAGAGATAAAACATACTGACGGTGTCACTTTTAAAACATTAGAATGGAGATACAGAGAAAACTAATTTCATGTACAGTAACAGCAAGGATTGTCTGTGTTGCTTGGGCCCCAGTAGTGTACTGGATGACTGGGAGGTGACAGTAACCGCACCTGTCACTTCTGCTTGTCACAAGTTAGGGCTTAGAATCTCTGGCCATTTGAGCCCTTGACGGTCACCTGTAACGCCTTGCCAGTAATCTCTCACAGCATAGCACTCCTCCTGTTTACGATTAGAAGCTATTATGGGAAAGTATACAGAGGGAGGAATCGACGGGGAACCAACAGCTGTGTCCTCATGTAGTATAATTATGATTTTAATTGTTCTCTCTTTTACAGTCCTTTGGGAAGATGTGCTTCATGTCTGCTGGTGTTCTGAGGCCAGGTCACTAAACACTTAACCACACACTTAACCACATAAGTACTGTTGTAGCACAAAATGAATCACCATCCATTGATTCTTATTATTAGCCATCATATAAAGACTAGGGTGCTGGAGATATGGGTATTGTCCTCCTGCCATACTTTCCATCTCTCTATTTAAAGAGTATTTTTATATCTTGTATTAAGTTTCTCAATCTCACCTCCCCAAATCACATACTTTGTTTGCAGTGCTTCCCCTGGAATTCCCAGTTTGTTGGGGCCTCATGAAGGCCAGGAGAGGGATCCAGCACACACATTACAAATAATAGTTGGCTTAAGTTCAGACTGGATGAGTATGCAGACTTTCAATTCTAGATACTGTGGGGGAGATGTATCAAACCTTCGAGAGAGATGAAGGGGAGAAGTTGCCCATAGCAACCAATCAGCTGTTGTCAATTCTAGATAAATTATAGTTAGGAGCTAATGAGTTGCTGTAAGCAACCTCTTCACTTTATTGCTCTTGAAAGTTTGATACATCTCCCCTTGTGCGAGATATCTCCCTCATATGCAAAGATGTAAAAGGGAACCCTGCTGAATTGGGCAGATGGCTGGGGTCCCAAGGGGAATCGTTATTTACAGCTGCCAGATCTATTCCCGACGGACCTAATACAGACGCTGGAAGCCCGAAGGATGAAGATCCCGACAGGGGCACGTAAGTACCCTAACCCGCCCCTCCTTTACCCCCTAACCATAACCCTCCCTTATTGGTGCCTAACCTTAACCTCCCCGGGGGGTGCCTAACCTTAACCTCCCCCCAGTGGTGCCTAACCCCACCCATCCCGCACTCTAAACCTAACCTTCCCCGGGGGGTGCCTAACCCTCACCTCTCCCCCAGTAGTGCCTAACCCTAACCCCTCCTTCCCCTAGCCTAGCCCTCCCCGGGGGGGGTGCCTAACCCTAATTCCCCCGGTGGTGCCTAAACCTAAACCTAAACCTAAACCCCCCCTCGGTGGCTAACAGCTAGGTAGCCCCAGCTTACCTTCGTTCGGAATGCCAGGCGTCGGGATTTCGGCATCTGGCTAAAGATAGGCATCGGGATTTAGACGCCTATCTTTAGTCCCTGGTCAAAATTCCAGCAACGGGATTCCTATGGGTGGCATTCCGGGCGGTGGTATCTTAAACACATCCCTCCCAAGGGTGGGTCCTCCAGTAACAAATATGGGAAGTGGGGGGGGAGTGAAAGAGCTTAAACTGGAAAACAACTGGTTTAGGATGCTCTTTTTCATAACTGGGTAACTGTTAGAGTCTGTGTTTGTTGTGGACCCGGGGTGGTAACAGGAGTATACACTGGAACAGGTTTAAAATGAAAAGCAGGTTGTTTAATGTGAATGTTGGTAGACATGAACAATAAGATAACTAAAGTCCAGAAATAACAAACTAATAAATGTAGCAGGAGGAAACTGTAGTGAGTGGGAATAAACAAATGTCCAGCACGGTGACAGAGATGAATAAGGTGAATCTTGATAGACTGTAAAGGTGAAATGGATATCTGGGTATGCTGAGTAATTTATTATTATTTATTTATTACCAGTTATTTATATAGTGCACACTTATTCTGCAGCGCTTTACAGAGAATATTCAGCCATTCACATCAGTCCCTGCCTCAGTGGAGCTTACACTCTATATTCCCTACCACATGCTCACACACACTAGGGTTAATTTTGTTGGGAGCCAATTAACCTACCAGTATAGTTTTTACCCGGGGGAAACCCATGCAAGCACAAGGAGAATATACAAACTCCACACAGTTAGGGCCGAGGTGGGAATCGAACCCATGACCTCAGTGCTGTGAGGCAGTAACGATAAGCATTACACCATCTGTGATGCCCGAGTAATGGCTGAGAGGGTTATCCGGAAAAGCTGTGATGATGGCTGAAAGGGAAATCCGGTAATGCTGTCATGATGGCTGAAAAGAGATACCGGTAATGCTGTGATGATGGCTGTACAGCAATGGGTTAACTGCGGAGACAGGTTCAGGCAGGAGTGGATCTGGTGGAAGGTGCAGGGCGATCTCCAGCGAGTGCAAGGCAAGGCAGAACGGTGCAGGCTGCAGGGAGCCGAAGGCAGACAGGAGCTAGGGTAAGCACCGGAGCACAGGTCTTAGGTTCAGGAGTGCAGGAACTCTCTCTCACAGTTGAAACGTTGCACTGGCAACTACAGGGCGCTCCAAACACCCTTAAGTACCCAGGAACAGAAAGTGATAGGCCAGGGAGAGCAGGTGACCCACAGACGATTGGCCTGCTATGTCACATGGCCAAAGACACCATGGTGGCGGCCAGACAGCTGTGATGCCGAGATGCCACTAGTCTTACCCCTGTCAGGACGGCCCAATGCTGGCAGACCTCTGTGCACACGCAATGCCAATCTCCACATGCCAGCTTCCCCGCCAGAAGAACCGCGCCACAGCTCCCTCACCGGTAAGGACTGCAAACCTCCACGCCGCGAAACCTGGGTCGTGACAGTAACGTTTAACACTAAACACATCATAAAATCACGGGTTATGTTCTGGTCACATAAAAAAAAAGAATAGAACATAAAAAAATGCCTCACTCACCGTCTGAGTAAGTGTGATTACAAAACTGAAAGATCTCCACCCAAAATTTTTAAACTCTTCTAACAGCAAATGCAGAGAACTAATGAGCCGGCTGGCCTGACAGATACTGTCTCTCGTTAAATGCGCTGAGAAGCTGCCAAGCAACTTATTTAAATTTAGCTGTTTAATTAGCTGGTGTAGGGAAGTGATGTCACCAGCTATTAGTTTTACATTATGTAATAACACCAAAATGAATCTACCTTATAATAAATTATAAACAGAATTACAATGCACATATTTAGAGATTAAATAGATTGTTAGCATTTTATTTAAATCCATATTGATTCTTTGTGTAATCCAATATTTCAACATTACACAAATTTATAGATATTATTATGACAAGTTGCGTATTTGGAAAGTAATGTTTTTTTATCAGTGCGGCTGATTCTGATTCACACTCTGCTGTGACTGCTTTAGGGTCTTTTGTCGTAGTCTTGTCTGTGACTTTCTGCTAATGCTATTAAAAGCCATTCCCCTGGTATACAAGAGTGCGTCTGACTGTGTGAGGACTGAGACACCCATTCAGTGGCGGAACTAGAGAGTGGTGGGCCCAGGTGCAAGAATATGCTTTGGCCCCCCTATGCAGTGCCCCCAGTAGTGGTCCCCCTTTGCAGTGCCCCCAGTAGTGGTACCGCTATGCAGTGCCCCCAGTAGTGCCCCTTATAAAGTGTCCCCAGAAGTGGTCCCCCCTACACAGTGCCCCCAGTTGTAGTCCACCTATGCATTGCCCCCAGTAGTAGTCCCGCCTATGCAGTGCCCAGAGTAGTAGTCCCCCCTATGCATTGACTCCAGTAGTAGTCACCCCTATACAGTGCCTCAGTAGCGACCACCCCCTCTATACAGTGCTCCCAGTAGCGCCCCCCCATACAGTGCCCCTAGTAGCGACCACCCCCTCATACAGTGCCCCCAGTAGCGCCCCCCTATGCAGTGCCAGTGTCAGTGCCCATGCCCCTTACACACACACACAAAAAAAATCCCCCAATTACCTGAATCCCCGCTCCTGCCGCGACCGCCGCTGTCTGCTCCTCCCGGCCAACTCTGCACTATGGGAGACGTCATGACGTCTCTCCCATCACCCGCTGCGTGAGGAGCCGGAAGGCGAAGCTCATAAGTGAGCTCCTGCCGGCTCCCTCCATGGACTCATCACCCAATGAGAGTCTGTCTGACTCTCTTTGGCTGCTATAATAAACACACCACCACCGCTGGTGTATTTGTTACTGTGTAGTGCGGATGACTCTCACTGCGGTCTGTACTAAACTAAAATACTGTGGGGCCCCGGGGACGCTGGCGGAGGGTGCAGAAGCTAGGGGCCCCTGCACCACAGCCGTCCCTGGTGCAAGCCACCAGCTAAACTGACGCTAGTTCCACCACTGCACCTACTGACTCTGCCATCGGACGCACCATCGAAACGTGCACCTTCCCCATGCTGGGCGCAGAATCTCCGTCAGAGTATGGCCGCCAATGTGAGCGATTAAGCGTCTGAGTTTGCCATGACTCCTGCAACGGAATGGGTATGATATACCACCGGCAGCCCGACAGGAGCAGAGTTAGAAGCAGCGGAAGCCCGACAGCGCTGGAAATCCCGATCATGGATAGGTAAGTATAGACTAACCTATCCCCCCTAACCCTAACCCTCCTTAGGGGTGCCTAACCCTAACTTCCCCCCCAAGTGCCTAACCCTAATCCCCCCTCTAAGTGCCTAACCCTAACCACCCCCTTCCCCGCTGCCTAAACCCCCGGGGGAGTGCCTAACCCTAAGTCCCCCCCGGGGGTGCCTAACCCTAACTCTCCCTCCCCCTAGCCTAACCCTAACCCTCCCGGGGGGGTGCCTAACCCTAAGTCCCCCCCGGGAGCCCTAAACCTAACCCTCCCCCCCCGCGGATGTCCGCTCCCGGCGCCCGGCATCACTACGATTGGGATGCCGGGCGCCGGTCTCCCGGCGTCGAGGAAATGCGGGTGTCTACATCTAGACGCCCGGCATTTCACCCATGCCGGGATAAGACAGTCGGGAAGCCGACTTATTAGGCAGTCGGCTTCCCGATTGCTTCCCCCTGCAACGCCCCTGTGACACTCTCATAATGCGCATCTATGTGAGCCTGAATGCCCACTGCCCAGGAACGCCCAATACATTTCCGAAACCGTGCATCTCAATCACTACTGCGACTCTGCGTGCACACTGTAGTCCGCATGCACTGTGCGACTTTTTAGCTAATTAGACACATGCAGAGTTGAAAACTCATTGACCATTTGCGTGAATATAGGCATGACCCAATATGTGTACATGAGCAATATTGGCTCTGCAATGTAGACATACTTCAGATAACAATTTTATGTTTCTAAGGATTGTATATCAATTACAGGGGTTAGCCCCCTATAGATGCCTTTAATTTATTGCCTTGTACATACCCTCCTGCTACTTTTACTGAATCCCTTAGTTTTATTTTTTTTAGTTTACTTCTGTATAATTATTCATGTGCTTAAATTGTTGGAAGGAGTGCGCTCCTGTACAGCCTCCCTCCAGCATACTATCACTTACACTGAGCTGGAGGTCACTAGGACAGCTCAGTCTGTAGGGGTTCCACCTCTGACACGAGTTACAGCGCATGCGTAGAGTCTACATGCATCTTTACTCCATTGATCCATGAGCACAGGACGGACTCTGAGACTCTCACCACAGCCAGAGCCATTTCAGCATCCAGCATCCAACATTAACCGGAAATACTGTATACCACCACCGATATATAGTAGCCCTATCTGTGTAGAGTTTGTTTGTCCTCACTGTGCTTACGTGGGTCTCCTCCAGGTAAAATTCATATATTTCTTATGATCCGATTGGCTAGAGGCTACTTCTTACCCTGCCAACCTGAAAATCACCTACACATAGGTGTTGATACAATGAAAGGAAATTGACTTTTATCAGATAAGATTAGAGCATTGTTATATACCAGGGAGTTATAATTTAAGGAATTGTAATTTATTTTTAATTCTTTTAATTTTTCTTTTTGGGGGGGAAGGTTTAATTACGTCTGTTGTGGAGCAATGAAATTAAAAAGAGAAAATTAAAAGAGCACCTGTTATATTTTGCAGAATATTTGTTGTGTATAGTGTCTAATGCACCTAAAGTTTTCAGTTAGCTTCTGTAAGTTAATTACCTCTCTGACATCTTCATATCAGGGGGGTTTAAATACAGAAAACAATGGAAGGAGATCGCCTCTGGGTGCCAGCCCTGAAGGGGGCACACTGACCTCCATTTCTCCAGGCTCTGCTTTATGCGCCCCAGAGCAGGAATAATCAGGGAGCCCAGGAGGCATGTGTCGCGGTCCTCCCTCTTCCAGAGACCCCACCCCGGAGTCTGGTCTCAATCTAGGAACGGATCTCCTGCAAGTAAACTGTACTAATGTACATAAAAGCGGCAGGGCGGAGGCTGGAGTACATGGCCCTTCCCTGGTTTGTTGGTTTTTCCTCACCACACATGTGGGACCTGCTGCTTCTGCTGCTGCTGTGGGAGCAGCAAATAGCAAGAATGGAAGACCCTGATCAGCAACAGATAGTGTTTGTGTGCTGGGGTGTTGGTAGTAAATTGAGGGGAGGAATGTGTATCTGAGTCCTGCTGGTGTGTTGGAAATGAATGTGAAGGGTAAAGTGTGTGTCTTAGTGCTGCTAAGGTGTTAGTAGTGAATGCAGGGCTGTGTTTGGGTGCTGCTTAGGTGTTGGCAGTGAATGCAGGGGCTGAGATTGTGTCTGGGTGCTTCTAGGTTGTTAGTAGTGAATGCATGGTTTTGTGTGTGTGTGTGTGTGTGTATTCTGCTGGTAGTGAATGCAAGGGAGAGAAGTTGTGTCTGGGTGCTGCTGGATGATAGTAGTGAATGAAGGGGGGTGGGTGTGTGTCTGGGTGCTGCTGGGGTGTTGGCAGTGAATAAAAGGGGGTGAGAGTGTGTGTCTGAGCACTGCTGGGGTTTTGAAAGTGTATGTGGAGGGGAAAGGGGTTGAGAGTATGCGTGTCTGGGTGCTTCTGGGGTAGGGCAGGATTATAGGCAGGGTGGATGGGGTGGACGCCCAGGGCCCCAACACATTGGGGGCTCTCACATATTGCTCCTACCTGGTCACAATGCACCCTCTCAGGCCTGCCCAGCTCCTGCCTCCCAGCAGCGTTGCAGTCTCTCTAACTGCAAAAGCCCTCTCCTCCTATCTCCGAGGCTCGGCCACAGTGGATATGATTGGCGATCGGCTCCCTCGCCTTGCTCTCTGCTCTCCCAACACAGGCTGCTGCTGCTCCATGAACAGCTGGTGTGGTGTCAGCGTCTCCAGCAGAATGAAGATTGGGACCACCGGACCAGGGTCCTGAACAGGTAACGCACTGGTGCCTGGTTCTTGGCCCTCTCCTGTGTGTGTGCACGCGCTCTGCACTCCCCCTGAACATTGCTATAAAAGTGGCTGTGATGAGGGGTTCCAGCCAGCAACTTGGCACTGCAAGATGGCACCTGGCTGCCCAAAGACCAGCCTCCCTGCTGGCCCGACTGCTCCCCAAAGTACCATCTCTGGTATGTACATATCTGTATTATTACTACTATTATGCAGGGGCATAATAGTGGCAGGGAGATCTTTGTTAATTTTTTTGGTGGGGGCCCCCACAAGTTAGTTGCCCCGGGGCACCCACAAGCCTTAATCCGGCCCTAGGCTGGGGTGTTGGTAGCGAATGCGAGCAGAATGGGAAGGGGTTGGGCACCAACATCTATCTCGCCTCTGGGCTCCTGGTATGAACTTACGCCCCTGTTTCATATCAGCTGATTCTTTTTACAATCCATGTTGATTCTTACACATGCAAGTGACAGCGCTTATATAAATACAAGCACCTTATCACTTTTCACTCTGTCTCCTAACACTGCTTAGTAAATAGACCCCTAAGAATGTTGACACTGCTAGGATGTTGATAGTTGGCATGTTGACGCAATGGTTTTAGGGCCTGATTCAGAGCCGGACGCTATTTGCGCTCGCTCATCCAGAAAAAGGGGCTGGCTATTTAAATTAACCGTTTGCTCTTTGCGGTCTGTTCACGCCTCTATGTCTGAACGAGCGAACTAAACATGCGAACGTAATTGTGATAAAAACGCCCCCTGGCCGCTCGCATCAGACGTCATGATTAATCGAGTACATCGGACGGCGTATGAACTGCTCGCTATTCTTGTGGTTGGTTTTTCCTACCACAATCATGCGAGCAGTCCTGACTATAAAACAACCAAGTGACGTGGTCGATGACGCTGCTTTAGTAATTATGCACACCCTTAAAACGCCCATTTTGACCGTTTGGCACGCCTGCGTTCGGATCTCCACTCCCCGTTTTCAAGCACCTTCCCCTGTTACCACCCACAAACGCCTCCTCCTGTCACTTAAAATAGCAGGCATTCGCTATTTAGCGAGCACACGATTTTCGGCTGCACTGACTGGTTCGCGCATGCGTATTAAAATCCGTACGCATGCGCAGTTGTGCGGACATCGGTCGGAACGAACGAGCAGCCGCTTACGAGCGGCTCTGAGTCAGACCCTTAGTGCATTTCAGCCATTATCGTTACCCAAACACTGTTTGACCTTAACCCAAACGCAGCCTAACCCTAACCACAGCCTAACCCCAACTGCAGAGCAAGTCTGGATATAGTGGTTGACCTACTGGTATTACTGGTAACAACTGCAGCCACGAAAATAATCCTTTGGTGGTCAGCCTGTTGGCTAATGGGCTGATGTAGAGTTGAAAGCAAGTTGGCCGTAATTGCTCCTGCATTGTGTGCACAGAACTAAAGATGCCTATTTGCATTTAGTTCAGACTGCGCCTCTCCGTACAATTGCTTTCATAGCTGTCATCATTATCAGCACACACTTCTTCCAGCCCTATCTCAGTAATTCCTAGAATTCTGCATATGCACAACTCTGCATAGACCACATTTCCGTTGACGCGCCGTCGCTGAACTTTGTCATATGCGTGAACGCCCCGTTACCATCCAGTTATACTTTCATCTGTGTAGTTGCAATAGGGTGACTGACTGTCCTGGTTTGCCTGGGACTTTCCCGGTTTTCAGACTCCGGGACACCTATACTCTCAGAATTCTTTAAATGGTGTTAAAGTAAACATCCATATGGTGGCTTAAAAAACTTTAAAAAAAACCAGCAACCCTGTGTTTGGTGTCAAATGGACATGCCGTAAAATTCCACAAAATGGGATAAATACCCCGATCTGGCAACAACAGGTAATTCATCATTTACTAGATCATCGATTTTGGCATAACCCTCTTCTTCCAATTTAAGAGCATTGTTATCATGGGCTTGTGACCGTTAACAGACAGTCTTTGGGGTCTATTCATCATTCATTTTTATAGACATGGAAATCTCGCTTTCTGTGTCTTTTACATACAGTAAATTGATGTAACTGTCCAATTCATTGACTAGCTAACACAGAAGACATATTTTGCTTACCTGACAGTGCTGTAGTGGAACGCTGTCTCCATACTAGTTTTCTAAATTCAGCAACTCCGAAAATATATAATTCTTATTAATCACATTATCAGCCATCAAGAAAAATGATAGTGAAAGGCATGCCTTGTCGTAAACTTCAAATTTATTTGGTCTCTTTAAGGAGGTGGGCCGGGGTGGCCCTATAAAATGTTGGGTCACCTTATGATGCAGCCGAGTTGTGTACGACTGTGCATTACCTATACTTGCATGCCATCAGTTCGGAGGTACTTGCCGTGCAAAATAACGAAAAAAAAAAATAACGCTAAACTAATTGCATTCAACTCTGCATCAGCCCCTATCTGTATCAGTCCATCAAGGATGTGCAGGCTCTTATCACCGTCTCAATGACTGAGAGAATCAAATATATAAGTTGAAAAGAGAAACTGGGTTGAGAGATGTTTTTGTTTATTTTTTAGAATTGGTTAGATGACAGTGTGTTTAAATAGGGATTGAAATGCCAGTGGGGAGAGGTTGAGGAGGGGAGCTAAAGGTGGGCATGTGGTAAGGGAAATAGGAGAGATCTTGTGGCAGAATTATGGCAGGTACACACTAGATGATGTGTGTACCCAGTGACAGTAGATGTGACAGCAAAGTAATTTGGGTGGTCAGTAGACACTGCACAATCTGGTGTACATTTAGTGTACAAACGCCCGATAAATCGTTACCCCCGATGCATCCAGATGCATTGTGTCGGCCACTGGATCTGAAATCTGACGATGAGCGGAACACGGGAACGCACAATAGTGAGTATACACTAGACGTTGTGGACGATTTGTCTTCCAATTTGTCTCAAAATGACAAATCGGCCAATATATTGTCTAGTGTGTACCCAAGGCAGTTTGTAAGGTGATGATAGGATGAGACTAGAGCAGAGTTTTTGTCCTCAGTTACTAGGAAGAAGGAACAGAGATTTTGCAGTAAGTAGGTCATTGATTACTTTTGTGAGGGTAGTCGCAGTAGAATGTTGAGGGGGAAGCCCGATTGCAGAGAGTCAAAGGAGTGAGAGGAGTGAATGTTAAACAGGCAGGGGCACCAATAGGGGGTTGTGGGTGCAGAGTAGATTTTGTGGTTTCACCTCTTTAGCAGGACCAGGCCACGGTGCTCTGTACCCGCCCACAACCTCTCGGTGCCCCGGATAGGCTGCATTCTGTTTGTAGGAGATGAGAGCACTTGGAACTGTAACATCTGAGGAAGTAAGTCTCCAGTTAAGCAATTGCTTTGCTTGTCGGATACAGGAAAAAACATGGCCAAAAGTATATGGTTCATATGGGTTTAGTTCTACCTTTTACTTGAAGAGAGAAGAAAGTGGCAGAGGTTTGTTTTTGAAAAACTAATATCCATTATATGATAGCAGTAGCTCCATGCACTAACTTCCTGGTAGTTTATAAACTGACTGTTCAGTCAGAGTTCTGTGCTTACCATGGAAAATGTCCAGCACTTGCCATGGTAACCGCTAGGTCACAGGAGATGGGCTCACACGCTACTGCTGTGTACAATGAGATTCAAAATGCCTCATTGTTCCTGAGAGGCTCTGTGAATCAATTAGACCAGGTCATGGGAAACACAATAATGAAGGTGAAAGCTTGCTAAGTAATAAAGCCATACGAAAACAAACCCCATTAGCACTCTGATATGTATTTGTTTCTCTTTGCTGAAATAAACTACTTTCTGTCCCTTTTGTGTTACACCCAGTAAACATTTTAACGTATGCAATCGATAAGCACAGCTTTATCCACCTGTTCCGTTCTTGTCATTCCTTTGTGGGAAGGCAGGCTTGCGCTGTATTGATAGACATAGGGTTAATGCATCAGGCACATTTTATTCTGCAAGGTTTACAACAGCACATTCCACTGCTGATAGATCTGACTGATTTGAATGTACAAAAATGTTTTCTAGTAGAGTCCATTAAACAAGGTCATTGGAGAGAAGCCAGTGTGCTGCTGGAATTTAGAGAGGTCTCTGTAAATGCACCAAAGGGTCGTCTGTGAAATCTAAAATACATGTAAGTAAGTAGTGAATTTAATTTTGGGCAAATTCATCACTATTGATTTTTTTTTTAATCTTGTGTTGTTTTGTATTATCGTATTTTATTATTGTCATCACTATTAATAAATGCACCACAACACTCTACAGTGTGGGGTTGTCTGTATTAGAAAATAAGCATAAAAAATCATACGCACAAAAAACAAAAACCAATTAAGAACATATGAAATTGATGAAGAAGATGCAGGCATGAGACAAGGAAGAGCGGGCACTGCCATCCCTAGCTAGAAGTGTTTCTGATAAATTGATTGCAGAGGATGTTATTTTTTTTGCTCTAGCTGGGGATTGCAGTTGATACAATTCGCTACAGGAAATCACATTTTCAGATCATGGACCTGATTCAGACCCGGTCGCTAAGTGGCGCTCGCTCTGAGCAATTTTTTCCCGTCTGCGCAATGCATATAATTCGCAGTATGCGTGCGCAAGCCAGTCTTTGCGATCTGTTTTAGGTCGCTGCTTTGAGTTACAGATAGTGCCGTTTGTGGGCGGTAGCTGGGGAAGGTGCTTGAATACGGGGGAGTGGTGTTGCGGACGCAGGCGTGTCGGGCCACCAAAACGCAGTTTAAAGGGCGTGCATAATTAGCAAAGTAGCGTCATTGTACACGTCACCTGCATGTATTTCAGGGCGCACTGATCGTTGTGCTTGCGGCGGGTTAAAGCAACCTCAAGGCCTGCGAGCAACTCCGATGACTCTCTATGGTCCCGATTAATCCTATATTTCCCGGAGATGACGTGTGTTGCGAGTGGCAAGGGGCAGTCTTTATACACTTGCGAGCGCACTTCATCGTAGCTCGCTAAAACATAGTGGGCGTCCTTACGCGATGCAGTGCGAGCACTTCATTTAAATATCCGGCCCCTTTTTGCCAGCGAGTGGCCGCAACTTGCAAGCGGGTCTGAATAAGCTCCCATGTCCTATCACCGCTTCAGGGTGGATTTGCATATAATAATACTTCAACTGGATCAAAAGTATATAAGTGCAATGAACTATCTTCATTTGTTTAATAATAAGTGTTTATCGGTGTGCATGCAGCCATTTAAGGAACATAGGCTGTGATAACCTTGTGCAGACATGCACTGTCATTGTGGTGAAATGTGCACAGTCATTGAAACACAATGTTACTTTCTGTTTCTGTAACCTTGACAAGCCATGTTTGTGTTTGTACCACACAGCACAAATCCTCAGGAGTTCATACATTGGTCAAGTTACTTTTAGCAGATCTGACATTTTGCAGAAACCTCAGTGCCTGACAGCTAATTTGCAGGTACCGCATAGTAACCAATACTTTATGTATCTTTACAGGGGCAGAACTATGGGAGACAATGGAGGCGCTTGCCGCCAGGCTTCAACACTGAAGGGGCACCTCCTCCATTCCCCACAACATATTCATCCCACTTAGGCCTGTAACTATATACCCAGAGTGTACCGTCACGGCCGCCCTATACATGGCACCATATCCTGGCACCTGAGAAGCCACCATACACTAGTGGAGAGCTCCGTGTCAGCTGCCGCCTCCGTCTATCTATAGCCTGTCCCTACTCATTGGTGTTGCTGCTCCTAAGCAGCTTCTATTGCCAGTGTGACATGTCCGGTGCCCCCCTCACCCACAACTCCCTGCCTCACTCCTCCATGGCATGCCTATATCCTGTGTGCAACTGCTGGTGTATCTGCTTATGAAATGCTACATTACAGTGTCAGCGACTGTGACGGGGGGGGGGCACACACCAAATTATAACTTGCCCCCAGGTGTCTGGGATCACTTTACGCCACTGTATCTTTATCCATACTTTCTACTTCAGGGTCCATAGGGGTCCACAGGGTGACCTTGGGGTATAGCTGGATCCTGGATCCTCGGGCACCACGGAGTTAAAGCTTTTAGCTGCTCCCAGGATGCACTTGGGTCCAACCTCCCCTATACCCCGCCCCCGAGCCACAGGCACCTCAGTTTGAGATGGTGCCCGGCCGGAATCGGGTCACCCTGCGGGGTGGGCGGCAGGAGCAGCCCCCTTAAAGCTTTTAATTTTTTATTTAACTTAGTTAAATTTATTTATTTATTTTTTTCTACAGTTTTTTCTCCAGAGCGGCAGCGCTGGGCTGTCTGTACAGACTCCCACGCTGCCGCTCCTTCTCCCTGCTGGCGCCGCGATGCCAGCTCTGAACTGGGGATCGCGGCGGGGGAAGCCAGAGTCTGTACTAGCCGGAAGACGCCGGGGAGATTAAGGTAAGCCGCGCACCGCTGATTAGCGGCGGTGCGCGGGAAAATGCCTTTTTATATGCAGTCCCATGCCCCCGGTCTAGGGGACAGACCGGGGGCGCTAGCGGTGGTGGCGGGCCCCCCCTCCATCGGAGGCATACCCCGCCAGACCACTAGACCACCAGGGTAAATTAAGCGGCAAGCGGGATGCCGCAACCTTGGGGGTTAAATATGCTAGCCAGGGGAGGAAGCCTTCCCTGTCTAGCGGCTCCTCCCCTCAGCTCAGCGCGCCTTTCAGCTTGTAGTCTGGCGTCGCTGAGCTGCAGCTACTCGGCCACTCCTCCTCTGAGGTCTCCAGCGGCCATTTTCTTACTGGCAGCGCAGATCTTCAGGGAGCACGCGGACCGGTCCCCCTGTGTACCTCTCCCCCGACAAGGACAGTGTACACAGCACTATAGCCCTCCCAGACACTGAATCTGGGCAGGTTGATTATAGTGGAAAGGTGCAGTGAGTATATCTTCCTGCATGGTATGTGACTTTTGCTAGTGCTGCCTGTCTGTGTCTTTTTTCTACTTACTGTCAGCCTATACCTATCCCTTTCCTTCTCCTACAAGCCCTACAGGTGTGCGGGGGAAGGGCGTTTCTACTGACCTCACCTATATAAATCACGTATTTGTGAGGTCCGTCACATACAGTTGTGTGCTACACGGTGCCATATTGTGGGCTGTTGTTCAGCACACTGGTGAGTGCGCACGTTTTCTTCCTAAGTCATGTCTGAGGAGGAGATTGAGCACTCCGGGGCTCCGGCATTGTTCTCCTGCAGGTGCTGTTCTGCAGGAGTGGATAGGGAGGATTTGTCACAGGACGGCCTGTGCGGACGGTGCCAGGCGGTCCCTGGTACGTCTAAACCTCCCATGTCGCAGGAGCCACCATGGGCGATGTTTTCCCAGGTGCTGGTGTCCATCGCGGACCGTCTGTCGGTCCCGACTGCCGCCCCTACTAGGGCGTTGCCCCTGCCTGCCATCCCCCATTCCCCGGGTGTCCCACAATTATTGCAGACTCCCCCGGGGTCTCAGCCTGTTGGTCCCTATGCGGGGTTGCCAATGTATATTCAGTCCACCCCTGTGGCACAGCAGGCTGTGGTGCCGTTTCAGGCTCCTGTGGCAGCTCCTCCACCCTGGGTGGATGCGCTTTCCCACACTGTCCAAGATTTGGCGGCAGCATCTTCGGCTTTTCAGTCGATGTTGCGCAGTGACGTGCCCTCCAGGGCATCTAAATGCTCAGTCATGGCGCAGGCTGCGCATCTTTCGGATTCTGAGGGGTCCTCGGATGATGGTGAGGTGCAGGATGACTCAGCCTCAGATGCCTCAGTCCAGGAGGTAGACACTAAGTCTTCCATCAATGTGCGGGCTCTGGTTAAGGCGGTGCGGGCCATTCTTCTGATTGAGGATGAGGCACCCGCTCCCAAGTCAAGGTATCCTAGTTTTAAAAAAGCTAAGGTTACTTCTACAGCGTTCCCCTTGTCTGATCAGTTGACTGATCACATGGCGGTGGCCTGGCAGACGCCCAGTAAGCGTTTCCTGCCACAGAAACGCTTGGCGTCCAAGTATCCATTCCCGGAAGCACATTGTAAGAAATGGGAAACTCCGCCTGCAGTCGATTCCCATGTAACACGCCTCATCAGGAGTGCTACTTTGCCATTGCCGTCTATATCCTCGCTGAAGGATCCTACGGACAGGAAGGTGGAGACTTGTCTAAAGTCTATTTATTCTCTCTCAGGGGCTGTAGCCCGGCCGTCCATGGCCATCTCCTGGGTGGCCAAGGCCACGTTTACGGATGAATCTCCGGACGTCCAGAGGGCGTTGTTAGGACAGATGAGAGATGCCGCCTCCTACATTGGAGAGGCATCTTTGGATGCTAGCCTGTTGACCTCTAGGGTTTCGGCGACAGCAGTGTCTGCTCGTAGATCCTTGTGGTTGCGGTCTTGGAGAGCAGACGCGGATTCAAAGAAAGGCTTGGAGGCCTTACCTTTTAATGGGGAATTACTATTTGGTCCGGACCTGGACAAAATAGTAGATACCCTGGCAAAATCCAAGTCAGCCTTCCTCCCTTCAGCTACTACACCTGCTAAGGTCCGGAGCTCGGCGTTTCGTTCCTTTTGGGTTCAGGGCAAGGCAAAGGGTCAGTCTTTCCCGAGGCAGTCCGCACCCAAGACCGCCTCAAAGCCAAAGAAGCAAGCCTGGAGTGCTAGGCGCCCTTCTTCCAAGCCAGAAGATAAGCCTTCTGCGTGATGGGACGGGCCTCCCTCTGGGGGACCCCAGAGTGGGAGGCCGACTTCTTCAATTCGCCCAGTGCTGGATGCCTGGGTGCGAGAAGTGGTCTCCCAGGGGTACGCCCTGTCTTTTCGGCACAGGCCGCCTTGCCAGTTTTTTTGCACAAGTCCTTCTCAGGACAAAACCAAGGCCTTGCAGGTTCAGGAAGCCATAGAGGCCTTGCTGACGGCGGGGGTCATTATACCCGTACCACAGTCTCAACGTGGGATGGGGTATTACTCTACGCTGTTTCTGGTGCAGAAACCCAATGGCTCTCATCGCCCCATCCTCAATTTGAAGTCCCTGAACAGGTTTCTCAGGGTTCCCAAATTCAGGATGGAAACTTTGCGTTCCATCATACTGGCGATGGAACCGGGGGATTATATGGTCTCCCTGGATATCCAGGACGCCTACCTCCATGTGCCTATAGCAACATCGCACCAACGGTTTCTGCGGTTTGCTATTCTCCACAACCACTACCAATTCAGGGCTCTACCCTTTGGTCTCTCCACGGCAACAAAGGGTATTTCCCAAGGTGATGGCGGTCATGGCGGCTCACCTTCGGAGCCAGGGGATACGGTTGCTACCGTATCTAGATGACCTCCTCTTGCTGGCAAGCTCCCCGGAGGTACTGATCCAGCATCTCCACCTGACGGTCGCTTGTCTACAGGTGCACGGCTGGTTGATCAACTGGAAGAAATCCTCCCTCATCCAATCACAACGGATGGTTCATTTGAGGGCCCTGCTGGACTCTCGTCAGCAACGGATTTTTCTGACTCCAGAGAAGGTCTCCTCCTTACAGCTGCGGATTCACAGTTGTCTGAGCAGTGGCAGAGTGTCGGTGCACTCAGCGATGAGAGTTTTGGGGTCCATGGTGTCGGCATTCGACATGGTGGAGTTTGCCCAGTTCCATTCCAGGCCCCTGCAGGGGCTGATTCTTTCGGAATGGAACGGATTGCCACACAGGATCCGCTCTCAGATGCTGGTGTTGTCCTCGGAGGTGCGTCTGTCCCTAGCCTGGTGGCTGCAGACAGCTCATCTCCTAGAGGGGCGCCCCTTTTGGATCCCAGAATGGGTTCTGCTCACGACAGATGCCAGTCTCCGGGGTTGGGGGGCGGTGACAGGCTCCTTGTCACTTCAGGGTCGTTGGTCGGCGGAGGAAGCGACTCTTCCCATCAACATCCTGGAACTGCGGGCAGTATACAGAGCCCTGCAGTCGTCCGGAACCGCTCTTCACGGAAGGGCCGTTCAGGTGCAGTCAGACAACGCCACCACGGTGGCGTACATCAATCACCAGGGAGGTACTCGCAGTCGAGCTGCGATGTTGGAGGTGTCCCGCGTCCTGGCTTGGGCGGAGCGCTATCTTCCAGCTCTCTCGGCAGTTTTCATCCCAGGAGTCCTCAATTGGGAGGCAGACTTCCTCAGCCGTTACGACGTGCATCCCGGGGAATGGTCGCTTCATCCAGAGGTATTCCAACTACTCGTGGACAAGTGGGGCCTGCCAGAGCTGGACCTGATGGAGTCCCGTCACAATCACAAGCTGCCTGTGTACGGGTCAAGGACAAGGGACGTAGGCGCAAGTCTGATAGACGCGCTGTCGGTGAAATGGCTGTTTCAACTGGCTTACTTGTTCCCTCCGATATCTCTGCTGCCTCGGGTCCTGCGCAAGTTCAAACAGGACGGAGGCACACTGATCCTGGTGGCCCCAGCGTGGCCCAGAAGGTCGTGGTACTCCGATCTGCGGAGCCTGTCCATCGACGCTCCGTACCTCCTACCTCAACGGCGGGACCTGTTGTCTCAGGGTCCCTGTCTTCACCCGGATCTGGGTCGACTATCTTTGACGGCGTGGCTCTTGAGACAGCCGTCCTGAGGTCTCGGGGCTTTTCTAGCTCCGTTATTACCACCATGCTGAGGGTGCGCAAGCCTGCTTCCGCGAGGATCTATCACAGAGTGTGGCACACTTACTTTCAGTGGTGCGAGGCCAGAAACTATGATCCCCAGGTGTTCCGGGTTTCGCGTATTCTGGCTTTCCTTCAGTCGGGTTTGGACTTAGGATTACGTCTTTCTTCACTGAAGGTACACGTGTCTGCTCTGTCGGTGTGGTTCCAGCGCAGGATCGCTGCTATGCCGGACGTACACACCTTTTTCCAGGGTGTTTTGAGAATCCAGCCTCCCTTTGTGCCACCTGTGGCCCCGTGGGATTTGGCGGTGGTTCTTCGGGCCTTACAGGGTCCTCCTTTTGAGCCCTTGGAGTCAGTGGAGCTCAAATGGCTAACTTTTAAAACTGTTTTCCTCTTGGCAATTGCTTCTGCCAGGAGGGTTTCAGATTTGGGGGCGCTTTCTTGTCGTTACCCTTTTCTGATTTTTCATCAGGACAGAGCGGTGCTTCACACTCGTCCTGATTTCCTGCCTAAGGTGGTTTCCAGGTTCCACATTAATCAGGAAATTGTTGTACCAGCCTTTCAGTCACCTGATCTTTCGGCTGGGGAGACTTCCTTAGACGTTGTCCGGGCACTCCAGGTTTATGTGGACCGGACTAGTTCTGTGAGGAAGTCGGATTCTTTGTTTATCCTCTTTGGTTTTCACAAGAGGGGTTGGCCTGCCAACAAACAGACTCTAGCCCGTTGGCTTCGTTCTGTTATTATTGAGGCTTATATGCAGGAGGGTTTACCTGTTCCAGCCTCTGTTAAGGCTCATTCCACTCGGTCCGTGGGCCCTTCTTGGGCTGCTAGCCGTGGCGCCTCTGCTGTTCAGCTCTGTAAGGCGGCCACCTGGTCTTCCATTCAGACCTTTTTGAGGTTCTATGCGTTTGACACCTTTGCCTCTCAGGATGCATCCTTTGGTCGCCGGGTTCTCCTATCAGCACAGGAGCGTTCCCCGCCCTTAGTTGGACTGCTTTGGGACATCCCCAAGGTCACCCTGTGGACCCCTATGGACCCTGAAGTAGAAAACAAGAGATAAGATAAGAACTTACCTTTGTTATCTCTGTTTCTACGAAGTCCATAGGGTCCACAGGGCTCCTGCCCTGACGCACCTGGCTTCATATGGGCTCTGTGACTGGTCACCGGTTTTCCGTCTCCCATTTCTGTGAGTATGGTTTTTGTATGTTCCAGTCTTCCTTCTCTCTGTTTCGTCTCCTCCTCCGGCCTGGGCTGCTTACCAACTGAGGTGCCTGTGGCTCGGGGGCGGGGTATAGGGGAGGTTGGACCCAAGTGCATCCTGGGAGCAGCTAAAAGCTTTAACTCCGTGGTGCCCGAGGATCCAGGATCCAGCTATACCCCAAGGTCACCCTGTGGACCCTATGGACTTCGTAGAAACAGAGATAACAAAGGTAAGTTCTTACCATATCTCTTGTTTTTATCTTTAGTCAGTATACTGGTTGACAGAGGCCTACCGTAAGAAAAAAATCCCATGATTATTAAATTGTTATCGGATCTTTCATAGTGATTGTCATGTACAGATCAATAGGTTAAAAATAGTCGTAGTCATAGGACACAAATAGTCGTAGTCATGGCCCTCATTCAGAGCCGTATGCTCTGAGCAGAGCGCACGCTCTGAATGAGGGCCGTCTTCCATAACTATGGAGCGTCCTCCTGGACACTCGTATAGCTGTGGGTCACCACCCACAGCCTATACGAGCGTGCAGTTTGATGGCCACGATGGTCTTGACCATTGCGACCATCGAAACTGCGAGCCGGAGCCTGCGGTTGAGGTTTTCAACCGCAAGGCCCGGAGTGATTTTGGCTCTAACAGAGCCAAAATCACTCCCACTGACATCACTAGTGATGTCAGTGGGCCGGCTTCTGACGGTAGGCGTTCCCTTAGGAACGCCCCGGTCAGGGAGGCACGCCCCCGGCATGCCCACCAAAGGGGGCGTGCTGTCAATCAACATCGACAGCACGCCCCCTTTGATCAGACACAACGAGCGAAGGAAAGTCCTTCGCTCGTCGCGTCTGGCGCATGCGCACGACGGAGCTCCCTCCGTCGTGTGCATGCTCAGTGCAGAACATCGACCCACTTGCGAGCGGACAGCCGCTCGCAAGTGGGTCTGAATCAGGCCCCATGTGTGATCACAGTGGTGTCTTCCAGGGCCGTAACTAAGGCTGTGCAACTGGTGCCACATCACAGAGCTACTCAAGGGCATAGCTATAGTAGGTGCAGAGAGTGCGGCTGCTACAGGACCAGGGGGCCTCTGGGGCCCGACTCTCTCCCTGCACCGAGTTACACTGTCATCTCTTGAGGGTATCTGGGCCCAGAGCTGACCTAAGCTGCAGCCATCTCTAGCTGCTGCCTGCATGCATTGTGATGTCATAATGCAGGTCACAGCTACTGACAGCCATTTTGTGGTGACATCTTGTCCTACATTGATACACTGAGTCTTTCCTGTTTTATTTAAGCAACTATGTCTGGATAATGACTACTGATATAGAGTTTGGATTACATCTTTCAACTAGGTCTTGAAAATAAATTTCTTCAGAAAAAGAATCTGAATTACATCTTCCGGTAAGGACTATATAACAAATTTTGGCCGGTCACCCTTTCCCCTTCAGACTCCTTCCTCCATTTTATCTGCAGTTTTTAATGTAGAAACAATGGATAAAGCAAATTATTCATCTCATATGATGCTGAATGACTTAAGCTAGGTACACACTTGTCCAATCATCCGGGGTTCCAACTCTAGACTGGACTGTTGACACAATCCTACTGGAGACCTGGATGCAGATTCTATACCCAACAGGGGCGTATCTATAATGGGTGCAGGGTGTGCGGGGCACATGGGCCACTGGGTCCAGGGGGGCCCCGCACCGCACACCCTGCAGCCATAATATACTTACCTCTCCGGAGTCCCATGTCAGCGGGGGGGTCTGGTGCTGTAAAAATATCTGGAAAATAACTGCAGTGGCAATTTTCATGTCGTTTGCACATGCGCAGTACAGGGAATGATGAATAGGCCCCTCGCTATTGCCCATTAAAATATAAAGGATGTAGTTATAGTACTGCCCCAAAGATTGCTTTGATAAGCTGTGTTTCTCATTGTACAGCCATGGCCAAAAGTTTTGAGAATGACACAAGTATTGGTTTTCACAAAGTTTGCTGCTTCGGTGTTTTTAGACCTTTTTGTCAGATGTTACTATGGTATACTGAAGTAAAATTACAAGCATTTCATAAGTGTCACAGGCTTTTATTGACAATTACATTAAGTTTATGTACAGAGCCAATATTTGCAGTGTTGACCCTTCTTTTTCAAGACCTCTGTAATTCGCCCTGGCATGCTGTCAATCAACTTACTTATCACATACTGACTGATGGCCGCCTATTCCTGCCTAATCAATGCTTAGAGTTTGTCAAAATTTGTGGCTTTTTGTTTGTCCACTCGCCTCTTGACCACAAGTTCTCAATGGGATTAATGTCTGGGGAGTTTCCTAGCCATGGACCCAAAATTTTGATGTTTTGTTCCCCGAGTCATTTATACCCCTTTCAGACATACTGAGATTCCTGGGAATTTGGCCTGCCTCGGCCAAATTCCCGGGATCTCGTTTATGTCTGAAAGGTACCTACCAGGGAACACGTTCCTGTGTAGCCGACCCTCCAATTGACCAGGGAATTTCCCGGGAGTTAAGTCCCAGGAAATTACCCTTCTAATATCTGCAAGGTGCTATCCGGGAATTTACTCCCGGGCTGCACCAAGCAGCTTTAACATTGAGTGGGCAGCACAGAGCATCCTTTAGGATGCTCCTCGCTGCTGCTCAACACCCCCCGCGCCAGTGGCTGTGTTGCTGTAGATCGCGTCACCGACCCCAGCTGGATGCCGGGGACACCCGCCGGCTCTGGAGACTGCCACAGCAGGCCGCCCACACTCCCGCTGAACCACTAGGGCAAATAGGTAATAAAGCAAATAATTTATTAATAAAATAAAATAAAATTGCTGCATTGTGATTGGCCGGCTACCTGCTGCATTTTGATGACATCATTAGCTGCAGCCGGAGAGGGGATAGGCTAGGAAAGACAGATGGCAGAGGAGAGGCAGGTAATCTGAAAAACCTGGCTTATGTCTGAAAGGGGTCTACCTGGGAATCTCCCAGGTAGACACTGTAGTGTGAAAGGTGGGTCTCGACCAAATACCCGGGATTTTGCACAGGAGAAATTCCCGGGTCTGAGCAGGAAATTTCCCGAGTCGTATGTCTGAAAGGGATATTAGTTATCAATTTTGCCTTATGGCAAGGTGCTCCATCATGCTGGAAAAGGCATTATTCGTCACCAGACTGTTCTTGGATGGTTGGGAGAAGTCGCTCTTGGAAGATGTTTTGGTAACATTCTTTATTCATGGTTGTGTTCTTAGGCAAAATTGTGAGTGAGCCAACTCCCTTGGCTGAGAAGCAACCCCACACATGAATGGTCTCAGGATGCTTTACTGTTGGCATGACACAGGACTGATGGTAGCGCTCACCTTTCCTTTTCCGGACAAGCGTTTTTCCAGATGCCCCAAACAATCTGAAAGGGGATTCATCATAGAAAATAATTTTACCCCAGTCCTCAGCAGTCCAATCCCTGTACCTTTTGCAGAATATCAGTCTGTCCCTGATGTTTTTCCTGGAGAGAAGTAGCTTTTTTGCTGCCCTCCTTGACACCAGGCCATCCTCCAATAGTCTTTGCCTCACTGTGTGTGAAGATGCACTCACACCTGCCTGCTGCCATTCCTGAACAAGCTCTGCACGGATGGTGCCCTGATCCCGCAGCTGAATCAACTCTAGGAGACGGTCCTGGCGCTTGCTGGATGTTCTTGGGTGCCCTGAAGCTTTCTTCACATTTATTGACCCTTGCTCTTTGAAGTTCTTGATTATCCGATAAATGGTTGATTTAGGTGCAATCTTACTAGCAGCAATATCCTTGCTGTGAAGCCCTTTTTGTGCTAAATAATGATGACTGCACATGTTTCCTTGCAGGTAACCATGGTTAACAGAGGAAGAACAATGATTTCAAACTCCACCCTCCTTTTAAAGTTTCCAGTATGTTTATTCTAACTCAATCAGCATGACAGAGTGATCTCCAGCCTTGTCCTTGTCAACACTCTCACCTGTGTTAACGAGAGAATCACTGACATGATGTTAACTGGTCCTTTTGTGGCAGGGCTGAAATGCAGTGGAAATGTTGTTTTTGGAATTAAGACCCTGATTCAGACCCGCTCACTGCCGAAGGCAGCTCGCAGGTCTGAAGGCCGTTTTTTTTTTGTGTCCGGCCTCCAGGCCGCTCGCTAAGCTGTGGGTGACCACCCACAGCTTTAGCGAGCGGCCAGGTGATGGTCGCGATGGTCAGTAGGTCCGCCCACAAATGGCGTTCCTTCAAGAACGCCTCCGTTTGTCCAGCCACCCCCCCTCCCCGCCTACAAAACGGAGCGAGCTGTCGATCAACATCAACAGCCGCCCGTTTGTAGCGAGCCCCGGAGCGAGTGATTTCTCGCTTGCCTGGAGCTCGCGCATGCGCATCATAAAAAATTAAGCAGCAGATTTTGTGAAAATATTTGTGTCATTCTCAAAACTTTTGGCCATGGATGTATAGACATCACACTAAGGGGCAGATGTATTAAGCTCTGCTAAGTGATAAATTAAAGAGTGATAACAGACCAACCAATCAGCTCCTAGCTGTCATTTTTTCAAACACAGCCTGTAAGATGACAGTTAGGACCTGAGTGGTTGGTTGTTTTTCACTCTCCACTCTATCACGTTCCAGAGATTAATACATCTGTCCCTGAGAGAGAGATTATTGTGTTAGAGAGCAGGCTGTGCTCCTTGCCGGGCACTAGGGATGGCTATCGTGGGGTGTCAATTGATGGTTACCATCAATGTGACCATCAGTGGTTACCATCGATGGCACACAAACCATCTATGGTGGCCCATCGATGGTTTGCACCCCCTTAATGGCCATCGCTGCGGAGGGATGCCGGGCCGCAGACCAATCAAAAATGGGTGAGGGGCTTACCAGTCATTGGGAGGCGGGGCTAAACTCTGTCCTGTAAAGAGAAAATAAAAAAATAACAATCAGCTCCAAGTCATCCATCAATGGCAGAGATCCATTGGTTCTCTGCCATCAATGTGAAAGCTGGTTGGCATCGGCTAGCCACCATCAATGTTTTTAAAATATTGATGGTCGATGGCCATCCCTACCGGGCACTGTGGTGTGTGTCTGTAATCCCAGTTATTTGGGAGGCTGAGGCTGGTGGAGTGCTTGAGTCCAGGAGTTCTGGTCCCCATTGAGTTATGTTGATTGGGTGTCCACATTAAATTCAGCATCAATATGGCGGCCCTGGGGGAGCTCAGAGGCAGGGGCAGATCTAGACTTGCTTTAGGGAGGGCGGTGTGTGTATGTATATATATATATTTACACACACACACATAGATATATATATATATATATATAGTACCCGTTGGTGTGGAACTCCTGGACGATACATTACACTCAGACAGCGGCATCATAACGGCAATGTTTCAGTGCCTATTTATTGGTGTGGCACTTTCATCAGGATAACGATATACAAAAGCATGTCTTACCTTAATATAGACAGACACCAAGTGTACGCCATTGCTGATTGCAGGACCTCTCACCCAATCAGGGGCGCGTGTGGGCTGACGTCATCAAACCCCGACTCGTGTGTGGGCGAAGATGTCATAGTTGTGCACCCTCTCACCATAGCAACATAATAAACAACATGATGCGGCTGTAGAAACAAATATAGAACATATTATACAGAGTTGGATAGCTGCATAAATTAGCTACATAGGTATAGTCTACTGAATATAGCACCCAGCAGAACAGTACATGGTAGCAAAACACTCATCACCAGTACCTTACATGGCTATTAAAATTACTAATAATTATAAAACATATATATCACTAGCTACCATAATACTCAAAATGTTGTAATAAGCATATAAGTGACCTATAACAGGAATATAAGTGACCTATAGCAGGAAATATATGGACACATACATATCTGTAATAATTAGTTACTGAACCATTGTAATTAAACATACGAACCTATTTCTATTTAAAGTATTATATTACTAAATACAAAAATATTCTAAAATCTTATGTCATAATACGACACTAATAATTATATCCTCAGGCAGTATACGCGGTTACTGTTACTATCACGCGATGTAAAACATTATGTACATAAACAAAATCACTTTGAATTAGTATCAAACTATCCAATATATCCAACATATAGTTGCTCAGTGACTACATACTAGATCATATGTGTACTACTAACATACTGACACCAGGAATGAAGAACTCAGGCCCTGATTCAGAGCCGGACACTCTGACAGAGCGCTCGCTCTGAATCAGGGCCGGCCTTCTTGTTTTTTAGAGCGGCCTCCTGGCCACTCGCAAAGCTGTGGGTGACCACCCACAGCTATAGTGAGCGGCCAGGAAGATGGTCCGATGGTCAAGACCATCACAACCATCGGGCTTGCGACGAGACCCTTGTGGTAGAGAGCCAAAATCTCTCCCAGTGACATCACTCGTGATGTCAGTGGGGCCGCCCCCAAACGGAGGCGTTCACATGTACAGTACATATCTTACAACTAACATGGGGCCCCATTTACAAATTAAGGGAAATACCAGCGGGAATTTTCGTTTAGTATAACTGTGATACAAACGAAAATTCCACTGGTATTTAGTAATACTTACCCCTCCGGCGAGGTCCCGCGAAGTCCAGCGGAATCCTCATCCTCGACGAGGTCCTTTGCTGGGCTGCTGGCAGCCTAACGCTGCCAGCGACGGGGCTCCATTGTTATGCGCATGCACGACGGTCCGTCTGCGCATGTGCATGACAGGGAGACCCGGCAGTGCCTGGAAGGCTTCGTTGAAGCCGGAAAGGCACCGCCGGGTCTCCAATGCCGGCAATGGGGCCCGCATCGCTCTCACCATCTTTTAGATGGCGAGAGCGATGCTGTACAAACAGCGGTAATCTTAGATTATCGCTATTTACTAAATACAGCAAGAAGGTATAACCCCTTTAGCGAGTGCTAAAGGGATTATATTTCGTTTGTAAATGGGGCCCATGGTGTCAAGGGACCTTGGCTAACCAATATATTGTAGATGTACCTATTGTTTAAAGACAAGAATTAAGGCCCAAATGCTCATTAAGACCCTTGGGGTGCATTGTACCGAGTCTATATATCCACTCTGTCTCTCTTCTTAAAAGCATCAGTGGGCGGTTACCACCCCCAATAGACTGCGGAATGTGATCTATCATACGGTAACGAAATGAAGCTAGCTGGTGTGATGTTTTACTAAAATGCCTTGTTACAGGCTGTTCACTATCCCCGTTAAGGATTGCTGCACGTATAGCAGATCGATGTACTGCCATTCTCTCCTTGAAGGCCCGTTTAGTCTTTCCTATATATGACAACCCACAGGGGCATATTATTTGATAAATCACATATTTGGATTTGCACTGTCAAAGCCGGATAATTGGCTGAGACAGAGGCCTTCATTCAGAGGCGGCCGTACGGTCTACGACCACACGGCCGCCTCGATGTTTGGCCAGTGCGCATGCGCATGAGGGAGCCGGCTCCCTCGTTCGCATGCGTGAGACCCGCTATGACCGACAGCGCCGGTCGTTGCGGGTCTCTTTCCAAAGGGGGCGAGCTGTTGATGTTGATTGACAGCTCACCCCGTTTGGAAGGTGGGCCGGGGGGGGTGGCAGCCCAAACGGAGGTGTTCCCATGGGACTTCACTTCCTGGGTGGAGGGGAGTTACAGTGGACACACTCAGGGAATCTGCAATTGAACACGATAAAAACATCTTTAGGAAGAGAGAAATGCAGAGCGAGAAACTAATGGCTGTTAGTATTCAAGCTCTGGAAGTAATGCAAATACCACCGCAGCATTCTTACCAAACTCAACCACGATACACTCTTCCCATACAACCTCCAAACCCATATTCCTATACACAACCACAATCTTTCCTCATTTCCCAACCCACACAACAACAGCCCTTCACAACACGTCAACCACGATGGTGTTATAGGTGTAACCAGGAGGACCATATAAGTAAGTTCTGTAAGGCTAAGAAATGGGGAACACCAAACCAGGGAACACCGACATATCCACAGAAGGGGCACCCACAGCAGTCAGGACAATTCCAGCCATCACCTGCTCACGTCACAGCAGTGAATGCTTTGCTGGAAGAAGAGAGTCAGCTCTAGGGGTCAGGTCACACCTGGAGTCTACAGTCAGTCAGGTTAACTGGGGATGTTAGAGAAGAACCTGTAATGTTAATTGATGTAGCTGGTACTAAACATCCTTTTCTTCTAGACACAGGGGCAACCAGATCAGTGTTAAAAATCTCCATCTAATTTACAGGTGACCAGCGAAACAGTACCAGCAATGGGTGTAACGGGTAAAGTGCAACATTATCCTTTAACCAAATCTGCAGAGGTTACTATCAGTCCATTGCATACCAGGCACGCCTTTCTCCTGGCAGCAGCGGCCCCTACTAACCTACTGGGAAGGGATTTGTTATGTAAAATGGGATGTGTCATTTATTGTACCCCTGATGGTATATTTCTAGATATCCCAGAGAGAGCTGGACACTCCCCAAAAGTTAATGTTTCACTCTACTGTTTCAGATAAAAATCCATCTCAAGTAGAACAAATGTTATCTCAGATACCAGGGTCCCTCTGGACCAAAGATGAACAGGACACTGGATTGATGGCAAACGTAGCTCCCGTAATGGTAAATTTAAAAAGCGGTAGGCAAGCTCCAAAAATTCCCCAGTACTCGTTAAAATAGGAGGTAGAGATAGGGGTTTATCCCATAATTGAGCAATTATTACAACAAGGAATTTTAGTCCATACAGCGAATGTAGCCAACAGTCACATCTTTCCTGTAACAAAAGAGTGGTGGAAGGGGTTATAGGCTGGTATAAGACCTTAGATGGGTTAATAAGGTAGTAGAGAGCCAATTCCCCGTAGTGCCGAATCCAGCTGTCATTCTCATGCAGATCCCACCAAATGTAACCCATTTTACTGTCATTGACCTCTATTCTGCTTTCTTCTCTGTACCTCTTCATCCTGTCAGTACCTATTCGCTTTTACATACAGGGGGGTACAATACACATGGACACGATTTCCCCAGGGCTTCATAGACAGCCCCAGTATCTTCTCCCAGGCCTTACACGACTGTTTACAATCTTTTCAACCTTCCAATGAATCTGTTCTAATATATGTGGATGATTTCTTGTTGTGTTCTGATTTGTTTATGTCATGTTTAAATGATACTAAACTTTTATTGCATCATCTCTCGCAAACAGGACACAAGGTTGCTAAGGGCAAACTACAGCCATGCCAGTCCAGGGTTAAATACTTGGGACATTGCCTAACCCAGGGGTTACAACATCTGACTACTGACAGAATCCAAGCCATACAGACCATGACACTGCCGCAGAACCAACAGCAAATCCGTATCTTCTTGGGAATGTGTGGATCCTGCAGAATGTTTGTCCAAGGTTTTTCTATATTGGACTTAGTCTCTTCCTCAAAGCCCGATTGTGTCATACACACAGAGGAAACAGAGCAGGCTTTCCTTAACCTTAAGGATAGTCTGACAAGAGCTCGTGCATTGGGAATACCTGATTATGAAAAACCTTTTGATTTGTACTGTACGGAAGCTAATGGTTGTGCAGCAGGTGTCCTCACACAAAAACATGGTGATGCCAGTAGGCCCGTAGCATACTACAGTGCACAATTGGACATTGTGACAAGATCACTCCCAACGTGTTTAAGAAGTTTAGCAGCAACTGCTCTATTGGTCAGTAAGAGTGAGGATGTAGTATTAGGCCATGATATGATTGTCTATACTCCCCATGCTGTATCTGCTTTGCTAAATTCTGCCCAAACCAGACATGTCTCCTCAGCTAGGTTCACAAAATGGGAACTAGCCCTAATAGCACCTGCAAACATCACCATTAAGAGGTGCAGTATTTTAAATCCAGCAATGTATTTACCATATGTGCCTCAGGATGCACAAAGGGTGGAGAAAGGTGAGTCGCTGGCAGAAGGTGAGTTCTGCAGGTATATTGATGCACATGATTTTATGGAATATCTGAATCAGACCTTTACTGCAAGACCTGACATATGGGATACACCTTTAGAAATGCAGATGTGACATTTTACACGGATGGGAGTTGTCATAGACAGACTAACACTGGAGAGTTATGTACAGGTTATGCTATTGTAAATGACGAAGACATCATAGAAGCCGAACCTCTTGGTCCACCTCACTCGGCCCAAGTGGCGGAGCTGGTGGCACTAAGAAGAGCTTGTGCATTAGCAGAAGGCAAATCTGCTAATATCTACACTGACTCTAGGTATGCCTTCGGGGTAGTACATGATTTTGGTGCTCTATGGCATCAGAGAAATTTTATGACAGCAGCAGGCACACCAGTCGCACATTCAAAACATAAAAGGACTGCTGACAGCGATCCAATTGCCTAAGGCAGTGGCCGTAATTAAGTGTAATGCCCATACATGTGAGGACGATCCAGTGTCACTGGGCAACAACAGGGCAGATGAAGCTCCCAAATGGGCAGCAGCGTTAAAAGTGAACATGCCAATTAACCAAATGGTGTTTCAAACGATTGATATGCAGAAATTTATTGAGATGCAAAATTTGTGTTCCATTCAGGAAAAGGCAGTCTGGAAGTCCAAGGGATGTGGGCAAGAGTCCTTTGGACTCTGGAGAGATAGACAAGGTAGGCCAGTGGCTCCCAAGGCATACTACCCGAGCCTGGCTGAGGCAGCGCATGGTCTGACTCACTTGGGAAAGCATGGTATGTGCAAATTGGTGAGAGCATACTGGTGTGCACCGGGTTTTTCTTCTCAAGCAGAAAAGAGAGCAATGTCCTGTCTGACCTGCTTGAGGAAAAACATTGGGAAAACAATCCCTACCGAGCCATCCCACATTCCTCCGACCGACGGACCTTTTCAGGTAATACAAATTGATTTTATCCAATTACCACCCTGCAGGAATCTCAAGTATGTATTAGTGTGCACTGATGTGTTTTCTAATTGGGTTGAGGCATACCCAGCTGCCACTAATACTGCTGCATTTACTGCTAAGAAAATAGTACAAGACTTTGTATGCAGATACGGTATTCCTAGAATTATTGAAAGTGATAGGGTACTCATTTCACAGGTGATGTCTTCCAAAACATGTGTAAGTTGATGGGTATTAATAGTAGACTTCACACACCCTACTGACCGCAAGCCAGCGCCAAGGTGGAGAGGATGAACGGTTCTATTAAAAATAAATTAAGTAAGATCATGGCAGAAACTGGACTGGGGTGGCCAGAAGCACTACCACTTGTTCTTCATAGTATCAGGACAACTTCTAGACCCCCTCTCAATCTGTCCCCCTTTGAAATACTGTTTGGTAGACAACCTCATTGATTATAAGTCCACAGGAAGATTTGAAAAGTAACAACGAGGTTACTGTAAGGTATCTTATAGCAATGAGTAAACAGTTAAAGCAGCAACAGCAGAAATTGAAATTGTTGTCACATGATATGCCTGAAACAAACTGTCATGATGTTGAACCTGGAGAATTTGTTATGATCATAAATTTCTTGCATTCAGGTTGTTTGACAGATCAGTGGGAAGGTCCATATCAGGTGTTGCTGACAAGTACAACTTCTTTGAAAGTGGTAGAGAGAGATAGCTGGGTCCATTCCACTCACTGTAAGAAGGTCAACCAACCAGTGGAGAGACAAGGTGGAGTTGAGGCAGATAATGTAGACCTGTCAATTGCGAGTCTGTTCCGGGAGGGTTAAAGGTTACAGTGAGAGACCTGAGCTAAAAAAAATTGTAGATCATTGTTTTGAGCAATGGAGTGGTCTGCTGTGGTTATCTTTGTGTTTTCTCCCAGAGTTCTCATTATCTTGGGTTGTTTCGGGACCTCTGGTTTCTGTGATGGAGGACAGAGGACGGAGAGGGGAGCTGATGGTGGTATCAATGGAGTGGAGTTGAAAGAAGGAGCAATACAGTCACAAGGGCGGTATCTGACCAAACCCAGTGCAGTAATTGTTAAGAGATCTGCTATTGTGGAAACTTGGAGACAGTGTGAAGGTCTATCATCTGAAGATTATTGTATTTGTGAGTGTTGTGGGTCCTTAGTTGATGAGAATTGCATCCAGCAGTGCCAACCTAAGTATAACCAGTATTGGGGTGGGTATCCTTTAGAGGAATATCATACTATGGTGGGCAAAGTTTTAAACCAGACTGACTGTTGGGTGTGTTCTCATATGCCTCAGGTACAGCATAATGTAGGGTTAGTGCCGTTTCCATTAAATGTCTCTGAGGTTTTAGAATTACAACAAGGGAAGACACTGGATGGAAAATTTCTTAACACCAAACCACCTCATTTTAAACTCCACCAGTACCATGTAGATAAATCACTTTTATGTTTGAACATCACCAACTCCAATAAACCAGGAAGTTGGGAGCTGACTGGGAATAACCAGACAATGACCTTCTCACTAAGAGCTGATTATGAGCCTATAAATTTTCAACTGTTACGCACAATTAGGTTAAATGGGAGACACTTCCGGTATTGGTACACATTAAGTGACACCAAAGAAATGGTTGGCAGAGTACCAGAAGGGTACTGTGCCAGGGTTATACAACCAGAAATGTGTATTAGCCAGATGGGAGAACCTGAGATAGGATTGTTTGTGAGGGAAATGTGTTGGATGATCATGATGCATTCTATTCCTTATGTTCTCCCCGATGATGTATATTTTATATGTGGTAGAAAAGCGTATAAGTGGCTCTCTCCGAGTTTGAAAGTTTGTGTTACCTGGGAAGAGTAGTTCCAGGGGTTATGACCCTTACACATGGTGAAATGCTTGGTATTCATAAAAACACACCATCACCATATCTTCACACACAGTACGAACACCGTGAAAAGAGAAACATGATACCTGGTAATGTACATAAAGCCACACAGTTAATTAGTGAAACAACTGGCTTTCAAGTTGTAGTAGCATTGGATCCCACCAGGATCGCTCAGGGTACACTAAATTTCAGATATATCCAAGATCTTGCTAAATTAATAGATAATATCACAGAGATGTATGATGACACATTTAGGTACACAGGTAAGGAGTTACAGGCCTACAAGAAAGAACTTGTGCAACATAGGCTAGTGTTAAATTAATTAACAGCTGTCACTTGAGGGTATTGTTTAACTTTGGCCACCCAATTTGGTGTAAAGTGTTGCACATATATTACAAATAATACTAGTGACCCCAAGGAGGTGATAGACCGGAAGATGGACGAAATTCTGTTAAAATGGGAATTTCGGAAGAACCATAATGCTTCAGTGGCTGAAGTAGAGGAGAAGGTAGAAGAATGGGTTTCATGGTTGAACCCTGTGAAATGGTTCTCCGGTCTAGAAGAGTGGGTCCGGGAAATTGTTGCTAGCATAGGTAAACTCCTGATCCTCATATTGGTTGTCATCATAGTAATTGGCTTATGCGTCAAATGTGTTCCTACTATGTTGAAATGTTGAAAATGTAAAGATAAGGTGGATCAAAGGAATGAAATTATGATGGTGGCAGTAGTAACAACATGAATACTGAGATAAATGAAGGACTGCATTACAACCCTGAACTAGAATGTACCATCAGATGATCTATAGATTTAGACATGCATGAAATGTATTATGAAATGTTATTTTACACACCTTAAAGTCCCTATCCCCTTTCAAGACTTCCTTTATAGGGTAGGTGCATCCTCACATCTTTCCAATGATCTTCCAAGATCTGCGGTGTGCGTATAAGGGTAGTTTTATGTCCCTCCCAGAGACACATTATTGATGGTTTAAAGACCAAATTGTGCCATCCCCTAATATAACTTTAAATAATATTTCATAGTGTATGACCAAATAAATTTAAGACCAGAGTGTGATAGCGTATTGTTTGCTATCAAAGGGTGGACTGTCGAAGCCAGATGATTGGCTGATACCAGATCTTAAAGTAATATCGGGAGACGCCATCTTGTGTTGCCCCTGACGACGCCATCTTGCGTCGTCAGCATGAAACCATTGTGTGCGATGCTATATGCTATTATTAGCGTTGTACGTCCGCATTGCTACCGCATACTGTTAAAAGTCCTACCATACCCCATACACACATTAAATAAAACATAAAATATACAAGATGCACAGTGCACAGTTGCGTTGTTTACCAAAGCGCTCTACACATAAACGCACAACGCATATTAGCGACTCCATGCAATGTCCTTACACTTACACATACCAAAACTTATAAAAAGGTTCCTCCACATTAAAAGCTAAATATTAGAGGTTTTATTAGCAAATACTTATGTTGTGAAATGTAAGGTATATGATATTTAAGGTATATAAGCTAGTAGACATATCATGTTTGGTACCATTCTAAACCACTGTTTATTTGCAGATTTCTGGTTCAACCTACAAGGAAATCGCATCATGTGTTCGCAAGATATGAACAATATGAACAATATGAAAATAGTGGTTAGAATGTGAAAATGTATGAATTGTTTCTACTAGTTTAAACCAGTTCGGGAAAACCACACAAAGAAACATCTGAGGAACTGGGACATACCCCTAATGATGCTATTTGAACTATCCAATGACCTGCATTGTACCAGAATGTCCAGGAGCCAGACCCAATGGAAATCCGTTAACTAGTTTCTTTGTTCTGGGAGGGTATATAGCTTGCATGCTAGTTCTAGTTATCGATTCCTACCTATCGATTCCCATCTACCTATACCTTCTAAAATTGTTGCTATTTAGCGTTACAAGTCGCACAAGAAAATAAATGCTTTCAGACTTAGAGTGTGGTTCCAAAGCACAAAAAGTTATTATTCAATATAAAAACAGATGATTACACACTGTGATCTAAATACAATTAGCGCAAATAAATCATACAGACCCAAGGTACAGTTGTTACACACGCACGCGCTCTGGACCCTGATACTGGCATCAATATAGAAACCTCCATCAACAGCAAGGTAAGAAGACTGGCATCCAAGTTTAGAGAGCCCACATATATACACTAGCAGAGATAGGCAATACAATAGAGCAGTTTGGCATGATTCCATTGGTTCTTCTTCATGGTTCTTCTGTTACAGTATAGTTCATAGGTCAATTCGAATGGGCAAAAACTAGCCTCCAACAGCCCTTTGTGTCCTTTTTCCCGCTGCATAATAAATCTAAGCTGGTTACACTACAGAGTACATTTTAATGTTTAACTCTCTATAGTCCATAGTTTGCAGACACATGTTGCGATCTTCTCACTGATGGTACCGGAAATCTGCAAAGACACAGTGGATCAGTACAACACCAAACACAGTCTGCTTACCATGTACTAAACCTTAGATATCAAATTACATTTATTTCACAACATTAATAATACTGAATAAACCTTGAATATTACACTTTAATGCTAGGGAACCTTTTATGTAAGTGTGCAGTGTGTAAGTATTGGTGTTTTGGGAAAAGACGCTAGTTAGCGTTGTGCGACTACGTGTTTGTGGAGTACACCATGGTACGTGTTTTGCAGGGTTGATCATTTTATGTTTTAGTGACTGTCTGTATTTATATGGTGAGGACTTTTAACTTCTTTCTTTTACATGGGATTCACACAATGCTAAATAATAGCATCGCCGTATGTACTTATAATGGGCAAGATTCACTAAAATGGCACTGGGGCGGCCATTAAATCGTGCAGATTTAATTTTAAACCGATCCTGTCTCAGCCAATTATCCAGTTTTGATAGTCCACCCTTTGATAGCAAACAACATGCTATCATACTCTGATTTTTAAAATTAATTTAGGCTTACATTATGACATATTATTTAATGTTAATTTATGGGATGGCACAAAGTGATTCTTAATCCATCAATAATGTGTCTCTAGGAGAGGACATAAAACTATCCTTATACACACACTGCGGATCTTGGGAGATCATGGGAAAGATGTGGGGATGCACCAATCCTATAAGGGAAGCCTTGAGGGGGGATAGGGACGTACATTATTTAAGATGTTTTAAAATAACATTTTAATAACACTTTTTATGCATGTCTAAATCTTATACATCATATGATGGTACCTTCTAGTTCAGGGTTGTAATGCAGTCCTACATTTACCGCAGTATTCATATTGTTACTACTGACCACCATCATAATTTCATTCCTTCGGTTTACCTTATCTTTAAATTTTCCACATTTCAACACACCTGACACATAAGCCAATTACTATGATGACAACCAGTATGAGGATCCGGAGTTTACCTATACTCGCAATCATTTCCTGGACCAACTCTCCTAGACCAGAGAACCATTTCACAGGGTTCAACCAAGAAACCCATTCCTCTACCTTCTCCTCTACTTCAGCCACTGAAGCATTATGGTTCTTTCAAAATTCCCATTTCAGCTGCAGAATTTCATCCATCTTCCGGTCTATTACCTCCTTGGGATTGCTGGTATCGTTTGTAATGTAAGTGCAACATTTTACACCAAATTGGGTGGCCAAAGTTACGCAATACCCTCCAGTGGCAGCTGTTAAATAATTTAAGACTAATCTATGTTGCATGAGTTCTTTCTTGTAAGCTTGCAACTCCCTGCCTGTATACCTGAATGTGTCATCATACATCTCGGTGATATTATCTATTAATTTAGCAAGATCTTGGATATATCTGAAATTTAGTGTACCCCGAGCGATCCTGGTGGGATCCAATGCTACCAAAACTTGAAAGCCAGTTGTCTCACTAATTAACTGTGTGGCTTTATGCACGTCACCAGGTATCATATTTCTTTTGTCTCTGTGTTCATACTGTGTGTGAAGATATGGTGATGGTGTGTTTTTATGAATACCAAGCATTTCACCATGTGTAAGGGTCATAACTTCTGGGACTACTCTTCCCAGGTAACATAAACCTTCGGAACTCGGAGAGAGCCACTTATACGCTTTCCTTCCACATATAAAATATACATCATCAGGGAGAACATAAGGAATATAATGCATCATAATCATCCAACACATTTCCCTCACAAACAATCCTATCTCAGGTTCTCCCATCTGGCTGATACATGTTTCTGGTTGTATAACCCTGGCACAGTACCCTTCTGGTATTCTGCCAACCATTTCCTTGGTGTTACTCAGTGTATATTTATAACGGAAGTGTCTTCCACCTGACCTAATTGTGCGTAACAGTTCATAATTCATAGGCTCGCGATCAGCTCTTTGTGAGAAGGTCATCGTCTGGTTATTCCCTGTCACCTCCCAACTTCCTGGTTTATTGGAGTTGGTGATGTTTAAACATAAAAGTGTTTTATCTACCTGGTACTGGTGGAGTTTAAAATGGGGTGGTTTGGTGTTAAGAAATTTTCCATCCAGTGTCTTCTCTTTTTGCAATTCTAAAATTTCAGAGATATTTAATGGGAATGGCACTAACCCTACATTATGCTGTCCTTGGGGCACGTGAGAGCACACCCAACAGTCAGTTTGGTTCAAAACCTTGCCCACCATGGTATGATAATCCTCTAAAGGATACCCACCCCAATACTGGTTATACTTTGGTTGGCACTGTTGGATTCATCTTTCGTTGACTACGGTCCCACAGAACTTACACATACAATAATCCTCAGATGATAGACCTTCACACTGTCTCTGAGTATCCAGAATAGCAATTAACAATTACTGTACTAAGATTGGTCAGACACTCCCCTGATTGGGATAGCACTCCTCCTCTCGACTCCACTCCATCAATACTGCCATTAGCTCCCATCTCCTCTATCGGTCCCCCGTCACAGAAACCAGAAATCCCCGAACAAACCAGGATGATGGAAACTCTGGAAGAGAATACAAAAATGAACACAGCAGACCAGTCCATTGCCGTAGCAAGGATCTACAAATTGCTTTAGTTCAGATATCTCACTTCAACCTTTTAACCCTCCTGGAACAAACTCACGATCGACAGGTCCACGTTATCTGCCTCATCTCCGCCTTGTATCTCCACCGGTTGGTTGACCTTCTTACAGTGAGTTTAATGGATCCAGGTATCTCTCTCCACCACCTTCAATGAGGTTGTACTTGTCAACAACACCTGATATGGACCTTCCTACCGATCAGTCAAACAACCTGAACGCAAGAAATTTCTGATCATAACAAATTCCCCTGGTTCAAAATCATGACAGTTTGTTTCAGGCATATCATGTGACAATAATTTCAGTTACTGCTGTTGCTGTTTTAACTGTTTACTCATTGTTATAAGATACCTTACAGTTACCTCGTTGTTACCTTTCAAATCTTCCTGCGGACTTATAATCAAATGAGGTTGTCTACCAAACAGTATTTCAAAGGGGGACAGATTAAGAGGAGGCCTAGGAGTTGTCCTGATACTATGAAGGACAAGTGGTAGTGCTTCTGGCCAACATAGTCCAGTTTCCGCCATGATTTTACTTAATTTGTTTTTAATAGTCCCGTTCATCCTCTCCACCTTAGCACTGGCTTGTGGTCGGTAGGGGGTATGAAGTTGACTATTAATACCCATCAGATTACACATATTTTGGAAAACATCACCTGTGAAATGAGTACCCCTATCACTTTCAATAATTCTAGGGATACCGTATCTGCATACAAACTCTTGAACAATTTTCTTGGCAGTAAACACAGCAGTATTAGTGGCAGCTGGGTATGCCTCAACCCAATTAGAAAACACATCCGTGCACACTAATACATACTTGAGATTCCTGCAGGGTGGTAATTGGTTGAAATCAATATGTATTACCTGAAAAGGTCCGTCAGTCGGAGGAATGTGGGATGGTTCGGTAGGGATCGTTTTCCCAATGTTTTTCCTCAAGCAGGTCAGACAGGACATTGCTCTCTTCTCCGATTGAGAAGAAAAACCCGGTGCGCACCAGTATGCTCTCACCAATTTGCACATACCTTGCTTTCCCAGGTGAGTCAGACCATGTGCTGCCTCAGCCAGGCTCGGGTAGTACCCCTTGGGAGCCACTGGCTTACCTTGTCCATCTCTCCAGAGTCCAGAGGACTCTTGCCCACATCCCTTGGGCTTCCAGACTGCCTTTTCCTGAATGGAACACAAATTTTGCATCTCAATTAATTTCAGCATATCAATTGTTTGAAAAGTCATCATTTGTTCAGTTGGTACATTAATTTTTTAACCCTGCTGCCCATTTTGCAGCTTCATCTGCCCTGTTGTTGCCCAGTGACACCGGCTCATCCTCACATGTATGGGCTTTACACTTAATTACCGCTACTCTCTTGGTCAATGGATTGCTGTCAATAGTCCTTTTATATGTCTGGAATGTGCAATTGGTGTACCTGCTGCTGTCATAAATTTTCTCAGACGCCAATAGAGCGCCGAATTCATGTACTACCCCAAAGGCGTACCTAGAGTCAGTGTAGATATTAGCAGATTTACCTTCCGCTAAGTCACACGCCTTCTTTAGTGCCACCAGTTCCGCCACTTGGGCCAAGTGTGGTGGGCCTAAAGGTTCGGCCTCTATAACATCCTCGTCATTTACCACAGCATAACCTGTACATAACTCTCCAGTGTCAGTTTGTCTATGACAACTCCCATCCATGTAAAATGTCACATCTACATTTTCTAAAGGTGTATCCCGTATGTCAGGTCTTGCAGTAAAGGTTTGATTCAGATATTCCATACAATCATGTGCATCAATATACCTGCAGAACTCACCTTTCGCCAGCGACTCACCTCTCTCCACCCTTTGTGCATCATGTTGCACATATGGTAAATACGTAGCTGGATTTAACGTACTGCACCTTTTGATGGTGATGTTTGCAGGTGCTATTAAGGCTAGTTCCCATTTTGTGAATTTAGCTGAGGAGACATGTCTGGTTTGGGCAGAGTTTAGCAAAGCAGATACAGCATGGGGAGTATAGACAATCTTATCATGGCCTAGTACCACATCCTCACTCTTACTGACCAATAGAGCAGTTGCTGCTACACTTCTTAAACACGTTGGGAGTGATCTTGCCACAGTGTCCAATTGTGCACTGTAGTATGCTACGGGCCTACTGGCATCACCATGTTTTTGTGTGAGGACACCTGCTGCACAACCATCAGCTTCCGTACAATACAAATCAAAAGGTTTTTCATAATCAGGTATTCCCAATGCAGGTGCTCTTGTCAGACTATCCTTAAGATTAAGGAAAGTCTGCTCTGATTCCTCTGTGTGTATGACACGATCGGGCTTTGAGGAAGAGACTAAATCCTGTAATGGCAAGGCCAAAATAGAAAGACCTGGCATCCACATTCTGCAGTATCCACACATTCCCAAGAAGGTATGAATTTGCTGTTGATTCTGCGGCAGTGTCATGTTCTGTATGGCTTGGATTCTGTCATTGTCAGATGTTGTAACCCCTGGGTTAGGCAATGTCCCAAGAATTTAACCCTGGACTGGCATGGCTGTAGTTTGTCCTTAGCAACCTTGTGTCCTGTTTGCAAGAGATGAAGCAATAAAAGCTTAGTATCATTTAATCATGACATAAAAAAATCAGAACATAACAATAAATCGTCCACATATTGTATTAGAACATATCCATTGGCAGGTTGAAAAGATTGTAAACAGTCATGTAAGGCCTGGGAGAAGATACTGGGGCTGTCTATGAAACCCTGGGGCAATCGTGTCCATGTGTATTGTACACCCCTGTATGTAAAAGCGAATAGGTACTGACAGTCAGGATGAAGAGGTACAGAGAAGAAAGCAGAACAGAGGTCAATGATAGTGAAATGGGTTGCATTTAGTGGGATCTGCATAAGAATGACAGCTGGATTTGGCACTATGGGAAACTGGTTCTCTACTACCTTATTAACCCCTCTAAGGTCTTGTACCAGCCTATAACTCCTCCCACCACTCTTCTTCACAGGAAAGATGGGACTGTTGGCTACACTTGCTGTACTGACTAAAATTCCCTGCTGTAATAATCGCTCAATTATGGGGTAAATCCCTAACTGTACCTCCTGTTTTATTGGGTACTGGGGAATTTTTGGAGCTTGCCTACCGCTTTTTAGATTTACCATTACTGGAGCTACGTTTGCCATTAATCCAGTGTCCTGTCCATCCTTGGTCCAAAGTGAATCTGGAATTTGGGATAACATTTGATCTACCTGTGATGGATTTTTACCTGAAGCGGTAGAGTGATACATTATCCTTTGGGGAGTGTCCACCATATCCCTCACCTCATGCGCAGCTCTCTCTGGGATATCTAGAAATATACCATCAGGGGTACAATATATAACAAATCCCTTCCCAGTAGGTTAGTAGGAGCCACTGCTGCCAGGAGAAAAGAATGCCTGGTATGCAATGGCCCGATAGTGACCTCTGTGGATTTGGTTAAAGGATAATGTTGCACTTTACTCGTTACACCCATTGCTGGTACTGTCTCGCTGGTCACCTGTAAATTAGCTGGAGAATTTATCACTGATCTGGTCTCCCCTGTGTCTACTAGAAAAGGAAATTTAGTACCAGCTACATCAACCATCATTACCGGTTCTTCCCTAGTACTTCCCGTTAACCTGACTATCTGTAGACTACAGGTATGACCTGACCCCTAGCGTTGACTCTCACTCTCCAATACAGTATTTAAGGCCACAATTGGAGCTGGTGACTGTGGGAAATTTCCTGTACTCTGTGTATAACCCTTATGAGGATATCCAGGTTCTCCCTGGTTAGGGAGTCCTACCTTCTTCACCTTACAGTTCCTACTTACATGTCCCACTTGGTTGCAGTTGAAGCACCTTTGTGAGTAGGGTGGGTGAAAGGGTTGCTGTGTGGGTTGAGCGGTAGGGAAAGATTGTGGGTGTGGATAAGGATGTTGAGGGTAAAATGGTGGTTGTGGATAGTATGGGTTTGAGGCTGTGTGTGTTAAGTGGGTTAGGGCTGTGTTTGTGGTGGAGCAGGTTTGGTGAGGACGTGTAGCTGTGCAGTTGCATGTGTGTCTGGTGGCTGTAATGTTACAGTCATTCCTTCTAGAGCTTGAATACTAACAGCCATTAGCTTCTCGCTCTGGGTCTCTCTCTTTTTGAGGATGTTTTTATCATGTTCAATAGCGGATTCTATGAGTGTGTCTACAGTAACTACTCTCCAGCCAGGTAGTTAGGTCTGAACTCGGGTCTTTAGATTCTCTTTTAGACCATCCATAAGTACAGTGATGATCATTCCCCTGTGATGAGTGCTATCTTTAATATTCTCTATCCCAGTGTACTGGGTGATAGCCTGCAGAGCTCAGTTACAATAATCTTCTGCAGATTCACTCTCTTTTTGTTTTATGGTGAAAATTTTACTCCAGTTAACTACTACAGGAAAATATACACCCAATTGAGTTATTATGCGGGTAATGTTACCTTGGTTACTCTCGTCTGTTATGGGACCATCTCCATCCAATACGCAATCCGTGATAAACTTTTTCACGTCGGTATTGTGTGAAAGACAAGCCCTTAACAGCACTCGCCAATCTTTATTGGTTGGCTCATGAGCACTACCCAAATTTTTCAAAAATATTTGGCACTTGGCTAATTCCTTTTTAGGAACATGGAAATCATTCATTATGGAATTTAGCTCTGCTCTTGTCCAAGGACAATGCATTGCTACCTCCCTTGTGGGCACTACACCGTTCGCATCCGCATTCCCATTCGGAACAGTTATTGTCCGGATGGGATGCAAACCGGCCGCACTGCTACTTTTGACTTTGTTACCTGGCACGGGATTGAGTCTATTACTGCTACGTATGTGATTAACAACTTCCTCTACGGGTCCAGTGGATGTTAACACTTCCTGTACTATCACTGATGAAGATGGCGGCACCACTTGTGCTTGTTGTGATGGAGCATCTAACATGTGTACAGCATGGGAAATGGCAGACATAACAACAGGTTCATCATCTGCATCATAAACATTTTCTTTGTGATTGCTCAAGAGAGGGTACAAGATACTTGTTACATTTTTATGGGTTTTTACAATGACTGTACCTGCACCCCCATCTGCATTAGGTGGTGGTGGTGTGCATGAACCACTGGCAGTACCTTCTGCAATGCTACCTTGCTGCACGTGCGCGCTATCTCACGGCACGCACGCACCGCAGTTTAGCGCTGCATGTGTTCTCTCCTGTAACGTGCTCGCAATGCTAGTTTGCGTTGCGTGCACACCTTTAAGCCACGCATCCCCCTCACACTGCCACAACTTTAATCACTAGTTATATTTTACCTTTTTCATTCGAGAGCGCACCATACAGATGCTAGCTCGGACATTGTACAATACCTAGGCGCTATATAGATGTATTAAATATTCAGAGGTAGATACATCCCTTTTCAAATTTGAAAACTTTACTCCTTCTCCTCTTCCTTTCTTTATTCAGGCAGCAGTTTGATGTTAAATGACCTTCTAAAAATCAGTTGACATGTGGAAAAATATATCCATGTATCAATATTCAAATGACGAATTCCAATCTTAGTTCATAAAGCAAAGAGGCCAATATCCCCAAATCCCTTGTGACACACCAGCGTACCCCACTCACAGCAGAAACACGATGTGTACTCCTCAAAAGGTTTCTTTTAAAGATCCCGTCACCCAGAAAATTCAGAGAGATATATAAACAGTATCTTGCGTACCATAACTCACATCAAAACGTACAGAGACACCATATATAAAGGTTTCTTTGGTAGAAAGATACAACAGGCGTACCGAAACTCACAATCAAAATGGTGGTTATATACTCATAATGGTTTCTTTACTTCCGTCAGGGCAATGTAATCTCCCAAAAATGGAATCAGTAGATACCGGGTTAAAAAAAACGGTTTATTACCAACAAACTTGGTTCCACAACATATTTAAAACCATATACATCAATAGTACAAAAAATAAAATAAAAATCACATTAAAATAAACAATGGCAAATGATCTCCCTTGTGGGTAATGTCATATGAAAAAGGTTTGGGCAAAAATAGATCGCAAAAAGGACCCAAAGCTTAGAAAGACATACCTCACCACAGGGGATCTGAAAAACAAGTTCACACTTCCTAGTCGACGCGCATTTCGGCTCATACAAGAGCCTTTTTCAAGACATGTGGAGAAGTGTGATACAGACTACTATTTAAGCTCAGGTCCGCCAATCACGTTATCTCGTGAGGCAAACCCCCTAAACAAAAAACAATCCGAGTATGCCAAACTCACGTGTTGGGTAATGTAACTGCTTTGCATAATGTATTTACCGGAAGCGGCTGGATATAGCGTTACCCGCAAGTATCAGAGAGCAAGGTCGCATCACAAGTCGGGCGGAAGTGACGCGACGCTTACCGCCGGAAGCGGAATTTCCTTATCGCTTAGCAATGGAATGCAAGCGTATTGAGTCCCAACAATGTAAGTGGCAAACCCGGATATTAAGGCTGGACATGACGCAAAAATATCAATTTACAAAAACTGAAACACATATTATGAAAAACATGAAATAAAACATCTATCGGGATAAATTATTACATTCATATTGCTACATGATTGATCAAATTAAATTATTATCACTATAGTAACAGAATATGACGCCGGCATTTCACCTAATGTCATAAAACAGTTATATATATTCAAAATATGTAGTATTCAGATCTTCATTTTCAAAGTTTTCCCGATTAAATGTATAATCCATAGATCTTCATGAAGTCCCAAGCCATGAAAAATATAAAAATGAACAACAAAAAAAACATTAAGAATCATATCATAATAAAAAGTTTATACAAAAAGAACAGATTATAGGAACCATTTTAACTCAAAATCTTTATTTAACCCTAAGGGTGCAAGAGTCTTCAAGGAAAAAATACATTTCATTTCAGCCTTAGCCAGCATAGTGGCTATGTCTCCTGATCTAAGGTTACCTTTTATTGCTTTTAATCCATAGAAACCCATTATACCATCCAAGGAACTGCCATGAAATTCCTTGAAATGCATAGCTAGGGCATGGGTCTCTAGACCCTTCTTTATATTTCGTAAGTGTTCACTTAATCTGACTTTTAATGGTCTAGAAGTACGACAAATATAAAATGTATTGAATTTACATTGGATCCCATATACTATATTTTTACTATTGCAGGTTATAAAATCTTTGACACGATAATCATCTCCATTACTTTTAACTATTTCTATTTTATTTCTTCCATCCCCTTTGATGGACTTACACCCTAAACAAGAGCCACATCTAAAGAAACCTTTAGAGAGGATTTTAGTTCTACTGTTAGATGGTTCAAGAAAACTTTTTACCAATTTGTTTTTAAGATTTGGGGCTTTTCTATATATACATGTTGGCTTATCTGGTATTAAAGTGCCTAAAATTGGATCTTTCTTGAGGATTCCCCAATGCTTTTTGAGGATTTTTTCGATATCCCTATGTTGCCTAGAGAAATCGGTAATAAAAGCCCATTGATACTTGTTATTTTTAGAAGAGGATTGGATTGTCTTCTCTTTGACGAGATCTTTCCGTTCTAACGTCTTCACTTTGTTGAAGGATTCATTAATGTTATCCTCATTATACCCACACACTTTAAATCTAACTTTCATCTCTTCAGCTTGTGTATGAAAGGTTTGTGGGTCTGAGCAATTCCTCCGTAACCTTTTTAGTTGGCCTGATGGAATTGAGTCAAGCCAGTTACTATGATGACACCTGGTCGTATTGATATAAGTCCCTGAGTCTGTCGGTTTAATATAGTTTTTTGTTTCCATTTTGCCGTCTTTTATATATACAGTAATGTCTAAGAAATTCAAACTTATTTGACTAATTTCAAAGGTCAAAAAAATGTTTCTGTCATTGTTATTTAAATAGTTACAAAAATTATCCAAACTCGACCTATCCCCCTTCCACACAAAAAATATGTCATCTATATACCTACGATAGGACACCAAGCCCGCCCCGAGCGTGCCACTACCCCAAACGGCTTCCTCCTCCCACATACCCATGAAGAGGTTGGCGTAGCTCGGAGCAAACTTGGTGCCCATCGCGGTACCTGTTTTCTGTAAGAAGTATTCATCTTTGAACAGAAAAAAATTATTCATCAAAATGAAATCAATACCTTCTAAAAGGAAGCATTGTAAATCCTTTGATAGATCTGAGGTGTTAAGAAAATGTTTAGCGGCTGCAATTCCTAAATCGTGCCTAATGATGGTATAGATTGTACTCACATCTGACGTTACCATGAAAAAATCATTCTCCCATTTAATATCTTCAAGAGAAATTAAAAAATCTTTTGTTTCTCTCAAATGGGATCTATTATGGACTACTAGGGGTTGGAGATAGAAATCGATAAATTCTGACAAATTCGAGGAAACAGTCCATACCAGAGATAATTGGTCATCCTGGTGGATTGCATAAACTCTTATGCACTTTTGGCAACACGTAAATCACTGGTGTGACAGGTTTTTCAATCAGAATGAATGATGCTTCCTTATGTGTTAAAGTACCCTTATGTTTGTATTTATCTATCAAATTCTTTAGTTTATTGCAAATGGTATTTGTAGGATCTCCACGTAATGTTTTATAAATTTGTGTATCTTGTAATTGTCTATAAACTTCTCCCTCATAGTCTTTTATATTTAATAATACCACTTCTCCACCTTTATCGGTGGGTTTCACAATAAGATCTTTATTATCTTTTAAACTTTTTAAAGCTTTTCTTTCCTTCGCTGTTAAATTGCACCTATTTTTTTGAGATGTATTATTGTTCTTCTATATTAAATTTTTCGAAATCTCCTAACACTAAAGCATTGAAAGTATCCAAAAATGGGACCCTAACATGTTGTGGATAAAAAATTGATTTTGGACGAAACGGAGTGACAGACATCTCTTCCGTCGGTATCTCATTATGAAAAAATGTTTTAATTGTTAATTTCCGACACTCAAAAATTTATTCGGAAATTAACAATTAAAAAATTTTTGTGAGTGGGATACGCTGGTGTGTCACAAGGGATTTGGGGATATTGGCCTCTTTGCTTTATGAACTAAGATTGGAATTCGTCATTTGAATATTGATACATGGATATATTTTTCCACATGTCAATTGAATTTGAGGAGAAGGTCATTTAACATCAAACTGCTGGCTGAATAAAGAAAGGAAGAGGAGAAGGAGTAAAGTTTTCAACTTTGAAAAGGGATGTATCTACCTCTGAATATTTAATACATCTATATAGCGCCTAGGTGTAGTTCTTTTTTTTGATATTTGTGTATAATACTATTCATTTGTGGGTGTGGTAACACTCACTATCATTGAGAACTCCCGTTATTGGCGGCTGTGCGCAGACCTGGTGGAAACCTCTTTTACTATACTGTGTATTGTACAATACCTCCTTATCAAAGCTGCCAATTCTGGGGAAAGGTCTAACACTCTTCATCGTCATTTTAAACCATACATCACAGTACTTAGTCGCATCAGCACTGTACTTAGTATGCATAATATGCCGTGCCGACCCAGGCTCTTCCAACAGCAGCACATCATCTAACATCTCTAGCGTTTGCTTGGCTCCCATTCTGGGAGAACCTAAGCTTTTCAATAGAGATTTAGACTGGTGAAAGACAGTAAAGATACTTTCACTTACCGGTGGACGATATTAACAGGATGCGCCCACACACCTATGGAAGAATAACCAGGCTGCTTCCACGCACCTAATTCCTTTTTGACTACCTTTCAACTGCTAGCATGTAGGCATTCCAATAACACCTACCCTTTCCAGTGATTTCATCCACCCTCTACAGTTCACAATCACAATTTAGCCAAATCTCTGCGGTTCAATTACAAATGCTCAAATAACCCTAACTGATCACTGAATACTGTAATCACACTGAGAGCCGAAACTACAACACAGACAACAACTACACCTGCTTATGTGTATAGACTGCGGTATCTACTACCGAGCCACTAGGCCGACACCAGACGCCTAGCACTTAAGGGTCATACCCTTAACTAGGGAACATGTTACCCCTACCAACAAATATTCACTGTTACACACCCTTTTCCTGCGCAGAAAAATACACGTTTTCCCAGACTAGGGCAACACTGATCAAGGTATTTACAACAATGCTATCTATCAATATCACCGTGCACTCTCAACGGCTTTGTTTAAAACACGTGGCAGCAATACAGGAAATACATATACGCTATTGTGCGACTAGTCTGATACACACTGATGCGACTACTACACAAAACATATTATTACCCTTACGCTACTGTGCGACTTCCCCTTTTAAACATAAAAATCTATCAATGAAGGAAAACAAACTTTTCCTCCTTTGTCCCTGTTCTAATCAGCGCTCCTTAAGCCACAATAATGGGTAGCGGACTCTCGTCAACAAAGTGGTAGCAGATTTTCGAAGGCATAATGCATTCTCCTGCTATGCTGCCTTCACCCTTTTGCTGAGAGTTCGCTGACCGAGTGTTACAAGTGACTGGTAGCGTGATTCACACTGCGAGCCCCCAACTCTAGATTCCTACCTATCGATTCCTACCTACCTATACCTTCTAAAATTGTCGCTATTTAGCGTTATGAGTCGCACAAGAAAATAAATGCTTTCAGACTTTGAGTGTGGTTCCAAAGCATAAAAAACGTATTATTCAATATAAAAACAGATGGTTACATGATGTGATCTAAATACAATTAGCGCAAATAAATCATACAGACCCAAGGTACAGTTGTTACATACGCACGCGCTCTGGACCCAGATACCGGCATCAATATAGAAACCTCCGACAATAGCAAGGCAAGAAAACTGGCATCCAAGTTTAGAAAGCCCACATATATACACTAGCAGAGATAGGCAATACAATAGAACACTTTGGCATGATTTCATTGGTTCTTCTTCCTGGTTCTTCTGTTACAGTATAGTTCATAGGTCAATTTGAATGGGCACAAACCAGCCTCCAACAGCCCTTTGTGTCCTTTTTCCCGCTGCATAATAAATCTAAGCTGGTCCCATCATATGTATTGGGCTGTATCGTTTATTTTGTATTTAATTGTCTTTGATACCAGAGTGGTAAAAAATATTATAATTTGTATAGAGCAGCATGAACAACACAGCTCCATTGTATAATTACTGTAAGTTTTCTTGTTTTATATTATTGAGTATTTTATTTTCGGAACTGTAATTCTTAGATGATGTGCATCATTTTGTAAGCAAAAATAATGATGAACATTGAAGTTACCCATTTCCCACTGACTATATACAGTAACCCATTTGTTGCTAACTACACAGTTACTATTTACATAAAGTTTTTTTTATCATTTGCCCATGAACATAATACTGTTATTATATAATGTCCATTATGATGAAATATAAATATTCTTCTAGAATTCTGTAGGCTGGTCCCATACTCGCACATTTACCACTTTTATGGCTCCAGCTTCATGCACATGTCCCATCAGATCATCAAAATAATGACTTCTGCAAAGAGTATTTAAGGAGACATGGGTGCTGTTCTTCTTGTGGGAATCATGACTTGCCAACCAGTGAAATCATGTTAGTTAGGGATGTTTTGCATGTGATGTGGGTGGAGTGAGATATGTGGATGAGGATAGAGGCAATGATGTGAGGAGAGGGATAGAGGTGAGCGGAATAGCACAAAGCAAGAGTTAGATAGTGGAATAAGCTTTAAAAAATATATACCAGTAAAACTAATGGATGAGCGATTGTGGGGCACAGTGGCATGAGCAGTGCACATTTATATTTAGGCAGAGTATTCGCTCATAATGCTAAAGGCTATACAAAATCTAAATAAGCCATTGGCCATTAAAATATAAAGGATGTAGTTATAGTAATGGCCAGTAGATGGCATTGATAAGCTGTTTTTCTCATTGTAATGACATCACACTGAGAGAGATTCCTATGTTAGAGAGCAGGATGTTTTCCTTGCCGGGCACTGTGGTGTGTGTCTGTAATCCCAGCTACTTGGGAAGTTGAGGCTGGAGGAGTGTTTGAGTCCAGGAGTTCTGGTCCCCATTGAACTATGTTGATTGGGTGTCCACACTAAGTTCAGCATCAATATGGTGACTCTGGGGGAGCTCAGAGCTACCAGGTTGCTTAAAAAGAGGTGAAGTGGCCCAGGTTGGAAACAGAGCAGGTCAAACCCCCTGTGCTTATCAGTAGTGGGATTGCACCTGTGAATAGCCAGTGTAGAGCAGCCTGGACAACAAAGCACAACACAGTTTCTTTATTATGTTGTTTTACTCATTAATTTTTATGATAATTTGATACCAGAGTCTGAAAGAATATTTACTATAATTTGTATATAGAGCAGCATGAACTACACAGCTCCATTGTATCATTACTGTAAGTTTTCTTGTTTTATATTATTGAGTATTTTTTTTTTCAGAACTGTCATTCTTAGATGATGTGCATCATTTTGTAAGCAAAAATAATGATGAACATTAAAGTTACCCATTTCCCACTGACTATATACAGTAACCCATTTGTTGCTAACTACACAGTTACTATTTAAATAAAGCTTTTTTATCATTTGCCCATGAACATAATACTGTTATTATATAATGTCTAATATGATGAAATATAAATATTCTTCTAGAATTCTGTAGGCTGGTCCCATACTCGCACATTTACCACTTTTATGGCTCCAGCTTCATGCACATGTCCCATCAGATCATCAAAATAATGACTTCTGCACAGAGTATTTAAGGAGACATGGGTGCTGTTTTTCTTGTGGGCATCAGTGACTTACCAACCAGTGAAATCATGTTAGTTAGGGATGTTTTGCATGTGATGTGGGTGGAGTGAGATATGTGGATGGGGATAGAGGCAATGATGTGAGGAGAGGGATAGAGGTGAGCGGAATAGCACAAAGCAAGTGTTAGATAGTGGAATAAGCTTTAAAAAATATATACCAGTAAAACTAATGGATAAGCGATTGTGGGGCACAGTGACATGAGCAGTGCACATTTATATTTAGGCAGAGTATTCGCTCATAATGCTAAAGGCTATACAAAATCTAAATAAGCCATTGGCCATTAAAATATAAAGGATGTAGTTATAGTAATGGCCAATAGATGGCATTGATAAGCTGTTTTTCTCATTGTAATGACATCACACTGAGAGAGATTCCTATGTTAGAGAGCAGGCTGTTTTCCTTGCCTGCACTGTGGTGTGTGTCTGTAATCCCAGCTACTTGGGAAGCTGAGGCTGGAGGAGTGTTTGAGTCCAGGAGTTTTGGTCCCCATTGAGCTATGTTGATTGGGTGTCCACACTAAATTCAGCATCAATATGGTGACTCTGGGGGAGCTCAGAGCTACCAGGTTGCTTAAAAAGAAGTGAACCGGCCCAGGTTTGAAACAGAGCAGGTCAAACCCCCTGTGCTTATCAGTAGTGGGATTGCACCTGTGAATAGCCAGTGTAGAGCAGCCTGGGCAACAAAGCACAACACAGTTTCTTTATTATGTTGTTTTACTCATTAATTTTTATGATAATTTGATACCAGCGTGGTAAAAAATATTTATTATAATTTGTATATAGAGCAGCATGAACAACACAGCTCTATTGTATCATTACTGTAAGTTTTCTTGTTTTATATTATTGAGTATTTTTTTTTTCAGAACTGTCATTCTTAGATGATGTGCATCATTTTGTAAGCAAAAATAATGATGAACCTTAAAGTTACCCATTTCCCACTGACTATATACAGTACCCCATTTGTTGCTAACTACACAGTTACTATTTAAATAAAGTTTTTTTATCTTTTGCCCATGAACATAATACTGTTATTATATAATGTCCAGTATGATGAAATATAAATATTCTTCTAGAATTCTGTAGGCTGGTCCCATACTCGCACATTTACCACTTTTATGGTTCCAGCTTCATGCACATGTCCCATCAGATTATCAAAATAATGACTTCTGCACAGAGTATTTAGGGAGACATGGGTGCTGTTTTTCTTGTGGGCATCAGTGACTTACCAACCAGTGAAATCATGTTAGTTAGGGATGTTTTGCATGTGATGTGGGTGGAGTGAGATATGTGGATGGGGATAGAGGCAATGATGTGAGGAGAGGGATAGAGGTGAGCGGAATAGCACAAAGCAAGAGTTAGATAGTGGAACAAGCTTTAAAAAATAAATACCAATAAAACTAATGGATGAGCGATTGTGGGGCACAGTGGCATGAGCAGTGCACATTTATATTTAGGCAGAGTATTCGCTCATAATGCAAAAGGCTATACAAAATCTAAATAAGCCATTGGCCATTAAAATATAAAGGATGTAGTTATAGTAATGGCCAGTAGATGGCATTGAAAAGCTGTTTTTCTCATTGTAATGACATCACACTGAGAGAGATTCCTATGTTAGAGAGCAGGCTGTTTTCATTGCTGGGCACTGTGGTGTGTGTCTGTAATCCCAGTTACTTGGGAGGCTGAGGCTGGAGGAGTGTTTGAGTCCAGGTGTTCTGGTCCCCATTGAGCTATGTTGATTGGGTGTCCACACTAAGTTCAACGTCAATATGGTGACTCTGGGGGAGCTCAGAGCTACCAGGTTGCTTAAAAAGAGGTGAACCGGCCCAGGTTGGAAACAGACCAGGTCAAACCCCCTGTGCTTATCAGTAGTGGGATTGCACCTGTGAATAGCCAGTGTAGAGCAGCCTGGACAACAAAGCACAACACAGTTTCTTTATTATGTTGTTTTACTCATTAATTTTTATGATAATTTGATACCAGAGTGGTAAAAAATATTTATTATAATTTCTATATAGAGCAGCATGAACAACACAGCTCCTTTGTATCATTACTGTAAGTTTTCTTGTTTTATATTATTGAGTATTTTTTTTTTCAGAACTGTCATTCTTAGATGATGTGCATCATTTTGTAAGCAAAAATAATGATGAACATTAAAGTTACCCATTTCCCACTGACTATATACAGTAACCCATTTGTTGCTAACTACACAGTTACTATTTAAATAAAGTTTTTTTATCATTTGCCCATGAACATAATACTGTTATTATATAATGTCCAGTATGATGAAATATAAATATTCTACTAGAATTCTGTAGGCTGGTCCCATACTCGCACATTTACCACTTTTATGGCTCCAGCTTCATGCACATGTCCCATCAGATCATCAAAATAATGACTTCTGCACAGAGTATTTAAGGAGACATGGGTGCTGTTTTTCTTGTGGGCATCAGTGACTTACCAACCAGTGAAATCATGTTAGTTAGGGATGTTTTGCATGTGATGTGGTTGGAGTGAGATATGTGGATGGGGATAGAGGCAATGATGTGAGGAGAGGGATAGAGGTGAGCGGAATAGCACAAAGCAAGAGTTAGATAGTGGAATAAGCTTTAAAAAATATATACCAGTAAAACTAATGGATGAGCGATTGTGGGGCACAGTGGCATGAGCAGTGCACATTTATATTTAGGCAGAGTATTCGCTCATAATGCAAAAGGCTATACAAAATCTAAATAAGCCATTGGCCATTAAAATATAAAGGATGTAGTTATAGTAATGGCCAGTAGATGGCATTGATAAGCTGTTTTTCTCATTGTAATGACATCACACTGAGAGAGATTCCTATGTTAGAGAGCAGGCTGTTTTCATTGCCGGGCACTGTGGTGTGTGTCTGTAATCCCAGTTACTTGGGAGGCTGAGGCTGGAGGAGTGTTTGAGTCCAGGAGTTCTGGTCCCCATTGAGCTATGTTGATTGGGTGTCCACACTAAGTTCAGCATCAATATGGTGACTCTGGGGGAGCTCAGAGCTACCAGGTTGCTTAAAAAGAGGTGAACCGGCCCAGGTTGGAAACAGAGCATGTCAAACCCCCTGTGCTTATCAGTAGTGGGATTGCACCTGTGAATAGCCAGTGTAGAGCAGCCTGGACAACAAAGCACAACACAGTTTCTTTATTATGTTGTTTTACTCATTAATTTTTATAATAATTTGATACCAGAGTGGTTAAAAATATTTATTATAATTTGTATATAGAGCAGTATGAACAACACAGCTCCATTGTATCATTACTGTAAGTTTTCTTGTGTTATTTTATTGAGTATTTTTTTTTTCAGAACTGTCATTCTTAGATGATGTGCATCATTTTGTAAGCAAAAATAGTGATGAACATTAAAGTTACCCATTTCCCACTGACTATATACAGTAACCCATTTGTTGCTAACTACACAGTTACTATTTAAATAAAGTTTTTTTATCATTTGCCCATGAACATAATACTGTTATTATATAATGTCCAGTATGATGAAATATAAATATTCTACTAGAATTCTGTAGGCTGGTCCCATACTCGCACATTTACCACTTTTATGGCTCCAGCATCATGCACATGTCCCATCAGATCATCAAAATAATGACTTCTACACAGAGTATTTAAGGAGACATGGGTGCTGTTTTTCTTGTGGGCATCAGTGACTTACCAACCAGTGAAATCATGTTAGTTAGGGATGTTTTGCATGTGATGTGGTTGGAGTGAGATATGTGGATGGGGATAGAGGCAATGATGTGAGGAGAGGGATAGAGGTGAGTGGAATAGCACAAAGCAAGAGTTAGATAGTGGAATAAGCTTTAAAAAATATATACCAGTAAAACTAATGGATGAGCGATTGTGGGGCACAGTGGCATGAGCTGTGCACATTTATATTTAGGCAGAGTATTCGCTCATAATGCAAAAGGCTATACAAAATCTAAATAAGCCATTGGCCATTAAAATATAAAGGATGTAGTTATAGTAATGGCCAGTAGATGGCATTGATAAGCTGTTTTTCTCATTGTAATGACATCACACTGAGAGAGATTCCTATGTTAGAGAGCAGGCTGTTTTCATTGCCGGGCACTGTGGTGTGTGTCTGTAATCCCAGTTACTTGGGAGGCTGAGGCTGGAGGAGTGTTTGAGTGCAGGTGTTCTGGTCCCCATTGAGCTATGTTGATTGGGTGTCCACACTAAGTTCAACGTCAATATGGTGACTCTGGGGGAGCTCAGAGCTACCAGGTTGCTTAAAAAGAGGTGAACCGGCCCAGGTTGGAAACAGAGCAGGTCAAACCCCCTGTGCTTATCAGTAGTGGGATTGCACCAGTGTAGAGCAGCCTGGACAACAAAGCACAACACAGTTTCTTTATTATGTTGTTTTACTCATTAATTTTTATGATAATTTGATACCAGAGTGGTAAAAAATATTTATTATAATTTGTATATAGAGTAGCATGAACAACACAGCTCCATTGTATCATTACTGTAAGTTTTCTTGTTTTATATTATTGAGTATTTTTTTTTTCAGAACTGTCATTCTTAGATGATGTGCATCATTTTGTAAGCAAAAATAATGATGAACATTAAAGTTACTCATTTCCCACTGACTATATACAGTAACCCATTTGTTGCTAACTACACAGTTACTATTTAAATAAAGTTTTTTTATCATTTGCCCATGAACATAATACTGTTATTATATAATGTCCAGTATGATGAAATATAAATATTCTACTAGAATTCTGTAGGCTGGTCCCATACTCGCACATTTACCACTTTTATGGCTCCAGCTTCATGCACATGTCCCATCAGATCATCAAAATAATGACTTCTGCACAGAGTATTTAAGGAGACATGGGTGCTGTTTTTCTTGTGGGCATCAGTGACTTACCAACCAGTGAAATCATGTTAGTTAGGGATGTTTTGCATGTGATGTGGTTGGAGTGAGATATGTGGATGGGGATAGAGGCAATGATGTGAGTAGAGCGATAGAGGTGAGCGGAATAGCACAAAGCAAGAGTTAGATAGTGGAATAAGCTTTAAAAAAATATATACCAGTAAAATTAATGGATGAGCGATTGTTGGTCACAGTGGCATGAGCAGTGCACATTTATATTTAGGCAGAGTATTCGCTCATAATGCAAAAGGCTATACAAAATCTAAATAAGCCATTGGCCACTAAAATATAAAGGATGTAGTTATAGTAATGGCCAGTAGATGGCATTGATAAGCTGTTTTTCTCATTGTAATGACATCATACTGAGAGAGATTCCTATGTTAGAGAGCAGGCTGTTTTCGTTGCCGGGCACTGTGGTGTGTGTCTGTAATCCCAGTTACTTGGGAGGCTGAGGCTGGAGGAGTGTTTGAGTCCAGGTGTTCTGGTCCCCATTGAGCTATGTTGATTGGGTGTCCACACTATGTTCAGCGTCAATATGGTGACTCTGGGGGAGCTCAGAGCTACCAGGTTGCTTAAAAAGAGGTGACCTGGCCCAGGTTGGAAACAGAGCAGGTCAAACCCCCTGTGCTTATCAGTAGTGGGATTGCACCTGTGAATAGCCAGTGTAGAGCAGCCTGGACAACAAAGCAGAACACGGTTTCTTTATTATGTTGTTTTACTCATTAATTTTTATGATAATTTGATACCAGAGTGGTAAAAAATATTTATTATAATTTGTATATAGAGCAGCATGAACAACACAGCTCCATTGTATCATTACTGTAAGTTTTCTTGTTTTATATTATTGAGTATTTTTTATTTCAGAACTGTCATTCTTAGATGATGTGCATCATTTTGTAAGCAAAAATAATGATGAACATTAAAGTTACCCATTTCCCACTGACTATATACAGTAACCCATTTGTTGCTAACTACACAGTTACTATTTAAATAAAGTTTTTTTATCATTTGCCCATGAACATAATACTGTTATTATATAATGTCCATTATGATGAAATATAAATATTCTACTAGAATTCTGTAGGCTGGTCCCATACTCGCACATTTACCACTTTTATGGCTCCAGCTTCATGCACATGTCCCATCAGATCATCAAAATAATGACTTCTGCACAGAGTATTTAAGGAGACATGGGTGCTGTTTTTTTTGTGGGCATCAGTGACTTACCAACCAGTGAAATCATGTTAGTTAGGGATGTTTTGCATGTGATGTGGTTGAAGTGAGATATGTGGATGGGGATAGAGGCAATGATGTGAGGAGAGGGATAGAGGTGAGCGGAATAGCACAAAGCAAGAGTTAGATAGTGGAATAAGCTTTAAAAAATATATACCAGTAAAACTAATGGATGAGTGATTGTGGGGCACAGTGGCATGAGCAGTGCACATTTATATTTAGGCAGAGTATTCGCTCATAATGCAAAAGGCTATACAAAATCTAAATAAGCCATTGGCCATTAAAATATAAAGGATGTAGTTATAGTAATGGCCAGTAGATGGCATTGATAAGCTGTTTTTCTCATTGTAATGACATCACACTGAGAGAGATTCCTATGTTAGAGAGCAGGCTGTTTTCATTGCCGGGCACTGTGGTGTGTGTCTGTAATCCCAGTTACTTGGGAGGCTGAGGCTGGAGGAGTGTTTGAGTCCAGGAGTTCTGGTCCCCATTGAGCTATGTTGATTGGGTGTCCACACTAAGTTCAGCATCAATATGGTGACTCTGGGGGAGCTCAGAGCTACCAGGTTGCTTAAAAAGAGGTGAACTGGCCCAGGTTGGAAACAGAGCATGTCAAACCCCCTGTGCTTATCAGTAGTGGGATTGCACCTGTGAATAGCCAGTGTAGAGCAGCCTGGACAACAAAGCACAACACAGTTTCTTTAATATATTGTTTTACTCATTAATTTTTATGATAATTTGATACCAGAGTGGTTAAAAATATTTATTATAATTTGTATATAGAGCAGCATGAACAACACAGCTCCATTGTATCATTACTGTAAGTTTTCTTGTTTTATATTATTGAGTATTTTTTTTTTCAGAACTGTCATTCTTAGATGATGTGCATCAGTTTGTAAGCAAAAATAATGATGAACATTAAAGTTACCCATTTCCCACTGACTATATACAGTAACCCATTTGTTGCTAACTACACAGTTACTATTTAAATAAAGTTTTTTTATTATTTGCCCATGAACATAATACTGTTATTATATAATGTCCATTATGATGAAATATAAATATTCTACTAGAATTCTGTAGGCTGGTCCCATACTCGCACATTTACCACTTTTATGGCTCCAGCTTCATGCACATGTCCCATCAGATCATCAAAATAATGACTTCTGCACAGAGTATTTAAGGAGACATGGGTGCTGTTTTTTTTGTTGGCATCAGTGACTTACCAACCAGTGAAATCATGTTAGTTAGGGATGTTTTGCATGTGATGTGGTTGGAGTGAGATATGTGGATGGGGATAGAGGCAATGATGTGAGGAGAGGGATAGAGGTGAGCGGAATAGCACAAAGCAAGAGTTAGATAGTGGAATAAGCTTTAAAAAATATATACCAGTAAAACTAATGGATGAGCGATTGTGGGGCACAGTGGCATGAGCAGTGCACATTTATATTTAGGCAGAGTATTCGCTCATAATGCAAAAGGCTATACAAAATCTAAATAAGCCATTGGCCATTAAAATATAAAGGATGTAGTTATAGTAATGGCCAGTAGATGGCATTGATAAGCTGTTTTTCTCATTGTAATGACATCACACTGAGAGAGATTCCTATGTTAGAGAGCAGGCTGTTTTCATTGCCGGGCACTGTGGTGTGTGTCTGTAATCCCAGTTACTTGGGAGGCTGAGGCTGGAGGAGTGTTTGAGTCCAGGAGTTCTGGTCCCCATTGAGCTATGTTGATTGGGTGTCCACACTAAGTTCAGCATCAATATGGTGACTCTGGGGGAGCTCAGAGCTACCAGGTTACTTAAAAAGAGGTGAACCGGCCCAGGTTGGAAACAGAGCATGTCAAACCCCCTGTGCTTATCAGTAGTGGGATTGCACCTGTGAATAGCCAGTGTAGAGCAGCCTGCACAACACAGTTTCTTTATTATGTTGTTTTACTCATTAATTTTTATGATAATTTGATACCAGAGTGGTAAAAAATATTTATTATAATTTGTATATAGAGCAGCATGAACAACACAGCTCCATTGTATCATTACTGTAAGTTTTCTTGTTTTATATTATTGAGTATTTTTTTTTTCAGAACTGTCATTCTTAGATGATGTGCATCATTTTGTAAGCAAAAATAATGATGAACATTAAAGTTACCCATTTCCCACTGACTATATACAGTAACCCATTTGTTGCTAACTACACAGTTACTATTTAAATAAAGTTTTTTTATCATTTGCCCATGAACATAATACTGTTATTATATAATGTCCTCTATGATGAAATATAAATATTCTACTAGAATTCTGTAGGCTGGTCTCATACTCGCACATTTACCACTTTTATGGCTCCAGCTTCATGCACATGTCCCATCAGATCATCAAAATAATGACTTCTGCACAGAGTATTTAAGGAGACATGGGTGCTGTTTTTCTTGTGGGCATCAGTGACTTACCAACCAGTGAAATCATGTTAGTTAGGGATGTTTTGCATGTGATGTGGTTGGAGTGAGATATGTGGATGGGGATAGAGGCAATGATGTGAGGAGAGGGATAGAGGTGAGCGGAATAGCACAAAGCAAGAGTTAGATAGTGGAATAAGCTTTAAAAAAATATATACCAGTAAAATTAATGGATGAGCGATTGTGGGGCACAGTGGCATGAGCTGTGCACATTTATATTTAGGCAGAGTATTCGCTCATAATGCAAAAGGCTATACAAAATCTAAATAAGCCATTGGCCACTAAAATATAAAGGATGTAGTTATAGTAATGGCCAGTAGATAGCATTGATAAGCTGTTTTTCTCATTGTAATGACATCACACTGAGAGAGATTCCTATGTTAGAGAGCAGGCTGTTTTCGTTGCCGGGCACTGTGGTGTGTGTCTGTAATCCCAGTTACTTGGGAGGCTGAGGCTGGATGAGTGTTTGAGTCCAGGTGTTCTGGTCCCCATTGAGCTATGTTGATTGGGTGTCCACACTATGTTCAGCGTCAATATGGTGACTCTGGGGGAGCTCAGAGCTACCAGGTTGCTTAAAAAGAGGTGACCTGGCCCAGGTTGGAAACAGAGCAGGTCAAACCCCCTGTGCTTATCAGTAGTGGGATTGCACCTGTGAATAGCCAGTGTAGAGCAGCCTGGACAACAAAGCACAACACAGTTTCTTTATTATGTTGTTTTACTCATTAATTTTTATGATAATTTGATACCAGAGTGGTAAAAAATATTTATTATAATTTGTATATAGAGCAGCATGAACAACACAGCTCCATTGTATCATTACTGTAAGTTTTCTTGTTTTATATTATTGAGTATTTTTTTTTTCAGAACTGTCATTCTTAGATGATGTGCATCATTTTGTAAGCAAAAATAATGATGAACATTAAAGTTACCCATTTCCCACTGACTATATACAGTAACCCATTTGTTGCTAACTACACAGTTACTATTTAAATAAAGTTTTTTTATCATTTGCCCATGAACATAATACTGTTATTATATAATGTCCATTATGATGAAATATAAATATTCTACTAGAATTCTGTAGGCTGGTCCCATACTCGCACATTTACCACTTTTATGGCTCCAGCTTCATGCACATGTCCCATCAGATCATCAAAATAATGACTTCTGCACAGAGTATTTAAGGAGACATGGGTGCTGTTTTTTTTGTGGGCATCAGTGACTTACCAACCAGTGAAATCATGTTAGTTAGGGATGTTTTGCATGTGATGTGGTTGGAGTGAGATATGTGGATGGGGATAGAGGCAATGATGTGAGGAGAGGGATAGAGGTGAGCGGAATAGCACAAAGCAAGAGTTAGATAGTGGAATAAGCTTTAAAAAATATATACCAGTAAAACTAATGGATGAGCGATTGTGGGGCACAGTGGCATGAGCAGTGCACATTTATATTTAGGCAGAGTATTCGCTCATAATGCAAAAGGCTATACAAAATCTAAATAAGCCATTGGCCATTAAAATATAAAGGATGTAGTTATAGTAATGGCCAGTAGATGGCATTGATAAGCTGTTTTTCTCATTGTAATGACATCACACTGAGAGAGATTCCTATGTTAGAGAGCAGGCTGTTTTCATTGCCGGGCACTGTGGTGTGTGTCTGTAATCCCAGTTACTTGGGAGGCTGAGGCTGGAGGAGTGTTTGAGTCCAGGAGTTCTGGTCCCCATTGAGCTATGTTGATTGGGTGTCCACACTAAGTTCAGCATCAATATGGTGACTCTGGGGGAGCTCAGAGCTACCAGGTTGCTTAAAAAGAGGTGAACCGGCCCAGGTTGGAAACAGAGCATGTCAAACCCCCTGTGCTTATCAGTAGTGGGATTGCACCTGTGAATAGCCAGTGTAGAGCAGCCTGGACAACAAAGCACAACACAGTTTCTTTAATATGTTGTTTTACTCATTAATTTTTATGATAATTTGATACCAGAGTGGTTAAAAATATTTATTATAATTTGTATATAGAGCAGCATGAACAACACAGCTCCATTGTATCATTACTGTAAGTTTTCTTGTTTTATATTGAGTATTTTTTTTTTCAGAACTGTCATTCTTAGATGATGTGCATCAGTTTGTAAGCAAAAATAATGATGAACATTAAAGTTACCCATTTCCCACTGACTATATACAGTAACCCATTTGTTGCTAACTACACAGTTACTATTTAAATAAAGTTTTTTTATCATTTGCCCATGAACATAATACTGTTATTATATAATGTCCATTATGATGAAATATAAATATTCTACTAGAATTCTGTAGGCTGGTCCCATACTCGCACATTTACCACTTTTATGGCTCCAGCTTCATGCACATGTCCCATCAGATCATCAAAATAATGACTTCTGCACAGAGTATTTAAGGAGACATGGGTGCTGTTTTTTTTGTTGGCATCAGTGACTTACCAACCAGTGAAATCATGTTAGTTAGGGATGTTTTGCATGTGATGTGGTTGGAGTGAGATATGTGGATGGGGATAGAGGCAATGATGTGAGGAGAGGGATAGAGGTGAGCGGAATAGCACAAAGCAAGAGTTAGATAGTGGAATAAGCTTTAAAAAATATATACCAGTAAAACTAATGGATGAGCGATTGTGGGGCACAGTGGCATGAGCAGTGCACATTTATATTTAGGCAGAGTATTCGCTCATAATGCAAAAGGCTATACAAAATCTAAATAAGCCATTGGCCATTAAAATATAAAGGATGTAGTTATAGTAATGGCCAGTAGATGGCATTGATAAGCTGTTTTTCTCATTGTAATGACATCACACTGAGAGAGATTCCTATGTTAGAGAGCAGGCTGTTTTCATTGCCGGGCACTGTGGTGTGTGTCTGTAATCCCAGTTACTTGGGAGGCTGAGGCTGGAGGAGTGTTTGAGTCCAGGAGTTCTGGTCCCCATTGAGCTATGTTGATTGGGTGTCCACACTAAGTTCAGCATCAATATGGTGACTCTGGGGGAGCTCAGAGCTACCAGGTTACTTAAAAAGAGGTGAACCGGCCCAGGTTGGAAACAGAGCATGTCAAACCCCCTGTGCTTATCAGTAGTGGGATTGCACCTGTGAATAGCCAGTGTAGAGCAGCCTGCACAACACAGTTTCTTTATTATGTTGTTTTACTCATTAATTTTTATGATAATTTGATACCAGAGTGGTAAAAAATATTTATTATAATTTGTATATAGAGCAGCATGAACAACACAGCTCCATTGTATCATTACTGTAAGTTTTCTTGTTTTATATTATTGAGTATTTTTTTTTTCAGAACTGTCATTCTTAGATGATGTGCATCATTTTGTAAGCAAAAATAATGATGAACATTAAAGTTACCCATTTCCCACTGACTATATACAGTAACCCATTTGTTGCTAACTACACAGTTACTATTTAAATAAAGTTTTTTTATCATTTGCCCATGAACATAATACTGTTATTATATAATGTCCTCTATGATGAAATATAAATATTCTACTAGAATTCTGTAGGCTGGTCTCATACTCGCACATTTACCACTTTTATGGCTCCAGCTTCATGCACATGTCCCATCAGATCATCAAAATAATGACTTCTGCACAGAGTATTTAAGGAGACATGGGTGCTGTTTTTCTTGTGGGCATCAGTGACTTACCAACCAGTGAAATCATGTTAGTTAGGGATGTTTTGCATGTGATGTGGTTGGAGTGAGATATGTGGATGGGGATAGAGGCAATGATGTGAGGAGAGGGATAGAGGTGAGCGGAATAGCACAAAGCAAGAGTTAGATAGTGGAATAAGCTTTAAAAAAATATATACCAGTAAAATTAATGGATGAGCGATTGTTGGTCACAGTGGCATGAGCAGTGCACATTTATATTTAGGCAGAGTATTCGCTCATAATGCAAAAGGCTATACAAAATCTAAATAAGCCATTGGCCACTAAAATATAAAGGATGTAGTTATAGTAATGGCCAGTAGATAGCATTGATAAGCTGTTTTTCTCATTGTAATGACATCACACTGAGAGAGATTCCTATGTTAGAGAGCAGGCTGTTTTCATTGCCGGGCACTGTGGTGTGTGTCTGTAATCCCAGTTACTTGGGAGGCTGAGGCTGGAGGAGTGTTTGAGTCCAGGTGTTCTGGTCCCCATTGAGCTATGTTGATTGGGTGTCCACACTATGTTCAGCGTCAATATGGTGACTCTGGGGGAGCTCAGAGCTACCAGGTTGCTTAAAAAGAGGTGACCTGGCCCAGGTTGGAAACAGAGCAGGTCAAACCCCCTGTGCTTATCAGTAGTGGGATTGCACTTGTGAATAGCCAGTGTAGAGCAGCCTGGACAACAAAGCACAACACAGTTTCTTTATTATGTTGTTTTACTCATTAATTTTTATGATAATTTGATACCAGAGTGGTAAAAAATATTTATTATAATTTGTATATAGAGCAGCATGAACAACACAGCTCCATTGTATCATTACTGTAAGTTTTCTTGTTTTATATTATTGAGCATTTTTTTTTTCAGAACTGTCATTCTTAGATGATGTGCATCATTTTGTAAGCAAAAATAATGATGAACATTAAAGTTACCCATTTCCCTCTGACTATATACAGTAACCCATTTGTTGCTAACTACACAGTTACTATTTAAATAAAGTTTTTTTATCATTTGCCCATGAACATAATACTGTTATTATATAATGTCCATTATGATGAAATATAAATATTCTACTAGAATTCTGTAGGCTGGTCCCATACTCGCACATTTACCACTTTTATGGCTCCAGCTTCATGCACATGTCCCATCAGATCATCAAAATAATGACTTCTGCACAGAGTATTTAAGGAGACATGGGTGCTGTTTTTTTTGTGGGCATCAGTGACTTACCAACCAGTGAAATCATGTTAGTTAGGGATGTTTTGCATGTGATGTGGTTGGAGTGAGATATGTGGATGGGGATAGAGGCAATGATGTGAGGAGAGGGATAGAGGTGAGCGGAATAGCACAAAGCAAGAGTTAGATAGTGGAATAAGCTTTAAAAAATATATACCAGTAAAACTAATGGATGAGCGATTGTGGGGCACAGTGGCATGAGCAGTGCACATTTATATTTAGGCAGAGTATTCGCTCATAATGCAAAAGGCTATACAAAATCTAAATAAGCCATTGGCCATTAAAATATAAAGGATGTAGTTATAGTAATGGCCAGTAGATGGCATTGATAAGCTGTTTTTCTCATTGTAATGACATCACACTGAGAGAGATTCCTATGTTAGAGAGCAGGCTGTTTTCATTGCCGGGCACTGTGGTGTGTGTCTGTAATCCCAGTTACTTGGGAGGCTGAGGCTGGAGGAGTGTTTGAGTCCAGGAGTTCTGGTCCCCATTGAGCTATGTTGATTGGGTGTCCACACTAAGTTCAGCATCAATATGGTGACTCTGGGGGAGCTCAGAGCTACCAGGTTGCTTAAAAAGAGGTGAACCGGCCCATGTTGGAAACAGAGCATGTCAAACCCCCTGTGCTTATCAGTAGTGGGATTGCACCTGTGAATAGCCAGTGTAGAGCAGCCTGGACAACAAAGCACAACACAGTTTCTTTATTATGTTGTTTTACTCATTAATTTTTATGATAATTTGATACCAGAGTGGTTAAAAATATTTATTATAATTTGTATATAGAGCAGTATGAACAACACAGCTCCATTGTATCATTACTGTAAGTTTTCTTGTGTTATTTTATTGAGTATTTTTTTTTTCAGAACTGTCATTCTTAGATGATGTGCATCATTTTGTAAGCAAAAATAGTGATGAACATTAAAGTTACCCATTTCCCACTGACTATATACAGTAACCCATTTGTTGCTAACTACACAGTTACTATTTAAATAAAGTTTTTTTATCATTTGCCCATGAACATAATACTGTTATTATATAATGTCCTGTATGATGAAATATAAATATTCTACTAGAATTCTGTAGGCTGGTCCCATACTCGCACATTTACCACTTTTATGGCTCCAGCTTCATGCACATGTCCCATCAGATCATCAAAATAATGACTTCTGCACAGAGTATTTAAGGAGACATGGGTGCTGTTTTTCTTGTGGGCATCAGTGACTTACCAACCAGTGAAATCATGTTAGTTAGGGATGTTTTGCATGTGATGTGGTTGGAGTGAGATATGTGGATGGGGATAGAGGCAATGATGTGAGGAGAGGGATAGAGGTGAGCGGAATAGCACAAAGCAAGAGTTAGATAATGGAATAAGCTTTAAAAAAATATATACCAGTAAAATTAATGGATGAGCGATTGTTGGTCACAGTGGCATGAGCAGTGCACATTTATATTTAGGCAGAGTATTCGCTCATAATGCAAAAGGCTATACAAAATCTAAATAAGCCATTGGCCACTAAAATATAAAGGATGTAGTTATAGTAATGGCCAGTAGATAGCATTGATAAGCTGTTTTTCTCATTGTAATGACATCACACTGAGAGAGATTCCTATGTTAGAGAGCAGGCTGTTTTCGTTGCCGGGCACTGTGGTGTGTGTCTGTAATCCCAGTTACTTGGGAGGCTGAGGCTGGAGGAGTGTTTGAGTCCAGGTGTTCTGGTCCCCATTGAGCTATGTTGATTGGGTGTCCACACTATGTTCAGCGTCAATATGGTGACTCTGGGGGAGCTCAGAGCTACCAGGTTGCTTAAAAAGAGGTGACCTGGCCCAGGTTGGAAACAGAGCAGGTCAAACCCCCTGTGCTTATCAGTAGTGGGATTGCACCTGTGAATAGCCAGTGTAGAGCAGCCTGGACAACAAAGCACAACACAGTTTCTTTATTATGTTGTTTTACTCATTAATTTTTATGATAATTTGATACCAGAGTGGTAAAAAATATTTATTATAATTTGTATATAGAGCAGCATGAACAACACAGCTCCATTGTATCATTACTGTAAGTTTTCTTGTTTTATATTATTGAGTATTTTTTTTTTCAGAACTGTCATTCTTAGATGATGTGCATCATTTTGTAAGCAAAAATAATGATGAACATTAAAGTTACCCATTTCCCACTGACTATATACAGTAACCCATTTGTTGCTAACTACACAGTTACTATTTAAATAAAGTTTTTTTATCATTTGCCCATTAACATAATACTGTTATTATATAATGTCCATTATGATGAAATATAAATATTCTACTAGAATTCTGTAGGCTGGTCCCATACTCGCACATTTACCACTTTTATGGCTCCAGCTTCATGCACATGTCCCATCAGATCATCAAAATAATGACTTCTGCACAGAGTATTTAAGGAGACATGGGTGCTGTTTTTCTTGTGGGCATCAGTGACTTACCAAACAGTGAAATCATGTTAGTTAGGGATGTTTTGCATGTGATGTGGTTGGAGTGAGATATGTGGATGGGGATAGAGGCAATGATGTGAGGAGAGGGATAGAGGTGAGCGGAATAGCACAAAGCAAGAGTTAGATAGTGGAATAAGCTTTAAAAAATATATACCAGTAAAATTAATGGATGAGCGATTGTTGGGCACAGTGGCATGAGCAGTGTACATTTATATTTAGGCAGAGTATTCGCTCATAATGCAAAAGGCTATACAAAATCTAAATAAGCCATTGGCCATTAAAATATAAAGGATGTAGTTATAGTAATGGCCAGTAGATGGCATTGATAAGCTGTTTTTCTCATTGTAATGACATCACACTGAGAGAGATTCCTATGTTAGAGAGCAGGCTGTTTTCATTGCCGGGCACTGTGGTGTGTGTCTGTAATCCCAGTTACTTGGGAGGCTGAGGCTGGAGGAGTGTTTGAGTCCAGGAGTTCTGGTCCCCATTGAGCTATGTTGATTGGGTGTCCACACTAAGTTCAGCATCAATATGGTGACTCTGGGGGAGCTCAGAGCTACCAGGTTGCTTAAAAAGAGGTGAACCGGCCCCGGTTGGAAACAGAGCATGTCAAACCTCCTGTGCTTATCAGTAGTGGGATTGCACCTGTGAATAGCCAGTGTAGAGCAGCCTGGACAACAAAGCACAACACAGTTTCTTTATTATGTTGTTTTACTCATTAATTTTTATGATAATTTGATACCAGAGTGGTTAAAAATATTTATTATAATTTGTATATAGAGCAGTATGAACAACACAGCTCCATTGTATCATTACTGTAAGTTTTCTTGTGTTATTTTATTGAGTATTTTTTTTTTCAGAACTGTCATTCTTAGATGATGTGCATCATTTTGTAAGCAGAAATAGTGATGAACATTAAAGTTACCCATTTCCCACTGACTATATACAGTAACCCATTTGTTGCTAACTACACAGTTACTATTTAAATAAAGTTTTTTTTATCATTTGCCCATGAACATAATACTGTTATTATATAATGTCCAGTATGATGAAATATAAATATTCTACTAGAATTCTGTAGGCTGGTCCCATACTCGCACATTTACCACTTTTATGGCTCCAGCATCATGCACATGTCCCATCAGATCATCAAAATAATGACTTCTGCACAGAGTATTTAAGGAGACATGGGTGCTGTTTTTCTTGTGGGCATCAGTGACTTACCAACCAGTGAAATCATGTTAGTTAGGGATGTTTTGCATGTGATGTGGTTGGAGTGAGATATGTGGATGGGGATAGAGGCAATGATGTGAGGAGAGGGATAGAGGTGAGTGGAATAGCACAAAGCAAGAGTTAGATAGTGGAATAAGCTTTAAAAAATATATACCAGTAAAACTAATGGATGAGCGATTGTGGGGCACAGTGGCATGAGCTGTGCACATTTATATTTAGGCAGAGTATTCGCTCATAATGCAAAAGGCTATAGAAAATCTAAATAAGCCATTGGCCATTAAAATATAAAGGATGTAGTTATAGTAATGGCCAGTAGATGGCATTGATAAGCTGTTTTTCTCATTGTAATGACATCACACTGAGAGAGATTCCTATGTTAGAGAGCAGGCTGTTTTCATTGCCAGGCACTGTGGTGTGTGTCTGTAATCCCAGTTACTTGGGAGGCTGAGGCTAGAGGAGTGTTTGAGTCCAGGTGTTCTGGTCCCCATTGAGCTATGTTGATTGGGTGTCCACACTAAGTTCAATGTCAATATGGTGACTCTGGGGGAGCTCAGAGCTACCAGGTTGCTTAAAAAGAGGTGAACCGGCCCAGGTTGGAAACAGAGCAGGTCAAACCCCCTGTGCTTATCAGTAGTGGGATTGCACCTGTGAATAGCCAGTGTAGAGCAGCCTGGACAACAAAGCACAACACAGTTTCTTTATTATGTTGTTTTACTCATTAATTTTTATGATAATTTGATACCAGAGTGGTAAAAAATATTTATTATAATTTGTATATAGAGCAGCATGAACAACACAGCTCCATTGTATCATTACTGTAAGTTTTCTTGTTTTATATTATTGAGTATTTTTTTTTTCAGAACTGTCATTCTTAGATGATGTGCATCATTTTGTAAGCAAAAATAATGATGAACATTAAAGTTACCCATTTCCCACTGACTATATACAGTAACCCATTTGTTGCTAACTACACAGTTACTATTTAAATAAAGTTTTTTTATCATTTGCCCATGAACATAATACTGTTATTATATAATGTCCAGTATGATGAAATATAAATATTCTACTAGAATTCTGTAGGCTGGTCCCATACTCGCACATTTACCACTTTTATGGCTCCAGCTTCATGCACATGTCCCATCAGATCATCAAAATAATGACTTCTGCACAGAGTATTTAAGGAGACATGGGTGCTGTTTTTCTTGTGGGCATCAGTGACTTACCAACCAGTGAAATCATGTTAGTTAGGGATGTTTTGCATGTGATGTGGTTGGAGTGAGATATGTGGATGGGGATAGAGGCAATGATGTGAGGAGAGGGATAGAGGTGAGCGGAATAGCACAAAGCAAGAGTTAGATAGTGGAATAAGCTTTAAAAAAATATATACCAGTAAAATTAATGGATGAGCGATTGTTGGTCACAGTGGCATGAGCAGTGCACATTTATATTTAGGCAGAGTATTCGCTCATAATGCAAAAGGCTATACAAAATCTAAATAAGCCATTGGCCACTAAAATATAAAGGATGTAGTTATAGTAATGGCCAGTAGATAGCATTGATAAGCTGTTTTTCTCATTGTAATGACATCACACTGAGAGAGATTCCTATGTTAGAGAGCAGGCTGTTTTCGTTGCCGGGCACTGTGGTGTGTGTCTGTAATCCCAGTTACTTGGGAGGCTGAGGCTGGAGGAGTGTTTGAGTCCAGGTGTTCTGGTCCCCATTGAGCTATGTTGATTGGGTGTCCACACTATGTTCAGCGTCAATATGGTGACTCTGGGGGAGCTCAGAGCTACCAGGTTGCTTAAAAAGAATTGACCTGGCCCAGGTTGGAAACAGAGCAGGTCAAACCCCCTGTGCTTATCAGTAGTGGGATTGCACCTGTGAATAGCCAGTGTAGAGCAGCCTGGACAACAAAGCACAACACAGTTTCTTTATTATGTTGTTTTACTCATTAATTTTTATGATAATTTGATACCAGAGTGGTAAAAAATATTTATTATAATTTGTATATAGAGCAGCATGAACAACACAGCTCCATTGTATCATTACTGTAAGTTTTCTTGTTTTATATTATTGAGTATTTTTTTTTTCAGAACTGTCATTCTTAGATGATGTGCATAATTTTGTAAGCAAAAATAATGATGAACATTAAAGTTACCCATTTCCCACTGACTATATACAGTAACCCATTTGTTGCTAACTACACAGTTACTATTTAAATAAAGTTTTTTTATCATTTGCCCATTAACATAATACTGTTATTATATAATGTCCATTATGATGAAATATAAATATTCTACTAGAATTCTGTAGGCTGGTCCCATACTCGCACATTTACCACTTTTATGGCTCCAGCTTCATGCACATGTCCCATCAGATCATCAAAATAATGACTTCTGCACAGAGTATTTAAGGAGACATGGGTGCTGTTTTTCTTGTGGGCATCAGTGACTTACCAAACAGTGAAATCATGTTAGTTAGGGATGTTTTGCATGTGATGTGGTTGGAGTGAGATATGTGGATGGGGATAGAGGCAATGATGTGAGGAGAGGGATAGAGGTGAGCGGAATAGCACAAAGCAAGAGTTAGATAGTGGAATAAGCTTTAAAAAATATATACCAGTAAAATTAATGGATGAGCGATTGTTGGGCACAGTGGCATGAGCAGTGTACATTTATATTTAGGCAGAGTATTCACTCATAATGCAAAAGGCTATACAAAATCTAAATAAGCCATTGGCCATTAAAATATAAAGGATGTAGTTATAGTAATGGCCAGTAGATGGCATTGATAAGCTGTTTTTCTCATTGTAATGACATCACACTGAGAGAGATTCCTATGTTAGAGAGCAGGCTGTTTTCATTGCCGGGCACTGTGGTGTGTGTCTGTAATCCCAGTTACTTGGGAGGCTGAGGCTGGAGGAGTGTTTGAGTCCAGGTGTTCTGGTCCCCATTGAGCTATGTTGATTGGGTGTCCACACTATGTTCAGCGTCAATATGGTGACTCTGGGGGAGCTCAGAGCTACCAGGTTGCTTAAAAAGAGGTGACCTGGCCCAGGTTGGAAACAGAGCAGGTCAAACCCCCTGTGCTTATCAGTAGTGGGATTGCACTTGTGAATAGCCAGTGTAGAGCAGCCTGGACAACAAAGCACAACACAGTTTCTTTATTATGTTGTTTTACTCATTAATTTTTATGATAATTTGATACCAGAGTGGTAAAAAATATTTATTATAATTTGTATATAGAGCAGCATGAACAACACAGCTCCATTGTATCATTACTGTAAGTTTTCTTGTTTTATATTATTGAGCATTTTTTTTTTCAGAACTGTCATTCTTAGATGATGTGCATCATTTTGTAAGCAAAAATAATGATGAACATTAAAGTTACCCATTTCCCTCTGACTATATACAGTAACCCATTTGTTGCTAACTACACAGTTACTATTTAAATAAAGTTTTTTTATCATTTGCCCATGAACATAATACTGTTATTATATAATGTCCATTATGATGAAATATAAATATTCTACTAGAATTCTGTAGGCTGGTCCCATACTCGCACATTTACCACTTTTATGGCTCCAGCTTCATGCACATGTCCCATCAGATCATCAAAATAATGACTTCTGCACAGAGTATTTAAGGAGACATGGGTGCTGTTTTTTTTGTGGGCATCAGTGACTTACCAACCAGTGAAATCATGTTAGTTAGGGATGTTTTGCATGTGATGTGGTTGGAGTGAGATATGTGGATGGGGATAGAGGCAATGATGTGAGGAGAGGGATAGAGGTGAGCGGAATAGCACAAAGCAAGAGTTAGATAGTGGAATAAGCTTTAAAAAATATATACCAGTAAAACTAATGGATGAGCGATTGTGGGGCACAGTGGCATGAGCAGTGCACATTTATATTTAGGCAGAGTATTCGCTCATAATGCAAAAGGCTATACAAAATCTAAATAAGCCATTGGCCATTAAAATATAAAGGATGTAGTTATAGTAATGGCCAGTAGATGGCATTGATAAGCTGTTTTTCTCATTGTAATGACATCACACTGAGAGAGATTCCTATGTTAGAGAGCAGGCTGTTTTCATTGCCGGGCACTGTGGTGTGTGTCTGTAATCCCAGTTACTTGGGAGGCTGAGGCTGGAGGAGTGTTTGAGTCCAGGAGTTCTGGTCCCCATTGAGCTATGTTGATTGGGTGTCCACACTAAGTTCAGCATCAATATGGTGACTCTGGGGGAGCTCAGAGCTACCAGGTTGCTTAAAAAGAGGTGAACCGGCCCATGTTGGAAACAGAGCATGTCAAACCCCCTGTGCTTATCAGTAGTGGGATTGCACCTGTGAATAGCCAGTGTAGAGCAGCCTGGACAACAAAGCACAACACAGTTTCTTTATTATGTTGTTTTACTCATTAATTTTTATGATAATTTGATACCAGAGTGGTTAAAAATATTTATTATAATTTGTATATAGAGCAGTATGAACAACACAGCTCCATTGTATCATTACTGTAAGTTTTCTTGTGTTATTTTATTGAGTATTTTTTTTTTCAGAACTGTCATTCTTAGATGATGTGCATCATTTTGTAAGCAAAAATAGTGATGAACATTAAAGTTACCCATTTCCCACTGACTATATACAGTAACCCATTTGTTGCTAACTACACAGTTACTATTTAAATAAAGTTTTTTTATCATTTGCCCATGAACATAATACTGTTATTATATAATGTCCTGTATGATGAAATATAAATATTCTACTAGAATTCTGTAGGCTGGTCCCATACTCGCACATTTACCACTTTTATGGCTCCAGCTTCATGCACATGTCCCATCAGATCATCAAAATAATGACTTCTGCACAGAGTATTTAAGGAGACATGGGTGCTGTTTTTCTTGTGGGCATCAGTGACTTACCAACCAGTGAAATCATGTTAGTTAGGGATGTTTTGCATGTGATGTGGTTGGAGTGAGATATGTGGATGGGGATAGAGGCAATGATGTGAGGAGAGGGATAGAGGTGAGCGGAATAGCACAAAGCAAGAGTTAGATAGTGGAATAAGCTTTAAAAAAATATATACCAGTAAAATTAATGGATGAGCGATTGTTGGTCACAGTGGCATGAGCAGTGCACATTTATATTTAGGCAGAGTATTCGCTCATAATGCAAAAGGCTATACAAAATCTAAATAAGCCATTGGCCACTAAAATATAAAGGATGTAGTTATAGTAATGGCCAGTAGATAGCATTGATAAGCTGTTTTTCTCATTGTAATGACATCACACTGAGAGAGATTCCTATGTTAGAGAGCAGGCTGTTTTCGTTGCCGGGCACTGTGGTGTGTGTCTGTAATCCCAGTTACTTGGGAGGCTGAGGCTGGAGGAGTGTTTGAGTCCAGGTGTTCTGGTCCCCATTGAGCTATGTTGATTGGGTGTCCACACTATGTTCAGCGTCAATATGGTGACTCTGGGGGAGCTCAGAGCTACCAGGTTGCTTAAAAAGAGGTGACCTGGCCCAGGTTGGAAACAGAGCAGGTCAAACCCCCTGTGCTTATCAGTAGTGGGATTGCACCTGTGAATAGCCAGTGTAGAGCAGCCTGGACAACAAAGCACAACACAGTTTCTTTATTATGTTGTTTTACTCATTAATTTTTATGATAATTTGATACCAGAGTGGTAAAAAATATTTATTATAATTTGTATATAGAGCAGCATGAACAACACAGCTCCATTGTATCATTACTGTAAGTTTTCTTGTTTTATATTATTGAGTATTTTTTTTTTCAGAACTGTCATTCTTAGATGATGTGCATCATTTTGTAAGCAAAAATAATGATGAACATTAAAGTTACCCATTTCCCACTGACTATATACAGTAACCCATTTGTTGCTAACTACACAGTTACTATTTAAATAAAGTTTTTTTATCATTTGCCCATTAACATAATACTGTTATTATATAATGTCCATTATGATGAAATATAAATATTCTACTAGAATTCTGTAGGCTGGTCCCATACTCGCACATTTACCACTTTTATGGCTCCAGCTTCATGCACATGTCCCATCAGATCATCAAAATAATGACTTCTGCACAGAGTATTTAAGGAGACATGGGTGCTGTTTTTCTTGTGGGCATCAGTGACTTACCAAACAGTGAAATCATGTTAGTTAGGGATGTTTTGCATGTGATGTGGTTGGAGTGAGATATGTGGATGGGGATAGAGGCAATGATGTGAGGAGAGGGATAGAGGTGAGCGGAATAGCACAAAGCAAGAGTTAGATAGTGGAATAAGCTTTAAAAAATATATACCAGTAAAATTAATGGATGAGCGATTGTTGGGCACAGTGGCATGAGCAGTGTACATTTATATTTAGGCAGAGTATTCGCTCATAATGCAAAAGGCTATACAAAATCTAAATAAGCCATTGGCCATTAAAATATAAAGGATGTAGTTATAGTAATGGCCAGTAGATGGCATTGATAAGCTGTTTTTCTCATTGTAATGACATCACACTGAGAGAGATTCCTATGTTAGAGAGCAGGCTGTTTTCATTGCCGGGCACTGTGGTGTGTGTCTGTAATCCCAGTTACTTGGGAGGCTGAGGCTGGAGGAGTGTTTGAGTCCAGGAGTTCTGGTCCCCATTGAGCTATGTTGATTGGGTGTCCACACTAAGTTCAGCATCAATATGGTGACTCTGGGGGAGCTCAGAGCTACCAGGTTGCTTAAAAAGAGGTGAACCGGCCCCGGTTGGAAACAGAGCATGTCAAACCTCCTGTGCTTATCAGTAGTGGGATTGCACCTGTGAATAGCCAGTGTAGAGCAGCCTGGACAACAAAGCACAACACAGTTTCTTTATTATGTTGTTTTACTCATTAATTTTTATGATAATTTGATACCAGAGTGGTTAAAAATATTTATTATAATTTGTATATAGAGCAGTATGAACAACACAGCTCCATTGTATCATTACTGTAAGTTTTCTTGTGTTATTTTATTGAGTATTTTTTTTTTCAGAACTGTCATTCTTAGATGATGTGCATCATTTTGTAAGCAGAAATAGTGATGAACATTAAAGTTACCCATTTCCCACTGACTATATACAGTAACCCATTTGTTGCTAACTACACAGTTACTATTTAAATAAAGTTTTTTTTATCATTTGCCCATGAACATAATACTGTTATTATATAATGTCCAGTATGATGAAATATAAATATTCTACTAGAATTCTGTAGGCTGGTCCCATACTCGCACATTTACCACTTTTATGGCTCCAGCATCATGCACATGTCCCATCAGATCATCAAAATAATGACTTCTGCACAGAGTATTTAAGGAGACATGGGTGCTGTTTTTCTTGTGGGCATCAGTGACTTACCAACCAGTGAAATCATGTTAGTTAGGGATGTTTTGCATGTGATGTGGTTGGAGTGAGATATGTGGATGGGGATAGAGGCAATGATGTGAGGAGAGGGATAGAGGTGAGTGGAATAGCACAAAGCAAGAGTTAGATAGTGGAATAAGCTTTAAAAAATATATACCAGTAAAACTAATGGATGAGCGATTGTGGGGCACAGTGGCATGAGCTGTGCACATTTATATTTAGGCAGAGTATTCGCTCATAATGCAAAAGGCTATAGAAAATCTAAATAAGCCATTGGCCATTAAAATATAAAGGATGTAGTTATAGTAATGGCCAGTAGATGGCATTGATAAGCTGTTTTTCTCATTGTAATGACATCACACTGAGAGAGATTCCTATGTTAGAGAGCAGGCTGTTTTCATTGCCAGGCACTGTGGTGTGTGTCTGTAATCCCAGTTACTTGGGAGGCTGAGGCTAGAGGAGTGTTTGAGTCCAGGTGTTCTGGTCCCCATTGAGCTATGTTGATTGGGTGTCCACACTAAGTTCAATGTCAATATGGTGACTCTGGGGGAGCTCAGAGCTACCAGGTTGCTTAAAAAGAGGTGAACCGGCCCAGGTTGGAAACAGAGCAGGTCAAACCCCCTGTGCTTATCAGTAGTGGGATTGCACCTGTGAATAGCCAGTGTAGAGCAGCCTGGACAACAAAGCACAACACAGTTTCTTTATTATGTTGTTTTACTCATTAATTTTTATGATAATTTGATACCAGAGTGGTAAAAAATATTTATTATAATTTGTATATAGAGCAGCATGAACAACACAGCTCCATTGTATCATTACTGTAAGTTTTCTTGTTTTATATTATTGAGTATTTTTTTTTTCAGAACTGTCATTCTTAGATGATGTGCATCATTTTGTAAGCAAAAATAATGATGAACATTAAAGTTACCCATTTCCCACTGACTATATACAGTAACCCATTTGTTGCTAACTACACAGTTACTATTTAAATAAAGTTTTTTTATCATTTGCCCATGAACATAATACTGTTATTATATAATGTCCAGTATGATGAAATATAAATATTCTACTAGAATTCTGTAGGCTGGTCCCATACTCGCACATTTACCACTTTTATGGCTCCAGCTTCATGCACATGTCCCATCAGATCATCAAAATAATGACTTCTGCACAGAGTATTTAAGGAGACATGGGTGCTGTTTTTCTTGTGGGCATCAGTGACTTACCAACCAGTGAAATCATGTTAGTTAGGGATGTTTTGCATGTGATGTGGTTGGAGTGAGATATGTGGATGGGGATAGAGGCAATGATGTGAGGAGAGGGATAGAGGTGAGCGGAATAGCACAAAGCAAGAGTTAGATAGTGGAATAAGCTTTAAAAAAATATATACCAGTAAAATTAATGGATGAGCGATTGTTGGTCACAGTGGCATGAGCAGTGCACATTTATATTTAGGCAGAGTATTCGCTCATAATGCAAAAGGCTATACAAAATCTAAATAAGCCATTGGCCACTAAAATATAAAGGATGTAGTTATAGTAATGGCCAGTAGATAGCATTGATAAGCTGTTTTTCTCATTGTAATGACATCACACTGAGAGAGATTCCTATGTTAGAGAGCAGGCTGTTTTCGTTGCCGGGCACTGTGGTGTGTGTCTGTAATCCCAGTTACTTGGGAGGCTGAGGCTGGAGGAGTGTTTGAGTCCAGGTGTTCTGGTCCCCATTGAGCTATGTTGATTGGGTGTCCACACTATGTTCAGCGTCAATATGGTGACTCTGGGGGAGCTCAGAGCTACCAGGTTGCTTAAAAAGAATTGACCTGGCCCAGGTTGGAAACAGAGCAGGTCAAACCCCCTGTGCTTATCAGTAGTGGGATTGCACCTGTGAATAGCCAGTGTAGAGCAGCCTGGACAACAAAGCACAACACAGTTTCTTTATTATGTTGTTTTACTCATTAATTTTTATGATAATTTGATACCAGAGTGGTAAAAAATATTTATTATAATTTGTATATAGAGCAGCATGAACAACACAGCTCCATTGTATCATTACTGTAAGTTTTCTTGTTTTATATTATTGAGTATTTTTTTTTTCAGAACTGTCATTCTTAGATGATGTGCATAATTTTGTAAGCAAAAATAATGATGAACATTAAAGTTACCCATTTCCCACTGACTATATACAGTAACCCATTTGTTGCTAACTACACAGTTACTATTTAAATAAAGTTTTTTTATCATTTGCCCATTAACATAATACTGTTATTATATAATGTCCATTATGATGAAATATAAATATTCTACTAGAATTCTGTAGGCTGGTCCCATACTCGCACATTTACCACTTTTATGGCTCCAGCTTCATGCACATGTCCCATCAGATCATCAAAATAATGACTTCTGCACAGAGTATTTAAGGAGACATGGGTGCTGTTTTTCTTGTGGGCATCAGTGACTTACCAAACAGTGAAATCATGTTAGTTAGGGATGTTTTGCATGTGATGTGGTTGGAGTGAGATATGTGGATGGGGATAGAGGCAATGATGTGAGGAGAGGGATAGAGGTGAGCGGAATAGCACAAAGCAAGAGTTAGATAGTGGAATAAGCTTTAAAAAATATATACCAGTAAAATTAATGGATGAGCGATTGTTGGGCACAGTGGCATGAGCAGTGTACATTTATATTTAGGCAGAGTATTCACTCATAATGCAAAAGGCTATACAAAATCTAAATAAGCCATTGGCCATTAAAATATAAAGGATGTAGTTATAGTAATGGCCAGTAGATGGCATTGATAAGCTGTTTTTCTCATTGTATTGACATCACACTGAGAGAGATTCCTATGTTAGAGAGCAGGCTGTTTTCATTGCCGGGCACTGTGGTGTGTGTCTGTAATCCCAGTTACTTGGGAGGCTGAGGCTGGAGGAGTGTTTGAGTCCAGGAGTTCTGGTCCCCATTGAGCTATGTTGATTGGGTGTCCACACTAAGTTCAGCATCAATATGGTGACTCTGGGGGAGCTCAGAGCTACCAGGTTGCTTAAAAAGAGGTGAACCGGCCCCGGTTGGAAACAGAGCATGTCAAACCTCCTGTGCTTATCAGTAGTGGGATTGCACCTGTGAATAGCCAGTGTAGAGCAGCCTGGACAACAAAGCACAACACAGTTTCTTTATTATGTTGTTTTACTCATTAATTTTTATGATAATTTGATACCAGAGTGGTTAAAAATATTTATTATAATTTGTATATAGAGCAGTATGAACAACACAGCTCCATTGTATCATTACTGTAAGTTTTCTTGTGTTATTTTATTGAGTATTTTTTTTTTCAGAACTGTCATTCTTAGATGATGTGCATCATTTTGTAAGCAAAAATAGTGATGAACATTAAAGTTACCCATTTCCCACTGACTATATACAGTAACCCATTTGTTGCTAACTACACAGTTACTATTTAAATAAAGTTTTTTTTATCATTTGCCCATGAACATAATACTGTTATTATATAATGTCCAGTATGATGAAATATAAATATTCTACTAGAATTCTGTAGGCTGGTCCCATACTCGCACATTTACCACTTTTATGGCTCCAGCATCATGCACATGTCCCATCAGATCATCAAAATAATGACTTCTGCACAGAGTATTTAAGGAGACATGGGTGCTGTTTTTCTTGTGGGCATCAGTGACTTACCAACCAGTGAAATCATGTTAGTTAGGGATGTTTTGCATGTGATGTGGTTGGAGTGAGATATGTGGATGGGGATAGAGGCAATGATGTGAGGAGAGGGATAGAGGTGAGTGGAATAGCACAAAGCAAGAGTTAGATAGTGGAATAAGCTTTAAAAAATATATACCAGTAAAACTAATGGATGAGCGATTGTGGGGCACAGTGGCATGAGCTGTGCACATTTATATTTAGGCAGAGTATTCGCTCATAATGCAAAAGGCTATACAAAATCTAAATAAGCCATTGGCCATTAAAATATAAAGGATGTAGTTATAGTAATGGCCAGTAGATGGCATTGATAAGCTGTTTTTCTCATTGTAATGACATCACACTGAGAGAGATTCCTATGTTAGAGAGCAGGCTGTTTTCATTGCCGGGCACTGTGGTGTGTGTCTGTAATCCCAGTTACTTGGGAGGCTGAGGCTAGAGGAGTGTTTGAGTCCAGGTGTTCTGGTCCCCATTGAGCTATGTTGATTGGGTGTCCACACTAAGTTCAATGTCAATATGGTGACTCTGGGGGAGCTCAGAGCTACCAGGTTGCTTAAAAAGAGGTGAACCGGCCCAGGTTGGAAACAGAGCAGGTCAAACCCCCTGTGCTTATCAGTAGTGGGATTGCACCTGTGAATAGCCAGTGTTGAGCAGCCTGGACAACAAAGCACAACACAGTTTCTTTATTATGTTGTTTTACTCATTAATTTTTATGATAATTTGATACCAGAGTGGTAAAAAATATTTATTATAATTTGTATATAGAGCAGCATGAACAACACAGCTCCATTGTATCATTACTGTAAGTTTTCTTGTTTTATATTATTGAGTATTTTTTTTTTCAGAACTGTCATTCTTAGATGATGTGCATCATTTTGTAAGCAAAAATAATGATGAACATTAAAGTTACCCATTTCCCACTGACTATATACAGTAACCCATTTGTTGCTAACTACACAGTTACTATTTAAATAAAGTTTTTTTATCATTTGCCCATGAACATAATACTGTTATTATATAATGTCCAGTATGATGAAATATAAATATTCTACTAGAATTCTGTAGGCTGGTCCCATACTCGCACATTTACCACTTTTATGGCTCCAGCTTCATGCACATGTCCCATCAGATCATCAAAATAATGACTTCTGCACAGAGTATTTAAGGAGACATGGGTGCTGTTTTTCTTGTGGGCATCAGTGACTTACCAACCAGTGAAATCATGTTAGTTAGGGATGTTTTGCATGTGATGTGGTTGGAGTGAGATATGTGGATGGGGATAGAGGCAATGATGTGAGGAGAGGGATAGAGGTGAGTGGAATAGCACAAAGCAAGAGTTAGATAGTGGAATAAGCTTTAAAAAATATATACCAGTAAAACTAATGGATGAGCGATTGTGGGGCACAGTGGCATGAGCTGTGCACATTTATATTTAGGCAGAGTATTCGCTCATAATGCAAAAGGCTATACAAAATCTAAATAAGCCATTGGCCATTAAAATATAAAGGATGTAGTTATAGTAATGGCCAGTAGATGGCATTGATAAGCTGTTTTTCTCATTGTAATGACATCACACTGAGAGAGATTCCTATGTTAGAGAGCAGGCTGTTTTCATTGCCGGGCACTGTGGTGTGTGTCTGTACTCCCAGTTACTTGGGAGGCTGAGGCTGGAGGAGTGTTTGAGTCCAGAAGTTCTGGTCCCTATTGAGCTATGTTGATTGGGTGTCCACACTAAGTTCAGCATCAATATGGTGACTCTGGGGGAGCTCAGAGCTACCAGGTTGCTTAAAAAGAAGTGACCCGGCCCAGGTTGGAAACAGAGCAGGTCAAACCCCCTGTGCTTATCAGTAGTGGGATTGCACCTGTGAATAGCCAGTGTAGAGCAGCCTGGACAACAAAGCACAACACAGTTTCTTTATTATGTTGTTTTACTCATTAATTTTTATGATAATTTGATACCAGAGTGGTAAAAAATATTTATTATAATTTGTATATAGAGCAGCATGAACAACACAGCTCCATTGTATCATTACTGTAAGTTTTCTTGTTTTATATTATTGAGTATTTTTTTTTTCAGAACTGTCATTCTTAGATGATGTGCATCATTTTGTAAGCAAAAATAGTGATGAACATTAAAGTTACCCATTTCCCACTGACTATATACAGTAACCCATTTGTTGCTAACTACACAGTTACTATTTAAATAAAGTTTTTTTATCATTTGCCCATGAACATAATACTGTTATTATATAATGTCCAGTATGATGAAATATAAATATTCTACTAGAATTCTGTAGGCTGGTCCCATACTCGCACATTTACCACTTTTATGGCTCCAGCATCATGCACATGTCCCATCAGATCATCAAAATAATGACTTCTGCACAGAATATTTAAGGAGACATGGGTGCTGTTTTTCTTGTGGGCATCAGTGACTTACCAACTAGTGAAATCATGTTAGTTAGGGATGTTTTGCATGTGATGTGGTTGGAGTGAGATATGTGGATGGGGATAGAGGCAATGATGTGAGGAGAGGGATAGAGGTGAGTGGAATAGCACAAAGCAAGAGTTAGATAGTGGAATAAGCTTTAAAAAATATATACCAGTAAAACTAATGGATGAGCGATTGTGGGGCACAGTGGCATGAGCTGTGCACATTTATATTTAGGCAGAGTATTCGCTCATAATGCAAAAGGCTATACAAAATCTAAATAAGCCATTGGCCATTAAAATATAAAGGATGTAGTTATAGTAATGGCCAGTAGATGGCTTTGATAAGCTGTTTTTCTCATTGTAATGACATCACACTGAGAGAGATTCCTATGTTAGAGAGCAGGCTGTTTTCATTGCCGGGCACTGTGGTGTGTGTCTGTAATCCCAGTTACTTGGGAGGCTGAGGCTGGAGGAGTGTTTGAGTCCAGGTGTTCTGGTCCCCATTGAGCTATGTTGATTGGGTGTCCACACTAAGTTCAACGTCAATATGGTGACTCTGGGGGAGCTCAGAGCTACCAGGTTGCTTAAAAAGAGGTGAACCGGCCCAGGTTGGAAACAGAGCAGGTCAAACCCCCTGTGCTTATCAGTAGTGGGATTGCACCTGTGAATAGCCAGTGTAGAGCAGCCTGGACAACAAAGCACAACACAGTTTCTTTATTATGTTGTTTTACTCATTAATTTTTATGATAATTTGATACCAGAGTGGTAAAAAATATTTATTATAATTTGTATATAGAGCAGCATGAACAACACAGCTCCATTGTATCATTACTGTAAGTTTTCTTGTTTTATATTATTGAGTATTTTTTTTTTCAGAACTGTCATTCTTAGATGATGTGCATCATTTTGTAAGCAAAAATAATGATGAACATTAAAGTTACCCATTTCCCACTGACTATATACGGTAACCCATTTGTTGCTAACTACACAGTTACTATTTAAATAAAGTTTTTTTATCATTTGCCCATGAACATAATACTGTTATTATATAATGTCCAGTAAGATGAAATATAAATATTCTACTAGAATTCTGTAGGCTGGTCCCATACTCGCACATTTACCACTTTTATGGCTCCAGCTTCATGCACATGTCCCATCAGATCATCAAAATAATTACTTCTGCACAGAGTATTTAAGGAGACATGGGTGCTGTTTTTCTTGTGGGCATCAGTGACTTACCAACCAGTGAAATCATGTTAGTTAGGGATGTTTTGCATGTGATGTGGTTGGAGTGAGATATGTGGATGGGGATAGAGGCAATGATGTGAGGAGAGGGATAGAGGTGAGCGGAATAGCACAAAGCAAGAGTTAGATAGTGGAATAAGCTTTAAAAAAATATATACCAGTAAAATTAATGCATGAGCGATTGTTGGTCACAGTGGCATGAGCAGTGCACATTTATATTTAGGCAGAGTATTCACTCATAATGCAAAAGGCTATACAAAATCTAAATAAGCCATTGGCCATTAAAATATAAAGGATGTAGTTATAGTAATGGCCAGTAGATAGCATTGATAAGCTGTTTTTCTCATTGTAATGACATCACACTGAGAGAGATTCCTATGTTAGAGAGCAGGCTGTTTTCGTTGCCGGGCACTGTGGTGTGTGTCTGTAATCCCAGTTACTTGGGAGGCTGAGGCTGGAGGAGTGTTTGAGTCCAGGTGTTCTGGTCCCCATTGAGCTATGTTGATTGGGTGTCCACACTATGTTCAGCGTCAATATGGTGACTCTGGGGGAGCTCAGAGCTACCAGGTTGCTTAAAAAGAGGTGACCTGGCCCAGGTTGGAAACAGAGCAGGTCAAACCCCCTGTGCTTATCAGTAGTGGGATTGCACCTGTGAATAGCCAGTGTAGAGCAGCCTGGACAACAAAGCACAATACAGTTTCTTTATTATGTTGTTTTACTCATTAATTTTTATGATAATTTGATACCAGAGTGGTAAAAAATATTTATTATAATTTGTATATAGAGCAGCATGAACAACACAGCTCCATTGTATCATTACTGTAAGTTTTCTTGTTTTATATTATTGAGTATTTTTTTTTCAGAACTGTCATTCTTAGATGATGTGCATCATTTTGTAAGCAAAAATAATGATGAACATTAAAGTTACCCATTTCCCACTGACTATATACAGTAACCCATTTGTTGCTAACTACACAGTTACTATTTAAATAAAGTTTTTTTATCATTTGCCCATGAACATAATACTGTTATTATATAATGTCCATTATGATGAAATATAAATATTCTACTAGAATCCTGTAGGCTGGTCCCATACTCGCACATTTACCACTTTTATGGCTCCAGCTTCATGCACATGTCCCATCAGATCATCAAAATAATGACTTCTGCACAGAGTATTTAAGGAGACATGGGTGCTGTTTTTCTTGTGGGCATCAGTGACTTACCAACCAGTGAAATCATGTTAGTTAGGGATGTTTTGCATGTGATGTGGTTGGAGTGAGATATGTGGATGGGGATAGAGGCAATGATGTGAGGAGAGGGATAGAGGTGAGCGGAATAGCACAAAGCAAGAGTTAGATAGTGGAATAAGCTTTAAAAAAATATATACCAGTAAAATTAATGGATGAGCGATTATTGGTCACAGTGGCATGAGCAGTGCACATTTATATTTAGGCAGAGTATTCGCTCATAATGCAAAAGGCTATACAAAATCTAAATAAGCCATTGGCCATTAAAATATAAAGGATGTAGTTATAGTAATGGCCAGTAGATGGCATTGATAAGCTGTTTTTCTCATTGTAATGACATCACACTGAGAGAGATTCCTATGTTAGAGAGCAGGCTGTTTTTGTTGCCGGGCACTGTGGTGTGTGTCTGTAATCCCAGTTACTTGGGAGGCTGAGGCTGGAGGAGTGTTTGAGTCCAGGTGTTCTGGTCCCCATTGAGCTATGTTGATTGGGTGTCCACACTATGTTCAGCGTCAATATGGTGACTCTGGGGGAGCTCAGAGCTACCAGGTTGCTTAAAAAGAGGTGACCTGGCCCAGGTTGGAAACAGAGCAGGTCAAACCCCCTGTGCTTATCAGTAGTGGGATTGCACCTGTGAATAGCCAGTGTAGAGCAGCCTGGACAACAAAGCACAACACAGTTTCTTTATTATGTTGTTTTACTCATTAATTTTTATGATAATTTGATACCAGAGTGGTAAAAAATATTTATTATAATTTGTATATAGAGCAGCATGAACAACACAGCTCCATTGTATCATTACTGTAAGTTTTCTTGTTTTATATTATTGAGTTTTTTTTTTTTCAGAACTGTCATTCTTAGATGATGTGCATCATTTTGTAAGCAAAAATAATGATGAACATTAAAGTTACCCATTTCCCACTGACTATATACAGTAACCCATTTGTTGCTAACTACACAGTTACTATTTAAATAAAGTTTTTTTATCATTTGCCCATGAACATAATACTGTTATTATATAATGTCCATTATGATGAAATATAAATATTCTACTAGAATTCTGTAGGCTGGTCCCATACTCGCACATTTACCACTTTTATGGCTCCAGCTTCATGCACTTGTCCCATCAGATCATCAAAATAATGACTTCTGCACAGAGTATTTAAGGAGACATGGGTGCTGTTTTTCTTGTGGGCATCAGTGACTTACCAACCAGTGAAATCATGTTAGTTAGGGATGTTTTGCATGTGATGTGGTTGGAGTGAGATATGTGGATGGGGATAGAGGCAATGATGTGAGGAGAGGGATAGAGGTGAGTGGAATAGCACAAAGCAAGAGTTAGATAGTGGAATAAGCTTTAAAAAATATATACCAGTAAAACTAATGGATGAGCGATTGTGGGGCACAGTGGCATGAGCTGTGCACATTTATATTTAGGCAGAGTATTCGCTCATAATGCAAAAGGCTATACAAAATCTAAATAAGCCATTGGCCATTAAAATATAAAGGATGTAGTTATAGTAATGGCCAGTAGATGGCATTGATAAGCTGTTTTTCTCATTGTAATGACATCACACTGAGAGAGATTCCTATGTTAGAGAGCAGGCTGTTTTCATTGCCGGGCACTGTGGTGTGTGTCTGTAATCCCAGTTACTTGGGAGGCTGAGGCTGGAGGAGTGTTTGAGTCCAGAAGTTCTGGTCCCTATTGAGCTATGTTGATTGGGTGTCCACACTAAGTTCAGCATCAATATGGTGACTCTGGGGGAGCTCAGAGCTACCAGGTTGCTTAAAAAGAGGTGACCCTGCCCAGGTTGGAAACAGAGCAGGTCAAACCCCCTGTGCTTATCAGTAGTGGGATTGCACCTGTGAATAGCCAGTGTAGAGCAGCCTGGACAACAAAGCACAACACAGTTTCTTTATTATGTTGTTTTACTCATTAATTTTTATGATAATTTGATACCAGAGTGGTAAAAAATATTTATTATAATTTGTATATAGAGCAGTATGAACAACACAGCTCCATTGTATCATTACTGTAAGTTTTCTTGTGTTATTTTATTGAGTATTTTTTTTTTCAGAACTGTCATTCTTAGATGATGTGCATCATTTTGTAAGCAAAAATAGTGATGAACATTAAAGTTACCCATTTCCCACTGACTATATACAGTAACCCATTTGTTGCTAACTACACAGTTACTATTTAAATAAAGTTTTTTTATCATTTGCCCATGAACATAATACTGTTATTATATAATGTCCAGTATGATGAAATATAAATATTCTACTAGAATTCTGTAGGCTGGTCCCATACTCGCACATTTACCACTTTTATGGCTCCAGCATCATGCACATGTCCCATCAGATCATCAAAATAATGACTTCTGCACAGAGTATTTAAGGAGACATGGGTGCTGTTTTTCTTGTGGGCATCAGTGACTTACCAACTAGTGAAATCATGTTAGTTAGGGATGTTTTGCATGTGATGTGGTTGGAGTGAGATATGTGGATGGGGATAGAGGCAATGATGTGAGGAGAGGGATAGAGGTGAGTGGAATAGCACAAAGCAAGAGTTAGATAGTGGAATAAGCTTTAAAAAATATATACCAGTAAAACTAATGGATGAGCGATTGTGGGGCACAGTGGCATGAGCTGTGCACATTTATATTTAGGCAGAGTATTCGCTCATAATGCAAAAGGCTATACAAAATCTAAATAAGCCATTGGCCATTAAAATATAAAGGATGTAGTTATAGTAATGGCCAGTAGATGGCTTTGATAAGCTGTTTTTCTCATTGTAATGACATCACACTGAGAGAGATTCCTATGTTAGAGAGCAGGCTGTTTTCATTGCCGGGCACTGTGGTGTGTGTCTGTAATCCCAGTTACTTGGGAGGCTGAGGCTGGAGGAGTGTTTGAGTCCAGGTGTTCTGGTCCCCATTGAGCTATGTTGATTGGGTGTCCACACTAAGTTCAACGTCAATATGGTGACTCTGGGGGAGCTCAGAGCTACCAGGTTGCTTAAAAAGAGGTGAACCGGCCCAGGTTGGAAACAGAGCAGGTCAAACCCCCTGTGCTTATCAGTAGTGGGATTGCACCTGTGAATAGCCAGTGTAGAGCAGCCTGGACAACAAAGCACAACACAGTTTCTTTATTATGTTGTTTTACTCATTAATTTTTATGATAATTTGATACCAGAGTGGTAAAAAATATTTATTATAATTTGTATATAGAGCAGCATGAACAACACAGCTCCATTGTATCATTACTGTAAGTTTTCTTGTTTTATATTATTGAGTATTTTTTTTTTCAGAACTGTCATTCTTAGATGATGTGCATCATTTTGTAAGCAAAAATAGTGATGAACATTAAAGTTACCCATTTCCCACTGACTATATACAGTAACCCATTTGTTGCTAACTACACAGTTACTATTTAAATAAAGTTTTTTTATCATTTGCCCATGAACATAATACTGTTATTATATAATGTCCAGTATGATGAAATATAAATATTCTACTAGAATTCTGTAGGCTGGTCCCATACTCGCACATTTACCACTTTTATGGCTCCAGCATCATGCACATGTCCCATCAGATCATCAAAATAATGACTTCTGCACAGAGTATTTAAGGAGACATGGGTGCTGTTTTTCTTGTGGGCATCAGTGACTTACCAACTAGTGAAATCATGTTAGTTAGGGATGTTTTGCATGTGATGTGGTTGGAGTGAGATATGTGGATGGGGATAGAGGCAATGATGTGAGGAGAGGGATAGAGGTGAGTGGAATAGCACAAAGCAAGAGTTAGATAGTGGAATAAGCTTTAAAAAATATATACCAGTAAAACTAATGGATGAGCGATTGTGGGGCACAGTGGCATGAGCTGTGCACATTTATATTTAGGCAGAGTATTCGCTCATAATGCAAAAGGCTATACAAAATCTAAATAAGCCATTGGCCATTAAAATATAAAGGATGTAGTTATAGTAATGGCCAGTAGATGGCTTTGATAAGCTGTTTTTCTCATTGTAATGACATCACACTGAGAGAGATTCCTATGTTAGAGAGCAGGCTGTTTTCATTGCCGGGCACTGTGGTGTGTGTCTGTAATCCCAGTTACTTGGGAGGCTGAGGCTGGAGGAGTGTTTGAGTCCAGGTGTTCTGGTCCTCATTGAGCTATGTTGATTGGGTGTCCACACTAAGTTCAACGTCAATATGGTGACTCTGGGGGAGCTCAGAGCTACCAGGTTGCTTAAAAAGAGGTGACCCGGCCCAGGTTGGAAACAGAGCAGGTCAAACCCCCTGTGCTTATCAGTAGTGGGATTGCACCTGTGAATAGCCAGTGTAGAGCAGCCTGGACAACAAAGCACAACACAGTTTCTTTATTATGTTGTTTTACTCATTAATTTTTATGATAATTTGATACCAGAGTGGTAAAAAATATTTATTATAATTTGTATATAGAGCAGCATGAACAACACAGCTCCATTGTATCATTACTGTAAGTTTTCTTGTTTTATATTATTGAGTATTTTTTTTTTCAGAACTGTCATTCTTAGATGATGTGCATCAATTTGTAAGCAAAAATAATGATGAACATTAAAGTTACCCATTTCCCACTGACTATATACGGTAACCCATTTGTTGCTAACTACACAGTTACTATTTAAATAAAGTTTTTTTATCATTTGCCCATGAACATAATACTGTTATTATATAATGTCCAGTAAGATGAAATATAAATATTCTACTAGAATTCTGTAGGCTGGTCCCATACTCGCACATTTACCACTTTTATGGCTCCAGCTTCATGCACATGTCCCATCAGATCATCAAAATAATTACTTCTGCACAGAGTATTTAAGGAGACATGGGTGCTGTTTTTCTTGTGGGCATCAGTGACTTACCAACCAGTGAAATCATGTTAGTTAGGGATGTTTTGCATGTGATGTGGTTGGAGTGAGATATGTGGATGGGGATAGAGGCAATGATGTGAGGAGAGGGATAGAGGTGAGCGGAATAGCACAAAGCAAGAGTTAGATAGTGGAATAAGCTTTAAAAAAATATATACCAGTAAAATTAATGGATGAGCGATTGTTGGTCACAGTGGCATGAGCAGTGCACATTTATATTTAGGCAGAGTATTCACTCATAATGCAAAAGGCTATACAAAATCTAAATAAGCCATTGGCCATTAAAATATAAAGGATGTAGTTATAGTAATGGCCAGTAGATAGCATTGATAAGCTGTTTTTCTCATTGTAATTACATCACACTGAGAGAGATTCCTATGTTAGAGAGCAGGCTGTTTTTGTTGCCGGGCACTGTGGTGTGTGTCTGTAATCCCAGTTACTTGGGAGGCTGAGGCTGGAGGAGTGTTTGAGTCCAGGTGTTCTGGTCCCCATTGAGCTATGTTGATTGGGTGTCCACACTATGTTCAGCGTCAATATGGTGACTCTGGGGGAGCTCAGAGCTACCAGGTTGCTTAAAAAGAGGTGACCTGGCCCAGGTTGGAAACAGAGCAGGTCAAACCCCCTGTGCTTATCAGTAGTGGGATTGCACCTGTGAATAGCCAGTGTAGAGCAGCCTGGACAACAAAGCACAACACAGTTTCTTTATTATGTTGTTTTACTCATTAATTTTTATGATAATTTGATACCAGAGTGGTAAAAAATATTTATTATAATTTGTATATAGAGCAGCATGAACAACACAGCTCCATTGTATCATTACTGTAAGTTTTCTTGTTTTATATTATTGAGTTTTTTTTTTTTCAGAACTGTCATTCTTAGATGATGTGCATCATTTTGTAAGCAAAAATAATGATGAACATTAAAGTTACCCATTTCCCACTGACTATATACAGTAACCCATTTGTTGCTAACTACACAGTTACTATTTAAATAAAGTTTTTTTATCATTTGCCCATGAACATAATACTGTTATTATATAATGTCCATTATGATGAAATATAAATATTCTACTAGAATTCTGTAGGCTGGTCCCATACTCGCACATTTACCACTTTTATGGCTCCAGCTTCATGCACTTGTCCCATCAGATCATCAAAATAATGACTTCTGCACAGAGTATTTAAGGAGACATGGGTGCTGTTTTTCTTGTGGGCATCAGTGACTTACCAACCAGTGAAATCATGTTAGTTAGGGATGTTTTGCATGTGATGTGGTTGGAGTGAGATATGTGGATGGGGATAGAGGCAATGATGTGAGGAGAGGGATAGAGGTGAGTGGAATAGCACAAAGCAAGAGTTAGATAGTGGAATAAGCTTTAAAAAATATATACCAGTAAAACTAATGGATGAGCGATTGTGGGGCACAGTGGCATGAGCTGTGCACATTTATATTTAGGCAGAGTATTCGCTCATAATGCAAAAGGCTATACAAAATCTAAATAAGCCATTGGCCATTAAAATATAAAGGATGTAGTTATAGTAATGGCCAGTAGATGGCATTGATAAGCTGTTTTTCTCATTGTAATGACATCACACTGAGAGAGATTCCTATGTTAGAGAGCAGGCTGTTTTCATTGCCGGGCACTGTGGTGTGTGTCTGTAATCCCAGTTACTTGGGAGGCTGAGGCTGGAGGAGTGTTTGAGTCCAGGTGTTCTGGTCCCCATTGAGCTATGTTGATTGGGTGTCCACACTAAGTTCAACGTCAATATGGTGACTCTGGGGGAGCTCAGAGCTACCAGGTTGCTTAAAAAGAGGTGAACCGGCCCAGGTTGGAAACAGAGCAGGTCAAACCCCCTGTGCTTATCAGTAGTGGGATTGCACCTGTGAATAGCCAGTGTAGAGCAGCCTGGACAACAAAGCACAACACAGTTTCTTTATTATGTTGTTTTACTCATTAATTTTTATGATAATTTGATACCAGAGTGGTAAAAAATATTTATTATAATTTGTATATAGAGCAGCATGAACAACACAGCTCCATTGTATCATTACTGTAAGTTTTCTTGTTTTATATTATTGAGTATTTTTTTTTTCAGAACTGTCATTCTTAGATGATGTGCATCATTTTGTAAGCAAAAATAATGATGAACATTAAAGTTACCCATTTCCCACTGACTATATACAGTAACCCATTTGTTGCTAACTACACAGTTACTATTTAAATAAAGTTTTTTTATCATTTGCCCATGAACATAATACTGTTATTATATAATGTCCAGTATGATGAAATATAAATATTCTACTAGAATTCTGTAGGCTGGTCCCATACTCGCACATTTACCACTTTTATGGCTCCAGCTTCATGCACATGTCCCATCAGATCATCAAAATAATGACTTCTGCACAGAGTATTTAAGGAGACATGGGTGCTGTTTTTCTTGTGGGCATCAGTGACTTACCAACCAGTGAAATCATGTTAGTTAGGGATGTTTTGCATGTGATGTGGTTGGAGTGAGATATGTGGATGGGGATAGAGGCAATGATGTGAGGAGAGCGATAGAGGTGAGCGGAATAGCACAAAGCAAGAGTTAGATAGTGGAATAAGCTTTAAAAAAATATATACCAGTAAAATTAATGGATGAGCGATTGTTGGTCACAGTGGCATGAGCAGTGCACATTTATATTTAGGCAGAGTATTCGCTCATAATGCAAAAGGCTATACAAAATCTAAATAAGCCATTGGCCATTAAAATATAAAGGATGTAGTTATAGTAATGGCCAGTAGATGGCATTGATAAGCTGTTTTTCTCATTGTAATGACATCACACTGAGAGAGATTCCTATGTTAGAGAGCAGGCTGTTTTTGTTGCCGGGCACTGTGGTGTGTGTCTGTAATCCCAGTTACTTGGGAGGCTGAGGCTGGAGGAGTGTTTGAGTCCAGGTGTTCTGGTCCCCATTGAGCTATGTTGATTGGGTGTCCACACTATGTTCAGCGTCAATATGGTGACTCTGGGGGAGCTCAGAGCTACCAGGTTGCTTAAAAAGAGGTGACCTGGCCCAGGTTGGAAACAGAGCAGGTCAAACCCCCTGTGCTTATCAGTAGTGGGATTGCACCTGTGAATAGCCAGTGTAGAGCAGCCTGGACAACAAAGCACAACACAGTTTCTTTATTATGTTGTTTTACTCATTAATTTTTATGATAATTTGATACCAGAGTGGTAAAAAATATTTATTATAATTTGTATATAGAGCAGCATGAACAACACAGCTCCATTGTATCATTACTGTAAGTTTTCTTGTTTTATATTATTGAGTTTTTTTTTTTTCAGAACTGTCATTCTTAGATGATGTGCATCATTTTGTAAGCAAAAATAATGATGAACATTAAAGTTACCCATTTCCCACTGACTATATACAGTAACCCATTTGTTGCTAACTACACAGTTACTATTTAAATAAAGTTTTTTTATCATTTGCCCATGAACATAATACTGTTATTATATAATGTCCATTATGATGAAATATAAATATTCTACTAGAATTCTGTAGGCTGGTCCCATACTCGCACATTTACCACTTTTATGGCTCCAGCTTCATGCACTTGTCCCATCAGATCATCAAAATAATGACTTCTGCACAGAGTATTTAAGGAGACATGGGTGCTGTTTTTCTTGTGGGCATCAGTGACTTACCAACCAGTGAAATCATGTTAGTTAGGGATGTTTTGCATGTGATGTGGTTGGAGTGAGATATGTGGATGGGGATAGAGGCAATGATGTGAGGAGAGGGATAGAGGTGAGTGGAATAGCACAAAGCAAGAGTTAGATAGTGGAATAAGCTTTAAAAAATATATACCAGTAAAACTAATGGATGAGCGATTGTGGGGCACAGTGGCATGAGCTGTGCACATTTATATTTAGGCAGAGTATTCGCTCATAATGCAAAAGGCTATACAAAATCTAAATAAGCCATTGGCCATTAAAATATAAAGGATGTAGTTATAGTAATGGCCAGTAGATGGCATTGATAAGCTGTTTTTCTCATTGTAATGACATCACACTGAGAGAGATTCCTATGTTAGAGAGCAGGCTGTTTTCATTGCCGGGCACTGTGGTGTGTGTCTGTAATCCCAGTTACTTGGGAGGCTGAGGCTGGAGGAGTGTTTGAGTCCAGAAGTTCTGGTCCCTATTGAGCTATGTTGATTGGGTGTCCACACTAAGTTCAGCATCAATATGGTGACTCTGGGGGAGCTCAGAGCTACCAGGTTGCTTAAAAAGAGGTGACCCTGCCCAGGTTGGAAACAGAGCAGGTCAAACCCCCTGTGCTTATCAGTAGTGGGATTGCACCTGTGAATAGCCAGTGTAGAGCAGCCTGGACAACAAAGCACAACACAGTTTCTTTATTATGTTGTTTTACTCATTAATTTTTATGATAATTTGATACCAGAGTGGTAAAAAATATTTATTATAATTTGTATATAGAGCAGTATGAACAACACAGCTCCATTGTATCATTACTGTAAGTTTTCTTGTGTTATTTTATTGAGTATTTTTTTTTTCAGAACTGTCATTCTTAGATGATGTGCATCATTTTGTAAGCAAAAATAGTGATGAACATTAAAGTTACCCATTTCCCACTGACTATATACAGTAACCCATTTGTTGCTAACTACACAGTTACTATTTAAATAAAGTTTTTTTATCATTTGCCCATGAACATAATACTGTTATTATATAATGTCCAGTATGATGAAATATAAATATTCTACTAGAATTCTGTAGGCTGGTCCCATACTCGCACATTTACCACTTTTATGGCTCCAGCATCATGCACATGTCCCATCAGATCATCAAAATAATGACTTCTGCACAGAGTATTTAAGGAGACATGGGTGCTGTTTTTCTTGTGGGCATCAGTGACTTACCAACTAGTGAAATCATGTTAGTTAGGGATGTTTTGCATGTGATGTGGTTGGAGTGAGATATGTGGATGGGGATAGAGGCAATGATGTGAGGAGAGGGATAGAGGTGAGTGGAATAGCACAAAGCAAGAGTTAGATAGTGGAATAAGCTTTAAAAAATATATACCAGTAAAACTAATGGATGAGCGATTGTGGGGCACAGTGGCATGAGCTGTGCACATTTATATTTAGGCAGAGTATTCGCTCATAATGCAAAAGGCTATACAAAATCTAAATAAGCCATTGGCCATTAAAATATAAAGGATGTAGTTATAGTAATGGCCAGTAGATGGCTTTGATAAGCTGTTTTTCTCATTGTAATGACATCACACTGAGAGAGATTCCTATGTTAGAGAGCAGGCTGTTTTCATTGCCGGGCACTGTGGTGTGTGTCTGTAATCCCAGTTACTTGGGAGGCTGAGGCTGGAGGAGTGTTTGAGTCCAGGTGTTCTGGTCCCCATTGAGCTATGTTGATTGGGTGTCCACACTAAGTTCAACGTCAATATGGTGACTCTGGGGGAGCTCAGAGCTACCAGGTTGCTTAAAAAGAGGTGAACCGGCCCAGGTTGGAAACAGAGCAGGTCAAACCCCCTGTGCTTATCAGTAGTGGGATTGCACCTGTGAATAGCCAGTGTAGAGCAGCCTGGACAACAAAGCACAACACAGTTTCTTTATTATGTTGTTTTACTCATTAATTTTTATGATAATTTGATACCAGAGTGGTAAAAAATATTTATTATAATTTGTATATAGAGCAGCATGAACAACACAGCTCCATTGTATCATTACTGTAAGTTTTCTTGTTTTATATTATTGAGTATTTTTTTTTTCAGAACTGTCATTCTTAGATGATGTGCATCATTTTGTAAGCAAAAATAGTGATGAACATTAAAGTTACCCATTTCCCACTGACTATATACAGTAACCCATTTGTTGCTAACTACACAGTTACTATTTAAATAAAGTTTTTTTATCATTTGCCCATGAACATAATACTGTTATTATATAATGTCCAGTATGATGAAATATAAATATTCTACTAGAATTCTGTAGGCTGGTCCCATACTCGCACATTTACCACTTTTATGGCTCCAGCATCATGCACATGTCCCATCAGATCATCAAAATAATGACTTCTGCACAGAGTATTTAAGGAGACATGGGTGCTGTTTTTCTTGTGGGCATCAGTGACTTACCAACTAGTGAAATCATGTTAGTTAGGGATGTTTTGCATGTGATGTGGTTGGAGTGAGATATGTGGATGGGGATAGAGGCAATGATGTGAGGAGAGGGATAGAGGTGAGTGGAATAGCACAAAGCAAGAGTTAGATAGTGGAATAAGCTTTAAAAAATATATACCAGTAAAACTAATGGATGAGCGATTGTGGGGCACAGTGGCATGAGCTGTGCACATTTATATTTAGGCAGAGTATTCGCTCATAATGCAAAAGGCTATACAAAATCTAAATAAGCCATTGGCCATTAAAATATAAAGGATGTAGTTATAGTAATGGCCAGTAGATGGCTTTGATAAGCTGTTTTTCTCATTGTAATGACATCACACTGAGAGAGATTCCTATGTTAGAGAGCAGGCTGTTTTCATTGCCGGGCACTGTGGTGTGTGTCTGTAATCCCAGTTACTTGGGAGGCTGAGGCTGGAGGAGTGTTTGAGTCCAGATGTTCTGGTCCTCATTGAGCTATGTTGATTGGGTGTCCACACTAAGTTCAACGTCAATATGGTGACTCTGGGGGAGCTCAGAGCTACCAGGTTGCTTAAAAAGAGGTGACCCGGCCCAGGTTGGAAACAGAGCAGGTCAAACCCCCTGTGCTTATCAGTAGTGGGATTGCACCTGTGAATAGCCAGTGTAGAGCAGCCTGGACAACAAAGCACAACACAGTTTCTTTATTATGTTGTTTTACTCATTAATTTTTATGATAATTTGATACCAGAGTGGTAAAAAATATTTATTATAATTTGTATATAGAGCAGCATGAACAACACAGCTCCATTGTATCATTACTGTAAGTTTTCTTGTTTTATATTATTGAGTATTTTTTTTTTCAGAACTGTCATTCTTAGATGATGTGCATCATTTTGTAAGCAAAAATAATGATGAACATTAAAGTTACCCATTTCCCACTGACTATATACGGTAACCCATTTGTTGCTAACTACACAGTTACTATTTAAATAAAGTTTTTTTATCATTTGCCCATGAACATAATACTGTTATTATATAATGTCCAGTAAGATGAAATATAAATATTCTACTAGAATTCTGTAGGCTGGTCCCATACTCGCACATTTACCACTTTTATGGCTCCAGCTTCATGCACATGTCCCATCAGATCATCAAAATAATTACTTCTGCACAGAGTATTTAAGGAGACATGGGTGCTGTTTTTCTTGTGGGCATCAGTGACTTACCAACCAGTGAAATCATGTTAGTTAGGGATGTTTTGCATGTGATGTGGTTGGAGTGAGATATGTGGATGGGGATAGAGGCAATGATGTGAGGAGAGGGATAGAGGTGAGCGGAATAGCACAAAGCAAGAGTTAGATAGTGGAATAAGCTTTAAAAAAATATATACCAGTAAAATTAATGGATGAGCGATTGTTGGTCACAGTGGCATGAGCTGTGCACATTTATATTTAGGCAGAGTATTCACTCATAATGCAAAAGGCTATACAAAATCTAAATAAGCCATTGGCCATTAAAATATAAAGGATGTAGTTATAGTAATGGCCAGTAGATAGCATTGATAAGCTGTTTTTCTCATTGTAATTACATCACACTGAGAGAGATTCCTATGTTAGAGAGCAGGCTGTTTTTGTTGCCGGGCACTGTGGTGTGTGTCTGTAATCCCAGTTACTTGGGAGGCTGAGGCTGGAGGAGTGTTTGAGTCCAGGTGTTCTGGTCCCCATTGAGCTATGTTGATTGGGTGTCCACACTATGTTCAGCGTCAATATGGTGACTCTGGGGGAGCTCAGAGCTACCAGGTTGCTTAAAAAGAGGTGACCTGGCCCAGGTTGGAAACAGAGCAGGTCAAACCCCCTGTGCTTATCAGTAGTGGGATTGCACCTGTGAATAGCCAGTGTAGAGCAGCCTGGACAACAAAGCACAACACAGTTTCTTTATTATGTTGTTTTACTCATTAATTTTTATGATAATTTGATACCAGAGTGGTAAAAAATATTTATTATAATTTGTATATAGAGCAGCATGAACAACACAGCTCCATTGTATCATTACTGTAAGTTTTCTTGTTTTATATTATTGAGTTTTTTTTTTTTCAGAACTGTCATTCTTAGATGATGTGCATCATTTTGTAAGCAAAAATAATGATGAACATTAAAGTTACCCATTTCCCACTGACTATATACAGTAACCCATTTGTTGCTAACTACACAGTTACTATTTAAATAAAGTTTTTTTATCATTTGCCCATGAACATAATACTGTTATTATATAATGTCCATTATGATGAAATATAAATATTCTACTAGAATTCTGTAGGCTGGTCCCATACTCGCACATTTACCACTTTTATGGCTCCAGCTTCATGCACTTGTCCCATCAGATCATCAAAATAATGACTTCTGCACAGAGTATTTAAGGAGACATGGGTGCTGTTTTTCTTGTGGGCATCAGTGACTTACCAACCAGTGAAATCATGTTAGTTAGGGATGTTTTGCATGTGATGTGGTTGGAGTGAGATATGTGGATGGGGATAGAGGCAATGATGTGAGGAGAGGGATAGAGGTGAGTGGAATAGCACAAAGCAAGAGTTAGATAGTGGAATAAGCTTTAAAAAATATATACCAGTAAAACTAATGGATGAGCGATTGTGGGGCACAGTGGCATGAGCTGTGCACATTTATATTTAGGCAGAGTATTCGCTCATAATGCAAAAGGCTATACAAAATCTAAATAAGCCATTGGCCATTAAAATATAAAGGATGTAGTTATAGTAATGGCCAGTAGATGGCATTGATAAGCTGTTTTTCTCATTGTAATGACATCACACTGAGAGAGATTCCTATGTTAGAGAGCAGGCTGTTTTCATTGCCGGGCACTGTGGTGTGTGTCTGTAATCCCAGTTACTTGGGAGGCTGAGGCTGGAGGAGTGTTTGAGTCCAGAAGTTCTGGTCCCTATTGAGCTATGTTGATTGGGTGTCCACACTAAGTTCAGCATCAATATGGTGACTCTGGGGGAGCTCAGAGCTACCAGGTTGCTTAAAAAGAGGTGACCCTGCCCAGGTTGGAAACAGAGCAGGTCAAACCCCCTGTGCTTATCAGTAGTGGGATTGCACCTGTGAATAGCCAGTGTAGAGCAGCCTGGACAACAAAGCACAACACAGTTTCTTTATTATGTTGTTTTACTCATTAATTTTTATGATAATTTGATACCAGAGTGGTAAAAAATATTTATTATAATTTGTATATAGAGCAGTATGAACAACACAGCTCCATTGTATCATTACTGTAAGTTTTCTTGTGTTATTTTATTGAGTATTTTTTTTTTCAGAACTGTCATTCTTAGATGATGTGCATCATTTTGTAAGCAAAAATAGTGATGAACATTAAAGTTACCCATTTCCCACTGACTATATACAGTAACCCATTTGTTGCTAACTACACAGTTACTATTTAAATAAAGTTTTTTTATCATTTGCCCATGAACATAATACTGTTATTATATAATGTCCAGTATGATGAAATATAAATATTCTACTAGAATTCTGTAGGCTGGTCCCATACTCGCACATTTACCACTTTTATGGCTCCAGCATCATGCACATGTCCCATCAGATCATCAAAATAATGACTTCTGCACAGAGTATTTAAGGAGACATGGGTGCTGTTTTTCTTGTGGGCATCAGTGACTTACCAACTAGTGAAATCATGTTAGTTAGGGATGTTTTGCATGTGATGTGGTTGGAGTGAGATATGTGGATGGGGATAGAGGCAATGATGTGAGGAGAGGGATAGAGGTGAGTGGAATAGCACAAAGCAAGAGTTAGATAGTGGAATAAGCTTTAAAAAATATATACCAGTAAAACTAATGGATGAGCGATTGTGGGGCACAGTGGCATGAGCTGTGCACATTTATATTTAGGCAGAGTATTCGCTCATAATGCAAAAGGCTATACAAAATCTAAATAAGCCATTGGCCATTAAAATATAAAGGATGTAGTTATAGTAATGGCCAGTAGATGGCTTTGATAAGCTGTTTTTCTCATTGTAATGACATCACACTGAGAGAGATTCCTATGTTAGAGAGCAGGCTGTTTTCATTGCCGGGCACTGTGGTGTGTGTCTGTAATCCCAGTTACTTGGGAGGCTGAGGCTGGAGGAGTGTTTGAGTCCAGGTGTTCTGGTCCCCATTGAGCTATGTTGATTGGGTGTCCACACTAAGTTCAACGTCAATATGGTGACTCTGGGGGAGCTCAGAGCTACCAGGTTGCTTAAAAAGAGGTGAACCGGCCCAGGTTGGAAACAGAGCAGGTCAAACCCCCTGTGCTTATCAGTAGTGGGATTGCACCTGTGAATAGCCAGTGTAGAGCAGCCTGGACAACAAAGCACAACACAGTTTCTTTATTATGTTGTTTTACTCATTAATTTTTATGATAATTTGATACCAGAGTGGTAAAAAATATTTATTATAATTTGTATATAGAGCAGCATGAACAACACAGCTCCATTGTATCATTACTGTAAGTTTTCTTGTTTTATATTATTGAGTATTTTTTTTTTCAGAACTGTCATTCTTAGATGATGTGCATCATTTTGTAAGCAAAAATAGTGATGAACATTAAAGTTACCCATTTCCCACTGACTATATACAGTAACCCATTTGTTGCTAACTACACAGTTACTATTTAAATAAAGTTTTTTTATCATTTGCCCATGAACATAATACTGTTATTATATAATGTCCAGTATGATGAAATATAAATATTCTACTAGAATTCTGTAGGCTGGTCCCATACTCGCACATTTACCACTTTTATGGCTCCAGCATCATGCACATGTCCCATCAGATCATCAAAATAATGACTTCTGCACAGAGTATTTAAGGAGACATGGGTGCTGTTTTTCTTGTGGGCATCAGTGACTTACCAACTAGTGAAATCATGTTAGTTAGGGATGTTTTGCATGTGATGTGGTTGGAGTGAGATATGTGGATGGGGATAGAGGCAATGATGTGAGGAGAGGGATAGAGGTGAGTGGAATAGCACAAAGCAAGAGTTAGATAGTGGAATAAGCTTTAAAAAATATATACCAGTAAAACTAATGGATGAGCGATTGTGGGGCACAGTGGCATGAGCTGTGCACATTTATATTTAGGCAGAGTATTCGCTCATAATGCAAAAGGCTATACAAAATCTAAATAAGCCATTGGCCATTAAAATATAAAGGATGTAGTTATAGTAATGGCCAGTAGATGGCTTTGATAAGCTGTTTTTCTCATTGTAATGACATCACACTGAGAGAGATTCCTATGTTAGAGAGCAGGCTGTTTTCATTGCCGGGCACTGTGGTGTGTGTCTGTAATCCCAGTTACTTGGGAGGCTGAGGCTGGAGGAGTGTTTGAGTCCAGATGTTCTGGTCCTCATTGAGCTATGTTGATTGGGTGTCCACACTAAGTTCAACGTCAATATGGTGACTCTGGGGGAGCTCAGAGCTACCAGGTTGCTTAAAAAGAGGTGACCCGGCCCAGGTTGGAAACAGAGCAGGTCAAACCCCCTGTGCTTATCAGTAGTGGGATTGCACCTGTGAATAGCCAGTGTAGAGCAGCCTGGACAACAAAGCACAACACAGTTTCTTTATTATGTTGTTTTACTCATTAATTTTTATGATAATTTGATACCAGAGTGGTAAAAAATATTTATTATAATTTGTATATAGAGCAGCATGAACAACACAGCTCCATTGTATCATTACTGTAAGTTTTCTTGTTTTATATTATTGAGTATTTTTTTTTTCAGAACTGTCATTCTTAGATGATGTGCATCATTTTGTAAGCAAAAATAATGATGAACATTAAAGTTACCCATTTCCCACTGACTATATACGGTAACCCATTTGTTGCTAACTACACAGTTACTATTTAAATAAAGTTTTTTTATCATTTGCCCATGAACATAATACTGTTATTATATAATGTCCAGTAAGATGAAATATAAATATTCTACTAGAATTCTGTAGGCTGGTCCCATACTCGCACATTTACCACTTTTATGGCTCCAGCTTCATGCACATGTCCCATCAGATCATCAAAATAATTACTTCTGCACAGAGTATTTAAGGAGACATGGGTGCTGTTTTTCTTGTGGGCATCAGTGACTTACCAACCAGTGAAATCATGTTAGTTAGGGATGTTTTGCATGTGATGTGGTTGGAGTGAGATATGTGGATGGGGATAGAGGCAATGATGTGAGGAGAGGGATAGAGGTGAGCGGAATAGCACAAAGCAAGAGTTAGATAGTGGAATAAGCTTTAAAAAAATATATACCAGTAAAATTAATGGATGAGCGATTGTTGGTCACAGTGGCATGAGCTGTGCACATTTATATTTAGGCAGAGTATTCACTCATAATGCAAAAGGCTATACAAAATCTAAATAAGCCATTGGCCATTAAAATATAAAGGATGTAGTTATAGTAATGGCCAGTAGATAGCATTGATAAGCTGTTTTTCTCATTGTAATTACATCACACTGAGAGAGATTCCTATGTTAGAGAGCAGGCTGTTTTTGTTGCCGGGCACTGTGGTGTGTGTCTGTAATCCCAGTTACTTGGGAGGCTGAGGCTGGAGGAGTGTTTGAGTCCAGGTGTTCTGGTCCCCATTGAGCTATGTTGATTGGGTGTCCACACTATGTTCAGCGTCAATATGGTGACTCTGGGGGAGCTCAGAGCTACCAGGTTGCTTAAAAAGAGGTGACCTGGCCCAGGTTGGAAACAGAGCAGGTCAAACCCCCTGTGCTTATCAGTAGTGGGATTGCACCTGTGAATAGCCAGTGTAGAGCAGCCTGGACAACAAAGCACAACACAGTTTCTTTATTATGTTGTTTTACTCATTAATTTTTATGATAATTTGATACCAGAGTGGTAAAAAATATTTATTATAATTTGTATATAGAGCAGCATGAACAACACAGCTCCATTGTATCATTACTGTAAGTTTTCTTGTTTTATATTATTGAGTTTTTTTTTTTTCAGAACTGTCATTCTTAGATGATGTGCATCATTTTGTAAGCAAAAATAATGATGAACATTAAAGTTACCCATTTCCCACTGACTATATACAGTAACCCATTTGTTGCTAACTACACAGTTACTATTTAAATAAAGTTTTTTTATCATTTGCCCATGAACATAATACTGTTATTATATAATGTCCATTATGATGAAATATAAATATTCTACTAGAATTCTGTAGGCTGGTCCCATACTCGCACATTTACCACTTTTATGGCTCCAGCTTCATGCACTTGTCCCATCAGATCATCAAAATAATGACTTCTGCACAGAGTATTTAAGGAGACATGGGTGCTGTTTTTCTTGTGGGCATCAGTGACTTACCAACCAGTGAAATCATGTTAGTTAGGGATGTTTTGCATGTGATGTGGTTGGAGTGAGATATGTGGATGGGGATAGAGGCAATGATGTGAGGAGAGGGATAGAGGTGAGTGGAATAGCACAAAGCAAGAGTTAGATAGTGGAATAAGCTTTAAAAAATATATACCAGTAAAACTAATGGATGAGCGATTGTGGGGCACAGTGGCATGAGCTGTGCACATTTATATTTAGGCAGAGTATTCGCTCATAATGCAAAAGGCTATACAAAATCTAAATAAGCCATTGGCCATTAAAATATAAAGGATGTAGTTATAGTAATGGCCAGTAGATGGCATTGATAAGCTGTTTTTCTCATTGTAATGACATCACACTGAGAGAGATTCCTATGTTAGAGAGCAGGCTGTTTTCATTGCCGGGCACTGTGGTGTGTGTCTGTAATCCCAGTTACTTGGGAGGCTGAGGCTGGAGGAGTGTTTGAGTCCAGGTGTTCTGGTCCCCATTGAGCTATGTTGATTGGGTGTCCACACTAAGTTCAACGTCAATATGGTGACTCTGGGGGAGCTCAGAGCTACCAGGTTGCTTAAAAAGAGGTGAACCGGCCCAGGTTGGAAACAGAGCAGGTCAAACCCCCTGTGCTTATCAGTAGTGGGATTGCACCTGTGAATAGCCAGTGTAGAGCAGCCTGGACAACAAAGCACAACACAGTTTCTTTATTATGTTGTTTTACTCATTAATTTTTATGATAATTTGATACCAGAGTGGTAAAAAATATTTATTATAATTTGTATATAGAGCAGCATGAACAACACAGCTCCTTTGTATCATTACTGTAAGTTTTCTTGTTTTATATTATTGAGTATTTTTTTTTTCAGAACTGTCATTCTTAGATGATGTGCATCATTTTGTAAGCAAAAATAATGATGAACATTAAAGTTACCCATTTCCCACTGACTATATACAGTAACCCATTTGTTGCTAACTACACAGTTACTATTTAAATAAAGTTTTTTTTATCATTTGCCCATGAACATAATACTGTTATTATATAATGTCCAGTATGATGAAATATAAATATTCTACTAGAATTCTGTAGGCTGGTCCCATACTCGCACATTTACCACTTTTATGGCTCCAGCTTCATGCACATGTCCCATCAGATCATCAAAATAATGACTTCTGCACAGAGTATTTAAGGAGACATGGGTGCTGTTTTTCTTGTGGGCATCAGTGACTTACCAACCAGTGAAATCATGTTAGTTAGGGATGTTTTGCATGTGATGTGGTTGGAGTGAGATATGTGGATGGGGATAGAGGCAATGATGTGAGGAGAGGGATAGAGGTGAGTGGAATAGCACAAAGCAAGAGTTAGATAGTGGAATAAGCTTTAAAAAATATATACCAGTAAAACTAATGGATGAGCGATTGTGGGGCACAGTGGCATGAGCTGTGCACATTTATATTTAGGCAGAGTATTCGCTCATAATGCAAAAGGCTATACAAAATCTAAATAAGCCATTGGCCATTAAAATATAAAGGATGTAGTTATAGTAATGGCCAGTAGATGGCATTGATAAGCTGTTTTTCTCATTGTAATGACATCACACTGAGAGAGATTCCTATGTTAGAGAGCAGGCTGTTTTCATTGCTGGGCACTGTGGTGTGTGTCTGTAATCCCAGTTACTTGGGAGGCTGAGGCTGGAGGAGTGTTTGAGTCCAGAAGTTCTGGTCCCTATTGAGCTATGTTGATTGGGTGTCCACACTAAGTTCAGCATCAATATGGTGACTCTGGGGGAGCTCAGAGCTACCAGGTTGCTTAAAAAGAGGTGACCCGGCCCAGGTTGGAAACAGAGCAGGTCAAACCCCCTGTGCTTATCAGTAGTGGGATTGCACCTGTGAATAGCCAGTGTAGAGCAGCCTGGACAACAAAGCACAACACAGTTTCTTTATTATGTTGTTTTACTCATTAATTTTTATGATAATTTGATACCAGAGTGGTAAAAAATATTTATTATAATTTGTATATAGAGCAGTATGAACAACACAGCTCCATTGTATCATTACTGTAAGTTTTCTTGTGTTATTTTATTGAGTATTTTTTTTTTCAGAACTGTCATTCTTAGATGATGTGCATCATTTTGTAAGCAAAAATAGTGATGAACATTAAAGTTACCCATTTCCCACTGACTATATACAGTAACCCATTTGTTGCTAACTACACAGTTACTATTTAAATAAAGTTTTTTTATCATTTGCCCATGAACATAATACTGTTATTATATAATGTCCAGTATGATGAAATATAAATATTCTACTAGAATTCTGTAGGCTGGTCCCATACTCGCACATTTACCACTTTTATGGCTCCAGCATCATGCACATGTCCCATCAGATCATCAAAATAATGACTTCTGCACAGAGTATTTAAGGAGACATGGGTGCTGTTTTTCTTGTGGGCATCAGTGACTTACCAACTAGTGAAATCATGTTAGTTAGGGATGTTTTGCATGTGATGTGGTTGGAGTGAGATATGTGGATGGGGATAGAGGCAATGATGTGAGGAGAGGGATAGAGGTGAGTGGAATAGCACAAAGCAAGAGTTAGATAGTGGAATAAGCTTTAAAAAATATATACCAGTAAAACTAATGGATGAGCGATTGTGGGGCACAGTGGCATGAGCTGTGCACATTTATATTTAGGCAGAGTATTCGCTCATAATGCAAAAGGCTATACAAAATCTAAATAAGCCATTGGCCATTAAAATATAAAGGATGTAGTTATAGTAATGGCCAGTAGATGGCTTTGATAAGCTGTTTTTCTCATTGTAATGACATCACACTGAGAGAGATTCCTATGTTAGAGAGCAGGCTGTTTTCATTGCCGGGCACTGTGGTGTGTGTCTGTAATCCCAGTTACTTGGGAGGCTGAGGCTGGAGGAGTGTTTGAGTCCAGGTGTTCTGGTCCCCATTGAGCTATGTTGATTGGGTGTCCACACTAAGTTCAACGTCAATATGGTGACTCTGGGGGAGCTCAGAGCTACCAGGTTGCTTAAAAAGAGGTGAACCGGCCCAGGTTGGAAACAGAGCAGGTCAAACCCCCTGTGCTTATCAGTAGTGGGATTGCACCTGTGAATAGCCAGTGTAGAGCAGCCTGGACAACAAAGCACAACACAGTTTCTTTATTATGTTGTTTTACTCATTAATTTTTATGATAATTTGATACCAGAGTGGTAAAAAATATTTATTATAATTTGTATATAGAGCAGCATGAACAACACAGCTCCATTGTATCATTACTGTAAGTTTTCTTGTTTTATATTATTGAGTATTTTTTTTTTCAGAACTGTCATTCTTAGATGATGTGCATCATTTTGTAAGCAAAAATAGTGATGAACATTAAAGTTACCCATTTCCCACTGACTATATACAGTAACCCATTTGTTGCTAACTACACAGTTACTATTTAAATAAAGTTTTTTTATCATTTGCCCATGAACATAATACTGTTATTATATAATGTCCAGTATGATGAAATATAAATATTCTACTAGAATTCTGTAGGCTGGTCCCATACTCGCACATTTACCACTTTTATGGCTCCAGCATCATGCACATGTCCCATCAGATCATCAAAATAATGACTTCTGCACAGAGTATTTAAGGAGACATGGGTGCTGTTTTTCTTGTGGGCATCAGTGACTTACCAACTAGTGAAATCATGTTAGTTAGGGATGTTTTGCATGTGATGTGGTTGGAGTGAGATATGTGGATGGGGATAGAGGCAATGATGTGAGGAGAGGGATAGAGGTGAGTGGAATAGCACAAAGCAAGAGTTAGATAGTGGAATAAGCTTTAAAAAATATATACCAGTAAAACTAATGGATGAGCGATTGTGGGGCACAGTGGCATGAGCTGTGCACATTTATATTTAGGCAGAGTATTCGCTCATAATGCAAAAGGCTATACAAAATCTAAATAAGCCATTGGCCATTAAAATATAAAGGATGTAGTTATAGTAATGGCCAGTAGATGGCTTTGATAAGCTGTTTTTCTCATTGTAATGACATCACACTGAGAGAGATTCCTATGTTAGAGAGCAGGCTGTTTTCATTGCCGGGCACTGTGGTGTGTGTCTGTAATCCCAGTTACTTGGGAGGCTGAGGCTGGAGGAGTGTTTGAGTCCAGGTGTTCTGGTCCCCATTGAGCTATGTTGATTGGGTGTCCACACTAAGTTCAACGTCAATATGGTGACTCTGGGGGAGCTCAGAGCTACCAGGTTGCTTAAAAAGAGGTGAACCGGCCCAGGTTGGAAACAGAGCAGGTCAAACCCCCTGTGCTTATCAGTAGTGGGATTGCACCTGTGAATAGCCAGTGTAGAGCAGCCTGGACAACAAAGCACAACACAGTTTCTTTATTATGTTGTTTTACTCATTAATTTTTATGATAATTTGATACCAGAGTGGTAAAAAATATTTATTATAATTTGTATATAGAGCAGCATGAACAACACAGCTCCATTGTATCATTACTGTAAGTTTTCTTGTTTTATATTATTGAGTATTTTTTTTTTCAGAACTGTCATTCTTAGATGATGTGCATCATTTTGTAAGCAAAAATAATGATGAACATTAAAGTTACCCATTTCCCACTGACTATATACGGTAACCCATTTGTTGCTAACTACACAGTTACTATTTAAATAAAGTTTTTTTATCATTTGCCCATGAACATAATACTGTTATTATATAATGTCCAGTAAGATGAAATATAAATATTCTACTAGAATTCTGTAGGCTGGTCCCATACTCGCACATTTACCACTTTTATGGCTCCAGCTTCATGCACATGTCCCATCAGATCATCAAAATAATTACTTCTGCACAGAGTATTTAAGGAGACATGGGTGCTGTTTTTCTTGTGGGCATCAGTGACTTACCAACCAGTGAAATCATGTTAGTTAGGGATGTTTTGCATGTGATGTGGTTGGAGTGAGATATGTGGATGGGGATAGAGGCAATGATGTGAGGAGAGGGATAGAGGTGAGCGGAATAGCACAAAGCAAGAGTTAGATAGTGGAATAAGCTTTAAAAAAATATATACCAGTAAAATTAATGGATGAGCGATTGTTGGTCACAGTGGCATGAGCAGTGCACATTTATATTTAGGCAGAGTATTCACTCATAATGCAAAAGGCTATACAAAATCTAAATAAGCCATTGGCCATTAAAATATAAAGGATGTAGTTATAGTAATGGCCAGTAGATAGCATTGATAAGCTGTTTTTCTCATTGTAATTACATCACACTGAGAGAGATTCCTATGTTAGAGAGCAGGCTGTTTTTGTTGCCGGGCACTGTGGTGTGTGTCTGTAATCCCAGTTACTTGGGAGGCTGAGGCTGGAGGAGTGTTTGAGTCCAGGTGTTCTGGTCCCCATTGAGCTATGTTGATTGGGTGTCCACACTATGTTCAGCGTCAATATGGTGACTCTGGGGGAGCTCAGAGCTACCAGGTTGCTTAAAAAGAGGTGACCTGGCCCAGGTTGGAAACAGAGCAGGTCAAACCCCCTGTGCTTATCAGTAGTGGGATTGCACCTGTGAATAGCCAGTGTAGAGCAGCCTGGACAACAAAGCACAATACAGTTTCTTTATTATGTTGTTTTACTCATTAATTTTTATGATAATTTGATACCAGAGTGGTAAAAAATATTTATTATAATTTGTATATAGAGCAGCATGAACAACACAGCTCCATTGTATCATTACTGTAAGTTTTCTTGTTTTATATTATTGAGTATTTTTTTTTCAGAACTGTCATTCTTAGATGATGTGCATCATTTTGTAAGCAAAAATAATGATGAACATTAAAGTTACCCATTTCCCACTGACTATATACAGTAACCCATTTGTTGCTAACTACACAGTTACTATTTAAATAAAGTTTTTTTATCATTTGCCCATGAACATAATACTGTTATTATATAATGTCCATTATGATGAAATATAAATATTCTACTAGAATCCTGTAGGCTGGTCCCATACTCGCACATTTACCACTTTTATGGCTCCAGCTTCATGCACATGTCCCATCAGATCATCAAAATAATGACTTCTGCACAGAGTATTTAAGGAGACATGGGTGCTGTTTTTCTTGTGGGCATCAGTGACTTACCAACCAGTGAAATCATGTTAGTTAGGGATGTTTTGCATGTGATGTGGTTGGAGTGAGATATGTGGATGGGGATAGAGGCAATGATGTGAGGAGAGGGATAGAGGTGAGCGGAATAGCACAAAGCAAGAGTTAGATAGTGGAATAAGCTTTAAAAAAATATATACCAGTAAAATTAATGGATGAGCGATTGTTGGTCACAGTGGCATGAGCAGTGCACATTTATATTTAGGCAGAGTATTCGCTCATAATGCAAAAGGCTATACAAAATCTAAATAAGCCATTGGCCATTAAAATATAAAGGATGTAGTTATAGTAATGGCCAGTAGATGGCATTGATAAGCTGTTTTTCTCATTGTAATGACATCACACTGAGAGAGATTCCTATGTTAGAGAGCAGGCTGTTTTTGTTGCCGGGCACTGTGGTGTGTGTCTGTAATCCCAGTTACTTGGGAGGCTGAGGCTGGAGGAGTGTTTGAGTCCAGGTGTTCTGGTCCCCATTGAGCTATGTTGATTGGGTGTCCACACTATGTTCAGCGTCAATATGGTGACTCTGGGGGAGCTCAGAGCTACCAGGTTGCTTAAAAAGAGGTGACCTGGCCCAGGTTGGAAACAGAGCAGGTCAAACCCCCTGTGCTTATCAGTAGTGGGATTGCACCTGTGAATAGCCAGTGTAGAGCAGCCTGGACAACAAAGCACAACACAGTTTCTTTATTATGTTGTTTTACTCATTAATTTTTATGATAATTTGATACCAGAGTGGTAAAAAATATTTATTATAATTTGTATATAGAGCAGCATGAACAACACAGCTCCATTGTATCATTACTGTAAGTTTTCTTGTTTTATATTATTGAGTTTTTTTTTTTTCAGAACTGTCATTCTTAGATGATGTGCATCATTTTGTAAGCAAAAATAATGATGAACATTAAAGTTACCCATTTCCCACTGACTATATACAGTAACCCATTTGTTGCTAACTACACAGTTACTATTTAAATAAAGTTTTTTTATCATTTGCCCATGAACATAATACTGTTATTATATAATGTCCATTATGATGAAATATAAATATTCTACTAGAATTCTGTAGGCTGGTCCCATACTCGCACATTTACCACTTTTATGGCTCCAGCTTCATGCACTTGTCCCATCAGATCATCAAAATAATGACTTCTGCACAGAGTATTTAAGGAGACATGGGTGCTGTTTTTCTTGTGGGCATCAGTGACTTACCAACCAGTGAAATCATGTTAGTTAGGGATGTTTTGCATGTGATGTGGTTGGAGTGAGATATGTGGATGGGGATAGAGGCAATGATGTGAGGAGAGGGATAGAGGTGAGCGGAATAGCACAAAGCAAGAGTTAGATAGTGGAATAAGCTTTAAAAAAATATATACCAGTAAAATTAATGGATGAGCGATTGTTGGTCACAGTGGCATGAGCAGTGCACATTTATATTTAGGCAGAGTATTCGCTCATAATGCAAAAGGCTATACAAAATCTAAATAAGCCATTGGCCAATAAAATATAAAGGATGTAGTTATAGTAATGGCCAGTAGATGGCATTGATAAGCTGTTTTTCTCATTGTAATGACATCACACTGAGAGAGATTCCTATGTTAGAGAGCAGGCTGTTTTTGTTGCCGGGCACTGTGGTGTGTGTCTGTAATCCCAGTTACTTGGGAGGCTGAGGCTGGAGGAGTGTTTGAGTCTAGGTGTTCTGGTCCCCATTGAGCTATGTTGATTGGGTGTCCACACTATGTTCTGCATCAATATGGTGACTCTGGGGGAGCTCAGAGCTACCAGGTTGCTTAAAAAGAGGTGACCTGGCCCAGGTTGGAAACAGAGCAGGTCAAACCCCCTGTGCTTATCAGTAGTGGGATTGCACCTGTGAATAGCCAGTGTAGAGCAGCCTGGACAACAAAGCACAACACAGTTTCTTTATTATGTTGTTTTACTCATTAATTTTTATGATAATTTGATACCAGAGTGGTTAAAAATATTTATTATAATTTGTATATAGAGCAGTATGAACAACACAGCTCCATTGTATCATTACTGTAAGTTTTCTTGTGTTATTTTATTGAGTATTTTTTTTTTCAGAACTGTCATTCTTAGATGATGTGCATCATTTTGTAAGCAAAAATAGTGATGAACATTAAAGTTACCCATTTCCCACTGACTATATACAGTAACCCATTTGTTGCTAACTACACAGTTACTATTTAAATAAAGTTTTTTTATCATTTGCCCATGAACATAATACTGTTATTATATAATGTCCAGTATGATGAAATATAAATATTCTACTAGAATTCTGTAGGCTGGTCCCATACTCGCACATTTACCACTTTTATGGCTCCAGCATCATGCACATGTCCCATCAGATCTTCAAAATAATGACTTCTGCACAGAATATTTAAGGAGATATGGGTGCTGTTTTTCTTGTGGGCATCAGTGACTTACCAACCAGTGAAATCATGTTAGTTAGGGATGTTTTGCATGTGATGTGGTTGGAGTGAGATATGTGGATGGGGATAGAGGCAATGATGTGAGGAGAGGGATAAAGGTGAGTGGAATAGCTCAAAGCAAGAGTTAGATAGTGGAATAAGCTTTAAAAAATATATACCAGTAAAACTAATGGATGAGCGATTGTGGGGCACAGTGGCATGAGCTGTGCACATTTATATTTAGGCAGAGTATTCGCTCATAATGCAAAAGGCTATACAAAATCTAAATAAGCCATTGGCCATTAAAATATAAAGGATGTAGTTATAGTAATGGCCAGTAGATGGGATTGATAAGCTGTTTTTCTCATTGTAATGACATCACACTGAGAGAGATTCCTATGTTAGAGAGCAGGCTGTTTTCATTGCCTGGCACTGTGGTGTGTGTCTGTAATCCCAGTTACTTGGGAGGCTGAGGCTGGAGGAGTGTTTGGGTCCAGGTGTTCTGCTCCCCATTGAGCTATGTTGATTGGGTGTCCACACAAAGTTCCACGTCAATATGGTGACTCTGGGGGAGCTCAGAGCTACCAGGTTGCTTAAAAAGAGGTGAACCGGCCCAGGTTGGAAACAGAGCAGGTCAAACCCCCTGTGCTTATCAGTAGTGGGATTGCACCTGTGAATAGCCAGTGTAGAGCAGCCTGGACAGCAAAGCACAACACAGTTTCTTTATTATGTTGTTTTACTCATTAATTTTTATGATAATTTGATACCAGAGTGGTAAAAAATATTTATTTTAATTTGTATATAGAGCAGCATGAACAACACAGCTCCATTGTATCATTACTGTAAGTTTTCTTGTTTTATATTATTGAGTATTTTTTTTTTCAGAACTGTCATTCTTAGATGATGTGCATCATTTTGTAAGCAAAAATAATGATGAACATTAAAGTTACCCATTTCCCACTGACTATATACAGTAACCCATTTGTTGCTAACTACACAGTTACTATTTAAATAAAGTTTTTTTATCATTTGCCCATGAAAATAATACTGTTATTATATAATGTCCAGTATGATGAAATATAAATATTCTACTAGAATTCTGTAGGCTGGTCCCATACTCGCACATTTACCACTTTTATGGCTCCAGCTTCATGCACATGTCCCATCAGATCATCAAAATAATGACTTCTGCACAGAGTATTTAAGGAGACATGGGTGCTGTTTTTCTTGTGGGCTTCAGTGACTTACCAACCAGTGAAATCATGTTAGTTAGGGATGTTTTGCATGTGATGTGGTTGGAGTGAGATATGTGGATGGGGATAGAGGCAATGATGTGAGGAGAGGGATAGAGGTGAGCGGAAGAGCACAAAGCAAGAGTTAGATAGTGGAATAAGCTTTAAAAAATATATACCAGTAAAACTAATGGATGAGCGATTGTGGGGCACAGTGGCATGAGCAGTGCACATTTATATTTAGGCAGAGTATTCGCTCATAATGCAAAAGGCTATACAAAATCTAAATAAGCCATTGGCCATTAAAATATAAAAGATGTAGTTATAGTAAAGGCCAGTAGATGGCATTGATAAGCTGTTTTTCTCATTGTAATGACATCACACTGAGAGAGATTCCTATGTTAGAGAGCAGGCTGTTTTCATTGCTGGGCACTGTGGTGTGTGTCTGTAATCCCAGTTACTTGGGAGGCTGAGGCTGGAGGAGTGTTTGAGTCCAGGAGTTCTGGTCCCCATTGAGCTATGTTGATTGGGTGTCCACACTAAGTTCAGCATCAATATGGTGACTCTGGGGGAGCTCAGAGCTACCAGGTTGCTTAAAAAGAGGTGACCCGGCCCAGGTTGGAAACAGAGCAGGTCAAACCCCCTGTGCTTATCAGTAGTGGGATTGCACCTGTGAATAGCCAGTGTAGAGCAGCCTGGACAACAAAGCACAACACAGTTTCTTTATTATGTTGTTTTACTCATTAATTTTTATGATAATTTGATACCAGAGTGGTTAAAAATATTTATTATAATTTGTATATAGAGCAGTATGAACAACACAGCTCCATTGTATCATTACTGTAAGTTTTCTTGTGTTATTTTATTGAGTATTTTTTTTTTCAGAACTGTCATTCTTAGATGATGTGCATCATTTTGTAAGCAAAAATAGTGATGAACATTAAAGTTACCCATTTCCCACTGACTATATACAGTAACCCATTTGTTGCTAACTACACAGTTACTATTTAAATAAAGTTTTTTTATCATTTGCCCATGAACATAATACTGTTATTATATAATGTCCAGTATGATGAAATATAAATATTCTACTAGAATTCTGTAGGCTGGTCCCATACTCGCACATTTACCACTTTTATGGCTCCAGCATCATGCACATGTCCCATCAGATCATCAAAATAATGACTTCTGCACAGAGTATTTAAGGAGACATGGGTGCTGTTTTTCTTGTGGGCATCAGTGACTTACCAACCAGTGAAATCATGTTAGTTAGGGATGTTTTGCATGTGATGTGGTTGGAGTGAGATATGTGGATGGGGATAGAGGCAATGATGTGAGGAGAGAGATAGAGGTGAGTGGAATAGCACAAAGCAAGAGTTAGATAGTGGAATAAGCTTTAAAAAATATATACCAGTAAAACTAATGGATGAGCGATTATGGGGCACAGTGGCATGAGCTGTGCACATTTATATTTAGGCAGAGTATTCGCTCATAATGCAAAAGGCTATACAAAATCTAAATAAGCCATTGGCCATTAAAATATAAAGGATGTAGTTATAGTAATGGCCAGTAGATGGCATTGATAAGCTGTTTTTCTCATTGTAATGACATCACACTGAGAGAGTTAGAGAGCAGGCTATTTTCATTGCCGGGCACTGTGGTGTGTGTCTGTAATCCCAGTTACTTGGGAGGCTGAGGCTGGAAGAGTGTTTGAGTCCAGGTGTTCTGGTCCCCATTGAGCTATGTTGATTGGGTGTCCACACTAAGTTCCACGTCAATATGGTGACTCTGGGGGAGCTCAGAGCTACCAGGTTGCTTAAAAAGAGGTGAACCGGCCCAGGTTGGAAACAGAGCAGGTCAAACCCCCTGTGCTTATCAGTAGTGGGATTGCACCTGTGAATAGCCATTGTAGAGCAGCCTGGACAACAAAGCACAACACAGTTTCTTTATTATGTTGTTTTACTCATTAATTTTTATGATAATTTGATACCAGAGTGGTAAAAAATATTTATTATAATTTGTATATAGAGCAGCATGAACAACACAGCTCCATTGTATCATTACTGTAAGTTTTCTTGTTTTATATTATTGAGTATTTTTTTTTTCAGAACTGTCATTCTTAGATGATGTGCATCATTTTGTAAGCAAAAATAATGATGAACATTAAAGTTACCCATTTCCCACTGACTATATACAGTAACCCATTTGTTGCTAACTACACAGTTACTATTTAAATAAAGTTTTTTTATCATTTGCCCATGAACATAATACTGTTATTATATAATGTCCATTATGATGAAATATAAATATTCTACTAGAATTCTGTAGGCTGGTCCCATACTCGCACATTTACCACTTTTATGGCTCCAGCTTCATGCACTTGTCCCATCAGATCATCAAAATAATGACTTCTGCACAGAGTATTTAAGGAGACATGGGTGCTGTTTTTCTTGTGGGCATCAGTGACTTACCAACCAGTGAAATCATGTTAGTTAGGGATGTTTTGCATGTGATGTGGTTGGAGTGAGATATGTGGATGGGGATAGAGGCAATGATGTGAGGAGAGGGATAGAGGTGAGTGGAATAGCACAAAGCAAGAGTTAGATAGTGGAATAAGCTTTAAAAAATATATACCAGTAAAACTAATGGATGAGCGATTGTGGGGCACAGTGGCATGAGCTGTGCACATTTATATTTAGGCAGAGTATTCGCTCATAATGCAAAAGGCTATACAAAATCTAAATAAGCCATTGGCCATTAAAATATAAAGGATGTAGTTATAGTAATGGCCAGTAGATGGCATTGATAAGCTGTTTTTCTCATTGTAATGACATCACACTGAGAGAGATTCCTATGTTAGAGAGCAGGCTGTTTTCATTGCCGGGCACTGTGGTGTGTGTCTGTAATCCCAGTTACTTGGGAGGCTGAGGCTGGAGGAGTGTTTGAGTCCAGGTGTTCTGGTCCCCATTGAGCTATGTTGATTGGGTGTCCACACTAAGTTCAACGTCAATATGGTGACTCTGGGGGAGCTCAGAGCTACCAGGTTGCTTAAAAAGAGGTGAACCGGCCCAGGTTGGAAACAGAGCAGGTCAAACCCCCTGTGCTTATCAGTAGTGGGATTGCACCTGTGAATAGCCAGTGTAGAGCAGCCTGGACAACAAAGCACAACACAGTTTCTTTATTATGTTGTTTTACTCATTAATTTTTATGATAATTTGATACCAGAGTGGTAAAAAATATTTATTATAATTTGTATATAGAGCAGCATGAACAACACAGCTCCATTGTATCATTACTGTAAGTTTTCTTGTTTTATATTATTGAGTATTTTTTTTTTCAGAACTGTCATTCTTAGATGATGTGCATCATTTTGTAAGCAAAAATAATGATGAACATTAAAGTTACCCATTTCCCACTGACTATATACGGTAACCCATTTGTTGCTAACTACACAGTTACTATTTAAATAAAGTTTTTTTATCATTTGCCCATGAACATAATACTGTTATTATATAATGTCCAGTAAGATGAAATATAAATATTCTACTAGAATTCTGTAGGCTGGTCCCATACTCGCACATTTACCACTTTTATGGCTCCAGCTTCATGCACATGTCCCATCAGATCATCAAAATAATTACTTCTGCACAGAGTATTTAAGGAGACATGGGTGCTGTTTTTCTTATGGGCATCAGTGACTTATCAACCAGTGAAATCATGTTAGTTAGGGATGTTTTGCATGTGATGTGGTTGGAGTGAGATATGTGGATGGGGATAGAGGCAATGATGTGAGGAGAGGGATAGAGGTGAGCGGAATAGCACAAAGCAAGAGTTAGATAGTGGAATAAGCTTTAAAAAAATATATACCAGTAAAATTAATGGATGAGCGATTGTTGGTCACAGTGGCATGAGCAGTGCACATTTATATTTAGGCAGAGTATTCACTCATAATGCAAAAGGCTATACAAAATCTAAATAAGCCATTGGCCATTAAAATATAAAGGATGTAGTTATAGTAATGGCCAGTAGATAGCATTGATAAGCTGTTTTTCTCATTGTAATTACATCACACTGAGAGAGATTCCTATGTTAGAGAGCAGGCTGTTTTTGTTGCCGGGCACTGTGGTGTGTGTCTGTAATCCCAGTTACTTGGGAGGCTGAGGCTGGAGGAGTGTTTGAGTCCAGGTGTTCTGGTCCCCATTGAGCTATGTTGATTGGGTGTCCACACTATGTTCAGCGTCAATATGGTGACTCTGGGGGAGCTCAGAGCTACCAGGTTGCTTAAAAAGAGGTGACCTGGCCCAGGTTGGAAACAGAGCAGGTCAAACCCCCTGTGCTTATCAGTAGTGGGATTGCACCAGTGTAGAGCAGCCTGGACAACAAAGCACAATACAGTTTCTTTATTATGTTGTTTTACTCATTAATTTTTATGATAATTTGATACCAGAGTGGTAAAAAATATTTATTATAATTTGTATATAGAGCAGCATGAACAACACAGCTCCATTGTATCATTACTGTAAGTTTTCTTGTTTTATATTATTGAGTATTTTTTTTTCAGAACTGTCATTCTTAGATGATGTGCATCATTTTGTAAGCAAAAATAATGATGAACATTAAAGTTACCCATTTCCCACTGACTATATACAGTAACCCATTTGTTGCTAACTACACAGTTACTATTTAAATAAAGTTTTTTTATCATTTGCCCATGAACATAATACTGTTATTATATAATGTCCATTATGATGAAATATAAATATTCTACTAGAATCCTGTAGGCTGGTCCCATACTCGCACATTTACCACTTTTATGGCTCCAGCTTCATGCACATGTCCCATCAGATCATCAAAATAATGACTTCTGCACAGAGTATTTAAGGAGACATGGGTGCTGTTTTTCTTGTGGGCATCAGTGACTTACCAACCAGTGAAATCATGTTAGTTAGGGATGTTTTGCATGTGATGTGGTTGGAGTGAGATATGTGGATGGGGATAGAGGCAATGATGTGAGGAGAGGGATAGAGGTGAGCGGAATAGCACAAAGCAAGAGTTAGATAGTGGAATAAGCTTTAAAAAAATATATACCAGTAAAATTAATGGATGAGCGATTGTTGGTCACAGTGGCATGAGCAGTGCACATTTATATTTAGGCAGAGTATTCGCTCATAATGCAAAAGGCTATACAAAATCTAAATAAGCCATTGGCCATTAAAATATAAAGGATGTAGTTATAGTAATGGCCAGTAGATGGCATTGATAAGCTGTTTTTCTCATTGTAATGACATCACACTGAGAGAGATTCCTATGTTAGAGAGCAGGCAGTTTTTGTTGCCGGGCACTGTGGTGTGTGTCTGTAATCCCAGTTACTTGGGAGGCTGAGGCTGGAGGAGTGTTTGAGTCCAGGTGTTCTGGTCCCCATTGAGCTATGTTGATTGGGTGTCCACACTATGTTCAGCGTCAATATGGTGACTCTGGGGGAGCTCAGAGCTACCAGGTTGCTTAAAAAGAGGTGACCTGGCCCAGGTTGGAAACAGAGGAGGTCAAACCCCCTGTGCTTATCAGTAGTGGGATTGCACCTGTGAATAGCCAGTGTAGAGCAGCCTGGACAACAAAGCACAACACAGTTTCTTTATTATGTTGTTTTACTCATTAATTTTTATGATAATTTGATACCAGAGTGGTAAAAAATATTTATTATAATTTGTATATAGAGCAGCATGAACAACACAGCTCCATTGTATCATTACTGTAAGTTTTCTTGTTTTATATTATTGAGTTTTTTTTTTTTCAGAACTGTCATTCTTAGATGATGTGCATCATTTTGTAAGCAAAAATAATGATGAACATTAAAGTTACCCATTTCCCACTGACTATATACAGTAACCCATTTGTTGCTAACTACACAGTTACTATTTAAATAAAGTTTTTTTATCATTTGCCCATGAACATAATACTGTTATTATATAATGTCCATTATGATGAAATATAAATATTCTACTAGAATTCTGTAGGCTGGTCCCATACTCGCACATTTACCACTTTTATGGCTCCAGCTTCATGCACTTGTCCCATCAGATCATCAAAATAATGACTTCTGCACAGAGTATTTAAGGAGACATGGGTGCTGTTTTTCTTGTGGGCATCAGTGACTTACCAACCAGTGAAATCATGTTAGTTAGGGATGTTTTGCATGTGATGTGGTTGGAGTGAGATATGTGGATGGGGATAGAGGCAATGATGTGAGGAGAGGGATAGAGGTGAGTGGAATAGCACAAAGCAAGAGTTAGATAGTGGAATAAGCTTTAAAAAAATATATACCAGTAAAATTAATGGATGAGCGATTGTTGGTCACAGTGGCATGAGCAGTGCACATTTATATTTAGGCAGAGTATTCGCTCATAATGCAAAAGGCTATACAAAATCTAAATAAGCCATTGGCCAATAAAATATAAAGGATGTAGTTATAGTAATGGCCAGTAGATGGCATTGATAAGCTGTTTTTCTCATTGTAATGACATCACACTGAGAGAGATTCCTATGTTAGAGAGCAGGCTGTTTTCATTGCCTGGCACTGTGGTGTGTGTCTGTAATCCCAGTTACTTGGGAGGCTGAGGCTGGAGGAGTGTTTGGGTCCAGGTGTTCTGCTCCCCATTGAGCTATGTTGATTGGGTGTCCACACAAAGTTCCACGTCAATATGGTGACTCTGGGGGAGCTCAGAGCTACCAGGTTGCTTAAAAAGAGGTGAACCGGCCCAGGTTGGAAACAGAGCAGGTCAAACCCCCTGTGCTTATCAGTAGTGGGATTGCACCTGTGAATAGCCAGTGTAGAGCAGCCTGGACAGCAAAGCACAACACAGTTTCTTTATTATGTTGTTTTACTCATTAATTTTTATGATAATTTGATACCAGAGTGGTAAAAAATATTTATTTTAATTTGTATATAGAGCAGCATGAACAACACAGCTCCATTGTATCATTACTGTAAGTTTTCTTGTTTTATATTATTGAGTATTTTTTTTTTCAGAACTGTCATTCTTAGATGATGTGCATCATTTTGTAAGCAAAAATAATGATGAACATTAAAGTTACCCATTTCCCACTGACTATATACAGTAACCCATTTGTTGCTAACTACACAGTTACTATTTAAATAAAGTTTTTTTATCATTTGCCCATGAAAATAATACTGTTATTATATAATGTCCAGTATGATGAAATATAAATATTCTACTAGAATTCTGTAGGCTGGTCCCATACTCGCACATTTACCACTTTTATGGCTCCAGCTTCATGCACATGTCCCATCAGATCATCAAAATAATGACTTCTGCACAGAGTATTTAAGGAGACATGGGTGCTGTTTTTCTTGTGGGCTTCAGTGACTTACCAACCAGTGAAATCATGTTAGTTAGGGATGTTTTGCATGTGATGTGGTTGGAGTGAGATATGTGGATGGGGATAGAGGCAATGATGTGAGGAGAGGGATAGAGGTGAGCGGAAGAGCACAAAGCAAGAGTTAGATAGTGGAATAAGCTTTAAAAAATATATACCAGTAAAACTAATGGATGAGCGATTGTGGGGCACAGTGGCATGAGCAGTGCACATTTATATTTAGGCAGAGTATTCGCTCATAATGCAAAAGGCTATACAAAATCTAAATAAGCCATTGGCCATTAAAATATAAAAGATGTAGTTATAGTAAAGGCCAGTAGATGGCATTGATAAGCTGTTTTTCTCATTGTAATGACATCACACTGAGAGAGATTCCTATGTTAGAGAGCAGGCTGTTTTCATTGCTGGGCACTGTGGTGTGTGTCTGTAATCCCAGTTACTTGGGAGGCTGAGGCTGGAGGAGTGTTTGAGTCCAGGAGTTCTGGTCCCCATTGAGCTATGTTGATTGGGTGTCCACACTAAGTTCAGCATCAATATGGTGACTCTGGGGGAGCTCAGAGCTACCAGGTTGCTTAAAAAGAGGTGACCCGGCCCAGGTTGGAAACAGAGCAGGTCAAACCCCCTGTGCTTATCAGTAGTGGGATTGCACCTGTGAATAGCCAGTGTAGAGCAGCCTGGACAACAAAGCACAACACAGTTTCTTTATTATGTTGTTTTACTCATTAATTTTTATGATAATTTGATACCAGAGTGGTTAAAAATATTTATTATAATTTGTATATAGAGCAGTATGAACAACACAGCTCCATTGTATCATTACTGTAAGTTTTCTTGTGTTATTTTATTGAGTATTTTTTTTTTCAGAACTGTCATTCTTAGATGATGTGCATCATTTTGTAAGCAAAAATAGTGATGAACATTAAAGTTACCCATTTCCCACTGACTATATACAGTAACCCATTTGTTGCTAACTACACAGTTACTATTTAAATAAAGTTTTTTTATCATTTGCCCATGAACATAATACTGTTATTATATAATGTCCAGTATGATGAAATATAAATATTCTACTAGAATTCTGTAGGCTGGTCCCATACTCGCACATTTACCACTTTTATGGCTCCAGCATCATGCACATGTCCCATCAGATCATCAAAATAATGACTTCTGCACAGAGTATTTAAGGAGACATGGGTGCTGTTTTTCTTGTGGGCATCAGTGACTTACCAACCAGTGAAAACATGTTAGTTAGGGATGTTTTGCATGTGATGTGGTTGGAGTGAGATATGTGGATGGGGATAGAGGCAATGATGTGAGGAGAGAGATAGAGGTGAGTGGAATAGCACAAAGCAAGAGTTAGATAGTGGAATAAGCTTTAAAAAATATATACCAGTAAAACTAATGGATGAGCGATTATGGGGCACAGTGGCATGAGCTGTGCACATTTATATTTAGGCAGAGTATTCGCTCATAATGCAAAAGGCTATACAAAATCTAAATAAGCCATTGGCCATTAAAATATAAAGGATGTAGTTATAGTAATGGCCAGTAGATGGCATTGATAAGCTGTTTTTCTCATTGTAATGACATCACACTGAGAGAGTTAGAGAGCAGGCTATTTTCATTGCCGGGCACTGTGGTGTGTGTCTGTAATCCCAGTTACTTGGGAGGCTGAGGCTGGAAGAGTGTTTGAGTCCAGGTGTTCTGGTCCCCATTGAGCTATGTTGATTGGGTGTCCACACTAAGTTCCACGTCAATATGGTGACTCTGGGGGAGCTCAGAGCTACCAGGTTGCTTAAAAAGAGGTGAACCGGCCCAGGTTGGAAACAGAGCAGGTCAAACCCCCTGTGCTTATCAGTAGTGGGATTGCACCTGTGAATAGCCATTGTAGAGCAGCCTGGACAACAAAGCACAACACAGTTTCTTTATTATGTTGTTTTACTCATTAATTTTTATGATAATTTGATACCAGAGTGGTAAAAAATATTTATTATAATTTGTATATAGAGCAGCATGAACAACACAGCTCCATTGTATCATTACTGTAAGTTTTCTTGTTTTATATTATTGAGTATTTTTTTTTTCAGAACTGTCATTCTTAGATGATGTGCATCATTTTGTAAGCAAAAATAATGATGAACATTAAAGTTACCCATTTCCCACTGACTATATACAGTAACCCATTTGTTGCTAACTACACAGTTACTATTTAAATAAAGTTTTTTTATCATTTGCCCATGAACATAATACTGTTATTATATAATGTCCATTATGATGAAATATAAATATTCTACTAGAATTCTGTAGGCTGGTCCCATACTCGCACATTTACCACTTTTATGGCTCCAGCTTCATGCACTTGTCCCATCAGATCATCAAAATAATGACTTCTGCACAGAGTATTTAAGGAGACATGGGTGCTGTTTTTCTTGTGGGCATCAGTGACTTACCAACCAGTGAAATCATGTTAGTTAGGGATGTTTTGCATGTGATGTGGTTGGAGTGAGATATGTGGATGGGGATAGAGGCAATGATGTGAGGAGAGGGATAGAGGTGAGTGGAATAGCACAAAGCAAGAGTTAGATAGTGGAATAAGCTTTAAAAAATATATACCAGTAAAACTAATGGATGAGCGATTGTGGGGCACAGTGGCATGAGCTGTGCACATTTATATTTAGGCAGAGTATTCGCTCATAATGCAAAAGGCTATACAAAATCTAAATAAGCCATTGGCCATTAAAATATAAAGGATGTAGTTATAGTAATGGCCAGTAGATGGCATTGATAAGCTGTTTTTCTCATTGTAATGACATCACACTGAGAGAGATTCCTATGTTAGAGAGCAGGCTGTTTTCATTGCCGGGCACTGTGGTGTGTGTCTGTAATCCCAGTTACTTGGGAGGCTGAGGCTGGAGGAGTGTTTGAGTCCAGGTGTTCTGGTCCCCATTGAGCTATGTTGATTGGGTGTCCACACTAAGTTCAACGTCAATATGGTGACTCTGGGGGAGCTCAGAGCTACCAGGTTGCTTAAAAAGAGGTGACCCGGCCCAGGTTGGAAACAGAGCAGGTCAAACCCCCTGTGCTTATCAGTAGTGGGATTGCACCTGTGAATAGCCAGTGTAGAGCAGCCTGGACAACAAAGCACAACACAGTTTCTTTATTATGTTGTTTTACTCATTAATTTTTATGATAATTTGATACCAGAGTGGTAAAAAATATTTATTATAATTTGTATATAGAGCAGCATGAACAACACAGCTCCATTGTATCATTACTGTAAGTTTTCTTGTTTTATATTATTGAGTATTTTTTTTTTCAGAACTGTCATTCTTAGATGATGTGCATCATTTTGTAAGCAAAAATAATGATGAACATTAAAGTTACCCATTTCCCACTGACTATATACAGTAACCCATTTGTTGCTAACTACACAGTTACTATTTAAATAAAGTTTTTTTATCATTTTCCCATGAACATAATACTGTTATTATATAATGTCCATTATGATGAAATATAAATATTCTACTAGAATTCTGTAGGCTGGTCCCATACTCGCACATTTACCACTTTTATGGCTCCAGCTTCATGCACTTGTCCCATCAGATCATCAAAATAATGACTTCTGCACAGAGTATTTAAGGAGACATGGGTGCTGTTTTTCTTGTGGGCATCAGTGACTTACCAACCAGTGAAATCATGTTAGTTAGGGATGTTTTGCATGTGATGTGGTTGGAGTGAGATATGTGGATGGGGATAGAGGCAATGATGTGAGGAGAGGGATAGAGGTGAGTGGAATAGCACAAAGCAAGAGTTAGATAGTGGAATAAGCTTTAAAAAATATATACCAGTAAAACTAATGGATGAGCGATTGTGGGGCACAGTGGCATGAGCTGTGCACATTTATATTTAGGCAGAGTATTCGCTCATAATGCAAAAGGCTATACAAAATCTAAATAAGCCATTGGCCATTAAAATATAAAGGATGTAGTTATAGTAATGGCCAGTAGATGGCATTGATAAGCTGTTTTTCTCATTGTAATGACATCACACTGAGAGAGATTCCTATGTTAGAGAGCAGGCTGTTTTCATTGCCGGGCACTGTGGTGTGTGTCTGTAATCCCAGTTACTTGGGAGGCTGAGGCTGGAGGAGTGTTTGAGTCCAGGTGTTCTGGTCCCCATTGAGCTATGTTGATTGGGTGTCCACACTAAGTTCAACATCAATATGGTGACTCTGGGGGAGCTCAGAGCTACCAGGTTGCTTAAAAAGAGGTGAACCGGCCCAGGTTGGAAACAGAGCAGGTCAAACCCCCTGTGCTTATCAGTAGTGGGATTGCACCTGTGAATAGCCAGTGTAGAGCAGCCTGGACAACAAAGCACAACACAGTTTCTTTATTATGTTGTTTTACTCATTAATTTTTATGATAATTTGATACCAGAGTGGTAAAAAATATTTATTATAATTTGTATATAGAGCAGCATGAACAACACAGCTCCATTGTATCATTACTGTAAGTTTTCTTGTTTTATATTATTGAGTATTTTTTTTTTCAGAACTGTCATTCTTAGATGATGTGCATCATTTTGTAAGCAAAAATAATGATGAACATTAAAGTTACCCATTTCCCACTGACTATATACAGTAACCCATTTGTTGCTAACTACACAGTTACTATTTAAATAAAGTTTTTTTATCATTTGCCCATGAACATAATACTGTTATTATATAATGTCCAGTATGATGAAATATAAATATTCTACTAGAATTCTGTAGGCTGGTCCCATACTCGCACATTTACCACTTTTATGGCTCCAGCTTCATGCACATGTCCCATCAGATCATCAAAATAATGACTTCTGCACAGAGTATTTAAGGAGACATGGGTGCTGTTTTTCTTGTGGGCATCAGTGACTTACCAACCAGTGAAATCATGTTAGTTAGGGATGTTTTGCATGTGATGTGGTTGGAGTGAGATATGTGGATGGGGATAGAGGCAATGATGTGAGGAGAGGGATAGAGGTGAGTGGAATAGCACAAAGCAAGAGTTAGATAGTGGAATAAGCTTTAAAAAATATATACCAGTAAAACTAATGGATGAGCGATTGTGGGGCACAGTGGCATGAGCTGTGCACATTTATATTTAGGCAGAGTATTCGCTCATAATGCAAAAGGCTATACAAAATCTAAATAAGCCATTGGCCATTAAAATATAAAGGATGTAGTTATAGTAATGGCCAGTAGATGGCATTGATAAGCTGTTTTTCTCATTGTAATGACATCACACTGAGAGAGATTCCTATGTTAGAGAGCAGGCTGTTTTCATTGCCGGGCACTGTGGTGTGTGTCTGTAATCCCAGTTACTTGGGAGGCTGAGGCTGGAGGAGTGTTTGAGTCCAGAAGTTCTGGTCCCTATTGAGCTATGTTGATTGGGTGTCCACACTAAGTTCAGCATCAATATGGTGACTCTGGGGGAGCTCAGAGCTACCAGGTTGCTTAAAAAGAGGTGACCCGGCCCAGGTTGGAAACAGAGCAGGTCAAACCCCCTGTGCTTATCAGTAGTGGGATTGCACCTGTGAATAGCCAGTGTAGAGCAGCCTGGACAACAAAGCACAACACAGTTTCTTTATTATGTTGTTTTACTCATTAATTTTTATGATAATTTGATACCAGAGTGGTAAAAAATATTTATTATAATTTGTATATAGAGCAGTATGAACAACACAGCTCCATTGTATCATTACTGTAAGTTTTCTTGTGTTATTTTATTGAGTATTTTTTTTTTCAGAACTGTCATTCTTAGATGATGTGCATCATTTTGTAAGCAAAAATAGTGATGAACATTAAAGTTACCCATTTCCCACTGACTATATACAGTAACCCATTTGTTGCTAACTACACAGTTACTATTTAAATAAAGTTTTTTTATCATTTGCCCATGAACATAATACTGTTATTATATAATGTCCAGTATGATGAAATATAAATATTCTACTAGAATTCTGTAGGCTGGTCCCATACTCGCACATTTACCACTTTTATGGCTCCAGCATCATGCACATGTCCCATCAGATCATCAAAATAATGACTTCTGCACAGAGTATTTAAGGAGACATGGGTGCTGTTTTTCTTGTGGGCATCAGTGACTTACCAACTAGTGAAATCATGTTAGTTAGGGATGTTTTGCATGTGATGTGGTTGGAGTGAGATATGTGGATGGGGATAGAGGCAATGATGTGAGGAGAGGGATAGAGGTGAGTGGAATAGCACAAAGCAAGAGTTAGATAGTGGAATAAGCTTTAAAAAATATATACCAGTAAAACTAATGGATGAGCGATTGTGGGGCACAGTGGCATGAGCTGTGCACATTTATATTTAGGCAGAGTATTCGCTCATAATGCAAAAGGCTATACAAAATCTAAATAAGCCATTGGCCATTAAAATATAAAGGATGTAGTTATAGTAATGGCCAGTAGATGGCATTGATAAGCTGTTTTTCTCATTGTAATGACATCACACTGAGAGAGTTAGAGAGCAGGCTATTTTCATTGCCGGGCACTGTGGTGTGTGTCTGTAATCCCAGTTACTTGGGAGGCTGAGGCTGGAGGAGTGTTTGAGTCCAGGTGTTCTGGTCCCCATTGAGCTATGTTGATTGGGTGTCCACACTAAGTTCCACGTCAATATGGTGACTCTGGGGGAGCTCAGAGCTACCAGGTTGCTTAAAAAGAGGTGAACCGGCCCAGGTTGGAAACAGAGCAGGTCAAACCCCCTGTGCTTATCAGTAGTGGGATTGCACCTGTGAATAGCCATTGTAGAGCAGCCTGGACAACAAAGCACAACACAGTTTCTTTATTATGTTGTTTTACTCATTAATTTTTATGATAATTTGATACCAGAGTGGTAAAAAATATTTATTATAATTTGTATATAGAGCAGCATGAACAACACAGCTCCATTGTATCATTACTGTAAGTTTTCTTGTTTTATATTATTGAGTATTTTTTTTTTCAGAACTGTCATTCTTAGATGATGTGCATCATTTTGTAAGCAAAAATAATGATGAACATTAAAGTTACCCATTTCCCACTGACTATATACAGTAACCCATTTGTTGCTAACTACACAGTTACTATTTAAATAAAGTTTTTTTATCATTTGCCCATGAACATAATACTGTTATTATATAATGTCCATTATGATGAAATATAAATATTCTACTAGAATTCTGTAGGCTGGTCCCATACTCGCACATTTACCACTTTTATGGCTCCAGCTTCATGCACTTGTCCCATCAGATCATCAAAATAATGACTTCTGCACAGAGTATTTAAGGAGACATGGGTGCTGTTTTTCTTGTGGGCATCAGTGACTTACCAACCAGTGAAATCATGTTAGTTAGGGATGTTTTGCATGTGATGTGGTTGGAGTGAGATATGTGGATGGGGATAGAGGCAATGATGTGAGGAGAGGGATAGAGGTGAGTGGAATAGCACAAAGCAAGAGTTAGATAGTGGAATAAGCTTTAAAAAATATATACCAGTAAAACTAATGGATGAGCGATTGTGGGGCACAGTGGCATGAGCTGTGCACATTTATATTTAGGCAGAGTATTCGCTCATAATGCAAAAGGCTATACAAAATCTAAATAAGCCATTGGCCATTAAAATATAAAGGATGTAGTTATAGTAATGGCCAGTAGATGGCATTGATAAGCTGTTTTTCTCATTGTAATGACATCACACTGAGAGAGATTCCTATGTTAGAGAGCAGGCTGTTTTCATTGCCGGGCACTGTGGTGTGTGTCTGTAATCCCAGTTACTTGGGAGGCTGAGGCTGGAGGAGTGTTTGAGTCCAGGTGTTCTGGTCCCCATTGAGCTATGTTGATTGGGTGTCCACACTAAGTTCAACATCAATATGGTGACTCTGGGGGAGCTCAGAGCTACCAGGTTGCTTAAAAAGAGGTGAACCGGCCCAGGTTGGAAACAGAGCAGGTCAAACCCCCTGTGCTTATCAGTAGTGGGATTGCACCTGTGAATAGCCAGTGTAGAGCAGCCTGGACAACAAAGCACAACACAGTTTCTTTATTATGTTGTTTTACTCATTAATTTTTATGATAATTTGATACCAGAGTGGTAAAAAATATTTATTATAATTTGTATATAGAGCAGCATGAACAACACAGCTCCATTGTATCATTACTGTAAGTTTTCTTGTTTTATATTATTGAGTATTTTTTTTTTCAGAACTGTCATTCTTAGATGATGTGCATCATTTTGTAAGCAAAAATAATGATGAACATTAAAGTTACCCATTTCCCACTGACTATATACAGTAACCCATTTGTTGCTAACTACACAGTTACTATTTAAATAAAGTTTTTTTATCATTTGCCCATGAACATAATACTGTTATTATATAATGTCCAGTATGATGAAATATAAATATTCTACTAGAATTCTGTAGGCTGGTCCCATACTCGCACATTTACCACTTTTATGGCTCCAGCTTCATGCACATGTCCCATCAGATCATCAAAATAATGACTTCTGCACAGAGTATTTAAGGAGACATGGGTGCTGTTTTTCTTGTGGGCATCAGTGACTTACCAACCAGTGAAATCATGTTAGTTAGGGATGTTTTGCATGTGATGTGGTTGGAGTGAGATATGTGGATGGGGATAGAGGCAATGATGTGAGGAGAGGGATAGAGGTGAGTGGAATAGCACAAAGCAAGAGTTAGATAGTGGAATAAGCTTTAAAAAATATATACCAGTAAAACTAATGGATGAGCGATTGTGGGGCACAGTGGCATGAGCTGTGCACATTTATATTTAGGCAGAGTATTCGCTCATAATGCAAAAGGCTATACAAAATCTAAATAAGCCATTGGCCATTAAAATATAAAGGATGTAGTTATAGTAATGGCCAGTAGATGGCATTGATAAGCTGTTTTTCTCATTGTAATGACATCACACTGAGAGAGATTCCTATGTTAGAGAGCAGGCTGTTTTCATTGCCGGGCACTGTGGTGTGTGTCTGTAATCCCAGTTACTTGGGAGGCTGAGGCTGGAGGAGTGTTTGAGTCCAGAAGTTCTGGTCCCTATTGAGCTATGTTGATTGGGTGTCCACACTAAGTTCAGCATCAATATGGTGACTCTGGGGGAGCTCAGAGCTACCAGGTTGCTTAAAAAGAGGTGACCCGGCCCAGGTTGGAAACAGAGCAGGTCAAACCCCCTGTGCTTATCAGTAGTGGGATTGCACCTGTGAATAGCCAGTGTAGAGCAGCCTGGACAACAAAGCACAACACAGTTTCTTTATTATGTTGTTTTACTCATTAATTTTTATGATAATTTGATACCAGAGTGGTAAAAAATATTTATTATAATTTGTATATAGAGCAGTATGAACAACACAGCTCCATTGTATCATTACTGTAAGTTTTCTTGTGTTATTTTATTGAGTATTTTTTTTTTCAGAACTGTCATTCTTAGATGATGTGCATCATTTTGTAAGCAAAAATAGTGATGAACATTAAAGTTACCCATTTCCCACTGACTATATACAGTAACCCATTTGTTGCTAACTACACAGTTACTATTTAAATAAAGTTTTTTTATCATTTGCCCATGAACATAATACTGTTATTATATAATGTCCAGTATGATGAAATATAAATATTCTACTAGAATTCTGTAGGCTGGTCCCATACTCGCACATTTACCACTTTTATGGCTCCAGCATCATGCACATGTCCCATCAGATCATCAAAATAATGACTTCTGCACAGAGTATTTAAGGAGACATGGGTGCTGTTTTTCTTGTGGGCATCAGTGACTTACCAACTAGTGAAATCATGTTAGTTAGGGATGTTTTGCATGTGATGTGGTTGGAGTGAGATATGTGGATGGGGATAGAGGCAATGATGTGAGGAGAGGGATAGAGGTGAGTGGAATAGCACAAAGCAAGAGTTAGATAGTGGAATAAGCTTTAAAAAATATATACCAGTAAAACTAATGGATGAGCGATTGTGGGGCACAGTGGCATGAGCTGTGCACATTTATATTTAGGCAGAGTATTCGCTCATAATGCAAAAGGCTATACAAAATCTAAATAAGCCATTGGCCATTAAAATATAAAGGATGTAGTTATAGTAATGGCCAGTAGATGGCATTGATAAGCTGTTTTTCTCATTGTAATGACATCACACTGAGAGAGTTAGAGAGCAGGCTATTTTCATTGCCGGGCACTGTGGTGTGTGTCTGTAATCCCAGTTACTTGGGAGGCTGAGGCTGGAGGAGTGTTTGAGTCCAGGTGTTCTGGTCCCCATTGAGCTATGTTGATTGGGTGTCCACACTAAGTTCCACGTCAATATGGTGACTCTGGGGGAGCTCAGAGCTACCAGGTTGCTTAAAAAGAGGTGAACCGGCCCAGGTTGGAAACAGAGCAGGTCAAACCCCCTGTGCTTATCAGTAGTGGGATTGCACCTGTGAATAGCCATTGTAGAGCAGCCTGGACAACAAAGCACAACACAGTTTCTTTATTATGTTGTTTTACTCATTAATTTTTATGATAATTTGATACCAGAGTGGTAAAAAATATTTATTATAATTTGTATATAGAGCAGCATGAACAACACAGCTCCATTGTATCATTACTGTAAGTTTTCTTGTTTTATATTATTGAGTATTTTTTTTTTCAGAACTGTCATTCTTAGATGATGTGCATCATTTTGTAAGCAAAAATAATGATGAACATTAAAGTTACCCATTTCCCACTGACTATATACAGTAACCCATTTGTTGCTAACTACACAGTTACTATTTAAATAAAGTTTTTTTATCATTTGCCCATGAACATAATACTGTTATTATATAATGTCCATTATGATGAAATATAAATATTCTACTAGAATTCTGTAGGCTGGTCCCATACTCGCACATTTACCACTTTTATGGCTCCAGCTTCATGCACTTGTCCCATCAGATCATCAAAATAATGACTTCTGCACAGAGTATTTAAGGAGACATGGGTGCTGTTTTTCTTGTGGGCATCAGTGACTTACCAACCAGTGAAATCATGTTAGTTAGGGATGTTTTGCATGTGATGTGGTTGGAGTGAGATATGTGGATGGGGATAGAGGCAATGATGTGAGGAGAGGGATAGAGGTGAGTGGAATAGCACAAAGCAAGAGTTAGATAGTGGAATAAGCTTTAAAAAATATATACCAGTAAAACTAATGGATGAGCGATTGTGGGGCACAGTGGCATGAGCTGTGCACATTTATATTTAGGCAGAGTATTCGCTCATAATGCAAAAGGCTATACAAAATCTAAATAAGCCATTGGCCATTAAAATATAAAGGATGTAGTTATAGTAATGGCCAGTAGATGGCATTGATAAGCTGTTTTTCTCATTGTAATGACATCACACTGAGAGAGATTCCTATGTTAGAGAGCAGGCTGTTTTCATTGCCGGGCACTGTGGTGTGTGTCTGTAATCCCAGTTACTTGGGAGGCTGAGGCTGGAGGAGTGTTTGAGTCCAGGTGTTCTGGTCCCCATTGAGCTATGTTGATTGGGTGTCCACACTAAGTTCAACATCAATATGGTGACTCTGGGGGAGCTCAGAGCTACCAGGTTGCTTAAAAAGAGGTGAACCGGCCCAGGTTGGAAACAGAGCAGGTCAAACCCCCTGTGCTTATCAGTAGTGGGATTGCACCTGTGAATAGCCAGTGTAGAGCAGCCTGGACAACAAAGCACAACACAGTTTCTTTATTATGTTGTTTTACTCATTAATTTTTATGATAATTTGATACCAGAGTGGTAAAAAATATTTATTATAATTTGTATATAGAGCAGCATGAACAACACAGCTCCATTGTATCATTACTGTAAGTTTTCTTGTTTTATATTATTGAGTATTTTTTTTTTCAGAACTGTCATTCTTAGATGATGTGCATCATTTTGTAAGCAAAAATAATGATGAACATTAAAGTTACCCATTTCCCACTGACTATATACAGTAACCCATTTGTTGCTAACTACACAGTTACTATTTAAATAAAGTTTTTTTATCATTTGCCCATGAACATAATACTGTTATTATATAATGTCCAGTATGATGAAATATAAATATTCTACTAGAATTCTGTAGGCTGGTCCCATACTCGCACATTTACCACTTTTATGGCTCCAGCTTCATGCACATGTCCCATCAGATCATCAAAATAATGACTTCTGCACAGAGTATTTAAGGAGACATGGGTGCTGTTTTTCTTGTGGGCATCAGTGACTTACCAACCAGTGAAATCATGTTAGTTAGGGATGTTTTGCATGTGATGTGGTTGGAGTGAGATATGTGGATGGGGATAGAGGCAATGATGTGAGGAGAGGGATAGAGGTGAGTGGAATAGCACAAAGCAAGAGTTAGATAGTGGAATAAGCTTTAAAAAATATATACCAGTAAAACTAATGGATGAGCGATTGTGGGGCACAGTGGCATGAGCTGTGCACATTTATATTTAGGCAGAGTATTCGCTCATAATGCAAAAGGCTATACAAAATCTAAATAAGCCATTGGCCATTCAAATATAAAGGATGTAGTTATAGTAATGGCCAGTAGATGGCATTGATAAGCTGTTTTTCTCATTGTAATGACATCACACTGAGAGAGATTCCTATGTTAGAGAGCAGGCTGTTTTCATTGCCGGGCACTGTGGTGTGTGTCTGTAATCCCAGTTACTTGGGAGGCTGAGGCTGGAGGAGTGTTTGAGTCCAGAAGTTCTGGTCCCTATTGAGCTATGTTGATTGGGTGTCCACACTAAGTTCAGCATCAATATGGTGACTCTGGGGGAGCTCAGAGCTACCAGGTTGCTTAAAAAGAGGTGACCCGGCCCAGGTTGGAAACAGAGCAGGTCAAACCCCCTGTGCTTATCAGTAGTGGGATTGCACCTGTGAATAGCCAGTGTAGAGCAGCCTGGACAACAAAGCACAACACAGTTTCTTTATTATGTTGTTTTACTCATTAATTTTTATGATAATTTGATACCAGAGTGGTAAAAAATATTTATTATAATTTGTATATAGAGCAGTATGAACAACACAGCTCCATTGTATCATTACTGTAAGTTTTCTTGTGTTATTTTATTGAGTATTTTTTTTTTCAGAACTGTCATTCTTAGATGATGTGCATCATTTTGTAAGCAAAAATAGTGATGAACATTAAAGTTACCCATTTCCCACTGACTATATACAGTAACCCATTTGTTGCTAACTACACAGTTACTATTTAAATAAAGTTTTTTTATCATTTGCCCATGAACATAATACTGTTATTATATAATGTCCAGTATGATGAAATATAAATATTCTACTAGAATTCTGTAGGCTGGTCCCATACTCGCACATTTACCACTTTTATGGCTCCAGCATCATGCACATGTCCCATCAGATCATCAAAATAATGACTTCTGCACAGAGTATTTAAGGAGACATGGGTGCTGTTTTTCTTGTGGGCATCAGTGACTTACCAACTAGTGAAATCATGTTAGTTAGGGATGTTTTGCATGTGATGTGGTTGGAGTGAGATATGTGGATGGGGATAGAGGCAATGATGTGAGGAGAGGGATAGAGGTGAGTGGAATAGCACAAAGCAAGAGTTAGATAGTGGAATAAGCTTTAAAAAATATATACCAGTAAAACTAATGGATGAGCGATTGTGGGGCACAGTGGCATGAGCTGTGCACATTTATATTTAGGCAGAGTATTCGCTCATAATGCAAAAGGCTATACAAAATCTAAATAAGCCATTGGCCATTAAAATATAAAGGATGTAGTTATAGTAATGGCCAGTAGATGGCTTTGATAAGCTGTTTTTCTCATTGTAATGACATCACACTGAGAGAGATTCCTATGTTAGAGAGCAGGCTGTTTTCATTGCCGGGCACTGTGGTGTGTGTCTGTAATCCCAGTTACTTGGGAGGCTGAGGCTGGAGGAGTGTTTGAGTCCAGGTGTTCTGGTCCCCATTGAGCTATGTTGATTGGGTGTCCACACTAAGTTCAACGTCAATATGGTGACTCTGGGGGAGCTCAGAGCTACCAGGTTGCTTAAAAAGAGGTGAACCGGCCCAGGTTGGAAACAGAGCAGGTCAAACCCCCTGTGCTTATCAGTAGTGGGATTGCACCTGTGAATAGCCAGTGTAGAGCAGCCTGGACAACAAAGCACAACACAGTTTCTTTATTATGTTGTTTTACTCATTAATTTTTATGATAATTTGATACCAGAGTGGTAAAAAATATTTATTATAATTTGTATATAGAGCAGCATGAACAACACAGCTCCATTGTATCATTACTGTAAGTTTTCTTGTTTTATATTATTGAGTATTTTTTTTTTCAGAACTGTCATTCTTAGATGATGTGCATCATTTTGTAAGCAAAAATAGTGATGAACATTAAAGTTACCCATTTCCCACTGACTATATACAGTAACCCATTTGTTGCTAACTACACAGTTACTATTTAAATAAAGTTTTTTTATCATTTGCCCATGAACATAATACTGTTATTATATAATGTCCAGTATGATGAAATATAAATATTCTACTAGAATTCTGTAGGCTGGTCCCATACTCGCACATTTACCACTTTTATGGCTCCAGCATCATGCACATGTCCCATCAGATCATCAAAATAATGACTTCTGCACAGAGTATTTAAGGAGACATGGGTGCTGTTTTTCTTGTGGGCATCAGTGACTTACCAACTAGTGAAATCATGTTAGTTAGGGATGTTTTGCATGTGATGTGGTTGGAGTGAGATATGTGGATGGGGATAGAGGCAATGATGTGAGGAGAGGGATAGAGGTGAGTGGAATAGCACAAAGCAAGAGTTAGATAGTGGAATAAGCTTTAAAAAATATATACCAGTAAAACTAATGGATGAGCGATTGTGGGGCACAGTGGCATGAGCTGTGCACATTTATATTTAGGCAGAGTATTCGCTCATAATGCAAAAGGCTATACAAAATCTAAATAAGCCATTGGCCATTAAAATATAAAGGATGTAGTTATAGTAATGGCCAGTAGATGGCTTTGATAAGCTGTTTTTCTCATTGTAATGACATCACACTGAGAGAGATTCCTATGTTAGAGAGCAGGCTGTTTTCATTGCCGGGCACTGTGGTGTGTGTCTGTAATCCCAGTTACTTGGGAGGCTGAGGCTGGAGGAGTGTTTGAGTCCAGGTGTTCTGGTTCCCATTGAGCTATGTTGATTGGGTGTCCACACTAAGTTCAACGTCAATATGGTGACTCTGGGGGAGCTCAGAGCTACCAGGTTGCTTAAAAAGAGGTGAACCGGCCCAGGTTGGAAACAGAGCAGGTCAAACCCCCTGTGCTTATCAGTAGTGGGATTGCACCTGTGAATAGCCAGTGTAGAGCAGCCTGGACAACAAAGCACAACACAGTTTCTTTATTATGTTGTTTTACTCATTAATTTTTATGATAATTTGATACCAGAGTGGTAAAAAATATTTATTATAATTTGTATATAGAGCAGCATGAACAACACAGCTCCATTGTATCATTACTGTAAGTTTTCTTGTTTTATATTATTGAGTATTTTTTTTTTCAGAACTGTCATTCTTAGATGATGTGCATCATTTTGTAAGCAAAAATAATGATGAACATTAAAGTTACCCATTTCCCACTGACTATATACGGTAACCCATTTGTTGCTAACTACACAGTTACTATTTAAATAAAGTTTTTTTATCATTTGCCCATGAACATAATACTGTTATTATATAATGTCCAGTAAGATTAAATATAAATATTCTACTAGAATTCTGTAGGCTGGTCCCATACTCGCACATTTACCACTTTTATGGCTCCAGCTTCATGCACATGTCCCATCAGATCATCAAAATAATTACTTCTGCACAGAGTATTTAAGGAGACATGGGTGCTGTTTTTCTTGTGGGCATCAGTGACTTACCAACCAGTGAAATCATGTTAGTTAGGGATGTTTTGCATGTGATGTGGTTGGAGTGAGATATGTGGATGGGGATAGAGGCAATGATGTGAGGAGAGGGATAGAGGTGAGCGGAATAGCACAAAGCAAGAGTTAGATAGTGGAATAAGCTTTAAAAAAATATATACCAGTAAAATTAATGGATGAGCGATTGTTGGTCACAGTGGCATGAGCAGTGCACATTTATATTTAGGCAGAGTATTCACTCATAATGCAAAAGGCTATACAAAATCTAAATAAGCCATTGGCCATTAAAATATAAAGGATGTAGTTATAGTAATGGCCAGTAGATAGCATTGATAAGCTGTTTTTCTCATTGTAATTACATCACACTGAGAGAGATTCCTATGTTAGAGAGCAGGCTGTTTTTGTTGCCGGGCACTGTGGTGTGTGTCTGTAATCCCAGTTACTTGGGAGGCTGAGGCTGGAGGAGTGTTTGAGTCCAGGTGTTCTGGTCCCCATTGAGCTATGTTGATTGGGTGTCCACACTATGTTCAGCGTCAATATGGTGACTCTGGGGGAGCTCAGAGCTACCAGGTTGCTTAAAAAGAGGTGACCTGGCCCAGGTTGGAAACAGAGCAGGTCAAACCCCCTGTGCTTATCAGTAGTGGGATTGCACCTGTGAATAGCCAGTGTAGAGCAGCCTGGACAACAAAGCACAATACAGTTTCTTTATTATGTTGTTTTACTCATTAATTTTTATGATAATTTGATACCAGAGTGGTAAAAAATATTTATTATAATTTGTATATAGAGCAGCATGAACAACACAGCTCCATTGTATCATTACTGTAAGTTTTCTTGTTTTATATTATTGAGTATTTTTTTTTCAGAACTGTCATTCTTAGATGATGTGCATCATTTTGTAAGCAAAAATAATGATGAACATTAAAGTTACCCATTTCCCACTGACTATATACAGTAACCCATTTGTTGCTAACTACACAGTTACTATTTAAATAAAGTTTTTTTATCATTTGCCCATGAACATAATACTGTTATTATATAATGTCCATTATGATGAAATATAAATATTCTACTAGAATCCTGTAGGCTGGTCCCATACTCGCACATTTACCACTTTTATGGCTCCAGCTTCATGCACATGTCCCATCAGATCATCAAAATAATGACTTCTGCACAGAGTATTTAAGGAGACATGGGTGCTGTTTTTCTTGTGGGCATCAGTGACTTACCAACCAGTGAAATCATGTTAGTTAGGGATGTTTTGCATGTGATGTGGTTGGAGTGAGATATGTGGATGGGGATAGAGGCAATGATGTGAGGAGAGGGATAGAGGTGAGCGGAATAGCACAAAGCAAGAGTTAGATAGTGGAATAAGCTTTAAAAAAATATATACCAGTAAAATTAATGGATGAGCGATTGTTGGTCACAGTGGCATGAGCAGTGCACATTTATATTTAGGCAGAGTATTCGCTCATAATGCAAAAGGCTATACAAAATCTAAATAAGCCATTGGCCATTAAAATATAAAGGATGTAGTTATAGTAATGGCCAGTAGATGGCATTGATAAGCTGTTTTTCTCATTGTAATGACATCACACTGAGAGAGATTCCTATGTTAGAGAGCAGGCTATTTTTGTTGCCGGGCACTGTGGTGTGTGTCTGTAATCCCAGTTACTTGGGAGGCTGAGGCTGGAGGAGTGTTTGAGTCCAGGTGTTCTGGTCCCCATTGAGCTATGTTGATTGGGTGTCCACACTATGTTCAGCGTCAATATGGTGACTCTGGGGGAGCTCAGAGCTACCAGGTTGCTTAAAAAGAGGTGACCTGGCCCAGGTTGGAAACAGAGCAGGTCAAACCCCCTGTGCTTATCAGTAGTGGGATTGCACCTGTGAATAGCCAGTGTAGAGCAGCCTGGACAACAAAGCACAACACAGTTTCTTTATTATGTTGTTTTACTCATTAATTTTTATGATAATTTGATACCAGAGTGGTAAAAAATATTTATTATAATTTGTATATAGAGCAGCATGAACAACACAGCTCCATTGTATCATTACTGTAAGTTTTCTTGTTTTATATTATTGAGTATTTTTTTTTTCAGAACTGTCATTCTTAGATGATGTGCATCATTTTGTAAGCAAAAATAATGATGAACATTAAAGTTACCCATTTCCCACTGACTATATACAGTAACCCATTTGTTGCTAACTACACAGTTACTATTTAAATAAAGTTTTTTTATCATTTGCCCATGAACATAATACTGTTATTATATAATGTCCATTATGATGAAATATAAATATTCTACTAGAATTCTGTAGGCTGGTCCCATACTCGCACATTTACCACTTTTATGGCTCCAGCTTCATGCACTTGTCCCATCAGATCATCAAAATAATGACTTCTGCACAGAGTATTTAAGGAGACATGGGTGCTGTTTTTCTTGTGGGCATCAGTGACTTACCAACCAGTGAAATCATGTTAGTTAGGGATGTTTTGCATGTGATGTGGTTGGAGTGAGATATGTGGATGGGGATAGAGGCAATGATGTGAGGAGAGGGATAGAGGTGAGCGGAATAGCACAAAGCAAGAGTTAGATAGTGGAATAAGCTTTAAAAAAATATATACCAGTAAAATTAATGGATGAGCGATTGTTGGTCACAGTGGCATGAGCAGTGCACATTTATATTTAGGCAGAGTATTCGCTCATAATGCAAAAGGCTATACAAAATCTAAATAAGCCATTGGCCAATAAAATATAAAGGATGTAGTTATAGTAATGGCCAGTAGATGGCATTGATAAGCTGTTTTTCTCATTGTAATGACATCACACTGAGAGAGATTCCTATGTTAGAGAGCAGGCTGTTTTTGTTGCCGGGCACTGTGGTGTGTGTCTGTAATCCCAGTTACTTGGGAGGCTGAGGCTGGAGGAGTGTTTGAGTCTAGGTGTTCTGGTCCCCATTGAGCTATGTTGATTGGGTGTCCACACTATGTTCTGCATCAATATGGTGACTCTGGGGGAGCTCAGAGCTACCAGGTTGCTTAAAAAGAGGTGACCTGGCCCAGGTTGGAAACAGAGCAGGTCAAACCCCCTGTGCTTATCAGTAGTGGGATTGCACCTGTGAATAGCCAGTGTAGAGCAGCCTGGACAACAAAGCACAACACAGTTTCTTTATTATGTTGTATTACTCATTAATTTTTATGATAATTTGATACCAGAGTGGTTAAAAATATTTATTATAATTTGTATATAGAGCAGTATGAACAACACAGCTCCATTGTATCATTACTGTAAGTTTTCTTGTGTTATTTTATTGAGTATTTTTTTTTTCAGAACTGTCATTCTTAGATGATGTGCATCATTTTGTAAGCAAAAATAGTGATGAACATTAAAGTTACCCATTTCCCACTGACTATATACAGTAACCCATTTGTTGCTAACTACACAGTTACTATTTAAATAAAGTTTTTTTATCATTTGCCCATGAACATAATACTGTTATTATATAATGTCCAGTATGATGAAATATAAATATTCTACTAGAATTCTGTAGGCTGGTCCCATACTCGCACATTTACCACTTTTATGGCTCCAGCATCATGCACATGTCCCATCAGATCTTCAAAATAATGACTTCTGCACAGAATATTTAAGGAGATATGGGTGCTGTTTTTCTTGTGGGCATCAGTGACTTACCAACCAGTGAAATCATGTTAGTTAGGGATGTTTTGCATGTGATGTGGTTGGAGTGAGATATGTGGATGGGGATAGAGGCAATGATGTGAGGAGAGGGATAAAGGTGAGTGGAATAGCTCAAAGCAAGAGTTAGATAGTGGAATAAGCTTTAAAAAATATATACCAGTAAAACTAATGGATGAGCGATTGTGGGGCACAGTGGCATGAGCTGTGCACATTTATATTTAGGCAGAGTATTCGCTCATAATGCAAAAGGCTATACAAAATCTAAATAAGCCATTGGCCATTAAAATATAAAGGATGTAGTTATAGTAATGGCCAGTAGATGGCATTGATAAGCTGTTTTTCTCATTGTAATGACATCACACTGAGAGAGATTCCTATGTTAGAGAGCAGGCTGTTTTCATTGCCTGGCACTGTGGTGTGTGTCTGTAATCCCAGTTACTTGGGAGGCTGAGGCTGGAGGAGTGTTTGGGTCCAGGTGTTCTGCTCCCCATTGAGCTATGTTGATTGGGTGTCCACACAAAGTTCCACGTCAATATGGTGACTCTGGGGGAGCTCAGAGCTACCAGGTTGCTTAAAAAGAGGTGAACCGGCCCAGGTTGGAAACAGAGCAGGTCAAACCCCCTGTGCTTATCAGTAGTGGGATTGCACCTGTGAATAGCCAGTGTAGAGCAGCCTGGACAGCAAAGCACAACACAGTTTCTTTATTATGTTGTTTTACTCATTAATTTTTATGATAATTTGATACCAGAGTGGTAAAAAATATTTATTTTAATTTGTATATAGAGCAGCATGAACAACACAGCTCCATTGTATCATTACTGTAAGTTTTCTTGTTTTATATTATTGAGTATTTTTTTTTTCAGAACTGTCATTCTTAGATGATGTGCATCATTTTGTAAGCAAAAATAATGATGAACATTAAAGTTACCCATTTCCCACTGACTATATACAGTAACCCATTTGTTGCTAACTACACAGTTACTATTTAAATAAAGTTTTTTTATCATTTGCCCATGAAAATAATACTGTTATTATATAATGTCCAGTATGATGAAATATAAATATTCTACTAGAATTCTGTAGGCTGGTCCCATACTCGCACATTTACCACTTTTATGGCTCCAGCTTCATGCACATGTCCCATCAGATCATCAAAATAATGACTTCTGCACAGAGTATTTAAGGAGACATGGGTGCTGTTTTTCTTGTGGGCTTCAGTGACTTACCAACCAGTGAAATCATGTTAGTTAGGGATGTTTTGCATGTGATGTGGTTGGAGTGAGATATGTGGATGGGGATAGAGGCAATGATGTGAGGAGAGGGATAGAGGTGAGCGGAAGAGCACAAAGCAAGAGTTAGATAGTGGAATAAGCTTTAAAAAATATATACCAGTAAAACTAATGGATGAGCGATTGTGGGGCACAGTGGCATGAGCAGTGCACATTTATATTTAGGCAGAGTATTCGCTCATAATGCAAAAGGCTATACAAAATCTAAATAAGCCATTGGCCATTAAAATATAAAAGATGTAGTTATAGTAAAGGCCAGTAGATGGCATTGATAAGCTGTTTTTCTCATTGTAATGACATCACACTGAGAGAGATTCCTATGTTAGAGAGCAGGCTGTTTTCATTGCTGGGCACTGTGGTGTGTGTCTGTAATCCCAGTTACTTGGGAGGCTGAGGCTGGAGGAGTGTTTGAGTCCAGGAGTTCTGGTCCCCATTGAGCTATGTTGATTGGGTGTCCACACTAAGTTCAGCATCAATATGGTGACTCTGGGGGAGCTCAGAGCTACCAGGTTGCTTAAAAAGAGGTGACCCGGCCCAGGTTGGAAACAGAGCAGGTCAAACCCCCTGTGCTTATCAGTAGTGGGATTGCACCTGTGAATAGCCAGTGTAGAGCAGCCTGGACAACAAAGCACAACACAGTTTCTTTATTATGTTGTTTTACTCATTAATTTTTATGATAATTTGATACCAGAGTGGTTAAAAATATTTATTATAATTTGTATATAGAGCAGTATGAACAACACAGCTCCATTGTATCATTACTGTAAGTTTTCTTGTGTTATTTTATTGAGTATTTTTTTTTTCAGAACTGTCATTCTTAGATGATGTGCATCATTTTGTAAGCAAAAATAGTGATGAACATTAAAGTTACCCATTTCCCACTGACTATATACAGTAACCCATTTGTTGCTAACTACACAGTTACTATTTAAATAAAGTTTTTTTATCATTTGCCCATGAACATAATACTGTTATTATATAATGTCCAGTATGATGAAATATAAATATTCTACTAGAATTCTGTAGGCTGGTCCCATACTCGCACATTTACCACTTTTATGGCTCCAGCATCATGCACATGTCCCATCAGATCATCAAAATAATGACTTCTGCACAGAGTATTTAAGGAGACATGGGTGCTGTTTTTCTTGTGGGCATCAGTGACTTACCAACCAGTGAAATCATGTTAGTTAGGGATGTTTTGCATGTGATGTGGTTGGAGTGAGATATGTGGATGGGGATAGAGGCAATGATGTGAGGAGAGAGATAGAGGTGAGTGGAATAGCACAAAGCAAGAGTTAGATAGTGGAATAAGCTTTAAAAAATATATACCAGTAAAACTAATGGATGAGCGATTATGGGGCACAGTGGCATGAGCTGTGCACATTTATATTTAGGCAGAGTATTCGCTCATAATGCAAAAGGCTATACAAAATCTAAATAAGCCATTGGCCATTAAAATATAAAGGATGTAGTTATAGTAATGGCCAGTAGATGCATTGATAAGCTGTTTTTCTCATTGTAATGACATCACACTGAGAGAGTTAGAGAGCAGGCTATTTTCATTGCCGGGCACTGTGGTGTGTGTCTGTAATCCCAGTTACTTGGGAGGCTGAGGCTGGAAGAGTGTTTGAGTCCAGGTGTTCTGGTCCCCATTGAGCTATGTTGATTGGGTGTCCACACTAAGTTCCACGTCAATATGGTGACTCTGGGGGAGCTCAGAGCTACCAGGTTGCTTAAAAAGAGGTGAACCGGCCCAGGTTGGAAACAGAGCAGGTCAAACCCCCTGTGCTTATCAGTAGTGGGATTGCACCTGTGAATAGCCATTGTAGAGCAGCCTGGACAACAAAGCACAACACAGTTTCTTTATTATGTTGTTTTACTCATTAATTTTTATGATAATTTGATACCAGAGTGGTAAAAAATATTTATTATAATTTGTATATAGAGCAGCATGAACAACACAGCTCCATTGTATCATTACTGTAAGTTTTCTTGTTTTATATTATTGAGTATTTTTTTTTTCAGAACTGTCATTCTTAGATGATGTGCATCATTTTGTAAGCAAAAATAATGATGAACATTAAAGTTACCCATTTCCCACTGACTATATACAGTAACCCATTTGTTGCTAACTACACAGTTACTATTTAAATAAAGTTTTTTTATCATTTGCCCATGAACATAATACTGTTATTATATAATGTCCAGTATGATGAAATATAAATATTCTACTAGAATTCTGTAGGCTGGTCCCATACTCGCACATTTACCACTTTTATGGCTCCAGCTTCATGCACATGTCCCATCAGATCATCAAAATAATGACTTATGCACAGAGTATTTAAGGAGACATGGGTGCTGTTTTTCTTGTGGGCATCAGTGACTTACCAACCAGTGAAATCATGTTAGTTAGGGATGTTTTGCATGTGATGTGGTTGGAGTGAGATATGTGGATGGGGATAGAGGCAATGATGTGAGGAGAGGGATAGAGGTGAGCGGAATAGCACAAAGCAAGAGTTAGATAGTGGAATAAGCTTTAAAAAAATATATACCAGTAAAATTAATGGATGAGCGATTGTTGGTCACAGTGGCATGAGCAGTGCACATTTATATTTAGGCAGAGTATTCGCTCATAATGCAAAAGGCTATACAAAATCTAAATAAGCCATTGGCCATTAAAATATAAAGGATGTAGTTATAGTAATGGCCAGTAAATGGCATTGATAAGCTGTTTTTCTCATTGTAATGACATCACACTGAGAGAGATTCCTATGTTAGAGAGCAGGCTGTTTACGTTGCCCGGCACTGTGGTGTGTGTCTGTAATCCCAGTTACTTGGGAGGCTGAGGCTGGAGGAGTGTTTGAGTCCAGGTGTTCTGGTCCCCATTGAGCTATGTTGATTGGGGGTCCACACTATGTTCAGCGTTAATATGGTGACTCTGGGGGAGCTCAGAGCTACCAGGTTGCTTAAAAAGAGGTGACCCGGCCCAGGTTGGAAACAGAGCAGGTCAAACCCCCTGTGCTTATCAGTAGTGGGATTGCACATGTGAATAGCCAGTGTAGAGCAGCCTGCACAACACAGTTTCTTTATTATGTTGTTTTACTCATTAATTTTTATGATAATTTGATACTAGAGTGGTAAAAAATATTTATTATAATTTGTATATAGAGCAGCATGAACAACACAGCTCCATTGTATCATTACTGTAAGTTTTCTTGTTTTATATTATTGAGTATTTTTTTTTTCAGAACTGTCATTCTTAGATGATATGCATCATTTTGTAAGCAAAAATAATGATGAACATTAAAGTTACCCATTTCCCACTGACAATATACAGTAACCCATTTGTTGCTAACTACACAGTTACTATTTAAATAAAGTTTTTTTATCATTTGCCCATGAACATAATACTGTTATTATATAATGTCCATTATGATGAAATATAAATATTCTACTAGAATTCTGTAGGCTGGTCCCATACTCGCACATTTACCACTTTTATGGCTCCAGCTTCATGCACATGTCCCTTCAGATCATCAAAATAATGACTTCTGCACAGAGTATTTAAGGAGACATGGGTGCTGTTTTTTTTTGTGGGCATCAGTGACTTACCAACCAGTGAAATCATGTTAGTTAGGGATGTTTTGCATGTGATGTGGTTGGAGTGAGATATGTGGATGGGGATAGAGGCAATGATGTGAGGAGAGGGATAGAGGTGAGCGGAATAGCACAAAGCAAGAGTTAGATAGTGGAATAAGCTTTAAAAAATATATACCAGTAAAACTAATGGATGAGCGATTGTGGGGCACAGTGGCATGAGCAGTGCACATTTATATTTAGGCAGAGTATTCGCTCATAATGCAAAAGGCTATACAAAATCTAAATAAGCCATTGGCCATTAAAATATAAAGGATGTAGTTATAGTAATGGCCAGTAGATGGCATTGATAAGCTGTTTTTCTCATTGTAATGACATCACACTGAGAGAGATTCCTATGTTAGAGAGCAGGCTGTTTTCATTGCTGGGCACTGTGGTGTGTGTCTGTAATCCCAGTTATTTGGGAGGCTGAGGCTGGAGGAGTGTTTGAGTCCAGGAGATCTGGTCCCCATTGAGCTATGTTGATTGGGTGTCCACACTAAGTTCAGCATCAATATGGTGACTCTGGGGGAGCTCAGAGCTACCAGGTTGCTTAAAAAGAGGTGACCCGGCCCAGGTTGGAAACAGAGCAGGTCAAACCCCCTGTGCTTATCAGTAGTGGGATTGCACCTGTGAATAGCCAGTGTAGAGCAGCCTGGACAACAAAGCACAACACAGTTTCTTTATTATGTTGTTTTACTCATTAATTTTTATGATAATTTGATACCAGAGTGGTAAAAAATATTTATTATAATTTGTATATAGAGCAGCATGAACAACACAGCTCCATTGTATCATTACTGTAAGTTTTCTTGTTTTATATTATTGAGTATTTTTTTTTTCAGAACTGTCATTCTTAGATGATGTGCATCATTTTGTAAGCAAAAATAATGATGAACATTAAAGTTACCCATTTCCCACTGACTATATACAGTAACCCATTTGTTGCTAACTACACAGTTACTATTTAAATAAAGTTTTTTTATCATTTGCCCATGAACATAATACTGTTATTATATAATGTCCAGTATGATGAAATATAAATATTCTACTAGAATTCTGTAGGCTGGTCCCATACTCGCACATTTACCACTTTTATGGCTCCAGCTTCATGCACATGTCCCATCAGATCATCAAAATAATGACTTCTGCACAGAGTATTTAAGGAGACATGGGTGCTGTTTTTCTTGTGGGCATCAGTGACTTACCAACCAGTGAAATCATGTTAGTTAGGGATGTTTTGCATGTGATGTGGTTGGAGTGAGATATGTGGATGGGGATAGAGGCAATGATGTGAGGAGAGGGATAGAGGTGAGCGGAATAGCACAAAGCAAGAGTTAGATAGTGGAATAAGCTTTAAAAAAATATATACCAGTAAAATTAATGGATGAGCGATTGTTTGTCACAGTGGCATGAGCAGTGCACATTTATATTTAGGCAGAGTATTCGCTCATAATGCAAAAGGCTATACAAAATCTAAATAAGCCATTGGCCATTAAAATATAAAGGATGTAGTTATAGTAATGGCCAGTAGATAGCATTGAGAAGCTGTTTTTCTCATTGTAATGACATCACACTGAGAGAGATTCCTATGTTAGAGAGCAGGCTGTTTTTGTTGCCGGGCACTGTGGTGTGTGTCTGTAATCCCAGTTACTTGGGAGGCTGAGGCTGGAGGAGTGTTTGAGTCCAGGTGTTCTGGTCCCCATTGAGCTGTGTTGATTGGGTGTCCACACTATGTTCAGCGTCAATATGGTGACTCTGGGGGAGCTCAGAGCTACCAGGTTGCTTAAAAAGAGGTGACCTGGCCCAGGTTGGAAACAGAGCAGGTCAAACCCCCTGTGCTTATCAGTAGTGGGATTGCACCTGTGAATAGCCAGTGTAGAGCAGCCTGGACAACAAAGCACAACACAGTTTCTTTATTATGTTGTTTTACTCATTAATTTTTATGATAATTTGATACCAGAGTGGTTAAAAATATTTATTATAATTTGTATATAGAGCAGTATGAACAACACAGCTCCATTGTATCATTACTGTAAGTTTTCTTGTGTTATTTTATTGAGTATTTTTTTTTTCAGAACTGTCATTCTTAGATGATGTGCATCATTTTGTAAGCAAAAATAGTGATGAACATTAAAGTTACCCATTTCCCACTGACTATATACAGTAACCCATTTGTTGCTAACTACACAGTTACTATTTAAATAAAGTTTTTTTATCATTTGCCCATGAACATAATACTGTAATTATATAATGTCCAGTATGATGAAATATAAATATTCTACTAGAATTCTGTAGGCTGGTCCCATACTCGCACATTTACCACTTTTATGGCTCCAGCATCATGCACATGTCCCATCAGATCATCAAAATAATGACTTCTGCACAGAGTATTTAAGGAGACATGGGTGCTGTTTTTCTTGTGGGCATCAGTGACTTACCAACCAGTGAAATCATGTTAGTTAGGGATGTTTTGCATGTGATGTGGTTGGAGTGAGATATGTGGATGGGGATAGAGGCAATGATGTGAGGAGAGAGATAGAGGTGAGTGGAATAGCACAAAGCAAGAGTTAGATAGTGGAATAAGCTTTAAAAAATATATACCAGTAAAACTAATGGATGAGCGATTATGGGGCACAGTGGCATGAGCTGTGCACATTTATATTTAGGCAGAGTATTCGCTCATAATGCAAAAGGCTATACAAAATCTAAATAAGCCATTGGCCATTAAAATATAAAGGATGTAGTTATAGTAATGGCCAGTAGATGGCATTGATAAGCTGTTTTTCTCATTGTAATGACATCACACTGAGAGAGATTCCTATGTTAGAGAGCAGGCTATTTTCATTGCCGGGCACTGTGGTGTGTGTCTGTAATCCCAGTTACTTGGGAGGCTGAGGCTGGAAGAGTGTTTGAGTCCAGGTGTTCTGGTCCCCATTGAGCTATGTTGATTGGGTGTCCACACTAAGTTCCACGTCAATATGGTGACTCTGGGGGAGCTCAGAGCTACCAGGTTGCTTAAAAAGAGGTGAACCGGCCCAGGTTGGAAACAGAGCAGGTCAAACCCCCCTGTGCTTATCAGTAGTGGGATTGCACCTGTGAATAGCCATTGTAGAGCAGCCTGGACAACAAAGCACAACACAGTTTCTTTATTATGTTGTTTTACTCATTAATTTTTATGATAATTTGATACCAGAGTGGTAAAAAATATTTATTATAATTTGTATATAGAGCAGCATGAACAACACAGCTCCATTGTATCATTACTGTAAGTTTTCTTGTTTTATATTATTGAGTATTTTTTTTTTCAGAACTGTCATTCTTAGATGATGTGCATCATTTTGTAAGCAAAAATAATGATGAACATTAAAGTTACCCATTTCCCACTGACTATATACAGTAACCCATTTGTTGCTAACTACACAGTTACTATTTAAATAAAGTTTTTTTATCATTTGCCCAAGAACATAATACTGTTATTATATAATGTCCAGTATGATGAAATATAAATATTCTACTAGAATTCTGTAGGCTGGTCCCATACTCGCACATTTACCACTTTTATGGCTCCAGCTTCATGCACATGTCCCATCAGATCATCAAAATAATGACTTATGCACAGAGTATTTAAGGAGACATGGGTGCTGTTTTTCTTGTGGGCATCAGTGACTTACCAACCAGTGAAATCATGTTAGTTAGGGATGTTTTGCATGTGATGTGGTTGGAGTGAGATATGTGGATGGGGATAGAGGCAATGATGTGAGGAGAGGGATAGAGGTGAGCGGAATAGCACAAAGCAAGAGTTAGATAGTGGAATAAGCTTTAAAAAAATATATACCAGTAAAATTAATGGATGAGCGATTGTTGGTCACAGTGGCATGAGCAGTGCACATTTATATTTAGGCAGAGTATTCGCTCATAATGCAAAAGGCTATACAAAATCTAAATAAGCCATTGGCCATTAAAATATAAAGGATGTAGTTATAGTAATGGCCAGTAAATGGCATTGATAAGCTGTTTTTCTCATTGTAATGACATCACACTGAGAGAGATTCCTATGTTAGAGAGCAGGCTGTTTACGTTGCCCGGCACTGTGGTGTGTGTCTGTAATCCCAGTTACTTGGGAGGCTGAGGCTGGAGGAGTGTTTGAGTCCAGGTGTTCTGGTCCCCATTGAGCTATGTTGATTGGGGGTCCACACTATGTTCAGCGTTAATATGGTGACTCTGGGGGAGCTCAGAGCTACCAGGTTGCTTAAAAAGAGGTGACCCGGCCCAGGTTGGAAACAGAGCAGGTCAAACCCCCTGTGCTTATCAGTAGTGGGATTGCACCTGTGAATAGCCAGTGTAGAGCAGCCTGCACAACACAGTTTCTTTATTATGTTGTTTTACTCATTAATTTTTATGATAATTTGATACTAGAGTGGTAAAAAATATTTATTATAATTTGTATATAGAGCAGCATGAACAACACAGCTCCATTGTATCATTACTGTAAGTTTTCTTGTTTTATATTATTGAGTATTTTTTTTTTCAGAACTGTCATTCTTAGATGATGTGCATCATTTTGTAAGCAAAAATAATGATGAACATTAAAGTTACCCATTTCCCACTGACTATATACAGTAACCCATTTGTTGCTAACTACACAGTTACTATTTAAATAAAGTTTTTTTATCATTTGCCCATGAACATAATACTGTTATTATATAATGTCCAGTATGATGAAATATAAATATTCTACTAGAATTCTGTAGGCTGGTCCCATACTCGCACATTTACCACTTTTATGGCTCCAGCTTCATGCACATGTCCCATCAGATCATCAAAATAATGACTTCTGCACAGAGTATTTAAGGAGACATGGGTGCTGTTTTTCTTGTGGGCATCAGTGACTTACCAACCAGTGAAATCATGTTAGTTAGGGATGTTTTGCATGTGATGTGGTTGGAGTGAGATATGTGGATGGGGATAGAGGCAATGATGTGAGGAGAGGGATAGAGGTGAGCGGAATAGCACAAAGCAAGAGTTAGATAGTGGAATAAGCTTTAAAAAAATATATACCAGTAAAATTAATGGATGAGCGATTGTTGGTCACAGTGGCATGAGCAGTGCACATTTATATTTAGGCAGAGTATTCGCTCATAATGCAAAAGGCTATACAAAATCTAAATAAGCCATTGGCCATTAAAATATAAAGGATGTAGTTATAGTAATGGCCAGTAGATAGCATTGATAAGCTGTTTTTCTCATTGTAATGACATCACACTGAGAGAGATTCCTATGTTAGAGAGCAGGCTGTTTTCGTTGCCGGGCACTGTGGTGTGTGTCTGTAATCCCAGTTACTTGGGAGGCTGAGGCTGGAGGAGTGTTTGAGTCCAGGTGTTCTGGTCCCCATTGAGCTGTGTTGATTGGGTGTCCACACTATGTTCAGCGTCAATATGGTGACTCTGGGGGAGCTCAGAGCTACCAGGTTGCTTAAAAAGAGGTGACCCGGCCCAGGTTGGAAACAGAGCAGGTCAAACCCCCTGTGCTTATCAGTAGTGGGATTGCACCTGTGAATAGCCAGTGTAGAGCAGCCTGGACAACAAAGCACAACACAGTTTCTTTATTATGTTGTTTTACTCATTAATTTTTATGATAATTTGATACCAGAGTGGTTAAAAATATTTATTATAATTTGTATATAGAGCAGTATGAACAACACAGCTCCATTGTATCATTACTGTAAGTTTTCTTGTGTTATTTTATTGAGTACTTTTTTTTTCAAAACTGTCATTCTTAGATGATGTGCATCATTTTGTAAGCAAAAATAGTGATGAACATTAAAGTTACCCATTTCCCACTGACTATATACAGTAACCCTTTTGTTGCTAACTACACAGTTACTATTTAAATAAAGTTTTTTTATCATTTGCCCATGAACATAATACTGTTATTATATAATGTCCAGTATGATGAAATATAAATATTCTACTAGAATTCTGTAGGCTGGTCCCATACTCGCACATTTACCACTTTTATGGCTCCAGCATCATGCACATGTCCCATCAGATCATCAAAATAATGACTTCTGCAGAGAGTATTTAAGGAGACATGGGTGCTGTTTTTCTTGTGGGCATCAGTGACTTACCAACCAGTGAAATCATGTTAGTTAGGGATGTTTTGCATGTGATGTGGTTGGAGTGAGATATGTGGATGGGGATAGAGGCAATGATGTGAGGAGAGGGATAGAGGTGAGTGGAATAGCACAAAGCAAGAGTTAGATAGTGGAATAAGCTTTAAAAGATATATACCAGTAAAACTAATGGATGAGCGATTGTGGGGCACAGTGGCATGAGCTGTGCACATTTATATTTAGGCAGAGTATTCGCTCATAATGCAAAAGGCTATACAAAATCTAAATAAGCCATTGGCCATTAAAATATAAAGGATGTAGTTATAGTAATGGCCAGTAGATGGCATTGATAAGCTGTTTTTCTCATTGTAATGACATTACACTGAGAGAGATTCCTATGTTAGAGAGCAGGCTGTTTTCATTGCCGGGCACTGTGGTGTGTGTCTGTAATCCCAGTTACTTGGGAGGCTGAGGCTGGAGGAGTGTTTGAGTCCAGGTGTTCTGGTCCCCATTGAGCTATGTTGATTGGGTGTCCACACTAAGTTCAACGTCAATATGGTGACTCTGGGGGAGCTCAGAGCTACCAGATTGCTAAAAAAGAGGTGAACCGGCCCAGGTTGGAAACAGAGCAGGTCAAACCCCCTGTGCTTATCAGTAGTGGGATTGCACCTGTGAATAGCCAGTGTAGAGCAGCCTGGACAACAAAGCACAACACAGTTTCTTTATTATGTTGTTTTACTCATTAATTTTTATGATAATTTGATACCAGAGTGGTAAAAAATATTTATTATAATTTGTATATAGAGCAGCATGAACAACACAGCTCCATTGTATCATTACTGTAAGTTTTCTTGTTTTATATTATTGAGTATTTTTTTTTTCAGAACTGTCATTCTTAGATGATGTGCATCACTTTGTAAGCAAAAATAATGATGAACATTAAAGTTACCCATTTCCCACTGACTATATACAGTAACCCATTTGTTGCTAACTACACAGTTACTATTTAAATAAAGTTTTTTTATCATTTGCCCATGAACATAATACTGTTATTATATAATGTCCAGTATGATGAAATATAAATATTCTACTAGAATTCTGTAGGCTGGTCCCATACTCGCACATTTACCACTTTTATGGCTCCAGCTTCATGCACATGTCCCATCAGATCATCAAAATAATGACTTCTGCACAGAGTATTTAAGGAGACATGGGTGCTGTTTTTCTTGTGGGCATCAGTGACTTACCAACCAGTGAAATCATGTTAGTTAGGGATGTTTTGCATGTGATGTGGTTGGAGTGAGATATGTGGATGGGGATAGAGGCAATGATGTGAGGAGAGGGATAGAGGTGAGCGGAATAGCACAAAGCAAGAGTTAGATAGTGGAATAAGCTCTAAAAAAATATATACCAGTAAAATTAATGGATGAGCGATTGTTGGTCACAGTGGCATGAGCAGTGCACATTTATATTTAGGCAGAGTATTCGCTCATAATGCAAAAGGCTATACAAAATCTAAATAAGCCATTGGCCATTAAAATATAAAGGATGTAGTTATAGTAATGGCCAGTAGATGGCACTGATAAGCTGTTTTTCTCATTGTAATGACATCACACTGAGAGAGATTCCTATGTTAGAGAGCAGGCTGTTTTCGTTGCCGGGCACTGTGGTGTGTGTCTGTAATCCCAGTTACTTGGGAGGATGAGGCTGGAGGAGTATTTGAGTCCAGGTGTTCTGGTCCCCATTGAGCTATGTTGATTGGGTGTCCACACTATGTTCAGCGTCAATATGATGACTCTGGGGGAGCTCAGAGCTACCAGGTTGCTTAAAAAGAGGTGACTTGGCCCAGGTTGGAAACAGAGCAGGTCAAACCCCCTGTGCTTATCAGTAGTGGGATTGCACCTGTGAATAGCCAGTGTAGAGCAGCCTGGACAACAAAGCACAACACAGTTTCTTTATTATGTTGTTTTACTCATTAATTTTTATGATAATTTGATACCAGAGTGGTAAAAAATATTTATTATAATTTGTATATAGAGCAGCATGAACAACACAGCTCCATTGTATCATTACTGTAAGTTTTCTTGTTTTATATTATTGAGTATTTTTTTTTTCAGAACTGTCATTCTTAGATGATGTGCATCATTTTGTAAGCAAAAATAATGATGAACATTAAAGTTACCCATTTCCCACTGACTATATACAGTAACCCATTTGTTGCTAACTACACAGTTACTATTTAAATAAAGTTTTTTTATCATTTGCCCAAGAACATAATACTGTTATTATATAATGTCCAGTATGATGAAATATAAATATTCTACTAGAATTCTGTAGGCTGGTCCCATACTCGCACATTTACCACTTTTATGGCTCCAACTTCATGCACATGTCCCATCAGATCATCAAAATAATGACTTCTGCACAGAGTATTTAAGGAGACATGGGTGCTGTTTTTCTTGTGGGCATCAGTGACTTACCAACCAGTGAAATCATGTTAGTTAGGGATGTTTTGCATGTGATGTGGTTGGAGTGAGATATGTGGATGGGGATAGAGGCAATGATGTGAGGAGAGGGATAGAGGTGAGCGGAAGAGCACAAAGCAAGAGTTAGATAGTGGAATAAGCTTTAAAAAAATATATACCAGTAAAATTAATGGATGAGCGATTGTTGGTCACAGTGGCATGAGCAGTGCACATTTATATTTAGGCAGAGTATTCGCTCATAATGCAAAAGGCTATACAAAATCTAAATAAGCCAATGGCCATTAAAATATAAAGGATGTAGTTATAGTAATGGCCAGTAGATGGCATTGATAAGCTGTTTTTCTCATTGTAATGACATCACACTGAGAGAGATTCCTATGTTAGAGAGCAGGCTGTTTTCATTGCCGGGCACTGTGGTGTGTGTCTGTAATTACAGTTACTTGGGAGGCTGAGGCTGGAGGAGTGTTTGAGTCCAGGTGTTCTGGTCCCCATTGAGCTATGTTGATTGGGTGTCCACACTATGTTCAGCATCAATATGGTGACTCTGGGGGAGCTCAGAGCTACCAGGTTGCTTAAAAAGAGGTGACCTGGCCCAGGTTGGAAACAGAGCAGGTCAAACCCCCTGTGCTTATCAGTAGTGGGATTGCACCTGTGAATAGCCAGTGTAGAACAGCCTGGACAACAAAGCACAACACAGTTTCTTTATTATGTTGTTTTACTCATTCATTTTTATGATAATTTGATACCAGAGTGGTTACAAATATTTATTATAATTTGTATATAGAGCAGCATGAACAACACAGCTCCATTGTATCATTACTGTAAGTTTTCTTGTGTTATTTTATTGAGTATTTTTTTTTCAGAACTGTCTTTCTTAGATGATGTGCATCATTTTGTAAGCAAAAATAGTGATGAACATTAAAGTTACCCATTTCCCACTGACTATATACAGTAACCCATTTGTTGCTAACTACACAGTTACTATTTAAATAAAGTTTTTTTATCATTTGCCTATGAACATAATACTGTTATTATATAATGTCCAGTATGATGAAATATAAATATTCTACTAGAATTCTGTAGGCTGGTCCCATACTCGCACATTTACCACTTTTATGGCTCCAGCTTCATGCACATGTCCCATCAGATCATCAAAATAATGACTTCTGCACAGAGTATTTAAGGAGACATGGGTGCTGTTTTTCTTGTGGGCATCAGTGACTTACCAACCAGTGAAATCATGTTAGTTAGGGATGTTTTGCATGTGATGTGGTTGGAGTGAGATATGTGGATGGGGATAGAGGCAATGATGTGAGGAGAGGGATAGAGGTGAGCGGAATAGCACAAAGCAAGAGTTAGATAGTGGAATAAGCTTTAAAAAAATATATACCAGTAAAATTAATGGATGAGCGATTGTTGGTCACAGTGGCATGAGCAGTGCACATTTATATTTAGGCAGAGTATTCGCTCATAATGCAAAAGGCTATACAAAATCTAAATAAGCCAATGGCCATTAAAATATAAAGGATGTAGTTATAGTAATGGCCAGTAGATGGCATTGATAAGCTGTTTTTCTCATTGTAATGACATCACACTGAGAGAGATTCCTATGTTAGAGAGCAGGCTGTTTTCATTGCCGGGCACTGTGGTGTGTGTCTGTAATCCCACCTACTTGGGAGGCTGAGGCTGGAGGAGTGTTTGAGTCCAGGTGTTCTGGTCCCCATTGAGCTATGTTGATTGGGTGTCCACACTATGTTCAGCATCAATATGGTGACTCTGGGGGAGCTCAGAGCTACCAGGTTGCTTAAAAAGAGGTGAACCGGCCCAGGTTGGAAACAGAGCAGGTCAAACCCCCTGTGCTTATCAGTAGTGGGATTGCACCTGTGAATAGCCAGTGTAGAGCAGCCTGGACAACAAATCACAACACAGTTTCTTTATAATGTTGTTTTACTCATTAATTTTTATGATAATTTGATACCAGAGTGGTAAAAAATATTTATTATAATTTGTATATAGAGCAGCATGAACAACACAGCTCCATTGTATCATTACTGTAAGTTTTCTTGTTTTATATTATTGAGTATTTTTTTTTTCAGAACTGTCATTCTTAGATGATGTGCATCATTTTGTAAGCAAAAATAATGATGAACATTAAATTAACCCATTTCCCACTGACTATATACAGTAACCCATTTGTTGCTAACTACACAGTTACTATTTAAATAAAGTTTTTTTATCATTTGCCCATGAACATAATACTGTTATTATATAATGTCCATTATGATGAAATATAAATATTCTACTAGAATTCTGTAGGCTGGTCCCATACTCGCACATTTACCACTTTTATGGCTCCAGCTTCATGCACATGTCCCATCAGATCATCAAAATAATGACTTCTGCACAGAGTATTTAAGGAGACATGGGTGCTGTTTTTCTTGTGGGCATCAGTGACTTACCAACCAGTGAAATCATGTTAGTTAGGGATGTTTTGCATGTGATGTGGTTGGAGTGAGATATGTGGATGGGGATAGAGGCAATGATGTGAGGAGAGGGATAGAGGTGAGCGGAATAGCACAAAGCAAGAGTTAGATAGTGGAATAAGCTTTAAAAAAATATATACCAGTAAAATTAATGGATGAGCGATTGTTGGTCACAGTGGCATGAGCAGTGCACATTTATATTTAGGCAGAGTATTCGCTCATAATGCAAAAGGCTATACAAAATCTAAATAAGCCATTGGCCATTAAAATATAAAGGATGTAGTTATAGTAATGTCCAGTAGATGGCATTGATAAGCTGTTTTTCTCATTGTAATGACATCACACTGAGAGAGATTCCTATGTTAGAGAGCAGGCTGTTTTCGTTGCCGGGCACTGTGGTGTGTGTCTGTAATCCCAGTTACTTGGGAGGCTGAGGCTGGAGGAGTGTTTGAGTCCAGGTGTTCTGGTCTCCATTGAGCTATGTTGATTGGGTGTCCACACTAAGTTCAGCATCAATATGGTGACTCTGGGGGAGCTCAGAGCTACCAGGTTGCTTAAAAAGAGGTGAACCGGCCCAGGTTGGAAACAGAGCAGGTCAAAACCCCTGTGCTTATCAGTAGTGGGATTGCACCTGTGAATAGCCAGTGTAGAGCAGCCTGGACAACAAAGCACAACACAGTTTCTTTACTATGTTGTTTTACTCATTCATTTTTATGATAATTTGATACCAGAGTGGTTACAAATATTTATTATAATTTGTATATAGAGCAGCATGAACAACACAGCTCCATTGTATCATTACTGTAAGTTTTCTTGTGTTATTTTATTGAGTATTTTTTTTTCAGAACTGTCTTTCTTAGATGATGTGCATCATTTTGTAAGCAAAAATAGTGATGAACATTAAAGTTACCCATTTCCCACTGACTATATACAGTAACCCATTTGTTGCTAACTACACAGTTACTATTTAAATAAAGTTTTTTTATCATTTGCCCATGAACATAATACTGTTATTATATAATGTCCAGTATGATGAAATATAAATATTCTACTAGAATTCTGTAGGCTGGTCCCATACTCGCACATTTACCACTTTTATGGCTCCAGCTTCATGCACATGTCCCATCAGATCATCAAAATAATGACTTCTGCACAGAGTATTTAAGGAGACATGGGTGCTGTTTTTCTTGTGGGCATCAGTGACTTACCAACCAGTGAAATCATGTTAGTTAGGGATGTTTTGCATGTGATGTGGTTGGAGTGAGATATGTGGATGGGGATAGAGGCAATGATGTGAGGAGAGGGATAGAGGTGAGCGGAATAGCACAAAGCAAGAGTTAGATAGTGGAATAAGCTTTAAAAAAATATATACCAGTAAAATTAATGGATGAGCGATTGTTGGTCACAGTGGCATGAGCAGTGCACATTTATATTTAGGCAGAGTATTCGCTCATAATGCAAAAGGCTATACAAAATCTAAATAAGCCAATGGCCATTAAAATATAAAGGATGTAGTTATAGTAATGGCCAGTAGATGGCATTGATAAGCTGTTTTTCTCATTGTAATGACATCACACTGAGAGAGATTCCTATGTTAGAGAGCAGGCTGGTTTCATTGCCGGGCACTGTGGTGTGTGTCTGTAATCCCAGTTACTTGGGAGGCTGAGGCTGGAGGAGTGTTTGAGTCCAGGAGTTCTGGTCCCCATTGAGCTATGTTGATTGGGTGTCCACACTATGTTCAGCATTAATATGGTGACTCTGGGGGAGCTCAGAGCTACCAGGTTGCTTAAAAAGAGGTGACCTGGCCCAGGTTGGAAACAGAGCAGGTCAAACCCCCTGTGCTTATCAGTAGTGGGATTGCACCTGTGAATAGCCAGTGTAGAGCAGCCTGGACAACAAAGCACAACACAGTTTCTTTATTATGTTGTTTTACTCATTAATTTTTATGATAATTTGATACCAGAGTGGTAAAAAATATTTATTATAATTTGTATATAGAGCAGCATGAACAACACAGCTCCATTGTATCATTACTGTAAGTTTTCTTGTTTTATATTATTGAGTATTTTTTTTTTCAGAACTGTCGTTCTTAGATGATGTGCATCATTTTGTAAGCAAAAATAATGATGAACATTAAAGTTACCCATTTCCCACTGACTATATACAGTAACCCATTTGTTGCTAACTACACAGTTACTATTTAAATAAAGTTTTTTTATCATTTGCCCATGAACATAATACTGTTATTATATAATGTCCAGTATGATGAAATATAAATATTCCACTAGAATTCTGTAGGCTGGTCCCATACTCGCACATTTACCACTTTTATGGCTCCAGCTTCATGCACATGTCCCATCAGATCATCAAAATAATGACTTCTGCACAGAGTATTTAAGGAGACATGGGTGCTGTTTTTCTTGTGGGCATCAGTGACTTACCAACCAGTGAAATCATGTTAGTTAGGGATGTTTTGCATGTGATGTGGTTGGAGTGAGATATGTGGATGGGGATAGAGGCAATGATGTGAGGAGAGGGATAGAGGTGAGCGGAATAGCACAAAGCAAGAGTTAGATAGTGGAATAAGCTTTAAAAAATATATACCGGTAAAACTAATGGATGAGCGATTGTGGGGCACAGTGGCATGAGCAGTGCACATTTATATTTAGGCAGAGTATTCGCTCATAATGCAAAAGGCTATACAAAATCTAAATAAGCCATTGGCCATTAAAATATAAAGGATGTAGTAATAGTAATGGCCAGTAGATGGCATTGATAAGCTGTTTTTCTCATTGTAATGACATCACACTGAGAGAGATTCCTATGTTAGAGAGCAGGCTGTTTTCATTGCCGGGCACTGTGGTGTGTGTCTGTAATCCCAGTTACTTGGGAGGCTGAGGCAGGAGGAGTGTTTGAGTCCAGGTGTTCTGGTCCCCTTTGAGCTATGTTGATTGGGTGTCCACACTAAGTTCAGTGTCAATATGGTGACTCTGGGGGAGCTCAGAGCTACCAGGTTGCTTAAAAAGAGGTGAACCGGCCCAGGTTGGAAACAGAGCAGGTCAAACCCCCTCTGCTTATCAGTAGTGGGATTGCACCTGTGAATAGCCAGTGTAGAGCAGCCTGGACAACAAAGCACAACACAGTTTCTTTACTATGTTGTTTTACTCATTCATTTTTATGATAATTTGATACCAGAGTGGTAAAAAATATTTATTATAATTTGTATATAGAGCAGCATGAACAACACAGCTCCATTTTATCATTACTGTAAGTTTTCTTGTTTTATATTATTGAGTATTTTTTTTTCAGAACTGTCATTCTTAGATGATGTGCATCATTTTGTAAGCAAAAATAATGATGAACATTAAAGTTACCCATTTCCCACTGACTATATACAGTAACCCATTTGTTGCTAACTACACAGTTACTATTTAAATAAAGATTTTTTATCATTTGCCCATGAACATAATACTGTTATTATATAATGTCCAGCATGATGAAATATAAATATTCTACTAGAATTCTGTAGGCTGGTCCCATACTCGCACATTTACCACTTTTATGGCTCCAGCTTCATGCACATGTCCCATCAGATCATCAAAATAATGACTTCTGCACAGAGTATTTAAGGAGACATGGGTGCTGTTTTTCTTGTGGGCATCAGTGACTTACCAACCAGTGAAATCATGTTAGTTAGGGATGTTTTGCATGTGATGTGGTTGGAGTGAGATATGTGGATGGGGATAGAGGCAATGATGTGAGGAGAGGGATAGAGGTGAGCGGAATAGCACAAAGCAAGAGTTAGATAGTGGAATAAGCTTTAAAAAAATATATACCAGTAAAATTAATGGATGAGCGATTGTTGGTCACAGTGCCATGAGCAGTGCACATTTATATTTAGGCAGAGTATTCGCTCATAATGCAAAAGGCTATACAAAATCTAAATAAGCCATTGGCCATTAAAATATAAAGGATGTAGTTATAGTAATGGCCAGTAGATGGCATTGATAAGCTGTTTTTCTCATTGTAATGACATCACACTGAGAGAGATTCCTATGTTAGAGAGCAGGCTGTTTTCATTGCCGGGCACTGTGGTGTGTGTCTGTAATCCCAGTTACTTGGGAGGCTGAGGCTGGAGGAGTGTTTGAGTCCGGGAGTTCTGGTCCCCATTGAGCTATGTTGATTGGGTGTCCACACTAAATTTAGCATCAATATGGTGACTCTTGGGGAGCTCAGAGCTACCAGATTGCTTAAAAAGAGGTGACCCGGTCCAGGTTGGAAACAGAGCAGGTCAAACCCCCTGTGCTTATCAGTAGTGGGATTGCACCTGTGAATAGCCAGTGTAGAGCAGCCTGGACAACAAAGCACAACACAGTTTCTTTATTATGTTGTTTTACTCATTAATTTTTATGATAATTTGATACCAGAGTGGTTAAAAATATTTATTATAATTTGTATATAGAGCAGCATGAACAACACAGTTCCATTGTATCATTACTGTAAGTTTTCTTGTGTTATATTATTGAGTATTTTTTTTTTCAGAACTGTCATTCTTAGATGATGTGCATCATTTTGTAAGCAAAAATAGTGATGAACATTAAAGTTACCCATTTCCCACTGACTATATACAGTAACCCATTTGTTGCTAACTACACAGTTACTATTTAAATAAAGTTTTTTTATCATTTGCCCATGAACATAATACTGTTATTATATAATGTCCAGTATGATAAAATATAAATATTCTACTAGAATTCTGTAGGCTGGTCCCATACTCGCACATTTACCACTTTTATGGCTCCAGCTTCATGCACATGTCCCATCAGATCATCAAAATAATGACTTCTGCACAGAGTATTTAAGGAGACATGGGTGCTGTTTTTCTTGTGGGCATCAGTGACTTACCAACCAGTGAAATCATGTTAGTTAGGGATATTTTACATGTGATGTGGTTGGAGTGAGATATGTGGATGGGGATAGAGGCAATGATGTGAGGAGAGGGATAGAGGTGAGCGGAATAGCACAAAGCAAGAGTTAGATAGTGGAATAAGCTTTAAAAAATATATACCAGTAAAACTAATGGATGAGCGATTGTTGGTCACAGTGGCATGAGCAGTGCACATTTATATTTAGGCAGAGTATTCGCTCATAATGCAAAAGGCTATACAAAATCTAAATAAGCCATTGGCCATTAAAATATAAAGGATGTAGTTATAGTAATGGCCAGTAGATGGCATTGATAAGCTGTTTTTCTCATTGTAATGACATCACACTGAGAGAGATTACTTTGTTAGAGAGCAGGCTATTTTCCTTGCCGGGCACTGTGGTGTGTGTCTGTAATCCCAGTTACTTGGGAGGCTGAGGCTGGAGGAGTGTTTGAGTCCAGGAGTTCTGGTCCCCATTGAGCTATGTTGATTGGGTGTCCACACTAAATTCAGCATCAATATGGTGATTCTGGGGGAGCTCAGAGCTACCAGATTTCTTAAAAAGAGGTGAACCGGCCCAGGTTGGAAACAGAGCAGGTCAAACCCCCTGTGCTGATCAGTAGTGGGATTGCACCTGTGAATAGCCAGTGTAGAGCAGCCTGGACAACAAAGCACAACACAGTTTCTTTATTATGTTGTTTTACTCATTAATTTTTATGATAATTTGATACCAGAGTGGTAAAAAATATTTATTATAATTTGTATATAGAGCAGCATGAACAACACAGCTCCATTGTATCATTACTGTAAGTTTTCTTGTTTTATATTATTGAGTATTTTTTTTTTCAGAACTGTCATTCTTAGATGATGTGCATCATTTTGTAAGCAAAAATAATGATGAACATTAAAGTTACCCATTTCCCACTGACTATATACAGTAACCCATTTGTTGCTAACTACACAGTTACTATTTAAATAAAGTTTTTTTATCATTTGCCCAAGAACATAATACTGTTATTATATAATGTCCAGTATGATGAAATATAAATATTCTACTAGAATTCTGTAGGCTGGTCCCATACTCGCACATTTACCACTTTTATGGCTCCAACTTCATGCACATGTCCCATCAGATCATCAAAATAATGACTTCTGCACAGAGTATTTAAGGAGACATGGGTGCTGTTTTTCTTGTGGGCATCAGTGACTTACCAACCAGTGAAATCATGTTAGTTAGGGATGTTTTGCATGTGATGTGGTTGGAGTGAGATATGTGGATGGGGATAGAGGCAATGATGTGAGGAGAGGGATAGAGGTGAGCGGAAGAGCACAAAGCAAGAGTTAGATAGTGGAATAAGCTTTAAAAAAATATATACCAGTAAAATTAATGGATGAGCGATTGTTGGTCACAGTGGCATGAGCAGTGCACATTTATATTTAGGCAGAGTATTCGCTCATAATGCAAAAGGCTATACAAAATCTAAATAAGCCAATGGCCATTAAAATATAAAGGATGTAGTTATAGTAATGGCCAGTAGATGGCATTGATAAGCTGTTTTTCTCATTGTAATGACATCACACTGAGAGAGATTCCTATGTTAGAGAGCAGGCTGTTTTCATTGCCGGGCACTGTGGTGTGTGTCTGTAATTACAGTTACTTGGGAGGCTGAGGCTGGAGGAGTGTTTGAGTCCAGGTGTTCTGGTCCCCATTGAGCTATGTTGATTGGGTGTCCACACTATGTTCAGCATCAATATGGTGACTCTGGGGGAGCTCAGAGCTACCAGGTTGCTTAAAAAGAGGTGACCTGGCCCAGGTTGGAAACAGAGCAGGTCAAACCCCCTGTGCTTATCAGTAGTGGGATTGCACCTGTGAATAGCCAGTGTAGAGCAGCCTGGACAACAAAGCACAACACAGTTTCTTTATTATGTTGTTTTACTCATTAATTTTTATGATAATTTGATACCAGAGTGGTAAAAAATATTTATTATAATTTGTATATAGAGCAGCATGAACAACACAGCTCCATTGTATCATTACTGTAAGTTTTCTTGTTTTATATTATTGAGTATTTTTTTTTTCAGAACTGTCATTCTTAGATGATGTGCATCATTTTGTAAGCAAACATAATGATGAACATTAAAGTTACCCATTTCCCACTGACTATATACAGTAACCCATTTGTTGCTAACTACACAGTTACTATTTAAATAAAGTTTTTTTATCATTTGCCCATGAACATAATACTGTTATTATATAATGTCCATTATGATGAAATATAAATATTCTACTAGAATTCTGTAGGCTGGTCCCATACTCGCACATTTACCACTTTTATGGCTCCAGCTTCATGCACATGTCCCATCAGATCATCAAAATAATGACTTCTGCACAGAGTATTTAAGGAGACATGGGTGCTGTTTTTCTTGTGGGCATCAGTGACTTACCAACCAGTGAAATCATGTTAGTTAGGGATGTTTTGCATGTGATGTGGTTGGAGTGAGATATGTGGATGGGGATAGAGGCAATGATGTGAGGAGAGGGATAGAGGTGAGTGGAATAGCACAAAGCAAGAGTTAGATAGTGGAATAAGCTTTAAAAAATATATACCAGTAAAACTAATGGATGAGCGATTGTGGGGCACAGTGGCATGAGCTGTGCACATTTATATTTAGGCAGAGTATTCGCTCATAATGCAAAAGGCTATACAAAATCTAAATAAGCCATTGGCCATTAAAATATAAAGGATGTAGTTATAGTAATGGCCAGTAGATGGCATTGATAAGCTGTTTTTCTCATTGTAATGACATCACACTGAGAGAGATTCCTATGTTAGAGAGCAGGCCGTTTTCATTGCCGGGCACTGTGGTGTGTGTCTGTAATCCCAGTTACTTGGGAGGCTGAGGCTGGAGGAGTGTTTGAGTCCAGGTGTTCTGGTCCCCATTGAGCTATGTTGATTGGGTGTCCACACTAAGTTCAGCATCAATATGGTGACTCTGGGGGAGCTCAGAGCTACCAGGTTGCTTAAAAAGTGGTGAACCGGCCCAGGTTGGAAACAGAGCAGGTCAAACCCCCTGTGCTTATCAGTAGTGGGATTGCACCTGTGAATAGCCAGTGTAGAGCAGCCTGGACAACAAAGCACAACACGGTTTCTTTACTATGTTGTTTTACTCATTCATTTTTATGATAATTTGATACCAGAGTGGTTACAAATATTTATTATAATTTGTATATAGAGCAGCATGAACAACACAGCTCCATTGTATCATTACTGTAAGTTTTCTTGTGTTATTTTATTGAGTATTTTTTATTCAGAACTGTCTTTCTTAGATGATGTGCATCATTTTGTAAGCAAAAATAGTGATGAACATTAAAGTTACCCATTTCCCACTGACTATATACAGTAACCCATTTGTTGCTAACTACACAGTTACTATTTAAATAAAGTTTTTTTATCATTTGCCTATGAACATAATACTGTTATTATATAATGTCCAGTATGATGAAATATAAATATTCTACTAGAATTCTGTAGGCTGGTCCCATACTCGCACATTTACCACTTTTATGGCTCCAGCTTCATGCACATGTCCCATCAGATCATCAAAATAATGACTTCTGCACAGAGTATTTAAGGAGACATGGGTGCTGTTTTTCTTGTGGGCATCAGTGACTTACCAACCAGTGAAATCATGTTAGTTAGGGATGTTTTGCATGTGATGTGGTTGGAGTGAGATATGTGGATGGGGATAGAGGCAATGATGTGAGGAGAGGGATAGAGGTGAGCGGAATAGCACAAAGCAAGAGTTAGATAGTGGAATAAGCTTTAAAAAAATATATACCAGTAAAATTAATGGATGAGCGATTGTTGGTCACAGTGGCATGAGCAGTGCACATTTATATTTAGGCAGAGTATTCGCTCATAATGCAAAAGGCTATACAAAATCTAAATAAGCCAATGGCCATTAAAATATAAAGGATGTAGTTATAGTAATGGCCAGTAGATGGCATTGATAAGCTGTTTTTCTCATTGTAATGACATCACACTGAGAGAGATTCCTATGTTAGAGAGCAGGCTGTTTTCATTGCCGGGCACTGTGGTGTGTGTCTGTAATCCCAGTTACTTGGGAGGCTGAGGCTGGAGGAGTGTTTGAGTCCAGGTGTTCTGGTCCCCATTGAGCTATGTTGATTGGGTGTCCACACTATGTTCAGCATCAATATGGTGACTCTGGGGGAGCTCAGAGCTACCAGGTTGCTTAAAAAGAGGTGAACCGGCCCAGGTTGGAAACAGAGCAGGTCAAACCCCCTGTGCTTATCAGTAGTGGGATTGCACCTGTGAATAGCCAGTGTAGAGCAGCCTGGACAACAAATCACAACACAGTTTCTTTATAATGTTGTTTTACTCATTAATTTTTATGATAATTTGATACCAGAGTGGTAAAAAATATTTATTATAATTTGTATATAGAGCAGCATGAACAACACAGCTCCATTGTATCATTACTGTAAGTTTTCTTGTTTTATATTATTGAGTATTTTTTTTTTCAGAACTGTCATTCTTAGATGATGTGCATCATTTTGTAAGCAAAAATAATGATGAACATTAAAGTTACCCATTTCCCACTGACTATATACAGTAACCCATTTGTTGCTAACTACACAGTTACTATTTAAATAAAGTTTTTTTATCATTTGCCCATGAACATAATACTGTTATTATATAATGTCCATTATGATGAAATATAAATATTCTACTAGAATTCTGTAGGCTGGTCCCATACTCGCACATTTACCACTTTTATGGCTCCAGCTTCATGCACATGTCCCATCAGATCATCAAAATAATGACTTCTGCACAGAGTATTTAAGGAGACATGGGTGCTGTTTTTCTTGTGGGCATCAGTGACTTACCAACCAGTGAAATCATGTTAGTTAGGGATGTTTTGCATGTGATGTGGTTGGAGTGAGATATGTGGATGGGGATAGAGGCAATGATGTGAGGAGAGGGATAGAGGTGAGCGGAATAGCACAAAGCAAGAGTTAGATAGTGGAATAAGCTTTAAAAAAATATATACCAGTAAAATTAATGGATGAGCGATTGTTGGTCACAGTGGCATGAGCAGTGCACATTTATATTTAGGCAGAGTATTCGCTCATAATGCAAAAGGCTATACAAAATCTAAATAAGCCATTGGCCATTAAAATATAAAGGATGTAGTTATAGTAATGTCCAGTAGATGGCATTGATAAGCTGTTTTTCTCATTGTAATGACATCACACTGAGAGAGATTCCTATGTTAGAGAGCAGGCTGTTTTCGTTGCCGGGCACTGTGGTGTGTGTCTGTAATCCCAGTTACTTGGGAGGCTGAGGCTGGAGGAGTGTTTGAGTCCAGGTGTTCTGGTCTCCATTGAGCTATGTTGATTGGGTGTCCACACTAAGTTCAGCATCAATATGGTGACTCTGGGGGAGCTCAGAGCTACCAGGTTGCTTAAAAAGAGGTGAACCGGCCCAGGTTGGAAACAGAGCAGGTCAAAACCCCTGTGCTTATCAGTAGTGGGATTGCATCTGTGAATAGCCAGTGTAGAGCAGCCTGGACAACAAAGCACAACACAGTTTCTTTACTATGTTGTTTTACTCATTCATTTTTATGATAATTTGATACCAGAGTGGTTACAAATATTTATTATAATTTGTATATAGAGCAGCATGAACAACACAGCTCCATTGTATCATTACTGTAAGTTTTCTTGTGTTATTTTATTGAGTATTTTTTTTTCAGAACTGTCTTTCTTAGATGATGTGCATCATTTTGTAAGCAAAAATAGTGATGAACATTAAAGTTACCCATTTCCCACTGACTATATACAGTAACCCATTTGTTGCTAACTACACAGTTACTATTTAAATAAAGTTTTTTTATCATTTGCCCATGAACATAATACTGTTATTATATAATGTCCAGTATGATGAAATATAAATATTCTACTAGAATTCTGTAGGCTGGTCCCATACTCGCACATTTACCACTTTTATGGCTCCAGCTTCATGCACATGTCCCATCAGATCATCAAAATAATGACTTCTGCACAGAGTATTTAAGGAGACATGGGTGCTGTTTTTCTTGTGGGCATCAGTGACTTACCAACCAGTGAAATCATGTTAGTTAGGGATGTTTTGCATGTGATGTGGTTGGAGTGAGATATGTGGATGGGGATAGAGGCAATGATGTGAGGAGAGGGATAGAGGTGAGCGGAATAGCACAAAGCAAGAGTTAGATAGTGGAGTAAGCTTTAAAAAAATATATACCAGTAAAATTAATGGATGAGCGATTGTTGGTCACAGTGGCATGAGCAGTGCACATTTATATTTAGGCAGAGTATTCGCTCATAATGCAAAAGGCTATACAAAATCTAAATAAGCCAATGGCCATTAAAATATAAAGGATGTAGTTATAGTAATGGCCAGTAGATGGCATTGATAAGCTGTTTTTCTCATTGTAATGACATCACACTGAGAGAGATTCCTATGTTAGAGAGCAGGCTGTTTTCATTGCCGGGCACTGTGGTGTGTGTCTGTAATCCCAGTTACTTGGGAGGCTGAGGCTGGAGGAGTGTTTGAGTCCAGGTGTTCTGGTCCCCATTGAGCTATGTTGATTGGGTGTCCACACTATGTTCAGCATCAATATGGTGACTCTGGGGGAGCTCAGAGCTACCAGGTTGCTTAAAAAGAGGTGACCTGGCCCAGGTTGGAAACAGAGCAGGTCAAACCCCCTGTGCTTATCAGTAGTGGGATTGCACCTGTGAATAGCCAGTGTAGAGCAGCCTGGACAACAAAGCACAACACAGTTTCTTTATTATGTTGATTAGCTCATAAATTTTTATGATAATTTGATACCAGAGTGGTAAAAAATATTTATTATAATTTGTATATAGAGCAGCATGAACAACACAGCTCCATTATATCATTACTGTAAGTTTTCTTGTTTTATATTATTGAGTATTATTTTTTTTAGAACTGTCTTTCTTAGATGATGTGCATCATTTTGTAAGCATAAATAATGACGAACATTAAAGTTACCCATTTCCCACTGACTATATACAGTAACCCATTTGTTGCTAACTACACAGTTACTATTTAAATAAAGTTTTTTTTATCATTTGCCCATGAACATAATACTGTTATTATATAATGTCCAGTATGATTAAATATAAATATTCTTCTAGAATTCTGTAGGCTGGTCCCATACTCACACATTTACCACTTTTATGGCTCCAGCTTCATGCACATGTTCCATCAGATCATCAAAATAATGACTTATGCACAGAGTATTTAAGGAGACATGGGTGCTGTTTTTCTTGTGGGCATCAGTGACTTACCAACCAGTGAAATCATGTTAGTTAGGGATGTTTTGCATGTGATGTGGGTGGAGTGAGATATGTGGATGGGGATAGAGGCAATGATGTGAGGAGAGGGATAGAGGTGAGCGGAATAGCACAAAGCAAGAGTTAGATAGTGGAACAAGCTTTAAAAAATAAATACCAGTAAAACTAACGGATAAGCGATTGTGGGGCACAGTGGCATGAGCAGTGCACATTTATATTTAGGCAGAGTACTCGCTCATAATGCTAAAGGCTATACAAAATCTAAATAAGCCATTGGCCATTAAAATATAAAGGATGTAGTTATAGTAATGGCCAGTAGATGGCATTGATAAGCTATTTCTCTCATTGTAATGACATCACACTGAGAGAGATTCCTATGTTAGAGAGCAGGCTGTTTTCATTGCTGGGCACTGTGGTGTGTGTCTGTAATTCCAGCTACTTGGGAGGCTGGGGCTGGAGGAGTGTTTGAGTCCACGAGTTCTTGTCCCCATTGAGCTATGTTGATTGGGTGTCCCCACAAAGTTCAGCATCAATATGGTGACTCTGGGGGAGCTCAGAGCTACCAGGTTGCTTAAAAAGAGTTGAACCTGCCCAGGTTGGAAACAGAGCAGGTCAAACCCCCTGTGCTTATCAGTAGTGGGATTGCACCTGTGAATAGCCAGTGTAGAGCAGCCTGGACAACAAAGCACAACACAGTTTCTTTATTATGTTGTTTTACTCATTAATTTTTATGATAATTTGATACCAGCGTGGTCAAAAATATTAATTATAATTTGTATATAGAGCAACATGAACAACACAGCTCCATTGTATCATTACTGTAAGTTTTCTTGTTTTATATTATTGAGTATTTTTTTTTTCACAACTGTCATTCTTAGATGATGTGCATCATTTTGTAAGCAAAAATAATGATGAACATTAGTTACCCATTTCCCACTGACTATATGCAGTAACCCATTTGTTGCTAACTACACAGTTACTATTTAAATACAGTTTTTTTTATCATTTGCCCATGAACATAATACTGTTATTATATAATGTCCAGTATGATGAAATATAAATATTCTTCTAGAATTCTGTAGGCTGGTCCCATACTCGCACATTTACCACTTTTATGGCTCCAGCTTCATGCACATGTCCCATCAGATCATCAAAATAATGACTTCTGCACAGAGTATTTAAGGAGACATGGGTGCTGTTCTTCTTGTGGGCATCAGTGACTAACCAACTAGTGAAATCATGTTAGTTAGGGATGTTTTGCATGTGATGTGGGTGGAGTGAGATATGTGGATGGGGATAGAGGCAATGATGTGAGGAGAGGGATAGAGGTGAGCGGAATACCACAAAGCAAGAGTTTGATAGTGGAACAAGCTTTAAAAAATAAATACCAGTTAAACTAATGGATGAGCGATTGTGGGGCACAGTGGCATGAGCAGTGCACATTTATATTTAGGCAGAGTATTCGCTCATAATGCTAAAGGCTATACAAAATCTAAATAAGCCATTGGCCATTAAAATATAAAGGATGTAGTTATAGTAATGGCCAGTAGATGGCATTGATAAGATGTTTTTCTCATTGTAATGATATCACACTGAGAGAGATTCCTATGTTAGAGAGCAGGCTATTTTCCTTGCCGGGCACTGTGGTGTGTGTCTGTAATCCCAGCTACTTGGGAGGCTGAGGCTTGAGGAGTGTTTGAGTCCAGGAGTTCTGGTCCCCATTGAGCTATGTTGATTGGTTGTCCACACTAAGTTCAGCGTCAATATGGTGACTCTGGGGGAGCTCAGAGCTACCAGGTTGCTTAAAAAGAGGTGAACCGGCCCAGGTTGGAAACAGAGCATGTCAAACCCCCTGTGCTTATCAGTAGTGGGATTGCACCTGTGAATAGCCAGTGTAGAGCAACCTGGATAACAAAGCAGAACACAGTTTCTTTATTATGTTGTTTTACTCATTAATTTTTATGATAATTTGATACCAGAGTGGTAAAAAATATTTATTATAATTTGTATATAGAGCAGCATGAACAACACAGCTCCATTGTATCATTACTGTAAGTTTTCTTGTTTTATATTATTGAGTATTTTTTTTTTTCACAACTGTCATTCTTAGATGATGTGCATCATTTTGTAAGCAAAAATAATGATGAACATTAGTTACCCATTTCCCACTGACTATATACAGTAACCCATTTGTTGCTAACTACACAGTTACTATTTAAATAAAGTTTTTTTTATCATTTGCCCATGAACATAATACTGTTATTATATAATGTCCAGTATGATGAAATATAAATATTCTTCTAGAATTCTGTAGGCTGGTCCCTTACTCGCACATTTACCACTTTTATGGCTCCAGCTTCATGCACATGTCCCATCAGATCATCAAAATAATGACTTCTGCACAGAGTATTTAAGGAGACATTGGTGCTGTTCTTCTTGTGGGCATCAGTGACTAACCAACTAGTGAAATCATGTTAGTTAGGGATGTTTTGCATGTGATGTGGGTGGAGTGAGATATGTGGATGGGGATAGAGGCAATGATGTGAGGAGAGGGATAGAGGTGAGCGGAATAGCACAAAGCAAGAGTTAGATAGTAGAATAAGCTTTAAAAAATATATACCAGTAAAACTAATGGATGAGCGATTGTAGGGCACAGTGGCATGAGCAGTGCACATTTATATTTAGGCAGAGTACTCGCTCATAATGCTAAAGGCTATACAAAATCTTAATAAGCCATTGGCCATTAAAATATAAAATATGTAGTTATAGTAATGGCCAGTAGTTGGCATTGATAAGCTGTTTTTCTCATTGTAATGATATCACACTGAGAGAGATTCCTATGTTAGAGAGCAGGCTGTTTTCCTTGCCGGGCACTGTGGTGTGTGTCTGTGATCCCAGCTACTTGGGAGGCTGAGGCTGGAGGAGTGTTTGAGTCCAGGAGTTCTGGTCCCCTTTGAGCTATGTTGATTGGGTGTCCACACTAAGTTCAGCATCAATATGGTGACTCTGGGGGAGCTCAGAGCTACCAGGTTGCTTAAAAAGAGTTGAACCGGCCCAGGTTGTAAACAGAGCAGGTCAAACCCCCTGTGCTTATCAGTAGTGGGATTGCACCTGTGAATAGCCAGTGTAGAGCATCATGGACAACAAAGCACAACACAGTTTCTTTATTATGTTGTTTTACTCATTAATTTTTATGATAATTTGATACCAGAGTGGTAAAAAATATTTATTATAATTTGTATATAGAGCAGCATGAACAACACAGCTCCATTGTATCATTACTGTAAGTTTCTTTGTTTTATATTATTGAGTATTTTTTTTTTTCACAACTGTCATTCTTAGATGATGTGCATCATTTTGTAAGCAAAAATAATGATGAACATTAGTTACCCATTTCACACTGACTATATACAGTAACCCATTTGTTGCTAACTACATAGTTACTATTTAAATAAAGTTTTTTTTATCATTTGCCCATGAACATAATACTGTTATTATATAATGTCCAGTATGATGAAATATAAATATTCTTCTAGAATTCTGTAGGCTGGTCCCATGCTCGCACATTTACCACTTTTATGGCTCCAGCTTCATGCACATGTTCCATCAGATCATCAAAATAATGACTTCTGCACAGAGTATTTAAGGAGACATGGGAGCTGTTCTTCTTGTGGGCATCAGTGACTTACCAACCAGTGAAATCATGTTAGTTAGGGGTGTTTTGCATGTGATGTGGGTGGAGTGAGATATGTGGATTGGGATAGAGGCAATGATGTGAGGAGAGGGATAGAGGTGAGCGGAATAGCACAAAGCAAGAGTTAGATAGTGGAATAAGCTTTAAAAAATATATACCAGTAAAACTAATGGATGAGCGATTGTGGGGCACAGTGGCATGAGCAGTGCACATTTATATTTAGGCAGAGTATTCGCTCATAATGCTAAAGGCTATACAAAATCTAAATAAGCCATTGGCCATTAAAATAGAAAGGATGTAGTTATAGTAATGGCCAGTAGATGGCATTGATAAGCTGTGTTTCTCATTGTAATGATATCACACTGAGAGAGATTCCTATGTTAGAGAGCCCACTGTTTTCCTTGCCGGGCACTGTGGTGTGTGTCTGTAATCCCAGCTACTTGGGAGGCTGAGGCTGGAGGAGTGTTTGAGTCCAGGAGTTCTGGTCCCCATTGAGCTATGTTGATTGGGTGTCCACACTATGTTCAGCATCAATATGGTGACTCTGGGGGAGCTCAGAGCTACCAGGTTGCTTAAAAAGAGGTGAACCGGCCCAGGTTGGAAACAGAGCAGGTCAAACCCCCTGTGCTTATCAGTAGTGGGATTGCACCTGTGAATAGCCAGTGTAGAGCAACCTGGACAACAAAGCACAACACAGTTTCTTTATTATGTTGTTTTACTCATTAATTTTTATGATAATTTGATACCAGAGTGGTAAAAAATATTTATTATAATTTGTATATAGAGCAGCATGAACAACACAGCTCCATTGTATCATTACTGTAAGTTTCTTTGTTTTATATTATTGAGTATTTTTTTTTTTCACAACTGTCATTCTTAGATGATGTGCATCATTTTGTAAGCAAAAATAATGATGAACATTAGTTACCCATTTCACACTGACTATATACGGTAACCCATTTGTTGCTAACTACACAGTTACTATTTAAATAAAGTTTTTTTTATCATTTGCCCATGAACATAATACTGTTATTATATAATGTCCAGTATGATGAAATATAAATATTCTTCTAGAATTCTGTAGGCTGGTCCCATACTCGCACATTTACCACTTTTATGGCTCCAGCTTCATGCACATGTTCCAACAGATCATCAAAATAATGATTTATGCACAGAGTATTTAAGGAGACATGGGTGCTGTTCTTCTTGTGGGCATCAGTGACTTACCAACCAGTGAAATCATGTTAGTTAGGGATGTTTTGCATGTGATGTGGGTGGAGAGAGATATGTGGATGGGGATAGGGGCAATGATGTGAGGAGAGGGATAGAGGTGAGCGTAATAACACAAAGCAAGAGTTAGATAGTGGAATAAGCTTTAAAAAATATATACCAGTAAAACTAATGGATGAGCGATTGTGGGGCACAGTGGCATGAGCAGTGCACATTTATATTTAGGCAGAGTATTCGCTCATAATGCTAAAGGCTATACAAAATCTAAATAAGCCATTGGCCATTAAAATATAAAGGATGTAGTTATAGTAATGGCCAGTAGATGGCATTGATAAGCTGTTTTTCTCATTGTAATGACATCACACTGAGAGAGATTTCTATGTTAGAGAGCAGGCTGTTTTCCTTGCTGGGCACTGTGGTGTGTGTGTCTGTAATCCCAGCTTCTTGGGAGGCTAAGACTGGAGGAGTGTTTGAGTCCAGGAGTTCTGGTCCCCATTGAGCTATGTTCATTGGGTGTCCACACTAAGTTCAGCATCACTATGGTGACTCTGGGGGAGCTCAGAGCTATCAGGTTGCTTAAAAAGAGGTGAACCGGACCAGGTTGGAAACAGAGCAGGTCAAACCCCCTGTGCTTATCAGTAGTGGGATTGCACCTGTGAAAAGCCAGTGTAGAGCAGCCTGGACAACAAAGCACAACACAGTTTCTTTATTATGTTGTTTTACTCTTTAATTTTTATGATAATTTGATACCAGAGTGGTAAAAAATATTTATTATAATTTGTATATAGAGCAGCATGAACAACACAGCTCCATTGTATCATTACTGTAAGTTTTATTGTTTTAAATTATTGAGTATTTTTTTTTTCACAACTGTCATTCTAAGATGATGTGCATCATTTTGTAAGCAAAAATAATGATGAACATTAGTTACCCATTTCCCACTGACTATATACAGTAACCCATTTGTTGCTAACTACACAGTTACTATTTAAATAAAGTTTTTTTTACCATTTGCCCATGAACATAATACTGTGATTATATAATGTCCAGTATGATGAAATATAAATATTCTTCTAGAATTCTGTAGGCTGGTCCCATACTCGCACATTTACCACTTTTATGGCTCCAGCTTCATGCACATGTCCCATCAGATCATCAAAATAATGACTTCTGCACAGAGTATTTAAGGAGACATGGGTGCTGTTCTTCTTGTGGGCATCAGTGACTTACCAACCAGTGAAATCATGTTAGTTAGGGATGTTTTGCATGTGATGTGGGTGGAGTGAGATATGTGGATGGGGATAGAGGCAATGATGTGAGGAGAGGGATAGAGGTGAGCGGAATAGCACAAAGCAAGAGTTAGATAGTGGAATAAGCTTTAAAAAATATATACCAGTAAAACTAATGGATGAGCGATTGTGGGGCACAGTGGCATGAGCAGTGCACATTTATATTTAGGCTGAGTATTCGCTCATAATGCTAAAGGCTATACAAAATCTAAATAAGCCATTGGCCATTAAAATAGAAAGGATGTAGTTATAGTAATGGCCAGTAGATGTCATTGATAAGCTGTTTTTCTCATTGTAATGATATCTCACTGAGAGAGATTCCTATGTTAGAGAGCAGGCTGTTTTCCTTTCCGGGCACTGTGGTGTGTGTCTGTAATCCCAGCTACTTGGGAGGCTGAGGCTGGAGGAGTGTTTGAGTCCAGGAGTTCTGGTCCCCATTGAGCTTTGTTGTTTGGGTGTCCACACTAAGTTCAGCATCAATATGGTGACTCTGGGGGAGCTCAGAGCTACCAGGTTGCTTAAAAAGAGGTGGACCAGCCCAGGTTGGAAACAGAGCAGGTCAAACCTCGTGTGCTTATCAGTAGTGAGATTGCACCTGTGAATAGCCAGTGTAGAGCAGCCTGGACAACAAAGCACAACACAGTTTCTTTATTATGTTGTTTTACTCATTGATTTTTATGATAATTTGATACCAGAGTGGTAAAAAATATTTATTATAATTTGTATATAGAGCAGCATGAACAACACAGCTCCATTGTATCATTACTGTAAGTTTTCTTGTTTTATATTATTGAGTATTTTTTTTTCAGAACTGTCATTCTTAGATGATGTGCATCATTTTGTAAGCAAAAATAATGATGAACATTAAAGTTACCCATTTCCCACTGACTATATACAGTAACCCATTTGTTGATAACTACACAGTTACTATTTAAATAAAGCTTTTTTATCATTTGCCCATGAACATAATACTGTTATTATATAATGTCCAGTATGATGAAATATAAATATTCGACTAGAATTCTGTTGGCTGGTCCCATACTCGCACATTTACGACTTTTATGGCTCCAGCTTCATGCACATGTCCCATCAGATCATCAAAATAATGACTTCTGCACAGAGTGTTTAAGGAGACATAGGTTCTGTTCTTCTTGTGGGCAACAGTGACTTGCCAACCAGTGAAATCATGTTAGTTAGGGATGTTTTGCATGTGATGTGGGTGGAGTGAGATATGTGGATGGGGATAGAGGCAATGATGTGAGGAGAGGGATACAGGTAAGCGGAATACCACAAAGCAAGAGTTAGAGAGTGGAACAAGCTTTAAAAATATTTACCAGTAAAACTAATGGATGAGCAATTGTGGGGCACAGTGGCATGAGCAGTGCACAATTATATTTAGGCAGAGTATTCGCTCATAATGCTAAAGGCTATACAAAATCTAAATAAACCATTGGCCATTAAAATATAAAGGATGTAGTTATAGTAATGGCCAGTAGATGGCATTGATAAGCTGTTTTTCTCATTGTAATGACATCACACTGAGAGAGATTTCTATGTTAGAGAGCAGGCTGTTTTCCTTGCTGGGCACTGTGGTGTGTGTGTCTGTAATCCCAGCTTCTTGGGAGGCTAAGACTGGAGGAGTGTTTGAGTCCAGGAGTTCTGGTCCCCATTGAGCTATGTTCATTGGGTGTCCACACTAAGTTCAGCATCACTATGGTGACTCTGGGGGAGCTCAGAGCTATCAGGTTGCTTAAAAAGAGGTGAACCGGACAAGGTTGGAAACAGAGCAGGTCAAACCCCCTGTGCTTATCAGTAGTGGGATTGCACCTGTGAATAGCCAGTGTAGAGTAGCCTGGACAACAAAGCACAACACAGTTTCTTTATTATGTTGTTTTACTCATTAATTTTTTTGATAATTTGATACCAGAGTGGTTAAAAATATTTATTATAATTTGTATATAGAGCAGCATGAACACAGCTCCATTGTATCATTACTGTAAGTTTTCTTGTTTTATATTATTGAGTATTTTTTTTTTCAGAACTGTCATTCTTAGATGATGTGCATCATTTTGTAAGCAAAAATAATGATGAACCTTAAAGTTACCCATTTCCCACTGACTATATACAGTAACCTATTTGTTGCTAACTACAGTTACTATTTAAAAAAAGCTTTTTTATCATTTGCCCATGAACATAATACTGTTATTATATAATGTCCAGTATGATGAAATATAAATATTCTACTAGAATTCTTTAGGCTGGTCCCATAGTCGCACATTTACCACTTTTATGGCTCCAGCTTCATGCACATGTCCCATCAGATCATCAAAATAATGACTTCTACACAGAGTGTTTAAGGAGACATAGGTGCTGTTCTTCTTGAGGGCATCAGTGACTTGCCAACCAGTGAAATCATGTTAGTTAGGGATGTTTTGCATGTGATGTGGGTGGAGTGAGATATGTGGATGGGGATAGAGGCAATGATGTGAGGAGAGGGATACAGGTAAGCGGAATACCACAAAGCAAGAGTTAGAAAGTGGAACAAGCTTTAAAAATATTTACCAGTAAAACTAATGGATGAGCAATTGTCAGGCACAGTGGCATGAGCAGTGCACATTTATATTTAGGCAGAGTATTCGCTCATAATGCTAAAGGCTATACAAAATCTAAATAAGCCATTGGCCATTAAAATATAAAGGATGTAGTTATAGTAATGGCCAGTAGATGGCATTGATAAGCTGTTTTTCTCATTGTAATGACATCACACTGAGAGAGATTCCTATGTTAGAGAGCAGGCTGTTTTCCTTGCTGGGCGCTGTGGTGTGTGTCTGTAATCCCAGCTACTTGTGAGGCTGAGGCTGAAGGCGTGTTTGAGTCCAGGAGTTGTGGTCCCCATTGAGCTATGTTGATTGGGTGTCCACACTAAGTTCAGCATCAATATGGTGACTCTGGGGGAGCTCAGAGCTACCAGGTTGCTTAAAAAGAGGTGAACCGGCCACGTTGGAAACAGAGCAGATCAAACCCCCTGTGCTGATCAGTAGTGGGATTGCACCTGTGAATAGCCAGTGTAGAGCAGCCTGGACAACAAAGCACAACACAGTTTCTTTATTATGTTGTTTTACTCATTAATTTTTATGATAATTTGATACCAGAGTGGTAAAAAATATTTATTATAATTTGTATATAGAGCAGCATGAACAACACAGCTCCATTGTATCATTACTGTAAGTTTTCTTGTTTTATATTATTGAGTATTTTTTTTTTCAGAACTGTCATTCTTAGATGATGTGCATCATTTTGTAAGCAAAAATAATGATGAACATTAAAGTTACCCGTTTCCCACTGACTATATACAGTAACCCATTTGTTGCTAACTACACAGTTGCTATTTAAATAAAGTTTTTTTATCATTTGCCCATGAACATAATACTGTTATTATATAATGTCCAGTATGATGAAATATAAATATTCTTTTAGAATTCTGTAGGCTGGTCCCATACTCGCACATTTACCACTTTTATTGCTCCAGCTTCATGCACATGTCCCATCAGATCATCAAAATAATGACTTCTGCACAGAGTATTTAAGGAGACATGGGTGCTGTTCTTCTTGTGGGCATCAGTAACATGCCAATCAGTGAAATCATGTTAGTTAGGGATGTTTTGCATGTGATGTGGGTGGAGTGAGATATGTGGATGGAGATAGAGGCAATGATGTGAGGAGAGGGATAGAGGTGAGCGGAATAGCACAAAACAAGAGTTAGATAGTGGAATAAGCTTTAAAAAATAAATACCAGTAAAACTAATGGATGAGCGATTGTGGGGCACAGTGGCATGAGCAGTGCACATTTATATTTAGGCAGAGTATTCGCTCATAATGCTAAAGGCTATACAAAATCTAAATAAGCCATTGGCCATTCAAATATATAGGATGTAGTTATAGTAATGGCCAGTAGATTGCATTGATAAGCTGTTTTTCTCATTGTAATGACATCACACAGATAGAGATTCCTATGTCAGAGAGCAGGCGGTTTTCCTCTCTGGGCACTGTTGTGTGTGTCTGTAATCCCAGCTACTTGGGAGGCTGAGGCTAGAGGAGTGTTTGAGTCCAGGAGATGTGGTCCCTATTGAGCTATGTTGATTGGGTGTCCACACTAAGTTCAGCATCAATATGGTGACTCTGGGGGAGCTCAGAGGTACCTGGTTGCTTAAAAAGAGGTGAACTGGTCCAGGTTGGAAACAGAGCAGGTCAAACCCCCTGTGCTGATCAGTAGTGGGATTGCACCTGTGTAGAGCAGCCTGGACAACAAAGCACAACACAGTTTCTTTATTATGTTGTTTTACTCATTTATTTTTATGATAATTTGATACCAGAGTGGTAAAAAATATTTATTATAATTTGTATATAGAGCAGCATGAACAACACAGCTCCATTGTATCATTACTGTAAGTTTTATTGTTTTAAATTATTGAGTATTTTTTTTCAGAACTGTCATTCTTAGATGATGTGCATCATTTTGTAAGCAAAAATAATGATGAACATTAAAGTTACCCATTTCCCACTGACTATATACAGTAACCCATTTGTTGATAACTACACAGTTACTATTTAAATAAAGCTTTTTTATCATTTGCCCATGAACATAATACTATTATTATATAATGTCCAGTATGATGAAATATAAATATTCTACTAGAATTCTGTTGGCTGGTCCCATACTCGCACATTTACGACTTTTATGGCTCCAGCTTCATGCACATGTCCCATCAGATCATCAAATTAATGACTTCTGCACAGAGTGTTTAAGGAGACATAGGTTCTGTTCTTCTTGTGGGCAACAGTCACTTGCCAACCAGTGAAATCATGTTAGTTAGGGATGTTTTGCATGTGATGTGGGTGGAGTGAGATATGTGGATGGGGATAGAGGCAATGATGTGAGGAGAGGGATACAGGTAAGCGGAATACCACAAAGCAAGAGTTAGAAAGTGGGACAAGCTTTAAAAATATTTACCAGTAAAACTAATGGATGAGCAATTGTTGGGCACAGTGGCATGAGCAGTGCACATTTATATTTAGGCAGAGTATTCGCTCATAATGCTAAAGGCTATACAAAATCTAAATAAGCCATTGGCCATTAAAATATAAAGGATGTAGTTATAGTAATGGCCAGTAGATGGCATTGATAAGCTGTTTTTCTCATTGTAATGACATCACACTGAGAGAGATTTCTATGTTAGAGAGCAGGCTGTTTTCATTGCTGGGCACTGTGGTGTGTGTCTGTAATCCCAGCTTCTTGGGAGGCTAAGACTGGAGGAGTGTTTGAGTCCAGGAGTTCTGGTCCCCATTGAGCTATGTTCATTGGGTGTCCACACTAAGTTCATCATCAATATGGTGACTCTGGGTGAGCTCAGAGCTACCAGGTTGCTTAAAAAGAGGTGAACCTGACCAGGTTGGAAACAGAGCAGGTCAAACCCCCTGTGCTTATCAGTAGTGGGATTGCACCTGTGAATAGCCAGTGTAGAGTAGCCTGGACAACAAAGCACAACACAGTTTCTTTATTATGTTGTTTTACTCATTAATTTTTATGATAATTTGATACCAGTGTGGTAAAAAAATATTTAGTATAATTTGTATATAGAGCAGCAATATAGAGCAGCATGAACAACCCAGCTCCATTGTATCATTACTGTAAGTTTTCTTGTTTTATATTATTGATTTTTTTTTTTTCAGAACTGTCATTCTTAGATGATGTGCATCATTTTGTAAGCAAAAATAATGATGAACATTAGTTACCCATTTCCCACTGACTATATACAGTAACCCATTTGTTGATAACTACACAGTTACTATGTAAATAAAGTTTTTTTTATCATTTGCCCATGAACATATTACTGTTATTATATAATGTCCAGTATGATGAAATATAAATATTCTTCTAGAATTCTGTAGGCTGGTCCCATACTCACACATTTACCACTTTTTATGGCTCCAGCTTCATGCACATGTCCCATCAGATCATCAAAATAATGACTTCTGCACAGAGTATTTAAGGATACATGGGTGCTGTTTTTCTTGTGGGCATCAGTGACTTACCAACCAGTGAAATCATGTTAGTTAGGGATGTTTTGCATGTGATGTGGTTGGAGTGAGATATGTGGATGGGGATAGAGGCAATGATGTGAGGAGAGGGATAGAGGTGAGCGGAATAGCACAAAGCAAGAGTTAGATAGTGGAATAAGCTTTAAAAAAATATATACCAGTAAAATTAATGGATGAGCGATTGTTGGTCACAGTGGCATGAGCAGTGCACATTTATATTTAGCAGAGTATTCGCTCATAATGCAAAAGGCTATACAAAATCTAAATAAGCCATTGGCCATTAAAATATAAAGGATGTAGTTATAGTAATGGCCAGTAGATAGCATTGATAAGCTGTTTTTCTCATTGTAATGACATCACACTGAGAGAGATTCCTATGTTAGAGAGCAGGCTGTTTTCGTTGCCGGGCACTGTGGTGTGTGTCTGTAATCCCAGTTACTTGGGAGGCTGAGGCTGGAGGAGTGTTTGAGTCCAGGTGTTCTGGTCCCCATTGAGCTATGTTGATTGGGTGTCCACACTATGTTCAGCATCAATATGGTGACTCTGGGGGAGCTCAGAGCTACCAGGTTGCTTAAAAAGAGGTGACCTGGCCCAGGTTGGAAACAGAGCAGGTCAAACCCCCTGTGCTTATCAGTAGTGGGATTGCACCTGTGAATAGCCAGTGTAGAGCAGCCTGGACAACAAAGCACAACACAGTTTCTATATTATGTTGCTTTACTCATTAATTTTTATGATAATTTGATACCAGAGTGGTAAAAAATATTTATTATAATTTGTATATAGAGCAGCATGAACAACACAGCTCCATTGTATCATTACTGTAAGTTTTCTTGTTTTATATTATTGAGTATTTTTTTTTTCAGAACTGTCATTCTTAGATGATGTGCATCATTTTGTAAGCAAAAATAATGATGAACATTAAAGTTACCCATTTCCCACTGACTATATACAGTAACCCATTTGTTGCTAACTACACAGTTACTATTTAAATAAAGTTTTTTTATCATTTGCCCATGAACATAATACTGTTATTATATAATGTCCATTATGATGAAATATAAATATTCTACTAGAATTCTGTAGGCTGGTCCCATACTCGCACATTTACCACTTTTATGGCTCCAGCTTCATGCACATGTCCCATCAGATCATCAAAATAATGACTTCTGCACAGAGTATTTAAGGAGACATGGGTGCTGTTTTTCTTGTGGGCATCAGTGACTTACCAACCAGTGAAATCATGTTAGTTAGGGATGTTTTGCATGTGATGTGGTTGGAGTGAGATATGTGGATGGGGATAGAGGCAATGATGTGAGGAGAGGGATAGAGGTGAGCGGAATAGCACAAAGCAAGAGTTAGATAGTGGAATAAGCTCTAAAAAAATATATACCAGTAAAATTAATGGATGAGCGATTGTTGGTCACAGTGGCATGAGCAGTGCACATTTATATTTAGGCAGAGTATTCGCTCATAATGCAAAAGGCTATACAAAATCTAAATAAGCCATTGGCCATTAAAATATAAAGGATGTAGTTATAGTAATGGCCAGTAGATGGCACTGATAAGCTGTTTTTCTCATTGTAATGACATCACACTGAGAGAGATTCCTATGTTAGAGAGCAGGCTGTTTTCGTTGCCGGGCACTGTGGTGTGTGTCTGTAATCCCAGTTACTTGGGAGGCTGAGGCTGGAGGAGTGTTTGAGTCCAGATGTTCTGGTCCCCATTGAGCTATGTTGATTGGGTGTCCACACTATGTTCTGCGTCAACATGATGACTCTGGGGGAGCTCAGAGCTACCAGGTTGCTTAAAAAGAGGTGACCTGGCCCAGGTTGGAAACAGAGCAGGTCAAACCCCCTGTGCTTATCAGTAGTGGGATTGCACCTGTGAATAGCCAGTGTAGAGCAGCCTGGACAACAAAGCACAACACAGTTTCTTTATTATGTTGTTTTACTCATTAATTTTTATGATAATTTGATACCAGAGTGGTAAAAAATATTTATTATAATTTGTATATAGAGCAGCATGAACAACACAGCTCCATTGTATCATTACTGTAAGTTTTCTTGTTTTATATTATTGAGTATTTTTTTTTTCAGAACTGTCATTCTTAGATGATGTGCATCATTTTGTAAGCAAAAATAATGATGAACATTAAAGTTACCCATTTCCCACTGACTATATACAGTAACCCATTTGTTGCTAACTACACAGTTACTATTTAAATAAAGTTTTTTTATCATTTGCCCATGAACATAATACTGTTATTATATAATGTCCAGTATGATGAAATATAAATATTCTACTAGAATTCTGTAGGCTGGTCCCATACTCGCACATTTACCACTTTTATGGCTCCAACTTCATGCACATGTCCCATCAGATCATCAAAATAATGACTTCTGCACAGAGTATTTAAGGAGACATGGGTGCTGTTTTTCTTGTGGGCATCAGTGACTTACCAACCAGTGAAATCATGTTAGTTAGGGATGTTTTGCATGTGATGTGGTTGGAGTGAGATATGTGGATGGGGATAGAGGCAATGATGTGAGGAGAGGGATAGAGGTGAGCGGAAGAGCACAAAGCAAGAGTTAGATAGTGGAATAAGCTTTAAAAAAATATATACCAGTAAAATTAATGGATGAGCGATTGTTGGTCACAGTGGCATGAGCAGTGCACATTTATATTTAGGCAGAGTATTCGCTAATAATGCAAAAGGCTATACAAAATCTAAATAAGCCAATGGCCATTAAAATATAAAGGATGTAGTTATAGTAATGGCCAGTAGATGGCATTGATAAGCTGTTTTTCTCATTGTAATGACATCACACTGAGAGAGATTCCTATGTTAGAGAGCAGGCTGTTTTCTTTGCCGGGCACTGTGGTGTGTGTCTGTAATTCCAGTTACTTGGGAGGCTGAGGCTGGAGGAGTGTTTGAGTCCAGGTGTTCTGGTCCCCATTGAGCTATGTTGATTGGGTGTCCACACTATGTTCAGCATCAATATGGTGACTCTGGGGGAGCTCAGAGCTACCAGGTTGCTTAAAAAGAGGTGACCTGGCCCAGGTTGGAAACAGAGCAGGTCAAACCCCCTGTGCTTATCAGTAGTGGGATTGCACCTGTGAATAGCCAGTGTAGAGCAGCCTGGACAACAAAGCACAACACAGTTTCTTTATTATGTTGTTTTACTCATTAATTTTTATGATAATTTGATACCAGAGTGGTAAAAAATATTTATTATAATTTGTATATAGAGCAGCATGAACAACACAGCTCCATTGTATCATTACTGTAAGTTTTCTTGTTTTATATTATTGAGTATTTTTTTTTTCAGAACTGTCATTCTTAGATGATGTGCATCATTTTGTAAGCAAAAATAATGATGAACATTAAAGTTACCCATTTCCCACTGACTATATACAGTAACCCATTTGTTGCTAACTACACAGTTACTATTTAAATAAAGTTTTTTTATCATTTGCCCATGAACATAATACTGTTATTATATAATGTCCAGTATGATGAAATATAAATATTCTACTAGAATTCTGAAGGCTGGTCCCATACTCGCACATTTACCACTTTTATGGCTCCAGCTTCATGCACATGTCCCATCAGATCATCAAAATAATGACTTCTGCACAGAGTATTTAAGGAGACATGGGTGCTGTTTTTCTTGTGGGCATCAGTGACTTACCAACCAGTGAAATCATGTTAGTTAGGGATGTTTTGCATGTGATGTGGTTGGAGTGAGATATGTGGATGGGGATAGAGGCAATGATGTGAGGAGAGGGATAGAGGTGAGTGGAATAGCACAAAGCAAGAGTTAGATAGTGGAATAAGCTTTAAAAAATATATACCAGTAAAACTAATGGATGAGCGATTGTGGGGCACAGTGGCATGAGCTGTGCACATTTATATTTAGGCAGAGTATTCGCTCATAATGCAAAAGGCTATACAAAATCTAAATAAGCCATTGGCCATTAAAATATAAAGGATGTAGTTATAGTAATGGCCAGTAGATGGCATTGATAAGCTGTTTTTCTCATTGTAATGACATCACACTGAGAGAGATTCCTATGTTAGAGAGCAGGCCGTTTTCATTGCCGGGCACTGTGGTGTGTGTCTGTAATCCCAGTTACTTGGGAGGCTGAGGCTGGAGGAGTGTTTGAGTCCAGGTGTTCTGGTCCCCATTGAGCTATGTTGATTGGGTGTCCACACTAAGTTCAACGTCAATATGGTGACTCTGGGGGAGCTCAGAGCTACCAGGTTGCTTAAAAAGAGGTCAACCGGCCCAGGTTGGAAACAGAGCAGGTCAAACCCCTTGTGCTTATCAGTAGTGGGATTGCACCTGTGAATAGCCAGTGTAAAGCAGCCTTGACAACAAAGCACAACACAGTTTCTTTATTATGTTGTTTTACTCATTAATTTTTATGATAATTTGATACCAGAGTGGTAAAAAATATTTATTATAATTTGTATATAGAGCAGCATGAACAACACAGCTCCATTGTATCATTACTGTAAGTTTTCTTGTTTTATATTATTGAGTATTTTTTTTTTCAGAACTGTCATTCTTAGATGATGTGCATCATTTTGTAAGCAAAAATAATGATGAACATTAAAGTTACCCATTTCCCACTGACTATATACAGTAACCCATTTGTTGCTAACTACACAGTTACTATTTAAATAAAGTTTTTTTATCATTTGCCCATGAACATAATACTGTTATTATATAATGTCCAGTATGATGAAATATAAATATTCTACTAGAATTCTGTAGGCTGGTCCCATACTCGCACATTTACCACTTTTATGGCTCCAACTTCATGCACATGTCCCATCAGATCATCAAAATAATGACTTCTGCACAGAGTATTTAAGGAGACATGGGTGCTGTTTTTCTTGTGGGCATCAGTGACTTACCAACCAGTGAAATCATGTTAGTTAGGGATGTTTTGCATGTGATGTGGTTGGAGTGAGATATGTGGATGGGGATAGAGGCAATGATGTGAGGAGAGGGATAGAGGTGAGCGGAATAGCACAAAGCAAGAGTTAGATAGTGGAATAAGCTTTAAAAAAATATATACCAGTAAAATTAATGGATGAGCGATTGTTGGTCACAGTGGCATGAGCAGTGCACATTTATATTTAGGCAGAGTATTCGCTCATAATGCAAAAGGCTATACAAAATCTAAATAAGCCATTGGCCATTAAAATATAAAGGATGTAGTTATAGTAATGGCCAGTAGATGGCATTGATAAGCTGTTTTTCTCATTGTAATGACATCACACTGAGAGAGATTCCTATGTTAGAGAGCAGGCTGTTTTCGTTGCCGGGCACTGTGGTGTGTGTCTGTAATCCCAGTTACTTGGGAGGCTGAGGCTGGAGGAGTGTTTGAGTCCAGGTGTTCTGGTCCCCATTGAGCTATGTTGATTGGGTGTCCACACTAAGTTCAGCATCAATAGGGTGACTCTTGGGGAGCTCAGAGCTACCAGGTTGCTTAAAAAGAGGTGAACCGGCCCAGGTTGGAAACAGAGCAGGTCAAACCCCCTGTGCTTATCAGTAGTGGGATTGCACCTGTGAATAGCCAGTGTAGAGCAGCCTGGACAACAAAGCACAACACAGTTTCTTTATTATGTTGTTTTACTCATTAATTTTTATGATAATTTGATACCAGAGTGGTAAAAAATATTTATTATAATTTGTATATAGAGCAGCATGAACAACACAGCTCCATTGTATCATTACTGTAAGTTTTCTAGTTTTATATTATTGAGTATTTTTTTTTTCAGAACTGTCATTCTTAGATGATGTGCATCATTTTGTAAGCAAAAATAATGATGAACATTAAAGTTACCCATTTCCCACTGACTATATACAGTAACCCATTTGTTGCTAACTACACAGTTACTATTTAAATAAAGTTTTTTTATCATTTGCCCATGAACATAATACTGTTATTATATAATGTCCATTATGATGAAATATAAATATTCTACTAGAATTCTGTAGGCTGGTCCCATACTCGCACATTTACCACTTTTATGGCTCCAACTTCATGCACATGTCCCATCAGATCATCAAAATAATGACTTCTGCACAGAGTATTTAAGGAGACATGGGTGCTGTTTTTCTTGTGGGCATCAGTGACTTACCAACCAGTGAAATCATGTTAGTTAGGGATGTTTTGCATGTGATGTGGTTGGAGTGAGATATGTGGATGGGGATAGAGGCAATGATGTGAGGAGAGGGATAGAGGTGAGTGGAATAGCACAAAGCAAGAGTTAGATAGTGGAATAAGCTTTAAAAAATATATACCAGTAAAACTAATGGATGAGCGATTGTGGGGCACAGTGGCATGAGCTGTGCACATTTATATTTAGGCAGAGTATTCGCTCATAATGCAAAAGGCTATACAAAATCTAAATAAGCCATTGGCCATTAAAATATAAAGGATGTAGTTATAGTAATGGCCAGTAGATGGCATTGATAAGCTGTTTTTCTCATTGTAATGACATCACACTGAGAGAGATTCCTATGTTAGAGAGCAGGCCGTTTTCATTGCCGGGCACTGTGGTGTGTGTCTGTAATCCCAGTTACTTGGGAGGCTGAGGCTGGAGGAGTGTTTGAGTCCAGGTGTTCTGGTCCCCATTGAGCTATGTTGATTGGGTGTCCACACTAAGTTCAACGTCAATATGGTGACTCTGGGGGAGCTCAGAGCTACCAGGTTGCTTAAAAAGAGGTCAACCTGCCCAGGTTGGAAACAGAGCAGGTCAAACCCCTTGTGCTTATCAGTAGTGGGATTGCACCTGTGAATAGCCAGTGTAAAGCAGCCTTGACAACAAAGCACAACACAGTTTCTTTATTATGTTGTTTTACTCATTAATTTTTATGATAATTTGATACCAGAGTGGTAAAAAATATTTATTATAATTTGTATATAGAGCAGCATGAACAACACAGCTCCATTGTATCATTACTGTAAGTTTTCTTGTTTTATATTATTGAGTATTTTTTTTTTCAGAACTGTCATTCTTAGATGATGTGCATCATTTTGTAAGCAAAAATAATGATGAACATTAAAGTTACCCATTTCCCACTGACTATATACAGTAACCCATTTGTTGCTAACTACACAGTTACTATTTAAATAAAGTTTTTTTATCATTTGCCCATGAACATAATACTGTTATTATATAATGTCCAGTATGATGAAATATAAATATTCTACTAGAATTCTGTAGGCTGGTCCCATACTCGCACATTTACCACTTTTATGGCTCCAACTTCATGCACATGTCCCATCAGATCATCAAAATAATGACTTCTGCACAGAGTATTTAAGGAGACATGGGTGCTGTTTTTCTTGTGGGCATCAGTGACTTACCAACCAGTGAAATCATGTTAGTTAGGGATGTTTTGCATGTGATGTGGTTGGAGTGAGATATGTGGATGGGGATAGAGGCAATGATGTGAGGAGAGGGATAGAGGTGAGCGGAATAGCACAAAGCAAGAGTTAGATAGTGGAATAAGCTTTAAAAAAATATATACCAGTAAAATTAATGGATGAGCGATTGTTGGTCACAGTGGCATGAGCAGTGCACATTTATATTTAGGCAGAGTATTCGCTCATAATGCAAAAGGCTATACAAAATCTAAATAAGCCATTGGCCATTAAAATATAAAGGATGTAGTTATAGTAATGGCCAGTAGATGGCATTGATAAGCTGTTTTTCTCATTGTAATGACATCACACTGAGAGAGATTCCTATGTTAGAGAGCAGGCTGTTTTCGTTGCCGGGCACTGTGGTGTGTGTCTGTAATCCCAGTTACTTGGGAGGCTGAGGCTGGAGGAGTGTTTGAGTCCAGGTGTTCTGGTCCCCATTGAGCTATGTTGATTGGGTGTCCACACTAAGTTCAGCATCAATAGGGTGACTCTGGGGGAGCTCAGAGCTACCAGGTTGCTTAAAAAGAGGTGAACCGGCCCAGGTTGGAAACAGAGCAGGTCAAACCCCCTGTGCTTATCAGTAGTGGGATTGCACCTGTGAATAGCCAGTGTAGAGCAGCCTGGACAACACAGTTTCTTTACTATGTTGTTTTACTCATTCATTTTTATGATAATTTGATACCAGAGTGGTTACAAATATTTATTATAATTTGTATATAGAGCAGCATGAACAACACAGCTCCATTGTATCATTACTGTAAGTTTTCTTGTGTTATTTTATTGAGTATTTTTTTTTCAGAACTGTCTTTCTTAGATGATGTGCATCATTTTGTAAACAAAAATAATGATGAACATTAAAGTTACCCATTTCCCACTGACTATATACAGTAACCCATTTGTTGCTAACTACACAGTTACTATTTAAATAAAGTTTTTTTTATCATTTGCCCATGAACATAATACTGTTATTATATAATGTCCAGTATGATGAAATATAAATATTCTACTAGAATTCTGTAGGCTGGTCCCATACTCGCACATTTACCACTTTTATGGCTCCAGCTTCATGCACATGTCCCATCAGATCATCAAAATAATGACTTCTGCACAGAGTATTTAAGGAGACATGGGTGCTGTTTTTCTTGTGGGCATCAGTGACTTACCAACCAGTGAAATCATGTTAGTTAGGGATGTTTTGCATGTGATGTGGTTGGAGTGAGATATGTGGATGGGGATAGAGGCAATGATGTGAGGAGAGGGATAGAGGTGAGCGGAATAGCACAAAGCAAGAGTTAGATAGTGGAATAAGCTTTAAAAAAATATATACCAGTAAAATTAATGGATGAGCGATTGTTGGTCACAGTGGCATGAGCAGTGCACATTTATATTTATGCAGAGTATTCGCTCATAATGCAAAAGGCTATACAAAATCTAAATAAGCCAATGGCCATTAAAATATAAAGGATGTAGTTATAGTAATGGCCAGTAGATGGCATTGATAAGCTGTTTTTCTCATTGTAATGACATCACACTGAGAGAGATTCCTATGTTAGAGAGCAGGCTGTTTTCATTGCCGGGCACTGTGGTGTGTGTCTGTAATCCCAGTTACTTGGGAGGCTGAGGCTGGAGGAGTGTTTAAGTCCAGGTGTTCTGGTCCCCATTGAGCTATGTTGATTGGGTGTCCACACTATGTTCAGCATCAATATGGTGACTCTGGGGGAGCTCAGAGCTACCAGGTTGCTTAAAAAGAGGTCACCCGGCCCAGGTTGGAAACAGAGCAGGTCAAACCCCCTGTGCTTATCAGTAGTGGGATTGCACCTGTGAATAGCCAGTGTAGAGCAGCCTGGACAACAAAGCACAACACAGTTTCTTTATTATGTTGTTTTACTCATTAATTTTTATGATAATTTGATACCAGAGTGGTAAAAAATATTTATTATAATTTGTATATAGAGCAGCATGAACAACACAGCTCCATTGTATCATTACTGTAAGTTTTCTAGTTTTATATTATTGAGTATTTTTTTTTTCAGAACTGTCATTCTTAGATGATGTGCATCATTTTGTAAGCAAAAATAATGATGAACATTAAAGTTACCCATTTCCCACTGACTATATACAGTAACCCATTTGTTGCTAACTACACAGTTACTATTTAAATAAAGTTTTTTTATCATTTGCCCATGAACATAATACTGTTATTATATAATGTCCATTATGATGAAATATAAATATTCTACTAGAATTCTGTAGGCTGGTCCCATACTCGCACATTTACCACTTTTATGGCTCCAGCTTCATGCACATGTCCCATCAGATCATCAAAATAATGACTTCTGCACAGAGTATTTAAGGAGACATGGGTGCTGTTTTTCTTGTGGGCATCAGTGACTTACCAACCAGTGAAATCATGTTAGTTAGGGATGTTTTGCATGTGATGTGGTTGGAGTGAGATATGTGGATGGGGATAGAGGCAATGATGTGAGGAGAGGGATAGAGGTGAGCGGAATAGCACAAAGCAAGAGTTAGATAGTGGAATAAGCTTTAAAAAAATATATACCAGTAAAGTTAATGGATGAGCGATTGTTGGTCACAGTGGCATGAGCAGTGCACATTTATATTTATGCAGAGTATTCGCTCATAATGCAAAAGGCTATACAAAATCTAAATAAGCCAATGGCCATTAAAATATAAAGGATGTAGTTATAGTAATGGCCAGTAGATGGCATTGATAAGCTGTTTTTCTCATTGTAATGACATCACACTGAGAGAGATTCCTATGTTAGAGAGCAGGCTGTTTTCATTGCTGGGCACTGTGGTGTGTGTCTGTAATCCCAGTTACTTGGGAGGCTGAGGCTGGAGGAGTGTTTGAGTCCAGGTGTTCTGGTCCCCATTGAGCTATGTTGATTGGGTGTCCACACTATGTTCAGCATCAATATGGTGACTCTGGGGGAGCTCAGAGCTACCAGGTTGCTTAAAAAGAGGTCACCCGGCCCAGGTTGGAAACAGAGCAGGTCAAACCCCCTGTGCTTATCAGTAGTGGGATTGCACCTGTGAATAGCCAGTGTAGAGCAGCCTGGACAACAAAGCACAACACAGTTTCTTTATTATGTTGTTTTACTCATTAATTTTTATGATAATTTGATACCAGAGTGGTAAAAAATATTTATTATAATTTGTATATAGAGCAGCATGAACAACACAGCTCCATTGTATCATTACTGTAAGTTTTCTAGTTTTATATTATTGAGTATTTTTTTTTTCAGAACTGTCATTCTTAGATGATGTGCATCATTTTGTAAGCAAAAATAATGATGAACATTAAAGTTACCCATTTCCCACTGACTATATACAGTAACCCATTTGTTGCTAACTACACAGTTACTATTTAAATAAAGTTTTTTTTATCATTTGCCCATGAACATAATACTGTTATTATATAATGTCCAGTATGATGAAATATAAATATTCTACTAGAATTCTGTAGGCTGGTCCCATACTCGCACATTTACCACTTTTATGGCTCCAGCTTCATGCACATGTCCCATCAGATCATCAAAATAATGACTTCTGCACAGAGTATTTAAGGAGACATGGGTGCTGTTTTTCTTGTGGGCATCAGTGACTTACCAACCAGTGAAATCATGTTAGTTAGGGATGTTTTGCATGTGATGTGGTTGGAGTGAGATATGTGGATGGGGATAGAGGCAATGATGTGAGGAGAGGGATAGAGGTGAGCGGAATAGCACAAAGCAAGAGTTAGATAGTGGAATAAGCTTTAAAAAAATATATACCAGTAAAATTAATGGATGAGCGATTGTTGGTCACAGTGGCATGAGCAGTGCACATTTATATTTATGCAGAGTATTCGCTCATAATGCAAAAGGCTATACAAAATCTAAATAAGCCAATGGCCATTAAAATATAAAGGATGTAGTTATAGTAATGGCCAGTAGATGGCATTGATAAGCTGTTTTTCTCATTGTAATGACATCACACTGAGAGAGATTCCTATGTTAGAGAGCAGGCTGTTTTCATTGCCGGGCACTGTGGTGTGTGTCTGTAATCCCAGTTACTTGGGAGGCTGAGGCTGGAGGAGTGTTTGAGTCCAGGTGTTCTGGTCCCCATTGAGCTATGTTGATTGGGTGTCCACACTATGTTCAGCATCAATATGGTGACTCTGGGGGAGCTCAGAGCTACCAGGTTGCTTAAAAAGAGGTCACCCGGCCCAGGTTGGAAACAGAGCAGGTCAAACCCCCTGTGCTTATCAGTAGTGGGATTGCACCTGTGAATAGCCAGTGTAGAGCAGCCTGGACAACAAAGCACAACACAGTTTCTTTATTATGTTGTTTTACTCATTAATTTTTATGATAATTTGATACCAGAGTGGTAAAAAATATTTATTATAATTTGTATATAGAGCAGCATGAACAACACAGCTCCATTGTATCATTACTGTAAGTTTTCTAGTTTTATATTATTGAGTATTTTTTTTTTCAGAACTGTCATTCTTAGATGATGTGCATCATTTTGTAAGCAAAAATAATGATGAACATTAAAGTTACCCATTTCCCACTGACTATATACAGTAACCCATTTGTTGCTAACTACACAGTTACTATTTAAATAAAGTTTTTTTATCATTTGCCCATGAACATAATACTGTTATTATATAATGTCCATTATGATGAAATATAAATATTCTACTAGAATTCTGTAGGCTGGTCCCATACTCGCACATTTACCACTTTTATGGCTCCAGCTTCATGCACATGTCCCATCAGATCATCAAAATAATGACTTCTGCACAGAGTATTTAAGGAGACATGGGTGCTGTTTTTCTTGTGGGCATCAGTGACTTACCAACCAGTGAAATCATGTTAGTTAGGGATGTTTTGCATGTGATGTGGTTGGAGTGAGATATGTGGATGGGGATAGAGGCAATGATGTGAGGAGAGGGATAGAGGTGAGCGGAATAGCACAAAGCAAGAGTTAGATAGTGGAATAAGCTTTAAAAAAATATATACCAGTAAAGTTAATGGATGAGCGATTGTTGGTCACAGTGGCATGAGCAGTGCACATTTATATTTATGCAGAGTATTCGCTCATAATGCAAAAGGCTATACAAAATCTAAATAAGCCAATGGCCATTAAAATATAAAGGATGTAGTTATAGTAATGGCCAGTAGATGGCATTGATAAGCTGTTTTTCTCATTGTAATGACATCACACTGAGAGAGATTCCTATGTTAGAGAGCAGGCTGTTTTCATTGCTGGGCACTGTGGTGTGTGTCTGTAATCCCAGTTACTTGGGAGGCTGAGGCTGGAGGAGTGTTTGAGTCCAGGTGTTCTGGTCCCCATTGAGCTATGTTGATTGGGTGTCCACACTATGTTCAGCATCAATATGGTGACTCTGGGGGAGCTCAGAGCTACCAGGTTGCTTAAAAAGAGGTCACCCGGCCCAGGTTGGAAACAGAGCAGGTCAAACCCCCTGTGCTTATCAGTAGTGGGATTGCACCTGTGAATAGCCAGTGTAGAGCAGCCTGGACAACAAAGCACAACACAGTTTCTTTATTATGTTGTTTTACTCATTAATTTTTATGATAATTTGATACCAGAGTGGTAAAAAATATTTATTATAATTTGTATATAGAGCAGCATGAACAACACAGCTCCATTGTATCATTACTGTAAGTTTTCTAGTTTTATATTATTGAGTATTTTTTTTTTCAGAACTGTCATTCTTAGATGATGTGCATCATTTTGTAAGCAAAAATAATGATGAACATTAAAGTTACCCATTTCCCACTGACTATATACAGTAACCCATTTGTTGCTAACTACACAGTTACTATTTAAATAAAGTTTTTTTATCATTTGCCCATGAACATAATACTGTTATTATATAATGTCCATTATGATGAAATATAAATATTCTACTAGAATTCTGTAGGCTGGTCCCATACTCGCACATTTACCACTTTTATGGCTCCAACTTCATGCACATGTCCCATCAGATCATCAAAATAATGACTTCTGCACAGAGTATTTAAGGAGACATGGGTGCTGTTTTTCTTGTGGGCATCAGTGACTTACCAACCAGTGAAATCATGTTAGTTAGGGATGTTTTGCATGTGATGTGGTTGGAGTGAGATATGTGGATGGGGATAGAGGCAATGATGTGAGGAGAGGGATAGAGGTGAGCGGAATAGCACAAAGCAAGAGTTAGATAGTGGAATAAGCTTTAAAAAAATATATACCAGTAAAATTAATGGATGAGCGATTGTTGGTCACAGTGGCATGAGCAGTGCACATTTATATTTAGGCAGAGTATTCGCTCATAATGCAAAAGGCTATACAAAATCTAAATAAGCCATTGGCCATTAAAATATAAAGGATGTAGTTATAGTAATGGCCAGTAGATGGCACTGATAAGCTGTTTTTCTCATTGTAATGACATCACACTGAGAGAGATTCCTATGTTAGAGAGCAGGCTGTTTTCGTTGCCGGGCACTGTGGTGTGTGTCTGTAATCCCAGTTACTTGGGAGGCTGAGGCTGGAGGAGTGTTTGAGTCCAGGTGTTCTGGTCCCCATTGAGCTATGTTGATTGGGTGTCCACACTAAGTTCAGCATCAATATGGTGACTCTGGGGGAGCTCAGAGCTACCAGGTTGCTTAAAAAGTGGTGAACCGGCCCAGGTTGGAAACAGAGCAGGTCAAACCCCCTGTGCTTATCAGTAGTGGGATTGCACCTGTGAATAGCCAGTGTAGAGCAGCCTGGACAACAAAGCACAACACGGTTTCTTTACTTTGTTGTTTTACTCATTCATTTTTATGATAATTTGATACCAGAGTGGTTACAAATATTTATTATAATTTGTATATAGAGCAGCATGAACAACACAGCTCCATTGTACAATTACTGTAAGTTTTCTTGTGTTATTTTATTGAGTATTTTTTTTTCAGAACTGTCTTTCTTAGATGATGTGCATCATTTTGTAAGCAAAAATAGTGATGAACATTAAAGTTACCCATTTCCCACTGACTATATACAGTAACCCATTTGTTGCTAACTACACAGTTACTATTTAAATAAAGTTTTTTTATCATTTGCCCATGAACATAATACTGTTATTATATAATGTCCAGTATGATGAAATATAAATATTCTACTAGAATTCTGTAGGCTGGTCCCATACTCGCACATTTACCACTTTTATGGCTCCAGCTTCATGCACATGTCCCATCAGATCATCAAAATAATGACTTCTGCACAGAGTATTTAAGGAGACATGGGTGCTGTTTTTCTTGTGGGCATCAGTGACTTACCAACCAGTGAAATCATGTTAGTTAGGGATGTTTTGCATGTGATGTGGTTGGAGTGAGATATGTGGATGGGGATAGAGGCAATGATGTGAGGAGAGGGATAGAGGTGAGCGGAATAGCACAAAGCAAGAGTTAGATAGTGGAATAAGCTTTAAAAAAAATATATACCAGTAAAATTAATGGATGAGCGATTGTTGGTCACAGTGGCATGAGCAGTGCACATTTATATTTAGGCAGAGTATTCGCTCATAATGCAAAAGGCTATACAAAATCTAAATAAGCCAATGGCCATTAAAATATAAAGGATGTAGTTATAGTAATGGCCAGTAGATGGCATTGATAAGCTGTTTTTCTCATTGTAATGACATCACACTGAGAGAGATTCCTATGTTAGAGAGCAGGCTGTTTTCATTGCCGGGCACTGTGGTGTGTGTCTGTAATCCCAATTACTTGGGAGGCTGAGGCTGGAGGAGTGTTTGAGTCCAGGTGTTTTGGTCCCCATTGAGCTATGTTGATTGGGTGTCCACACTATGTTCAGCATCAATATGGTGACTCTGGGGGAGCTCAGAGCTACCAGGTTGCTTAAAAAGAGGTGACCTGGCCCAGGTTGGAAACAGAGCAGGTCAAACCCCCTGTGCTTATCAGTAGTGGGATTGCACCTGTGATTAGCCAGTGTAGAGCAGCCTGGACAACAAAGCACAACACAGTTTCTTTATTATGTTGTTTTACTCATTAATTTTTATGATAATTTGATACCAGAGTGGTAAAAAATATTTATTATAATTTGTATATAGAGCAGCATGAACAACACAGCTCCATTGTATCATTACTGTAAGTTTTCTTGTTTTATATTATTGAGTATTTTTTTTTTCAGAACTGTCATTCTTAGATGATGTGCATCATTTTGTAAGCAAAAATAATGATGAACATTAAAGTTACCCATTTCCCACTGACTATATACAGTAACCCATTTGTTGCTAACTACACAGTTACTATTTAAATAAAGTTTTTTTATCATTTGCCCATGAACATAATACTGTTATTATATAATGTCCATTATGATGAAATATAAATATTCTACTAGAATTCTGTAGGCTGGTCCCATACTCGCACATTTACCACTTTTATGGCTCCAGCTTCATGCACATGTCCCATCAGATCATCAAAATAATGACTTCTGCACAGAGTATTTAAGGAGACATGGGTGCTGTTTTTCTTGTGGGCATCAGTGACTTACCAACCAGTGAAATCATGTTAGTTAGGGATGTTTTGCATGTGATGTGGTTGGAGTGAGATATGTGGATGGGGATAGAGGCAATGATGTGAGGAGAGGGATAGAGGTGAGCGGAATAGCACAAAGCAAGAGTTAGATAGTGGAATAAGCTTTAAAAAAATATATACCAGTAAAATTAATGGATGAGCGATTGTTGGTCACAGTGGCATGAGCAGTGCACATTTATATTTAGGCAGAGTATTCGCTCATAATGCAAAAGGCTATACAAAATCTAAATAAGCCATTGGCCATTAAAATATAAAAGATGTAGTTATAGTAATGGCCAGTAGATGGCATTGATAAGCTGTTTTTCTCATTGTAATGACATCACACTGAGAGAGATTCCTATGTTAGAGAGCAGGCTGTTTTCGTTGCCGGGCACTGTGGTGTGTGTCTGTAATCCCAGTTACTTGGGAGGCTGAGGCTGGAGGAGTGTTTGAGTCCAGGTGTTCTGGTCCCCATTGAGCTATGTTGATTGGGTGTCCACACTAAGTTCAGCATCAATATGGTGACTCTGGGGGAGCTCAGAGCTACCAGGTTGCTTAAAAAGTGGTGAACCGGCCCAGGTTGGAAACAGAGCAGGTCAAACCCCCTGTGCTTATCAGTAGTGGGATTGCACCTGTGAATAGCCAGTGTAGAGCAGCCTGGACAACAAAGCACAACACGGTTTCTTTACTATGTTGTTTTACTCATTCATTTTTATGATAATTTGATACCAGAGTGGTTACAAATATTTATTATAATTTGTATATAGAGCAGCATGAACAACACAGCTCCATTGTATCATTACTGTAAGTTTTCTAGTTTTATATTATTGAGTATTTTTTTTTTCAGAACTGTCATTCTTAGATGATGTGCATCATTTTGTAAGCAAAAATAATGATGAACATTAAAGTTACCCATTTCCCACTGACTATATACAGTAACCCATTTGTTGCTAACTACACAGTTACTATTTAAATAAAGTTTTTTTATCATTTGCCCATGAACATAATACTGTTATTATATAATGTCCATTATGATGAAATATAAATATTCTACTAGAATTCTGTAGGCTGGTCCCATACTCGCACATTTACCACTTTTATGGCTCCAGCTTCATGCACATGTCCCATCAGATCATCAAAATAATGACTTCTGCACAGAGTATTTAAGGAGACATGGGTGCTGTTTTTCTTGTGGGCATCAGTGACTTACCAACCAGTGAAATCATGTTAGTTAGGGATGTTTTGCATGTGATGTGGTTGGAGTGAGATATGTGGATGGGGATAGAGGCAATGATGTGAGGAGAGGGATAGAGGTGAGCGGAATAGCACAAAGCAAGAGTTAGATAGTGGAATAAGCTTTAAAAAAATATATACCAGTAAAGTTAATGGATGAGCGATTGTTGGTCACAGTGGCATGAGCAGTGCACATTTATATTTATGCAGAGTATTCGCTCATAATGCAAAAGGCTATACAAAATCTAAATAAGCCAATGGCCATTAAAATATAAAGGATGTAGTTATAGTAATGGCCAGTAGATGGCATTGATAAGCTGTTTTTCTCATTGTAATGACATCACACTGAGAGAGATTCCTATGTTAGAGAGCAGGCTGTTTTCATTGCTGGGCACTGTGGTGTGTGTCTGTAATCCCAGTTACTTGGGAGGCTGAGGCTGGAGGAGTGTTTGAGTCCAGGTGTTCTGGTCCCCATTGAGCTATGTTGATTGGGTGTCCACACTATGTTCAGCATCAATATGGTGACTCTGGGGGAGCTCAGAGCTACCAGGTTGCTTAAAAAGAGGTCACCCGGCCCAGGTTGGAAACAGAGCAGGTCAAACCCCCTGTGCTTATCAGTAGTGGGATTGCACCTGTGAATAGCCAGTGTAGAGCAGCCTGGACAACAAAGCACAACACAGTTTCTTTATTATGTTGTTTTACTCATTAATTTTTATGATAATTTGATACCAGAGTGGTAAAAAATATTTATTATAATTTGTATATAGAGCAGCATGAACAACACAGCTCCATTGTATCATTACTGTAAGTTTTCTAGTTTTATATTATTGAGTATTTTTTTTTTCAGAACTGTCATTCTTAGATGATGTGCATCATTTTGTAAGCAAAAATAATGATGAACATTAAAGTTACCCATTTCCCACTGACTATATACAGTAACCCATTTGTTGCTAACTACACAGTTACTATTTAAATAAAGTTTTTTTATCATTTGCCCATGAACATAATACTGTTATTATATAATGTCCATTATGATGAAATATAAATATTCTACTAGAATTCTGTAGGCTGGTCCCATACTCGCACATTTACCACTTTTATGGCTCCAACTTCATGCACATGTCCCATCAGATCATCAAAATAATGACTTCTGCACAGAGTATTTAAGGAGACATGGGTGCTGTTTTTCTTGTGGGCATCAGTGACTTACCAACCAGTGAAATCATGTTAGTTAGGGATGTTTTGCATGTGATGTGGTTGGAGTGAGATATGTGGATGGGGATAGAGGCAATGATGTGAGGAGAGGGATAGAGGTGAGCGGAATAGCACAAAGCAAGAGTTAGATAGTGGAATAAGCTTTAAAAAAATATATACCAGTAAAATTAATGGATGAGCGATTGTTGGTCACAGTGGCATGAGCAGTGCACATTTATATTTAGGCAGAGTATTCGCTCATAATGCAAAAGGCTATACAAAATCTAAATAAGCCATTGGCCATTAAAATATAAAGGATGTAGTTATAGTAATGGCCAGTAGATGGCACTGATAAGCTGTTTTTCTCATTGTAATGACATCACACTGAGAGAGATTCCTATGTTAGAGAGCAGGCTGTTTTCGTTGCCGGGCACTGTGGTGTGTGTCTGTAATCCCAGTTACTTGGGAGGCTGAGGCTGGAGGAGTGTTTGAGTCCAGGTGTTCTGGTCCCCATTGAGCTATGTTGATTGGGTGTCCACACTAAGTTCAGCATCAATATGGTGACTCTGGGGGAGCTCAGAGCTACCAGGTTGCTTAAAAAGTGGTGAACCGGCCCAGGTTGGAAACAGAGCAGGTCAAACCCCCTGTGCTTATCAGTAGTGGGATTGCACCTGTGAATAGCCAGTGTAGAGCAGCCTGGACAACAAAGCACAACACGGTTTCTTTACTTTGTTGTTTTACTCATTCATTTTTATGATAATTTGATACCAGAGTGGTTACAAATATTTATTATAATTTGTATATAGAGCAGCATGAACAACACAGCTCCATTGTACAATTACTGTAAGTTTTCTTGTGTTATTTTATTGAGTATTTTTTTTTCAGAACTGTCTTTCTTAGATGATGTGCATCATTTTGTAAGCAAAAATAGTGATGAACATTAAAGTTACCCATTTCCCACTGACTATATACAGTAACCCATTTGTTGCTAACTACACAGTTACTATTTAAATAAAGTTTTTTTATCATTTGCCCATGAACATAATACTGTTATTATATAATGTCCAGTATGATGAAATATAAATATTCTACTAGAATTCTGTAGGCTGGTCCCATACTCGCACATTTACCACTTTTATGGCTCCAGCTTCATGCACATGTCCCATCAGATCATCAAAATAATGACTTCTGCACAGAGTATTTAAGGAGACATGGGTGCTGTTTTTCTTGTGGGCATCAGTGACTTACCAACCAGTGAAATCATGTTAGTTAGGGATGTTTTGCATGTGATGTGGTTGGAGTGAGATATGTGGATGGGGATAGAGGCAATGATGTGAGGAGAGGGATAGAGGTGAGCGGAATAGCACAAAGCAAGAGTTAGATAGTGGAATAAGCTTTAAAAAAAATATATACCAGTAAAATTAATGGATGAGCGATTGTTGGTCACAGTGGCATGAGCAGTGCACATTTATATTTAGGCAGAGTATTCGCTCATAATGCAAAAGGCTATACAAAATCTAAATAAGCCAATGGCCATTAAAATATAAAGGATGTAGTTATAGTAATGGCCAGTAGATGGCATTGATAAGCTGTTTTTCTCATTGTAATGACATCACACTGAGAGAGATTCCTATGTTAGAGAGCAGGCTGTTTTCATTGCCGGGCACTGTGGTGTGTGTCTGTAATCCCAATTACTTGGGAGGCTGAGGCTGGAGGAGTGTTTGAGTCCAGGTGTTTTGGTCCCCATTGAGCTATGTTGATTGGGTGTCCACACTATGTTCAGCATCAATATGGTGACTCTGGGGGAGCTCAGAGCTACCAGGTTGCTTAAAAAGAGGTGACCTGGCCCAGGTTGGAAACAGAGCAGGTCAAACCCCCTGTGCTTATCAGTAGTGGGATTGCACCTGTGATTAGCCAGTGTAGAGCAGCCTGGACAACAAAGCACAACACAGTTTCTTTATTATGTTGTTTTACTCATTAATTTTTATGATAATTTGATACCAGAGTGGTAAAAAATATTTATTATAATTTGTATATAGAGCAGCATGAACAACACAGCTCCATTGTATCATTACTGTAAGTTTTCTTGTTTTATATTATTGAGTATTTTTTTTTTCAGAACTGTCATTCTTAGATGATGTGCATCATTTTGTAAGCAAAAATAATGATGAACATTAAAGTTACCCATTTCCCACTGACTATATACAGTAACCCATTTGTTGCTAACTACACAGTTACTATTTAAATAAAGTTTTTTTATCATTTGCCCATGAACATAATACTGTTATTATATAATGTCCATTATGATGAAATATAAATATTCTACTAGAATTCTGTAGGCTGGTCCCATACTCGCACATTTACCACTTTTATGGCTCCAGCTTCATGCACATGTCCCATCAGATCATCAAAATAATGACTTCTGCACAGAGTATTTAAGGAGACATGGGTGCTGTTTTTCTTGTGGGCATCAGTGACTTACCAACCAGTGAAATCATGTTAGTTAGGGATGTTTTGCATGTGATGTGGTTGGAGTGAGATATGTGGATGGGGATAGAGGCAATGATGTGAGGAGAGGGATAGAGGTGAGCGGAATAGCACAAAGCAAGAGTTAGATAGTGGAATAAGCTTTAAAAAAATATATACCAGTAAAATTAATGGATGAGCGATTGTTGGTCACAGTGGCATGAGCAGTGCACATTTATATTTAGGCAGAGTATTCGCTCATAATGCAAAAGGCTATACAAAATCTAAATAAGCCATTGGCCATTAAAATATAAAAGATGTAGTTATAGTAATGGCCAGTAGATGGCATTGATAAGCTGTTTTTCTCATTGTAATGACATCACACTGAGAGAGATTCCTATGTTAGAGAGCAGGCTGTTTTCGTTGCCGGGCACTGTGGTGTGTGTCTGTAATCCCAGTTACTTGGGAGGCTGAGGCTGGAGGAGTGTTTGAGTCCAGGTGTTCTGGTCCCCATTGAGCTATGTTGATTGGGTGTCCACACTAAGTTCAGCATCAATATGGTGACTCTGGGGGAGCTCAGAGCTACCAGGTTGCTTAAAAAGTGGTGAACCGGCCCAGGTTGGAAACAGAGCAGGTCAAACCCCCTGTGCTTATCAGTAGTGGGATTGCACCTGTGAATAGCCAGTGTAGAGCAGCCTGGACAACAAAGCACAACACGGTTTCTTTACTATGTTGTTTTACTCATTCATTTTTATGATAATTTGATACCAGAGTGGTTACAAATATTTATTATAATTTGTATATAGAGCAGCATGAACAACACAGCTCCATTGTATCATTACTGTAAGTTTTCTTGTGTTATTTTATTGAGTATTTTTTTTTCAGAACTGTCTTTCTTAGATGATGTGCATCATTTTGTAAGCAAAAATAGTGATGAACATTAAAGTTACCCATTTCCCACTGACTATATACAGTAACCCATTTGTTGCTAACTACACAGTTACTATTTAAATAAAATTTTTTTATCATTTGCCCATGAACATAATACTGTTATTATATAATGTCCAGTATGATGAAATATAAATATTCTACTAGAATTCTGTAGGCTGGTCCCATACTCGCACATTTACCACTTTTATGGCTCCAGCTTCATGCACATGTCCCATCAGATCATCAAAATAATGACTTCTGCACAGAGTATTTAAGGAGACATGGGTGCTGTTTTTCTTGTGGGCATCAGTGACTTACCAACCAGTGAAATCATGTTAGTTAGGGATGTTTTGCATGTGATGTGGTTGGAGTGAGATATGTGGATGGGGATAGAGGCAATGATGTGAGGAGAGGGATAGAGGTGAGCGGAATAGCACAAAGCAAGAGTTAGATAGTGGAATAAGCTTTAAAAAAATATATACCAGTAAAATTAATGGATGAGCGATTGTTGGTCACAGTGGCATGAGCAGTGCACATTTATATTTAGGCAGAGTATTCGCTCATAATGCAAAAGGCTATACAAAATCTAAATAAGCCATTGGCCATTAAAATATAAAGGATGTAGTTATAGTAATGGCCAGTAGATGGCATTGATAAGCTGTTTTTCTCATTGTAATGACATCACACTGAGAGAGATTCCTATGTTAGAGAGCAGGCTGTTTTCGTTGCCGGGCACTGTGGTGTGTGTCTGTAATCCCAGTTACTTGGGAGGCTGAGGCTGGAGGAGTGTTTGAGTCCAGGTGTTCTGGTCCCCATTGAGCTATGTTGATTGGGTGTCCACACTAAGTTCAGCATCAATATGGTGACTCTGGGGGAGCTCAAAGCTACCAGGTTGCTTAAAAAGTGGTGAACCAGCCCAGGTTGGAAACAGAGCAGGTCAAACCCCCTGTGCTTATCAGTAGTGGTATTGCACCTGTGAATAGCCAGTGTAGAGCAGCCTGGACAACAAAGCACAACACGGTTTCTTTACTATGTTGTTTTACTCATTCATTTTTATGATAATTTGATACCAGAGTGGTTACAAATATTTATTATAATTTGTATATAGAGCAGCATGAACAACACAGCTCCATTGTATCATTACTGTAAGTTTTCTTGTGTTATTTTATTGAGTATTTATTTTTCAGAACTGTCTTTCTTAGATGATGTGCATCATTTTGTAAGCAAAAATAGTGATGAACATTAAAGTTACCCATTTCCCACTGACTATATACAGTAACCCATTTGTTGCTAACTACACAGTTACTATTTAAATAAAGTTTTTTTATCATTTGCCCATGAACATAATACTGTTATTATATAATGTCCAGTATGATGAAATATAAATATTCTACTAGAATTCTGTAGGCTGGTCCCATACTCGCACATTTAACACTTTTATGGCTCCAGCTTCATGCACATGTCCCATCAGATCATCAAAATAATGACTTCTGCACAGAGTATTTAAGGAGACATGGGTGCTGTTTTTCTTGTGGGCATCAGTGACTTACCAACCAGTGAAATCATGTTAGTTAGGGATGTTTTGCATGTGATGTGGTTGGAGTGAGATATGTGGATGGGGATAGAGGCAATGATGTGAGGAGAGGGATAGAGGTGAGCGGAATAGCACAAAGCAAGAGTTAGATAGTGGAATAAGCTTTAAAAAAATATATACCAGTAAAATTAATGGATGAGCGATTGTTGGTCACAGTGGCATGAGCAGTGCACATTTATATTTAGGCAGAGTATTCGCTCATAATGCAAAAGGCTATACAAAATCTAAATAAGCCAATGGCCATTAAAATATAAAGGATGTAGTTATAGTAATGGCCAGTAGATGGCATTGATAAGCTGTTTTTCTCATTGTAATGACATCACACTGAGAGAGATTCCTATGTTAGAGAGCAGGCTGGTTTCATTGCCGGGCACTGTGGTGTGTGTCTGTAATCCCAATTACTTGGGAGGCTGAGGCTGGAGGAGTGTTTGAGTCCAGGTGTTTTGGTCCCCATTGAGCTATGTTGATTGGGTGTCCACACTATGTTCAGCGTCAATATGGTGACTCTGGGGGAGCTCAGAGCTACCAGGTTGCTTAAAAAGAGGTGACCTGGCCCAGGTTGGAAACAGAGCAGGTCAAACCCCCTGTGCTTATCAGTAGTGGGATTGCACCTGTGAATAGCCAGTGTAGAGCAGCCTGGACAACAAAGCACAACACAGTTTCTTTATTATGTTGTTTTACTCATTAATTTTTATGATAATTTGATACCAGAGTGGTAAAAAATATTTATTATAATTTGTATATAGAGCAGCATGAACAACACAGCTCCATTGTATCATTACTGTAAGTTTTCTTGTTTTATATTATTGAGTATTTTTTTTTTCAGAACTGTCATTCTTAGATGATGTGCATCATTTTGTAAGCAAAAATAATGATGAACATTAAAGTTACCCATTTCCCACTGACTATATACAGTAACCCATTTGTTGCTAACTACACAGTTACTATTTAAATAAAGTTTTTTTATCATTTGCCCATGAACATAATACTGTTATTATATAATGTCCATTATGATGAAATATAAATATTCTACTAGAATTCTGTAGGCTGGTCCCATACTCGCACATTTACCACTTTTATGGCTCCAGCTTCATGCACATGTCCCATCAGATCATCAAAATAATGACTTCTGCACAGAGTATTTAAGGAGACATGGGTGCTGTTTTTCTTGTGGGCATCAGTGACTTACCAACCAGTGAAATCATGTTAGTTAGGGATGTTTTGCATGTGATGTGGTTGGAGTGAGATATGTGGATGGGGATAGAGGCAATGATGTGAGGAGAGGGATAGAGGTGAGCGGAATAGCACAAAGCAAGAGTTAGATAGTGGAATAAGCTTTAAAAAAATATATACCAGTAAAATTAATGGATGAGCGATTGTTGGTCACAGTGACATGAGCAGTGCACATTTATATTTAGGCAGAGTATTCGCTCATAATGCAAAAGGCTATACAAAATCTAAATAAGCCATTGGCCATTAAAATATAAAGGATGTAGTTATAGTAATGGCCAGTAGATGGCATTGATAAGCTGTTTTTCTCATTGTAATGACATCACACTGAGAGAGATTCCTATGTTAGAGAGCAGGCTGTTTTCGTTGCCGGGCACTGTGGTGTGTGTCTGTAATCCCAGTTACTTGGGAGGCTGAGGCTGGAGGAGTGTTTGAGTCCAGGTGTTCTGGTCCCCATTGAGCTATGTTGATTGGGTGTCCACACTAAGTTCAGCATCAATATGGTGACTCTGGGGGAGCTCAGAGCTACCAGGTTGCTTAAAAAGTGGTGAACCGGCCCAGGATGGAAACAGAGCAGGTCAAACCCCCTGTGCTTATCAGTAGTGGGATTGCACCTGTGAATAGCCAGTGTAGAGCAGCCTGGACAACATAGCACAACACGGTTTCTTTACTATGTTGTTTTACTCATTCATTTTTATGATAATTTGATACCAGAGTGGTTACAAATATTTATTATAATTTGTATATAGAGCAGCATGAACAACACAGCTCCATTGTATCATTACTGTAAGTTTTCTTGTGTTATTTTATTGAGTATTTTTTTTTCAGAACTGTCTTTCTTAGATGATGTGCATCATTTTGTAAGCAAAAATAGTGATGAACATTAAAGTTACCCATTTCCCACTGACTATATACAGTAACCCATTTGTTGCTAACTACACAGTTACTATTTAAATAAAGTTTTTTTATCATTTGCCCATGAACATAATACTGTTATTATATAATGTCCAGTATGATGAAATATAAATATTCTACTAGAATTCTGTGGGCTGGTCCCATACTCGCACATTTACCACTTTTATGGCTCCAGCTTCATGCACATGTCCCATCAGATCATCAAAATAATGACTTCTGCACAGAGTATTTAAGGAGACATGGGTGCTGTTTTTCTTGTGGGCATCAGTGACTTACCAACCAGTGAAATCATGTTAGTTAGGGATATTTTGCATGTGATGTGGTTGGAGTGAGATATGTGGATGGGGATAGAGGCAATGATGTGAGGAGAGGGATAGAGGTGAGCGGAATAGCACAAAGCAAGAGTTAGATAGTGGAATAAGCTTTAAAAAAATATATACCAGTAAAATTAATGGATGAGCGATTGTTGGTCACAGTGGCATGAGCAGTGCACATTTATATTTAGGCAGAGTATTCGCTCATAATGCAAAAGGCTATACAAAATCTAAATAAGCCAATGGCCATTAAAATATAAAGGATGTAGTTATAGTAATGGCCAGTAGATGGCATTGATAAGCTGTTTTTCTCATTGTAATGACATCACACTGAGAGAGATTCCTATGTTAGAGAGCAGGCTGTTTTCATTGCCGGGCACTGTGGTGTGTGTCTGTAATCCCAATTACTTGGGAGGCTGAGGCTGGAGGAGTGTTTGAGTCCAGGTGTTCTGGTCCCCATTGAGCTATGTTGATTGGGTGTCCACACTATGTTCAGTATCAATATGGTGACTCTGCGGGAGCTCAGAGCTACCAGGTTGCTTAAAAAGAGGTGACCTGGCCCAGGTTGGAAACAGAGCAGGTCAAACCCCCTGTGCTTATCAGTAGTGGGATTGCACCTGTGAATAGCCAGTGTAGAGCAGCCTGGACAACAAAGCACAACACAGTTTCTTTATAATGTTGTTTTACTCATTAATTTTTATGATAATTTGATACCAGAGTGGTAAAAAATATTTATTATAATTTGTATATAGAGCAGCATGAACAACACAGCTCCATTGTATCATTACTGTAAGTTTTCTTGTTTTATATTATTGAGTATTTTTTTTTTCAGAACTGTCATTCTTAGATGATGTGCATCATTTTGTAAGCAAAAATAATGATGAACATTAAAGTTACCCATTTCCCACTGACTATATACAGTAACCCATTTGTTGCTAACTACACAGTTACTATTTAAATAAAGTTTTTTTATCATTTGCCCATGAACATAATACTGTTATTATATAATGTCCATTATGATGAAATATAAATATTCTACTAGAATTCTGTAGGCTGGTCCCATACTCGCACATTTACCACTTTTATGGCTCCAGCTTCATGCACATGTCCCATCAGATCATCAAAATAATGACTTCTGCACAGAGTATTTAAGGAGACATGGGTGCTGTTTTTCTTGTGGGCATCAGTGACTTACCAACCAGTGAAATCATGTTAGTTAGGGATGTTTTGCATGTGATGTGGTTGGAGTGAGATATGTGGATGGGGATAGAGGCAATGATGTGAGGAGAGGGATAGAGGTGAGCGGAATAGCACAAAGCAAGAGTTAGATAGTGGAATAAGCTTTAAAAAAATATATACCAGTAAAATTAATGGATGAGCGATTGTTGGTCACAGTGGCATGAGCAGTGCACATTTATATTTAGGCAGAGTATTCGCTCATAATGCAAAAGGCTATACAAAATCTAAATAAGCCATTGGCCATTAAAATATAAAGGATGTAGTTATAGTAATGTCCAGTAGATGGCATTGATAAGCTGTTTTTCTCATTGTAATGACATCACACTGAGAGAGATTCCTATGTTAGAGAGTAGGCTGTTTTCGTTGCCGGGCACTGTGGTGTGTGTCTGTAATCCCAGTTACTTGGGAGGCTGAGGCTGGAGGAGTGTTTGAGTCCAGGTGTTCTGGTCTCCATTGAGCTATGTTGATTGGGTGTCCACACTAAGTTCAGCATCAATATGGTGACTCTGGGGGAGCTCAGAGCTACCAGGTTGCTTAAAAAGAGGTGAACCGGCCCAGGTTGGAAACAGAGCAGGTCAAAACCCCTGTGCTTATCAGTAGTGGGAATGCACCTGTGAATAGCCAGTGTAGAGCAGCCTGGACAACAAAGCACAACACAGTTTCTTTACTATGTTGTTTTACTCATTCATTTTTATGATAATTTGATACCAGAGTGGTTACAAATATTTATTATAATTTGTATATAGAGCAGCATGAACAACACAGCTCCATTGTATCATTACTGTAAGTTTTCTTGTGTTATTTTATTGAGTATTTTTTTTTCAGAACTGTCTTTCTTAGATGATGTGCATCATTTTGTAAGCAAAAATAGTGATGAACATTAAAGTTACCCATTTCCCACTGACTATATACAGTAACCCATTTGTTGCTAACTACACAGTTACTATTTAAATAAAGTTTTTTTATCATTTGCCCATGAACATAATACTGTTATTATATAATGTCCAGTATGATGAAATATAAATATTCTACTAGAATTCTGTAGGCTGGTCCCATACTCGCACATTTACCACTTTTATGGCTCCAGCTTCATGCACATGTCCCATCAGATCATCAAAATAATGACTTCTGCACAGAGTATTTAAGGAGACATGGGTGCTGTTTTTCTTGTGGGCATCAGTGACTTACCAACCAGTGAAATCATGTTAGTTAGGGATGTTTTGCATGTGATGTGGTTGGAGTGAGATATGTGGATGGGGATAGAGGCAATGATGTGAGGAGAGGGATAGAGGTGAGCGGAATAGCACAAAGCAAGAGTTAGATAGTGGAATAAGCTTTAAAAAAATATATACCAGTAAAATTAATGGATGAGCGATTGTTGGTCACAGTGGCATGAGCAGTGCACATTTATATTTAGGCAGAGTATTCGCTCATAATGCAAAAGGCTATACAAAATCTAAATAAGCCAATGGCCATTAAAATATAAAGGATGTAGTTATAGTAATGGCCAGTAGATGGCATTGATAAGCTGTTTTTCTCATTGTAATGACATCACACTGAGAGAGATTCCTATGTTAGAGAGCAGGCTGGTTTCATTGCCGGGCACTGTGGTGTGTGTCTGTAATCCCAGTTACTTGGGAGGCTGAGGCTGGAGGAGTGTTTGAGTCCAGGTGTTCTGGTCCCCATTGAGCTATGTTGATTGGGTGTCCACACTATGTTCAGCATCAATATGGTGACTCTGGGGGAGCTCAGAGCTACCAGGTTGCTTAAAAAGAGGTGACCTGGCCCAGGTTGGAAACAGAGCAGGTCAAACCCTCTGTGCTTATCAGTAGTGGGATTGCACCTGTGAATAGCCAGTGTAGAGCAGCCTGGACAACAAAGCACAACACAGTTTCTTTATTATGTTGTTTTACTCATTAATTTTTATGATAATTTGATACCAGAGTGGTAAAAAATATTTATTATAATTTGTATATAGAGCAGCATGAACAACACAGCTCCATTGTATCATTACTGTAAGTTTTCTTGTTTTATATTATTGAGTTTTTTTTTTCAGAACTGTCGTTCTTAGATGATGTGCATCATTTTGTAAGCAAAAATAATGATGAACATTAAAGTTACCCATTTCCCACTGACTATATACAGTAACCCATTTGTTGCTAACTACACAGTTACTATTTAAATAAAGTTTTTTTATCATTTGCCCATGAACATAATACTGTTATTATATAATGTCCAGTATGATGAAATATAAATATTCTACTAGAATTCTGTAGGCTGGTCCCATACTCGCACATTTACCACTTTTATGGCTCCAGCTTCATGCACATGTCCCATCAGATCATCAAAATAATGACTTCTGCACAGAGTATTTAAGGAGACATGGGTGCTGTTTTTCTTGTGGTCATCAGTGACTTACCAACCAGTGAAATCATGTTAGTTAGGGATGTTTTGCATGTGATGTGGTTGGAGTGAGATATGTGGATGGAGATAGAGGCAATGATGTGAGGAGAGGGATAGAGGTGAGCGGAATAGCACAAAGCAAGAGTTAGATAGTGGAATAAGCTTTAAAAAATATATACCAGTAATATTAATGGATGAGCGATTGTTGGTCACAGTGGCATGAGCAGTGCACATTTATATTTAGGCAGAGTATTCGCTCATAATGCAAAAGGCTATACAAAATCTAAATAAGCCATTGGCCATTAAAATATAAAGGATGTAGTTATAGTAATGGCCAGTAGATGGCATTGATAAGCTGTTTTTCTCATTGTAATGACATCACACTGAGAGAGATTCCTATGTTAGAGAGCAGGCTATTTTCCTTGCCGGGCACTGTGGTGTGTGTCTATAATCCCAGTTACTTGGGAGGCTGAGGCTGGAGGAGTTTTTGAGTCCAAGAATTCTGGTCCCCATTAAGCTATGTTGATTGGGTGTCCACACTAAATTCAGCATCAATATGGTGACTCTGGGGGAGCTCAGAGCTACCAGGTTGCTTAAAAAGAGGTGAACCGGCCCAGGTTGGAAACAGAGCATGTCAAACCCCCTGTGCTTATCAGTAGTGGAATTGCACCTGTGAATAGCCAGTGTAGAGCAACCTGGACAACAAAGCACAACACAGTTTCTTTACTATGTTGTTTTACTAATTCATTTTTATGATAATTTGATACCAGAGTGGTAAAAAATATTTATTATAATTTGTATATAGAGCAGCATGAACAACACAGCTCCATTTTATCATTACTGTAAGTTTTCTTGTTTTATATTATTGAGTATTTTTTTTTCAGAACTGTCATTCTTAGATGATGTGCATCATTTTGTAAGCAAAAATAATGATGAACATTAAAGTTACCCATTTCCCACTGACTATATACAGTAACCCATTTGTTGCTAACTACACAGTTACTATTTAAATAAAGTTTTTTTATCATTTGCCCATGAACATAATACTGTTATTATATAATGTCCAGCATGATGAAATATAAATATTCTACCAGAATTCTGTAGGCTGGTCCCATACTCGCACATTTACCACTTTTATGGCTCCAGCTTAATGCACGTGTCCCAACAGATCATCAAAATAATGACTTCTGCACAGAGTATTTAAGGAGACATGGGTGCTGTTTTTCTTGTGGGCATCAGTGACTTACCAACCAGTGAAATCATGTTAGTTAGGGATGTTTTGCATGTGATGTGGTTGGAGTGAGATATGTGGATGGGGATAGAGGCAATGATGTGAGGAGAGGGATAGAGGTGAGCGGAATAGCACAAAGCAAGAGTTAGATAGTGGAATAAGCTTTAAAAAATATATACCAGTAAAACTAATGGATGAGCGATTGTTGGTCACAGTGGCATGAGCAGTGCACATTTATATTTAGGCAGAGTATTCGCTCATAATGCAAAAGGCTATACAAAATCTAAATAAGCCATTGGCCATTAAAATATAAAGGATGTAGTTATAGTAATGGCCAGTAGATGGCATTGATAAGCTGTTTTTCTCATTGTAATGACATCACACTGAGAGAGATTCCTATGTTAGAGAGCAGGCTATTTTCCTTGCCGGGCACTGTGGTGTGTGTCTGTAATCCCAGTTACTTGGGAGGCTGAGGCTGGAGGAGTGTTTGAGTCCAGGAGTTCTGGTCCCCATTAAGCTATGTTGATTGGGTGTCCACACTAAGTTCAGCATCAATATGGTGATTCTGGGGGAGCTCAGAGCTACCAGGTTGCTTAAAAAGAGGTTAACCGGCCCAGGTTGGAAACAGAGCAGGTCAAACCCCCTGTGCTTATCAGTAGTGGGATTGCGCCAGTGTAGAGCAGCCTGGATAACAAAGCACAACACAGTTTCTTTATTATGTTGATTAGCTCATAAATTTTTATGATAATTTGATACCAGAGTGGTAAAAAATATTTATTATAATTTGTATATAGAGCAGCATGAACAACACAGCTCCATTGTATCATTACTGTAAGTTTTCTTGTTTTATATTATTGAGTATTATTTTTTTTAGAACTGTCTTTCTTAGATGATGTGCATCATTTTGTAAGCATAAATAATGATGAACATTAAAGTTACCCATTTCCCACTGACTATATACAGTAACCCATTTGTTGCTAACTACACAGTTACTATTTAAATAAAGTTTTTTTTATCATTTGCCCATGAACATAATACTGTTATTATATAATGTCCAGTATGATGAAATATAAATATTCTTCTAGAATTCTGTAGGCTGGTCCCATACTCACACATTTACCACTTTTATGGCTCCAGCTTCATGCACATGTTCCATCAGATCATCAAAATAATGACTTATGCACAGAGTATTTAAGGAGACATGGGTGCTTTTCTTCTTGTGGGCATCAGTGACTTACCAACCAGTGAAATCATGTTAGTTAGGGATGTTTTGCATGTGATGTGGGTGGAGTGAGATATGTGGATGGGGATAGAGGCAATGATGTGAGGAGAGGGATAGAGGTGAGCGGAATACCACAAAGCAAGAGTTAGATAGTGGAACAAGCTTTAAAAAATAAATACCAGTAAAACTAACGGATAAGCGATTGTGGGGCACAGTGGCATGAGCAGTGCACATTTATATTTAGGCAGAGTACTCGCTCATAATGCTAAAGGCTATACAAAATCTAAATAAGCCATTGGCCATTAAAATATAAAGGATGTAGTTATAGTAATGGCCAGCAGATGGCATTGATAAGCTATTTCTCTCATTGTAATGACATCACACTGAGAGAGATTCCTATGTAAGAGAGCAGGCTGTTTTCATTGCTGGGCACTGTGGTGTGTGTCTGTAATTCCAGCTACTTGGGAGGCTGGGGCTGGAGGAGTGTTTGAGTCCACGAGTTCTTGTCCCCATTGAGCTATGTTGATTGGGTGTCCCCACAAAGTTCAGCTTCAATATGGTGACTCTGGGGGAGCTCAGAGCTACCAGGTTGCTTAAAAAGAATTGAACCGGCCCAGGTTGGAAACAGAGCAGGTCAAACCCCCTGTGCTTATCAGTAGTGGGATTGCACCTGTGAATAGCCAGTGTAGAGCAGCCTGGACAACAAAGCACAACACAGTTTCTTTATTATGTTGTTTTACTCATTAATTTTTATGATAATTTGATACCAGCGTGGTAAAAAATATTAATTATAATTTGTATATAGAGCAACATGAACAACACAGCTCCATTGTATCATTACTGTAAGTTTTCTTGTTTTATATTATTGAGTATTTTTTTTTTCACAACTGTCATTCTTAGATGATGTGCATCATTTTGTAAGCAAAAATAATGATGAACATTAGTTACCCATTTCCCACTGACTATATGCAGTAACCCATTTGTTGCTAACTACACAGTTACTATTTAAATACAGTTTTTTTTATCATTTGCCCATGAACATAATACTGTTATTATATAATGTCCAGTATGATGAAATATAAATATTCTTCTAGAATTCTGTAGGCTGGTCCCATACTTGCACATTTACCACTTTTATGGCTCCAGCTTCATGCACATGTCCCATCAGATCATCAAAATAATGACTTCTGCACAGAGTATTTAAGGAGACATGGGTGCTGTTCTTCTTGTGGGCATCAGTGACTAATCAACTAGTGAAATCATGTTAGTTAGGGATGTTTTGCATGTGACGTGGGTGGAGTGAGATATGTGGATGGGGATAGAGGCAATGATGTGACGAGAGGGATAGAGGTGAGCGGAATAGCACAAAGCAAGAGTTTGATAGTGGAACAAGCTTTAAAAAATAAATACCAGTAAAACTAATGGATGAGCGATTGTGGGGCACAGTGGCATGAGCAGTGCACATTTATATTTAGGCAGAGTATTCGCTCATAATGCTAAAGGCTATACAAAATCTAAATAAGCCATTGGCCATTAAAATATAAAGGATGTAGTTATAGTAATGGCCAGTAGATGGCATTGATAAGATGTTTTTCTCATTGTAATGATATCACACTGAGAGAGATTCCTATGTTAGAGAGCCCACTGTTTTCCTTGCCGGGCACTGTGGTGTGTGTCTGTAATCCCAGCTACTTGGGAGGCTGAGGCTGGAGGAGTGTTTGAGTCCAGGAGTTCTGGTCCCCATTGAGCTATGTTGATTGGGTGTCCACACTAAGTTCAGCATCAATATGGTGACTCTGGGGGAGCTCAGAGCTACCAGGTTGCTTAAAAAGAGGTGAACCGGCCCAGGTTGGAAACAGAGCAGGTCAAACCCCCTGTGCTTATCAGTAGTGGGATTGCACCTGTGAATAGCCAGTGTAGAGCAACCTGGACAACAAAGCACAACACAGTTTCTTTATTATGTTGTTTTACTCATTAATTTTTATGATAATTTGATACCAGAGTGGTAAAAAATATTTATTATAATTTGTATATAGAGCAGCATGAACAACACAGCTCCATTGTATCATTACTGTAAGTTTCTTTGTTTTATATTATTGAGTATTTTTTTTTTTCACAACTGTCATTCTTAGATGATGTGCATCATTTTGTAAGCAAAAATAATTATGAACATTAGTTACCCATTTCACACTGACTATATACAGTAACCCATTTGTTGCTAACTACACAGTTACTATTTAAATAAAGTTTTTTTTATCATTTGCCCATGAACATAATACTGTTATTATATAATGTCCAGTATGATGAAATATAAATATTCTTCTAGAATTCTGTAGGCTGGTCCCATGCTCGCACATTTACCACTTTTATGGCTCCAGCTTCATGCACATGTTCCATCAGATCATCAAAATAATGACTTCTGCACAGAGTATTTAAGGAGACATGGGAGCTGTTCTTCTTGTGGGCATCAGTGACTTACCAACCAGTGAAATCATGTTAGTTAGGGGTGTTTTGCATGTGATGTGGGTGGAGTGAGATATGTGGATTGGGATAGAGGCAATGATGTGAGGAGAGGGATAGAGGTGAGCGGAATAGCACAAAGCAAGAGTTAGATAGTGGAATAAGCTTTAAAAAATATATACCAGTAAAACTAATGGATGAGCGATTGTTGGTCACAGTGGCATGAGCAGTGCACATTTATATTTAGGCAGAGTATTCGCTCATAATGCAAAAGGCTATACAAAATCTAAATAAGCCATTGGCCATTAAAATATAAAGGATGTAGTTATAGTAATGGCCAGTAGATGGCATTGATAAGCTGTTTTTCTCATTGTAATGACATCACACTGAGAGAGATTCCTATGTTAGAGAGCAGGCTATTTTCCTTGCCGGGCACTGTGGTGTGTGTCTGTAATCCTAGTTACTTGGGAGGCTGAGGCTGGAGGAGTGTTTGAGTCCAGGAGTTCTGGTCCCCATTAAGCTATGTTGATTGGGTGTCCACACTAAGTTCAGCATCAATATGGTGATTCTGGGGGAGCTCAGAGCTACCAGGTTGCTTAAAAAGAGGTTAACCGGCCCAGGTTGGAAACAGAGCAGGTCAAACCCCCTGTGCTTATCAGTAGTGGGATTGCGCCAGTGTAGAGCAGCCTGGATAACAAAGCACAACACAGTTTCTTTATTATGTTGATTAGCTCATAAATTTTTATGATAATTTGATACCAGAGTGGTAAAAAATATTTATTATAATTTGTATATAGAGCAGCATGAACAACACAGCTCCATTGTATCATTACTGTAAGTTTTCTTGTTTTATATTATTGAGTATTATTTTTTTTAGAACTGTCTTTCTTAGATGATGTGCATCATTTTGTAAGCATAAATAATGATGAACATTAAAGTTACCCATTTCCCACTGACTATATACAGTAACCCATTTGTTGCTAACTACACAGTTACTATTTAAATAAAGTTTTTTTTATCATTTGCCCATGAACATAATACTGTTATTATATAATGTCCAGTATGATGAAATATAAATATTCTTCTAGAATTCTGTAGGCTGGTCCCATACTCACACATTTACCACTTTTATGGCTCCAGCTTCATGCACATGTTCCATCAGATCATCAAAATAATGACTTATGCACAGAGTATTTAAGGAGACATGGGTGCTTTTCTTCTTGTGGGCATCAGTGACTTACCAACCAGTGAAATCATGTTAGTTAGGGATGTTTTGCATGTGATGTGGGTGGAGTGAGATATGTGGATGGGGATAGAGGCAATGATGTGAGGAGAGGGATAGAGGTGAGCGGAATACCACAAAGCAAGAGTTAGATAGTGGAACAAGCTTTAAAAAATAAATACCAGTAAAACTAACGGATAAGCGATTGTGGGGCACAGTGGCATGAGCAGTGCACATTTATATTTAGGCAGAGTACTCGCTCATAATGCTAAAGGCTATACAAAATCTAAATAAGCCATTGGCCATTAAAATATAAAGGATGTAGTTATAGTAATGGCCAGCAGATGGCATTGATAAGCTATTTCTCTCATTGTAATGACATCACACTGAGAGAGATTCCTATGTTAGAGAGCAGGCTGTTTTCATTGCTGGGCACTGTGGTGTGTGTCTGTAATTCCAGCTACTTGGGAGGCTGGGGCTGGAGGAGTGTTTGAGTCCACGAGTTCTTGTCCCCATTGAGCTATGTTGATTGGGTGTCCCCACAAAGTTCAGCATCAATATGGTGACTCTGGGGGAGCTCAGAGCTACCAGGTTGCTTAAAAAGAGTTGAACCGGCCCAGGTTGGAAACAGAGCAGGTCAAACCCCCTGTGCTTATCAGTAGTGGGATTGCACCTGTGAATAGCCAGTGTAGAGCAGCCTGGACAACAAAGCACAACACAGTTTCTTTATTATGTTGTTTTACTCATTAATTTTTATGATAATTTGATACCAGCGTGGTAAAAAATATTAATTATAATTTGTATATAGAGCAACATGAACAACACAGCTCCATTGTATCATTACTGTAAGTTTTCTTGTTTTATATTATTGAGTATTTTTTTTTTCACAACTGTCATTCTTAGATGATGTGCATCATTTTGTAAGCAAAAATAATGATGAACATTAGTTACCCATTTCCCACTGACTATATGCAGTAACCCATTTGTTGCTAACTACACAGTTACTATTTAAATACAGTTTTTTTTATCATTTGCCCATGAACATAATACTGTTATTATATAATGTCCAGTATGATGAAATATAAATATTCTTCTAGAATTCTGTAGGCTGGTCCCATACTCGCACATTTACCACTTTTATGGCTCCAGCTTCATGCACATGTCCCATCAGATCATCAAAATAATGACTTCTGCACAGAGTATTTAAGGAGACATGGGTGCTGTTCTTCTTGTGGGCATCAGTGACTAACCAACTAGTGAAATCATGTTAGTTAGGGATGTTTTGCATGTGACGTGGGTGGAGTGAGATATGTGGATGGGGATAGAGGCAATGATGTGACGAGAGGGATAGAGGTGAGCGGAATAGCACAAAGCAAGAGTTTGATAGTGGAACAAGCTTTAAAAAATAAATACCAGTAAAACTAATGGATGAGCGATTGTGGGGCACAGTGGCATGAGCAGTGCACATTTATATTTAGGCAGAGTATTCGCTCATAATGCTAAAGGCTATACAAAATCTAAATAAGCCATTGGCCATTAAAATATAAAGGATGTAGTTATAGTAATCGCCAGTAGATGGCATTGATAAGATGTTTTTCTCATTGTAATGATATCACACTGAGAGAGATTCCTATGTTAGAGAGCCCACTGTTTTCCTTGCCGGGCACTGTGGTGTGTGTCTGTAATCCCAGCTACTTGGGAGGCTGAGGCTGGAGGAGTGTTTGAGTCCAGGAGTTCTGGTCCCCATTGAGCTATGTTGATTGGGTGTCCACACTAAGTTCAGCATCAATATGGTGACTCTGGGGGAGCTCAGAGCTACCAGGTTGCTTAAAAAGAGGTGAACCGGCCCAGGTTGGAAACAGAGCAGGTCAAACCCCCTGTGCTTATCAGTAGTGGGATTGCACCTGTGAATAGCCAGTGTAGAGCAACCTGGACAACAAAGCACAACACAGTTTCTTTATTATGTTGTTTTACTCATTAATTTTTATGATAATTTGATACCAGAGTGGTAAAAAATATTTATTATAATTTGTATATAGAGCAGCATGAACAACACAGCTCCATTGTATCATTACTGTAAGTTTCTTTGTTTTATATTATTGAGTATTTTTTTTTTTCACAACTGTCATTCTTAGATGATGTGCATCATTTTGTAAGCAAAAATAATTATGAACATTAGTTACCCATTTCACACTGACTATATACAGTAACCCATTTGTTGCTAACTACACAGTTACTATTTAAATAAAGTTTTTTTTATCATTTGCCCATGAACATAATACTGTTATTATATAATGTCCAGTATGATGAAATATAAATATTCTTCTAGAATTCTGTAGGCTGGTCCCATGCTCGCACATTTACCACTTTTATGGCTCCAGCTTCATGCACATGTTCCATCAGATCATCAAAATAATGACTTCTGCACAGAGTATTTAAGGAGACATGGGAGCTGTTCTTCTTGTGGGCATCAGTGACTTACCAACCAGTGAAATCATGTTAGTTAGGGGTGTTTTGCATGTGATGTGGGTGGAGTGAGATATGTGGATTGGGATAGAGGCAATGATGTGAGGAGAGGGATAGAGGTGAGCGGAATAGCACAAAGCAAGAGTTAGATAGTGGAATAAGCTTTAAAAAATATATACCAGTAAAACTAATGGATGAGCGATTGTGGGGCACAGTGGCATGAGCAGTGCACATTTATATTTAGGCAGAGTATTCGCTCATAATGCTAAAGGCTATACAAAATCTAAATAAGCCATTGGCCATTAAAATAGAAAGGATGTAGTTATAGTAATGGCCAGTAGATGGCATTGATAAGCTGTGTTTCTCATTGTAATGATATCACACTGAGAGAGATTCCTATGTTAGAGAGCCCACTGTTTTCCTTGTCGGGCACTGTGGTGTGTGTCTGTAATCCCAGCTACTTGGGAGGCTGAGGCTGGAGGAGTGTTTGAGTCCAGGAGTTCTGGTCCCCATTGAGCTATGTTGATTGGGTATCCACACTAAGTTCAGCATCAATATGGTGACTCTGGGGGAGCTCAGAGCTACCAGGTTGCTTAAAAAGAGGTGAACCGGCCCAGGTTGGAAACAGAGCAGGTCAAACCCCCTGTGCTTGTCAGTAGTGGGATTGCACCTGTGAATAGCCAGTGTAGAGCAACCTGGACAACAAAGCACAACACAGTTTCTTTATTATGTTGTTTTACTCATTAATTTTTATGATAATTTGATACCAGAGTGGTAAAAAATATTTATTATAAATTGTATATAGAGCAGCATGAACAACACAGCTCCATTGTACCATTACTGTAAGTTTCTTTGTTTTATATTATTGAGTATTTTTTTTTTTCACAACTGTCATTCTTAGATGTTGTGCATCATTTTGTAAGCAAAAATAATGATGAACATTAGTTACCCATTTCACACTGACTATATACGGTAACCCATTTGTTGCTAACTACACAGTTACTATTTAAATAAAGTTTTTTTTATCATTTGCCCATGAACATAATACTGTTATTATATAATGTCCAGTATGATGAAATATAAATATTCTTCTAGAATTCTGTAGGCTGGTCCCATACTCGCACATTTACCACTTTTATGGCTCCAGCTTCATGCACATGTTCCATCAGATCATCAAAATAATGACTTATGCACAGAGTATTTAAGGAGACATGGGTGCTGTTCTTCTTGTGGGCATCAGTGACTTACCAACCAGTGAAATCATGTTAGTTAGGGATGTTTTGCATGTGATGTGGGTGGAGTGAGATATGTGGATGGGGATAGGGGCAATGATGTGAGGAGAGGGATAGAGGTGAGCGTAATAACACAAAGCAAGAGTTAGATAGTGGAATAAGCTTTAAAAAATATATACCAGTAAAACTAATGGATGAGCAATTGTGGGGCACAGTGGCATGAGCAGTGCACATTTATATTTAGGCAGAGTATTCGCTCATAATGCTAAAGGCTATACAAAATCTAAATAAGCCATTGGCCATTAAAATATAAAGGATGTAGTTATAGTAATGGCCAGTAGATGGCATTGATAAGCTGTTTTTCTCATTGTAATGACATCACACTGAGAGAGATTTCTATGTTAGAGAGCAGGCTGTTTTCCTTGCCGGGCACTGTGGTGTGTGTCTGTAATCCCAGCTACTTGGGAGACTGAGGCTGGAGGAGTGTTTGAGTCCAGGAGTTCTGGTCCCCATTGAGCTATGTTGATTGGGTGTCCACACTAAGTTCAGCATCAATATGGTGACTCTGGGGAAGCTCAGAGCTCTACCAGGTTGCTTAAAAAGAGATGAGATGGCCCAGGTTGGAAACAGAGCAGGTCAATCCACCTGTGCTTATCAGTAGTGGGATTGCACCTGTGAAAAGCCAGTGTAGAGCAGCCTGGACAACAAAGCACAACACAGTTTCTTTATTATGTTGTTTTACTCTTTAATTTTTATGATAATTTGATACCAGAGTGGTAAAAAATATTTATTATAATTTGTATATAGAGCAGCATGAACAACACAGCTCCATTGTATCATTACTGTAAGTTTTATTGTTTTAAATTATTGAGTATTTTTTTTTTCACAACTGTCATTCTAAGATGATGTGCATCATTTTGTAAGCAAAAATAATGATGAACATTAGTTACCCATTTCCCACTGACTATATACAGTAACCCATTTGTTGCTAACTACACAGTTACTATTTAAATAAAGTTTTTTTTACCATTTGCCCATGAACATAATACTGTGATTATATAATGTCCAGTATGATGAAATATAAATATTCTTCTAGAATTCTGTAGGCTGGTCCCATACTCGCACATTTACCACTTTTATGGCTCCAGCTTCATGCACATGTCCCATCAGATCATCAAAATAATGACTTCTGCACAGAGTATTTAAGGAGACATGGGTGCTGTTCTTCTTGTGGGCATCAGTGACTTACCAACCAGTGAAATCATGTTAGTTAGGGATGTTTTGCATGTGATGTGGGTGGAGTGAGATATGTGGATGGGGATAGAGGCAATGATGTGAGGAGAGGGATAGAGGTGAGCGGAATAGCACAAAGCAAGAGTTAGATAGTGGAATAAGCTTTAAAAAATATATACCAGTAAAACTAATGGATGAGCGATTGTGGGGCACAGTGGCATGAGCAGTGCACATTTATATTTAGGCTGAGTATTCGCTCATAATGCTAAAGGCTATACAAAATCTAAATAAGCCATTGGCCATTAAAATATAAAGGATGTAGTTATAGTAATGGCCAGTAGATGTCATTGATAAGCTGTTTTTCTCATTGTAATGATATCTCACTGAGAGAGATTCCTATGTTAGAGAGCAGGCTGTTTTCCTTTTCGGGCACTGTGGTGTGTGTCTGTAATCCCAGCTACTTGGGAGGCTGAGGCTGGAGGAGTGTTTGAGTCCAGGAGTTCTGGTCCCCATTGAGCTTTGTTGTTTGGGTGTCCACACTAAGTTCAGCATCAATATGGTGACTCTGGGGGAGCTCAGAGCTACCAGGTTGCTTAAAAAGAGGTGGACCAGCCCAGGTTGGAAACAGAGCAGGTCAAACCTCGTGTGCTTATCAGTAGTGGGATTGCACCTGTGATTAGCCAGTGTAGAGCAACCTGGACAACAAAGCACAACACAGTTTCTTTATTATGTTGTTTTACTCATTGATTTTTATGATAATTTGATACCAGAGTGGTAAAAAATATTTATTATAATTTGTATATAGAGCAGCATGAACAACACAGCTCCATTGTATCATTACTGTAAGTTTTCTTGTTTTATATTATTGAGTATTTTTTTTTCAGAACTGTCATTCTTAGATGATGTGCATCATTTTGTAAGCAAAAATAATGATGAACATTAAAGTTACCCATTTCCCACTGACTATATACAGTAACCCATTTGTTGATAACTACACAGTTACTATTTAAATAAAGCTTTTTTATCATTTGCCCATGAACATAATACTGTTATTATATAATGTCCAGTATGATGAAATATAAATATTCGACTAGAATTCTGTTGGCTGGTCCCATACTCGCACATTTACGACTTTTATGGCTCCAGCTTCATGCACATGTCCCATCAGATCATCAAAATAATGACTTCTGCACAGAGTGTTTAAGGAGACATAGGTTCTGTTCTTCTTGTGGGCAACAGTGACTTGCCAACCAGTGAAATCATGTTAGTTAGGGATGTTTTGCATGTGATGTGGGTGGAGTGAGATATGTGGATGGGGATAGAGGCAATGATGTGAGGAGAGGGATACAGGTAAGCGGAATACCACAAAGCAAGAGTTAGAAAGTGGAACAAGCTTTAAAAATATTTACCAGTAAAACTAATGGATGAGCAATTGTGGGGCACAGTGGCATGAGCAGTGCACATTTATATTTAGGCAGAGTATTCGCTCATAATGCTAAAGGCTATACAAAATCTAAATAAACCATTGGCCATTAAAATATAAAGGATGTAGTTATAGTAATGGCCAGTAGATGGCATTGATAAGCTGTTTTTCTCATTGTAATGACATCACACTGAGAGAGATTTCTATGTTAGAGAGCAGGCTGTTTTCCTTGCTGGGCACTGTGGTGTGTGTGTCTGTAATCCCAGCTTCTTGGGAGGCTAAGACTGGAGGAGTGTTTGAGTCCAGGAGTTCTGGTCCCCATTGAGCTATGTTCATTGGGTGTCCACACTAAGTTCAGCATCACTATGGTGACTCTGGGGGAGCTCAGAGCTATCAGGTTGCTTAAAAAGAGGTGAACCGGACCAGGTTGGAAACAGAGCAGGTCAAACCCCCTGTGCTTATCAGTAGTGGGATTGCACCTGTGAATAGCCAGTGTAGAGTAGCCTGGACAACAAAGCACAACACAGTTTCTTTATTATGTTGTTTTACTCATTAATTTTTTTGATAATTTGATACCAGAGTGGTTAAAAATATTTATTATAATTTGTATATAGAGCAGCATGAACAACACAGCTCCATTGTATCATTACTGTAAGTTTTCTTGTTTTATATTATTGAGTATTTTTTTTTTCAGAACTGTCATTCTTAGATGATGTGCATCATTTTGTAAGCAAAAATAATGATGAACCTTAAAGTTACCCATTTCCCACTGACTATATACAGTAACCTATTTGTTGCTAACTACAGTTACTATTTAAAAAAAGCTTTTTTATCATTTGCCCATGAACATAATACTGTTATTATATAATGTCCAGTATGATGAAATATAAATATTCTACTAGAATTCTTTAGGCTGGTCCCATAGTCGCACATTTACCACTTTTATGGCTCCAGCTTCATGCACATGTCCCATCAGATCATCAAAATAATGACTTCTACACAGAGTGTTTAAGGAGACATAGGTGCTGTTCTTCTTGAGGGCATCAGTGACTTGCCAACCAGTGAAATCATGTTAGTTAGGGATGTTTTGCATGTGATGTGGGTGGAGTGAGATATGTGGATGGGGATAGAGGCAATGATGTGAGGAGAGGGATACAGGTAAGCGGAATACCACAAAGCAAGAGTTAGAAAGTGGAACAAGCTTTAAAAATATTTACCAGTAAAACTAATGGATGAGCAATTGTCGGGCACAGTGGCATGAGCAGTGCACATTTATATTTAGGCAGAGTATTCGCTCATAATGCTAAAGGCTATACAAAATCTAAATAAGCCATTGGCCATTAAAATATAAAGGATGTAGTTATAGTAATGGCCAGTAGATGGCATTGATAAGCTGTTTTTCTCATTGTAATGACATCACACTGAGAGAGATTCCTATGTTAGAGAGCAGGCTGTTTTCCTTGCTGGGCGCTGTGGTGTGTGTCTGTAATCCCAGCTACTTGTGAGGCTGAGGCTGAAGGAGTGTTTGAGTCCAGGAGTTCTGGTCCCCATTGAGCTATGTTGATTGGGTGTCCACACTAAGTTCAGCATCAATATGGTGACTCTGGGGGAGCTCAGAGCTACCAGGTTGCTTAAAAAGAGGTGAACCGGACCACGTTGGAAACAGAGCAGATCAAACCCCCTGTGCTGATCAGTAGTGGGATTGCACCTGTGAATAGCCAGTGTAGAGCAGCCTGGACAACAAAGCACAACACAGTTTCTTTATTATGTTGTTTTACTCATTAATTTTTATGATAATTTGATACCAGAGTGGTAAAAAATATTTATTATAATTTGTATATAGAGCAGCATGAACAACACAGCTCCATTGTATCATTACTGTAAGTTTTCTTGTTTTATATTATTGAGTATTTTTTTTTTCAGAACTGTCATTCTTAGATGATGTGCATCATTTTGTAAGCAAAAATAATGATGAACATTAAAGTTACCCGTTTCCCACTGACTATATACAGTAACCCATTTGTTGCTAACTACACAGTTGCTATTTAAATAAAGTTTTTTTATCATTTGCCCATGAACATAATACTGTTATTATATAATGTCCAGTATGATGAAATATAAATATTCTTTTAGAATTCTGTAGGCTAGTCCCATACTCGCACATTTACCACTTTTATTGCTCCAGCTTCATGCACATGTCCCATCAGATCATCAAAATAATGACTTCTGCACAGAGTATTTAAGGAGACATGGGTGCTGTTTTTCTTGTGGGCATCAGTAACATGCCAATCAGTGAAATCATGTTAGTTAGGGATGTTTTGCATGTGATGTGGGTGGAGTGAGATATGTGGATGGAGATAGAGGCAATGATGTGAGGAGAGGGATAGAGGTGAGCGGAATAGCACAAAACAAGAGTTAGATAGTGGAATAAGCTTTAAAAAATATATACCAGTAAAACTAATGGATGAGCGATTGTGGGGCACAGTGGCATGAGCAGTGCACATTTATATTTAGGCAGAGTATTCGCTCATAATGCTAAAGGCTATACAAAATCTAAATAAGCCATTGGCCATTCAAATATAAAGGATGTAGTTATAGTAATGGCCTGTAGATTGCATTGATAAGCTGTTTTTCTCATTGTAATGACATCACACAGATAGAGATTCCTATGTCAGAGAGCAGGCGGTTTTCCTCTCTGGGCACTGTTGTGTGTGTCTGTAATCCCAGCTACTTGGGAGGCTGAGGCTAGAGGAGTGTTTGAGTCCAGGAGATGTGGTCCCCATTGAGCTATGTTGATTGGGTGTCCACACTAAGTTCAGCATCAATATGGTGACTCTGGGGGAGCTCAGAGGTACCTGGTTGCTTAAAAAGAGGTGAACTGGTCCAGGTTGGAAACAGAGCAGGTCAAACCCCCTGTGCTGATCAGTAGTGGGATTGCACCTGTGTAGAGCAGCCTGGACAACAAAGCACAACACAGTTTCTTTATTATGTTGTTTTACTCATTTATTTTTATGATAATTTGATACCAGAGTGGTAAAAAATATTTATTATAATTTGTATATAGAGCAGCATGAACAACACAGCTCCATTGTATCATTACTGTAAGTTTTATTGTTTTAAATTATTGAGTATTTTTTTTCAGAACTGTCATTCTTAGATGATGTGCATCATTTTGTAAGCAAAAATAATGATGAACATTAAAGTTACCCATTTCCCACTGACTATATACAGTAACCCATTTGTTGATAACTACACAGTTACTATTTAAATAAAGCTTTTTTATCATTTGCCCATGAACATAATACTGTTATTATATAATGTCCAGTATGATGAAATATAAATATTCTACTAGAATTCTGTTGGCTGGTCCCATACTCGCACATTTATGACTTTTATGGCTCCAGCTTCATGCACATGTCCCATCAGATCATCAAATTAATGACTTCTGCACAGAGTGTTTAAGGAGACATAGGTTCTGTTCTTCTTGTGGGCAACAGTGACTTGCCAACCAGTGAAATCATGTTAGTTAGGGATGTTTTGCATGTGATGTGGGTGGAGTGAGATATGTGGATGGGGATAGAGGCAATGATGTGAGGAGAGGGATACAGGTAAGCGGAATACCACAAAGCAAGAGTTAGAAAGTGGGACAAGCTATAAAAATATTTACCAGTAAAACTAATGGATGAGCAATTGTTGGGCACAGTGGCATGAGCAGTGCACATTTATATTTAGGCAGAGTATTCGCTCATAATGCTAAAGGCTATACAAAATCTAAATAAGCCATTGGCCATTAAAATATAAAGGATGTAGTTATAGTAATGGCCAGTAGATGGCATTGATAAGCTGTTTTTCTCATTGTAATGACATCACACTGAGAGAGATTTCTATGTTAGAGAGCAGGCTGTTTTCCTTGCTGGGCACTGTGGTGTGTGTCTGTAATCCCAGCTTCTTGGGAGGCTAAGACTGGAGGAGTGTTTGAGTCCAGGAGTTCTGGTCCCCATTGAGCTATGTTCATTGGGTGTCCACACTAAGTTCATCATCAATATGGTGACTCTGGGTGAGCTCAGAGCTACCAGGTTGCTTAAAAAGAGGTGAACCTGACCAGGTTGGAAACAGAGCAGGTCAAACCCCCTGTGCTTATCAGTAGTGGGATTGCACCTGTGAATAGCCAGTGTAGAGTAGCTTGCACAACACAGTTTCTTTATTATGTTGTTTTACTCATTAATTTTTATGATAATTTGATACCAGTGTGGTAAAAAATATTTAGTATAATTTGTATATAGAGCAGCATGAACAACCCAGCTCCATTGTATCATTACTGTAAGTTTTCTTGTTTTATATTATTGATTTTTTTTTTTTCAGAACTGTCATTCTTAGATGATGTGCATCATTTTGTAAGCAAAAATAATGATGAACATTAGTTACCCATTTCCCACTGACTATATACAGTAACACATTTGTTGATAACTACACAGTTACTATGTAAATAAAGTTTTTTTATCATTTGCCCATGAACATATTACTGTTATTATATAATGTCCAGTATGATGAAATATAAATATTCTTCTAGAATTCTGTAGGCTGGTCCCATACTCACACATTTACCACTTTTATGGCTCCAGCTTCATGCACATGTCCCATCAGATCATCATAATAATGACTTCTGCACAGAGTGTTTAAGGAGACATAGGTGCTGTTCTTCTTGTGGGCATCAGTGACTTGCCAACCAGTGAAATCATGTTAGTTAGGGATGTTTTGCATGTGATGTGGGTGGAGTGAGATATGTGGATGGGGATAGAGGCAATGATGTGAGGAGAGGGATACAGGTAAGCAGAATACCACAAAGCAAGAGTTAGAAAGTGGAACAAGCTTTAAAAATATTTACCAGTAAAACTAATGGATGAGCGATTGTTGGTCACAGTGGCATGAGCAGTGCACATTTATATTTAGGCAGAGTATTCGCTCATAATGCAAAAGGCTATACAAAATCTAAATAAGCCATTGGCCATTAAAATATAAAGGATGTAGTTATAGTAATGGCCAGTAGATGGCATTGATAAGCTGTTTTTCTCATTGTAATGACATCACACTGAGAGAGATTCCTATGTTAGAGAGCAGGCTGTTTTCGTTGCCGGGCACTGTGGTGTGTGTCTGTAATCCCAGTTACTTGGGAGGCTGAGGCTGGAGGAGTGTTTGAGTCCAGGTGTTCTGGTCCCCATTGAGCTATGTTGATTGGGTGTCCACACTAAGTTCAGCGTCAATATGGTGACTCTGGGGGAGCTCAGAGCTACCAGGTTGCTTAAAAAGAGGTGAACCGGCCCAGGTTGGAAACAGAGCAGGTCAAACCCCCTGTGCTTATCAGTAGTGGGATTGCACCTGTGAATAGCCAGTGTAGAGCAACCTGGACAACAAAGCACAACACATTTTCTTTACTATGTTGTTTTACTCATTCATTTTTATGATAATTTGATACCAGAGTGGTAAAAAATATTTATTATAATTTGTATATAGAGCAGCATGAACAACACAGCTCCATTGTAACATTACTGTAAGTTTTCTTATGTTATATTATTGAGTATTTTTTTTTTCAGAACTGTCATTCTTAGATGATGTGCATCATTTTGTAAGCAAAAATAGTGATGAACATTAAAGTTACCCTTTTCCCACTGACTATATACAGTAACCCATTTGTTGCTAACTACACAGTTACTATTTAAATAAAGTTTTTTTATCATTTTCCCATGAACATAATACTGTTATTATATAATGTCCAGTATGATGAAATATAAATATTCTACTAGAATTCTGTAGGCTGGTCCCATACTCGCACATTTACCACTTTTATGGCTCCAGCTTCATGCACATGTCCCATCAGATCATCAAAATAATGACTTCTGCACAGAATATTTAAGGAGACATGGGTGCTGTTTTTCTTGTGGGCATCAGTGACTTACCAACCAGTGAAATCATGTTAGTTAGGGATGTTTTGCATGTGATGTGGTTGGAGTGAGATATGTGGATGGGGATAGAGGCAATGATGTGAGGAGAGGGATAGAGGTGAGCGGAATAGCACAAAGCAAGAGTTAGATAGTGGAATAAGCTTTAAAAAATATATACCAGTAAAACAAATGGATGAGCGATTGAGGGTCACAGTGGCATGAGCAGTGCACATTTATATTTAGGCAGAGTATTCGCTCATAATGCAAAAGGCTATACAAAATCTAAATAAGCCATTGGCCATTAAAATATAAAGGATGTAGTTATAGTAATGGCCAGTAGATGGCATTGATAAGCTGTTTTTCTCATTGTAATGACATCACACTGAGAGAGATTCCTATGTTAGAGAGCAGGCTGTTTTCGTTGCTGGGCACTGTGGTGTGTTTGTAATCCCAGTTACTTGGGAGGCTGAGGCTGGAGGAGTGTTTGAGTCCAGGTGTTCTGGTCCCCATTGAGCTATGTTGATTGGGTGTCCACACTAAGTTCAGCGTCAATATGGTGACTCTGGGGGAGCTCAGAGCTACCAGGTTGCTTAAAAAGAGGTGAACCGGCCCAGGTCGGAAACAGAGCAGGTCAAACCCCCTGTGCTTCTCAGTAGTGGGATTGCACCTGTGAATAGCCAGTGTAGAGCAGCCTGGACAACAAAGCACAACACAGTTTCTTTATTATGTTGTTTTACTCATTCATTTTTATGATAATTTGATACCAGAGTGGTAAAAAATATTTATTATTATTTGTATATAGAGCAGCATGAACAACACAGCTCCATTGTATCATTACTGTAAGTTTTCTTGTGTTATTTTATTGAGTATTTTTTTTTTCAGAACTGTCTTTCTTAGATGATGTGCATCATTTCGTAAGCAAAAATAGTGATGAACATGAAAGTTACCCATTTCCCACTGACTATATACAGTAACCCATTTGTTGCTAACTACACAGTTACTATTTAAATAAAGTTTTTTTATCATTTGCCCATGAACATAATACTGTTATTATATAATGTGCAGTATGATGAAATATAAATATTCTACTAGAATTCTGTAGGCTGGTCCCATACTCGCACATTTACCACTTTTATGGCTCCAGCTTCATGCACATGTCCCATCAGATCATCAAAATAATGACTTCTGCACAGAATATTTAAGGAGACATGGGTGCTGTTTTTCTTGTGGGCAACAGTGACTTGCCAACCAGTGAAATCATGTTAGTTAGGGATGTTTTGCATGTGATGTGGTTGGAGTGAGATATGTGGATGGGGATAGAGGCAATGATGTGAGGAGAGGGATAGAGGTGAGCGGAATAGCAGAAAGCAAGAGTTAGATAGTGGAATAAGCTTTAAAAAATATATAACAGTAAAACTAATGGATGAGCGATTGTGGGGCACAGTGGCATGAGCAGTGCACATTTATATTTAGGCAGAGTATTCGCTCATAATGCAAAAGGCTATACAAAATCTAAATAAGCCATTGGCCATTAAAATATAAAGGATGTAGTTATAGTAATGGCCAGTAGATGGCAGTGATAAGCTTTTTTCTCATTGTAATGACATCACACTGAGAGAGATTCCTATGTTAGAGAGCAGGCTGTTTTCGTTGCCGGGCACTGTGGTGTGTGTCTGTAATCCCAATTACTTGGGAGGCTGAGGCTGGAGGAGTGTTTGAGTCCTGGTGTTCTGGTCCCCATTGAGCTATGTTGATTGGGTGTCCACACTAAGTTCAGCGTCAATATGGTGACTCTGGGGGAGCTCAGAGCTACCAGGTTGCTTAAAAAGAGGTGAACCGGCCCAGGTTGGAAACAGAGCAGGTCAAACCCCCTGTGCTTATCAGTAGTGGGATTGCGCCAGTGTAGAGCAGCCTGGACAACAAAGCACAACACAGTTTCTTTACTATGTTGTTTTACTCATTCATTTTTATGATAATTTGATACCAGAGTGGTTAAAAATATTTATTATAATTTGTATATAGAGCAGCATGAACAACACAGCTCCATTGTATCATTACTGTAAGTTTTCTTGTGTTATTTTATTGAGTATTTTTTTTTCCAGAACTGTCTTTCTTAGATGATGTGCATCATTTTGTAAGCAAAAATAGTGATGAACATTAAAGTTACCCATTTCCCACTGACTATATACAGTAACCCATTTGTTGCTAACTACACAGTTACTATTTAAATAAAGTTTTTTTATCATTTGCCCATGAACATAATACTGTTATTATATAATGTCCAGTATGATGAAATATAAATATTCTACTAGAATTCTGTAGGCTGGTCCCATACTCGCACATTTACCACTTTTATGGCTCCAGCTTCATGCACATGTCCCATCAGATCATCAAAATAATGACTTCTGCACAGAGTATTTAAGGAGACATGGGTGCTGTTTTTCTTGTGGGCATCAGTGACTTACCAACCAGTAAAATAATGTTAGTTAGGGATGTTTTGCATGTGATGTGGTTGGAGTGAGATATGTGGATGGGGATAGAGGCAATGATGTGAGGAGAGGGATAGAGGTGAGCGGAATAGCACAAAGCAAGAGTTAGATAGTGGAATAAGCTTTAAAAAATATATACCAGTAAAACTAATGGATGAGCGATTGTGGGGCACAGTGGCATGAGCAGTGCACATTTATATTTAGGCAGAGTATTCGCTCATAATGCAAAAGGCTATACAAAATCTAAATAAGCCATTGGCCATTAAAATATAAAGGATGTAGTTATAGTAATGGCCAGTAGATGGCATTGATAAGCTGTTTTTCTCATTGTAATGACATCACACTGAGAGAGATTCCTATGTTAGAGAGCAGGCTGTTTTCATTGCCGGGCACTGTGGTGTGTGTCTGTAATCCCAGTTACTTGGGAGGCTGAGGCTGGAGGAGTGTTTGAGTCCAGGAGTTCTGGTCCCCATTGAGCTATGTTGATTGGGTGTCCACACTAAGTTCAGCATCAATATGGTGACTCTGGGGGAGCTCAGAGCTACCAGGTTGCTTAAAAAGAGGTGACCCGGCCCAGGTTGGAAACAGAGCAGGTCAAACCCCCTGTGCTTATCAGTAGTGGGATTGCACCTGTGAATAGCCAGTGTAGAGCAGCCTGGACAACAAAGCACAACACAGTTTCTTTTTTATGTTGTTTTACTCATTAATTTTTATGATAATTTGATACCAGAGTGGTTAAAAATATTTATTATAATTTGTATATAGAGCAGCATGAACAACACAGCTCCATTGTATCATTACTGTAAGTTTTCTTGTGTTATTTTATTGAGTATTTTTTTTTTCAGAACTGTCTTTCTTAGATGATGTGCATCATTTTGTAAGCAAAAATAGTGATGAACATTAAAGTTACCCATTTCCCACTGACTATATACAGTAACCCATTTGTTGCTAACTACACAGTTACTATTTAAATAAAGTTTTTTTATCATTTGCCCATGAACATAATACTATTATTATATAATGTCCAGTATGATGAAATATAAATATTCTACTAGAATTCTGTAGGCTGGTCCCATACTCGCACATTTACCACTTTTATGGCTCCAGCTTAATGCACATGTCCCATCAGATCATCAAAATAATGACTTCTGCACAGAGTATTTAAGGAGACATGGGTGCTGTTTTTCTTGTGGGCATCAGTGACTTACCAACCAGTGAAATCATGTTAGTTAGGGATGTTTTGCATGTGATGTGGTTGGAGTGAGATATGTGGATGGGGATAGAGGCAATGATGTGAGGAGAGGGATAGAGGTGAGCGGAATAGCACAAAGCAAGAGTTAGATAGTGGAGTAAGCTTTAAAAAATATATACCAGTAAAACTAATGGATGAGCGATTGTGGGGCACAGTGGCATGAGCAGTGCACATTTATATTTAGGCAGAGTATTCGCTCATAATGCAAAAGGCTATACAAAATCTAAATAAGCCATTGGCCATTAAAATATAAAGGATGTAGTTATAGTAATGGCCAGTAGATGGCATTGATAAGCTGTTTTTCTCATTGTAATGACATCACACTGAGAGAGATTCCTATGTTAGAGAGCAGGCTGTTTTCGTTGCCGGGCACTGTGGTGTGTGTCTGTAATCCCAGTTACATGGGAGGCTGAGGCTGGAGGAGTGTTTGAGTCCAGGTGTTCTGGTCCCCATTGAGCTATGTTGATTGGGTGTCCACACTAAGTTCAGCGTCAATATGGTGACTCTGGGGGAGCTCAGAGCTACCAGGTTGCTTAAAAAGAGGTGAACCGGCCCAGGTCGGAAACAGAGCAGGTCAAACCCCCTGTGCTTCTCAGTAGTGGGATTGCACCTGTGAATAGCCAGTGTAGAGCAGCCTGGACAACAAAGCACAACACAGTTTCTTTATTATGTTGTTTTACTCATTCATTTTTATGATAATTTGATACCAGAGTGGTAAAAAATATTTATTATTATTTGTATATAGAGCAGCATGAACAACACAGCTCCATTGTATCATTACTGTAAGTTTTCTTGTGTTATTTTATTGAGTATTTTTTTTTTCAGAACTGTCTTTCTTAGATGATGTGCATCATTTCGTAAGCAAAAATAGTGATGAACATTAAAGTTACCCATTTCCCACTGACTATATACAGTAACCCATTTGTTGCTAACTACACAGTTACTATTTAAATAAAGTTTTTTTATCATTTGCCCATGAACATAATACTGTTATTATATAATGTGCAGTATGATGAAATATAAATATTCTACTAGAATTCTGTAGGCTGGTCCCATACTCGCACATTTACCACTTTTATGGCTCCAGCTTCATGCACATGTCCCATCAGATCATCAAAATAATGACTTCTGCACAGAATATTTAAGGAGACATGGGTGCTGTTTTTCTTGTGGGCAACAGTGACTTGCCAACCAGTGAAATCATGTTAGTTAGGGATGTTTTGCATGTGATGTGGTTGGAGTGAGATATGTGGATGGGGATAGAGGCAATGATGTGAGGAGAGGGATAGAGGTGAGCGGAATAGCAGAAAGCAAGAGTTAGATAGTGGAATAAGCTTTAAAAAATATATAACAGTAAAACTAATGGATGAGCGATTGTGGGGCACAGTGGCATGAGCAGTGCACATTTATATTTAGGCAGAGTATTCGCTCATAATGCAAAAGGCTATACAAAATCTAAATAAGCCATTGGCCATTAAAATATAAAGGATGTAGTTATAGTAATGGCCAGTAGATGGCAGTGATAAGCTGTTTTTCTCATTGTAATGACATCACACTGAGAGAGATTCCTATGTTAGAGAGCAGGCTGTTTTCGTTGCCGGGCACTGTGGTGTGTGTCTGTAATCCCAGTTACATGGGAGGCTGAGGCTGGAGGAGTGTTTGAGTCCTGGTGTTCTGGTCCCCATTGAGCTATGTTGATTGGGTGTCCACACTAAGTTCAGCGTCAATATGGTGACTCTGGGGGAGCTCAGAGCTACCAGGTTGCTTAAAAAGAGGTGAACCGGCCCAGGTTGGAAACAGAGCAGGTCAAACCCCCTGTGCTTATCAGTAGTGGGATTGCGCCAGTGTAGAGCAGCCTGGACAACAAAGCACAACACAGTTTCTTTACTATGTTGTTTTACTCATTCATTTTTATGATAATTTGATACCAGAGTGGTTAAAAATATTTATTATAATTTGTATATAGAGCAGCATGAACAACACAGCTCCATTGTATCATTACTGTAAGTTTTCTTGTGTTATTTTATTGAGTATTTTTTTTTTCAGAACTGTCTTTCTTAGATGATGTGCATCATTTTGTAAGCAAAAATAGTGATGAACATTAAAGTTACCCATTTCCCACTGACTATATACAGTAACCCATTTGTTGCTAACTACACAGTTACTATTTAAATAAAGTTTTTTTATCATTTTCCCATGAACATAATACTGTTATTATATAATGTCCAGTATGATGAAATATAAATATTCTACTAGAATTCTGTAGGCTGGTCCCATACTCGCACATTTACCACTTTTATGGCTCCAGCTTCATGCACATGTCCCATCAGATCATCAAAATAATGACTTCTGCACAGAGTATTTAAGGAGACATGGGTGCTGTTTTTCTTGTGGGAATCAGTGACTTACCAACCAGTAAAATAATGTTAGTTAGGGATGTTTTGCATGTGATGTGGTTGGAGTGAGATATGTGGATGGGGATAGAGGCAATGATGTGAGGAGAGGGATAGAGGTGAGCGGAATAGCACAAAGCAAGAGTTAGATAGTGGAATAAGCTTTAAAAAATATATACCAGTAAAACTAATGGATGAGCGATTGTGGGGCACAGTGGCATGAGCAGTGCACATTTATATTTAGGCAGAGTATTCGCTCATAATGCAAAAGGCTATACAAAATCTAAATAAGCCATTGGCCATTAAAATATAAAGGATGTAGTTATAGTAATGGCCAGTAGATGGCATTGATAAGCTGTTTTTCTCATTGTAATGACATCACACTGAGAGAGATTCCTATGTTAGAGAGCAGGCTGTTTTCATTGCCGGGCACTGTGGTGTGTGTCTGTAATCCCAGTTACTTGAGAGGCTGAGGCTGGAGGAGTGTTTGAGTCCAGGAGTTCTGGTCCCCATTGAGCTATGTTGATTGGGTGTCCACACTAAGTTCAGCATCAATATGGTGACTCTGGGGGAGCTCAGAGCTACCAGGTTGCTTAAAAAGAGGTGACCCGGCCCTGGTTGGAAACAGAGCAGGTCAAACCCCCTGTGCTTATCAGTAGTGGGATTGCACCTGTGAATAGCCAGTGTAGAGCAGCCTGGACAACAAAGCACAACACAGTTTCTTTATTATGTTGTTTTACTCATTAATTTTTATGATAATTTGATACCAGAGTGGTTAAAAATATTTATTATAATTTGTATATAGAGCAGCATGAACAACACAGCTCCATTGTATCATTACTGTAAGTTTTCTTGTGTTATTTTATTGAGTATTTTTTTTTTCAGAACTGTCTTTCTTAGATGATGTGCATCATTTTGTAAGCAAAAATAGTGATGAACATTAAAGTTACCCATTTCCCACTGACTATATACAGTAACCCATTTGTTGCTAACTACACAGTTACTATTTAAATAAAGTTTTTTTATCATTTGCCCATGAACATAATACTGTTATTATATAATGTCCAGTATGATGAAATATAAATATTCTACTAGAATTCTGTAGGCTGGTCCCATACTCGCACATTTACCACTTTTATGGCTCCAGCTTCATGCACATGTCCCATCAGATCATCAAAATAATGATTTCTGCACAGAGTATTTAAGGAGACATGGGTGCTGTTTTTCTTGTGGGCATCAGTGACTTACCAACCAGTGAAATCATGTTAGTTAGGGATGTTTTGCATGTGATGTGGTTGGAGTGAGATATGTGGATGGGGATAGAGGCAATGATGTGAGGAGAGGGATAGAGGTGAGCGGAATAGCACAAAGCAAGAGTTAGATAGTGGAGTAAGCTTTAAAAAATATATACCAGTAAAACTAATGGATGAGCGATTGTGGGGCACAGTGGCATGAGCAGTGCACATTTATATTTAGGCAGAGTATTCGCTCATAATGCAAAAAGCTATACAAAATCTAAATAAGCCATTGGCCATTAAAATATAAAGGATGTAGTTATAGTAATGGCCAGTAGATGGCATTGATAAGCTGTTTTTCTCATTGTAATGACATCACACTGAGAGAGATTCCTATGTTAGAGAGCAGGCTGTTTTCATTGCCGGGCACTGTGGTGTGTGTCTGTAATCCCAGTTACTTGGGAGGCTGAGGCTGGAGGAGTGTTTGAGTCCAGGAGTTCTGGTCCCCATTGAGCTATGTTGATTGGGTGTCCACACTAAGTTCAGCATCATTATGGTGACTCTGGGGGAGCTCAGAGCTACCAGGTTGCTTAAAAAGAGGTGACCCGGCCCAGGTTGGAAACAGAGCAGGTCAAACCCCCTGTGCTTATCAGTAGTGGGATTGCACCTGTGAATAGCCAGTGTAGAGCAGCCTGGACAACAAAGCACAACACAGTTTCTTTTTTATGTTGTTTTACTCATTAATTTTTATGATAATTTGATACCAGAGTGGTTAAAAATATTTATTATAATTTGTATATAGAGCAGCATGAACAACACAGCTCCATTGTATCATTACTGTAAGTTTTCTTGTGTTATTTTATTGAGTATTTTTTTTTTCAGAACTGTCTTTCTTAGATGATGTGCATCATTTTGTAAGCAAAAATAGTGATGAACATTAAAGTTACCCATTTCCCACTGACTATATACAGTAACCCATTTGTTGCTAACTACACAGTTACTATTTAAATAAAGTTTTTTTATCATTTGCCCATGAACATAATACTATTATTATATAATGTCCAGTATGATGAAATATAAATATTCTACTAGAATTCTGTAGGCTGGTCCCATACTCGCACATTTACCACTTTTATGGCTCCAGCTTCATGCACATGTCCCATCAGATCATCAAAATAATGACTTCTGCACAGAGTATTTAAGGAGACATGGGTGCTGTTTTTCTTGTGGGCATCAGTGACTTACCAACCAGTGAAATCATGTTAGTTAGGGATGTTTTGCATGTGATGTGGTTGGAGTGAGATATGTGGATGGGGATAGAGGCAATGATGTGAGGAGAGGGATAGAGGTGAGCGGAATAGCACAAATCAAGAGTTAGATAGTGGAGTAAGCTTTAAAAAATATATACCAGTAAAACTAATGGATGAGCGATTGTGGGGCACAGTGGCATGAGCAGTGCACATTTATATTTAGGCAGAGTATTCGCTCATAATGCAAAAGGCTATACAAAATCTAAATAAGCCATTGGCCATTAAAATATAAAGGATGTAGTTATAGTAATGGCCAGTAGATGGCATTGATAAGCTGTTTTTCTCATTGTAATGACATCACACTGAGAGAGATTCCTATGTTAGAGAGCAGGCTGTTTTCGTTGCCGGGCACTGTGGTGTGTGTCTGTAATCCCAGTTACATGGGAGGCTGAGGCTGGAGGAGTGTTTGAGTCCAGGTGTTCTGGTCACCATTGAGCTATGTTGATTGGGTGTCCACACTAAGTTCAGTGTCAATATGGTGACTCTGGGGGAGCTCAGAGCTACCAGGTTGCTTAAAAAGAGGTGAACCGGCCCAGGTTGGAAACAGAGCAGGTCAAACCCCCTGTTCTTATCAGTAGTGGGATTGCACCTGTGAATAGCCAGTGTAGAGCAACCTGGACAACAAAGCACAACACAGTTTCTTTATTATGTTGTTTTACTTATTCAGTTTTATGATAATTTGATACCAGAGTGGTTAAAAATATTTATTATAATTTGTATATAGAGCAGCATGAACATGACAGCTCCATTGTATCATTACTGTAAGTTTTCTTGTGTTATTTTATTGAGTATTTTTTTTTCAGAACTGTCTTTCTTAGATGATGTGCATCATTTCGTAAGCAAAAATAGTGATGAACATTAAAGTTACCCATTTCCCACTGACTATATACAGTAACCCATTTGTTGCTAACTACACAGTTACTATTTAAATAAAGTTTTTTTATCATTTGCCCATGAACATAATACTGTTATTATATAATGTGCAGTATGATGAAATATAAATATTCTACTAGAATTCTGTAGGCTGGTACCATACTCACACATTTACCACTTTTATGGCTCCAGCTTCATGCACATGTCCCATCAGATCATCAAAATAATGACTTCTGCACAGAATATTTAAGGAGACATGGGTGCTGTTTTTCTTGTGGGCATCAGTGACTTACCAACCAGTGAAATCATGTTAGTTAGGGATGTTTTGCATGTGATGTGGTTGGAGTGAGATATGTGGATGGGGATAGAGGCAATGATGTGAGGAGAGGGATAGAGGTGAGCGGAATAGCACAAAGCAAGAGTTAGATAGTGGAGTAAGCTTTAAAAAATATATACCAGTAAAACTAATGGATGAGCGATTGTGGGGCACAGTGGCATGAGCAGTGCACATTTATATTTAGGCAGAGTATTCGCTCATAATGCAAAAAGCTATACAAAATCTAAATAAGCCATTGGCCATTAAAATATAAAGGATGTAGTTATAGTAATGGCCAGTAGATGGCATTGATAAGCTGTTTTTCTCATTGTAATGACATCACACTGAGAGAGATTCCTATGTTAGAGAGCAGGCTGTTTTCATTGCCGGGCACTGTGGTGTGTGTCTGTAATCCCAGTTACTTGGGAGGCTGAGGCTGGAGGAGTGTTTGAGTCCAGGAGTTCTGGTCCCCATTGAGCTATGTTGATTGGGTGTCCACACTAAGTTCAGCATCATTATGGTGACTCTGCGGGAGCTCAGAGCTACCAGGTTGCTTAAAAAGAGGTGACCCGGCCCAGGTTGGAAACAGAGCAGGTCAAACCCCCTGTGCTTATCAGTAGTGGGATTGCACCTGTGAATAGCCAGTGTAGAGCAGCCTGGACAACAAAGCACAACACAGTTTCTTTTTTATGTTGTTTTACTCATTAATTTTTATGATAATTTGATACCAGAGTGGTTAAAAATATTTATTATAATTTGTATATAGAGCAGCATGAACAACACAGCTCCATTGTATCATTACTGTAAGTTTTCTTGTGTTATTTTATTGAGTATTTTTTTTTTCAGAACTGTCTTTCTTAGATGATGTGCATCATTTTGTAAGCAAAAATAGTGATGAACATTAAAGTTACCCATTTCCCACTGACTATATACAGTAACCCATTTGTTGCTAACTACACAGTTACTATTTAAATAAAGTTTTTTTATCATTTGCCCATGAACATAATACTATTATTATATAATGTCCAGTATGATGAAATATAAATATTCTACTAGAATTCTGTAGGCTGGTCCCATACTCGCACATTTACCACTTTTATGGCTCCAGCTTCATGCACATGTCCCATCAGATCATCAAAATAATGACTTCTGCACAGAGTATTTAAGGAGACATGGGTGCTGTTTTTCTTGTGGGCATCAGTGACTTACCAACCAGTGAAATCATGTTAGTTAGGGATGTTTTGCATGTGATGTGGTTGGAGTGAGATATGTGGATGGGGATAGAGGCAATGATGTGAGGAGAGGGATAGAGGTGAGCGGAATAGCACAAAGCAAGAGTTAGATAGTGGAGTAAGCTTTAAAAAATATATACCAGTAAAACTAATGGATGAGCGATTGTGGGGCACAGTGGCATGAGCAGTGCACATTTATATTTAGGCAGAGTATTCGCTCATAATGCAAAAGGCTATACAAAATCTAAATAAGCCATTGGCCATTAAAATATAAAGGATGTAGTTATAGTAATGGCCAGTAGATGGCATTGATAAGCTGTTTTTCTCATTGTAATGACATCACACTGAGAGAGATTCCTATGTTAGAGAGCAGGCTGTTTTCGTTGCCGGGCACTGTGGTGTGTGTCTGTAATCCCAGTTACATGGGAGGCTGAGGCTGGAGGAGTGTTTGAGTCCAGGTGTTCTGGTCACCATTGAGCTATGTTGATTGGGTGTCCACACTAAGTTCAGTGTCAATATGGTGACTCTGGGGGAGCTCAGAGCTACCAGGTTGCTTAAAAAGAGGTGAACCGGCCCAGGTTGGAAACAGAGCAGGTCAAACCCCCTGTTCTTATCAGTAGTGGGATTGCACCTGTGAATAGCCAGTGTAGAGCAACCTGGACAACAAAGCACAACACAGTTTCTTTATTATGTTGTTTTACTTATTCAGTTTTATGATAATTTGATACCAGAGTGGTTAAAAATATTTATTATAATTTGTATATAGAGCAGCATGAACAAGACAGCTCCATTGTATCATTACTGTAAGTTTTCTTGTGTTATTTTATTGAGTATTTTTTTTTCAGAACTGTCTTTCTTAGATGATGTGCATCATTTCGTAAGCAAAAATAGTGATGAACATTAAAGTTACCCATTTCCCACTGACTATATACAGTAACCCATTTGTTGCTAACTACACAGTTACTATTTAAATAAAGTTTTTTTATCATTTGCCCATGAACATAATACTGTTATTATATAATGTGCAGTATGATGAAATATAAATATTCTACTAGAATTCTGTAGGCTGGTACCATACTCACACATTTACCACTTTTATGGCTCCAGCTTCATGCACATGTCCCATCAGATCATCAAAATAATGACTTCTGCACAGAATATTTAAGGAGACATGGGTGCTGTTTTTCTTGTGGGCATCAGTGACTTACCAACCAGTGAAATCATGTTAGTTAGGGATGTTTTGCATGTGATGTGGTTGGAGTGAGATATGTGGATGGGGATAGAGGCAATGATGTGAGGAGAGGGATAGAGGTGAGCGGAATAGCACAAAGCAAGAGTTAGATAGTGGAATAAGCTTTAAAAAATATATAACAGTAAAACTAATGGATGAGCGATTGTGGGGCACAGTGGCATGAGCAGTGCACATTTATATTTAGGCAGAGTATTCGCTCATAATGCAAAAGGCTATACAAAATCTAAATAAGCCATTGGCCATTAAAATATAAAGGATGTAGTTATAGTAATGGCCAGTAGATGGCAGTGATAAGCTGTTTTTCTCATTGTAATGACATCACACTGAGAGAGATTCCTATGTTAGAGAGCAGGCTGTTTTCGTTGCCGGACACTGTGGTGTGTGTCTGTAATCCCAGTTACATGGGAGGCTGAGGCTGGAGGAGTGTTTGAGTCCTGGTGTTCTGGTCCCCATTGAGCTATGTTGATTGGGTGTCCACACTAAGTTCAGCGTCAATATGGTGACTCTGGGGGAGCTCAGAGCTACCAGGTTGCTTAAAAAGAGGTGAACCGGCCCAGGTTGGAAACAGAGCAGGTCAAACCCCCTGTGCTTATCAGTAGTGGGATTGCACCTGTGAATAGCCAGTGTAGAGCAGCCTGGACAACAAAGCACAACACAGTTTCTTTACTATGTTGTTTTACTCATTCATTTTTATGATAATTTGATACCAGAGTGGTTAAAAATATTTATTATAATTTGTATATAGAGCAGCATGAACAACACAGCTCCATTGTATCATTACTGTAAGTTTTCTTGTGTTATTTTATTGAGTATTTTTTTTTTCAGAACTGTCTTTCTTAGATGATGTGCATCATTTTGTAAGCAAAAATAGTGATGAACATTAAAGTTACCCATTTCCCACTGACTATATACAGTAACCCATTTGTTGCTAACTACACAGTTACTATTTAAATAAAGTTTTTTTATCATTTGCCCATGAACATAATACTGTTATTATATAATGTCCAGTATGATGAAATATAAATATTCTACTAGAATTCTGTAGGCTGGTCCCATACTCGCACATTTACCACTTTTATGGCTCCAGCTTCATGCACATGTCCCATCAGATCATCAAAATAATGACTTCTGCACAGAGTATTTAAGGAGACATGGGTGCTGTTTTTCTTGTGGGCATCAGTGACTTACCAACCAGTAAAATAATGTTAGTTAGGGATGTTTTGCATGTGATGTGGTTGGAGTGAGATATGTGGATGGGGATAGAGGCAATGATGTGAGGAGAGGGATAGAGGTGAGCGGAATAGCACAAAGCAAGAGTTAGATAGTGGAATAAGCTTTAAAAAATATATACCAGTAAAACTAATGGATGAGCGATTGTGGGGCACAGTGGCATGAGCAGTGCACATTTATATTTAGGCAGAGTATTCGCTCATAATGCTAAAGGCTATACAAAATCTAAATAAGCCATTGGCCATTAAAATATAAAGGATGTAGTTATAGTAATGGCCAGTAGATGGCATTGATAAGCTGTTTTTCTCATTGTAATGACATCACACTGAGAGAGATTCCTATGTTAGAGAGCAGGCTGTTTTCATTGCCGGGCGCTGTGGTGTGTGTCTGTAATCCCAGTTACTTGGGAGGCTGAGGCTGGAGGAGTGTTTGAGTCCAGGAGTTCTGGTCCCCATTGAGCTATGTTGATTGGGTGTCCACACTAAGTTCAGCATCAATATGGTGACTCTGGGGGAGCTCAGAGCTACCAGGTTGCTTAAAAAGAGGTGAACCGGCCCAGGTTGGAAACAGAGCAGATCAAACCCCCTGTGCTTATCAGTAGTGGGATTGCACCTGTGAATAGCCAGTGTAGAGCAGCCTGGACAACAAAGCACAACACAGTTTCTTTATTATGTTGTTTTACTCATTAATTTTTATGATAATTTGATACCAGAGTGGTTAAAAATATTTATTATAATTTGTATATAGAGCAGCATGAACAACACAGCTCCATTGTATCATTACTGTAAGTTTTCTTGTGTTATTTTATTGAGTATTTTTTTTTTCAGAACTGTCTTTCTTAGATGATGTGCATCATTTTGTAAGCAAAAATAGTGATGAACATTAAAGTTACCCATTTCCCACTGACTATATACAGTAACCCATTTGTTGCTAACTACACAGTTACTATTTAAATAAAGTTTTTTTATCATTTGCCCATGAACATAATACTGTTATTATATAATGTCCAGTATGATGAAATATAAATATTCTACTAGAATTCTGTAGGCTGGTCCCATACTCGCACATTTACCACTTTTATGGCTCCAGCTTCATGCACATGTCCCATCAGATCATCAAAATAATGACTTCTGCACAGAGTATTTAAGGAGACATGGGTGCTGTTTTTCTTGTGGGCATCAGTGACTTACCAACCAGTGAAATCATGTTAGTTAGGGATGTTTTGCATGTGATGTGGTTGGAGTGAGATATGTGGATGGGGATAGAGGCAATGATGTGAGGAGAGGGATAGAGGTGAGCGGAATAGCACAAAGCAAGAGTTAGATAGTGGAGTAAGCTTTAAAAAATATATACCAGTAAAACTAATGGATGAGCGATTGTGGAGCACAGTGGCATGAGCAGTGCACATTTATATTTAGGCAGAGTATTCGCTCATAATGCAAAAGGCTATACAAAATCTAAATAAGCCATTGGCCATTAAAATATAAAGGATGTAGTTATAGTAATGGCCAGTAGATGGCAGTGATAAGCTGTTTTTCTCATTGTAATGACATCACACTGAGAGAGATTCCTATGTTAGAGAGCAGGCTGTTTTCGTTGCCGGACACTGTGGTGTGTGTCTGTAATCCCAGTTACTTGGGAGGCTGAGGCTGGAGGAGTGTTTGAGTCCAGGTGTTCTGGTCCCCATTGAGCTATGTTGATTGGGTGTCCACACTATGTTCAGCGTCAATATGGTGACTCTGGGGGAGCTCAGAGCTACCAGGTTGCTTAAAAAGAGGTGACCCGTCCCAGGTTGGAAACAGAGCAGGTCAAACCCCCTGTGCTTATCAGTAGTGGGATAGCACCTGTGAATAGCCAGTGTAGAGCAGCCTGGACAATAAAGCACAACACAGTTTCTTTATTATGTTGTTTTACTCATTAATTTTTATGATAATTTGATACCAGAGTGGTAAAAAATATTTATTATAATTTGTATATAGAGCAGCATGAACAACACATCTCCATTGTATCATTACTGTAAGTTTTCTTGTTTTATATTATTGAGTATTTTTTTTTTCAGAACTGTCATTCTTAGATGATGTGCATCATTTTGTAAGCAAAAATAATGATGAACATTAAAGTTACCCATTTCCCACTGACTATATACAGTAACCCATTTGTTGCTAACTACACAGTTACTATTTAAATAAAGTTTTTTTATCATTTGCCCATGAACATAATACTGTTATTATATAATGTCCATTATGATGAAATATAAATATTCTACTAGAATTCTGTAGGCTGGTCCCATACTCGCACATTTACCACTTTTATGGCTCCAGCTTCATGCACATGTCCCATCAGATCATCAAAATAATGACTTCTGCACAGAGTATTTAAGGAGACATGGGTGCTGTTTTTCTTGTGGGCATCAGTGACTTACCAACCAGTGAAATCATGTTAGTTAGGGATGTTTTGCATGTGATGTGGTTGGAGTGAGATATGTGGATGGGGATAGAGGCAATGATGTGAGGAGAGGGATAGAGGTGAGCGGAATAGCACAAAGCAAGAGTTAGATAGTGGAATAAGCGTTAAAAAATATATACCAGTAAAACTAATGGATGAGCGATTGTGGGGCACAGTGGCATGAGCAGTGCACATTTATATTTAGGCAGAGTATTCGCTCATAATGCAAAAGGCTATACAAAATCTAAATAAGCCATTGGCCATTAAAATATAAAGGATGTAGTTATAGTAATGGCCAGTAGATGGCATTGATAAGCTGTTTTTCTCATTGTAATGACATCACACTGAGAGAGATTCCTATGTTAGAGAGCAGGCTGTTTTCCTTGCCGGGCACTGTGGTGTGTGTCTGTAATCCCAGTTACTTGGGAGGCTGAGGCTGGAGGAGTGTTTGAGTCCAGGAGTTCTGGTCCCCATTGAGCTATGTTGATTGGGTGTCCACACTAAGTTCAGCATCAATATTGTGACTCTGGGAGAGCTCAGAGCTACCAGGTTGCTTAAAAAGAGGTGAACCGGCCCCGGTTGGAAACAGAGCAGTTCAAACCCCCTGTGCTTATCAGTAGTGGGATTGCACCTGTGAATAGCCAGTGTAGAGCAGCCTGGACAACAAAGCACAACACAGTTTCTTTATTATGTTGTTTTACTCATTCATTTTTATGATAATTTGATACCAGCGTGGTTAAAAATATTTATTATAATTTGTATATAGAGCAGCATGAACAACACAGCTCCATTGTATCATTACTGTAAGTTTTCTAGTTTTATATTATTGAGTATTTTTTTTTCAGAACTGTCATTCTTAGATGATGTGCATCATTTTGTAAGCAAAAATAATGATAAACATTAAAGTTACCCATTTCCCACTGACTATATACAGTAACCCATTTGTTGCTATCTACAGTTACTATTTAAATAAAGGTTTTTTATCATTTGCCCATGAACATAATACTGTTATTATATAATGTCCAATATGATGAAATATAAATATTCTACTAGAATTCTTTAGGCTGGTCCCATACTCGCACATTTACCACTTTTATGGCTCCAGCTTCATGCACATGTCCCATCAGATCATCAAAATAATGACTTCTGCACAGAGTGTTTAAGGAGACATAGGTGCTGTTCTTCTTGTGGGCATCAGTGACTTGCCAACCAGTGAAATCATGTTAGTTAGGGATGTTTTGCATGTGATGTGGGTGGAGTGAGATATGTGGATGGGGATAGAGGCAATGATGCGAGGAGAGGGATAGAGGTGAGCGGAATAGCACAAAGCAAGAGTTAGATAGTGGAATAAGCTTTAAAAAATATATACCAGTAAAACTAATGGATGAGCGATTGTGGGGCACAGTGGCATGAGCAGTGCACATTTATATTTAGGCAGAGTATTCGCTCATAATGCAAAAGGCTATACAAAATCTAAATAAGCCATTGGCCATTAAAATATTAAGGATGTAGTTATAGTAATGGCCAGTAGATGGCATTGATAAGCTGTTTTTCTCATTGTAATGACATCACACTGAGAGAGATTCCTATGTTAGAGAGCAGGCTGTTTTCCTTGCCGGGCACTGTGGTGTGTGTCTGTAATCCCAGTTACTTGGGAGGCTGAGGCTGGAGGAGTGTTTGAGTCCAGGAGTTCTGGTCCCCATTGAGCTATGTTGATTGGGTGTCCACACTAAGTTCAGCATCAATATTGTGACTCTGGGAGAGCTCAGAGCTACCAGGTTGCTTAAAAAGTGGTGAACCGGCCCCGGTTGGAAACAGAGCAGTTCAAACCCCCTGTGCTTATCAGTAGTGGGATTGCACCTGTGAATAGCCAGTGTAGAGCAGCCTGGACAACAAAGCACAACACAGTTTCTTTATTATGTTGTTTTACTCATTCATTTTTATGATAATTTGATACCAGCGTGGTTAAAAATATTTATTATAATTTGTATATAGAGCAGCATGAACAACACAGCTCCATTGTATCATTACTGTAAGTTTTCTTGTTTTATATTATTGAGTATTTTTTTTTCAGAACTGTCATTCTTAGATGATGTGCATCATTTTGTAAGCAAAAATAATGATAAACATTAAAGTTACCCATTTCCCACTGACTATATACAGTAACCCATTTGTTGCTATCTACAGTTACTATTTAAATAAAGGTTTTTTATCATTTGCCCATGAACATAATACTGTTATTATATAATGTCCAGTATGATGAAATATAAATATTCTACTAGAATTCTTTAGGCTGGTCCCATACTCGCACATTTACCACTTTTATGGCTCCAGCTTCATGCACATGTCCCATCAGATCATCAAAATAATGACTTCTGCACAGAGTGTTTAAGGAGACATAGGTGCTGTTCTTCTTGTGGGCATCAGTGACTTGCCAACCAGTGAAATCATGTTAGTTAGGGATGTTTTGCATGTGATGTGGGTGGAGTGAGATATGTGGATGGGGATAGAGGCAATGATGTGAGGAGAGGGATAGAGGTGAGCGGAATAGCACAAAGCAAGAGTTAGATAGTGGAATAAGCTTTAAAAAATATATACCAGTAAAACTAATGGATGAGCGATTGTTGGGCACAGTGGAATGAGCAGTGCACATTTATATTTAGGCAGAGTATTCGCTCATAATGCAAAAGGCTATACAAAATCTAAATAAGCCATTGGCCATTAAAATATAATGGATGTAGTTATAGTAATGGCCAGTAGATGGCATTGATAAGCTGTTTTTCTCATTGTAATGACATCACACTGAGAGAGATTCCTATGTTAGAGAGCAGGCTGTTTTCATTGCCGGGCGCTGTGGTGTGTGTCTGTAATCCCAGTTACTTGGGAGGCTGAAGCTGGAGGAGTGTTTGAGTCCAGGAGTTCTGGTCCCCATTGAGCTATGTTGATTGGGTGTCCACACTAAGTTCAGCATCAATATGGTGACTCTGGGGGAGCTCAGAGCTACCAGGTTGCTTAAAAAGAGGTGAACCGGCCCAGGTTGGAAACAGAGCAGATCAAACTCCCTGTGCTTATCAGTAGTGGGATTGCACCTGTGAATAGCCAGTGTAGAGCAGCCTGGACAACAAAGCACAACACAGTTTCTTTATTATGTTGTTTTACTCATTAATTTTTATGATAATTTGATACCAGAGTGGTTAAAAATATTTATTATAATTTGTATATAGAGCAGCATGAACAACACAGCTCCATTGTATCATTACTGTAAGTTTTCTTGTGTTATTTTATTGAGTATTTTTTTTTTCAGAACTGTCTTTCTTAGATGATGTGCATCATTTTGTAAGCAAAAATAGTGATGAACATTAAAGTTACCCATTTCCCACTGACTATATACAGTAACCCATTTGTTGCTAACTACACAGTTACTATTTAAATAAAGTTTTTTTATCATTTGCCCATGAACATAATACTGTTATTATATAATGTCCAGTATGATGAAATATAAATATTCTACTAGAATTCTGTAGGCTGGTCCCATACTCGCACATTTACCACTTTTATGGCTCCAGCTTCATGCACATGTCCCATCAGATCATCAAAATAATGACTTCTGCACAGAGTATTTAAGGAGACATGGGTGCTGTTTTTCTTGTGGGCATCAGTGACTTACCAACCAGTGAAATCATGTTAGTTAGGGATGTTTTGCATGTGATGTGGTTGGAGTGAGATATGTGGATGGGGATAGAGGCAATGATGTGAGGAGAGGGATAGAGGTGAGCGGAATAGCACAAAGCAAGAGTTAGATAGTGGAATAAGCTTTAAAAAATATATACCAGTAAAACTAATGGATGAGCGATTGTGGGGCACAGTGGCATGAGCAGTGCACATTTATATTTAGGCAGAGTATTCGCTCATAATGCAAAAGGCTATACAAAATCTAAATAAGCCATTGGCCATTAAAATATAAAGGATGTAGTTATAGTAATGGCCAGTAGATGGCATTGATAAGCTGTTTTTCTCATTGTAATGACATCACACTGAGAGAGATTCCTATGTTAGAGAGCAGGCTGTTTTCGTTGCCGGGCACTGTGGTGTGTGTCTGTAATCCCAGTTACTTGGGAGGCTGAGGCTAGAGGAGTGTTTGAGTCCAGGAGTTCTGGTCCCCATTGAGCTATGTTGATTGGGTGTCCACACTAAGTTCAGCATCAATATTGTGACTCTGGGAGAGCTCAGAGCTACCAGGTTGCTTAAAAAGAGGTGAACCAGCCCCGGTTGGAAACAGAGCAGTTCAAACCCCCTGTGCTTATCAGTAGTGGGATTGCACCTGTGAATAGCCAGTGTAGAGCAGCCTGGACAACAAAGCACAACACAGTTTCTTTATTATGTTGTTTTACTCATTCATTTTTATGATAATTTGATACCAGCGTGGTTAAAAATATTTATTATAATTTGTATATAGAGCAGCATGAACAACACAGCTCCATTGTATCATTACTGTAAGTTTTCTTGTTTTATATTATTGAGTATTTTTTTTTCAGAACTGTCATTCTTAGATGATGTGCATCATTTTGTAAGCAAAAATAATGATAAACATTAAAGTTACCCATTTCCCACTGACTATATACAGTAACCCATTTGTTGCTATCTACAGTTACTATTTAAATAAAGGTTTTTTATCATTTGCCCATGAACATAATACTGTTATTATATAATGTCCAGTATGATGAAATATAAATATTCTACTAAAATTCTTTAGGCTGGTCCCATACTCGCACATTTACCACTTTTATGGCTCCAGCTTCATGCACATGTCCCATCAGATCATCAAAATAATGACTTCTGCACAGAGTGTTTAAGGAGACATAGGTGCTGTTCTTCTTGTGGGCATCAGTGACTTGCCAACCAGTGAAATCATGTTAGTTAGGGATGTTTTGCATGTGATGTGGGTGGAGTGAGATATGTGGATGGGGATAGAGGCAATGATGCGAGGAGAGGGATAGAGGTGAGCGGAATAGCACAAAGCAAGAGTTAGATAGTGGAATAAGCTTTAAAAAATATATACCAGTAAAACTAATGGATGAGCGATTGTGGGGCACAGTGGCATGAGCAGTGCACATTTATATTTAGGCAGAGTATTCGCTCATAATGCAAAAGGCTATACAAAATCTAAATAAGCCATTGGCCATTAAAATATAAAGGATGTAGTTATAGTAATGGCCAGTAGATGGCATTGATAAGCTGTTTTTCTCATTGTAATGACATCACACTGAGAGAGATTCCTATGTTAGAGAGCAGGCTGTTTTCCTTGCTGGGCACTGTGGTGTGTGTCTGTAATCCCAGTTACTTGGGAGGCTGAGGCTGGAGGAGTGTTTGAGTCCAGGAGTTCTGGTCCCCATTGAGCTATGTTGATTGGGTGTCCACACTAAGTTCAGCATCAATATTGTGACTCTGGGAGAGCTCAGAGCTACCAGGTTGCTTAAAAAGTGGTGAACCGGCCCCGGTTGGAAACAGAGCAGTTCAAACCCCCTGTGCTTATCAGTAGTGGGATTGCACCTGTGAATAGCCAGTGTAGAGCAGCCTGGACAACAAAGCACAACACAGTTTCTTTATTATGTTGTTTTACTCATTCATTTTTATGATAATTTGATACCAGCGTGGTTAAAAATATTTATTATAATTTGTATATAGAGCAGCATGAACAACACAGCTCCATTGTATCATTACTGTAAGTTTTCTTGTTTTATATTATTGAGTATTTTTTTTTCAGAACTGTCATTCTTAGATGATGTGCATCATTTTGTAAGCAAAAATAATGATAAACATTAAAGTTACCCATTTCCCACTGACTATGTACAGTAACCCATTTGTTGCTATCTACAGTTACTATTTAAATAAAGGTTTTTTATCATTTGCCCATGAACATAATACTGTTATTATATAATGTCCAGTATGATGAAATATAAATATTCTACTAGAATTCTTTAGGCTGGTCCCATACTCGCACATTTACCACTTTTATGGCTCCAGCTTCATGCACATGTCCCATCAGATCATCAAAATAATGACTTCTGCACAGAGTGTTTAAGGAGACATAGGTGCTGTTCTTCTTGTGGGCATCAGTGACTTGCCAACCAGTGAAATCATGTTAGTTAGGGATGTTTTGCATGTGATGTGGGTGGAGTGAGATATGTGGATGGGGATAGAGGCAATGATGTGAGGAGAGGGATAGAGGTGAGCGGAATAGCACAAAGCAAGAGTTAGATAGTGGAATAAGCTTTAAAAAATATATACCAGTAAAACTAATGGATGAGCGATTGTTGGGCACAGTGGAATGAGCAGTGCACATTTATATTTAGGCAGAGTATTCGCTCATAATGCAAAAGGCTATACAAAATCTAAATAAGCCATTGGCCATTAAAATATAATGGATGTAGTTATAGTAATGGCCAGTAGATGGCATTGATAAGCTGTTTTTCTCATTGTAATGACATCACACTGAGAGAGATTCCTATGTTAGAGAGCAGGCTGTTTTCCTTGCTGGGCATTGTAGTGTGTGTCTGTAATCCCAGCTATTTGGGAGGCTGAGGCTGAAGGAGTGTTTGAGTCCAGGAGTTCTGGTCCCCATTGAGCTATGTTGATTGGGTGTCCACACTAAGTTTAGCATCAATATGGTGACTCTGGGGGAGCTCAGAGCTACCAGGTTGCTTAAAAAGAGGTGAACCGGCCCAGGTTGGAAACAGAGCAGGTCAAACCCCCTGTGCTTATCAGTAGTGGGATTGCACCTGTGAATAGCCAGTGTAGAGCAACCTGGACAACAAAGCACAACAGAGTTTCTTTATTATGTTGTTTTACTCATTCATTTTTATGATAATTTGAGACCAGAGTGGTAAAAAATATTTATTATAATTTGTATATAGAGCAGCATGAACAACACAGCTCCATTGTATCATTACTGTAAGTTTTATTGTTTTAAATTATTGAGTATTTTTTCTTCAGAACTGTCATTCTTAGATGATGTGCATCATTTTGTAAGCAAAAATAATGATGAACATTAAAGTTACCCATTTCCCACTGACTATATACAGTAACCCATTTGTTGCTAACTACACAGTTACTATTTAAATAAAGTTTTTTTATCATTTGCCCATGAACATAATACTGTTATTATATAATGTCCAGTATGATGAAATATAAATATTCTACTAGAATTCTGTAGGCTGGTCCCATACTCGCACATTTACCACTTTTATGGCTCCAGCTTCATGCACATGTCCCATCAGATCATCAAAATAATGACTTCTGCACAGAGTATTTAAGGAGACATGGGTGCTGTTTTTCTTGTGGGCATCAGTGACTTACCAACCAGTGAAATCATGTTAGTTAGGGATGTTTTGCATGTGATGTGGTTGGAGTGAGATATGTGGATGGGGATAGAGGCAATGATGTGAGGAGAGGGATAGAGGTGAGCGGAATAGCACAAAGCAAGAGTTAGATAGTGGAGTAAGCTTTAAAAAATATATACCAGTAAAACTAATGGATGAGCGATTGTGGAGCACAGTGGCATGAGCAGTGCACATTTATATTTAGGCAGAGTATTCGCTCATAATGCAAAAGGCTATACAAAATCTAAATAAGCCATTGGCCATTAAAATATAAAGGATGTAGTTATAGTAATGGCCAGTAGATGGCAGTGATAAGCTGTTTTTCTCATTGTAATGACATCACACTGAGAGAGATTCCTATGTTAGAGAGCAGGCTGTTTTCGTTGCCGGACACTGTGGTGTGTGTCTGTAATCCCAGTTACATGGGAGGCTGAGGCTGGAGGAGTGTTTGAGTCCAGGTGTTCTGGTCCCCATTGAGCTATGTTGATTGGGTGTCCACACTATGTTCAGCGTCAATATGGTGACTCTGGGGGAGCTCAGAGCTACCAGGTTGCTTAAAAAGAGGTGACCCGCCCCAGGTTGGAAACAGAGCAGGTCAAACCCCCTGTGCTTATCAGTAGTGGGATAGCACCTGTGAATAGCCAGTGTAGAGCAGCCTGGACAATAAAGCACAACACAGTTTCTTTATTATGTTGTTTTACTCATTAATTTTTATGATAATTTGATACCAGAGTGGTAAAAAATATTTATTATAATTTGTATATAGAGCAGCATGAACAACACATCTCCATTGTATCATTACTGTAAGTTTTCTTGTTTTATATTATTGAATATTTTTTTTTTCAGAACTGTCATTCTTAGATGATGTGCATCATTTTGTAAGCAAAAATAATGATGAACATTAAAGTTACCCATTTCCCACTGACTATATACAGTAACCCATTTGTTGCTAACTACACAGTTACTATTTAAATAAAGTTTTTTTATCATTTGCCCATGAACATAATACTGTTATTATATAATGTCCATTATGATGAAATATAAATATTCTACTAGAATTCTGTAGGCTGGTCCCATACTCGCACATTTACCACTTTTATGGCTCCAGCTTCATGCACATGTCCCATCAGATCATCAAAATAATGACTTCTGCACAGAGTATTTAAGGAGACATGGGTGCTGTTTTTCTTGTGGGCATCAGTGACTTACCAACCAGTGAAATCATGTTAGTTAGGGATGTTTTGCATGTGATGTGGTTGGAGTGAGATATGTGGATGGGGATAGAGGCAATGATGTGAGGAGAGGGATAGAGGTGAGCGGAATAGCACAAAGCAAGAGTTAGATAGTGGAATAAGCGTTAAAAAATATATACCAGTAAAACTAATGGATGAGCGATTGTGGGGCACAGTGGCATGAGCAGTGCACATTTATATTTAGGCAGAGTATTCGCTCATAATGCAAAAGGCTATACAAAATCTAAATAAGCCATTGGCCATTAAAATATAAAGGATGTAGTTATAGTAATGGCCAGTAGATGGCATTGATAAGCTGTTTTTCTCATTGTAATGACATCACACTGAGAGAGATTCCTATGTTAGAGAGCAGGCTGTTTTCCTTGCCGGGCACTGTGGTGTGTGTCTGTAATCCCAGTTACTTGGGAGGCTGAGGCTGGAGGAGTGTTTGAGTCCAGGAGTTCTGGTCCCCATTGAGCTATGTTGATTGGGTGTCCACACTAAGTTCAGCATCAATATTGTGACTCTGGGAGAGCTCAGAGCTACCAGGTTGCTTAAAAAGAGGTGAACCGGCCCCGGTTGGAAACAGAGCAGTTCAAACCCCCTGTGCTTATCAGTAGTGGGATTGCACCTGTGAATAGCCAGTGTAGAGCAGCCTGGACAACAAAGCACAACACAGTTTCTTTATTATGTTGTTTTACTCATTCATTTTTATGATAATTTGATACCAGCGTGGTTAAAAATATTTATTATAATTTGTATATAGAGCAGCATGAACAACACAGCTCCATTGTATCATTACTGTAAGTTTTCTAGTTTTATATTATTGAGTATTTTTTTTTCAGAACTGTCATTCTTAGATGATGTGCATCATTTTGTAAGCAAAAATAATGATAAACATTAAAGTTACCCATTTCCCACTGACTATATACAGTAACCCATTTGTTGCTATCTACAGTTACTATTTAAATAAAGGTTTTTTATCATTTGCCCATGAACATAATACTGTTATTATATAATGTCCAATATGATGAAATATAAATATTCTACTAGAATTCTTTAGGCTGGTCCCATACTCGCACATTTACCACTTTTATGGCTCCAGCTTCATGCACATGTCCCATCAGATCATCAAAATAATGACTTCTGCACAGAGTGTTTAAGGAGACATAGGTGCTGTTCTTCTTGTGGGCATCAGTGACTTGCCAACCAGTGAAATCATGTTAGTTAGGGATGTTTTGCATGTGATGTGGGTGGAGTGAGATATGTGGATGGGGATAGAGGCAATGATGCGAGGAGAGGGATAGAGGTGAGCGGAATAGCACAAAGCAAGAGTTAGATAGTGGAATAAGCTTTAAAAAATATATACCAGTAAAACTAATGGATGAGCGATTGTGGGGCACAGTGGCATGAGCAGTGCACATTTATATTTAGGCAGAGTATTCGCTCATAATGCAAAAGGCTATACAAAATCTAAATAAGCCATTGGCCATTAAAATATTAAGGATGTAGTTATAGTAATGGCCAGTAGATGGCATTGATAAGCTGTTTTTCTCATTGTAATGACATCACACTGAGAGAGATTCCTATGTTAGAGAGCAGGCTGTTTTCCTTGCCGGGCACTGTGGTGTGTGTCTGTAATCCCAGTTACTTGGGAGGCTGAGGCTGGAGGAGTGTTTGAGTCCAGGAGTTCTGGTCCCCATTGAGCTATGTTGATTGGGTGTCCACACTAAGTTCAGCATCAATATTGTGACTCTGGGAGAGCTCAGAGCTACCAGGTTGCTTAAAAAGTGGTGAACCGGCCCCGGTTGGAAACAGAGCAGTTCAAACCCCCTGTGCTTATCAGTAGTGGGATTGCACCTGTGAATAGCCAGTGTAGAGCAGCCTGGACAACAAAGCACAACACAGTTTCTTTATTATGTTGTTTTACTCATTCATTTTTATGATAATTTGATACCAGCGTGGTTAAAAATATTTATTATAATTTGTATATAGAGCAGCATGAACAACACAGCTCCATTGTATCATTACTGTAAGTTTTCTTGTTTTATATTATTGAGTATTTTTTTTTCAGAACTGTCATTCTTAGATGATGTGCATCATTTTGTAAGCAAAAATAATGATAAACATTAAAGTTACCCATTTCCCACTGACTATATACAGTAACCCATTTGTTGCTATCTACAGTTACTATTTAAATAAAGGTTTTTTATCATTTGCCCATGAACATAATACTGTTATTATATAATGTCCAGTATGATGAAATATAAATATTCTACTAGAATTCTTTAGGCTGGTCCCATACTCGCACATTTACCACTTTTATGGCTCCAGCTTCATGCACATGTCCCATCAGATCATCAAAATAATGACTTCTGCACAGAGTATTTAAGGAGACATGGGTGCTGTTTTTCTTGTGGGCATCAGTGACTTACCAACCAGTGAAATCATGTTAGTTAGGGATGTTTTGCATGTGATGTGGTTGGAGTGAGATATGTGGATGGGGATAGAGGCAATGATGTGAGGAGAGGGATAGAGGTGAGCGGAATAGCACAAAGCAAGAGTTAGATAGTGGAGTAAGCTTTAAAAAATATATACCAGTAAAACTAATGGATGAGCGATTGTGGAGCACAGTGGCATGAGCAGTGCACATTTATATTTAGGCAGAGTATTCGCTCATAATGCAAAAGGCTATACAAAATCTAAATAAGCCATTGGCCATTAAAATATAAAGGATGTAGTTATAGTAATGGCCAGTAGATGGCAGTGATAAGCTGTTTTTCTCATTGTAATGACATCACACTGAGAGAGATTCCTATGTTAGAGAGCAGGCTGTTTTCGTTGCCGGACACTGTGGTGTGTGTCTGTAATCCCAGTTACATGGGAGGCTGAGGCTGGAGGAGTGTTTGAGTCCAGGTGTTCTGGTCCCCATTGAGCTATGTTGATTGGGTGTCCACACTATGTTCAGCGTCAATATGGTGACTCTGGGGGAGCTCAGAGCTACCAGGTTGCTTAAAAAGAGGTGACCCGCCCCAGGTTGGAAACAGAGCAGGTCAAACCCCCTGTGCTTATCAGTAGTGGGATAGCACCTGTGAATAGCCGGTGTAGAGCAGCCTGGACAATAAAGCACAACACAGTTTCTTTATTATGTTGTTTTACTCATTAATTTTTATGATAATTTGATACCAGAGTGGTAAAAAATATTTATTATAATTTGTATATAGAGCAGCATGAACAACACATCTCCATTGTATCATTACTGTAAGTTTTCTTGTTTATATTATTGAGTATTTTTTTTTCAGAACTGTCATTCTTAGATGATGTGCATCATTTTGTAAGCAAAAATAATGATGAACATTAAAGTTACCCATTTCCCACTGACTATATACAGTAACCCATTTGTTGCTAACTACACAGTTACTATTTAAATAAAGTTTTTTATATCATTTGCCCATGAACATAATACTGTTATTATATAATGTCCATTATGATGAAATATAAATATTCTACTAGAATTCTGTAGGCTGGTCCCATACTCGCACATTTACCACTTTTATGGCTCCAGCTTCATGCACATGTCCCATCAGATCATCAAAATAATGACTTCTGCACAGAGTATTTAAGGAGACATGGGTGCTGTTTTTCTTGTGGGCATCAGTGACTTACCAACCAGTGAAATCATGTTAGTTAGGGATGTTTTGCATGTGATGTGGTTGGAGTGAGATATGTGGATGGGGATAGAGGCAATGATGTGAGGAGAGGGATAGAGGTGAGCGGAATAGCACAAAGCAAGAGTTAGATAGTGGAATAAGCTTTAAAAAATATATACCAGTAAAACTAATGGATGAGCGATTGTGGGGCACAGTGGCATGAGCAGTGCACATTTATATTTAGGCAGAGTATTCGCTCATAATGCAAAAGGCTATACAAAATCTAAATAAGCCATTGGCCATTAAAATATAAAGGATGTAGTTATAGTAATGGCCAGTAGATGGCATTGATAAGCTGTTTTTCTCATTGTAATGACATCACACTGAGAGAGATTCCTATGTTAGAGAGCAGGCTGTTTTCGTTGCCGGGCACTGTGGTGTGTGTCTGTAATCCCAGTTACTTGGGAGGCTGAGGCTGGAGGAGTGTTTGAGTCCAGGAGTTCTGGTCCCCATTGAGCTATGTTGATTGGGTGTCCACACTAAGTTCAGCATCAATATTGTGACTCTGGGAGAGCTCAGAGCTACCAGGTTGCTTAAAAAGAGGTGAACCAGCCCCGGTTGGAAACAGAGCAGTTCAAACCCCCTGTGCTTATCAGTAGTGGGATTGCACCTGTGAATAGCCAGTGTAGAGCAGCCTGGACAACAAAGCACAACACAGTTTCTTTATTATGTTGTTTTACTCATTCATTTTTATGATAATTTGATACCAGCGTGGTTAAAAATATTTATTATAATTTGTATATAGAGCAGCATGAACAACACAGCTCCATTGTATCATTACTGTAAGTTTTCTTGTTTTATATTATTGAGTATTTTTTTTTCAGAACTGTCATTCTTAGATGATGTGCATCATTTTGTAAGCAAAAATAATGATAAACATTAAAGTTACCCATTTCCCACTGACTATATACAGTAACCCATTTGTTGCTATCTACAGTTACTATTTAAATAAAGGTTTTTTATCATTTGCCCATGAACATAATACTGTTATTATATAATGTCCAGTATGATGAAATATAAATATTCTACTAAAATTCTTTAGGCTGGTCCCATACTCGCACATTTACCACTTTTATGGCTCCAGCTTCATGCACATGTCCCATCAGATCATCAAAATAATGACTTCTGCACAGAGTGTTTAAGGAGACATAGGTGCTGTTCTTCTTGTGGGCATCAGTGACTTGCCAACCAGTGAAATCATGTTAGTTAGGGATGTTTTGCATGTGATGTGGGTGGAGTGAGATATGTGGATGGGGATAGAGGCAATGATGCGAGGAGAGGGATAGAGGTGAGCGGAATAGCACAAAGCAAGAGTTAGATAGTGGAATAAGCTTTAAAAAATATATACCAGTAAAACTAATGGATGAGCGATTGTGGGGCACAGTGGCATGAGCAGTGCACATTTATATTTAGGCAGAGTATTCGCTCATAATGCAAAAGGCTATACAAAATCTAAATAAGCCATTGGCCATTAAAATATAAAGGATGTAGTTATAGTAATGGCCAGTAGATGGCATTGATAAGCTGTTTTTCTCATTGTAATGACATCACACTGAGAGAGATTCCTATGTTAGAGAGCAGGCTGTTTTCCTTGCTGGGCACTGTGGTGTGTGTCTGTAATCCCAGTTACTTGGGAGGCTGAGGCTGGAGGAGTGTTTGAGTCCAGGAGTTCTGGTCCCCATTGAGCTATGTTGATTGGGTGTCCACACTAAGTTCAGCATCAATATTGTGACTCTGGGAGAGCTCAGAGCTACCAGGTTGCTTAAAAAGTGGTGAACCGGCCCCGGTTGGAAACAGAGCAGTTCAAACCCCCTGTGCTTATCAGTAGTGGGATTGCACCTGTGAATAGCCAGTGTAGAGCAGCCTGGACAACAAAGCACAACACAGTTTCTTTATTATGTTGTTTTACTCATTCATTTTTATGATAATTTGATACCAGCGTGGTTAAAAATATTTATTATAATTTGTATATAGAGCAGCATGAACAACACAGCTCCATTGTATCATTACTGTAAGTTTTCTTGTTTTATATTATTGAGTATTTTTTTTTCAGAACTGTCATTCTTAGATGATGTGCATCATTTTGTAAGCAAAAATAATGATAAACATTAAAGTTACCCATTTCCCACTGACTATGTACAGTAACCCATTTGTTGCTATCTACAGTTACTATTTAAATAAAGGTTTTTTATCATTTGCCCATGAACATAATACTGTTATTATATAATGTCCAGTATGATGAAATATAAATATTCTACTAGAATTCTTTAGGCTGGTCCCATACTCGCACATTTACCACTTTTATGGCTCCAGCTTCATGCACATGTCCCATCAGATCATCAAAATAATGACTTCTGCACAGAGTGTTTAAGGAGACATAGGTGCTGTTCTTCTTGTGGGCATCAGTGACTTGCCAACCAGTGAAATCATGTTAGTTAGGGATGTTTTGCATGTGATGTGGGTGGAGTGAGATATGTGGATGGGGATAGAGGCAATGATGTGAGGAGAGGGATAGAGGTGAGCGGAATAGCACAAAGCAAGAGTTAGATAGTGGAATAAGCTTTAAAAAATATATACCAGTAAAACTAATGGATGAGCGATTGTTGGGCACAGTGGAATGAGCAGTGCACATTTATATTTAGGCAGAGTATTCGCTCATAATGCAAAAGGCTATACAAAATCTAAATAAGCCATTGGCCATTAAAATATAATGGATGTAGTTATAGTAATGGCCAGTAGATGGCATTGATAAGCTGTTTTTCTCATTGTAATGACATCACACTGAGAGAGATTCCTATGTTAGAGAGCAGGCTGTTTTCCTTGCTGGGCATTGTAGTGTGTGTCTGTAATCCCAGCTATTTGGGAGGCTGAGGCTGAAGGAGTGTTTGAGTCCAGGAGTTCTGGTCCCCATTGAGCTATGTTGATTGGGTGTCCACACTAAGTTTAGCATCAATATGGTGACTCTGGGGGAGCTCAGAGCTACCAGGTTGCTTAAAAAGAGGTGAACCGGCCCAGGTTGGAAACAGAGCAGGTCAAACCCCCTGTGCTTATCAGTAGTGGGATTGCACCTGTGAATAGCCAGTGTAGAGCAACCTGGACAACAAAGCACAACAGAGTTTCTTTATTATGTTGTTTTACTCATTCATTTTTATGATAATTTGAGACCAGAGTGGTAAAAAATATTTATTATAATTTGTATATAGAGCAGCATGAACAACACAGCTCCATTGTATCATTACTGTAAGTTTTATTGTTTTAAATTATTGAGTATTTTTTTTTCAGAACTGTCATTCTTAGATGATGTGCATCATTTTGTAAGCAAAAATAATGATGAACATTAAAGTTACCCATTTCCCACTGACTATATACAGTAACCCATTTGTTGCTAACTACACAGTTACTATTTAAATAAAGTTTTTTTATCATTTGCCCATGAACATAATACTGTTATTATATAATGTCCAGTATGATGAAATATAAATATTCTACTAGAATTCTGTAGGCTGGTCCCATACTCGCACATTTACCACTTTTATGGCTCCAGCTTCATGCACATGTCCCATCAGATCATCAAAATAATGACTTCTGCACAGAGTATTTAAGGAGACATGGGTGCTGTTTTTCTTGTGGGCATCAGTGACTTACCAACCAGTGAAATCATGTTAGTTAGGGATGTTTTGCATGTGATGTGGTTGGAGTGAGATATGTGGATGGGGATAGAGGCAATGATGTGAGGAGAGGGATAGAGGTGAGCGGAATAGCACAAAGCAAGAGTTAGATAGTGGAGTAAGCTTTAAAAAATATATACCAGTAAAACTAATGGATGAGCGATTGTGGAGCACAGTGGCATGAGCAGTGCACATTTATATTTAGGCAGAGTATTCGCTCATAATGCAAAAGGCTATACAAAATCTAAATAAGCCATTGGCCATTAAAATATAAAGGATGTAGTTATAGTAATGGCCAGTAGATGGCAGTGATAAGCTGTTTTTCTCATTGTAATGACATCACACTGAGAGAGATTCCTATGTTAGAGAGCAGGCTGTTTTCGTTGCCGGACACTGTGGTGTGTGTCTGTAATCCCAGTTACATGGGAGGCTGAGGCTGGAGGAGTGTTTGAGTCCAGGTGTTCTGGTCCCCATTGAGCTATGTTGATTGGGTGTCCACACTATGTTCAGCGTCAATATGGTGACTCTGGGGGAGCTCAGAGCTACCAGGTTGCTTAAAAAGAGGTGACCCGCCCCAGGTTGGAAACAGAGCAGGTCAAACCCCCTGTGCTTATCAGTAGTGGGATAGCACCTGTGAATAGCCGGTGTAGAGCAGCCTGGACAATAAAGCACAACACAGTTTCTTTATTATGTTGTTTTACTCATTAATTTTTATGATAATTTGATACCAGAGTGGTAAAAAATATTTATTATAATTTGTATATAGAGCAGCATGAACAACACATCTCCATTGTATCATTACTGTAAGTTTTCTTGTTTTATATTATTGAGGATTTTTTTTTTCAGAACTGTCATTCTTAGATGATGTGCATCATTTTGTAAGCAAAAATAATGATGAACATTAAAGTTACCCATTTCCCACTGACTATATCCAGTAACCCATTTGTTGCTAACTACACAGTTACTATTTAAATAAAGTTTTTTTATCATTTGCCCATGAACATAATACTGTTATTATATAATGTCCATTATGATGAAATATAAATATTCTACTAGAATTCTGTAGGCTGGTCCCATACTCGCACATTTACCACTTTTATGGCTCCAGCTTCATGCACATGTCCCATCAGATCATCAAAATAATGACTTCTGCACAGAGTATTTAAGGAGACATGGGTGCTGTTTTTCTTGTGGGCATCAGTGACTTACCAACCAGTGAAATCATGTTAGTTAGGGATGTTTTGCATGTGATGTGGTTGGAGTGAGATATGTGGATGGGGATAGAGGCAATGATGTGAGGAGAGGGATAGAGGTGAGCGGAATAGCACAAAGCAAGAGTTAGATAGTGGAATAAGCTTTAAAAAATATATACCAGTAAAACTAATGGATGAGCGATTGTGGGGCACAGTGGCATGAGCAGTGCACATTTATATTTAGGCAGAGTATTCGCTCATAATGCAAAAGGCTATACAAAATCTAAATAAGCCATTGGCCATTAAAATATAAAGGATGTAGTTATAGTAATGGCCAGTAGATGGCATTGATAAGCTGTTTTTCTCATTGTAATGACATCACACTGAGAGAGATTCCTATGTTAGAGAGCAGGCTGTTTTCGTTGCCGGGCACTGTGGTGTGTGTCTGTAATCCCAGTTACTTGGGAGGCTGAGGCTGGAGGAGTGTTTGAGTCCAGGAGTTCTGGTCCCCATTGAGCTATGTTGATTGGGTGTCCACACTAAGTTCAGCATCAATATTGTGACTCTGGGAGAGCTCAGAGCTACCAGGTTGCTTAAAAAGAGGTGAACCAGCCCCGGTTGGAAACAGAGCAGTTCAAACCCCCTGTGCTTATCAGTAGTGGGATTGCACCTGTGAATAGCCAGTGTAGAGCAGCCTGGACAACAAAGCACAACACAGTTTCTTTATTATGTTGTTTTACTCATTCATTTTTATGATAATTTGATACCAGCGTGGTTAAAAATATTTATTATAATTTGTATATAGAGCAGCATGAACAACACAGCTCCATTGTATCATTACTGTAAGTTTTCTTGTTTTATATTATTGAGTATTTTTTTTTCAGAACTGTCATTCTTAGATGATGTGCATCATTTTGTAAGCAAAAATAATGATAAACATTAAAGTTACCCATTTCCCACTGACTATATACAGTAACCCATTTGTTGCTATCTACAGTTACTATTTAAATAAAGTTTTTTTATCATTTGCCCATGAACATAATACTGTTATTATATAATGTCCAGTATGATGAAATATAAATATTCTACTAAAATTCTTTAGGCTGGTCCCATACTCGCACATTTACCACTTTTATGGCTCCAGCTTCATGCACATGTCCCATCAGATCATCAAAATAATGACTTCTGCACAGAGTGTTTAAGGAGACATAGGTGCTGTTCTTCTTGTGGGCATCAGTGACTTGCCAACCAGTGAAATCATGTTAGTTAGGGATGTTTTGCATGTGATGTGGGTGGAGTGAGATATGTGGATGGGGATAGAGGCAATGATGCGAGGAGAGGGATAGAGGTGAGCGGAATAGCACAAAGCAAGAGTTAGATAGTGGAATAAGCTTTAAAAAATATATACCAGTAAAACTAATGGATGAGCGATTGTGGGGCACAGTGGCATGAGCAGTGCACATTTATATTTAGGCAGAGTATTCGCTCATAATGCAAAAGGCTAAATAAGCCATTGGCCATTAAAATATAATGGATGTAGTTATAGTAATGGCCAGTAGATGGCATTGATAAGCTGTTTTTCTCATTGTAATGACATCACACTGAGAGAGATTCCTATGTTAGAGAGCAGGCTGTTTTCCTTGCTGGGCACTGTGGTGTGTGTCTGTAATCCCAGCTGTTTGGGAGGCTGAGGCTGAAGGAGTGTTTGAGTCCAGGAGTTCTGGTCCCCATTGAGCTATGTTGATTGGGTGTCCACACTAAGTTCAGCATCAATATGGTGACTCTGGGGGAGCTCAGAGCTACCAGGTTGCTTAAAAAGAGGTGACCCGGCCCAGGTTGGAAACAGAGCAGGTCAAACCCCCTGTGCTTATCAGTAGTGGGATTGCACCCGTGAATAGCCAGTGTAGAGCAGCCTGGACAACAAAGCACAACACAGTTTCTTTATTATGTTGTTTTACTCATTAATTTTTATGATAATTTGATACCAGAGTGGTTAAAAATATTTATTATAATTTGTATATAGAGCAGCATGAACAACACAGCTCCATTGTATCATTACTGTAAGTTTTCTTGTTTTATATTATTGATTTTTTTTTTCCAGAACTGTGATTCTTAGATGATGTGCATCATTTTGTAAGCAAAAATAATGATGAACATTAAAGTTACCCATTTCCCACTGACTATATACAGTAACCCATTTGTTGATAACTACACAGTTACTATTTAAATAAAGTTTTTTTATCATTTGCCCATGAACATAATACTGTTATTATATAATGTCCAGTATGATGAAATATAAATATTCTACTAGAATTCTGTAGGCTGGTCTCATTCTCGCACATTTACCACTTTTATGGCTCCAGCTTCATGCACATGTCCCATCAGATCATCAAAATAATGACTTCTGCACAGAGTATTTAAGGAGACATGGGTGCTATTTTTCTTGTGGGCATCAGTGACTTACCAACCAGTGAAATCATGTTAGTTAGGGATGTTTTGCATGTGATGTGGTTGGAGTGAGATATGTGGATGGGGATAGAGGCAATGATGTGAGGAGAGGGATAGAGGTGAGCGGAAAAGCACAAAGCAAGAGTTAGGTAGTGGAATAAGCTTTAAATAATATATACCAGTAAAACTAATGGATGAGCGATTGTGGGGCACAGTGGCATGAGCAGTGCACATTTATATTTAGGCAGAGTATTCGCTCATAATGCAAAAGGCTATACAAAATCTAAATAAGCCATTGGCCATTAAAATATAATGGATGTAGTTATAGTAATGGCCAGTAGATGGCATTGATAAGCTGTTTTTCTCATTGTAATGACATCACACTGAGAGAGATTCATATGTTAGAGAGCAGGCTGTTTTCCTTGCTGGACACTGTGGTGTGTGTATGTAATCCCAGCTGTTTGAGAGGCTGAGGCTGAAGGAGTGTTTGAGTCCAGGAGTTCTGGTCCCCATTGAGCTATGTTGATTGGGTGTCCACACTAAGTTCGGCATCAATATGGTGACTCTGGGGGAGCTCAGAGCTACCAGGTTGCTTAAAAAGAGGTGACCCGGCCCAGGTTGGAAACAGAGCAGGTCAAACCCCCTGTGCTTATCAGTAGTGGGATTGCACCCGTGAATAGCCAGTGTAGAGCAGCCTGAACAACAAAGCACAACACAGTTTCTTTGTTATGTTGTTTTACTCATTAATTTTTATGATAATTTGATACCAGAGTGGTTAAAAATATTTATTATAATTTGTATATAGAGCAGCATGAACAACACAGCTCCATTGTATCATTACTGTAAGTTTTCTTGTGTTATATTATTGAGTATTTTTTTTTTCAGAACTTTCATTCTTAGATGATGTGCATCATTTTGTAAGCAAAAATAATGATGAAAATTAAAGTTACCCATTTCCCACTGACTATATACAGTAACCCATTTGTTGCTAACTACACAGTTACTATTTAAATAAAGTTTTTTTATCATTTGCCCATGAACATAATACTGTTATTATATAATGTCCAGTATGATGAAATATAAATATTCTACTAGAATTCTGTAGGCTGGTCTCATACTCGCACATTTACCACTTTTATGGCTCCAGCTTCATGCACATGTCCCATCAGATCATCAAAATAATGACTTCTGCACAGAGTATTTAAGGAGACATGGGTGCTGTTTTTCTTGTGGGCATCAGTGACTTACCAACCAGTGAAATCATGTTAGTTAGGGATGTTTTGCATGTGATTTGGTTGGACTGAGATATGTGGATGGGGATAGAGGCAATGATGTGAGGAGAGGGATAGAGGTGAGCGGAATAGCACAAAGCAAGAGTTAGATAGTGGAATAAGCTTTAAAAAATATATACCAGTAAAACTAATGGATGAGCGATTGTTGGTCACAGTGGCATGAGCAGTGCACATTTGTATTTAGGCAGAGTATTCGCTCATAATGCAAAAGGCTATACAAAATCTAAATAAGCCATTGGCCATTAAAATATAAAGGATGTAGTTATAGTAATGGCCAGTAGATGGCATTGATAAGCTGTTTTTCTCATTGTAATGACATCACACTGAGAGAGATTCCTATATTAGAGAGCAGGCTGTTTTCGTTGCCAGGCACTGTGGTGTGTGTCTGTAATCCCAGTTACTTGGGAGGCTGAGGTTGGAGGAGTGTTTGAGTCCAGGAGTTCTGGTCCCTATTGAGCTATGTTGATTGGGTGTCCACACTAAGTTCTGCATCAATATGGTGACTCTGGGGGAGCTCAGAGCTACCAGGTTGCTTAAAAAGAGGTGAACCGGCCCAGGTTGGAAACAGAGCAGGTCAAACCCCCTGTGCTTATCAGTAGTGGGATTGCACCTGTATAGAGCAGCCTGGACAACAAAGCACAACACAGTTTCTTTATTATGTTGTTTTACTCATTAATTTTTATGATAATTTGATACCAGAGTGGTTAAAAATATTTATTATAATTTGTATATAGAGCAGCATGAACAACACAGCTCCATTGTATCATTACTGTAAGTTTTCTTGTTTTATATTATTGATTTTTTTTTTCCAGAACTGTCATTCTTAGATGATGTGCATCATTTTGTAAGCAAAAATAATGATGAACATTAAAGTTACCCATTTCCCACTGACTATATACAGTAACCCATTTGTTGATAACTACACAGTTACTATTTAAATAAAGTTTTTTTATCATTTGCCCATGAACATAATACTGTTATTATATAATGTCCAGTATGATGAAATATAAATATTCTACTAGAATTCTGTAGGCTGGTCCCATACTCGCACATTTACCACTTTTATGGCTCCAGCTTCATGCACATGTCCCATCAGATCATCAAAATATTGACTTCTGCACAGAGTATTTAAGGAGACATGGGTGCTGTTTTTCTTGTGGGCATCAGTAACTTGCCAATCAGTGAAATCATGTTAGTTAGGGATGTTTTCCATGTGATGTGGGTGGTGTGAGATATGTGGATGGGGATAGAGGCAATGATGTGAGGAGAGGGATAAAGGGGAGCGGAATAGCACAAAGCAAGAGTTAGATAGTGGAATAAGCTTTAAAAAATATATACCAGTAAAACTAATGGATGAGCGATTGTGGGGCACAGTGGCATGAGCAGTGCACATTTATATTTAGGCAGAGTATTCGCTCATAATGCAAAAGGCTATACAAAATCTAAATAAGCCATTGGCCATTAAAATATAATGGATGTAGTTATAGTAATGGCCAGTAGATGGCATTGATAAGCTGTTTTTCTCATTGTAATGACATCACACTGAGAGAGATTCCTATGTTAGAGAGCAGGCTGTTTTCCTTCCTGGGCACTGTGGTGTGTGTCTGTAATCCCAGCTGTTTGGGAGGCTGAGGCTGAAGGAGTGTTTGAGTCCAGGAGTTCTGGTCCCCATTGAGCTATGTTGATTGGGTGTCCACACTAAGTTCGGCATCAATATGGTGACTCTGGGGGAGCTCAGAGCTACCAGGTTGCTTAAAAAGAGGTGACCCGGCCCAGGTTGGAAACAGAGCAGGTCAAACCCCCTGTGCTTATCAGTAGTGGGATTGCACCCGTGAATAGCCAGTGTAGAGCAGCCTGGACAACAAAGCACAACACAGTTTCTTTATTATGTTGTTTTACTCATTAATTTTTATGATAATTTGATACCAGAGTGGTTAAAAATATTTATTATAATTTGTATATAGAGCAGCATGAACAACACAGCTCCATTGTATCATTACTGTAAGTTTTCTTGTTTTATATTATTGATTTTTTTTTTCCAGAACTGTGATTCTTAGATGATGTGCATCATTTTGTAAGCAAAAATAATGATGAACATTAAAGTTACCCATTTCCCACTGACTATATACAGTAACCCATTTGTTGCTAACTACACAATTACTATTTAAATAAAGTTTTTTTATCATTTGCCCATGAACATAATACTGTTATTATATAATGTCCAGTATGATGAAATATAAATATTCTACTAGAATTCTGTAGGCTGGTCCCATACTCGCACATTTACCACTTTTATGGCTCCAGCTTCATGCACATGTCCCATCAGATCATCAAAATAATGACTTCTGCACAGAGTGTTTAAGGAGACATGGGTGCTGTTTTTCTTGTGGGCATCAGTGACTTACCAACCAGTGAAATCATGTTAGTTAGGGATGTTTTGCATGTGATGTGGTTGGAGTGAGATATGTGGATGGGGATAGAGGCAATGATGTGAGGAGAGGGATAGAGGTGAGCGGAATAGCACAAAGCAAGAGTTGGATAGTGGAATAAGCTTTAAAAAATATATACCAGTAAAACTAATGGATGAGCGATTGTTGGTCACAGTGGCATGAGCAGTGCACATTTATATTTAGGCAGAGTATTCGCTCATAATGCAAAAGGCTATACAAAATCTAAATAAGCCATTGGCCATTAAAATATAAAGGATGTAGTTATAGTAATGGCCAGTAGATGGCATTGATAAGCTGATTTTCTCATTGTAATGACATCACACTGAGAGAGATTCCTATGTTAGAGAGCAGGCTGTTTTTGTTGCCGGGCACTGTAGTGTGTGTCTGTAATCCCAGTTACTTGGGAGGCTGAGGCTGGAGGAGTGTTTGAGTCCAGGAGTTCTGGTCCCCATTGAGCTATGTTGATTGGGTGTCCACACTAAATTCAGCATCAATATGGTGACTCTGGGGGAGCTCAGAGCTACCAGGTTGCTTAAAAAGAGGTGAACCGGCCCAGGTTGGAAACAGAGCAGGTCAAACCCCCTGTGCTTATCAGTAGTGGGATTGCACCTGTGAATAGCCAGTGTAGAGCAGCCTGGACAACAAAGCACAACACAGTTTCTTTATTATGTTGTTTTACTCATTCATTTTTATGATAATTTGATACCAGAGTGGTTAAAAATATTTATTATAATTTGTATATAGAGCATCATGAACAACACAGCTCCATTGTATCATTACTGTAAGTTTTCTTGTTTTATATTATTGAGTATTTTTTTTTTCAGAACTGTCATTCTTAGATGATGTGCATTATTTTGTAAGCAAAAATAATGATGAACATTAAAGTTACCCATTTCCCACTGACTATATACAGTAACCCATTTGTTGCTATCTACAGTTACTATTTAAATAAAGTTTTTTTATCATTTGCCCATGAACATAATACTGTTATTATATAATGTCCAGTATGATGAAATATAAATATTCTACTAGAATTCTGTAGACTGGTCCCATACTCGCACATTTACCACTTTTATGGCTCCAGCTTCATGCACATGTCCCATCAGATCATCAAAATAATGACTTCTGCACAGAGTGTTTAAGGAGACATGGGTGCTGTTTTTCTTGTGGGCATCAGTGACTTACCAACCAGTGAAATCATGTTAGTTAGGGATGTTTTGCATGTGATGTGGTTGGAGTGAGATATGTGGATGGGGATAGAGGCAATGATGTGAGGAGAGGGATAGAGGTGAGCGGAATAGCACAAAGCAAGAGTTGGATAGTGGAATAAGCTTTAAAAAATATATACCAGTAAAACTAATGGATGAGCGATTGTGGGGCACAGTGGCATGAGCAGTGCACATTTATATTTAGGCAGAGTATTCGCTCATAATGCAAAAGGCTATACAAAATCTAAATAAGCCATTGGCCATTAAAATATAAAGGATGTAGTTATAGTAATGGCCAGTAGATGGCATTGATAAGCTGTTTTTCTCATTGTAATGACATCACACTGAGAGAGATTCCTATGTTAGAGAGCAGGCTGTTTTTGTCGCCGGGCACTGTGGTGTGTGTCTGTAATCCCAGTTTCTTGGGAGGCTGAGGCTGGAGGAGTGTTTGAGTCCAGGAGTTCTGGTCCCCATTGAGCTATGTTGATTGGGTGTCCACACTAAGTTCAGCATCAATATGGTGACTCTGGGGGAGCTCAGAGCTACCAGGTTGCTTAAAAAGAGGTGAACCGGCCCAGGTTGGAAACAGAGCAGGTCAAACCCCCTGTGCTTATCAGTAGTGGGATTGCACCTGTGAATAGCCAGTGTAGAGCAGCCTGGACAACAAAGCACAACACAGTTTTTTTATTATGTTGTTTTACTCCATTTTTATGATAATTTGATACCAGAGTGGTTAAAAAAATTTATTATAATTTGTATATAGAGCAGCATGAACAACACAGCTCCATTGTATCATTACTGTAAGTTTTCTTGTTTTATATTATTGAGTATTTTTTTTTTCAGAACTGTCATTCTTAGATGATGTGCATTATTTTGGAAGCAAAAATAATGATGAACATTAAAGTTACCCATTTCCCACTGACTATATACAGTAACCCATTTGTTGCTATCTACAGTTACTATTTAAAAAAAGGTTTTTTATCATTTGCCCATGAACATAATACTGTTATTATATAATGTCCAGTATGATGAAATATAAATATTCGACTAGAATTCTTTAGGCTGGTCCCATACTCGCACATTTACCACTTTTATGGCTCCTGCTTCATGCACATGTCCCATCAGATCATCAAAATAATGACTTGTGCACAGAGTGTTTAAGGAGACATAGGTGCTGTTCTTCTTGTTGGCATCAGTGACTTGCCAACCAGTGAAATCATGTTAGTTAGGGATGTTTTGCATGTGATGTGGGTGGAGTGAGATATGTGGATGGGGATAGAGGCAATGATGTGAGGAGAGGGATAGAGGTGAGCGGAATAGCACAAAGCAAGAGTTAGATAGTGGAATAAGCTTTAAAAAATATATACCAGTAAAACTAATGGATGAGCGATTGTGGGGCACAGTGGCATGAGCAGTGCACATTTATATTTAGGCAGAGTATTCGCTCATAATGCAAAAGGCTATACAAAATCTAAATAAGCCATTGGCCATTAAAATATAAAGGATGTAGTTATAGTAATGGCCAGTAGATGGCATTGATAAGCTGATTTTCTCATTGTAATGACATCACACTGAGAGAGATTCCTATGTTAGAGAGCAGGCTGTTTTTGTTGCCGGGCACTGTAGTGTGTGTCTGTAATCCCAGTTACTTGGGAGGCTGAGGCTGGAGGAGTGTTTGAGTCCAGGAGTTCTGGTCCCCATTGAGCTATGTTGATTGGGTGTCCACACTAAATTCAGCATCAATATGGTGACTCTGGGGGAGCTCAGAGCTACCAGGTTGCTTAAAAAGAGGTGAACCGGCCCAGGTTGGAAACAGAGCAGGTCAAACCCCCTGTGCTTATCAGTAGTGGGATTGCACCTGTGAATAGCCAGTGTAGAGCAACCTGGACAACAAAGCACAACACAGTTTCTTTATTATGTTGTTTTACTCATTCATTTTTATGATAATTTGATACCAGAGTGGTTAAAAATATTTATTATAATTTGTATATAGAGCATCATGAACAACACAGCTCCATTGTATCATTACTGTAAGTTTTCTTGTTTTATATTATTGAGTATTTTTTTTTTCAGAACTGTCATTCTTAGATGATGTGCATTATTTTGTAAGCAAAAATAATGATGAACATTAAAGTTACCCATTTCCCACTGACTATATACAGTAACCCATTTGTTGCTATCTACAGTTACTATTTAAATAAAGTTTTTTTATCATTTGCCCATGAACATAATACTGTTATTATATAATGTCCAGTATGATGAATTATAAATATTCTACTAGAATTCTGTAGACTGGTCCCATACTCGCACATTTACCACTTTTATGGCTCCAGCTTCATGCACATGTCCCATCAGATCATCAAAATAATGACTTCTGCACAGAGTGTTTAAGGAGACATGGGTGCTGTTTTTCTTGTGGGCATCAGTGACTTACCAACCAGTGAAATCATGTTAGTTAGGGATGTTTTGCATGTGATGTGGTTGGAGTGAGATATGTGGATGGGGATAGAGGCAATGATGTGAGGAGAGGGATAGAGGTGAGCGGAATAGCACAAAGCAAGAGTTGGATAGTGGAATAAGCTTTAAAAAATATATACCAGTAAAACTAATGGATGAGCGATTGTGGGGCACAGTGGCATGAGCAGTGCACATTTATATTTAGGCAGAGTATTCGCTCATAATGCAAAAGGCTATACAAAATCTAAATAAGCCATTGGCCATTAAAATATAAAGGATGTAGTTATAGTAATGGCCAGTAGATGGCATTGATAAGCTGTTTTTCTCATTGTAATGACATCACACTGAGAGAGATTCCTATGTTAGAGAGCAGGCTGTTTTTGTCGCCGGGCACTGTGGTGTGTGTCTGTAATCCCAGTTTCTTGGGAGGCTGAGGCTGGAGGAGTGTTTGAGTCCAGGAGTTCTGGTCCCCATTGAGCTATGTTGATTGGGTGTCCACACTAAGTTCAGCATCAATATGGTGACTCTGGGGGAGCTCAGAGCTACCAGGTTGCTTAAAAAGAGGTGAACCGGCCCAGGTTGGAAACAGAGCAGGTCAAACCCCCTGTGCTTATCAGTAGTGGGATTGCACCTGTGAATAGCCAGTGTAGAGCAGCCTGGACAACAAAGCACAACACAGTTTTTTTATTATGTTGTTTTACTCCATTTTTATGATAATTTGATACCAGAGTGGTTAAAAAAATTTATTATAATTTGTATATAGAGCAGCATGAACAACACAGCTCCATTGTATCATTACTGTAAGTTTTCTTGTTTTATATTATTGAGTATTTTTTTTTTCAGAACTGTCATTCTTAGATGATGTGCATTATTTTGGAAGCAAAAATAATGATGAACATTAAAGTTACCCATTTCCCACTGACTATATACAGTAACCCATTTGTTGCTATCTACAGTTACTATTTAAATAAAGGTTTTTTATCATTTGCCCATGAACATAATACTGTTATTATATAATGTCCAGTATGATGAAATATAAATATTCTACTAGAATTCTTTAGGCTGGTCCCATACTCGCACATTTACCACTTTTATGGCTCCTGCTTCATGCACATGTCCCATCAGATCATCAAAATAATGACTTGTGCACAGAGTGTTTAAGGAGACATAGGTGCTGTTCTTCTTGTTGGCATCAGTGACTTGCCAACCAGTGAAATCATGTTAGTTAGGGATGTTTTGCATGTGATGTGGGTGGAGTGAGATATGTGGATGGGGATAGAGGCAATGATGTGAGGAGAGGGATAGAGGTGAGCGGAATAGCACAAAGCAAGAGTTAGATAGTGGAATAAGCTTTAAAAAATATATACCAGTAAAACTAATGGATGAGCGATTGTGGGGCACAGTGGCATGAGCAGTGCACATTTATATTTAGGCAGAGTATTCGCTCATAATGCAAAAGGCTATACAAAATCTAAATAAGCCATTGGCCATTAAAATATAAAGGATGTAGTTATAGTAATGGCCAGTAGATGGCATTGATAAGCTGTTTTTCTCATTGTAATGACATCACACTGAGAGAGATTCCTATGTTAGAGAGCAGGCTGTTTTCGTTGCCGGGCACTGTGGTGTGTGTCTGTAATCCCAGTTTCTTGGGAGGCTGAGGCTGGAGGAGTGTTTGAGTCCAGGAGTTCTGGTCCCCATTGAGCTATGTTGATTGGGTGTCCACACTAAGTTCAGCATCAATATGGTGACTCTGGGGGAGCTCAGAGCTACCAGGTTGCTTAAAAAGAGGTGAACCGGCCCAGGTTGGAAACAGAGCAGGTCAAACCCCCTGTGCTTATCAGTAGTGGGATTGCACCTGTATAGAGCAGCCTGGACAACAAAGCACAACACAGTTACTTTATTATGTTGTTTTACTCATTAATTTTTATGATAATTTGATACCAGAGTGGTTAAAAATATTTATTATAATTTGTATATAGAGCAGCATGAACAACACAGCTCCATTGTATCATTACTGTAAGTTTTTTTGTTTTATATTATTGATTTTTTTTTTCCAGAACTGTCATTCTTAGATGATGTGCATCATTTTGTAAGCAAAAATAATGATGAACATTAAAGTTACCCATTTCCCACTGACTATATACAGTAACCCATTTGTTGATAACTACACAGTTACTATTTAAATAAAGTTTTTTTATCATTTGCCCATGAACATAATACTGTTATTATATAATGTCCAGTATGATGAAATATAAATATTCTACTAGAATTCTGTAGGCTGGTCCCATACTCGCACATTTACCACTTTTATGGCTCCAGCTTCATGCACATGTCCCATCAGATCATCAAAATAATGACTTCTGCACAGAGTATTTAAGGAGACATGGGCGCTGTTTTTCTTGTGGGCATCAGTAACTTGCCAATCAGTGAAATCATGTTAGTTAGGGATGTTTTCCATGTGATGTGGGTGGAGTGAGATATGTGGATGGGGATAGAGGCAATGATGTGAGGAGAGGGATAAAGGGGAGCGGAATAGCACAAAGCAAGAGTTAGATAGTGGAATAAGCTTTAAAAAATATATACCAGTAAAACTAATGGATGAGCGATTGTGGGGCACAGTGGCATGAGCAGTGCACATTTATATTTAGGCAGAGTATTCGCTCATAATGCAAAAGGCTATACAAAATCTAAATAAGCCATTGGCCATTAAAATATAAAGGATGTAGTTATAGTAATGGCCAGTAGATGGCATTGATAAGCTGTTTTTCTCATTGTAATGACATCACACTGAGAGAGATTCCTATGTTAGAGAGCAGGCTGTTTTCGTTGCCGGGCACTGTGGTGTGTGTCTGTAATCCCAGTTTCTTGGGAGGCTGAGGCTGGAGAAGTGTTTGAGTCCAGGAGTTCTGGTCCCCATTGAGCTATGTTGATTGGGTGTCCACACTAAGTTTAGCATCAATATGGTGACTCTGGGGGAGCTCAGAGCTACCAGGTTGCTTAAAAAGAGGTGAACCGGCCCAGGTTGGAAACAGAGCAGGTCAAACCCCCTGTGCTTATCAGTAGTGGGATTGCACCTGTGAATAACCAGTGTAGAACAGCCTGGACAACAAAGCACAACACAGTTTCTTTATTATGTTGTTTTACTCATTCATTTTTATGATAATTTGATACCAGAGTGGTTAAAAATATTTATTATAATTTGTATATAGAGCAGCATGAACAACACAGCTCCATTGTATCATTACTGTAAGTTTTCTTGTTTTATATTATTGAGTATTTTTTTTTTCAGAACTGTCATTCTTAGATGATGTGCATTATTTTGTAAGCAAAAATAATGATGAACATTAAAGTTACCCATTTCCCACTGACTATATACAGTAACCCATTTGTTGCTATCTACAGTTACTATTTAAATAAAGGTTTTTTATCATTTGCCCATGAACATAATACTGTTATTATATAATGTCCAGTATGATGAAATATAAATATTCTACTAGAATTCTTTAGGCTGGTCCCATACTCGCACATTTACCACTTTTATGGCTCCTGCTTCATGCACATGTCCCATCAGATCATCAAAATAATGACTTCTGCACAGAGTGTTTAAGGAGACATAGGTGCTGTTCTTCTTGTTGGCATCAGTGACTTGCCAACCAGTGAAATCATATTAGTTAGGGATGTTTTGCATGTGATGTGGGTGGAGTGAGATATGTGGATGGGGATAGAGGCAATGATGTGAGGAGAGGGATAGAGGTGAGCGGAATAGCACAAAGCAAGAGTTGGATAGTGGAATAAGCTTTAAAAAATATATACCAGTAAAACTAATGGATGAGCGATTGTGGGGCACAGTGGCATGAGCAGTGCACATTTATATTTAGGCAGAGTATTCGCTCATTATGCAAAAGGCTATACAAAATCTAAATAAGCCATTGGCCATTAAAATATAATGGATGTAGTTATAGTAATGGCCAGTAGATGGCATTGATAAGCTGTTTTTCTCATTGTAATGACATCACACTGAGAGAGATTCCTATGTTATAGAGCAGGCTGTTTTCCTTGCTGGGCACTGTGGTGTGTGTCTGTAATCCCAGCTGTTTGGGAGGCTGAGGCTGAAGGAGTGTTTGAGTCCAGGAGTTCTGGTCCCCATTGAGCTATGTTGATTGGGTGTCCACACTAAGTTCAGCATCAATATGGTGACTCTGGGGGAGCTCAGAGCTACCAGGTTGCTTAAAAAGAGGTGACCCGGCCCAGGTTGGAAACAGAGCAGGTCAAACCCCCTGTGCTTATCAGTAGTGGGATTGCACCCGTGAATAGCCAGTGTAGAGCAGCCTGGACAACAAAGCACAACACAGTTTCTTTATTATGTTGTTTTACTCATTAATTTTTATGATAATTTGATACCAGAGTGGTTAAAAATATTTATTATAATTTGTATATAGAGCAGCATGAACAACACAGCTCCATTGTATCATTACTGTAAGTTTTCTTGTGTTATATTATTGAGTATTTTTTTTTTCAGAACTTTCATTCTTAGATGATGTGCATCATTTTGTAAGCAAAAATAATGATGAACATTAAAGTTACCCATTTCCCACTGACTATATACAGTAACCCATTTGTTGCTAACTACACAGTTACTATTTAAATAAAGTTTTTTTATCATTTGCCCATGAACATAATACTGTTATTATATAATGTCCAGTATGATGAAATATAAATATTCTACTAGAATTCTGTAGGCTGGTCTCATACTCGCACATTTACCACTTTTATGGCCCCAGCTTCATGCACATGTCCCATCAGATCATCAAAATAATGACTTCTGCACAGAGTATTTAAGGAGACATGGGTGCTGTTTTTCTTGTGGGCATCAGTGACTTACCAACCAGTGAAATCATGTTAGTTAGGGATGTTTTGCATGTGATGTGGTTGGAGTGAGATATGTGGATGGGGATAGAGGCAATGATGTGAGGAGAGGGATAGAGGTGAGCGGAATAGCACAAAGCAAGAGTTAGATAGTGGAATAAGCTTTAAAAAATATATACCAGTAAAACTAATGGATGAGCGATTGTGGGGCACAGTGGCATGAGCAGTGCACATTTATATTTAGGCAGAGTATTCGCTCATAATGCAAAAGGCTATACAAAATCTAAATAAGCCATTGGCCATTCAAATATAAAGGATGTAGTTATAGTAATGGCCAGTAGATGGCATTGATAAGCTGTTTTTCTCATTGTAATGACATCACACTGAGAGAGATTCCTATGTTAGAGAGCAGGCTGTTTTTGTTGCCGGGCACTGTGGTGTGTGTCTGTAATCCCAGTTTCTTGGGAGGCTGAGGCTGGAGGAGTGTTTGAGTCCAGGAGTTCTGGTCCCCATTGAGCTATGTTGATTGGGTGTCCACACTAAGTTCAGCATCAATATGGTGACTCTGGGGGAGCTCAGAGCTACCAGGTTGCTTAAAAAGAGGTGAACCGGCCCAGGTTGGAAACAGAGCAGGTCAAACCCCCTGTGCTTATCAGTAGTGGGATTGCACCTGTGAATAGCCAGTGTAGAGCAGCCTGGACAACAAAGCACAACACAGTTTTTTTATTATGTTGTTTTACTCCTTCATTTTTATGATAATTTGATACCAGAGTGGTTAAAAAAATTTATTATAATTTGTATATAGAGCAGCATGAACAACACAGCTCCATTGTATCATTACTGTAAGTTTTCTTGTTTTATATTATTGAGTATTTTTTTTTTCAGAACTGTCATTCTTAGATGATGTGCATTATTTTGGAAGCAAAAATAATGATGAACATTAAAGTTACCCATTTCCCACTGACTATATACAGTAACCCATTTGTTGCTATCTACAGTTACTATTTAAATAAAGGTTTTTTATCATTTGCCCATGAACATAATACTGTTATTATATAATGTCCAGTATGATGAAATATAAATATTCTACTAGAATTCTTTAGGCTGGTCCCATACTCGCACATTTACCACTTTTATGGCTCCTGCTTCATGCACATGTCCCATCAGATCATCAAAATAATGACTTGTGCACAGAGTGTTTAAGGAGACATAGGTGCTGTTCTTCTTGTTGGCATCAGTGACTTGCCAACCAGTGAAATCATGTTAGTTAGGGATGTTTTGCATGTGATGTGGGTGGAGTGAGATATGTGGATGGGGATAGAGGCAATGATGTGAGGAGAGGGATAGAGGTGAGCGGAATAGCACAAAGCAAGAGTTAGATAGTGGAATAAGCTTTAAAAAATATATACCAGTAAAACTAATGGATGAGCGATTGTGGGGCACAGTGGCATGAGCAGTGCACATTTATATTTAGGCAGAGTATTCGCTCATAATGCAAAAGGCTATACAAAATCTAAATAAGCCATTGGCCATTAAAATATAAAGGATGTAGTTATAGTAATGGCCAGTAGATGGCATTGATAAGATGTTTTTCTCATTGTAATGACATCACACTGAGAGAGATTCCTATGTTAGAGAGCAGGCTGTTTTCGTTGCCGGGCACTGTGGTGTGTGTCTGTAATCCCAGTTTCTTGGGAGGCTGAGGCTGGAGGAGTGTTTGAGTCCAGGAGTTCTGGTCCCCATTGAGCTATGTTGATTGGGTGTCCACACTAAGTTCAGCATCAATATGGTGACTCTGGGGGAGCTCAGAGCTACCAGGTTGCTTAAAAAGAGGTGAACCGGCCCAGGTTGGAAACAGAGCAGGTCAAACCCCCTGTGCTTATCAGTAGTGGGATTGCACCTGTGAATAGCCAGTGTAGAGCAGCCTGGACAACAAAGCACAACACAGTTACTTTATTATGTTGTTTTACTCATTCATTTTTATGATCATTTGATACCAGAGTGGTTAAAAATATTTATTATAATTTGTATATAGAGCAGCATGAACAACACAGCTCCATTGTATCATTACTGTAAGTTTTCTTGTTTTATATTATTGAGTATTTTTTTTTTCAGAACTGTCATTCTTAGATGATGTGCATTATTTTGTAAGCAAAAATAATGATGAACATTAAAGTTACCCATTTCCCACTGACTATATACAGTAACCCATTTGTTGCTAACTACACAGTTACTATTTAAATAAAGGTTTTTTATCATTTGCCCATGAACATAATACTGTTATTATATAATGTCCAGTATGATGAAATTTAAATATTCTACTAGAATTCTGTAGGCTGATCTCATACTCGCACATTTACCACTTTTATGGCTCCAGCTTCATGCACATGTCCCATCAGATCATCAAAATAATGACTTCTGCACAGAGTATTTAAGGAGACATGGGTGCTGTTTTTCTTGTGGGCATCAGTGACTTACCAACCAGTGAAATCATGTTAGTTAGGGATGTTTTGCATGTGATGTGGTTGGAGTGAGATATGTGGATGGGGATAGAGGCAATGATGTGAGGAGAGGGATAGAGGTGAGCGGAATAGCACAAAGCAAGAGTTAGATAGTGGAATAAGCTTTAAAAAATATATACCAGTAAAACTAATGGATGAGCGATTGTTGGTCACAGTGGCATGAGCAGTGCACATTTATATTTAGGCAGAGTATTCGCTCATAATGCAAAAGGCTATACAAAATCTAAATAAGCCATTGGCCATTAAAATATAAAGGATGTAGTTATAGTAATGGCCAGTAGATGGCATTGATAAGCTGTTTTTCTCATTGTAATGACATCACACTGAGAGAGATTCCTATGTTAGAGAGCAGGCTGTTTTCGTTGCCAGGCACTGTGGTGTGAGTCTGTAATCCCAGTTACTTGGGAGGCTGAGGTTGGAGGAGTGTTTGAGTCCAGGAGTTCTGGTCCCCATTGAGCTATGTTGATTGGGTGTCCACACTAAGTTCAGCATCAATATGGTGACTCTGGGGGAGCTCAGAGCTACCAGGTTGCTTAAAAAGAGGTGAACCGGACCAGGTTAGAAACAGAGCAGGTCAAACCCCCTGTGCTTATCAGTAGTGGGATTGCACCTGTGAATAGCCAGTGTAGAGAAGCCTGAACAACAAAGCACAACACAGTTTCTTTATTATGTTGTTTTACTCATTCATTTTTATGATAATTTGATACCAGAGTGGTTAAAAATATTCATTATAATTTGTATATAGAGCAGCATGAACAACACAGCTCCATTGTATCATTACTGTAAATTTTCTTGTTTTATATTATTGAGTATTTTTTTTTTCAGAACTGTGATTCTTAGATGATGTGCATCATTTTGTAAGCAAAAATAATGATGAACATTAAAGTTACCCATTTCCCACTGACTATATACAGTAACCCATTTGTTGCTAACTACACAGTTACTATTTAAATAAAGTTTTTTTATCATTTGCCCATGAACATAATACTGTTATTATATAATGTCCAGTATGATGAAATATAAATATTCTACTAGAATTCTGTAGGCTGGTCCCATACTCGCACATTTACCACTTTTATGGCTCCAGCTTCATGCACATGTCCCATCAGATCATCAAAATAATGACTTCTGCACAGAGTATTTAAGGAAACATGGGTGCTGTTTTTCTTGTGGGCATCAGTAACTTGCCAATCAGTGAAATCATGTTAGTTAGGGATGTTTTCCATGTGATGTGGGTGGAGTGAGATATGTGGATGGGGATAGAGGCAATGATGTGAGGAGAGGGATAGAGGGGAGCGGAATAGCACAAAGCAAGAGTTAGATAGTGGAATAAGCTTTAAAAAATATATACCAGTAAAACTAATGGATGAGCGATTGTGGGGCACAGTGGCATGAGCAGTGCACATTTATATTTAGGCAGAGTATTCGCTCATAATGCAAAAGGCTATACAAAATCTAATTAAGCCATTGGCCATTAAAATATAAAGGATGTAGTTATAGTAATGGCCAGTAGATGGCATTGATAAGCTGTTTTTCTCATTGTAATGACATCACACTGAGAGAGATTCCTATGTTAGAGAGCAGGCTGTTTTCGTTGCCGGGCACTGTGGTGTGTGTCTGTAATCCCAGTTTCTTGGGAGGCTGAGGCTGGAGGAGTGTTTGAGTCCAGGAGTTCTGGTCCCCATTGAGCTATGTTGATTGGGTGTCCACACTAAGTTCAGCATCAATATGGTGACTCTGGGGGAGCTCAGAGCTACCAGGTTGCTTAAAAAGAGGTGAACCGGCCCAGGTTGGAAACAGAGCAGGTCAAACCCCCTGTGCTTATCAGTAGTGGGATTGCACCTGTGAATAGCCAGTGTAGAGCAGCCTGGACAACAAAGCACAACACAGTTTTTTTATTATGTTGTTTTACTCATTCATTTTTATGATAATTTGATACCAGAGTGGTTAAAAAAATTTATTATAATTTGTATATAGAGCAGCATGAACAACACAGCTCCATTGTATCATTACTGTAAGTTTTCTTGTTTTATATTATTGAGTATTTTTTTTTCAGAACTGTCATTCTTAGATGATGTGCATCATTTTGTAAGCAAAAATAATGATGAACATTAAAGTTACCCATTTCCCACTGACTATATACAGTAACCCATTTGTTGCTATCTACAGTTACTATTTAAATAAAGTTTTTTTATCATTTGCCCATGAACATAATACTGTTATTATATAATGTCCAGTATGATGAAATATAAATATTCTACTAGAATTCTGAAGGCTGGTCCCATACTCGCACATTTACCACTTTTATGGCTCCAGCTTCATGCACATGTCCCATCAGATCATCAAAATAATGACTTCTGCACAGAGTGTTTAAGGAGACATGGGTGCTGTTTTTCTTGTGGGCATCAGTGACTTACCAACCAGTGAAATCATGTTAGTTAGGGATGTTTTGCATGTGATGTGGTTGGAGTGAGATATGTGGATGGGGATAGAGGCAATGATGTGAGGAGAGGGATAGAGGTGAGCGGAATAGCACAAAGCAAGAGTTGGATAGTGGAATAAGCTTTAAAAAATATATACCAGTAAAACTAATGGATGAGCGATTGTGGGGCACAGTGGCATGAGCAGTGCACATTTATATTTAGGCAGAGTATTCGCTCATAATGCAAAAGGCTATACAAAATCTAAATAAGCCATTGGCCATTAAAATATAAAGGATGTAGTTATAGTAATGGCCAGTAGATGGCATTGATAAGCTGTTTTTCTCATTGTAATGACATCACACTGAGAGAGATTCCTATGTTAGAGAGCAGGCTGTTTTCGTTGCCGGGCACTGTGGTGTGTGTCTGTAATCCCAGTTTCTTGGGAGGCTGAGGCTGGAGGAGTGTTTGAGTCCAGGAGCTCTGGTCCCCATTGAGCTATGTTGTTTGGGTGTCCACACTAAGTTCAGCATCAATATGGTGACTCTGGGGGAGCTCAGAGCTACCAGGTTGCTTAAAAAGAGGTGAACCGGCCCAGGTTGGAAACAGAGCAGGTCAAACCCCCTGTGCTTATCAGTAGTGGGATTGCACCTGTGAATAGCCAGTGTAGAGCAGCCTGGACAACAAAGCACAACACAGTTTTTTTTATTATGTTGTTTTACTCCTTCATTTTTATGATAATTTGATACCAGAGTGGTTAACAAAATTTATTATAATTTGTATATAGAGCAGCATGAACAACACAGCTCCATTGTATCATTACTGTAAGTTTTCTTGTTTTATATTATTGAGTATTTTTTTTTTCAGAACTGTCATTCTTAGATGATGTGCATTATTTTGGAAGCAAAAATAATGATGAACATTAAAGTTACCCATTTCCCACTGACTATATACAGTAACCCATTTGTTGCTATCTACAGTTACTATTTAAATAAAGGTTTTTTATCATTTGCCCATGAACATAATACTGTTATTATATAATGTCCAGTATGATGAAATATAAATATTCTACTAGAATTCTTTAGGCTGGTCCCATACTCGCACATTTACCACTTTTATGGCTCCTGCTTCGTGCACATGTCCCATCAGATCATCAAAATAATGACTTGTGCACAGAGTGTTTAAGGAGACATAGGTGCTGTTCTTCTTGTTGGCATCAGTGACTTGCCAACCAGTGAAATCATGTTAGTTAGGGATGTTTTGCATGTGATGTGGGTGGAGTGAGATATGTGGATGGGGATAGAGGCAATGATGTGAGGAGAGGGATAGAGGTGAGCGGAATAGCACAAAGCAAGAGTTAGATAGTGGAATAAGCTTTAAAAAATATATACCAGTAAAACTAATGGATGAGCGATTGTGGGGCACAGTGGCATGAGCAGTGCACATTTATATTTAGGCAGAGTATTCGCTCATAATGCAAAAGGCTATACAAAATCTAAATAAGCCATTGGCCATTAAAATATAAAGGATGTAGTTATAGTAATGGCCAGTAGATGGCATTGATAAGATGTTTTTCTCATTGTAATGACATCACACTGAGAGAGATTCCTATGTTAGAGAGCAGGCTGTTTTCGTTGCCGGGCACTGTGGTGTGTGTCTGTAATCCCAGTTTCTTGGGAGGCTGAGGCTGGAGGAGTGTTTGAGTCCAGGAGTTCTGGTCCCCATTGAGCTATGTTGATTGGGTGTCCACACTAAGTTCAGCATCAATATGGTGACTCTGGGGGAGCTCAGAGCTACCAGGTTGCTTAAAAAGAGGTGAACCGGCCCAGGTTGGAAACAGAGCAGGTCAAACCCCCTGTGCTTATCAGTAGTGGGATTGCACCTGTGAATAGCCAGTGTAGAGCAGCCTGGACAACAAAGCACAACACAGTTTTTTTATTATGTTGTTTTACTCCTTCATTTTTATGATAATTTGATACCAGAGTGGTTAAAAAAATGTATTATAATTTGTATATAGAGCAGCATGAACAACACAGCTCCATTGTATCATTACTGTAAGTTTTCTTGTTTTATATTATTGAGTATTTTTTTTTCAGAACTGTCATTCTTAGATGATGTGCATTATTTTGTAAGCAAAAATAATGATGAACATTAAACTTACCCATTTCCCACTGACTATATACAGTAACCCATTTGTTGCTATCTACAGTTACTATTTAAATAAAGGTTTTTTATCATTTGCCCATGAACATAATACTGTTATTATATAATGTCCAGTATGATGAAATATAAATATTCTACTAGAATTCTTTAGGCTGGTCCCATACTCGCACATTTACCACTTTTATGGCTCCTGCTTCATGCACATGTCCCATCAGATCATCAAAATAATGACTTATGCACAGAGTGTTTAAGGAGACATAGGTGCTGTTCTTCTTGTTGGCATCAGTGACTTGCCAACCAGTGAAATCATGTTAGTTAGGGATGTTTTGCATGTGATGTGGGTGGAGTGAGATATGTGGATGGGGATAGAGGCAATGATGTGAGTAGAGGGATAGAGGTGAGCGGAATAGCACAAAGCAAGAGTTAGATAGTGGAATAAGCTTTAAAAAATATATACCAGTAAAACTAATGGATGAGCGATTGTGGGGCACAGTGGCATGAGCAGTGCACATTTATATTTAGGCAAAGTATTCGCTCATAATGCAAAAGGCTATACAAAATCTAAATAAGCCATTGGCCATTAAAATATAAAGGATGTAGTTATAGTAATGGCCAGTAGATGGCATTGATAAGCTGTTTTTCTCATTGTAATGACATCACACTGAGAGAGATTCCTATGTTAGAGAGCAGGCTGTTTTCGTTGCCGGGCACTGTGGTGTGTGTCTGTAATCCCAGTTTCTTGGGAGGCTGAGGCTGGAGGAGTGTTTGAGTCCAGGAGTTCTGGTCCCCATTGAGCTATGTTGATTGGGTGTCCACACTAAGTTCAGCATCAATATGGTGACTCTGGGGGAGCTCAGAACTACCAGGTTGCTTAAAAAGAGGTGAACCGGCCCAGGTTGGAAACGGAGCAGGTCAAACCCCCTGTGCTTATCAGTAGTGGGATTGCACCTGTATAGAGCAGCCTGGACAACAAAGCACAACACAGTTACTTTATTATGTTGTTTTACTCATTCATTTTTATGATAATTTGATACCAGAGTGGTTAAAAATATTTATTATAATTTGTATATAGAGCAGCATGAACAACACAGCTCCATTGTATCATTACTGTAAGTTTTCTTGTTTTATATTATTGAGTATTTTTTTTTTCAGAACTGTCATTCTTAGATGATGTGCATTATTTTGTAAGCAAAAATAATGATGAACATTAAAGTTACCCATTTCCCACTGACTATATACAGTAACCCATTTGTTGCTAACTACACAGTTACTATTTAAATAAAGGTTTTTTATCATTTGCCCATGAACATAATACTGTTATTATATAATGTCCAGTATGATGAAATTTAAATATTCTACTAGAATTCTGTAGGCTGATCTCATACTCGCACATTTACCACTTTTATGGCTCCAGCTTCATGCACATGTCCCATCAGATCATCAAAATAATGACTTCTGCACAGAGTATTTAAGGAGACATGGGTGCTGTTTTTCTTGTGGGCATCAGTGACTTACCAACCAGTGAAATCATGTTAGTTAGGGATGTTTTGCATGTGATGTGGTTGGAGTGAGATATGTGGATGGGGATAGAGGCAATGATGTGAGGAGAGGGATAGAGGTGAGCGGAATAGCACAAAGCAAGAGTTAGATAGTGGAATAAGCTTTAAAAAATATATACCAGTAAAACTAATGGATGAGCGATTGTTGGTCACAGTGGCATGAGCAGTGCACATTTATATTTAGGCAGAGTATTCGCTCATAATGCAAAAGGCTATACAAAATCTAAATAAGCCATTGGCCATTAAAATATAAAGGATGTAGTTATAGTAATGGCCAGTAGATGGCATTGATAAGCTGTTTTTCTCATTGTAATGACATCACACTGAGAGAGATTCCTATGTTAGAGAGCAGGCTGTTTTCGTTGCCAGGCACTGTGGTGTGAGTCTGTAATCCCAGTTACTTGGGAGGCTGAGGTTGGAGGAGTGTTTGAGTCCAGGAGTTCTGGTCCCCATTGAGCTATGTTGATTGGGTGTCCACACTAAGTTCAGCATCAATATGGTGACTCTGGGGGAGCTCAGAGCTACCAGGTTGCTTAAAAAGAGGTGAACCGGACCAGGTTAGAAACAGAGCAGGTCAAACCCCCTGTGCTTATCAGTAGTGGGATTGCACCTGTGAATAGCCAGTGTAGAGCAGCCTGAACAACAAAGCACAACACAGTTTCTTTATTATGTTGTTTTACTCATTCATTTTTATGATAATTTGATACCAGAGTGGTTAAAAATATTCATTATAATTTGTATATAGAGCAGCATGAACAACACAGCTCCATTGTATCATTACTGTAAATTTTCTTGTTTTATATTATTGAGTATTTTTTTTTTCAGAACTGTGATTCTTAGATGATGTGCATCATTTTGTAAGCAAAAATAATGATGAACATTAAAGTTACCCATTTCCCACTGACTATATACAGTAACCCATTTGTTGCTATCTACAGTTACTATTTAAATAAAGTTTTTTTATCATTTGCCCATGAACATAATACTGTTATTATATAATGTCCAGTATGATGAAATATAAATATTCTACTAGAATTCTGAAGGCTGGTCCCATACTCGCACATTTACCACTTTTATGGCTCCAGCTTCATGCACATGTCCCATCAGATCATCAAAATAATGACTTCTGCACAGAGTGTTTAAGGAGACATGGGTGCTGTTTTTCTTGTGGGCATCAGTGACTTACCAACCAGTGAAATCATGTTAGTTAGGGATGTTTTGCATGTGATGTGGTTGGAGTGAGATATGTGGATGGGGATAGAGGCAATGATGTGAGGAGAGGGATAGAGGTGAGCGGAATAGCACAAAGCAAGAGTTGGATAGTGGAATAAGCTTTAAAAAATATATACCAGTAAAACTAATGGATGAGCGATTGTGGGGCACAGTGGCATGAGCAGTGCACATTTATATTTAGGCAGAGTATTCGCTCATAATGCAAAAGGCTATACAAAATCTAAATAAGCCATTGGCCATTAAAATATAAAGGATGTAGTTATAGTAATGGCCAGTAGATGGCATTGATAAGCTGTTTTTCTCATTGTAATGACATCACACTGAGAGAGATTCCTATGTTAGAGAGCAGGCTGTTTTCGTTGCCGGGCACTGTGGTGTGTGTCTGTAATCCCAGTTTCTTGGGAGGCTGAGGCTGGAGGAGTGTTTGAGTCCAGGAGCTCTGGTCCCCATTGAGCTATGTTGATTGGGTGTCCACACTAAGTTCAGCATCAATATGGTGACTCTGGGGGAGCTCAGAGCTACCAGGTTGCTTAAAAAGAGGTGAACCGGCCCAGGTTGGAAACAGAGCAGGTCAAACCCCCTGTGCTTATCAGTAGTGGGATTGCACCTGTGAATAGCCAGTGTAGAGCAGCCTGGACAACAAAGCACAACACAGTTTTTTTATTATGTTGTTTTACTCCTTCATTTTTATGATAATTTGATACCAGAGTGGTTAAAAAAATTTATTATAATTTGTATATAGAGCAGCATGAACAACACAGCTCCATTGTATCATTACTGTAAGTTTTCTTGTTTTATATTATTGAGTATTTTTTTTTTCAGAACTGTCATTCTTAGATGATGTGCATTATTTTGGAAGCAAAAATAATGATGAACATTAAAGTTACCCATTTCCCACTGACTATATACAGTAACCCATTTGTTGCTATCTACAGTTACTATTTAAATAAAGGTTTTTTATCATTTGCCCATGAACATAATACTGTTATTATATAATGTCCAGTATGATGAAATATAAATATTCTACTAGAATTCTTTAGGCTGGTCCCATACTCGCACATTTACCACTTTTATGGCTCCTGCTTCATGCACATGTCCCATCAGATCATCAAAATAATGACTTGTGCACAGAGTGTTTAAGGAGACATAGGTGCTGTTCTTCTTGTTGGCATCAGTGACTTGCCAACCAGTGAAATCATGTTAGTTAGGGATGTTTTGCATGTGATGTGGGTGGAGTGAGATATGTGGATGGGGATAGAGGCAATGATGTGAGGAGAGGGATAGAGGTGAGCGGAATAGCACAAAGCAAGAGTTAGATAGTGGAATAAGCTTTAAAAAATATATACCAGTAAAACTAATGGATGAGCGATTGTGGGGCACAGTGGCATGAGCAGTGCACATTTATATTTAGGCAGAGTATTCGCTCATAATGCAAAAGGCTATACAAAATCTAAATAAGCCATTGGCCATTAAAATATAAAGGATGTAGTTATAGTAATGGCCAGTAGATGGCATTGATAAGATGTTTTTCTCATTGTAATGACATCACACTGAGAGAGATTCCTATGTTAGAGAGCAGGCTGTTTTCGTTGCCGGGCACTGTGGTGTGTGTCTGTAATCCCAGTTTCTTGGGAGGCTGAGGCTGGAGGAGTGTTTGAGTCCAGGAGTTCTGGTCCCCATTGAGCTATGTTGATTGGGTGTCCACACTAAGTTCAGCATCAATATGGTGACTCTGGGGGAGCTCAGAGCTACCAGGTTGCTTAAAAAGAGGTGAACCGGCCCAGGTTGGAAACAGAGCAGGTCAAACCCCCTGTGCTTATCAGTAGTGGGATTGCACCTGTGAATAGCCAGTGTAGAGCAGCCTGGACAACAAAGCACAACACAGTTTTTTTATTATGTTGTTTTACTCCTTCATTTTTATGATAATTTGATACCAGAGTGGTTAAAAAAATTTATTATAATTTGTATATAGAGCAGCATGAACAACACAGCTCCATTGTATCATTACTGTAAGTTTTCTTGTTTTATATTATTGAGTATTTTTTTTTCAGAACTGTCATTCTTAGATGATGTGCATTATTTTGTAAGCAAAAATAATGATGAACATTAAAGTTACCCATTTCCCACTGACTATATACAGTAACCCATTTGTTGCTATCTACAGTTACTATTTAAATAAAGGTTTTTTATCATTTGCCCATGAACATAATACTGTTATTATATAATGTCCAGTATGATGAAATATAAATATTCTACTAGAATTCTTTAGGCTGGTCCCATACTCGCACATTTACCACTTTTATGGCTCCTGCTTCATGCACATGTCCCATCAGATCATCAAAATAATGACTTATGCACAGAGTGTTTAAGGAGACATAGGTGCTGTTCTTCTTGTTGGCATCAGTGACTTGCCAACCAGTGAAATCATGTTAGTTAGGGATGTTTTGCATGTGATGTGGGTGGAGTGAGATATGTGGATGGGGATAGAGGCAATGATGTGAGTAGAGGGATAGAGGTGAGCGGAATAGCACAAAGCAAGAGTTAGATAGTGGAATAAGCTTTAAAAAATATATACCAGTAAAACTAATGGATGAGCGATTGTGGGGCACAGTGGCATGAGCAGTGCACATTTATATTTAGGCACAGTATTCGCTCATAATGCAAAAGGCTATACAAAATCTAAATAAGCCATTGGCCATTAAAATATAAAGGATGTAGTTATAGTAATGGCCAGTAGATGGCATTGATAAGCTGTTTTTCTCATTGTAATGACATCACACTGAGAGAGATTCCTATGTTAGAGAGCAGGCTGTTTTCGTTGCCGGGCACTGTGGTGTGTGTCTGTAATCCCAGTTTCTTGGGAGGCTGAGGCTGGAGGAGTGTTTGAGTCCAGGAGTTCTGGTCCCCATTGAGCTATGTTGATTGGGTGTCCACACTAAGTTCAGCATCAATATGGTGACTCTGGGGGAGCTCAGAGCTACCAGGTTGCTTAAAAAGAGGTGAACCGGCCCAGGTTGGAAACAGAGCAGGTCAAACCCCCTGTGCTTATCAGTAGTGGGATTGCACCTGTATAGAGCAGCCTGGACAACAAAGCACAACACAGTTACTTTATTATGTTGTTTTACTCATTCATTTTTATGATAATTTGATACCAGAGTGGTTAAAAATATTTATTATAATTTGTATATAGAGCAGCATGAACAACACAGCTCCATTGTATCATTACTGTAAGTTTTCTTGTTTTATATTATTGAGTATTTTTTTTTTCAGAACTGTCATTCTTAGATGATGTGCATTATTTTGTAAGCAAAAATAATGATGAACATTAAAGTTACCCATTTCCCACTGACTATATACAGTAACCCATTTGTTGCTAACTACACAGTTACTATTTAAATAAAGGTTTTTTATCATTTGCCCATGAACATAATACTGTTATTATATAATGTCCAGTATGATGAAATTTAAATATTCTACTAGAATTCTGTAGGCTGATCTCATACTCGCACATTTACCACTTTTATGGCTCCAGCTTCATGCACATGTCCCATCAGATCATCAAAATAATGACTTCTGCACAGAGTATTTAAGGAGACATGGGTGCTGTTTTTCTTGTGGGCATCAGTGACTTACCAACCAGTGAAATCATGTTAGTTAGGGATGTTTTGCATGTGATGTGGTTGGAGTGAGATATGTGGATGGGGATAGAGGCAATGATGTGAGGAGAGGGATAGAGGTGAGCGGAATAGCACAAAGCAAGAGTTAGATAGTGGAATAAGCTTTAAAAAATATATACCAGTAAAACTAATGGATGAGCGATTGTTGGTCACAGTGGCATGAGCAGTGCACATTTATATTTAGGCAGAGTATTCGCTCATAATGCAAAAGGCTATACAAAATCTAAATAAGCCATTGGCCATTAAAATATAAAGGATGTAGTTATAGTAATGGCCAGTAGATGGCATTGATAAGCTGTTTTTCTCATTGTAATGACATCACACTGAGAGAGATTCCTATGTTAGAGAGCAGGCTGTTTTCGTTGCCAGGCACTGTGGTGTGAGTCTGTAATCCCAGTTACTTGGGAGGCTGAGGTTGGAGGAGTGTTTGAGTCCAGGAGTTCTGGTCCCCATTGAGCTATGTTGATTGGGTGTCCACACTAAGTTCAGCATCAATATGGTGACTCTGGGGGAGCTCAGAGCTACCAGGTTGCTTAAAAAGAGGTGAACCGGACCAGGTTAGAAACAGAGCAGGTCAAACCCCCTGTGCTTATCAGTAGTGGGATTGCACCTGTGAATAGCCAGTGTAGAGCAGCCTGAACAACAAAGCACAACACAGTTTCTTTATTATGTTGTTTTACTCATTCATTTTTATGATAATTTGATACCAGAGTGGTTAAAAATATTCATTATAATTTGTATATAGAGCAGCATGAACAACACAGCTCCATTGTATCATTACTGTAAATTTTCTTGTTTTATATTATTGAGTATTTTTTTTTTCAGAACTGTGATTCTTAGATGATGTGCATCATTTTGTAAGCAAAAATAATGATGAACATTAAAGTTACCCATTTCCCACTGACTATATACAGTAACCCATTTGTTGCTATCTACAGTTACTATTTAAATAAAGTTTTTTTATCATTTGCCCATGAACATAATACTGTTATTATATAATGTCCAGTATGATGAAATATAAATATTCTACTAGAATTCTGAAGGCTGGTCCCATACTCGCACATTTACCACTTTTATGGCTCCAGCTTCATGCACATGTCCCATCAGATCATCAAAATAATGACTTCTGCACAGAGTGTTTAAGGAGACATGGGTGCTGTTTTTCTTGTGGGCATCAGTGACTTACCAACCAGTGAAATCATGTTAGTTAGGGATGTTTTGCATGTGATGTGGTTGGAGTGAGATATGTGGATGGGGATAGAGGCAATGATGTGAGGAGAGGGATAGAGGTGAGCGGAATAGCACAAAGCAAGAGTTGGATAGTGGAATAAGCTTTAAAAAATATATACCAGTAAAACTAATGGATGAGCGATTGTGGGGCACAGTGGCATGAGCAGTGCACATTTATATTTAGGCAGAGTATTCGCTCATAATGCAAAAGGCTATACAAAATCTAAATAAGCCATTGGCCATTAAAATATAAAGGATGTAGTTATAGTAATGGCCAGTAGATGGCATTGATAAGCTGTTTTTCTCATTGTAATGACATCACACTGAGAGAGATTCCTATGTTAGAGAGCAGGCTGTTTTCGTTGCCGGGCACTGTGGTGTGTGTCTGTAATCCCAGTTTCTTGGGAGGCTGAGGCTGGAGGAGTGTTTGAGTCCAGGAGCTCTGGTCCCCATTGAGCTATGTTGATTGGGTGTCCACACTAAGTTCAGCATCAATATGGTGACTCTGGGGAGCTCAGAGCTACCAGGTTGCTTAAAAAGAGGTGAACCGGCCCAGGTTGGAAACAGAGCAGGTCAAACCCCCTGTGCTTATCAGTAGTGGGATTGCACCTGTGAATAGCCAGTGTAGAGCAGCCTGGACAACAAAGCACAACACAGTTTTTTTATTATGTTGTTTTACTCCTTCATTTTTATGATAATTTGATACCAGAGTGGTTAAAAAAATTTATTATAATTTGTATATAGAGCAGCATGAACAACACAGCTCCATTGTATCATTACTGTAAGTTTTCTTGTTTTATATTATTGAGTATTTTTTTTTTCAGAACTGTCATTCTTAGATGATGTGCATTATTTTGGAAGCAAAAATAATGATGAACATTAAAGTTACCCATTTCCCACTGACTATATACAGTAACCCATTTGTTGCTATCTACAGTTACTATTTAAATAAAGGTTTTTTATCATTTGCCCATGAACATAATACTGTTATTATATAATGTCCAGTATGATGAAATATAAATATTCTACTAGAATTCTTTAGGCTGGTCCCATACTCGCACATTTACCACTTTTATGGCTCCTGCTTCATGCACATGTCCCATCAGATCATCAAAATAATGACTTGTGCACAGAGTGTTTAAGGAGACATAGGTGCTGTTCTTCTTGTTGGCATCAGTGACTTGCCAACCAGTGATATCATGTTAGTTAGGGATGTTTTGCATGTGATGTGGGTGGAGTGAGATATGTGGATGGGGATAGAGGCAATGATGTGAGGAGAGGGATAGAGGTGAGCGGAATAGCACAAAGCAAGAGTTAGATAGTGGAATAAGCTTTAAAAAATATATACCAGTAAAACTAATGGATGAGCGATTGTGGGGCACAGTGGCATGAGCAGTGCACATTTATATTTAGGCAGAGTATTCGCTCATAATGCAAAAGGCTATACAAAATCTAAATAAGCCATTGGCCATTAAAATATAAAGGATGTAGTTATAGTAATGGCCAGTAGATGGCATTGATAAGATGTTTTTCTCATTGTAATGACATCACACTGAGAGAGATTCCTATGTTAGAGAGCAGGCTGTTTTCGTTGCCGGGCACTGTGGTGTGTGTCTGTAATCCCAGTTTCTTGGGAGGCTGAGGCTGGAGGAGTGTTTGAGTCCAGGAGTTCTGGTCCCCATTGAGCTATGTTGATTGGGTGTCCACACTAAATTCAGCATCAATATGGTGACTCTGGGGGAGCTCAGAGCTACCAGGTTGCTTAAAAAGAGGTGAACCGGCCCAGGTTGGAAACAGAGCAGGTCAAACCCCCTGTGCTTATCAGTAGTGGGATTGCACCTGTGAATAGCCAGTGTAGAGCAGCCTGGACAACAAAGCACAACACAGTTTTTTTATTATGTTGTTTTACTCCTTCATTTTTATGATAATTTGATACCAGAGTGGTTAAAAAAATTTATTATAATTTGTATATAGAGCAGCATGAACAACACAGCTCCATTGTATCATTACTGTAAGTTTTCTTGTTTTATATTATTGAGTATTTTTTTTTCAGAACTGTCATTCTTAGATGATGTGCATTATTTTGTAAGCAAAAATAATGATGAACATTAAAGTTACCCATTTCCCACTGACTATATACAGTAACCCATTTGTTGCTATCTACAGTTACTATTTAAATAAAGGTTTTTTATCATTTGCCCATGAACATAATACTGTTATTATATAATGTCCAGTATGATGAAATATAAATATTCTACTAGAATTCTTTAGGCTGGTCCCATACTCGCACATTTACCACTTTTATGGCTCCTGCTTCATGCACATGTCCCATCAGATCATCAAAATAATGACTTATGCACAGAGTGTTTAAGGAGACATAGGTGCTGTTCTTCTTGTTGGCATCAGTGACTTGCCAACCAGTGAAATCATGTTAGTTAGGGATGTTTTGCATGTGATGTGGGTGGAGTGAGATATGTGGATGGGGATAGAGGCAATGATGTGAGTAGAGGGATAGAGGTGAGCGGAATAGCACAAAGCAAGAGTTAGATAGTGGAATAAGCTTTAAAAAATATATACCAGTAAAACTAATGGATGAGCGATTGTGGGGCACAGTGGCATGAGCAGTGCACATTTATATTTAGGCAAAGTATTCGCTCATAATGCAAAAGGCTATACAAAATCTAAATAAGCCATTGGCCATTAAAATATAAAGGATGTAGTTATAGTAATGGCCAGTAGATGGCATTGATAAGCTGTTTTTCTCATTGTAATGACATCACACTGAGAGAGATTCCTATGTTAGAGAGCAGGCTGTTTTCGTTGCCGGGCACTGTGGTGTGTGTCTGTAATCCCAGTTTCTTGGGAGGCTGAGGCTGGAGGAGTATTTGAGTCCAGGAGTTCTGGTCCCCATTGAGCTATGTTGATTGGGTGTCCACACTAAGTTCAGCATCAATATGGTGACTCTGGGGGAGCTCAGAGCTACCAGGTTGCTTAAAATGAGGTGAACCGGCCCAGGTTGGAAACAGAGCAGGTCAAACCCCCTGTGCTTATCAGTAGTGGGATTGCACCTGTATAGAGCAGCCTGGACAACAAAGCACAACACAGTTACTTTATTATGTTGTTTTACTCATTCATTTTTATGATAATTTGATACCAGAGTGGTTAAAAATATTTATTATAATTTGTATATAGAGCAGCATGAACAACACAGCTCCATTGTATCATTACTGTAAGTTTTCTTGTTTTATATTATTGAGTATTTTTTTTTTCAGAACTGTCATTCTTAGATGATGTGCATTATTTTGTAAGCAAAAATAATGATGAACATTAAAGTTACCCATTTCCCACTGACTATATACAGTAACCCATTTGTTGCTAACTACACAGTTACTATTTAAATAAAGGTTTTTTATCATTTGCCCATGAACATAATACTGTTATTATATAATGTCCAGTATGATGAAATTTAAATATTCTACTAGAATTCTGTAGGCTGATCTCATACTCGCACATTTACCACTTTTATGGCTCCAGCTTCATGCACATGTCCCATCAGATCATCAAAATAATGACTTCTGCACAGAGTATTTAAGGAGACATGGGTGCTGTTTTTCTTGTGGGCATCAGTGACTTACCAACCAGTGAAATCATGTTAGTTAGGGATGTTTTGCATGTGATGTGGTTGGAGTGAGATATGTGGATGGGGATAGAGGCAATGATGTGAGGAGAGGGATAGAGGTGAGCGGAATAGCACAAAGCAAGAGTTAGATAGTGGAATAAGCTTTAAAAAATATATACCAGTAAAACTAATGGATGAGCGATTGTTGGTCACAGTGGCATGAGCAGTGCACATTTATATTTAGGCAGAGTATTCGCTCATAATGCAAAAGGCTATACAAAATCTAAATAAGCCATTGGCCATTAAAATATAAAGGATGTAGTTATAGTAATGGCCAGTAGATGGCATTGATAAGCTGTTTTTCTCATTGTAATGACATCACACTGAGAGAGATTCCTATGTTAGAGAGCAGGCTGTTTTCGTTGCCAGGCACTGTGGTGTGAGCCTGTAATCCCAGTTACTTGGGAGGCTGAGGTTGGAGGAGTGTTTGAGTCCAGGAGTTCTGGTCCCCATTGAGCTATGTTGATTGGGTGTCCACACTAAGTTCAGCATCAATATGGTGACTCTGGGGGAGCTCAGAGCTACCAGGTTGCTTAAAAAGAGGTGAACCGGACCAGGTTAGAAACAGAGCAGGTCAAACCCCCTGTGCTTATCAGTAGTGGGATTGCACCTGTGAATAGCCAGTGTAGAGCAGCCTGAACAACAAAGCACAACACAGTTTCTTTATTATGTTGTTTTACTCATTCATTTTTATGATAATTTGATACCAGAGTGGTTAAAAATATTCATTATAATTTGTATATAGAGCAGCATGAACAACACAGCTCCATTGTATCATTACTGTAAATTTTCTTGTTTTATATTATTGAGTATTTTTTTTTTCAGAACTGTGATTCTTAGATGATGTGCATCATTTTGTAAGCAAAAATAATGATGAACATTAAAGTTACCCATTTCCCACTGACTATATACAGTAACCCATTTGTTGCTATCTACATTTACTATTTAAATAAAGTTTTTTTATCATTTGCCCATGAACATAATACTGTTATTATATAATGTCCAGTATGATGAAATATAAATATTCTACTAGAATTCTGAAGGCTGGTCCCATACTCGCACATTTACCACTTTTATGGCTCCAGCTTCATGCACATGTCCCATCAGATCATCAAAATAATGACTTCTGCACAGAGTGTTTAAGGAGACATGGGTGCTGTTTTTCTTGTGGGCATCAGTGACTTACCAACCAGTGAAATCATGTTAGTTAGGGATGTTTTGCATGTGATGTGGTTGGAGTGAGATATGTGGATGGGGATAGAGGCAATGATGTGAGGAGAGGGATAGAGGTGAGCGGAATAGCACAAAGCAAGAGTTGGATAGTGGAATAAGCTTTAAAAAATATATACCAGTAAAACTAATGGATGAGCGATTGTGGGGCACAGTGGCATGAGCAGTGCACATTTATATTTAGGCAGAGTATTCGCTCATAATGCAAAAGGCTATACAAAATCTAAATAAGCCATTGGCCATTAAAATATAAAGGATGTAGTTATAGTAATGGCCAGTAGATGGCATTGATAAGCTGTTTTTCTCATTGTAATGACATCACACTGAGAGAGATTCCTATGTTAGAGAGCAGGCTGTTTTCGTTGCCGGGCACTGTGGTGTGTGTCTGTAATCCCAGTTTCTTGGGAGGCTGAGGCTGGAGGAGTGTTTGAGTCCAGGAGCTCTGGTCCCCATTGAGCTATGTTGATTGGGTGTCCACACTAAGTTCAGCATCAATATGGTGACTCTGGGGGAGCTCAGAGCTACCAGGTTGCTTAAAAAGAGGTGAACCGGCCCAGGTTGGAAACAGAGCAGGTCAAACCCCCTGTGCTTATCAGTAGTGGGATTGCACCTGTGAATAGCCAGTGTAGAGCAGCCTGGACAACAAAGCACAACACAGTTTTTTTATTATGTTGTTTTACTCCTTCATTTTTATGATAATTTGATACCAGAGTGGTTAAAAAAATTTATTATAATTTGTATATAGAGCAGCATGAACAACACAGCTCCATTGTATCATTACTGTAAGTTTTCTTGTTTTATATTATTGAGTATTTTTTTTTTCAGAACTGTCATTCTTAGATGATGTGCATTATTTTGGAAGCAAAAATAATGATGAACATTAAAGTTACCCATTTCCCACTGACTATATACAGTAACCCATTTGTTGCTATCTACAGTTACTATTTAAATAAAGGTTTTTTATCATTTGCCCATGAACATAATACTGTTATTATATAATGTCCAGTATGATGAAATATAAATATTCTACTAGAATTCTTTAGGCTGGTCCCATACTCGCACATTTACCACTTTTATGGCTCCTGCTTCATGCACATGTCCCATCAGATCATCAAAATAATGACTTGTGCACAGAGTGTTTAAGGAGACATAGGTGCTGTTCTTCTTGTTGGCATCAGTGACTTGCCAACCAGTGAAATCATGTTAGTTAGGGATGTTTTGCATGTGATGTGGGTGGAGTGAGATATGTGGATGGGGATAGAGGCAATGATGTGAGGAGAGGGATAGAGGTGAGCGGAATAGCACAAAGCAAGAGTTAGATAGTGGAATAAGCTTTAAAAAATATATACCAGTAAAACTAATGGATGAGCGATTGTGGGGCACAGTGGCATGAGCAGTGCACATTTATATTTAAGCAGAGTATTCGCTCATAATGCAAAAGGCTATACAAAATCTAAATAAGCCATTGGCCATTAAAATATAAAGGATGTAGTTATAGTAATGGCCAGTAGATGGCATTGATAAGATGTTTTTCTCATTGTAATGACATCACACTGAGAGAGATTCCTATGTTAGAGAGCAGGCTGTTTTTGTTGCCGGGCACTGTGGTGTGTGTCTGTAATCCCAGTTTCTTGGGAGGCTGAGGCTGGAGGAGTGTTTGAGTCCAGGAGTTCTGGTCCCCATTGAGCTATGTTGATTGGGTGTCCACACTAAGTTCAGCATCAATATGGTGACTCTGGGGGAGCTCAGAGCTACCAGGTTGCTTAAAAAGAGGTGAACCGGCCCAGGTTGGAAACAGAGCAGGTCAAACCCCCTGTGCTTATCAGTAGTGGGATTGCACCTGTGAATAGCCAGTGTAGAGCAGCCTGGACAACAAAGCACAACACAGTTTTTTTATTATGTTGTTTTACTCCTTCATTTTTATGATAATTTGATACCAGAGTGGTTAAAAAAATTTATTATAATTTGTATATAGAGCAGCATGAACAACACAGCTCCATTGTATCATTACTGTAAGTTTTCTTGTTTTATATTATTGAGTATTTTTTTTTCAGAACTGTCATTCTTAGATGATGTGCATTATTTTGTAAGCAAAAATAATGATGAACATTAAAGTTACCCATTTCCCACTGACTATATACAGTAACCCATTTGTTGCTATCTACAGTTACTATTTAAATAAAGGTTTTTTATCATTTGCCCATGAACATAATACTGTTATTATATAATGTCCAGTATGATGAAATATAAATATTCTACTAGAATTCTTTAGGCTGGTCCCATACTCGCACATTTACCACTTTTATGGCTCCTGCTTCATGCACATGTCCCATCAGATCATCAAAATAATGACTTATGCACAGAGTGTTTAAGGAGACATAGTTGCTGTTCTTCTTGTTGGCATCAGTGACTTGCCAACCAGTGAAATCATGTTAGTTAGGGATGTTTTGCATGTGATGTGGGTGGAGTGAGATATGTGGATGGGGATAGAGGCAATGATGTGAGTAGAGGGATAGAGGTGAGCGGAATAGCACAAAGCAAGAGTTAGATAGTGGAATAAGCTTTAAAAAATATATACCAGTAAAACTAATGGATGAGCGATTGTGGGGCACAGTGGCATGAGCAGTGCACATTTATATTTAGGCAAAGTATTCGCTCATAATGCAAAAGGCTATACAAAATCTAAATAAGCCATTGGCCATTAAAATATAAAGGATGTAGTTATAGTAATGGCCAGTAGATGGCATTGATAAGCTGTTTTTCTCATTGTAATGACATCACACTGAGAGAGATTCCTATGTTAGAGAGCAGGCTGTTTTCGTTGCCGGGCACTGTGGTGTGTGTCTGTAATCCCAGTTTCTTGGGAGGCTGAGGCTGGAGGAGTGTTTGAGTCCAGGAGTTCTGGTCACCATTGAGCTATGTTGATTGGGTGTCCACACTAAGTTCAGCATCAATATGGTGACTCTGGGGGAGCTCAGAGCTACCAGGTTGCTTAAAAAGAGGTGAACCGGCCCAGGTTGGAAACAGAGCAGGTCAAACCCCCTGTGCTTATCAGTAGTGGGATTGCACCTGTGAATAGCCAGTGTAGAACAGCCTGGACAACAAAGCACAACACAGTTTCTTTATTATGTTGTTTTACTCATTCATTTTTATGATAATTTGATACCAAAGTGGTTAAAAATATTTATTATAATTTGTATATAGAGCAGCATGAACAACACAGCTCCATTGTATCATTACTGTAAGTTTTCTTGTTTTATATTATTGAGTATTTTTTTTTTCAGAACTGTCATTCTTAGATGATGTGCATTAATTTGTAAGCAAAAATAATGATGAACATTAAAGTTACCCATTTCCCACTGACTATATACAGTAACCCATTTATTGCTATCTACAGTTACTATTTAAATAAAGGTTTTTTATCATTTGCCCATGAACATAATACTGTTATTATATAATGTCCAGTATGATGAAATATAAATATTCTACTAGAATTCTTTAGGCTGGTCCCATACTCGCACATTTACCACTTTTATGGCTCCTGCTTCATGCACGTGTCCCATCAGATCATTAAAATAATGACTTCTGCACAGAGTGTTTAAGGAGACATAGGTGCTGTTCTTCTTGTTGGCATCAGTGACTTGCCAACCAGTGAAATCATGTTAGTTAGGGATGTTTTGCATGTGATGTGGGTGGAGTGAGATATGTGGATGGGGATAGAGGCAATGATGTGAGGAGAGGGATAGAGGTGAGCGGAATAGCACAAAGCAAGAGTTAGATAGTGGAATAAGCTTTAAAAAATATATACCAGTAAAACTAATGGATGAGCGATTGCTGGTCACAGTGGCATGAGCAGTGCACATTTATATTTAGGCAGAGTATTCACTCATAATGCAAAAGGCTATACAAAATCTAAATAAGCCATTGGCCATTAAAATATAAAGGATGTAGTTATAGTAATGGCCAGTAGATGGCATTGATAAGCTGTTTTTCTCATTGTAATGACATCACACTGAGAGAGATTCCTATGTTAGAGAGCAGGCTGTTTTTGTTGCCAGGCACTGTGGTGTGTGTCTGTAATCCCAGTTACTTGGGAGGCTGCGGTTGGAGGAGTGTTTGAGTCCAGGAGTTCTGGTCCCCATTGAGCTATGTTGATTGGGTGTCCACACTAAGTTCAGCATCAATATGGTGACTCTGGGGGAGCTCAGAGCTACCAGGTTGCTTAAAAAGAGGTGAACCGGCCCAGGTTGGAAACAGAGCAGGTCAAACCCCCTGTGCTTATCAGTAGTGGGATTGCACCTGTATAGAGCAGCCTGGACAACAAAGCACAACACAGTTACTTTATTATGTTGTTTTACTCATTCATTTTTATGATAATTTGATACCAGAGTGGTTAAAAATATTTATTATAATTTGTATATAGAGCAGCATGAACAACACAGCTCCATTGTATCATTACTGTAAGTTTTCTTGTTTTATATTATTGAGTATTTTTTTTTTCAGAACTGTCATTCTTAGATGATGTGCATTATTTTGTAAGCAAAAATAATGATGAACATTAAAGTTACCCATTTCCCACTGACTATATACAGTAACCAATTTGTTGCTATCTACAGTTACTATTTAAATAAAGGTTTTTTATCATTTGCCCATGAACATAATACTGTTATTATATAATGTCCAGTATGATGAAATATAAATATTCTACTAGAATTCTTTAGGCTGGTCCCATACTCGCACATTTACCACTTTTATGGCTCCTGCTTCATGCACATTCCCATCAGATCATTAAAATAATGACTTCTGCACAGAGTGTTTAAGGAGACATAGGTGCTGTTCTTCTTGTTGGCATCAGTGACTTGCCAACCAGTGAAATCATGTTAGTTAGGGATGTTTTGCATGTGATGTGGGTGGAGTGAGATATGTGGATGGGGATAGAGGCAATGATGTGAGGAGAGGGATAGAGGTGAGCGGAATAGCACAAAGCAAGAGTTAGATAGTGGAATAAGCTTTAAAAAATATATACCAGTAAAACTAATGGATGAGCGATTGTTGGTCACAGTGGCATGAGCAGTGCACATTTATATTTAGGCAGAGTATTCGCTCATAATGCAAAAGGCTATACAAAATCTAAATAAGCCATTGGCCATTAAAATATAAAGGATGTAGTTATAGTAATGGCCAGTAGATGGCACTGATAAGCTGTTTTTCTCATTGTAATGACATCACACTGAGAGAGATTCCTATGTTAGAGAGCAGGCTGTTTTTGTTGCCAGGCACTGTGGTGTGTGTCTGTAATCCCAGTTACTTGGGAGGCTGAGGTTGGAGGAGTGTTTGAGTCCAGGAGTTCTGGTCCCCATTGAGCTATGTTGATTGGGTGTTCACACTAAGTTCAGCATCAATATGGTGACTCTGGGGGAGCTCAGAGCTACCAGGTTGCTTAAAAAGAGGTGAACCGGCCCAGGTTGGAAACAGAGCAGGTCAAACCCCCTGTGCTTATCAGTAGTGGGATTGCACCTGTATAGAGCAGCCTGGACAACAAAGCACACCACAGTTACTTTATTATGTTGTTTTACTCATTAATTTTTATGATAATTTGATACCAGAGTGGTTAAAAATATTTATTATAATTTGTATATAGAGCAGCATGAACAACACAGCTCCATTGTATCATTACTGTAAGTTTTCTTGTTTTATATTATTGATTTTTTTTTTCCAGAACTGTGATTCTTAGATGATGTGCATCATTTTGTAAGCAAAAATAATGATGAACATTAAAGTTACCCATTTCCCACTGACTATATACAGTAACCCATTTGTTGATAACTACACAGTTACTATTTAAATAAAGTTTTTTTATCATTTGCCCATGAACATAATACTGTTATTATATAATGTCCAGTATGATGAAATATAAATATTCTACTAGAATTCTGTAGGCTGGTCCCATACTCGCACATTTACCACTTTTATGGCTCCAGCTTCATGCACATGTCCCATCAGATCATCAAAATAATGACTTCTGCACAGAGTATTTAAGGAGACATGGGTGCTGTTTTTCTTGTGGGCATCAGTAACTTGCCAATCAGTGAAATCATGTTAGTTAGGGATGTTTTCCATGTGATGTGGGTGGAGTGAGATATGTGGATGGGGATAGAGGCAATGATGTGAGGAGAGGGATAAAGGGGAGCGGAATAGCACAAAGCAAGAGTTAGATAGTGGAATAAGCTTTAAAAAATATATACCAGTAAAACTAATGGATGAGCGATTGTGGGGCACAGTGGCATGAGCAGTGCACATTTATATTTAGGCAGAGTATTCGCTCATAATGCAAAAGGCTATACAAAATCTAAATAAGCCATTGGCCATTAAAATATAAAGGATGTAGTTATAGTAATGGCCAGTAGATGGCATTGATAAGCTGTTTTTCTCATTGTAATGACATCACACTGAGAGAGATTCCTATGTTAGAGAGCAGGCTGTTTTCGTTGCCGGGCACTGTGGTGTGTGTCTGTAATCCCAGTTTCTTGGGAGGCTGAGGCTGGAGGAGTGTTTGAGTCCAGGAGTTCTGGTCCCCATTGAGCTATGTTGATTGGGTGTCCACACTAAGTTTAGCATCAATATGGTGACTCTGGGGGAGCTCAGAGCTACCAGGTTGCTTAAAAAGAGGTGAACCGGCCCAGGTTGGAAACAGAGCAGGTCAAACCCCCTGTGCTTATCAGTAGTGGGATTGCACCTGTGAATAACCAGTGTAGAACAGCCTGGACAACAAAGCACAACACAGTTTCTTTATTATGTTGTTTTACTCATTCATTTTTATGATAATTTGATACCAGAGTGGTTAAAAATATTTATTATAATTTGTATATAGAGCAGCATGAACAACACAGCTCCATTGTATCATTACTGTAAGTTTTCTTGTTTTATATTATTGAGTATTTTTTTTTTCAGAACTGTCATTCTTAGATGATGTGCATTATTTTGTAAGCAAAAATAATGATGAACATTAAAGTTACCCATTTCCCACTGACTATATACAGTAACCCATTTGTTGCTATCTACAGTTACTATTTAAATAACGGTTTTTTATCATTTGCCCATGAACATAATACTGTTATTATATAATGTCCAGTATGATGAAATATAAATATTCTACTAGAATTCTTTAGGCTGGTCCCATACTCGCACATTTACCACTTTTATGGCTCCTGCTTCATGCACATGTCCCATCAGATCATCAAAATAATGACATCTGCACAGAGTGTTTAAGGAGACATAGGTGCTGTTCTTCTTGTTGGCATCAGTGACTTGCCAACCAGTGAAATCATGTTAGTTAGGGATGTTTTGCATGTGATGTGGGTGGAGTAAGATATGTGGATGGGGATAGAGGCAATGATGTGAGGAGAGGGATAGAGGTGAGCGGAATAGCACAAAGCAAGAGTTAGACAGTGGAATAAGCTTTAAAAAATATATACCAGTAAAACTAATGGATGAGCGATTGTGGGGCACAGTGGCATGAGCAGTGCACATTTATATTTAGGCAGAGTATTCGCTCATAATGCAAAAGGCTATACAAAATCTAAATAAGCCATTGGCCATTAAAATATAATGGATGTAGTTATAGTAATGGCCAGTAGATGGCATTGATAAGCTGTTTTTCTCATTGTAATGACATCACACTGAGAGAGATTCCTATGTTAGAGAGCAGGCTGTTTTCCTTGCTGGGCACTGTGGTGTGTGTCTGTAATCCCAGCTGTTTGTGAGGCTGAGGCTGAAAGAGTGTTTGAGTCCAGGAGTTCTGGTCCCCATTGAGCTATGTTGATTGGGTGTCCACACTAAGTTCAGCATCAATATGGTGACTCTGGGGGAGCTCAGAGCTACCAGGTTGCTTAAAAAGAGGTGACCCGGCCCAGGTTGGAAACAGAGCAGGTCAAACCCCCTGTGCTTATCAGTAGTGGGATTGCACCCGTGAATAGCCAGTGTAGAGCAGCCTGGACAACAAAGCACAACACAGTTTCTTTATTATGTTGTTTTACTCATTAATTTTTATGATAATTTGATACCAGAGTGGTTAAAAATATTTATTATAATTTGTATATAGAGCAGCATGAACAACACAGCTCCATTGTATCATTACTGTAAGTTTTCTTGTGTTATATTATTGAGTATTTTTTTTTTCAGAACTTTCATTCTTAGATGATGTGCATCATTTTGTAAGCAAAAATAATGATGAACATTAAAGTTACCCATTTCCCACTGACTATATACAGTAACCCATTTGTTGCTAACTACACAGTTACTATTTAAATAAAGTTTTTTTATCATTTGCCCATGAACATAATACTGTTATTATATAATGTCCAGTATGATGAAATATAAATATTCTACTAGAATTCTGTAGGCTGGTCTCATACTCGCACATTTACCACTTTTATGGCTCCAGCTTCATGCACATGTCCCATCAGATCATCAAAATAATGACTTCTGCACAGAGTATTTAAGGAGACATGGGTGCTGTTTTTCTTGTGGGCATCAGTGACTTACCAACCAGTGAAATCATGTTAGTTAGGGATGTTTTGCATGTGATGTGGTGGGAGTGAGATATGTGGATGGGGATAGAGGCAATGATGTGAGGAGAGTGATAGAGGTGAGCGGAATAGCACAAAGCAAGAGTTAGATAGTGGAATAAGCTTTAAAAAATATATACCAGTAAAACTAATGGATGAGCGATTGTTGGTCACAGTGGCATGAGCAGTGCACATTTATATTTAGGCAGAGTATTCGCTCATAATGCAAAAGGCTATACAAAATCTAAATAAGCCATTGGCCATTAAAATATAAAGGATGTAGTTATAGTAATGGCCAGTAGATGGCATTGATAAGCTGTTTTTCTCATTGTAATGACATCACACTGAGAGAGATTCCTATGTTAGAGAGCAGACTGTTTTCATTGCCAGGCACTGTGGTGTGTGTCTGTAATCCCAGTTACTTGGGAGGCTGAGGTTGGAGGAGTGTTTGAGTCCAGGAGTTCTGGTCCCCATTGAGCTATGTTGATTGGGTGTCCACACTAAGTTCAGCATCAATATGGTGACTCTGGGGGAGCTCAGAGCTACCAGGTTGCTTAAAAAGAGGTGAACTGGCCCAGGTTGGAAACAGAGCAGGTCAAACGTCCTGTGCTTATCAGTAGTGGGATTGCACCTGTGAATAGCCAGTGTAGAGCAGCCTGGACAACAAAGCACAACACAGTTTCTTTATTATGTTGTTTTACTCATTCATTTTTATGATAATTTGATACCAGAGTGGTTAAAAAAAATTATTATAATTTGTATATAGAGCAGCATGAACAACACAGCTCCATTGTATCATTACTGTAAGTTTTCTTGTTTTATATTATTGAGTATTTTTTTTTCAGAACTGTCATTCTTAGATGATGTGCATCATTTTGTAAGCAAAAATAATGATGAACATTAAAGTTACCCATTTCCTACTGACTATATACAGTAACCCATTTGTTGCTATCTACAGTTACTATTTAAATAAAGTTTTTTTTATCATTTGCCCATGAACATAATACTGTTATTATATAATGTCCAGTATGATGAAATATAAATATTCTACTAGAATTCTGTAGGCTGGTCCCATACTCGCACATTTACCACTTTTATAGCTCCAGCTTCATGCACATGTCCCATCAGATCATCAAAATAATGACTTCTGCACAAAGTGTTTAAGGAGACATGGGTGCTGTTTTTCTTGTGGGCATCAGTGACTTACCAACCAGTGAAATCATGTTAGTTAGGGATGTTTTGCATGTGATGTGGTTGGAGTGAGATATGTGGATGGGGATAGAGGCAATGATGTGAGGAGAGGGATAGAGGTGAGCGGAATAGCACAAAGCAAGAGTTGGATAGTGGAATAAGCTTTAAAAAATATATACCAGTAAAACTAATGGATGAGCGATTGTGGGGCACAGTGGCATGAGCAGTGCACATTTATATTTAGGCAGAGTATTCGCTCATAATGCAAAAGGCTATACAAAATCTAAAAAAGCCATTGGCCATTAAAATATAAAGGATGTAGTTATAGTAATGGCCAGTAGATGGCATTGATAAGCTGTTTTTCTTATTGTAATGACATCACACTGAGAGAGATTCCTATGTTAGAGAGCAGGCTGTTTTCGTTGCCGGGCACTGTAGTGTGTGTCTGTAATCCCAGTTACTTGGGAGGCTGAGGCTGGAGGAGTGTTTGAGTCCAGGAGTTCTGGTCCCCATTGAGCTATGTTGATTGGGTGTCCACACTAAGTTCAGCATCAATATGGTGACTCTGGGGGAGCTCAGAGCTACCAGGTTGCTTAAAAAGAGGTGAACCGGCCCAGGTTGGAAACAGAGCAGGTCAAACCCCCTGTGCTTATCAGTAGTGGGATTGCACCTGTATAGAGCAGCCTGGACAACAAAGCACACCACAGTTACTTTATTATGTTGTTTTACTCATTAATTTTTATGATAATTTGATACCAGAGTGGTTAAAAATATTTATTATAATTTGTATATAGAGCAGCATGAACAACACAGCTCCATTGTATCATTACTGTAAGTTTTCTTGTTTTATATTATTGATTTTTTTTTTCCAGAACTGTGATTCTTAGATGATGTGCATCATTTTGTAAGCAAAAATAATGATGAACATTAAAGTTACCCATTTCCCACTGACTATATACAGTAACCCATTTGTTGATAACTACACAGTTACTATTTAAATAAAGTTTTTTTATCATTTGCCCATGAACATAATACTGTTATTATGTAATGTCCAGTATGATGAAATATAAATATTCTACTAGAATTCTGTAGGCTGGTCCCATACTCGCACATTTACCACTTTTATGGCTCCAGCTTCATGCACATGTCCCATCAGATCATCAAAATAATGACTTCTGCACAGAGTATTTAAGGAGACATGGGTGCTGTTTTTCTTGTGGGCATCAGTAACTTGCCAATCAGTGAAATCATGTTAGTTAGGGATGTTTTCCATGTGATGTGGGTGGAGTGAGATATGTGGATGGGGATAGAGGCAATGATGTGAGGAGAGGGATAAAGGGGAGCGGAATAGCACAAAGCAAGAGTTAGATAGTGGAATAAGCTTTAAAAAATATATACCAGTAAAACTAATGGATGAGCGATTGTGGGGCACAGTGGCATGAGCAGTGCACATTTATATTTAGGCAGAGTATTCGCTCATAATGCAAAAGGCTATACAAAATCTAAATAAGCCATTGGCCATTAAAATATAAAGGATGTAGTTATAGTAATGGCCAGTAGATGGCATTGATAAGCTGTTTTTCTCATTGTAATGACATCACACTGAGAGAGATTCCTATGTTAGAGAGCAGGCTGTTTTCATTGCCGGGCACTGTGGTGTGTGTCTGTAATCCCAGTTTCTTGGGAGGCTGAGGCTGGAGGAGTGTTTGAGTCCAGGAGTTCTGGTCCCCATTGAGCTATGTTGATTGGGTGTCCACACTAAGTTTAGCATCAATATGGTGACTCTGGGGGAGCTCAGAGCTACCAGGTTGCTTAAAAAGAGGTGAACCGGCCCAGGTTGGAAACAGAGCAGGTCAAACCCCCTGTGCTTATCAGTAGTGGGATTGCACCTGTGAATAACCAGTGTAGAACAGCCTGGACAACAAAGCACAACACAGTTTCTTTATTATGTTGTTTTACTCATTCATTTTTATGATAATTTGATACCAGAGTGGTTAAAAATATTTATTATAATTTGTATATAGAGCAGCATGAACAACACAGCTCCATTGTATCATTACTGTAAGTTTTCTTGTTTTATATTATTGAGTATTTTTTTTTTCAGAACTGTCATTCTTAGATGATGTGCATTATTTTGTAAGCAAAAATAATGATGAACATTAAAGTTACCCATTTCCCACTGACTATATACAGTAACCCATTTGTTGCTATCTACAGTTACTATTTAAATAACGGTTTTTTATCATTTGCCCATGAACATAATACTGTTATTATATAATGTCCAGTATGATGAAATATAAATATTCTACTAGAATTCTTTAGGCTGGTCCCATACTCGCACATTTACCACTTTTATGGCTCCTGCTTCATGCACATGTCCCATCAGATCATCAAAATAATGACATCTGCACAGAGTGTTTAAGGAGACATAGGTGCTGTTCTTCTTGTTGGCATCAGTGACTTGCCAACCAGTGAAATCATGTTAGTTAGGGATGTTTTGCATGTGATGTGGGTGGAGTAAGATATGTGGATGGGGATAGAGGCAATGATGTGAGGAGAGGGATAGAGGTGAGCGGAATAGCACAAAGCAAGAGTTAGACAGTGGAATAAGCTTTAAAAAATATATACCAGTAAAACTAATGGATGAGCGATTGTGGGGCACAGTGGCATGAGCAGTGCACATTTATATTTAGGCAGAGTATTCGCTCATAATGCAAAAGGCTATACAAAATCTAAATAAGCCATTGGCCATTAAAATATAATGGATGTAGTTATAGTAATGGCCAGTAGATGGCATTGATAAGCTGTTTTTCTCATTGTAATGACATCACACTGAGAGAGATTCCTATGTTAGAGAGCAGGCTGTTTTCCTTGCTGGGCACTGTGGTGTGTGTCTGTAATCCCAGCTGTTTGGGAGGCTGAGGCTGAAAGAGTGTTTGAGTCCAGGAGTTCTGGTCCCCATTGAGCTATGTTGATTGGGTGTCCACACTAAGTTCAGCATCAATATGGTGACTCTGGGGGAGCTCAGAGCTACCAGGTTGCTTAAAAAGAGGTGACCCGGCCCAGGTTGGAAACAGAGCAGGTCAAACCCCCTGTGCTTATCAGTAGTGGGATTGCACCCGTGAATAGCCAGTGTAGAGCAGCCTGGACAACAAAGCACAACACAGTTTCTTTATTATGTTGTTTTACTCATTAATTTTTATGATAATTTGATACCAGAGTGGTTAAAAATATTTATTATAATTTGTATATAGAGCAGCATGAACAACACAGCTCCATTGTATCATTACTGTAAGTTTTCTTGTGTTATATTATTGAGTATTTTTTTTTTCAGAACTTTCATTCTTAGATGATGTGCATCATTTTGTAAGCAAAAATAATGATGAACATTAAAGTTACCCATTTCCCACTGACTATATACAGTAACCCATTTGTTGCTAACTACACAGTTACTATTTAAATAAAGTTTTTTTATCATTTGCCCATGAACATAATACTGTTATTATATAATGTCCAGTATGATGAAATATAAATATTCTACTAGAATTCTGTAGGCTGGTCTCATACTCGCACATTTACCACTTTTATGGCTCCAGCTTCATGCACATGTCCCATCAGATCATCAAAATAATGACTTCTGCACAGAGTATTTAAGGAGACATGGGTGCTGTTTTTCTTGTGGGCATCAGTGACTTACCAACCAGTGAAATCATGTTAGTTAGGGATGTTTTGCATGTGATGTGGTGGGAGTGAGATATGTGGATGGGGATAGAAGCAATGATGTGAGGAGAGTGATAGAGGTGAGCGGAATGGCACAAAGCAAGAGTTAGATAGTGGAATAAGCTTTAAAAAATATATACCAGTAAAACTAATGGATGAGCGATTGTTGGTCACAGTGGCATGAGCAGTGCACATTTATATTTAGGCAGAGTATTCGCTCATAATGCAAAAGGCTATACAAAATCTAAATAAGCCATTGGCCATTAAAATATAAAGGATGTAGTTATAGTAATGGCCAGTAGATGGCATTGATAAGCTGTTTTTCTCATTGTAATGACATCACACTGAGAGAGATTCCTATGTTAGAGAGCAGACTGTTTTCATTGCCAGGCACTGTGGTGTGTGTCTGTAATCCCAGTTACTTGGGAGGCTGAGATTGGAGGAGTGTTTGAGTCCAGGAGTTCTGGTCCCCATTGAGCTATGTTGATTGGGTGTCCACACTAAGTTCAGCATCAATATGGTGACTCTGGGGGAGCTCAGAGCTACCAGGTTGCTTAAAAAGAGGTGAACTGGCCCAGGTTGGAAACAGAGCAGGTCAAACGTCCTGTGCTTATCAGTAGTGGGATTGCACCTGTGAATAGCCAGTGTAGAGCAGCCTGGACAACAAAGCACAACACAGTTTCTTTATTATGTTGTTTTACTCATTCATTTTTATGATAATTTGATACCAGAGTGGTTAAAAAAAATTATTATAATTTGTATATAGAGCAGCATGAACAACACAGCTCCATTGTATCATTACTGTAAGTTTTCTTGTTTTATATTATTGAGTATTTTTTTTTCAGAACTGTCATTCTTAGATGATGTGCATCATTTTGTAAGCAAAAATAATGATGAACATTAAAGTTACCCATTTCCTACTGACTATATACAGTAACCCATTTGTTGCTATCTACAGTTACTATTTAAATAAAGTTTTTTTTATCATTTGCCCATGAACATAATACTGTTATTATATAATGTCCAGTATGATGAAATATAAATATTCTACTAGAATTCTGTAGGCTGGTCCCATACTCGCACATTTACCACTTTTATAGCTCCAGCTTCATGCACATGTCCCATCAGATCATCAAAATAATGACTTCTGCACAAAGTGTTTAAGGAGACATGGGTGCTGTTTTTCTTGTGGGCATCAGTGACTTACCAACCAGTGAAATCATGTTAGTTAGGGATGTTTTGCATGTGATGTGGTTGGAGTGAGATATGTGGATGGGGATAGAGGCAATGATGTGAGGAGAGGGATAGAGGTGAGCGGAATAGCACAAAGCAAGAGTTGGATAGTGGAATAAGCTTTAAAAAATATATACCAGTAAAACTAATGGATGAGCGATTGTGGGGCACAGTGGCATGAGCAGTGCACATTTATATTTAGGCAGAGTATTCGCTCATAATGCAAAAGGCTATACAAAATCTAAAAAAGCCATTGGCCATTAAAATATAAAGGATGTAGTTATAGTAATGGCCAGTAGATGGCATTGATAAGCTGTTTTTCTTATTGTAATGACATCACACTGAGAGAGATTCCTATGTTAGAGAGCAGGCTGTTTTCGTTGCCGGGCACTGTAGTGTGTGTCTGTAATCCCAGTTACTTGGGAGGCTGAGGCTGGAGGAGTGTTTGAGTCCAGGAGTTCTGGTCCCCATTGAGCTATGTTGATTGGGTGTCCACACTAAGTTCAGCATCAATATGGTGACTCTGGGGGAGCTCAGAGCTACCAGGTTGCTTAAAAAGAGGTGAACCGGCCCAGGTTGGAAACAGAGCAGATCAAACCCCCTGTGCTTATCAGTAGTGGGATTACACCTGTGAATAGCCAGTGTAGAGCAGCCTGGACAACAAAGCACAACACAGTTTCTTTATTATGTTGTTTTACTCATTCATTTTTATGATAATTTGATACCAGAGTGGTTAAAAATATTTATTATAATTTGTATATAGAGCAGCATGAACAACACAGCTCCATTGTATCATTACTGTAAGTTTTCTTGTTTTATATTATTGAGTATTTTTTTTTCCAGAACTGTCATTCTTAGATGATGTGCATTATTTTGTAAGCAAAAATAATGATGAACATTAAAGTTACCCATTTCCCACTGACTATATACAGTAACCCATTTGTTGCTATCTACAGTTACTATTTAAATAAAGGTTTTTTATCATTTGCCCATGAACATAATACTGTTATTATATAATGTCCAGTATGATGAAATATAAATATTCTACTAGAATTCTGTAGGCTGGTCCCATACTCGCACATTTACCACTTTTATGGCTCCAGCTTCATGCACATGTCCCATCAGATCATCAAAATAATGACTTCTGCACAGAGTGTTTAAGGAGACATGGGTGCTGTTTTTCTTGTGGGCATCAGTGACTTACCAACCAGTGAAATCATGTTAGTTAGGGATGTTTTGCATGTGATGTGGTTGGAGTGAGATATGTGGATGGGGATAGAGGCAATGATGTGAGGAGAGGGATAGAGGTGAGCGGAATAGCACAAAGCAAGAGTTGGATAGTGGAATAAGCTTTAAAAAATATATACCAGTAAAACTAATGGATGAGCGATTGTGGGGCACAGTGGCATGAGCAGTGCACATTTATATTTAGGCAGAGTATTCGCTCATAATGCAAAAGGCTATACAAAATCTAAATAAGCCATTGGCCATTAAAATATAAAGGATGTAGTTATAGTAATGGCCAGTAGATGGCATTGATAAGCTGTTTTTCTCATTGTAATGACATCACACTGAGAGAGATTCCTATGTTAGAGAGCAGGCTGTTTTCCTTGCTGGGCACTGTGGTGTGTGTCTGTAATCCCAGCTATTTGGGAGGCTGAGGCTGAAGGAGAGTTTGAGTCCAGGAGTTCTGGTCCCCATTGAGCTATGTTGATTGGGTGTCCACACTAAGTTCAGCATCAATATGGTGACTCTGGGGGAGCTCAGAGCTACCAGGTTGCTTAAAAAGAGGTGAACCGGCCCAGGTTGGAAACAGAGCAGGTCAAACCCCCTGTGCTTATCAGTAGTGGGATTGCACCTGTGAATAGCCAGTGTAGAACAGCCTGGACAACAAAGCACAACACAGTTTCTTTATTATGTTGTTTTACTCATTCATTTTTATGATAATTTGATACCAGAGTGGTTAAAAATATTTATTATAATTTGTATATAGAGCAGCATGAACAACACAGCTCCATTGTATCATTACTGTAAGTTTTCTTGTTTTATATTATTGAGTATTTTTTTTTTCAGAACTGTCATTCTTAGATGATGTGCATTATTTTGTAAGCAAAAATAATGATGAACATTAAAGTTACCCATTTCCCACTGACTATATACAGTAACCCATTTGTTGCTATCTACAGTTACTATTTAAATAAAGGTTTTTTATCATTTGCCCATGAACATAATACTGTTATTATATAATGTCCAGTATGATGAAATATAAATATTCTACTAGAATTCTTTAGGCTGGTCCCATACTCGCACATTTACCACTTTTATGGCTCCTGCTTCATGCACATGTCCCATCAGATCATCAAAATAATGACTTCTGCACAGAGTGTTTAAGGAGACATAGGTGCTGTTCTTCTTGTTGGCATCAGTGACTTGCCAACCAGTGAAATCATGTTAGTTAGGGATGTTTTGCATGTGATGTGGGTGGAGTGAGATATGTGGATGGGGATAGAGGCAATGATGCGAGGAGAGGGATAGAGGTGAGCGGAATAGCACAAAGCAAGAGTTAGATAGTGGAATAAGCTTTAAAAAATATATACCAGTAAAACTAATGGATGAGCGATTGTTGGGCACAGTGGCATGAGCAGTGCACATTTATATTTAGGCAGAGTATTCGCTCATAATGCAAAAGGCTATACAAAATCTAAATAAGCCATTGGCCATTAAAATATAATGGATGTAGTTATAGTAATGGCCAGTAGATGGCATTGATAAGCTGTTTTTCTCATTGTAATGACATCACACTGAGAGAGATTCCTATGTTAGAGAGCAGGCTGTTTTCCTTGCTGGGCACTGTGGTGTGTGTCTGTAATCCCAGCTATTTGGGAGGCTGAGGCTGAAGGAGAGTTTGAGTCCAGGAGTTCTGGTCCCCATTGAGCTATGTTGATTGGGTGTCCACACTAAGTTCAGCATCAATATGGTGACTCTGGGGGAGCTCAGAGCTACCAGGTTGCTTAAAAAGAGGTGACCCGACCCAGGTTGGAAACAGAGCAGGTCAAACCCCCTGTGCTTATCAGTAGTGGGATTGCACCCGTGAATAGCCAGTGTAGAGCAGCCTGGACAACAAAGCACAACACAGTTTCTTTATTATGTTGTTTTACTCATTAATTTTTATGATAATTTGATACCAGAGTGGTTAAAAATATTTATTATAATTTGTATATAGAGCAGCATGAACAACACAGCTCCATTGTATCATTACTGTAAGTTTTCTTGTGTTATATTATTGAGTATTTTTTTTTCAGAACTGTCATTCTTAGATGATGTGCATCATTTTGTAAGCAAAAATAATGATGAACATTAAAGTTACCCATTTCCCACTGACTATATACAGTAACCCATTTGTTGCTATCTACAGTTACTATTTAAATAAAGTTTTTTTATCATTTGCCCATGAACATAATACTGTTATTATATAATGTCCAGTATGATGAAATATAAATATTCTACTAGAATTCTGTAGGCTGGTCCCATACTCGCACATTTACCACTTTTATGGCTCCAGCTTCATGCACATGTCCCATCAGATCATCAAAATAATGACTTCTGCACAGAGTGTTTAAGGAGACATGGGTGCTGTTTTTCTTGTGGGCATCAGTGACTTACCAACCAGTGAAATCATGTTAGTTAGGGATGTTTTGCATGTGATGTGGTTGGAGTGAGATATGTGGATGGGGATAGAGGCAATGATGTGAGGAGAGGGATAGAGGTGAGCGGAATAGCACAAAGCAAGAGTTGGATAGTGGAATAAGCTTTAAAAAATATATACCAGTAAAACTAATGGATGAGCGATTGTGGGGCACAGTGGCATGAGCAGTGCACATTTATATTTAGGCAGAGTATTCGCTCATAATGCAAAAGGCTATACAAAATCTAAATAAGCCATTGGCCATTAAAATATAAAGGATGTAGTTATAGTAATGGCCAGTAGATGGCATTGATAAGCTGTTTTTCTCATTGTAATGACATCACACTGAGAGAGATTCCTATGTTAGAGAGCAGGCTGTTTTCGTTGCCGGGCACTGTGGTGTGTGTCTGTAATCCCAGTTTCTTGGGAGGCTGAGGCTGGAGGAGTGTTTGAGTCCAGGAGTTCTGGTCCCCGTTGAGCTATGTTGATTGGGTGTCCACACTAAGTTCAGCATCAATATGGTGACTCTGGGGGAGCTCAGAGCTACCAGGTTGCTTAAAAAGAGGTGAACCGGCCCAGGTTGGAAACAGAGCAGGTCAAACCCCCTGTGCTTATCAGTAGTGGGATTGCACCTGTGAATAGCCAGTGTAGAGCAGCCTGGACAACAAAGCACAACACAGTTTTTTTATTATGTTGTTTTACTCCTTCATTTTTATGATAATTTGATACCAGAGTGGTTAAAAATTTTTATTATAATTTGTATATAGAGCAGCATGAACAACACAGCTCCAATGTATCATTACTGTAAGTTTTCTTGTGTTATATTATTGAGTTTTTTTTTTTTCAGAACTTTCATTCTTAGATGATGTGCATCATTTTGTAAGCAAAAATAATGATGAACATTAAAGTTACCCATTTCCCACTGACTATATACAGTAACCCATTTGTTGCTAACTACACAGTTACTATTTAAATAAAGTTTTTTTATCATCTGCCCATGAACATAATACTGTTATTATATAATGTCCAGTATGATGAAATATAAATATTCTACTAGAATTCTGTAGGCTGGTCTCATACTCGCACATTTACCACTTTTAGGGCTCCAGCTTCATGCACATGTCCCATCAGATCATCAAAATAATGACTTCTGCACAGAGTATTTAAGGAGACATGGGTGCTGTTTTTCTTGTGGGCATCAGTGACTTACCAACCAGTGAAATCATGTTAGTTAGGGATGTTTTGCATGTGATGTGGTTGGAGTGAGATATGTGGATGGGGATAGAGGCAATGATGTGAGGAGAGGGATAGAGGTGAGCGGAACAGCACAAAGCAAGAGTTAGATAGTGGAATAAGCTTTAAAAAATATATACCAGTAAAACTAATGGATGAGCGATTGTTGGTCACAGTGGCATGAGCAGTGCACATTTATATTTAGGCAGAGTATTCGCTCATAATGCAAAAGGCTATAGAAAATCTAAATAAGCCATTGGCCATTAAAATATAAAGGATGTAGTTATAGTAATGGCCAGTAGATGGCATTGATAAGCTGTTTTTCTCATTGTAATGACATCACACTGAGAGAGATTCCTATGTTAGAGAGCAGGATGTTTTTGTTGCCGGGCACTGTGGTGTGTGTCTGTAATCCCAGTTTCTTGGGAGGCTGAGGCTGGAGGAGTGTTTGAGTCCAGGAGTTCTGGTCCCCATTGAGCTATGTTGATTGGGTGTCCACACTAAGTTCAGCATCAATATGGTGACTCTGGGGGAGCTCAGAGCTACCAGGTTGCTTAAAAAGAGGTGAACCGGCCCAGGTTGGAAACAGAGCAGGTCAAACCCCCTGTGCTTATCAGTAATGGGATTGCACCTGTGAATAGCCAGTGTAGAGCAGCCTGGACAACAAAGCACAACACAGTTGTTTTACTCATTCATTTTTATGATAATTTGATACCAGAGTGGTTAAAATTTTTTATTATAATTTGTATATAGAGCAGCATGAACAACACAGCTCCATTGTATCATTACTGTAAGTTTTCTTGTTTTATATTATTGAGTATTTTTTTTTTCAGAACTGTCATTCTTAGATGATGTGCATTATTTTGTAAGCAAAAATAATGATGAACATTAAAGTTACCCATTTCCCACTGACTATATACAGTAACCCATTTGTTGCTATCTACAGTTACTATTTAAATAAAGGTTTTTTATCATTTGCCCATGAACATAATACTGTTATTATATAATGTCCAGTATGATGAAATATAAATATTCTACTAGAATTCTTTAGGCTGGTCCCATACTCGCACATTTACCACTTTTATGGCTCCTGCTTCATGCACATGTCCCATCAGATCATCAAAATAATGACTTCTGCACAGAGTGTTTAAGGAGACATAGGTGCTGTTCTTCTTGTTGGCATCAGTGACTTGCCAACCAGTGAAATCATGTTAGTTAGGGATGTTTTGCATGTGATGTGGGTGGAGTGAGATATGTGGATGGGGATAGAGGCAATGATGTGAGGAGAGGGATAGAGGTGAGCGGAATAGCACAAAGCAAGAGTTGGATAGTGGAATAAGCTTTAAAAAATATATACCAGTAAAACTAATGGATGAGCGATTGTGGGGCACAGTGGCATGAGCAGTGCACATTTATATTTAGGCAGAGTATTCGCTCATAATGCAAAAGGCTATAGAAAATCTAAATAAGCCATTGGCCATTAAAATATAAAGGATGTAGTTATAGTAATGGCCAGTAGATGGCATTGATAAGCTGTTTTTCTCATTGTAATGACATCACACTGAGAGAGATTCCTATGTTAGAGAGCAGGCTGTTTTTGTTGCCGGGCACTGTGGTGTGTGTCTGTAATCCCAGTTTCTTGGGAGGCTGAGGCTGGAGGAGTGTTTGAGTCCAGGAGTTCTGGTCCCCATTGAGCTATGTTGATTGGGTGTCCACACTAAGTTCAGCATCAATATGGTGACTCTGGGGGAGCTCAGAGCTACCAGGTTGCTTAAAAAGAGGTGAACCGGCCCAGGTTGGAAACAGAGCAGGTCAAACCCCCTGTGCTTATCAGTAGTGGGATTGCACCTGTGAATAGCCAGTGTAGAGCAGCCTGGACAACAAAGCACAACACAGTTTTTTTATTATGTTGTTTTACTCCTTCATTTTTATGATAATTTGATACCAGAGTGGTTAAAATTTTTTATTATAATTTGTATATAGAGCAGCATGAACAACACAGCTCCATTGTATCATTACTGTAAGTTTTCTTGTTTTATATTATTGAGTATTTTTTTTTTCAGAACTGTCATTCTTAGATGATGTGCATTATTTTGTAAGCAAAAATAATGATGAACATTAAAGTTACCCATTTCCCACTGACTATATACAGTAACCCATTTGTTGCTATCTACAGTTACTATTTAAATAAAGGTTTTTTATCATTTGCCCATGAACATAATACTGTTATTATATAATGTCCAGTATGATGAAATATAAATATTCTACTAGAATTCTTTAGGCTGGTCCCATACTCGCACATTTACCACTTTTATGGCTCCTGCTTCATGCACATGTCCCATCAGATCATCAAAATAATGACTTCTGCACAGAGTGTTTAAGGAGACATAGGTGCTGTTCTTCTTGTTGGCATCAGTGACTTGCCAACCAGTGAAATCATGTTAGTTAGGGATGTTTTGCATGTGATGTGGGTGGAGTGAGATATGTGGATGGGGATAGAGGCAATGATGTGAGGAGAGGGAAAGAGGTGAGCGGAATAGCACAAAGCAAGACTTAGATAGTGGAATAAGCTTTAAAAAATATATACCAGTAAAACTAATGGATGAGCGATTGTGGGGCACAGTGGCATGAGCAGTGCACATTTATATTTAGGCAGAGTATTCGCTCATAATGCAAAAGGCTATACAAAATCTAAATAAGCCATTGGCCATTAAAATATAAAGGATGTAGTTATAGTAATGGCCAGTAGATGGCATTGATAAGCTGTTTTTCTCATTGTAATGACATCACACTGAGAGAGATTCCTATGTTAGAGAGCAGGCTGTTTTTGTTGCCGGGCACTGTGGTGTGTGTCTGTAATCCCAGCTGTTTGGGAGACTGAGGCTGAAAGAGTGTTTGAGTCCAGGAGTTCTGGTCCCCATTGAGCTATGTTGATTGGATGTCCCCACTAAGTTCAGCATCAATATGGTGACTCTGGGGGAGCTCAGAGCTACCAGGTTGCTTAAAAAGAGGTGACCCGACCCAGGTTGGAAACAGAGCAGGTCAAACCCCCTGTGCTTATCAGTAGTGGGATTGCACCCGTGAATAGCCAGTGTAGAGCAGCCTGGACAACAAAGAATAACACAGTTTCTTTATTATGTTGTTTTACTCATTAATTTTTATGATAATTTGATACCAGAGTGGTTAAAAATATTTATTATAATTTGTATATAGAGCAGCATGAACAACACAGCTCCATTGTATCATTACTGTAAGTTTTCTTGTGTTATATTATTGAGTATTTTTTTTTCAGAACTGTCATTCTTAGATGATGTGCATCATTTTGTAAGCAAAAATAATGATGAACATTAAAGTTACCCATTTCCCACTGACTATATACAGTAACCCATTTGTTGCTATCTACAGTTACTATTTAAATAAAGTTTTTTTATCATTTGCCCATGAACATAATACTGTTATTATATAATGTCCAGTATGATGAAATATAAATATTCTACTAGAATTCTGTAGGCTGGTCCCATACTCGCACATTTACCACTTTTATGGCTCCAGCTTCATGCACATGTCCCATCAGATCATCAAAATAATGACTTCTGCACAGAGTGTTTAAGGAGACATGGGTGCTGTTTTTCTTGTGGGCATCAGTGACTTACCAACCAGTGAAATCATGTTAGTTAGGGATGTTTTGCATGTGATGTGGTTGGAGTGAGATATGTGGATGGGGATAGAGGCAATGATGTGAGGAGAGGGATAGAGGTGAGCGGAATAGCACAAAGCAAGAGTTGGATAGTGGAATAAGCTTTAAAAAATATATACCAGTAAAACTAATGGATGAGCGATTGTGGGGCACAGTGGCATGAGCAGTGCACATTTATATTTAGGCAGAGTATTCGCTCATAATGCAAAAGGCTATACAAAATCTAAAAAAGCCATTGGCCATTAAAATATAAAGGATGTAGTTATAGTATTGGCCAGTAGATGGCATTGATAAGCTGTTTTTCTCATTGTAATGACATCACACTGAGAGAGATTCCTATGTTAGAGAGCAGGCTGTTTTCGTTGCCGGGCACTGTGGTGTGTGTCTATAATCCCAGTTTCTTGGGAGGCTGAGGCTGGAGGAGTGTTTGAGTCCAGGAGTTCTGGTCCCCATTGAGCTATGTTGATTGGGTGTCCACACTAAGTTCAGCATCAATATGGTGACTCTGGGGGAGCTCAGAGCTACCAGGTTGCTTAAAAAGAGGTGAACCGGCCCAGGTTGGAAACAGAGCAGGTCAAACCCCCTGTGCTTATCAGTAGTGGGATTGCACCTGTGAATAGCCAGTGTAGAGCAGCCTGGACAACAAAGCACAACACAGTTTTTTTATTATGTTGTTTTACTCCTTCATTTTTATGATAATTTGATACCAGAGTGGTTAAAAATTTTTATTATAATTTGTATATAGAGCAGCATGAACAACACAGCTCCAATGTATCATTACTGTAAGTTTTCTTGTGTTATATTATTGAGTTTTTTTTTTTTCAGAACTTTCATTCTTAGATGATGTGCATCATTTTGTAAGCAAAAATAATGATGAACATTAAAGTTACCCATTTCCCACTGACTATATACAGTAACCCATTTGTTGCTAACTACACAGTTACTATTTAAATAAAGTTTTTTTATCATCTGCCCATGAACATAATACTGTTATTATATAATGTCCAGTATGATGAAATATAAATATTCTACTAGAATTCTGTAGGCTGGTCTCATACTCGCACATTTACCACTTTTATGGCTCCAGCTTCATGCACATGTCCCATCAGATCATCAAAATAATGACTTCTGCACAGAGTATTTAAGGAGACATGGGTGCTGTTTTTCTTGTGGGCATCAGTGACTTTCCAACCAGTGAAATCATGTTAGTTAGGGATGTTTTGCATGTGATGTGGTTGGAGTGAGATATGTGGATGGGGATAGAGGCAATGATGTGAGGAGAGGGATAGAGGTGAGCGGAACAGCACAAAGCAAGAGTTAGATAGTGGAATAAGCTTTAAAAAATATATACCAGTAAAACTAATGGATGAGCGATTGTTGGTCACAGTGGCATGAGCAGTGCACATTTATATTTAGGCAGAGTATTCGCTCATAATGCAAAAGGCTATACAAAATCTAAATAAGCCATTGGCCATTAAAATATAAAGGATGTAGTTATAGTAATGGCCAGTAGATGGCATTGATAAGCTGTTTTTCTCATTGTAATGACATCACACTGAGAGAGATTCCTATGTTAGAGAGCAGGCTGTTTTCGTTGCCAGGCACTGTGGTGTGTGTCTGTAATCCCAGTTACTTGGGAGGCTGAGGTTGGAGGAGTGTTTGAGTCCAGGAGTTCTGGTCCCCATTGAGCTATGTTGATTGGGTGTCCACACTAAGTTCAGCATCAATATGGTGACTCTGGGGGAGCTCAGAGCTACCAGGTTGCTTAAAAAGAGGTGAACCGGCCCAGGTTGGAAACAGAGCAGGTCAAACCCCCTGTGCTTATCAGTAGTGGGATTGCACCTGTGAATAGCCAGTGTAGAGCAGCCTGGACAACAAAGCACAACACAGTTTCTTTATTAAGTTGTTTTACTCATTCATTTTTATGATAATTTGATACCAGAGTGGTTAAAAATATTTATTATAATTTGTGTATAGAGCAGCATGAACAACACAGCTCCATTGTATCATTACTGTAAGTTTTCTTGTTTTATATTATTGAGTATTTTTTTTTTCAGAACTGTCATTCTTAGATGATGTGCATCATTTTGTAAGCAAAAATAATGATGAACATTAAAGTTACCCATTTCCCACTGACTATATACAGTAACCCATTTGTTGCTATATACAGTTACTATTTAAATAAAGGTTTTTTATCATTTGCCCATGAACATAATACTGTTATTATATAATGTCCAGTATGATGAAATATAAATATTCTACTAGAATTCTTTAGGCTGGTCCCATACTCGCACATTTACCACTTTTATGGCTCCTGCTTCATGCACATGTCCCATCAGATCATCAAAATAATGACTTCTGCACAGAGTGTTTAAGGAGACATAGGTGCTGTTCTTCTTGTTGGCATCAGTGACTTGCCAACCAGTGAAATCATGTTAGTTAGGGATGTTTTGCATGTGATGTGGGTGGAGTGAGATATGTGGATGGGGATAGAGGCAATGATGTGAGGAGAGGGATAGAGGTGAGCGGAATAGCACAAAGCAAGAGTTAGAGAGTGGAATAAGCTTTAAAAAATATATACCAGTAAAACTAATGGATGAGCGATTGTGGGGCACCGTGGCATGAGCAGTGCACATTTATATTTAGGCAGAGTATTCGCTCATAATGCAAAAGGCTATACAAAATCTAAATAAGCCATTGGCCATTAAAATATAAAGGATGTAGTTATAGTAATGGCCAGTAGATGGCATTGATAAGCTGTTTTTCTCATTGTAATGACATCACACTGAGAGAGATTCCTATGTTAGAGAGCAGGCTGTTTTCGTTGCTGGGCACTGTGGTGTGTGTCTGTAATCCCAGTTTCTTGGGAGGCTGAGGGCTGGAGGAGTGTTTGAGTCCAGGAGTTCTGGTCCCCATTGAGCTATGTTGATTGGGTGTCCACACTAAGTTCAGCATCAATATGGTGACTCTGGGGGAGCTCAGAGCTACCAGGTTGCTTAAAAAGAGGTGAACCGGCCCAGGTTGGAAACAGAGCAGGTCAAACCCCCTGTGCTTATCAGTAGTGGGATTGCACCTGTGAATAGCCAGTGTAGAGCAGCCTGGACAACAAAGCACAACACAGTTTCTTTATTATGTTGTTTTACTCATTCATTTTTATGATAATTTGATACCAGAGTGGTTCAAAATATTTATTATAATTTGTATATAGAGCAGCATGAACAACACAGCTCCATTGTATCATTACTGTAAGTTTTCTTGTTTTATATTATTGTGTTTTTTTTTTTCAGAACTGTCATTCTTAGATGATGTGCATTATTTTGTAAGCAAAAATAATGATGAATATTAAAGTTACCCATTTCCCACTGACTATATACAGTAACCCATTTGTTGCTATCTACAGTTACTATTTAAATAAAGGTTTTTTATCATTTGCCCATGAACATAATACTGTTATTATATAATGTCCAGTATGATGAAATATAAATATTCTACTAGAATTCTGTAGGCTGGTCCCATACTCGCACATTTACCACTTTTATGGCTCCAGCTTCATGCACATGTCCCATCAGATCATCAAAATAATGACTTCTGCACAGAGTGTTTTAGGAGACATGGGTGCTGTTTTTCTTGTGGGCATCAGTGACTTACCAACCAGTGAAATCATGTTAGTTAGGGATGTTTTGCATGTGATGTGGTTGGAGTGAGATATGTGGATGGGGATAGAGGCAATGATGTGAGGAGAGGGATAGAGGTGAGCGGAATAGCACAAAGCAAGAGTTGGATAGTGGAATAAGCTTTAAAAAATATATACCAGTAAAACTAATGGATGAGCGATTGTGGGGCACAGTGTCATGAGCAGTGCACATTTATATTTAGGCAGAGTATTCGCTCATAATGCAAAAGGCTATAGAAAATCTAAATAAGCCATTGGCCATTAAAATATAAAGGATGTAGTTATAGTAATGGCCAGTAGATGGCATTGATAAGCTGTTTTTCTCATTGTAATGACATCACACTGAGAGAGATTCCTATGTTAGAGAGCAGGCTGTTTTCATTGCCGGGCACTGTAGTGTGTGTCTGTAATCCCAGTTTCTTGGGAGGCTGAGGCTGGAGGAGTGTTTGAGTCCAGGAGTTCTGGTCCCCATTGAGCTATGTTGATTGGGTGTCCACACTAAGTTCAGCATCAATATGGTGACTCTGGGGGAGCTCAGAGCTACCAGGTTGCTTAAAAAGAGGTGAACCGGCCCAGGTTGGAAACAGAGCAGGTCAAACCCCCTGTGCTTATCAGTAGTGGGATTGCACCTGTGAATAGCCAGTGTAGAGCAGCCTGGACAACAAAGCACAACACTGTTTTTTTATTATGTTGTTTTACTCCTTCATTTTTATGATAATTTGATACCAGAGTGGTTAAAATTTTTTATTATAATTTGTATATAGAGCAGCATGAACAACACAGCTCCATTGTATCATTACTGTAAGTTTTCTTGTTTTATATTATTGAGTATTTTTTTTTTCAGAACTGTCATTCTTAGATGATGTGCATTATTTTGTAAGCAAAAATAATGATGAACATTAAAGTTACCCATTTCCCACTGACTATATACAGTAACCCATTTGTTGCTATCTACAGTTACTATTTAAATAAAGTTTTTTTATCATTTGCCCATGAACATTATACTGTTATTATATAATGTCCAGTATGATGAAATATAAATATTCTACTAGAATTCTGTAGGCTGGTCCCATACTCGCACATTTACCACTTTTATGGCTCCAGCTTCATGCACATGTCCCATCAGATCATCAAAATAATGACTTCTGCACAGAGTGTTTAAGGAGACATGGGTGCTGTTTTTCTTGTGGGCATCAGTGACTTACCAACCAGTGAAATCATGTTAGTTAGGGATGTTTTGCATGTGATGTGGTTGGAGTGAGATATGTGGATGGGGATAGAGGCAATGATGTGAGGAGAGGGATAGAGGTGAGCGGAATAGCACAAAGCAAGAGTTGGATAGTGGAATAAGCTTTAAAAAATATATACCAGTAAAACTAATGGATGAGCGATTGTGGGGCACAGTGGCATGAGCAGTGCACATTTATATTTAGGCAGAGTATTCGCTCATAATGCAAAAGGCTATAGAAAATCTAAATAAGCCATTGGCCATTAAAATATAAAGGATTTAGTTATAGTAATGGCCAGTAGATGGCATTGATAAGCTGTTTTTCTCATTGTAATGACATCACACTGAGAGAGATTCCTATGTTAGAGAGCAGGCTGTTTTTGTTGCCGGGCACTGTGGTGTGTGTCTGTAATCCCAGTTTCTTGGGAGGCTGAGGCTGGAGGAGTGTTTGAGTCCAGGAGTTCTGGTCCCCATTGAGCTATGTTGATTGGGTGTCCACACTAAGTTCAGCATCAATATGGTGACTCTGGGGGAGCTCAGAGCTACCAGGTTGCTTAAAAAGAGGTGAACCGGCCCAGGTTGGAAACAGAGCAGGTCAAACCCCCTGTGCTTATCAGTAGTGGGATTGCACCTGTGAATAGCCAGTGTAGAGCAGCCTGGACAACAAAGCACAACACAGTTTTTTTATTATGTTGTTTTACTCCTTCATTTTTATGATAATGTGATACCAGAGTGGTTAAAAAATTTTATTATAATTTGTATATAGAGCAGCATGAACAACACAGCTCCATTGTATCATTACTGTAAGTTTTCTTGTTTTATATTATTGAGTATTTTTTTTTTCAGAACTGTCATTCTTAGATGATGTGCATTATTTTGTAAGCAAAAATAATGATGAACATTAAAGTTACCCATTTCCCACTGACTATATACAGTAACCCATTTGTTGCTATCTACAGTTACTATTTAAATAAAGGTTTTTTATCATTTGCCCATGAACATAATACTGTTATTATATAATGTCCAGTATGATGAAATATAAATATTCTACTAGAATTCTTTAGGCTGGTCCCATACTCGCACATTTACCACTTTTATGGCTCCTGCTTCATGCACATGTCCCATCAGATCATCAAAATAATGACTTCTGCACAGAGTGTTTAAGGAGACATAGGTGCTGTTCTTCTTGTTGGCATCAGTGACTTGCCAACCAGTGTAATCATGTTAGTTAGGGATGTTTTGCATGTGATGTGGGTGGAGTGAGATATGTGGATGGGGATAGAGGCAATGATGTGAGGAGAGGGAAAGAGGTGAGCGGAATAGCACAAAGCAAGACTTAGATAGTGGAATAAGCTTTAAAAAATATATACCAGTAAAACTAATGGATGAGCGATTGTGGGGCACAGTGGCATGAGCAGTGCACATTTATATTTAGGCAGAGTATTCGCTCATAATGCAAAAGGCTATACAAAATCTAAATAAGCCATTGGCCATTAAAATATAAAGGATGTAGTTATAGTAATGGCCAGTAGATGGCATTGATAAGCTGTTTTTCTCATTGTAATGACATCACACTGAGAGAGATTCCTATGTTAGAGAGCAGGCTGTTTTTGTTGCCGGGCACTGTGGTGTGTGTCTGTAATCCCAGCTGTTTGGGAGGCTGAGGCTGAAAGAGTGTTTGAGTCCAGGAGTTCTGGTCCCCATTGAGCTATGTTGATTGGATGTCCCCACTAAGTTCAGCATCAATATGGTGACTCTGGGGGAGCTCAGAGCTACCAGGTTGCTTAAAAAGAGGTGACCTGACGCAGGTTGGAAACAGAGCAGGTCAAACCCCCTGTGCTTATCAGTAGTGGGATTGCACCCGTGAATAGCCAGTGTAGAGCAGCCTGGACAACAAAGAATAACACAGTTTCTTTATTATGTTGTTTTACTCATTAATTTTTATGATAATTTGATACCAGAGTGGTTAAAAATATTTATTATAATTTGTATATAGAGCAGCATGAACAACACAGCTCCATTGTATCATTACTGTAAGTTTTCTTGTGTTATATTATTGAGTATTTTTTTTTCAGAACTGTCATTCTTAGATGATGTGCATCATTTTGTAAGCAAAAATAATGATGAACATTAAAGTTACCCATTTCCCACTGACTATATACAGTAACCCATTTGTTGCTATCTACAGTTACTATTTAAATAAAGTTTTTTTATCATTTGCCCATGAACATAATACTGTTATTATATAATGTCCAGTATGATGAAATATAAATATTCTACTAGAATTCTGTAGGCTGGTCCCATACTCGCACATTTACCACTTTTATGGCACCAGCTTCATGCACATGTCCCATCAGATCATCAAAATAATGACTTCTGCACAGAGTGTTTAAGGAGACATGGGTGCTGTTTTTCTTGTGGGCATCAGTGACTTACCAACCAGTGAAATCATGTTAGTTAGGGATGTTTTGCATGTGATGTGGTTGGAGTGAGATATGTGGATGGGGATAGAGGCAATGATGTGAGGAGAGGGATAGAGGTGAGCGGAATAGCACAAAGCAAGAGTTGGATAGTGGAATAAGCTTTAAAAAATATATACCAGTAAAACTAATGGATGAGCGATTGTGGGGCACAGTGGCATGAGCAGTGCACATTTATATTTAGGCAGAGTATTCGCTCATAATGCAAAAGGCTATAGAAAATCTAAATAAGCCATTGGCCATTAAAATATAAAGGATTTAGTTATAGTAATGGCCAGTAGATGGCATTGATAAGCTGTTTTTCTCATTGTAATGACATCACACTGAGAGAGATTCCTATGTTAGAGAGCAGGCTGTTTTTGTTGCCGGGCACTGTGGTGTGTGTCTGTAATCCCAGTTTCTTGGGAGGCTGAGGCTGGAGGAGTGTTTGAGTCCAGGAGTTCTGGTCCCCATTGAGCTATGTTGATTGGGTGTCCACACTAAGTTCAGCATCAATATGGTGACTCTGGGGGAGCTCAGAGCTACCAGGTTGCTTAAAAAGAGGTGAACCGGCCCAGGTTGGAAACAGAGCAGGTCAAACCCCCTGTGCTTATCAGTAGTGGGATTGCACCTGTGAATAGCCAGTGTAGAGCAGCCTGGACAACAAAGCACAACACAGTTTTTTTATTATGTTGTTTTACTCCTTCATTTTTATGATAATGTGATACCAGAGTGGTTAAAAAATTTTATTATAATTTGTATATAGAGCAGCATGAACAACACAGCTCCATTGTATCATTACTGTAAGTTTTCTTGTTTTATATTATTGAGTATTTTTTTTTTCAGAACTGTCATTCTTAGATGATGTGCATTATTTTGTAAGCAAAAATAATGATGAACATTAAAGTTACCCATTTCCCACTGACTATATACAGTAACCCATTTGTTGCTATCTACAGTTACTATTTAAATAAAGGTTTTTTATCATTTGCCCATGAACATAATACTGTTATTATATAATGTCCAGTATGATGAAATATAAATATTCTACTAGAATTCTTTAGGCTGGTCCCATACTCGCACATTTACCACTTTTATGGCTCCTGCTTCATGCACATGTCCCATCAGATCATCAAAATAATGACTTCTGCACAGAGTGTTTAAGGAGACATAGGTGCTGTTCTTCTTGTTGGCATCAGTGACTTGCCAACCAGTGTAATCATGTTAGTTAGGGATGTTTTGCATGTGATGTGGGTGGAGTGAGATATGTGGATGGGGATAGAGGCAATGATGTGAGGAGAGGGAAAGAGGTGAGCGGAATAGCACAAAGCAAGACTTAGATAGTGGAATAAGCTTTAAAAAATATATACCAGTAAAACTAATGGATGAGCGATTGTGGGGCACAGTGGCATGAGCAGTGCACATTTATATTTAGGCAGAGTATTCGCTCATAATGCAAAAGGCTATACAAAATCTAAATAAGCCATTGGCCATTAAAATATAAAGGATGTAGTTATAGTAATGGCCAGTAGATGGCATTGATAAGCTGTTTTTCTCATTGTAATGACATCACACTGAGAGAGATTCCTATGTTAGAGAGCAGGCTGTTTTTGTTGCCGGGCACTGTGGTGTGTGTCTGTAATCCCAGCTGTTTGGGAGGCTGAGGCTGAAAGAGTGTTTGAGTCCAGGAGTTCTGGTCCCCATTGAGCTATGTTGATTGGATGTCCCCACTAAGTTCAGCATCAATATGGTGACTCTGGGGGAGCTCAGAGCTACCAGGTTGCTTAAAAAGAGGTGACCCGACCCAGGTTGGAAACAGAGCAGGTCAAACCCCCTGTGCTTATCAGTAGTGGGATTGCACCCGTGAATAGCCAGTGTAGAGCAGCCTGGACAACAAAGAATAACACAGTTTCTTTATTATGTTGTTTTACTCATTAATTTTTATGATAATTTGATACCAGAGTGGTTAAAAATATTTATTATAATTTGTATATAGAGCAGCATGAACAACACAGCTCCATTGTATCATTACTGTAAGTTTTCTTGTGTTATATTATTGAGTATTTTTTTTTCAGAACTGTCATTCTTAGATGATGTGCATCATTTTGTAAGCAAAAATAATGATGAACATTAAAGTTACCCATTTCCCACTGACTATATACAGTAACCCATTTGTTGCTATCTACAGTTACTATTTAAATAAAGTTTTTTTATCATTTGCCCATGAACATAATACTGTTATTATATAATGTCCAGTATGATGAAATATAAATATTCTACTAGAATTCTGTAGGCTGGTCCCATACTCGCACATTTACCACTTTTATGGCTCCAGCTTCATGCACATGTCCCATCAGATCATCAAAATAATGACTTCTGCACAGAGTGTTTAAGGAGACATGGGTGCTGTTTTTCTTGTGGGCATCAGTGACTTACCAACCAGTGAAATCATGTTAGTTAGGGATGTTTTGCATGTGATGTGGTTGGAGTGAGATATGTGGATGGGGATAGAGGCAATGATGTGAGGAGAGGGATAGAGGTGAGCGGAATAGCACAAAGCAAGAGTTGGATAGTGGAATAAGCTTTAAAAAATATATACCAGTAAAACTAATGGATGAGCGATTGTGGGGCACAGTGGCATGAGCAGTGCACATTTATATTTAGGCAGAGTATTCGCTCATAATGCAAAAGGCTATACAAAATCTAAATAAGCCATTGGCCATTAAAATATAAAGGATGTAGTTATAGTAATGGCCAGTAGATGGCATTGATAAGCTGTTTTTCTCATTGTAATGACATCACACTGAGAGAGATTCCTATGTTAGAGAGCAGGCTGTTTTCGTTGCCGGGCACTGTGGTGTGTGTCTATAATCCCAGTTTCTTGGGAGGCTGAGGCTGGAGGAGTGTTTGAGTCCAGGAGTTCTGGTCCCCATTGAGCTATGTTGATTGGGTGTCCACACTAAGTTCAGCATCAATATGGTGACTCTGGGGGAGCTCAGAGCTACCAGGTTGCTTAAAAAGAGGTGAACCGGCCCAGGTTGGAAACAGAGCAGGTCAAACCCCCTGTGCTTATCAGTAGTGGGATTGCACCTGTGAATAGCCAGTGTAGAGCAGCCTGGACAACAAAGCACAACACAGTTTTTTTATTATGTTGTTTTACTCCTTCATTTTTATGATAATTTGATACCAGAGTGGTTAAAATTTTTTATTATAATTTGTATATAGAGCAGCATGAACAACACAGCTCCATTGTATCATTACTGTAAGTTTTCTTGTGTTATATTATTGAGTATTTTTTTTTTCAGAACTTTCATTCTTAGATGATGTGCATCATTTTGTAAGCAAAAATAATGATGAACATTAAAGTTACCCATTTCCCACTGACTATATACAGTAACCCATTTGTTGCTAACTACACAGTTACTATTTAAATAAAGTTTTTTTATCATCTGCCCATGAACATAATACTGTTATTATATAATGTCCAGTATGATGAAATATAAATATTCTACTAGAATTCTGTAGGCTGGTCTCATACTCGCACATTTACCACTTTTATGGCTCCAGCTTCATGCACATGTCCCATCAGATCATCAAAATAATGACTTCTGCACAGAGTATTTAAGGAGACATGGGTGCTGTTTTTCTTGTGGGCATCAGTGACTTACCAACCAGTGAAATCATGTTAGTTAGGGATGTTTTGCATGTGATGTGGTTGGAGTGAGATATGTGGATGGGGATAGAGGCAATGATGTGAGGAGAGGGATAGAGGTGAGCGGAACAGCACAAAGCAAGAGTTAGATAGTGGAATAAGCTTTAAAAAATATATACCAGTAAAACTAATGGATGAGCGATTGTTGGTCACAGTGGCATGAGCAGTGCACATTTATATTTAGGCAGAGTATTCGCTCATAATGCAAAAGGCTATATAAAATCTAAATAAGCCATTGGCCATTAAAATATAAAGGATGTAGTTATAGTAATGGCCAGTAGATGGCATTGATAAGCTGTTTTTCTCATTGTAATGACATCACACTGAGAGAGATTCCTATGTTAGAGAGCAGGCTGTTTTCGTTGCCAGGCACTGTGGTGTGTGTCTGTAATCCCAGTTACTTGGGAGGCTGAGGTTGGAGGAGTGTTTGAGTCCAGGAGTTCTGGTCCCCATTGAGCTATGTTGATTGGGTGTCCACACTAAGTTCAGCATCAATATGGGGACTCTGGGGGAGCTCAGAGCTACCAGGTTGCTTAAAAAGAGGTGAACCGGCCCAGGTTGGAAACAGAGCAGGTCAAACCCCCTGTGCTTATCAGTAGTGGGATTGCACCTGTGAATAGCCAGTGTAGAGCAGCCTGGACAACAAAGCACAACACAGTTTCTTTATTAAGTTGTTTTACTCATTCATTTTTATGATAATTTGATACCAGAGTGGTTAAAAATATTTATTATAATTTGTATATAGAGCAGCATGAACAACACAGCTCCATTGTATCATTACTGTAAGTTTTCTTGTTTTATATTATTGAGTAGTTTTTTTTCAGAACTGTCATTCTTAGATGATGTGCATCATTTTGTAAGCAAAAATAATGATGAACATTAAAGTTACCCATTTCCCACTGACTATATACAGTAACCCATTTGTTGCTATCTACAGTTACTATTTAAATAAAGGTTTTTTATCATTTGCCCATGAACATAATACTGTTATTATATAATGTCCAGTATGATGAAATATAAATATTCTACTAGAATTCTTTAGGCTGGTCCCATACTCGCACATTTACCACTTTTATGGCTCCTGCTTCATGCACATGTCCCATCAGATCATCAAAATAATGACTTCTGCACAGAGTGTTTAAGGAGACATAGGTGCTGTTCTTCTTGTTGGCATCAGTGACTTGCCAACCAGTGAAATCATGTTAGTTAGGGATGTTTTGCATGTGATGTGGGTGGAGTGAGATATGTGGATGGGGATAGAGGCAATGATGTGAGGAGAGGGATAGAGGTGAGCGGAATAGCACAAAGCAAGAGTTAGAGAGTGGAATAAGCTTTAAAAAATATATACCAGTAAAACTAATGGATGAGCGATTGTGGGGCACCGTGGCATGAGCAGTGCACATTTATATTTAGGCAGAGTATTCGCTCATAATGCAAAAGGCTATACAAAATCTAAATAAGCCATTGGCCATTAAAATATAAAGGATGTAGTTATAGTAATGGCCAGTAGATGGCATTGATAAGCTGTTTTTCTCATTGTAATGACATCACACTGAGAGAGATTCCTATGTTAGAGAGCAGGCTGTTTTCGTTGCCGGGCACTGTGGTGTGTGTCTGTAATCCCAGTTTCTTGGGAGGCTGAGGGGTGGAGGAGTGTTTGAGTCCAGGAGTTCTGGTCCCCATTGAGCTATGTTGATTGGGTGTCCACACTAAGTTCAGCATCAATATGGTGACTCTGGGGGAGCTCAGAGCTACCAGGTTGCTTAAAAAGAGGTGAACCGGCCCAGGTTGGAAACAGAGCAGGTCAAACCCCCTGTGCTTATCAGTAGTGGGATTGCACCTGTGAATAGCCAGTGTAGAGCAGCCTGGACAACAAAGCACAACACAGTTTCTTTATTATGTTGTTTTACTCATTCATTTTTATGATAATTTGATACCAGAGTGGTTCATAATATTTATTATAATTTGTATATAGAGCAGCATGAACAACACAGCTCCATTGTATCATTACTGTAAGTTTTCTTGTTTTATATTATTGTGTGTTTTTTTTTCAGAACTGTCATTCTTAGATGATGTGCATTATTTTGTAAGCAAAAATAATGATGAATATTAAAGTTACCCATTTCCCACTGACTATATACAGTAACCCATTTGTTGCTATCTACAGTTACTATTTAAATAAAGGTTTTTTATCATTTGCCCATGAACATAATACTGTTATTATATAATGTCCAGTATGATGAAATATAAATATTCTACTAGAATTCTGTAGGCTGGTCCCATACTCGCACATTTACCACTTTTATGGCTCCAGCTTCATGCACATGTCCCATCAGATCATCAAAATAATGACTTCTGCACAGAGTGTTTTAGGAGACATGGGTGCTGTTTTTATTGTGGGCATCAGTGACTTACCAACCAGTGAAATCATGTTAGTTAGGGATGTTTTGCATGTGATGTGGTTGGAGTGAGATATGTGGATGGGGATAGAGGCAATGATGTGAGGAGAGGGATAGAGGTGAGCGGAATAGCACAAAGCAAGAGTTGGATAGTGGAATAAGCTTTAAAAAATATATACCAGTAAAACTAATGGATGAGCGATTGTGGGGCACAGTGGCATGAGCAGTGCACATTTATATTTAGGCAGAGTATTCGCTCATAATGCAAAAGGCTATAGAAAATCTAAATAAGCCATTGGCCATTAAAATATAAAGGATGTAGTTATAGTAATGGCCAGTAGATGGCATTGATAAGCTGTTTTTCTCATTGTAATGACATCACACTGAGAGAGATTCCTATGTTAGAGAGCAGGCTGTTTTCATTGCCGGGCACTGTAGTGTGTGTCTGTAATCCCAGTTTCTTGGGAGGCTGAGGCTGGAGGAGTGTTTGAGTCCAGGAGTTCTGGTCCCCATTGAGCTATGTTGATTGGGTGTCCACACTAAGTTCAGCATCAATATGGTGACTCTGGGGGAGCTCAGAGCTACCAGGTTGCTTAAAAAGAGGTGAACCGGCCCAGGTTGGAAACAGAGCAGGTCAAACCCCCTGTGCTTATCAGTAGTGGGATTGCACCTGTGAATATCCAGTGTAGAGCAGCCTGGACAACAAAGCACAACACAGTTTTTTTATTATGTTGTTTTACTCCTTCATTTTTATGATAATTTGATACCAGAGTGGTTAAAAATTTTTATTATAATTTGTATATAGAGCAGCATGAACAACACAGCTCCATTGTATCATTACTGTAAGTTTTCTTGTTTTATATTATTGAGTATTTTTTTTTTCAGAACTGTCATTCTTAGATGATGTGCATTATTTTGTAAGCAAAAATAATGATGAACATTAAAGTTACCCATTTCCCACTGACTATATACAGTAACCCATTTGTTGCTATCTACAGTTACTATTTAAATAAAGTTTTTTTATCATTTGCCCATGAACATTATACTGTTATTATATAATGTCCAGTATGATGAAATATAAATATTCTACTAGAATTCTGTAGGCTGGTCCCATACTCGCACATTTACCACTTTTATGGCTCCAGCTTCATGCACATGTCCCATCAGATCATCAAAATAATGACTTCTGCACAGAGTGTTTAAGGAGACATGGGTGCTGTTTTTCTTGTGGGCATCAGTGACTTACCAACCAGTGAAATCATGTTAGTTAGGGATGTTTTGCATGTGATGTGGTTGGAGTGAGATATGTGGATGGGGATAGAGGCAATGATGTGAGGAGAGGGATAGAGGTGAGCGGAATAGCACAAAGCAAGAGTTGGATAGTGGAATAAGCTTTAAAAAATATATACCAGTAAAACTAATGGATGAGCGATTGTGGGGCACAGTGGCATGAGCAGTGCACATTTATATTTAGGCAGAGTATTCGCTCATAATGCAAAAGGCTATAGAAAATCTAAATAAGCCATTGGCCATTAAAATATAAAGGATGTAGTTATAGTAATGGCCAGTAGATGGCATTGATAAGCTGTTTTTCTCATTGTAATGACATCACACTGAGAGAGATTCCTATGTTAGAGAGCAGGCTGTTTTTGTTGCCGGGCACTGTGGTGTGTGTCTGTAATCCCAGTTTCTTGGGAGGCTGAGGCTGGAGGAGTGTTTGAGTCCAGGAGTTCTGGTCCCCATTGAGCTATGTTGATTGGGTGTCCACACTAAGTTCAGCATCAATATGGTGACTCTGGGGGAGCTCAGAGCTACCAGGTTGCTTAAAAAGAGGTGACCTGGCCCAGGTTGGAAACAGAGCAGGTCAAACCCCCTGTGCTTATCAGTAGTGGGATTGCACCTGTGAATAGCCAGTGTAGAGCAGCCTGGACAACAAAGCACAACACAGTTTTTTTATTATGTTGTTTTACTCCTTCATTTTTATGATAATTTGATACCAGAGTGGTTAAAAATGTTTATTATAATTTGTATATAGAGCAGCATGAACAACACAGCTCCATTGTATCATTACTGTAAGTTTTCTTGTTTTATATTATTGAGTATTTTTTTTTTCAGAACTGTCATTCTTAGATGATGTGCATTATTTTGTAAGCAAAAATAATGATGAACATTAAAGTTACCCATTTCCCACTGACTATATACAGTAACCCATTTGTTGCTATCTACAGTTACTATTTAAATAAAGGTTTTTTATCATTTGCCCATGAACATAATACTGTTATTATATAATGTCCAGTATGATGAAATATAAATATTCTACTAGAATTCTTTAGGCTGGTCCCATACTCGCACATTTACCACTTTTATGGCTCCTGCTTCATGCACATGTCCCATCAGATCATCAAAATAATGACTTCTGCACAGAGTGTTTAAGGAGACATAGGTGCTGTTCTTCTTGTTGGCATCAGTGACTTGCCAACCAGTGAAATCATGTTAGTTAGGGATGTTTTGCATGTGATGTGGGTGGAGTGAGATATGTGGATGGGGATAGAGGCAATGATGTGAGGAGAGGGAAAGAGGTGAGCGGAATAGCACAAAGCAAGACTTAGATAGTGGAATAAGCTTTAAAAAATATATACCAGTAAAACTAATGGATGAGCGATTGTGGGGCACAGTGGCATGAGCAGTGCACATTTATATTTAGGCAGAGTATTCGCTCATAATGCAAAAGGCTATACAAAATCTAAATAAGCCATTGGCCATTAAAATATAAAGGATGTAGTTATAGTAATGGCCAGTAGATGGCATTGATAAGCTGTTTTTCTCATTGTAATGACATCACACTGAGAGAGATTCCTATGTTAGACAGCAGGCTGTTTTTGTTGCCGGGCACTGTGGTGTGTGTCTGTAATCCCAGCTGTTTGGGAGGCTGAGGCTGAAAGAGTGTTTGAGTCCAGGAGTTCTGGTCCCCATTGAGCTATGTTGATTGGATGTCCACACTAAGTTCAGCATCAATATGGTGACTCTGGGGGAGCTCAGAGCTACCAGGTTGCTTAAAAAGAGGTGACCCGACCCAGGTTGGAAACAGAGCAGGTCAAACCCCCTGTGCTTATCAGTAGTGGGATTGCACCCGTGAATAGCCAGTGTAGAGCAGCCTGGACAGCAAAGAATAACACAGTTTCTTTATTATGTTGTTTTACTCATTAATTTTTATGATAATTTGATACCAGAGTGGTTAAAAATATTTATTATAATTTGTATATAGAGCAGCATGAACACAGCTCCATTGTATCATTACTGTAAGTTTTCTTGTGTTATATTATTGAGTATTTTTTTTTTCAGAACTTTCATTCTTAGATGATGTGCATCATTTTGTAAGCAAAAATAATGATGAACATTAAAGTTACCCATTTCCCACTGACTATATACAGTAACCCATTTGTTGCTAACTACACAGTTACTATTTAAATAAAGTTTTTTTATCATCTGCCCATGAACATAATACTGTTATTATATAATGTCCAGTATGATGAAATATAAATATTCTACTAGAATTCTGTAGGCTGGTCTCATACTCGCACATTTACCACTTTTATGGCTCCAGCTTCATGCACATGTCCCATCAGATCATCAAAATAATGACTTCTGCACAGAGTATTTAAGGAGACATGGGTGCTGTTTTTCTTGTGGGCATCAGTGACTTACCAACCAGTGAAATCATGTTAGTTAGGGATGTTTTGCATGTGATGTGGTTGGAGTGAGATATGTGGATGGGGATAGAGGCAATGATGTGAGGAGAGGGATAGAGGTGAGCGGAACAGCACAAAGCAAGAGTTAGATAGTGGAATAAGCTTTAAAAAATATATACCAGTAAAACTAATGGATGAGCGATTGTTGGTCACAGTGGCATGAGCAGTGCACATTTAGATTTAGGCAGAGTATTCGCTCATAATGCAAAAGGCTATACAAAATCTAAATAAGCCATTGGCCATTAAAATATAAAGGATGTAGTTATAGTAATGGCCAGTAGATGGCATTGATAAGCTGTTTTTCTCATTGTAATGACATCACACTGAGAGAGATTCCTATGTTAGAGAGCAGGCTGTTTTCATTGCCAGGCACTGTGGTGTGTGTCTGTAATCCCATTTACTTGGGAAGCTGAGGTTGGAGGAGTGTTTGAGTCCAGGAGTTCTGGTCCCCATTGAGCTATATTGATTGGGTGTCCACACTAAGTTCAGCATCAATATGGTGACTCTGGGGGAGCTCAGAGCTACCAGGTTGCTTAAAAAGAGGTGAACCGGCCCAGGTTGGAAACAGAGCAGGTCAAACCCCCTGTGCTTATCAGTAGTGGGATTGCACCTGTGAATAGCCAGTGTAGAGCAGCCTGGACAACAAAGCACAACACAGTTTCTTTATTATGTTGTTTTACTCATTCATTTTTATGATAATTTGATACCAGAGTGGTTAAAAATATTCATTATAATTTGTATATAGAGCAGCATGAACAACACAGCTCCATTGTATCATTACTGTAAGTTTTCTTGTTTTATATTATTGAGGTTTTTTTTTTTCAGAACTGTGATTCTTAGATGATGTGCATCATTTTGTAAGCAAAAATAATGATGAACATTAAAGTTACCCATTTCCCACTGACTATATACAGTAACCCATTTGCTGCTATCTACAGTTACTATTTAAATAAAGTTTTTTTATCATTTGCCCATGAACATAATACTGTTATTATATAATGTCCAGTATGATGAAATATAAATATTCTACTAGAATTCTGTAGGCTGGTCCCATACTCGCACATTTACCACTTTTATGGCTCCAGCTTCATGCACATGTCCCATCAGATCATCAAAATAATGACTTCTGCACAAAGTGTTTAAGGAGACATGGGTGCTGTTTTTCTTGTGGGCATCAGTGACTTACCAACCAGTGAAATCATGTTAGTTAGGGATGTTTTGCATGTGATGTGGTTGGAGTGAGATATGTGGATGGGGATAGAGGCAATGATGTGAGGAGAGGGATAGAGGTGAGCGGAATAGCACAAAGCAAGAGTTGGATAGTGGAATAAGCTTTAAAAAATATATACCAGTAAAACTAATGGATGAGCGATTGTGGGGCACAGTGGCATGAGCAGTGCACATTTATATTTAGGCAGAGTATTCGCTCATAATGCAAAAGGCTATAGAAAATCTAAATAAGCCATTGGCCATTAAAATATAAAGGATGTAGTTATAGTAATGGCCAGTAGATGGCATTGATAAGCTGTTTTTCTCATTGTAATGACATCACACTGAGAGAGATTCCTATGTTAGAGAGCAGGCTGTTTTCGTTGGCGGGCACTGTAGTGTGTGTCTGTAATCCCAGTTACTTGGGAGGCTGAGGCTGGAGGAGTGTTTGAGTCCAGGAGTTCTGGTCCCCATTGAGCTATGTTGATTGGGTGTCCACACTAAGTTCAGCATCAATATGGTGACTCTGGGGGAGCTCAGAGCTACCAGGTTGCTTAAAAAGAGGTGAACCGGCCCAGGTTGGAAACAGAGCAGGTCAAACCCCCTGTGCTTATCAGTAGTGGGATTGCACCTGTGAATAGCCAGTGTAGAGCAGCCTGGACAACAAAGCACAACACAGTTTCTTTATTATGTTGTTTTACTCATTCATTTTTATGATAATTTGATACCAGAGTGGTTAAAAATATTTATTATAATTTGTATATAGAGCAGCATGAACAACACAGCTCCATTGTATCATTACTGTAAGTTTTCTTGTTTTATATTATTGAGTATTTTTTTTTTCAGAACTGTCATTCTTAGATGATGTGCATCATTTTGTAAGCAAAATAATGATGAACATTAAAGTTACCCATTTCCCACTGACTATATACAGTAACCCATTTGTTGCTATCTACAGTTACTATTTAAATAAAGGTTTTTTATCATTTGCCCATGAACATAATACTGTTATTATATAATGTCCAGTATGATGAAATATAAATATTCTACTAGAATTCTGTAGGCTGGTCCCATACGCGCACATTTACCACTTTTATGGCTCCAGCTTCATGCACATGTCCCATCAGATCATCAAAATAATGACTTCTGCACAGAGTGTTTAAGGAGACATGGGTGCTGTTTTTCTTGTGGGCATCAGTGACTTACCAACCAGTGAAATCATGTTAGTTAGGGATGTTTTGCATGTGATGTGGTTGGAGTGAGATATGTGGATGGGGATAGAGGCAATGATGTGAGGAGAGGGATAGAGGTGAGCGGAATAGCACAAAGCAAGAGTTGGATAGTGGAATAAGCTTTAAAAAATATATACCAGTAAAACTAATGGATGAGCGATTGTGGGGCACAGTGGCATGAGCAGTGCACATTTATATTTAGGCAGAGTATTCGCTCATAATGCAAAAGGCTATACAAAATCTAAATAAGCCATTGGCCATTAAAATATAAAGGATGTAGTTATAGTAATGGCCAGTAGATGGCATTGATAAGCTGTTTTTCTCATTGTAATGACATCACACTGAGAGAGATTCCTATGTTAGAGAGCAGGCTGTTTTCGTTGCCAGGCACTGTGGTGTGTGTCTGTAATCCCAGTTACTTGGGAGGCTGAGGTTGGAGGAGTGTTTGAGTCCAGGAGTTCTGGTCCCCATTGAGCTATGTTGATTGGGTGTCCACACTAAGTTCTGCATCAATATGGTGAATCTGGGGGAGCTCAGAGCTACCAGGTTGCTTAAAAAGAGGTGAACCGGCCCAGGTTGGAAACAGAGCAGGTCAAACCCCCTGTGCTTATCAGTAGTGGGATTGCACCTGTGAATAGCCAGTGTAGAACAGCCTGGACAACAAAGCACAACACAGTTTCTTTATTATGTTGTTTTACTCATTCATTTTTATGATAATTTGATACCAGAGTGGTTAAAAATATTTATTATAATTTGTATATAGAGCAGCATGAACAACACAGCTCCATTGTATCATTACTGTAAGTTTTCTTGTTTTATATTATTGAGTATTTTTTTTTTCAGAACTTTCATTCTTAGATGATGTGCATCATTTTGTAAGCAAAAATAATGATGAACATTAAAGTTACCCATTTCCCACTGACTATATACAGTAACCCATTTGTTGCTATCTACAGTTACTATTTAAATAAAGTTTTTTTATCATTTGCCCATGAACATAATACTGTTATTATATAATGTCCAGTATGATGAAATATAAATATTCTACTAGAATTCTGTAGGCTGGTCCCATACTCGCACATTTACCACTTTTATGGCTCCAGCTTCATGCACATGTCCCATCAGATCATCAAAATAATGACTTCTGCACAGAGTGTTTAAGGAGACATGGGTGCTGTTTTTCTTGTGGGCATCAGTGACTTACCAACCAGTGAAATCATGTTAGTTAGGGATGTTTTGCATGTGATGTGGTTGGAGTGAGATATGTGGATGGGGATAGAGGCAATGATGTGAGGAGAGGGATAGAGGTGAGCAGAATAGCACAAAGCAAGAGTTGGATAGTGGAATAAGCTTTAAAAAATATATACCAGTAAAACTAATGGATGAGCGATTGTGGGGCACAGTGGCATGAGCAGTGCACATTTATATTTAGGCAGAGTATTCGCTCATAATGCAAAAGGCTATACAAAATCTAAATAAGCCATTGGCCATTAAAATATAAAGGATGTAGTTATAGTAATGGCCAGTAGATGGCATTGATAAGCTGTTTTTCTCATTGTAATGACATCACACTGAGAGAGATTCCTATGTTAGAGAGCAGGCTGTTTTCATTGCCGGGCACTGTAGTGTGTGTCTGTAATCCCAGTTACTTGGGAGGCTGAGGCTGGAGGAGTGTTTGAGTCCATGAGTTCTGGTCCCCATTGAGCTATGTTGATTGGGTGTCCACACTAAGTTCAGCATCAATATGGTGACTCTGGGGGAGCTCAGAGCTACCAGGTTGCTTAAAAAGAGGTGAATCGGCCCAGGTTGGAAACAGAGCAGGTCAAACCCCCTGTGCTTATCAGTAGTGGGATTGCACCTGTGAATAGCCAGTGTAGAGCAGCCTGGACAACAAAGCACAACACAGTTTCTTTATTATGTTGTTTTACTCATTCATTTTTATGATAATTTGATACCAGAGTGGTTAAAAATATTTATTATAATTTGTATATAGAGCAGCATGAACAACACAGCTCCATTGTATCATTACTGTAAGTTTTCTTGTTTTATATTATTGAGTATTTTTTTTTTCAGAACTGTCATTCTTAGATGATGTGCATCATTTTGTAAGCAAAAATAATGATGAACATTAAAGTTACCCATTTCCCACTGACTATATACAGTAACCCATTTGTTGCTATCTACAGTTACTATTTAAATAAAGGTTTTTTATCATTTGCCCATGAACATAATACTGTTATTATATAATGTCCAGTATGATGAAATATAAATATTCTACTAGAATTCTGTAGGCTGGTCCCATACTCGCACATTTACCACTTTTATGGCTCCAGCTTCATGCACATGTCCCATCAGATCATCAAAATAATGACTTCTGCACAGAGTGTTTAAGGAGACATGGGTGCTGTTTTTCTTGTGGGCATCAGTGACTTACCAACCAGTGAAATCATGTTAGTTAGGGATGTTTTGCATGTGATGTGGTTGGAGTGAGATATGTGGATGGGGATAGAGGCAATGATGTGAGGAGAGGGATAGAGGTGAGCGGAATAGCACAAAGCAAGAGTTGGATAGTGGAATAAGCTTTAAAAAATATATACCAGTAAAACTAATGGATGAGCGATTGTGGGGCACAGTGGCATGAGCAGTGCACATTTATATTTAGGCAGAGTATTCGCTCATAATGCAAAAGGCTATACAAAATCTAAATAAGCCATTGGCCATTAAAATATAAAGGATGTAGTTATAGTAATGGCCAGTAGATGGCATTGATAAGCTGTTTTTCTCATTGTAATGACATCACACTGAGAGAGATTCCTATGTTAGAGAGCAGGCTGTTTTCCTTGCTGGGCACTGTGGTGTGTGTCTGTAATCCCAGTTTCTTGGGAGGCTGAGGCTGGAGGAGTGTTTGAGTCCAGGAGTTCTGGTCCCCATTGAGCTATGTTGATTGGGTGTCCACACTAAGTTCAGCATCAATATGGTGACTCTGGGGGAGCTCAGAGCTACCAGGTTGCTTAAAAAGAGGTGAACCGGCCCAGGTTGGAAACAGAGCAGGTCAAACCCCCTGTGCTTATCAGTAGTGGGATTGTACCTGTGAATAGCCAGTGTAGAGCAGCCTGGACAACAAAGCACAACACAGTTTCTTTATTATGTTTTACTCATTCATTTTTATGATAATTTGATACCAGAGTGGTTAAAAATATTCATTATAATTTGTATATAGAGCAGCATGAACAACACAGCTCCATTGTATCATTACTGTAAGTTTTCTTGTTTTATATTATTGAGTATTTTTTTTTTCAGAACTGTCATTCTTAGATGATGTGCATCATTTTGTAAGCAAAAATAATGATGAACATTAAAGTTACCCATTTCCCACTGACTATATACAGTAACCCATTTGTTGCTATCTACAGTTACTATTTAAATAAAGGTTTTTTATCATTTGCCCATGAACATAATACTGTTATTATATAATGTCCAGTATGATGAAATATAAATATTCTACTAGAATTCTTTAGGCTGGTCCCATACTCGCACATTTACCACTTTTATGGCTCCTGCTTCATGCACATGTCCCATCAGATCATCAAAATAATGACTTCTGCACAGAGTGTTTAAGGAGACATAGGTGCTGTTCTTCTTGTTGGCATCAGTGACTTGCCAACCAGTGAAATCATGTTAGTTAGGGATGTTTTGCATGTGATGTGGGTGGAGTGAGATATGTGGATGGGGATAGAGGCAATGATGTGAGGAGAGGGATAGAGGTGAGCGGAATAGCACAAAGCAAGAGTTAGATAGTGGAATAAGCTTTAAAAAATATATACCAGTAAAACTAATGGATGAGCGATTGAGGTGCACAGTGGCATGAGCAGTGCACATTTATATTTAGGCAGAGTATTCGCTCATAATGCAAAAGGCTATACAAAATCTAAATAAGCCATTGGCCATTAAAATATAATGGATGTACTTATAGTAATGGCCAGTAGATGGCATTGATAAGCTGTTTTTCTCATTGTAATGACATCACACTGAGAGAGATTCCTATGTTAGAGAGCAGGCTGTTTTCCTTGCTGGGCACTGTGGTGTGTGTCTGTAATCCCAGCTGTTTGGGAGGCTGAGGCTGAAGGAGTGTTTGAGTCCAGGAGTTCTGGTCCCCATTGAGCTATGTTGATTGGGTGTCCACACTAAGTTCAGCATCAATATGGTGAATCTGGGGGAGCTCAGAGCTACCAGGTTGCTTAAAAAGAGGTGACCCGGCCCAGGTTGGAAACAGAGCAGGTCAAACCCCCTGTGCTTATCAGTAGTGGGATTGCACCCGTGAATAGCCAGTGTAGAGCAGCCTGGACAACAAAGCACAACACAGTTTCTTTATTATGTTGTTTTACTCATTAATTTTTATGATAATTTGATACCAGAGTGGTTAAAAATATTTATTATAATTTGTATATAGAGCAGCATGAACAACACAGCTCCATTGTATCATTACTGTAAGTTTTCTTGCGTTATATTATTGAGTATTTTTTTTCAGAACTTTCATTCTTAGATGATGTGCATCATTTTGTAAGTAAAAATAATGATGAACATTAAAGTTACCCATTTCCCACTGACTATATACAGTAACCCATTTGTTGCTAACTACACAGTTACTATTTAAATAAAGTTTTTTTATCATTTGCCCATGAACATAATACTGTTATTATATAATGTCCAGTATGATGAAATATAAATATTCTACTCGAATTCTGTAGGCTGGTCCCATACTCGCACATTTACCACTTTTATGGCTCCAGCTTCATGCACATGTCCCATCAGATCATCAAAATGATGACTTCTGCACAGAGTATTTAAGGAGACATGGGTGCTGTTTTTCTTGTGGGCATCAGTGACTTACCAACCAGTGAAATCATGTTAGTTAGGGATGTTTTGCATGTGATGTGGTTGGAGTGAGATATGTGGATGGGGATAGAGGCAATGATGTGAGGAGAGGGATAGAGGTGAGCGGAATAGCACAAAGCAAGAGTTAGATAGTGGAATAAGCTTTAAAAAATATATACCAGTAAAACTAATGGATGAGCGATTGTTGGTCACAGTGGCATGAGCAGTGCACATTTATATTTAGGCAGAGTATTCGCTCATAATGCAAAAGCCTATACAAAATCTAAATAAGCCATTGGCCATTAAAATATAAAGGATGTAGTTATAGTAATGGCCAGTAGATGGCATTGATAAGCTGTTTTTCTCATTGTAATGACATCACACTGAGAGAGATTCCTATGTTAGAGAGCAGGCTGTTTTTGTTGCCAGGCACTGTGGTGTGTGTCTGTAATCCCAGTTACTTGGGAGGCTGAGGTTGGAGGAGTGTTTGAGTCCAGGAGTTCTGGTCCCCATTGAGCTATGTTGATTGGGTGTCCACACTAAGTTCTGCATCAATATAGTGACTCTGGGGGAGCTCAGAGCTACCAGGTTGCTTAAAAAGAGGTGAACCGGCCCAGGTTGGAAACAGAGCAGGTCAAACCCCCTGTGCTTATCAGTAGTGGGATTGCACCTGTGAATAGCCAGTGTAGAGCAGCCTGGACAACAAAGCACAACACAGTTTCTTTATTATGTTGTTTTACTCATTCATTTTTATGATAATTTGATACCAGAGTGGTTAAAAATATTTATTATAATTTGTATATAGAGCAGCATGAACAATACAGCTCCATTGTATCATTACTGTAAGTTTTCTTGTTTTATATTATTGAGTATTTTTTTTTTCAGAACTGTCATTCTTAGATGATGTGCATCATTTTGTAAGCAAAAATAATGATGAACATTAAAGTTACCCATTTCCCACTGACTATATACAGTAACCCATTTGTTGCTATCTACAGTTACTATTTAAATAAAGGTTTTTTATCATTTGCCCATGAACATAATACTGTTATTATATAATGTCCAGTATGATGAAATATAAATATTCTACTAGAATTCTGTAGGCTGGTCCCATACTCGCACATTTACCACTTTTATGGCTCCAGCTTCATGCACATGTCCCATCAGATCATCAAAATAATGACTTCTGCACAGAGTGTTTAAGGAGACATGGGTGCTGTTTTTCTTGTGGGCATCAGTGACTTACCAACCAGTGAAATCATGTTAGTTAGGGATGTTTTGCATGTGATGTGGTTGGAGTGAGATATGTGGATGGGGATAGAGGCAATGATGTGAGGAGAGGGATAGAGGTGAGCGGAATAGCACAAAGCAAGAGTTGGATAGTGGAATAAGCTTTAAAAAATATATACCAGTAAAACTAATGGATGAGCGATTGTGGGGCACAGTGGCATGAGCAGTGCACATTTATATTTAGGCAGAGTATTCGCTCATAATGCAAAAGGCTATACAAAATCTAAATAAGCCATTGGCCATTAAAATATAAAGGATGTAGTTATAGTAATGGCCAGTAGATGGCATTGATAAGCTGTTTTTCTCATTGTAATGACATCACACTGAGAGAGATTCCTATGTTAGAGAGCAGGCTGTTTTCCTTGCTGGGCACTGTGGTGTGTGTCTGTAATCCCAGCTGTTTGGGAGGCTGAGGCTGAAGGAGTGTTTGAGTCCAGGAGTTCTGGTCCCCATTGAGCTATGTTGATTGGGTGTCCACACTAAGTTCAGCATCAATATGGTGAATCTGGGGGAGCTCAGAGCTACCAGGTTGCTTAAAAAGAGGTGACCCGGCCCAGGTTGGAACAGAGCAGGTCAAACCCCCTGTGCTTATCAGTAGTGGGATTGCACCCGTGAATAGCCAGTGTAGAGCAGCCTGGACAACAAAGCACAACACAGTTTCTTTATTATGTTGTTTTACTCATTAATTTTTATGATAATTTGATGCCAGAGTGGTTAAAAATATTTATTATAATTTGTATATAGAGCAGCATGAACAACACAGCTCCATTGTATCATTACTGTAAGTTTTCTTGTGTTATATTATTGAGTATTTTTTTTTTCAGAACTTTCATTCTTAGATGATGTGCATCATTTTGTAAGCAAAAATAATGATGAACATTAAAGTTACCCATTTCCCACTGACTATATACAGTAACCCATTTGTTGCTAACTACACAGTTACTATTTAAATAAAGTTTTTTTATCATTTGCCCATGAACATAATACTGTTATTATATAATGTCCAGTATGATGAAATATAAATATTCTACTAGAATTCTGTAGGCTGGTCTCATACTCGCACATTTACCACTTTTATGGCTCCAGCTTCATGCACATGTCCCATCAGATCATCAAAATAATGACTTCTGCACAGAGTATTTAAGGAGACATGGGTGCTGTTTTTCTTGTGGGCATCAGTGACTTACCAACCAGTGAAATCATGTTAGTTAGGGATGTTTTGCATGTGATGTGGTTGGAGTGAGATATGTGGATGGGGATAGAGGCAATGATGTGAGGAGAGGGATAGAGGTGAGCGGAATAGCACAAAGCAAGAGTTAGATAGTGGAATAAGCTTTAAAAAATATATACCAGTAAAACTAATGGATGAGCGATTGTTGGTCACAGTGGCATGAGCAGTGCACATTTATATTTAGGCAGAGTATTCGCTCATAATGCAAAAGGCTATACAAAATCTAAATAAGCCATTGGCCATTAAAATATAAAGGATGTAGTTATAGTAATGGCCAGTAGATGGCATTGATAAGCTGTTTTTCTCATTGTAATGACATCACACTGAGAGAGATTCCTATGTTAGAGAGCAGGCTGTTTTCGTTGCCAGGCACTGTGGTGTGTGTCTGTAATCCCAGTTACTTGGGAGGCTGAGGTTGGAGGAGTGTTTGAGTCCAGGAGTTCTGGTCCCCATTGAGCTATGTTGATTGGGTGTCCACACTAAGTTCAGCATCAATATGGTGACTCTGGGGGAGCTCAGTGCTACCAGGTTGCTTAAAAAGAGGTGAACCGGCCCAGGTTGGAAACAGAGCAGGTCAAACCCCCTGTGCTTATCAGTAGTGGGATTGCACCTGTGAATAGCCAGTGTAGAGCAGCCTGGACAACAAAGCACAACACAGTTTCTTTATTATGTTGTTTTACTCATTCATTTTTATGATAATTTGATACCAGAGTGGTTAAAAATATTTATTATAATTTGTATATAGAGCAGCATGAACAACACAGCTCCATTGTATCATTACTGTAAGTTTTCTTGTTTTATATGATTGAGTATTTTTTTTTTCAGAACTGTCATTCTTAGATGATGTGCATCATTTTGTAAGCAAAAATAATGATGAACATTAAAGTTACCCATTTCCCACTGACTATATACAGTAACCCATTTGTTGCTATCTACAGTTACTATTTAAATAAAGGTTTTTTATCATTTGCCCATGAACATAATACTGTTATTATATAATGTCCAGTATGATGAAATATAAATATTCTACTAGAATTCTGTAGGCTGGTCCCATACTCGCACATTTACCACTTTTATGGCTCCAGCTTCATGCACATGTCCCATCAGATCATCAAAATAATGACTTCTGCACAGAGTGTTTAAGGAGACATGGGTGCTGTTTTTCTTGTGGGCATCAGTGACTTACCAACCAGTGAAATCATGTTAGTTAGGGATGTTTTGCATGTGATGTGGTTGGAGTGAGATATGTGGATGGGGATAGAGGCAATGATGTGAGGAGAGGGATAGAGGTGAGCGGAATAGCACAAAGCAAGAGTTGGATAGTGGAATAAGCTTTAAAAATTATATACCAGTAAAACTAATGGATGAGCGATTGTGGGGCACAGTGGCATGAGCAGTGCACATTTATATTTAGGCAGAGTATTCGCTCATAATGCAAAAGGCTATACAAAATCTAAATAAGCCATTGGCCATTAAAATATAAAGGATGTAGTTATAGTAATGGCCAGTAGATGGCATTGATAAGCTGTTTTTCTCATTGTAATGACATCACACTGAGAGAGATTCCTATGTTAGAGAGCAGGCTGTTTTCGTTGTCGGGCACTGTAGTGTGTGTCTGTAATCCCAGTTACTTGGGAGGCTGAGGCTGGAGGAGTGTTTGAGTCCAGGAGTTCTGGTCCCCATTGAGCTATGTTGATTGGGTGTCCACACTAAGTTCAGCATCAATATGGTGACTCTGGGGGAGCTCAGAGCTACCAGGTTGCTTAAAAAGAGGTGAACCGGCCCAGGTTGGAAACAGAGCAGGTCAAACCCCCTGTGCTTATCAGTAGTGGGATTGCACCTGTGAATAGCCAGTGTAGAGCAGCCTGGACAACAAAGCACAACACAGTTTCTTTATTATGTTGCTTTACTCATTAATTTTTATGATAATTTGAAACCAGCGTGGTAAAAAATATTTATTATAATTTGTATATAGAGCAACATGAACAACACAGCTCCAGTGTATCATTACTGTAAGTTTTCTTGTGTTATATTATTGAGTATTTTTTTTTTTCAGAACTGTCATTCTTAGATGATGTGCATCATTTTGTAAGCAAAAATAATGATGAACATTAGATACCCATTTCCCACTGACTATATACAGTAACCCATTTGTTGCTATCTACAGTTACTATTTAAATAAAGTTTTTTTATCATTTGCCCATGAACATAATACTGTTATTATATAATGTCCAGTATGATGAAATATAAATATTCTACTAGAATTCTTTAGGCTGGTCCCATACTCGCACATTTACCACTTTTATGGCTCCAGCTTCATGCACATGTCCCATCAGATCATCAAAATAATGACTTCTGCACAGAGTGTTTAAGGAGACATGGGTGCTGTTTTTCTTGTGGGCATCAGTGACTTACCAACCAGTGAAATCATGTTAGTTAGGGATGTTTTGCATGTGATGTGGTTGGAGTGAGATATGTGGATGGGGATAGAGGCAATGATGTGAGGAGAGGGATAGAGGTGAGCGGAATAGCACAAAGCAAGAGTTGGATAGTGGAATAAGCTTTAAAAAATATATACCAGTAAAACTAATGGATGAGCAATTGTGGGGCACAGTGGCATGAGCAGTGCACATTTATATTTAGGCAGAGTATTCGCTCATAATGCAAAAGGCTATACAAAATCTAAATAAGCCATTGGCCATTAAAATATAAAGGATGTAGTTATAGTAATGGCCAGTAGATGGCATTGATAAGCTGTTTTTCTCATTGTAATGACATCACACTGAGAGAGATTCCTATGTTAGAGAGCAGGCTGTTTTCGTTGCCGGGCACTGTAGTGTGTGTCTGTAATCCCAGTTACTTGGGAGGCTGAGGCTAGAGGAGTGTTTGAGTCCAGGAGTTCTGGTCCCCATTGAGCTATGTTGATTGGGTGTCCACACTAAGTTCAGCATCAATATGGTGACTCTGGGGGAGCTCAGAGCTACCAGGTTGCTTAAAAAGAGGTGAACCGGCCCAGGTTGGAAACAGAGCAGGTCAAACCCCCTGTGCTTATCAGTAGTGGGATTGCACCTGTGAATAGCCAGTGTAGAGCAGCCTGGACAACAAAGCACAACACAGTTTCTTTATTATGTTGTTTTACTCATTCATTTTTATGATAATTTGATACCAGAGTGGTTAAAAATATTTATTATAATTTGTATATAGAGCAGCATGAACAACACAGCTCCATTGTATCATTACTGTAAGTTTTCTTGTTTTATATTATTGAGTATTTTTTTTTTCAGAACTGTCATTCTTAGATGATGTGCATCATTTTGTAAGCAAAAATAATGATGAACATTAAAGTTACCCATTTCCCACTGACTATATACAGTAACCCATTTGTTGCTATCTACAGTTACTATTTAAATAAAGGTTTTTTATCATTTGCCCATGAACATAATACTGTTATTATATAATGTCCAGTATGATGAAATATAAATATTCTACTAGAATTCTGTAGGCTGGTCCCATACTCGCACATTTACCACTTTTATGGCTCCTGCTTCATGCACATGTCCCATCAGATCATCAAAATAATGACTTCTGCACAGAGTGTTTAAGGAGACATGGGTGCTGTTTTTCTTGTGGGCATCAGTGACTTACCAACCAGTGAAATCATGTTAGTTAGGGATGTTTTGCATGTGATGTGGTTGGAGTGAGATATGTGGATGGGGATAGAGGCAATGATGTGAGGAGAGGGATAGAGGTGAGCGGAATAGCACAAAGCAAGAGTTAGATAGTGGAATAAGCTTTAAAAAATATATACCAGTAAAACTAATGGATGAGCGATTGTTGGTCACAGTGGCATGAGCAGTGCACATTTATATTTAGGCAGAGTATTCGCTCATAATGCAAAAGGCTATACAAAATCTAAATAAGCCATTGGCCATTAAAATATAAAGGATGTAGTTATAGTAATGGCCAGTAGATGGCATTGATAAGCTGTTTTTCTCATTGTAATGACATCACACTGAGAGAGATTCCTATGTTAGAGAGCAGGCTGTTTTTGTCGCCGGGCACTGTGGTGTGTGTCTGTAATCCCAGTTACTTGGGAGGCTGAGGCTGGAGGAGTGTTTGAGTCCAGGAGTTCTGGTCCCCATTGAGCTATGTTGATTGGGTGTCCACACTAAGTTCAGCATCAATATGGTGACTCTGGGGGAGCTCAGAGCTACCAGGTTGCTTAAAAAGAGGTGAACCGGCCCAGGTTGGAAACAGAGCAGGTCAAACCCTCTGTGCTTATCAGTAGTGGGATTGTACCTGTGAATAGCCAGTGTAGAGCAGCCTGGACAACAAAGCACAACACAGTTTCTTTATTATGTTGTTTTACTCATTCATTTTTATGATAATTTGATACCAGAGTGGTTAAAAATATTCATTATAATTTGTATATAGAGCAGCATGAACAACACAGCTCCATTGTATCATTACTGTAAGTTTTCTTGTTTTATATTATTGAGTATTTTTTTTTTCAGAACTGTCATTCTTAGATGATGTGCATCATTTTGTAAGCAAAAATAATGATGAACATTAAAGTTACCCATTTCCCACTGACTATATACAGTAACCCATTTGTTGCTATCTACAGTTACTATTTAAATAAAGGTTTTTTATCATTTGCCCATGAACATAATACTGTTATTATATAATGTCCAGTATGATGAAATATAAATATTCTACTAGAATTCTTTAGGCTGGTCCCATACTCGCACATTTACCACTTTTATGGCTCCAGCTTCATGCACATGTCCCATCAGATCATCAAAATAATGACTTCTGCACAGAGTATTTAAGGAGACATGGGTGCTGTTCTTCTTGTGGGCATCAGTAAAATGCCAATCAGTGAAATCATGTTAGTTAGGGATGTTTTGCATGTGATGTGGGTGGAGTGGGATATGTGGATGGGGATAGAGGCAATGATGTGAGGAGAGGGATAGAGGTGAGCGGAATAGCACAAAGCAAGAGTTAGATAGTGGAATAAGCTTTAAAAAATATATACCAGTAAAACTAATGGATGAGCGATTGTGGGGCACAGTGGCATGAGCAGTGCACATTTATATTTAGGCAGAGTATTCGCCTCTAATGCTAAAGGCTATACAAAATCTAAATAAGCCATTGGCCATTAAAATATAAAGGATGTAGTTATAGTAATGGCCAGTAGATGGCATTGATAAGCTGTTTTTCTCATTGTAATGACATCACACTGAGAGAGATTCCTATGTTAGAGAGCAGGCTGTTTTCCTTGCTGGGCACTGTGGTGTGTGTCTGTAATCCCAGCTACTTGGGAGGTTAAGGGTGGAGGAGTGTTTGAGTCCAGGAATTCTGGTCCCCATTGAGCTATGTTGATAGGGTGTCCACACTAAGTTCAGCATCAATATGGTGACTCTGGGGGGGCTCAGAGCTACCAGGTTGCTTAAAAAGAGGTGAACCGGTCCAGGTTGGAAACAGAGCAGGTCAAACCCCCTGTGCTTATCAGTAGTGGGATTGCACCCGTGAATAGCCAGTGTAGAGCAGCCTGGACAACAAAGCACAACACAGTTTCTTTATTATGTTGTTTTACTCATTAATTTTTATGATAATTTGATACCAGAGTGGTTAAAAATATTTATTATAATTTGTATATAGAGCAGCATGAACAACACAGCTCCATTGTATCATTACTGTAAGTTTTCTTGTGTTATATTATTGAGTATTTTTTTTTCAGAACTTTCATTCTTAGATGATGTGCATCATTTTGTAAGCAAAAATAATGATGAACATTAAAGTTACCCATTTCCCACTGACTATATACAGTAACCCATTTGTTGCTAACTACACAGTTACTATTTAAATAAAGTTTTTTTATCATTTGCCCATGAACATAATACTGTTATTATATAATGTCCAGTATGATGAAATATAAATATTCTACTAGAATTCTGTAGGCTGGTCTCATACTCGCACATTTACCACTTTTATGGCTCCAGCTTCATGCACATGTCCCATCAGATCATCAAAATAATGACTTCTGCACAGAGTATTTAAGGAGACATGGGTGCTGTTTTTCTTGTGGGCATCAGTGACTTACCAACCAGTGAAATCATGTTAGTTAGGGATGTTTTGCATGTGATGTGGTTGGAGTGAGATATGTGGATGGGGATAGAGGCAATGATGTGAGGAGAGGGATAGAGGTGAGCGGAACAGCAAAAAGCAAGAGTTAGATAGTGGAATAAGCTTTAAAAAATATATACCAGTAAAACTAATGGATGAGCGATTGTTGGTCACAGTGGCATGAGCAGTGCACATTTATATTTAGGCAGAGTATTCGCTCATAATGCAAAAGGCTATACAAAATCTAAATAAGCCATTGGCCATTAAAATATAAAGGATGTAGTTATAGTAATGGCCAGTAGATGGCATTGATAAGCTGTTTTTCTCATTGTAATGACATCACACTGAGAGAGATTCCTATGTTAGAGAGCAGGCTGTTTTCGCTGTCGGGCACTGTAGTGTGTGTCTGTAATCCCAGTTACTTGGGAGGCTGAGGCTGGAGGAGTGTTTGAGTCCAGGAGTTCTGGTCCCCATTGAGCTATGTTGATTGGGTGTCCACACTAAGTTCAGCATCAATATGGTGACTCTGGGGGAGCTCAGAGCTACCAGGTTGCTTAAAAAGAGGTGAACCGGCCCAGGTTGGAAACAGAGCAGGTCAAACCCCCTGTGCTTATCAGTAGTGGGATTGCACCTGTGAATAGCCAGTGTAGAGCAGCCTGGACAACAAAGCACAACACAGTTTCTTTATTATGTTGTTTTACTCATTCATTTTTATGATAATTTGATACCAGAGTGGTTAAAAATATTTATTATAATTTGTATATAGAGCAGCATGAACAACACAGCTCCATTGTATCATTACTGTAAGTTTTCTTGTTTTATATTATTGAGTATTTTTTTTTTCAGAACTGTCATTCTTAGATGATGTGCATCATTTTGTAAGCAAAATAATGATGAACATTAAAGTTACCCATTTCCCACTGACTATATACAGTAACCCATTTGTTGCTATCTACAGTTACTATTTAAATAAAGGTTTTTTATCATTTGCCCATGAACATAATACTGTTATTATATAATGTCCAGTATGATGAAATATAAATATTCTACTAGAATTCTGTAGGCTGGTCCCATACTCGCACATTTACCACTTTTATGGCTCCTGCTTCATGCACATGTCCCATCAGATCATCAAAATAATGACTTCTGCACAGAGTGTTTAAGGAGACATAGGTGCTGTTCTTCTTGTTGGCATCAGTGACTTGCCAACCAGTGAAATCATGTTAGTTAGGGATGTTTTGCATGTGATGTGGGTGGAGTGAGATATGTGGATGGGGATAGAGGCAATGATGTGAGGAGAGGGATAGAGGTGAGCGGAATAGCACAAAGCAAGAGTTAGATAGTGGAATAAGCTTTAAAAAATATATACCAGTAAAACTAATGGATGAGCGATTGAGGTGCACAGTGGCATGAGCAGTGCACATTTATATTTAGGCAGAGTATTCGCTCATAATGCAAAAGGCTATACAAAATCTAAATAAGCCATTGGCCATTAAAATATAATGGATGTACTTATAGTAATGGCCAGTAGATGGCATTGATAAGCTGTTTTTCTCATTGTAATGACATCACACTGAGAGAGATTCCTATGTTAGAGAGCAGGCTGTTTTCCTTGCTGGGCACTGTGGTGTGTGTCTGTAATCCCAGCTGTTTGGGAGGCTGAGGCTGAAGGAGTGTTTGAGTCCAGGAGTTCTGGTCCCCATTGAGCTATGTTGATTGGGTGTCCACACTAAGTTCAGCATCAATATGGTGAATCTGGGGGAGCTCAGAGCTACCAGGTTGCTTAAAAAGAGGTGACCCGGCCCAGGTTGGAAACAGAGCAGGTCAAACCCCCTGTGCTTATCAGTAGTGGGATTGCACCCGTGAATAGCCAGTGTAGAGCAGCCTGGACAAAAAAGCACAACACAGTTTCTTTATTATGTTGTTTTACTCATTAATTTTTATGATAATTTGATACCAGAGTGGTTAAAAATATTTATTATAATTTGTATATAGAGCAGCATGAACAACACAGCTCCATTGTATCATTACTGTAAGTTTTCTTGCGTTATATTATTGAGTATTTTTTTTCAGAACTTTCATTCTTAGATGATGTGCATCATTTTGTAAGTAAAAATAATGATGAACATTAAAGTTACCCATTTCCCACTGACTATATACAGTAACCCATTTGTTGCTAACTACACAGTTACTATTTAAATAAAGTTTTTTTATCATTTGCCCATGAACATAATACTGTTATTATATAATGTCCAGTATGATGAAATATAAATATTCTACTAGAATTCTGTAGGCTGGTCCCATACTCGCACATTTACCACTTTTATGGCTCCAGCTTCATGCACATGTCCCATCAGATCATCAAAATGATGACTTCTGCACAGAGTATTTAAGGAGACATGGGTGCTGTTTTTCTTGTGGGCATCAGTGACTTACCAACCAGTGAAATCATGTTAGTTAGGGATGTTTTGCATGTGATGTGGGTGGAGTGAGATATGTGGATGGGGATAGAGGCAATGATGTGAGGAGAGGGATAGAGGTGAGCGGAATAGCACAAAGCAAGAGTTAGATAGTGGAATAAGCTTTAAAAAATATATACCAGTAAAACTAATGGATGAGCGATTGTTGGTCACAGTGGCATGAGCAGTGCACATTTATATTTAGGCAGAGTATTCGCTCATAATGCAAAAGCCTATACAAAATCTAAATAAGCCATTGGCCATTAAAATATAAAGGATGTAGTTATAGTAATGGCCAGTAGATGGCATTGATAAGCTGTTTTTCTCATTGTAATGACATCACACTGAGAGAGATTCCTATGTTAGAGAGCAGGCTGTTTTCGTTGCCAGGCACTGTGGTGTGTGTCTGTAATCCCAGTTACTTGGGAGGCTGAGGTTGGAGGAGTGTTTGAGTCCAGGAGTTCTGGTCCCCATTGAGCTATGTTGATTGGGTGTCCACACTAAGTTCTGCATCAATATGGTGACTCTGGGGGAGCTCAGAGCTACCAGGTTGCTTAAAAAGAGGTGAACCGGCCCAGGTTGGAAACAGAGCAGGTCAAACCCCCTGTGCTTATCAGTAGTGGGATTGCACCTGTGAATAGCCAGTGTAGAACAGCCTGGACAACAAAGCACAACACAGTTTCTTTATTATGTTGTTTTACTCATTCATTTTTATGATAATTTGATACCAGAGTGGTTAAAAATATTTATTATAATTTGTATATAGAGCAGCATGAACAACACAGCTCCATTGTATCATTACTGTAAGTTTTCTTGTTTTATATTATTGAGTATTTTTTTTTTCAGAACTGTCATTCTTAGATGATGTGCATTATTTTGTAAGCAAAAATAATGATGAACATTAAAGTTACCCATTTCCCACTGACTATATACAGTAACCCATTTGTTGCTATCTACAGTTACTATTTAAATAAAGTTTTTTTATCATTTGCCCATGAACATAATACTGTTATTATATAATGTCCAGTATGATGAAATATAAATATTCTACTAGAATTCTGTAGGCTGGTCCCATACTCGCACATTTACCACTTTTATGGCTCCAGCTTCATGCACATGTCCCATCAGATCATCAAAATAATGACTTCTGCACAGAGTGTTTAAGGAGACATGGGTGCTGTTTTTCTTGTGGGCATCAGTGACTTACCAACCAGTGAAATCATGTTAGTTAGGGATGTTTTGCATGTGATCTGGTTGGAGTGAGATATGTGGATGGGGATAGAGGCAATGATGTGAGGAGAGGGATAGAGGTGAGCGGAATAGCACAAAGCAAGAGTTGGATAGTGGAATAAGCTTTAAAAAATATATACCAGTAAAACTAATGGATGAGCGATTGTGGGGCACAGTGGCATGAGCAGTGCACATTTATATTTAGGCAGAGTATTCGTTCATAATGCAAAAGGCTATACAAAATCTAAATAAGCCATTGGCCATTAAAATATAAAGGATGTAGTTATAGTAATGGCCAGTAGATGGCATTGATAAGCTGTTTTTCTCATTGTAATGACATCACACTGAGAGAGATTCCTATGTTAGAGAGCAGGCTGTTTTCATTGCCGGGCACTGTAGTGTGTGTCTGTAATCCCAGTTACTTGGGAGGCTGAGGCTGGAGGAGTGTTTGAGTCCAGGAGTTCTGGTCCCCATTGAGCTATGTTGATTGGGTGTCCACACTAAGTTCAGCATCAATATGGTGACTCTGGGGGAGCTCAGAGCTACCAGGTTGCTTAAAAAGAGGTGAACCGGCCCAGGTTGGAAACAGAGCAGGTCAAACCCCCTGTGCTTATAAGTAGTGGGATTGCACCTGTGAATAGCCAGTGTAGAGCAGCCTGGACAACAAAGCACAACACAGTTTCTTTATTATGTTGTTTTACTCATTCATTTTTATGATAATTTGATACCAGAGTGGTTAAAAATATTTATTATAATTTGTATATAGAGCAGCATGAACAACACAGCTCCATTGTATCATTACTGTAAGTTTTCTTGTTTTATATTATTGAGTATTTTTTTTTTCAGAACTGTCATTCTTAGATGATGTGCATCATTTTGTAAGCAAAAATAATGATGAACATTAAAGTTACCCATTTCCCACTGACTATATACAGTAACCCATTTGTTGCTATCTACAGTTACTATTTAAATAAAGGTTTTTTATCATTTGCCCATGAACATAATACTGTTATTATATAATGTCCAGTATGATGAAATATAAATATTCTACTAGAATTCTGTAGGCTGGTCCCATACTCGCACATTTACCACTTTTATGGCTCCAGCTTCATGCACATGTCCCATCAGATCATCAAAATAATGACTTCTGCACAGAGTGTTTAAGGAGACATGGGTGCTGTTTTTCTTGTGGGCATCAGTGACTTACCAACCAGTGAAATCATGTTAGTTAGGGATGTTTTGCATGTGATGTGGTTGGAGTGAGATATGTGGATGGGGATAGAGGCAATGATGTGAGGAGAGGGATAGAGGTGAGCGGAATAGCACAAAGCAAGAGTTGGATAGTGGAATAAGCTTTAAAAAATATATACCAGTAAAACTAATGGATGAGCGATTGTGGGGCACAGTGGCATGAGCAGTGCACATTTATATTTAGGCAGAGTATTCGCTCATAATGCAAAAGGCTATACAAAATCTAAATAAGCCATTGGCCATTAAAATATAAAGGATGTAGTTATAGTAATGGCCAGTAGATGGCATTGATAAGCTGTTTTTCTCATTGTAATGACATCACACTGAGAGAGATTCCTATGTTAGAGAGCAGGCTGTTTTCCTTGCTGGACACTGTGGTGTGTGTCTGTAATCCCAGTTACTTGGGAGGCTGAGGCTGGAGGAGTGTTTGAGTCCAGGAGTTCTGGTCCCCATTGAGCTATGTTGATTGGGTGTCCACACTAAGTTCAGCATCAATATGGTGACTCTGGGGGAGCTCAGAGCTACCAGGTTGCTTAAAAAGAGGTGAACCGGCCCAGGTTGGAAACAGAGCAGGTCAAACCCCCTGTGCTTATCAGTAGTGGGATTGTACCTGTGAATAGCCAGTGTAGAGCAGCCTGGACAACAAAGCACAACACAGTTTCTTTATTATGTTGTTTTACTCATTCATTTTTATGATAATTTGATACCAGAGTGGTTAAAAATATTCATTATAATTTGTATATAGAGCAGCATGAACAACACAGCTCCATTGTATCATTACTGTAAGTTTTCTTGTTTTATATTATTGAGTATTTTTTTTTTCAGAACTGTCATTCTTAGATGATGTGCATCATTTTGTAAGCAAAAATAATGATGAACATTAAAGTTACCCATTTCCCACTGACTATATACAGTAACCCATTTGTTGCTATCTACAGTTACTATTTAAATAAAGGTTTTTTATCATTTGCCCATGAACATAATACTGTTATTATATAATGTCCAGTATGATGAAATATAAATATTCTACTAGAATTCTTTAGGCTGGTCCCATACTCGCACATTTACCACTTTTATGGCTCCTGCTTCATGCACATGTCCCATCAGATCATCAAAATAATGACTTCTGCACAGAGTGTTTAAGGAGACATAGGTGCTGTTCTTCTTGTTGGCATCAGTGACTTGCCAACCAGTGAAATCATGTTAGTTAGGGATGTTTTGCATGTGATGTGGGTGGAGTGAGATATGTGGATGGGGATAGAGGCAATGATGTGAGGAGAGGGATAGAGGTGAGCGGAATAGCACAAAGCAAGAGTTAGATAGTGGAATAAGCTTTAAAAAATATATACCAGTAAAACTAATGGATGAGCGATTGAGGTGCACAGTGGCATGAGCAGTGCACATTTATATTTAGGCAGAGTATTCGCTCATAATGCAAAAGGCTATACAAAATCTAAATAAGCCATTGGCCATTAAAATATAATGGATGTACTTATAGTAATGGCCAGTAGATGGCATTGATAAGCTGTTTTTCTCATTGTAATGACATCACACTGAGAGAGATTCCTATGTTAGAGAGCAGGCTGTTTTCCTTGCTGGGCACTGTGGTGTGTGTCTGTAATCCCAGCTGTTTGGGAGGCTGAGGCTGAAGGAGTGTTTGAGTCCAGGAGTTCTGGTCCCCATTGAGCTATGTTGATTGGGTGTCCACACTAAGTTCAGCATCAATATGGTGAATCTGGGGGAGCTCAGAGCTACCAGGTTGCTTAAAAAGAGGTGACCCGGCCCAGGTTGGAAACAGAGCAGGTCAAACCCCCTGTGCTTATCAGTAGTGGGATTGCACCCGTGAATAGCCAGTGTAGAGCAGCCTGGACAACAAAGCACAACACAGTTTCTTTATTATGTTGTTTTACTCATTAATTTTTATGATAATTTGATACCAGAGTGGTTAAAAATATTTATTATAATTTGTATATAGAGCAGCATGAACAACACAGCTCCATTGTATCATTACTGTAAGTTTTCTTGTGTTATATTATTGAGTATTTTTTTTTTCAGAACTTTCATTCTTAGATGATGTGCATCATTTTGTAAGCAAAAATAATGATGAACATTAAAGTTACCCATTTCCCACTGACTATATACAGTAACCCATTTGTTGCTAACTACACAGTTACTATTTAAATAAAGTTTTTTTATCATTTGCCCATGAACATAATACTGTTATTATATAATGTCCAGTATGATGAAATATAAATATTCTACTAGAATTCTGTAGGCTGGTCTCATACTCGCACATTTACCACTTTTATGGCTCCAGCTTCATGCACATGTCCCATCAGATCATCAAAATAATGACTTCTGCACAGAGTATTTAAGGAGACATGGGTGCTGTTTTTCTTGTGGGCATCAGTGACTTACCAACCAGTGAAATCATGTTAGTTAGGGATGTTTTGCATGTGATGTGGTTGGAGTGAGATATGTGGATGGGGATAGAGGCAATGATGTGAGGAGAGGGATAGAGGTGAGCGGAATAGCACAAAGCAAGAGTTAGATAGTGGAATAAGCTTTAAAAAATATATACCAGTAAAACTAATGGATGAGCGATTGTTGGTCACAGTGGCATGAGCAGTGCACATTTATATTTAGGCAGAGTATTCGCTCATAATGCAAAAGGCTATACAAAATCTAAATAAGCCATTGGCCATTAAAATATAAAGGATGTAGTTATAGTAATGGCCAGTAGATGGCATTGATAAGCTGTTTTTCTCATTGTAATGACATCACACTGAGAGAGATTCCTATGTTAGAGAGCAGGCTGTTTTCGTTGCCAGGCACTGTGGTGTGTGTCTGTAATCCCAGTTACTTGGGAGGCTGAGGTTGGAGGAGTGTTTGAGTCCAGGAGTTCTGGTCCCCATTGAGCTATGTTGAATGGGTGTCCACACTAAGTTCTGCATCAATATGGTGACTCTGGGGGAGCTCAGAGCTACCAGGTTGCTTAAAAAGAGGTGAACCGGCCCAGGTTGGAAACAGAGCAGGTCAAACCCCCTGTGCTTATCAGTAGTGGGATTGCACCTGTGAATAGCCAGTGTAGAGCAGCCTGGACAACAAAGCACAACACAGTTTCTTTATTATGTTGTTTTACTCATTCATTTTTATGATAATTTGATACCAGAGTGGTTAAAAATATTTATTATAATTTGTATATAGAGCAGCATGAACAACACAGCTCCATTGTATCATTACTGTAAGTTTTCTTGTTTTATATTATTGAGTATTTTTTTTTTCAGAACTGTCATTCTTAGATGATGTGCATCATTTTGTAAGCAAAAATAATGATGAACATTAAAGTTACCCATTTCCCACTGACTATATACAGTAACCCATTTGTTGCTATCTACAGTTACTATTTAAATAAAGGTTTTTTATCATTTGCCCATGAACATAATACTGTTATTATATAATGTCCAGTATGATGAAATATAAATATTCTACTAGAATTCTTTAGGCTGGTCCCATACTCGCACATTTACCACTTTTATGGCTCCAGCTTCATGCACATGTCCCATCAGATCATCAAAATAATGACTTCTGCACACAGTTTTTAAGGAGACATGGGTGCTGTTTTTCTTGTGGGCATCAGTGACTTACCAACCAGTGAAATCATGTTAGTTAGGGATGTTTTGCATGTGATGTGGTTGGAGTGAGATATGTGGATGGGGATAGAGGCAATGATGTGAGGAGAGGGATAGAGGTGAGCGGAATAGCACAAAGCAAGAGTTGGATAGTGGAATAAGCTTTAAAAAATATATACCAGTAAAACTAATGGATGAGCGATTGTGGGGCACAGTGGCATGAGCAGTGCACATTTATATTTAGGCAGAGTATTCGCTCATAATGCAAAAGGCTATACAAAATCTAAATAAGCCATTGGCCATTAAAATATAAAGGATGTAGTTATAGTAATGGCCAGTAGATGGCATTGATAAGCTGTTTTTCTCATTGTAATGACATCACACTGAGAGAGATTCCTATGTTAGAGAGCAGGCTGTTTTCGTTGTCGGGCACTGTAGTGTGTGTCTGTAATCCCAGTTACTTGGGAGGCTGAGGCTGGAGGAGTGTTTGAGTCCAGGAGTTCTGGTCCCCATTGAGCTATGTTGATTGGGTGTCCACACTAAGTTCAGCATCAATATGGTGACTCTGGGGGAGCTCAGAGCTACGAGGTTGCTTAAAAAGAGGTGAACCAGCCCAGGTTGGAAACAGAGCAGGTCAAACCCCCTGTGCTTATCAGTAGTGGGATTGCACCTGTGAATAGCCAGTGTAGAGCAGCCTGGACAACAAAGCACAACACAGTTTCTTTATTATGTTGTTTTACTCATTCATTTTTATGATAATTTGATACAAGAGTGGTTAAAAATATTTATTATAATTTGTATATAGAGCAGCATGAACAACACAGCTCCATTGTATCATTACTGTAAGTTTTCTTGTTTTATATGATTGAGTATTTTTTTTTTCAGAACTGTCATTCTTAGATGATGTGCATCATTTTGTAAGCAAAAATAATGATGAACATTAAAGTTACCCATTTCCCACTGACTATATACAGTAACCCATTTGTTGCTATCTACAGTTACTATTTAAATAAAGGTTTTTTATCATTTGCCCATGAACATAATACTGTTATTATATAATGTCCAGTATGATGAAATATAAATATTCTACTAGAATTCTGTAGGCTGGTCCCATACTCGCACATTTACCACTTTTATGGCTCCAGCTTCATGCACATGTCCCATCAGATCATCAAAATAATGACTTCTGCACAGAGTGTTTAAGGAGACATGGGTGCTGTTTTTCTTGTGGGCATCAGTGACTTACCAACCAGTGAAATCATGTTAGTTAGGGATGTTTTGCATGTGATGTGGTTGGAGTGAGATATGTGGATGGGGATAGAGGCAATGATGTGAGGAGAGGGATAGAGGTGAGCGGAATAGCACAAAGCAAGAGTTGGATAGTGGAATAAGCTTTAAAAATTATATACCAGTAAAACTAATGGATGAGCGATTGTGGGGCACAGTGGCATGAGCAGTGCACATTTATATTTAGGCAGAGTATTCGCTCATAATGCAAAAGGCTATACAAAATCTAAATAAGCCATTGGCCATTAAAATATAAAGGATGTAGTTATAGTAATGGCCAGTAGATGGCATTGATAAGCTGTTTTTCTCATTGTAATGACATCACACTGAGAGAGATTCCTATGTTAGAGAGCAGGCTGTTTTCGTTGTCGGGCACTGTAGTGTGTGTCTGTAATCCCAGTTACTTGGGAGGCTGAGGCTGGAGGAGTGTTTGAGTCCAGGAGTTCTGGTCCCCATTGAGCTATGTTGATTGGGTGTCCACACTAAGTTCAGCATCAATATGGTGACTCTGGGGGAGCTCAGAGCTACCAGGTTGCTTAAAAAGAGGTGAACCGGCCCAGGTTGGAAACAGAGCAGGTCAAACCCCCTGTGCTTATCAGTAGTGGGATTGCACCTGTGAATAGCCAGTGTAGAGCAGCCTGGACAACAAAGCACAACACAGTTTCTTTATTATGTTGCTTTACTCATTAATTTTTATGATAATTTGAAACCAGCGTGGTAAAAAATATTTATTATAATTTGTATATAGAGCAACATGAACAACACAGCTCCAGTGTATCATTACTGTAAGTTTTCTTGTGTTATATTATTGAGTATTTTTTTTTTTCAGAACTGTCATTCTTAGATGATGTGCATCATTTTGTAAGCAAAAATAATGATGAACATTAGATACCCATTTCCCACTGACTATATACAGTAACCCATTTGTTGCTATCTACAGTTACTATTTAAATAAAGTTTTTTTATCATTTGCCCATGAACATAATACTGTTATTATATAATGTCCAGTATGATGAAATATAAATATTCTACTAGAATTCTTTAGGCTGGTCCCATACTCGCACATTTACCACTTTTATGGCACCAGCTTCATGCACATGTCCCATCAGATCATCAAAATAATGACTTCTGCACAGAGTGTTTAAGGAGACATGGGTGCTGTTTTTCTTGTGGGCATCAGTGACTTACCAACCAGTGAAATCATGTTAGTTAGGGATGTTTTGCATGTGATGTGGTTGGAGTGAGATATGTGGATGGGGATAGAGGCAATGATGTGAGGAGAGGGATAGAGGTGAGCGGAATAGCACAAAGCAAGAGTTGGATAGTGGAATAAGCTTTAAAAAATATATACCAGAAAAACTAATGGATGAGCAATTGTGGGGCACAGTGGCATGAGCAGTGCACATTTATATTTAGGCAGAGTATTCGCTCATAATGCAAAAGGCTATACAAAATCTAAATAAGCCATTGGCCATTAAAATATAAAGGATGTAGTTATAGTAATGGCCAGTAGATGGCATTGATAAGCTGTTTTTCTCATTGTAATGACATCACACTGAGAGAGATTCCTATGTTAGAGAGCAGGCTGTTTTCGTTGCCGGGCACTGTAGTGTGTGTCTGTAATCCCAGTTACTTGGGAGGCTGAGGCTAGAGGAGTGTTTGAGTCCAGGAGTTCTGGTCCCCATTGAGCTATGTTGATTGGGTGTCCACACTAAGTTCAGCATCAATATGGTGACTCTGGGGGAGCTCAGAGCTACCAGGTTGCTTAAAAAGAGGTGAACCGGCCCAGGTTGGAAACAGAACAGGTCAAACCCCCTGTGCTTATCAGTAGTGGGATTGCACCTGTGAATAGCCAGTGTAGAGCAGCCTGGACAACAAAGCACAACACAGTTTCTTTATTATGTTGTTTTACTCATTCATTTTTATGATAATTTGATACCAGAGTGGTTAAAAATATTTATTATAATTTGTATATAGAGCAGCATGAACAACACAGCTCCATTGTATCATTACTGTAAGTTTTCTTGTTTTATATTATTGAGTATTTTTTTTTTCAGAACTGTCATTCATAGATGATGTGCATCATTTTGTAAGCAAAAATAATGATGAACATTAAAGTTACCCATTTCCCACTGACTATATACAGTAACCCATTTGTTGCTATCTACAGTTACTATTTAAATAAAGGTTTTTTATCATTTGCCCATGAACATAATACTGTTATTATATAATGTCCAGTATGATGAAATATAAATATTCTACTAGAATTCTGTAGGCTGGTCCCATACTCGCACATTTACCACTTTTATGGCTCCTGCTTCATGCACATGTCCCATCAGATCATCAAAATAATGACTTCTGCACAGAGTGTTTAAGGAGACATGGGTGCTGTTTTTCTTGTGGGCATCAGTGAATTACCAACCAGTGAAATCATGTTAGTTAGGGATGTTTTGCATGTGATGTGGTTGGAGTGAGATATGTGGATGGGGATAGAGGCAATGATGTGAGGAGAGGGATAGAGGTGAGCGGAATAGCACAAAGCAAGAGTTAGATAGTGGAATAAGCTTTAAAAAATATATACCAGTAAAACTAATGGATGAGCGATTGTTGGTCACAGTGGCATGAGCAGTGCACATTTATATTTAGGCAGAGTATTCGCTCATAATGCAAAAGGCTATACAAAATCTAAATAAGCCATTGGCCATTAAAATATAAAGGATGTAGTTATAGTAATGGCCAGTAGATGGCATTGATAAGCTGTTTTTCTCATTGTAATGACATCACACTGAGAGAGATTCCTATGTTAGAGAGCAGGCTGTTTTCGTCGCCGGGCACTGTGGTGTGTGTCTGTAATCCCAGTTACTTGGGAGGCTGAGGCTGGAGGAGTGTTTGAGTCCAGGAGTTCTGGTCCCCATTGAGCTATGTTGATTGGGTGTCCACACTAAGTTCAGCATCAATATGGTGACTCTGGGGGAGCTCAGAGCTACCAGGTTGCTTAAAAAGAGGTGAACCGGCCCAGGTTGGAAACAGAGCAGGTCAAACCCTCTGTGCTTATCAGTAGTGGGATTGTACCTGTGAATAGCCAGTGTAGAGCAGCCTGGACAACAAAGCACAACACAGTTTCTTTATTATGTTGTTTTACTCATTCATTTTTATGATAATTTGATACCAGAGTGGTAAAAAATATTCATTATAATTTGTATATAGAGCAGCATGAACAACACAGCTCCATTGTATCATTACTGTAAGTTTTCTTGTTTTATATTATTGAGTATTTTTTTTTTCAGAACTGTCATTCTTAGATGATGTGCATCATTTTGTAAGCAAAAATAATGATGAACATTAAAGTTACCCATTTCCCACTGACTATATACAGTAACCCATTTGTTGCTATCTACAGTTACTATTTAAATAAAGGTTTTTTATCATTTGCCCATGAACATAATACTGTTATTATATAATGTCCAGTATGATGAAATATAAATATTCTACTAGAATTCTTTAGGCTGGTCCCATACTCGCACATTTACCACTTTTATGGCTCCAGCTTCATGCACATGTCCCATCAGATCATCAAAATAATGACTTCTGCACAGAGTATTTAAGGAGACATGGGTGCTGTTCTTCTTGTGGGCATCAGTAAAATGCCAATCAGTGAAATCATGTTAGTTAGGGATGTTTTGCATGTGATGTGGGTGGAGTGGGATATGTGGATGGGGATAGAGGCAATGATGTGAGGAGAGGGATAGAGGTGAGCGGAATAGCACAAAGCAAGAGTTAGATAGTGGAATAAGCTTTAAAAAATATATACCAGTAAAACTAATGGATGAGCGATTGTGGGGCACAGTGGCATGAGCAGTGCACATTTATATTTAGGCAGAGTATTCGCCTTTAATGCTAAAGGCTATACAAAATCTAAATAAGCCATTGGCCATTAAAATATAAAGGATGTAGTTATAGTAATGGCCAGTAGATGGCATTGATAAGCTGTTTTTCTCATTGTAATGACATCACACTGAGAGAGATTCCTATGTTAGAGAGCAGGCTGTTTTCCTTGCTGGGCACTGTGGTGTGTGTCTGTAATCCCAGTTACTTGGGAGGTTAAGGGTGGAGGAGTGTTTGAGTCCAGGAATTCTGGTCCCCATTGAGCTATGTTGATAGGGTGTCCACACTAAGTTCAGCATCAATATGGTGACTCTGGGGGGGCTCAGAGCTACCAGGTTGCTTAAAAAGAGGTGAACCGGTCCAGGTTGGAAACAGAGCAGGTCAAATCCCCTGTGCTTATCAGTAGAGGGATTGTACCTGTGAATAGCCAGTGTAGAGCAGCCTGGACAACAAAGCACAACACAGTTTCTTTATTATGTTGTTTTACTCATTCATTTTTATGATAATTTGATACCAGAGTGGTTAAAAATATTCATTATAATTTGTATATAGAGCAGCATGAACAACACAGCTCCATTGTATCATTACTGTAAGTTTTCTTGTTTTATATGATTGAGTATTTTTTTTTTCAGAACTGTCATTCTTAGATGATGTGCATCATTTTGTAAGCAAAAATAATGATGAACATTAAAGTTACCCATTTCCCACTGACTATATACAGTAACCCATTTGTTGCTATCTACAGTTACTATTTAAATAAAGGTTTTTTATCATTTCCCATGAACATAATACTGTTATTATATAATGTCCAGTATGATGAAATACAAATATTCTACTAGAATTCTGTAGGCTGGTCCCATACTCGCACATTTACAACTTTTATGGCTCCAGCTTCATGCACATGTCCCATCAGATCATCAAAATAATGACTTCTGTACAGAGTATTTAAGGAGACATGGGTGCTGTTCTTCTTGTGGGCATCAGTGACTTACCAACCAGTGAAATCATGTTAGTTAGGGATGTTTTGCATGTGAAGTGGTTGGAGTGAGATATGTGGATGGGGATAGAGGCAATGATGTGAGGAGAGGGATAGAGGTGAGCGGAATAGCACAAAGCAAGAGTTAGATAGTGGAATAAGCTTTAAAAAATATATACCAGTAAAACTAATGGATGAGCGATTGTGGGGCACAGTGGCATGAGCAGTGCACATTTATATTTAGGCAGAGTATTCGCTCATAATGCAAAAGGCTATACAAAATCTAAATAAGCCATTGGCCATTAAAATATAAAGGATGTAGTTATAGTAATGGCCAGTAGATGGCATTGATAAGCTGTTTTTCTCATTGTAATGACATCACACTGAGAGAGATTCCTATGTTAGAGAGCAGGCTGTTTTCATTGCCGGGCACTGTGGTGTGTGTCTGTAATCCCAGTTACTTGGGAGGCTGAGGCTGGAGGAGTGTTTGAGTCCAGGAGTTCTGGTCCCCATTGAGCTATGTTGATTGGGTGTCAACACTAAGTTCAGCATCAATATGGTGACTCTGGGGGAGCTCAGAGCTACCAGGTTGCTTAAAAAGAGGTGACCCGGCCCAGGTTGGAAACAGAGCAGGTCAAACCTCCTGTGCTTATCAGTAGTGAGATTGCACCTGTGAATAGCCAGTGTAGAGCAGCCTGCACAACATAGTTTCTTTATTATGTTGTTTTACTCATTCATTTTTATGATAATTTGATACCAGAGTGGTTAAAAATATTTATTATAATTTGTATATAGAGCAGCATGAACAACACAGCTCCATTGTATCATTACTGTAAGTTTTCTTGTTTTATATTATTGAGTATTTTTTTTTTCAGAACTGTGATTCTTAGATGATGTGCATCATTTTGTAATCAAAAATAATGATGAACATTAAAGTTACCCATTTCCCACTGACTATATACAGTAACCCATTTGTTGCTAACTACACAGTTACTATTTAAATAAAGTTTTTTTATCATTTGCCCATGAACATAATACTGTTATTATATAATGTCCAGTATGATGAAATATAAATATTCTACTAGAATTCTGTAGGCTGGTCCCATACTCGCACATTTACCACTTTTATGGCTCCAGCTTCATGCACATGTCCCATCAGATCATCAAAATAATGACCTCTGCACAGAGTGTTTAAGGAGACATGGGTGCTGTTTTTCTTGTGGGCATCAGTGACTTACCAACCAGTGAAATCATGTTAGTTAGGGATGTTTTGCATGTGATGTGGTTGGAGTGAGATATGTGGATGGGGATAGAGGCAATGATGTGAGGAGAGGGATAGAGGTGAGCGGAATAGCACAAAGCAAGAGTTGGATAGTGGAATAAGCTTTAAAAAATATATACCAGTAAAACTAATGGATGAGCGATTGTGGGGCACAGTGGCATGAGCAGTGCACATTTATATTTAGGCAGAGTATTCGCTCATAATGCAAAAGGCTATACAAAATCTAAATAAGCCATTGGCCATTAAAATATAAAGGATGTAGTTATAGTAATGGCCAGTAGATGGCATTGATAAGCTGTTTTTCTCATTGTAATGACATCACACTGAGAGAGATTCCTATGTTAGAGAGCAGGCTGTTTTCGTTGTCGGGCACTGTGGTGTGTGTCTGTAATCCCAGTTACTTGGAAGGCTGAGGCTGGAGGAGTGTTTGAGTCCAGGAGTTCTGGTCCCCATTGAGCTATGTTGATTGGGTGTCCACACTAAGTTCAGCAGCAATATGGTGACTCTGGAGGAGCTCAGAGCTACCAGGTTGCTTAAAAAGAGGTGAACCGGCCCAGGTTGCAAACAGAGCAGGTCAAACCCCCTGTGCTTATCAGTAGTGGGATTGTACCTGTGAATAGCCAGTGTAGAGCAGCCTGGACAATAAAGCACAACACAGTTCCTTTATTATGTTGTTTTACTCATTCATTTTTATGATAATTTGATACCAGAGTGGTTAAAAATATTCATTATAATTTGTATATAGAGCAGCATGAACAACACAGCTCCATTGTATCATTACTGTAAGTTTTCTTGTTTTATATTATTGAGTATTTTTTTTTTCAGAACTGTCATTTTTAGATGATGTGCATCATTTTGTAAGCAAAAATAATGATGAACATTAAAGTTACCCATTTCCCACTGACTATATACAGTAACCCATTTGTTGCTATCTACAGTTACTATTTAAATAAAGGTTTTTTATCATTTGCCCATGAACATAATACTGTTATTATATAATGTCCAGTATGATGAAATATAAATATTCTACTAGAATTCTGTAGGCTGGTCCCATACTCGCACATTTACCACTTTTATGGCTCCAGCTTCATGCACATGTCCCATCAGATCATCAAAATAATGACTTCTGCACAGAGTATTTAAGGAGACATGGGTGCTGTTCTTCTTGTGGGCATCAGTAAAATGCCAATCAGTGAAATCATGTTAGTTAGGGATGTTTTGCATGTGATGTGGGTGGAGTGGGATATGTGGATGGGGATAGAGGCAATGATGTGAGGAGAGGGATAGAGGTGAGCGGAATAGCACAAAGCAAGAGTTAGATAGTGGAATAAGCTTTAAAAAATATATACCAGTAAAACTAATGGATGAGCGATTGTGGGGCACAGTGGCATGAGCAGTGCACATTTATATTTAGGCAGAGTATTCGCCTCTAATGCTAAAGGCTATACAAAATCTAAATAAGCCATTGGCCATTAAAATATAAAGGATGTAGTTATAGTAATGGCCAGTAGATGGCATTGATAAGCTGTTTTTCTCATTGTAATGACATCACACTGAGAGAGATTCCTATGTTAGAGAGCAGGCTGTTTTCCTTGCTGGGCACTGTGGTGTGTGTCTGTAATCCCAGCTACTTGGGAGGTTAAGGGTGGAGGAGTGTTTGAGTCCAGGAATTCTGGTCCCCATTGAGCTATGTTGATAGGGTGTCCACACTAAGTTCAGCATCAATATGGTGACTCTGGGGGGGCTCAGAGCTACCAGGTTGCTTAAAAAGAGGTGAACCGGTCCAGGTTGGAAACAGAGCAGGTCAAACCCCCTGTGCTTATCAGTAGAGGGATTGTACCTGTGAATAGCCAGTGTAGAGCAGCCTGGACAACAAAGCACAACACAGTTTCTTTATTATGTTGTTTTACTCATTCATTTTTATGATAATTTGATACCAGAGTGGTTAAAAATATTCATTATAATTTGTATATAGAGCAGCATGAACAACACAGCTCCATTGTATCATTACTGTAAGTTTTCTTGTTTTATATGATTGAGTATTTTTTTTTTCAGAACTGTCATTTTTAGATGATGTGCATCATTTTGTAAGCAAAAATAATGATGAACATTAAAGTTACCCATTTCCCACTGACTATATACAGTAACCCATTTGTTGCTATCTACAGTTACTATTTAAATAAAGGTTTTTTATCATTTGCCCATGAACATAATACTGTTATTATATAATGTCCAGTATGATGAAATATAAATATTCTACTAGAATTCTGTAGGCTGGTCCCATACTCGCACATTTACCACTTTTATGGCTCCAGCTTCATGCACATGTCCCATCAGATCATCAAAATAATGACTTCTGCACAGAGTGTTTAAGGAGACATGGGTGCTGTTTTTCTTGTGGGCATCAGTGACTTACCAACCAGTGAAATCATGTTAGTTAGGGATGTTTTGCATGTGATGTGGTTGGAGTGAGATATGTGGATGGGGATAGAGGCAATGATGTGAGGAGAGGGATAGAGGTGAGCGGAATAGCACAAAGCAAGAGTTGGATAGTGGAATAAGCTTTAAAAAATATATACCAGTAAAACTAATGGATGAGCGATTGTGGGGCACAGTGGCATGAGCAGTGCACATTTATATTTAGGCAGAGTATTCGCTCATAATGCAAAAGGCTATACAAAATCTAAATAAGCCATTGGCCATTAAAATATAAAGGATGTAGTTATAGTAATGGCCAGTAGATGGCATTGATAAGCTGTTTTTCTCATTGTAATGACATCACACTGAGAGAGATTCCTATGTTAGAGAGCAGGCTGTTTTCGTTGTCGGGCACTGTGGTGTGTGTCTGTAATCCCAGTTACTTGGAAGGCTGAGGCTGGAGGAGTGTTTGAGTCCAGGAGTTCTGGTCCCCATTGAGCTATGTTGATTGGGTGTCCACACTAAGTTCAGCAGCAATATGGTGACTCTGGAGGAGCTCAGAGCTACCAGGTTGCTTAAAAAGAGGTGAACCGGCCCAGGTTGCAAACAGAGCAGGTCAAACCCCCTGTGCTTATCAGTAGTGGGATTGTACCTGTGAATAGCCAGTGTAGAGCAGCCTGGACAATAAAGCACAACACAGTTCCTTTATTATGTTGTTTTACTCATTCATTTTTATGATAATTTGATACCAGAGTGGTTAAAAATATTCATTATAATTTGTATATAGAGCAGCATGAACAACACAGCTCCATTGTATCATTACTGTAAGTTTTCTTGTTTTATATTATTGAGTATTTTTTTTTTCAGAACTGTCATTTTTAGATGATGTGCATCATTTTGTAAGCAAAAATAATGATGAACATTAAAGTTACCCATTTCCCACTGACTATATACAGTAACCCATTTGTTGCTATCTACAGTTACTATTTAAATAAAGGTTTTTTATCATTTGCCCATGAACATAATACTGTTATTATATAATGTCCAGTATGATGAAATATAAATATTCTACTAGAATTCTGTAGGCTGGTCCCATACTCGCACATTTACCACTTTTATGGCTCCAGCTTCATGCACATGTCCCATCAGATCATCAAAATAATGACTTCTGCACAGAGTATTTAAGGAGACATGGGTGCTGTTCTTCTTGTGGGCATCAGTAAAATGCCAATCAGTGAAATCATGTTAGTTAGGGATGTTTTGCATGTGATGTGGGTGGAGTGGGATATGTGGATGGGGATAGAGGCAATGATGTGAGGAGAGGGATAGAGGTGAGCGGAATAGCACAAAGCAAGAGTTAGATAGTGGAATAAGCTTTAAAAAATATATACCAGTAAAACTAATGGATGAGCGATTGTGGGGCACAGTGGCATGAGCAGTGCACATTTATATTTAGGCAGAGTATTCGCCTCTAATGCTAAAGGCTATACAAAATCTAAATAAGCCATTGGCCATTAAAATATAAAGGATGTAGTTATAGTAATGGCCAGTAGATGGCATTGATAAGCTGTTTTTCTCATTGTAATGACATCACACTGAGAGAGATTCCTATGTTAGAGAGCAGGCTGTTTTCCTTGCTGGGCACTGTGGTGTGTGTCTGTAATCCCAGCTACTTGGGAGGTTAAGGGTGGAGGAGTGTTTGAGTCCAGGAATTCTGGTCCCCATTGAGCTATGTTGATAGGGTGTCCACACTAAGTTCAGCATCAATATGGTGACTCTGGGGGGGCTCAGAGCTACCAGGTTGCTTAAAAAGAGGTGAACCGGTCCAGGTTGGAAACAGAGCAGGTCAAACCCCCTGTGCTTATCAGTAGAGGGATTGTACCTGTGAATAGCCAGTGTAGAGCAGCCTGGACAACAAAGCACAACACAGTTTCTTTATTATGTTGTTTTACTCATTCATTTTTATGATAATTTGATACCAGAGTGGTTAAAAATATTCATTATAATTTGTATATAGAGCAGCATGAACAACACAGCTCCATTGTATCATTACTGTAAGTTTTCTTGTTTTATATGATTGAGTATTTTTTTTTTCAGAACTGTCATTCTTAGATGATGTGCATCATTTTGTAAGCAAAAATAATGATGAACATTAAAGTTACCCATTTCCCACTGACTATATACAGTAACCCATTTGTTACTATCTACAGTTACTATTTAAATAAAGGTTTTTTATCATTTGCCCATGAACATAATACTGTTATTATATAATGTCCAGTATGATGAAATATAAATATTCTACTAGAATTCTTTAGGCTGGTCCCATACTCGCACATTTACCACTTTTATGGCTCCAGCTTCAAGCACATGTCCCATCAGATCATCAAAATAATGACTTCTGCACAGAGTATTTAAGGAGACATGGGTGCTGTTCTTCTTGTGGGCATCAGTAAAATGCCAATCAGTGAAATCATGTTAGTTAGGGATGTTTTGCATGTGATGTGGGTGGAGTGGGATATGTGGATGGGGATAGAGGCAATGATGTGAGGAGAGGGATAGAGGTGAGCGGAATAGCCCAAAGCAAGAGTTAGATAGTGGAATAAGCTTTAAAAAATATATACCAGTAAAACTAATGGATGAGCGATTGTGGGGCACAGTGGCATGAGCAGTGCACATTTATATTTAGGCAGAGTATTCGCTCATAATGCTAAAGGCTATACAAAATCTAAATAAGCCATTGGCCATTAAAATATAAAGGATGTAGTTATAGTAATGGCCAGTAGATGGCACTGTTAAGCTGTTTTTCTCATTGTAATGACATCTCACTGAGAGAGATTCCTATGTTAGAGAGCAGGCTGTTTTCCTTGCTGGGCACTGTGGTGTGTGTCTGTAATCCCAGCTACTTGGGAGGTTAAGGGTGGAGGAGTGTTTGAGTCCAGGAATTCTGGTCCCCATTGAGCTATGTTGATAGGGTGTCCACACTAAGTTCAGCATCAATATGGTGACTCTGGGGGGGCTCAGAGCTACCAGGTTGCTTAAAAAGAGGTGAACCGGTCCAGGTTGGAAACAGAGCAGGTCAAACCCCCTGTGCTTATCAGTAGTGGGATTGCACCTGTGAATAGCCAGTGTAGAGCAACCTGGACAACAAAGCACAACACAGTTTCTTTATTATGTTGCTTTACTCATTAATTTTTATGATAATTTGATACCAGCGTGGTAAAAAATATTTATTATAATTTGTATATAGAGCAACATGAACAACACAGCTCCAGTGTATCATTACTGTAAGTTTTCTTGTGTTATATTATTGAGTATTTTTTTTTTTCAGAACTGTCATTCTTAGATGATGTGCATCATTTTGTAAGCAAAAATAATGATGAACATTAGATACCCATTTCCCACTGACTATATACAGTAACCCATTTGTTGCTAACTACACAGTTACTTTTTAAATAAAGTTTTTTTTATCATTTTCCCTTGAACATAATACTGTTATTATATAATGTCCAGTATGATGAAATATAAATATTCTACTAGAATTCTGTAGGCTGGTCCCATTCTCGCACATTTACAACTTTTATGGCTCCAGCTTCATGCACATGTCCCATCAGATCATCAAAATAATGACTTCTGCACAGAGTATTTAAGGAGACATGGGTGCTGTTCTTCTTGTGGGCATCAGTGACTTACCAACCAGTGAAATCATGTTAGTTAGGGATGTTTTGCATGTGAAGTGGTTGGAGTGAGATATGTGGATGGGGATAGAGGCAATGATGTGAGGAGAGGGATAGAGGTGAGCGGAATAGCACAAAGCAAGAGTTAGATAGTGGAATAAGCTTTAAAAAATATATACCAGTAAAACTAATGGATGAGCGATTGTGGGGCACAGTGGCATGAGCAGTGCACATTTATATTTAGGCAGAGTATTCGCTCATAATGCTAAAGGCTATACAAAATCTAAATAAGCCATTGGCCATTAAAATATAAAGGATGTAGTTATAGTAATGGCTAGTAGATGGCATTGATAAGCTGTTTTTCTCATTGTAATGACATCACACTGAGAGAGATTCCTATGTTAGAGAGCAGGCGGTTTTCGTTGCCGGGCACTGTGGTGTGTGTCTGTAATCCCAGTTATTTGGGAGGCTGAGGCTGGAGGAGTGTTTGAGTCCAGGAGTTCTGGTCCCCATTGAGCTATGTTGATTGGGTGTCCACACTAAGTTCAGCATCAATATGGTGACTCTGGAGGAGCTCAGAGCTACCAGGTTGCTTAAAAAGAGGTGAACCGGCCCAGGTTGGAAACAGAGCAGGTCAAACCCCCTGTGCTTATCAGTAGTGGGATTGTACCTGTGAATAGCCAGTGTAGAGCAGCCTGGACAACAAAGCACAACACAGTTTCTTTATTATGTTGTTTTACTCATTCATTTTTATGATAATTTGATACCAGAGTGGTTAAAAATATTAATTATAATTTGTATATAGAGCAGCATGAACAACACAGCTCCATTGTATCATTACTGTAAGTTTTCTTGTTTTATATTATTGAGTATTTTTTTTATCAGAACTGTCATTCTTAGATGATGTGCATCATTTTGTAAGCAAAAATAATGATGAACATTAAAGTTACCCATTTCCCACTGACTATATACAGTAACCCATTTGTTGCTATCTACAGTTACTATTTAAATAAAGGTTTCTTATCATTTGCCCATGAACATAATACTGTTATTATATAATGTCCAGTATGATGAAATATAAATATTCTACTAGAATTCTTTAGGCTGGTCCCATACTCGCACATTTACCACTTTTATGGCTCCAGCTTCAAGCACATGTCCCATCAGATCATCAAAATAATGACTTCTGCACAGAGTATTTAAGGAGACATGGGTGCTGTTCTTCTTGTGGGCATCAGTAAAATGCCAATCAGTGAAATCATGTTAGTTAGGGATGTTTTGCATGTGATGTGGGTGGAGTGGGATATGTGGATGGGGATAGAGGCAATGATGTGAGGAGAGGGATAGAGGTGAGCGGAATAGCCCAAAGCAAGAGTTAGATAGTGGAATAAGCTTTAAAAAATATATACCAGTAAAACTAATGGATGAGCGATTGTGGGGCACAGTGGCATGAGCAGTGCACATTTATATTTAGGCAGAGTATTCGCTCATAATGCTAAAGGCTATACAAAATCTAAATAAGCCATTGGCCATTAAAATATAAAGGATGTAGTTATAGTAATGGCCAGTAGATGGCACTGTTAAGCTGTTTTTCTCATTGTAATGACATCTCACTGAGAGAGATTCCTATGTTAGAGAGCAGGCTGTTTTCCTTGCTGGGCACTGTGGTGTGTGTCTGTAATCCCAGCTACTTGGGAGGTTAAGGGTGGAGGAGTGTTTGAGTCCAGGAATTCTGGTCCCCATTGAGCTATGTTGATAGGGTGTCCACACTAAGTTCAGCATCAATATGGTGACTCTGGGGGGGCTCAGAGCTACCAGGTTGCTTAAAAAGAGGTGAACCGGTCCAGGTTGGAAACAGAGCAGGTCAAACCCCCTGTGCTTATCAGTAGTGGGATTGCACCTGTGAATAGCCAGTGTAGAGCAACCTGGACAACAAAGCACAACACAGTTTCTTTATTATGTTGCTTTACTCATTAATTTTTATGATAATTTGATACCAGCGTGGTAAAAAATATTTATTATAATTTGTATATAGAGCAACATGAACAACACAGCTCCATTGTATCATTACTGTAAGTTTTCTTGTTTTATATTATTGAGTATTTTTTTTATCAGAACTGTCATTCTTAGATGATGTGCATCATTTTGTAAGCAAAAATAATGATGAACATTAAAGTTACCCATTTCCCACTGACTATATACAGTAACCCATTTGTTGCTATCTACAGTTACTATTTAAATAAAGGTTTTTTATCATTTGCCCATGAACATAATACTGTTATTATATAATGTCCAGTATGATGAAATATAAATATTCTACTAGAATTTTGTAGGCTGGTCCCATACTCGCACATTTACAACTTTTATGGCTCCAGCTTCATGCACATGTCCCATCAGATCATCAAAATAATGACTTCTGCACAGAGTATTTAAGGAGACATGGGTGCTGTTCTTCTTGTGGGCATCAGTGACTTACCAACCAGTGAAATCATGTTAGTTAGGGATGTTTTGCATGTGATGTGGTTGGAGTGAGATATGTGGATGGGGATAGAGGCAATGATGTGAGGAGAGGGATAGAGGTGAGCGGAATAGCACAAAGCAAGAGTTAGATAGCGGAATAAGCTTTAATAAATATATACCAGTAAAACTAATGGATGAGCGATTGTGGGGCACAGTGGCATGAGCAGTGCACATTTATATTTAGGCAGAGTATTCTCTCATAATGCAAAAGGCTATACAATATCTAAATAAGCCATTGGCCATTAAAATATAAAGGATGTAGTTATAGTAATGGCCAATAATGGCACTGTTAAGCTGTTTTTCTCATTGTAATGACATCACACTGAGAGAGATTCCTATGTTAGAGAGCATGCTGTTTTCCTTGCTGGGCACTGTGGTGTGTGTCTGTAATCCCAGCTACTTGGGAGGTTAAGGGTGGAGGAGTGTTTGAGTCCAGGAATTCTGGTCCCCATTGAGCTATGTTGATAGGGTGTCCACACTAAGTTCAGCATCAATATGGTGACTCTGGGGGGGCTCAGAGCTACCAGGTTGCTTAAAAAGAGGTGAACCGGTCCAGGTTGGAAACAGAGCAGGTCAAACCCCCTGTGCTTATCAGTAGTGGGATTGCACCTGTGAATAGCCAGTGTAGAGCAACCTGGACAACAAAGCACAACACAGTTTCATTATTATGTTGCTTTACTCATTAATTTTTATGATAATTTGATACCAGCGTGGTAAAAAATATTTATTATAATTTGTATATAGAGCAACATGAACAACACAGCTCCAGTGTATCATTACTGTAAGTTTTCTTGTGTTATATTATTGAGTATTTTTTTTTTTCAGAACTGTCATTCTTAGATGATGTGCATCATTTTGTAAGCAAAAATAATGATGAACATTAGATACCCATTTCCCTCTGACTATATACAGTAACCCATTTGTTGCTAACTACACAGTTACTTTTTAAATAAATTTTTTTTTATCATTTTCCCATGAACATAATACTGTTATTATATAATGTCCAGTATGATGAAATATAAATATTCTACTAGAATTCTGTAGGCTGGTCCCATACTCGCACATTTACAACTTTTATGGCTCCAGCTTCATGCACATGTCCCATCAGATCATCAAAATAATGACTTCTGCACAGAGTATTTAAGGAGACAAGGGTGCTGTTCTTCTTGTGGGCATCAGTGACTTACCAACCAGTGAAATCATGTTAGTTAGGGATGTTTTGCATGTGATGTGGTTGGAGTGAGATATGTGGATGGGGATAGAGGCAATGATGTGAGGAGAGGGATAGAGGTGAGCGGAATAGCACAAGGCAAGAGTTAGATAGTGGAATAAGCTTTAAAAAATATATACCAGTAAAACTAATGGATGAGCGATTGTGGGGCACAGTGGCATGAGCAGTGCACATTTATATTTAGGCAGAGTATTCGCTCATAATGCAAAAGGCTATACAAAATCTAAATAAGCCATTGGCCATTAAAATATAAAGGATGTTGTTATAGTAATGGCCAGTAGATGGCATTGATAAGCTGTTTTTCTCATTGTAATGACATCACACTGAGAGAGATTCCTATGTTAGAGAGCAGGCTGTTTTCATTGCTGGGCACTGTGGTGTGTGTCTGTAATCCCAGTTACTTGGGAGGCTGAGGCTGGAGGAGTGTTTGAGTCCAGGAGTTCTGGTCCCCATTGAGCTATGTTGATTGGGTGTCCACACTAAGTTCAACATCAATATGGAGACTCTGGGGAGCTCAGAGCTACCAGGTTGCTTAAAAAGAGGTGACCCGGCCCAGGTTGGAAACAGAGCAGGTCAAACCCCCTGTGCTTATCAGTAGTGAGATTGCACCTGTGAATAGCCAGTGTAGAGCAGCCTGGACAACAAAGCACAACACAGTTTCTTTATTATGTTGTTTTACTCATTCATTTTTATGATAATTTGATACCAGAGTGGTTAAAAATATTTATTATAATTTGTATATAGAGCAGCATGAACAACACAGCTCCATTGTATCATTACTGTAAGTTTGCTTGTTTTATATTATTGAGTATTTTTTTTTTCAGAACTGTGATTCTTAGATGATGTGCATCATTTTGTAATCAAAAATAATGATGAACATTAAAGTTACCCATTTCCCACTGACTATATACAGTAACCCATTTGTTGCTAACTTCACAGTTACTATTTAAATAAAGTTTTTTTATCATTTGCCCATGAACATAATACTGTTATTATATAATGTCCAGTATGATGAAATATAAATATTCTACTAGAATTCTGTAGGCTGGTCCCATACTCGCACATTTACAACTTTTATGGCTCCAGCTTCATGCACATGTCCCATCAGATCATCAAAATAATTACTTCTGCACAGAGTATTTAAGGAGACATGGGTGCTGTTCTTCTTGTGGGCATCAGTAAAATGCCAATCAGTGAAATCAAGTTAGTTAGGGATGTTTTGCATGTGATGTGGGTGGAGTGGGATATGTGGATGGGGATAGAGGCAATGATGTGAGGAGAGGGATAGAGGTGAGCGGAATAGCACAAAGCAAGAGTTAGATAGTGGAATAAGCTTTAAAAAATATATACCAGTAAAACTAATGGATGAGCGATTGTGGGGCACAGTGGCATGAGCAGTGCACATTTATATTTAGGCAGAGTATTCGCTCATAATGCTAAAGGCTATACAAAATCTAAATAAGCCATTGGCCATTAAAATATAAAGGATGTAGTTATAGTAATGGCCAGTAGATGGCACTGTTAAGCTGTTTTTCTCATTGTAATGACATCACACTGAGAGAGATTCCTATGTTAGAGAGCAGGCTGTTTTCCTTGCTGGGCACTGTGGTGTGTCTGTAATCCCAGCTACTTGGGAGGTTAAGGGTGGAGGAGTGTTTGAGTCCAGGAGTTCTGGTCCCCATTGAGCTATGTTGATAGGGTGTCCACACTAAGTTCAACATCAACATGGTGACTCTGGGGGGGCTCAGAGCTACCAGGTTGCTTAAAAAGAGGTGAACCGGTCCAGGTTGGAAACAGAGTAGGTCAAACCCCCTGTGCTTATCAGTAGTGGGATTGCACCTGTGAATAGCCAGTGTAGAGCAACCTGGACATCAAAGCACAACACAGTTTCTTTATTATGTTGCTTTACTCATTAATTTTTATGATAATTTGATACCAGCGTGGTAAAAAATATTTATTATAATTTGTATATAGAGCAACATGAACAACACAGCTCCATTGTATCATTACTGTAAGTTTTCTTGTTTTATATTATTGAGTATTTTTTTTTTCAGAACTGTCATTCTTAGATGATGTGCATCATTTTGTAAGCAAAAATAATGATGAACATTAGATACCCATTTCCCACTGACTATATACAGTATCCCATTTGTTGCTTTGTACAGTTACTATTTAAATAAAGGTTTTTTATCATTTGCCCATGAACATAATACTGTTATTATATAATGTCCAGTATGATGAAATATAAATATTCTACTAGAATTCTTTAGGCTGGTCCCATACTCGCACTTTTACCACTTTTATGGCTCCAGCTTCATGCACATGTCCCATCAGATCATCAAAATAATGACTTCTGCACAGAGTATTTAAGGAGACATGGGTGCTGTTCTTCTTGTGGGCATCAGTAAAATGCCAATCAGTGAAATCATGTTAGTTAGGGATGTTTTGCATGTGATGTGGGTGGAGTGGGATATGTGGATGGGGATAGAGGCAATGATGTGAGGAGAGGGATAGAGGTGAGCGGAATAGCACAAAGCAAGAGTTAGATAGTGGAATAAGCTTTAAAAAATATATACCAGTAAAACTAATGGATGAGCGATTGTGGGGCACAGTGGCATGAGCAGTGCACATTTATATTTAGCCAGAGTATTCGCTCATAATGCTAAAGGCTATACAAAATCTAAATAAGCCATTGGCCATTAAAATATAAAGGATGTAGTTATAGTAATGGCCAGTAGATGGCACTGTTAAGCTGTTTTTCTCATTGTAATGACATCACACTGAGAGAGATTCCTATGTTAGAGAGCAGGCTGTTTTCCTTGCTGGGCACTGTGGTGTGTGTCTGTAATCCCAGCTACTTGGGAGGTTAAGGGTGGAGGAGTGTTTGAGTCCAGGAATTCTGGTCCCCATTGAGCTATGTTGATAGGGTGTCCACACTAAGTTCAGCATCAATATGGTGACTCTGGGGGGGCTCAGAGCTACCAGGTTGCTTAAAAAGAGGTGAACCGGTCCAGGATGGAAACAGAGCAGGTCAAACCCCCTGTGCTTATCAGTAGTGGGATTGTACCTGTGAATAGCCAGTGTAGAGCAGCCTGGACAACAAAGCACAACACAGTTTCTTTATTATGTTGTTTTACTCATTCATTTTTATGATAATTTGATACCAGAGTGGTTAAAAATATTCATTATAATTTGTATATAGAGCAGCATGAACAACACAGCTCCATTGTATCATTACTGTAAGTTTTCTTGTTTTATATTATTGAGTATTTTTTTTTTCAGAACTGTCATTCTTAGATGATGTGCATCATTTTGTAAGCAAAAATAATGATGAACATTAAAGTTACCCATTTCCCACTGACTATATACAGTAACCCATTTGTTGCTATCTACAGTTACTATTTAAATAAAGGTTTTTTATCATTTGCCCATGAACATAATACTGTTATTATATAATGTCCAGTGTGATGAAATATAAATATTCTACTAGAATTCTTTAGGCTGGTCCCATACTCGCACATTTACCACTTTTATGGCTCCAGCTTCATGCACATGTCCCATCAGATCATCAAAATAATGACTTCTGCACAGAGTATTTAAGGAGACATGGGTGCTGTTCTTCTTGTGGGCATCAGTAAAATGCCAATCAGTGAAATCATGTTAGTTAGGGATGTTTTGCATGTGATGTGGGTGGAGTGGGATATGTGGATGGGGATAGAGGCAATGATGTGAGGAGAGGGATAGAGGTGAGCGGAATAGCACAAAGCAAGAGTTAGATAGTGGAATAAGCTTTAAAAAATATATACCAGTAAAACTAATGGATGAGCGATTGTGGGGCACAGTGGCATGAGCAGTGCACATTTATATTTAGGCAGAGTATTCGCTCATAATGCAAAAGGCTATACAAAATCTAAATAAGCCATTGGCCATTAAAATATAAAGGATGTAGTTATAGTAATGGCCAGTAGATGGCACTGTTAAGCTGTTTTTCTCATTGTAATGACATCACACTGAGAGAGATTCCTATGTTAGAGAGCAGGCTGTTTTCCTTGCTGGGCACTGTGGTGTGTGTCTGTAATCCCAGCTACTTGGGAGGTTAAGGGTGGAGGAGTGTTTGAGTCCAGGAATTCTGGTCCCCATTGAGCTATGTTGATAGGGTGTCCACACTAAGTTCAGCATCAATATGGTGACTCTGGGGGGGCTCAGAGCTACCAGGTTGCTTAAAAAGAGGTGAACCGGTCCAGGTTGGAAACAGAGCAGGTCAAACCCCCTGTGCTTATCAGTAGTGGGATTGCACCTGTGAATAGCCAGTGTAGAGCAACCTGGACAACAAAGCACAACACAGTTTCTTTATTATGTTGCTTTACTCATTAATTTTTATGATAATTTGATACCAGCGTGGTAAAAAATATTTATTATAATTTGTATATAGAGCAGCATGAACAACACAGCTCCATTGTATCATTACTGCAAATTTTCTTGTTTTATATTATTGAGTATTTTTTTTTTTCAGAACTGTCATTCTTAGATGATGTGCATCATTTTGTAAGCAAAAATAATGATGAACATTAGATACCCATTTCCCACTGACTATATACAGTAACCCATTTGTTGCTAACTACACAGTTACTTTTTAAATAAAGTTTTTTTTATCATTTTCCCATGAACATAATACTGCTATTACATAATGTCCAGTATGATGAAATATTATTATTCTACTAGAATTCTGTAGGCTGGTCCCATACTCGCACATTTACAACTTTTATGGCTCCAGCTTCATGCACATGTCCCATCAGATCATCAAAATAATGACTTCTGCACAGAGTATTTAAGGAGACATGGGTGCTGTTCTTCTTGTGGGTATCAGTGACTTACCAACCAGTGAAATCATGTTAGTTAGGGATGTTTTGCATGTGATGTGGTTGGAGTGAGATATGTGGATGGGGATAGAGGCAATGATGTGAGGAGAGGGATAGAGGTGAGCGGAATAGCACAAAGCAAGAGTTAGATAGTGGAATAAGCTTTAAAAAATATATACCAGTAAAACTAATGGATGAGCGATTGTGGGGCACAGTGGCATGAGCAGTGCACATTTATATTTAGGCAGAGTATTCGCTCATAATGCAAAAGGCTATACAAAATCTAAATAAGCCATTGGCCATTAAAATATAAAGGATGTAGTTATAGTAATGGCCAGTAGATGGCATTGATAAGCTGTTTTTCTCATTGTAATGACATCACACTGAGAGAGATTCCTATGTTAGAGAGCAGGCTGTTTTTGTTGCCGGGCACGGTGGTGTGTGTCTGTAATCCCAGTTACTTGGGAGGCTGAGGCTGGAGGAGTGTTTGAGTCCAGGAGTTCTGGTCCCCATTGAGCTATGTTGATTGGGTGTCCACACTAAGTTCAGCATCAATATGGTGACTCTGGGGGAGCTCAGAGCTACCAGGTTGCTTAAAAAGAGGTGAACCGGCCCAGGTTGGAAACAGAGCAGGTCAAACCCCCTGTGCTTATCAGTAGTGAGATTGCACCTGTGAATAGCCAGTGTAGAGCAACCTGGACAACAAAGCACAACACAGTTTCTTTATTACGTTGTTTTACTCATTCATTTTTATGATAATTTGATACCAGAGTGGTTAAAAATATTTATTATAATTTGTATAAAGAGCAGCATGAACAACACAGCTCCATTGTATCATTACTGTAAGTTTTCTTGTTTTATATTATTGAGTATTTTTTTTTTCAGAACTGTGATTCTTAGATGATGTGCATCATTTTGTAATCAAAAATAATGATGAACATTAAAGTTACCCATTTCCCACTGACTATATACAGTAACCCATTTGTTGCTAACTACACAGTTACTATTTAAATAAAGTTTTTTTTATCATTTGCCCATGAACATAATACTGTTATTATATAATGTCCAGTATGATGAAATATAAATATTCTACTAGAATTCTGTAGGTTGGTCCCATACTCGCACATTTACCACTTTTATGGCTCCAGCTTCATGCACATGTCCCATCAGATCATCAAAATAATGACCTCTGCACAGAGTGTTTAAGGAGACATGGGTGCTGTTTTTCTTGTGGGCATCAGTGACTTACCAACCAGTGAAATCATGTTAGTTAGGGATGTTTTGCATGTGATGTGGTTGGAGTGAGATATGTGGATGGGGATAGAGGCAATGATGTGAGGAGAGGGATAGAGGTGAGCGGAATAGCACAAAGCAAGAGTTGGATAGTGGAATAAGCTTTAAAAAATATATACCAGTAAAACTAATGGATGAGCGATTGTGGGGCACAGTGGCATGAGCAGTGCACATTTATATTTAGGCAGAGTATTCGCTCATAATGCAAAAGGCTATACAAAATCTAAATAAGCCATTGGCCATTAAAATATAAAGGATGTAGTTATAGTAATGGCCAGTAGATGGCATTGATAAGCTGTTTTTCTCATTGTAATGACATCACACTGAGAGAGATTCCTATGTTAGAGAGCAGGCTGTTTTCGTTGCCGGGCACTGTGGTGTGTGTCTGTAATCCCAGTTACTTGGGAGGCTGAGGCTGGAGGAGTGTTTGAGTCCAGGAGTTCTGGTCCCCATTGAGCTATGTTGATTGGGTGTCCACACTAAGTTCAGCATCAATATGGTGACTCTAGGGGAGCTCAGAGCTACCAGTGTTCCTTAAAAAGAGGTGAACCGGCCCAGGTTGGAAACAGAGCAGGTCAAACCCCCTGTGCTTATCAGTAGTGGGATTGTACCTGTGAATAGCCAGTGTAGAGCAGCCTGGACAACAAAGCACAACACAGTTTCTTTGTTATGTTGTTTTACTCATTCATTTTTATGATAATTTGATACCAGAGTGGTAAAAAATATTTATTATAATTTGTATATAGAGCAGCATGAACAACACAGCTCCATTGTATCATTACTGTAAGTTTTCTTGTTTTATATTATTGAGTATTTTTTTTTCAGAACTATCATTCTTAGATGATGTGCATCATTTTGTAAGCAAAAATAATGATGAACATTAAAGTTACCCATTTCCCACTGACTATATACAGTAAAACATTTGTTGCTAACTACACAGTTACTATTTAAATAAAGTTTTTTTATCATTTGCCCATGAACATAATACTGTTATTATATAATGTCCAGCATGATGAAATATAAATATTCTACTAGAATTCTGTAGGCTGGTCCCATACTCGCACATTTACCACTTTTATGGCTCCAGCTTCATGCACATGTCCCATCAGATCATCAAAATAATGACTTCTGCACAGAGTATTTAAGGAGACATGGGTGCTGTTTTTCTTGTGGGCATCAGTGACTTACCAACCAGTGAAATCATGTTAGTTAGGGATGTTTTGCATGTGATGTGGTTGGAGTGAGATATGTGGATGGGGATAGAGGCAATGATGTGAGGAGAGGGATAGAGGTGAGCGGAATAGCACAAAGCAAGAGTTAGATAGTGGAATAAGCTTTAAAAAATAAATACCAGTAAAACTAATGGATGAGTGATTGTGGGGCACAGTGGCATGAGCAGTGCACATTTATATTTAGGCAGAGTATTTGCTCATAATGCTAAAGGCTATACAAAATCTAAATAAGCCATTGGCCTTTAAAATATAAAGGATGTAGTTATAGTAATGGCCAGTAGATGGCATTGATAAGCTGTTTTTCTCATTGTAATGACATCACACTGAGAGAGATTCCTATGTTAGGGAGCAGGCTGTTTTCCTTGCTGGGCACTGTGGTGTGTGTCTGTGATCCCAGCTACTTGGGAGTTTGAGGCTGGAGGAGTGTTTGAGTCCAGGAGTTCTGGTCCCCATTGAGCTATGTTGATTGGGTGTCCACACTAAATTCAGCATTAATATGGTGACTCTGGGGGAGCTCAGAGCTGCCAGGTTGCTTACAAAGAGGTGAATCGGCCCAGGTTCGAAACAGAGCAGGTCAAATCTCCTGTGCTGATCAGTAGTGGGATTGCACCTGTGAATAGCCAGTGTAGAACAGCCTGGACAACAAAGCACAACACAGTTTCTTTATTATATTGTTTTACTCATTAATTGTTATGATAATTTGATACCAGAGTGGTAAAAAATATTTATTATAATTTGTATATAGAGCAGCATGAACAACACAGCTCTATTGCATCATTACTGTAAGTTTTCTTGTTTTATATTATTGAGTATTTTTTGTTTCAGAACTGTCATTCTTAGATGATGTGCATCATTTTGTAAGCAAAAATAATGATGAACATTAAAGTTACCCATTTCCCACTGACTATATACAGTAACCCATTTGTTGCTAACTACACAGTTACTATTTAAATAAAGTTTTTTTATCATTTGCCCATGAACATAATACTGTTATTATATAATGTCCAGTATGATGAAATATAAATATTCTTCTAGAATTCTGTAGGCTGGTCCCAAACTCGCACATTTACCACTTTTATGGCTCCAGCTTCATGCACATGTCCCATCAGATCATCAAAATAATGACTTCTGCACAGAGTATTTAAGGAGACATGGGTTCTGTTCTTCTTGTGGGCATCAGTAACTTGTCAACCAGTGAAATCATGTTAGTTATTGATGTTTTGCATGTGATGTGGTTGGAGTGAGATATGTGGATGGGGATAGAGGCAATGATGTGAGGAGAGGGATAGAGTTGAGCGGAATAGCACAAAGCAAGAGTTAGATAGTGGAATAAGCTTTAAAAAATAAATACCAGTAAAACTAATGGATGAGCGATTGTGGGGCACAGTGGCATGAGCAGTGCACATTTATATTTAGGCAGAGTATTTGCTCATAATGCTAAAGCTATACAAAATCTAAATAAGCCATTGGCCTTTAAAATATAAAGGATGTAGTTATAGTAATGGCCAGTAGATGGCATTGATAAGCTGTTTTTCTCATTGTAATGACATCACACTGAGAGAGATTCCTATGTTAGGGAGCAGGCTGTTTTCCTTGCTGGGCACTGTGGTGTGTGTCTGTGATCCCAGCTACTTGGGAGGTTGAGGCTGGAGGAGTGTTTGAGTCCAGGAGTTCTGGTCCCCATTGAGCTATGTTGATTGGGTGTCCACACTAAGTTCAGCATCAATATGGTGACTCTGGGGGAGCTCAGAGCTACCAGGTTGCTTAAAAAGAGGTGAACCGGCCCAGGTTGGAAACAGAGCAGGTCAAACCCCCTGTGCTTATCAGTAGTGAGATTGCACCTGTGAATAGCCAGTGTAGAGCAACCTGGACAACAAAGCACAACACAGTTTCTTTATTACGTTGTTTTACTCATTCATTTTTATGATAATTTGATACCAGAGTGGTTAAAAATATTTATTATAATTTGTATAAAGAGCAGCATGAACAACACAGCTCCATTGTATCATTACTGTAAGTTTTCTTGTTTTATATTATTGAGTATTTTTTTTTTCAGAACTGTGATTCTTAGATGATGTGCATCATTTTGTAATCAAAAATAATGATGAACATTAAAGTTACCCATTTCCCACTGACTATATACAGTAACCCATTTGTTGCTAACTACACAGTTACTATTTAAATAAAGTTTTTTTTATCATTTGCCCATGAACATAATACTGTTATTATATAATGTCCAGTATGATGAAATATAAATATTCTACTAGAATTCTGTAGGTTGGTCCCATACTCGCACATTTACCACTTTTATGGCTCCAGCTTCATGCACATGTCCCATCAGATCATCAAAATAATGACCTCTGCACAGAGTGTTTAAGGAGACATGGGTGCTGTTTTTCTTGTGGGCATCAGTGACTTACCAACCAGTGAAATCATGTTAGTTAGGGATGTTTTGCATGTGATGTGGTTGGAGTGAGATATGTGGATGGGGATAGAGGCAATGATGTGAGGAGAGGGATAGAGGTGAGCGGAATAGCACAAAGCAAGAGTTGGATAGTGGAATAAGATTTAAAAAATATATACCAGTAAAACTAATGGATGAGCGATTGTGGGGCACAGTGGCATGAGCAGTGCACATTTATATTTAGGCAGAGTATTCGCTCATAATGCAAAAGGCTATACAAAATCTAAATAAGCCATTGGCCATTAAAATATAAAGGATGTAGTTATAGTAATGGCCAGTAGATGGCATTGATAAGCTGTTTTTCTCATTGTAATGACATCACACTGAGAGAGATTCCTATGTTAGAGAGCAGGCTGTTTTCGTTGCCGGGCACTGTGGTGTGTGTCTGTAATCCCAGTTACTTGGGAGGCTGAGGCTGGAGGAGTGTTTGAGTCCAGGAGTTCTGGTCCCCATTGAGCTATGTTGATTGGGTGTCCACACTAAGTTCAGCATCAATATGGTGACTCTGGGGGAGCTCAGAACTACCAGGTTGCTTAAAAAGAGGTGAACCGGCCCAGGTTGGAACAGAGCAGGTCAAACCCCCTGTGCTTATCAGTAGTGGGATTGCACCTGTGGATAACCCGTGTAGAGCAGCCTGGACAACAAAGCACAACACAGTTTCTTTATTATGTTGTTTTACTCATTAATTTTTATGATAGTTTGATACCAGAGTGGTCAAAAATATTTATTATAATTTGTATATAGAGCAGCATGAACAACACAGCTCCATTGTATCATTACCGTAAGTTTTCTTGTTTTATATTATTGAGTATTTTTTTTTTCAGAACTGTCATTCTTAGATGATGTGCATCATTTTGTAAGCAAAAATAATGATGAACATTAAAGTTACCCATTTCCCACTGACTATATACAGTAACCCATTTGTTGCTATCTACAGTTACTATTTAAATAAAGTTTTTTTATCATTTGCCCATGAACATAATACTGTTATTATATAATGTCCAGTATGATGAAATATAAATATTCTACTAGAATTCTTTAGGCTGGTCCCATACTCGCACATTTACCACTTTTATGGCTCCAGCTTCATGCACATGTCCCATCAGATCATCAAAATAATGACTTCTGCACAGAGTGTTTAAGGAGACATGGGTGCTGTTCTTCTTGTGGGCATCAGTGACTTGCCAACCAGTGAAATCATGTTAGTTAGGGATGTTTTGCATGTGATGTGGGTGGAGTGAGATATGTGGATGGGGATAGAGGCAATGATGTGAGGAGAGGGATAGAGGTGAGCGGAATAGCACAAAGCAAGAGTTAGATAGTGGAATAAGCTTTAAAAAATATATACCAGTAAAACTAATGGATGAGCGATTGTGGGGCACAGTGGCATGAGCAGTGCACATTTATATTTAGGCAGAGTATTCGCTCATAATGCAAAAGGCTATACAAAATCTAAATAAGCCATTAGCCATTAAAATATAATGGATGTAGTTATAGTAATGGCCAGTAGATGGCATTGATAAGCTTTTTTTCTCATTGTAATGACATCACACTGAGAGAGATTCCTATGTTAGAGAGCAGGCTGTTTTCCTTGCTGGGCACTGTGGTGTGTGTCTGTAATCCCAGCTATTTGGGAGGCTGAGGCTGAAGGAGTGTTTGAGTCCAGGAGTTCTGGTCCCCATTGAGCTATGTTGATTGGGTGTCCACACTAAGTTCAGCGTCAATATGGTGACTCTGGGGGAGCTCAGAGCTACCAGGTTGCTTAAAAAGAGGTGAACCGGCCCAGGTTGGAAACAGAGCAGGTCAAACCCCCTATGCTTATCAGTAGTGGGATTGCACCTGTGAATATCCAGTGTAGAGCAGCCTGGACAACAAAGCACAACACAGTTTCTTTATTATGTTGTTTTACTCATTCATTTTTATGATAATTTGATACCAGAGTGGTAAAAAATATTTATTATAATTTGTATATAGAGCAGCATGAACAACACAGCTCCATTGTATCATTACTGTAAGTTTTCTTGTTTTATATTATTGAGTATTTTTTTTTCAGAACTATCATTCTTAGATGATGTGCATCATTTTGTAAGCAAAAATAATGATGAACATTAAAGTTACCCATTTCCCACTGACTATATACAGTAAACCATTTGTTGCTAACTACACAGTTACTATTTAAATAAAGTTTTTTTATCATTTGCCCATGAACATAATACTGTTATTATATAATGTCCAGCATGATGAAATATAAATATTCTACTAGAATTCTGTAGGCTGGTCCCATACTCGCACATTTACCACTTTTATGGCTCCAGCTTCATGCACATGTCCCATCAGATCATCAAAATAATGACTTCTGCACAGAGTATTTAAGGAGACATGGGTGCTGTTTTTCTTGTGGGCATCAGTGACTTACCAACCAGTGAAATCATGTTAGTTAGGGATGTTTTGCATGTGATGTGGTTGGAGTGAGATATGTGGATGGGGATAGAGGCAATGATGTGAGGAGAGGGATAGAGGTGAGCGGAATAGCACAAAGCAAGAGTTAGATAGTGGAATAAGCTTTAAAAAATAAATACCAGTAAAACTAATGGATGAGCGATTGTGGGGCACAGTGGCATGAGCAGTGCACATTTATATTTAGGCAGAGTATTTGCTCATAATGCTAAAGGCTATACAAAATCTAAATAAGCCATTGGCCTTTAAAATATAAAGGATGTAGTTATAGTAATGGCCAGTAGATGGCATTGATAAGCTGTTTTTCTCATTGTAATGACATCACACTGAGAGAGATTCCTATGTTAGGGAGCAGGCTGTTTTCCTTGCTGGGCACTGTGGTGTGTGTCTGTGATCCCAGCTACTTGGGAGTTTGAGGCTGGAGGAGTGTTTGAGTCCAGGAGTTCTGGTCCCCATTGAGCTATGTTGATTGGGTGTCCACACTAAATTCAGCATTAATATGGTGACTCTGGGGGAGCTCAGAGCTGCCAGGTTGCTTACAAAGAGGTGAACCGGCCCAGGTTCGAAACAGAGCAGGTCAAATCTCCTGTGCTGATCAGTAGTGGGATTGCACCTGTGAATAGCCAGTGTAGAACAGCCTGGACAACAAAGCACAACACAGTTTCTTTATTATGTTGTTTTACTCATTAATTGTTATGATAATTTGATACCAGAGTGGTAAAAAATATTTATTATAATTTGTATATAGAGCAGCATGAACAACACAGCTCTATTGCATCATTACTGTAAGTTTTCTTGTTTTATATTATTGAGTATTTTTTGTTTCAGAACTGTCATTCTTAGATGATGTGCATCATTTTGTAAGCAAAAATAATGATGAACATTAAAGTTACCCATTTCCCACTGACTATATACAGTAACCCATTTGTTGCTAACTACACAGTTACTATTTAAATAAAGTTTTTTTATCATTTGCCCATGAACATAATACTGTTATTATATAATGTCCAGTATGATGAAATATAAATATTCTTCTAGAATTCTGTAGGCTGGTCCCAAACTCGCACATTTACCACTTTTATGGCTCCAGCTTCATGCACATGTCCCATCAGATCATCAAAATAATGAATTCTGCACAGAGTGTTTAAGGAGACATAGGTGCTGTTCTTGTGGGCATCAGTGACTTGCCAACCAGTGAAATCATGTTAGTTAGGGATGTTTTGCATGTGATGTGGGTGGAGTGAGATATGTGGATGGGGATAGAGGCAATGATGTGAGGAGAGGGATACAGGTAAGCGGAATACCACAAAGCAAGAGTTAGAAAGTGGAACAAGCTTTAAAAATATTTACCTGTAAAACTAATGGATGAGCAATTGTGGGGCACAGTGGCATGAGCAGTGCACATTTATATTTAGGCAGAGTATTCGCTCTTAATGCTAAAGGCTATACAAAATCTAAATAAGCCATTGGCCATTAAAATATAAAGGATGTAGTTATAGTAATGGCCAGTAGAAGGCATTGATAAGCTGTTTTTCTCATTGTAATGACATCACACTGAGAGAGATTCCTATGTTAGAGAGCAGGCTGTTTTCCTTGCTGGGCACTGTGGTGTGTGTCTGTAATCCCAGCTACTTGGGAGGCTGAGGCTGAAGGAGTGTTTGAGTCCAGGAGTTCTGGTCCCCATTGAGCTATGTTGATTGGGTGTCCACACTAAGTTCAGCATCAATATGGTGATTCTGGGGGAGCTCAGTGCTACCCGGTTACTTAAAAAGAGGTGACCCAGCCCAGGTTGGAAACAGAGCAGGTCAAACCCCCTGTGCTTATCAGTAGTGGGATTGCACCTGTGAATAGCCAGTGTAGAGCAGCCTGGACAACAAAGCACAACACAGTTTCTTTATTATGTTGTTTTACTCATTAATTTTTATGATAATTTGATACCAGAGTGGTAAAAAATATTTATTATAATTTGTATATAGAGCAGCATGAACACAGCTCCATTGTATCATTACTGTAAGTTTTCTTGTGTTATATTATTGAGTATTTTTTGTTTCAGAACTGTCATTCTTAGATGATGTGCATCATTTTGTAAGCAAAAATAATGATGAACATTAAAGTTACCCATTTCCCACTGACTATATACAGTAACCCATTTGTTGCTAACTACACAGTTACTATTTAAATAAAGTTTTTTTATCATTTGCCCATGAACATAATACTGTTATTATATAATGTCCAGTATGATGAAATATAAATATTCTACTAGAATTCTTTAGGCTGGTCCCATACTCGCACATTTACCACTTTTATGGCTCCAGCTTCATGCACATGTCCCATCAGATCATCAAAATAATGACTTCTGCACAGAGTATTTAAGGAGACATGGGTGCTGTTCTTCTTGTGGGCATCAGTGACTTACCAACCAGTGAAATCATGTTAGTTAGGGATGTTTTGCATGTGATGTGGGTGGAGTGAGATATGTGGATGGGGATAGAGGCAATGATGTGAGGAGAGGGATAGAGGTGAGCGGAATAGCACAAAGCAAGAGTTTGATAGTGGAGCAAGCTTTAAAAAATATATACCAGTAAAACTAATGGATGAGCAATTGTGGGGCACAGTGGCATGAGCAGTGCACATTTATATTTAGGCAGAGTATTCGCTCATAATGCTAAAGGCTATAGAAAATCTAAATAAGCCATTGGCCATTAAAATATAAAGGATGTAGTTATAGTAATGGCCAGTAGATGGCACTGTTAAGCTGTTTTTCTCATTGTAATGACATCACACTGAGATAGATTCCTATGTTAGAGAGCAGGCTGTTTTTCTTGTAGGGCACTATGGTGTGTGTCTGTAATCCCAGTTACTTGGGAGGTTAAGGGTGGAGGAGTGTTTGAGTCCAGGAGTTCTGGTCCGCATTGAGCTATGTTGATTGGGTGTCCACACTAAGTTCAACATCAATATGGTGACTCTGGGGGAGCTCAGACCTACCAGGTTGCTTAAAAAGAGGTGACCCGGCCCAGGTTGGAAACAGAGCAGGTCAAACCCCCTGTGCTTATCAGTAGGGAGATTGCACCTGTGAATAGCCAGTGTAGAGCAGCCTGCACAACACAGTTTCTTTATTATGTTGTTTTACTCATTAATTTTTATGATAATTTGATACCAGAGTGGTTAAAAATATTTATTATAATTTGTATATAGAGCAGCATGAACAACACAGCTCCATTGTATCATTACTGTAAGTTTTCTTGTTTTATTTTATTGAGTATTTTTTGTTTCAGAACTGTCATTCTTAGATGATGTGCATCATTTTGTAAGCAAAAATAATGATGAACATTAAAGTTACCCATTTCCCACTGACTATACACAGTAACCCAATTGTTGCTAACTACACAGTTACTATTTAAATAAAGTTTTTTTATCATTTGCCCATGAACATAATACTGTTATTATATAATGTCCAGTATGATGAAATATAAATATTCTTCTAGAATTCTGTAGGCTGGTCCCATACTCGCACATTTACCACTTTTATGGCTTCAGCTTCATGCACATGTCCCTTCAGATCATCAAATAATGACTTCTGCACAGAGTATGTAAGGAGACATGGGTGCTATTCTTCTTGTGGGCATCAGTAACTTGCCAACCAGTGAAATCATGTAAGTTAGGGATGTTTTGCATGTGATGTGGGTGGAGTGAGATATGTGGATGGGGATAGAGGCAATGATGTGAGGAGAGGGATAGAGGTGAGCGGAATAGCTCAAAGCAAGAGTTAGATAGTGGAATAAGCTTTAAAAAAATATATACCAGTAAAACTAGTGGATGAGCAATTGGGTGGCACAGTGGCATGAGCAGTGCACATTTATATTTAGGCAGAGTATTCGATCATAATGCTAAAGGCTATACAAAATCTAAATAAGCCATTGGCCATTAAAATATAAAGGATGCAGTTATAGTAATGGCCAGTAGATGGCATTGATAAGCTGTTTTTCTCATTGTAATGACATCGCACTGAGAGAGATTCCTATGTTAGAGAGCAGGCTGTTTTCCTTGCCGGATACTGTGGTGTGTGTCTGTAATCCCAGTTATTTGAGAGGTTGAGGCTGGAAGAATGTTTGAGTCCAGGAGTTCTGGTCCCCATTGAGCTATGTTGATTAGGTGTCCACACTATATTCAGCATCAATATGGTGATTCTGGGGGAGCTCAGAGCTACCAGATTGCTTAAAAAGAGGTGAACCGACCCAGGTTGGAAACAGAGCAGGTCAAACCCCCTGTGCTTATCAGTAGTGGGATTGCACCTGTGAATAGCCAGTGTAGAGCAACCTGGACAACAAAGCACAACACAGTTTCTTTATTATGTTGTTTTACTCATTCATTTTTATGATAATTTGATACCAGCGTGGTAAAAAATATTTATTATAATTTGTATATAGAGCAGCATGAACAACACAGCTCCATTGTATCATTACTGTAAGTTTTCTTGTTTTATATTATTGAGTTTTTTTTTTTTCAGAACTGTCATTCTTAGATGATGTGCATCATTTTGTAAGCAAAAATAATGATGAACCTTAAAGTTACCCATTTCCCACTGACTATATACAGTAACCCATTTGTTGCTAACTACACAGTTACTATTTAAATAAAGTTTTTTTTTCATTTGCCCATGAACATAATACTGTTATTATATAATGTCCAGTATGATGAAATATAAATATTCTTCTAGAATTCTGTAGGCTGGTCCCAAACTCGCACATTTACCACTTTTATGGCTCCAGCTTCATGCACATGTCCCATCAGATCATCAAAATAATGACTTCTGCACAGAGTATTTAAGGAGACATGGGTGCTGTTCTTCTTGTGGGCATCAGTAACTTGTCAACCAGTGAAATCATGTTAGTTAGGGATGTTTTGCATGTGATGTGGGTGGAGTGAGATATGTGGATGGGGATAGAGGCAATGATGTGAGGAGAGGGATAGAGGTGAGCGGAATAGCACAAAGCAAGAGTTAGATAGTGGAATAAGCTTTAAAAAATAAATACCAGTAAAACTAATGGATGAGCGATTGTGGGGCCCAGTGGCATGAGCAGTGCACATTTATATTTAGGCAGAGTATTTGCTCATAATGCTAAAGGCTATACAAAATCTAAATAAGCCATTGGCCTTTAAAATATAAAGGATGTAGTTATAGTAATGGCCAGTAGATGGCATTGATAAGCTGTTTTTCTCATTGTAATGACATCACACTGAGAGAGATTCCTATGTTAGGGAGCAGGCTGTTTTCCTTGCTGGGCACTGTGGTGTGTGTCCGTGATCCCAGCTACTTGGGAGGTTGAGGCTGGAGGAGTGTTTGAGTCCAGGAGTTCTGGTCCCCATTGAGCTATGTTGATTGGGTGTCCACACTAAATTCAGCATCAATATGGTGACTCTGGGGGAGCTCAGAGCTACCAGGTTGCTTAAAAAGAGGTGACCCGGCCCAGGTTGGAAACAGAGCAGGTCAAACCCCCTGTGCTTATCAGTAGGGAGATTGCACCTGTGAATAGCCAGTGTAGAGCAGCCTGGACAACAAAGCACAACACAGTTTCTTTATTATGTTGTTTTACTCATTCATTTTTATGATAATTTGATACCAGAGTGGTTAAAAATATTTATTATAATTTGTATATAGAGCAGCATGAACAACACAGCTCCATTGTATCATTACTGTAAGTTTTCTTGTGTTATATTATTGAGTATTTTTTTTTTCAGAACTGTCATTCTTAGATGATGTGCATCATTTTGTAAGCAAAAATAATGATTAACATTAAAGTTACCCATTTCCCACTGACTATATACAGTAACCCATTTGTTGCTAACTACACAGTTACTATTTAAATAAAGCTTTTTTATCATTTGCCCATGAACATAATACTGTTATTATATAATGTCCAGTATGATGAAATATAAATATTCTACTAGAATTCTGTAGGCTGGTCCCATACTCGCACATTTACGACTTTTATGGCTCCAGCTTCATGCACATGTCCCATCAGATCATCAAAATAATGAATTCTGCACAGAGTGTTTAAGGAGACATAGGTGCTGTTCTTCTTGTGGGCATCAGTGACTTGCCAACCAGTGAAATCATGTTAGTTAGGGATGTTTTGCATGTGATGTGGGTGAAGTGAGATATGTGGATGGGGATAGAGGCAATGATGTGAGGAGAGGGATAGAGGTGAGCGGAATAGCACAAAGCAAGAGTTGGATAGTGGAATAAGCTTTAAAAAATATATACCAGTAAAACTAATGGATGAGCGATTGTGGGGCACAGTGGCATGAGCAGTACACATTTATATTTAGGCAGAGTATTCGCTCATAATGCAAAAGGCTATACAAAATCTAAATAAGCCATTGGCCATTAAAATATAAAGGATGTAGTTATAGTAATGGCCAGTAGATGGCATTGATAAGCTGTTTTTCTCATTGTAATGACATCACACTGAGAGAGATTCCTATGTTAGAGAGCAGGGTGTTTTTGTTGCCGGGCACTGTGGTGTGTGTCTGTAATCCCAGTTTCTTGGGAGGCTGAGGCTGGAGGAGTGTTTGAGTCCAGGAGTTCTGGTCCCCATTGAGCTATGTTGATTGGGTGTCCACACTAAGTTCAGCATCAATATGGTGACTCTGGGGGAGCTCAGAGCTACCAGGTTGCTTAAAAAAGAGGTGAACCGGCCCAGGTTGGAAACAGAGCAGGTCAAACCCCCTGTGCTTATCAGTAGTGGGATTGCACCTGTGAATAGCCAGTGTAGAGCAGCCTGGACAACAAAGCACAACACAGTTTTTTTATTATGTTGTTTTACTCCTTCATTTTTATGATAATTTGATACCAGAGTGGTTAAAAATTTTTATTATAATTTGTATATAGAGCAGCATGAACAACACAGCTCCATTGTATCATTACTGTAAGTTTTCTTGTTTTATATTATTGAGTATTTTTTTTTCAGAACTGTCATTCTTAGATGATGTGCATTATTTTGTAAGCAAAAATAATGATGAACATTAAAGTTACCCATTTCCCACTGACTATATACAGTAACCCATTTGTTGCTATCTACAGTTACTATTTAAATAAAGGTTTTTTATCATTTGCCCATGAACATAATACTGTTATTATATAATGTCCAGTATGATGAAATATAAATAATCTACTAGAATTCTTTAGGCTGGTCCCATACTCGCACATTTACCACTTTTATGGCTCCTGCTTCATGCACATGTCCCATCAGATCATCAAAATAATGACTTCTGCACAGAGTGTTTAAGGAGACATAGGTGCTGTTCTTCTTGTTGGCATCAGTGACTTGCCAACCAGTGAAATCATGTTAGTTAGGGATGTTTTGCATGTGATGTGGGTGGAGTGAGATATGTGGATGGGGATAGAGGCAATGATGTGAGGAGAGGGAAAGAGGTGAGCGGAATAGCACAAAGCAAGACTTAGATAGTGGAATAAGCTTTAAAAAATATATACCAGTAAAACTAATGGATGAGCGATTGTGGGGCACAGTGGCATGAGCAGTGCACATTTATATTTAGGCAGAGTATTCGCTCATAATGCAAAAGGCTATACAAAATCTAAATAAGCCATTGGCCATTAAAATATAAAGGATGTAGTTATAGTAATGGCCAGTAGATGGCATTGATAAGCTGTTTTTCTCATTGTAATGACATCACACTGAGAGAGATTCCTATGTTAGAGAGCAGGCTGTTTTTGTTGCCGGGCACTGTGGTGTGTGTCTGTAATCCCAGCTGTTTGGGAGGCTGATGCTGAAAGAGTGTTTGAGTCCAGGAGTTCTGGTCCCCATTGAGCTATGTTGATTGGATGTCCACACTAAGTTCAGCATCAATATGGTGACTCTGGGGGAGCTCAGAGCTACCAGGTTGCTTAAAAAGAGGTGACCCGACCCAGGTTGGAAACAGAGCAGGTCAAACCCCCTGTGCTTATCAGTAGTGGGATTGCACCCGTGAATAGCCAGTGTAGAGCAGCCTGGACAACAAAGAATAACACAGTTTCTTTATTATGTTGTTTTACTCATTAATTTTTATGATAATTTGATACCAGAGTGGTTAAAAATATTTATTATAATTTGTATATAGAGCAGCATGAACAACACAGCTCCATTGTATCATTACTGTAAGTTTTCTTGTGTTATATTATTGAGTATTTTTTTTTTCAGAACTTTCATTCTTAGATGATGTGCATCATTTTGTAAGCAAAAATAATGATGAACATTAAAGTTACCCATTTCCCACTGACTATATACAGTAACCCATTTGTTGCTAACTACACAGTTACTATTTAAATAAAGTTTTTTTATCATCTGCCCATGAACATAATACTGTTATTATATAATGTCCAGTATGATGAAATATAAATATTCTACTAGAATTCTGTTGGCTGGTCCCATACTCGCACATTTACGACTTTTATGGCTCCAGCTTCATGCACATGTCCCATCAGATCATCAAATTAATGACTTCTGCACAGAGTGTTTAAGGAGACATAGGTTCTGTTCTTCTTGTGGGCAACAGTGACTTGCCAACCAGTGAAATCATGTTAGTTAGGCATGTTTTGCATGTGATGTGGGTGGAGTGAGATATGTGGATGGGGATAGAGGCAATGATGTGAGGAGAGGGATACAGGTAAGCGGAATACCACAAAGCAAGAGTTAGAAAGTGGAACAAGCTTTAAAAATATTTACCTGTAAAACTAACGGATGAGCAATTGTGGGGCACAGTGGCATGAGCAGTGCACATTTATATTTAGGCAGAGTATTCGCTGATAATGCTAAAGGCTATACAAAATCTAAATAAGCCATTGGCCATTAAAATATAAAGGATGTAGTTATAGTAATGGCCAGTAGATGTCATTGATAAGCTGTTTTTCTCATTGTAATGACATCACACTGAGAGAGATTCCTATGTTAGAGAGCAGGCTGTTTTCCTTGCTGGGCACTGTGGTGTGTGTCTGTAATCCCAGCTACTTGGGAGGCTGAGGCTGAAGGAGTGTTTGAGTCCAGGAGTTCTGGTCCCCATTGAGCTATGTTGATTGGGTGTCCACACTAAGTTCAGCATCAATATGGTGACTCTGGGGGAGCTCAGAGCTACCAGGTTGCTTAAAAAGAGGTGACCCGGCCCAGGTTGGAAACAGAGCAGGTCAAACCCCCCTGTGCTTATCAGTAGTGGGATTGCACCTGTGAATAGCCAGTGTAGAGCAGCCTGGACAACAAAACACAACACAGTTTCTTTATTATGTTGTTTTACTCATTAATTTTTATGATAATTTGATACCAGCGTGGTAAAAAATATTTATTATAATTTGTATATAGAGCAGCATGAACAACACAGCTCCATTGTATCATTACTGTAAGTTTTCTTGTTTTATATTATTGAGTATTTTTTTTTTCAGAACTGTCATTCTTAGATGATGTGCATCATTTTGTAAGCAAAAATAATGATGAACATTAAAGTTACCCATTTCCCACTGACTATATACAGTAACCCATTTGTTGCTAACTACACAGTTACTATTTAAATAAAGTTTTTTTTATCATCTGCCCATGAACATAATACTGTTATTATATAATGTCCAGTATGATGAAATATAAATATTCTACTAGAATTCTGTAGGCTGGTCTCATACTCGCACATTTACCACTTTTATGGCTCCAGCTTCATGCACATGTCCCATCAGATCATCAAAATAATGACTTCTGCACAGAGTATTTAAGGAGACATGGGTGCTGTTTTTCTTGTGGGCATCAGTGACTTACCAACCAGTGAAATCATGTTAGTTAGGGATGTTTTGCATGTGATGTGGTTGGAGTGAGATATGTGGATGGGGATAGAGGCAATGATGTGAGGAGAGGGATAGAGGTGAGCGGAACAGCACAAAGCAAGAGTTAGATAGTGGAATAAGCTTTAAAAAATATATACCAGTAAAACTAATGGATGAGCGATTGTTGGTCACAGTGGCATGAGCAGTGCACATTTATATTTAGGCAGAGTATTCGCTCATAATGCAAAAGGCTATACAAAATCTAAATAAGCCATTGGCCATTAAAATATAAAGGATGTAGTTATAGTAATGGCCAGTAGATGGCACTGTTAAGCTGTTTTTCTCATTGTAATGACATCACACTGAGAGAGATTCCTATGTTAGAGAGCAGGCTGTTTTCCTTGCTGGGCACTGTGGTGTGTGTCTGTAATCCCAGCTACTTGGGAGGTTAAGGGTGGAGGAGTGTTTGAGTCCAGGAATTCTGGTCCCCATTGAGCTATGTTGATAGGGTGTCCACACTAAGTTCAGCATCAATATGGTGACTCTGGGGGGGCTCAGAGCTACCAGGTTGCTTAAAAAGAGGTGAACCGGTCCAGGTTGGAAACAGAGCAGGTCAAACCTCCTGTGCTTATCAGTAGTGGGATTGCACCTGTGAATAGCCAGTGTAGAGCAGCCTGGACAACAAAGCACAACACAGTTTCTTTATTATGTTGTTTTACTCATTCATTTTTATGATAATTTGATACCAGAGTGGTTAAAAATATTTATTATAATTTGTATATAGAGCAGCATGAACAACACAGCTCCATTGTATCATTACTGTAAGTTTTCTTGTTTTATATTATTGAGTATTTTTTTTTCAGAACTGTCATTCTTAGATGATGTGCATTATTTTGTAAGCAAAAATAATGATGAACATTAAAGTTACCCATTTCCCACTGACTATATACAGTAACCCATTTGTTGCTATCTACAGTTACTATTTTAATAAAGGTTTTTTATCATTTGCCCATGAACATAATACTGTTATTATATAATGTCCAGTATGATGAAATATAAATATTCTACTAGAATTCTTTAGGCTGGTCCCATACGCGCATTTTTACCACTTTTATGGCTCCTGCTTCATGCACATGTCCCATCAGATCATCAAAATAATGACTTCTGCAGAGAGTGTTTAAGGAGACATAGGTGCTGTTCTTCTTGTTGGCATCAGTGACTTGCCAACCAGTGAAATCATGTTAGTTAGGGATGTTTTGCATGTGATGTGGGTGGAGTGAGATATGTGAATGGGGATAGAGGCAATGATGTGAGGAGAGGGATAGAGGTGAGCGGAATAGCACAAAGCAAGAGTTAGATAGTGGAATAAGCTTTAAAAAATATATACCAGTAAAACTAATGGATGAGCGATTGTGGGGCACAGTGGCATGAGCAGTGCACATTTATATTTAGGCAGAGTATTCGCTCATAATGCAAAAGGCTATACAAAATCTAAATAAGCCATTGGCCATTAAAATATAAAGGATTTAGTTATAGTAATGGCCAGTAGATGGCATTGATAAGCTGTTTTTCTCATTGTAATGACATCACACTGAGAGAGATTCCTATGTTAGAGAGCAGGCTGTTTTTGTTGCTGGGCACTGTGGTGTGTGTCTGTAATCCCAGCTGTTAGGGAGGCTGAGGCTGAAAGAGTGTTTGAGTCCAGGAGTTCTGGTCCCCATTGAGCTATGTTGATTGGGTGTCCACACTAAGTTCAGCATCAATATGGTGACTCTGGGGGAGCTCAGAGCTACCAGGTTGCTTAAAAAGAGGTGACCCGGCCCAGGTTGGAAACAGAGCAGGTCAAACCCCCTGTGCTTATCAGTAGTGGGATTGCACCCGTGAATAGCCAGTGTAGAGCAGCCTGGACAACAAAGCACAACACAGTTTCTTTATTATGTTGTTTTACTCATTAATTTTTATGATAATTTGATACCAGAGTGGTTAAAAATATTTATTATAATTTGTATATAGAGCAGCATGAACAACACAGCTCCATTGTATCATTACTGTAAGTTTTCTTGTGTTATATTATTGAGTATTTTTTTTTCAGAACTTTCATTCTTAGATGATGTGCATCATTTTGTAAGCAAAAATAATGATGAACATTAAAGTTACCCATTTCCCACTGACTATATACAGTAACCCATTTGTTGCTAACTACACAGTTACTATTTAAATAAAGTTTTTTTATCATTTGCCCATGAACATAATACTGTTATTATATAATGTCCAGTATGATGAAATATAAATATTCTACTAGAATTCTGTAGGCTGGTCTCATACTCGCACATTTACCACTTTTATGGCTCCAGCTTCATGCACATGTCCCATCAGATCATCAAAATAATGACTTCTGCACAGAGTATTTAAGGAGACATGGGTGCTGTTTTTCTTGTGGGCATCAGTGACTTACCAACCAGTGAAATCATGTTAGTTAGGGATGTTTTGCATGTGATGTGGTTGGAGTGAGATATGTGGATGGGGATAGAGGCAATGATGTGAGGAGAGGGATAGAGGTGAGCGGAACAGCAAAAAGCAAGAGTTAGATAGTGGAATAAGCTTTAAAAAATATATACCAGTAAAACTAATGGATGAGCGATTGTTGGTCACAGTGGCATGAGCAGTGCACATTTATATTTAGGCAGAGTATTCGCTCATAATGCAAAAGGCTATACAAAATCTAAATAAGCCATTGGCCATTAAAATATAAAGGATGTAGTTATAGTAATGGCCAGTAGATGGCATTGATAAGCTGTTTTTCTCATTGTAATGACATCACACTGAGAGAGATTCCTATGTTAGAGAGCAGGCTGTTTTCATTGCCAGGCACTGTGGTGTGTGTCTGTAATCCCATTTACTTGGGAAGCTGAGGTTGGAGGAGTGTTTGAGTCCAGGAGTTCTGGTCCCCATTGAGCTATATTGATTGGGTGTCCACACTAAGTTCAGCATCAATATGGTGACTCTGGGGGAGCTCAGAGCTACCAGGTTGCTTAAAAAGAGGTGAACCGGCCCAGGTTGGAAACAGAGCAGGTCAAACCCCCTGTGCTTATCAGTAGTGGGATTGAACCTGTGAATAGCCAGTGTAGAGCAGCCTGGACAACAAAGCACAACACAGTTTCTTTATTATGTTGTTTTACTCATTCATTTTTATGATAATTTGATACCAGAGTGGTTAAAAATATTCATTATAATTTGTATATAGAGCAGCATGAACAACACAGCTCCATTGTATCATTACTGTAAGTTTTCTTGTTTTATATTATTGAGTTGTTTTTTTTTTCAGAACTGTGATTCTTAGATGATGTGCATCATTTTGTAAGCAAAAATAATGATGAACATTAAAGTTACCCATTTCCCACTGACTATATACAGTAACCCATTTGCTGCTATCTACAGTTACTATTTAAATAAAGTTTTTTTATCATTTGCCCATGAACATAATACTGTTATTATATAATGTCCAGTATGATGAAATATAAATATTCTACTAGAATTCTGTAGGCTGGTCCCATACTCGCACATTTACCACTTTTATGGCTCCAGCTTCATGCACATGTCCCATCAGATCATCAAAATAATGACTTCTGCACAAAGTGTTTAAGGAGACATGGGTGCTGTTTTTCTTGTGGGCATCAGTGACTTACCAACCAGTGAAATCATGTTAGTTAGGGATGTTTTGCATGTGATGTGGTTGGAGTGAGATATGTGGATGGGGATAGAGGCAATGATGTGAGGAGAGGGATAGAGGTGAGCGGAATAGCACAAAGCAAGAGTTGGATAGTGGAATAAGCTTTAAAAAATATATACCAGTAAAACTAATGGATGAGCGATTGTGGGGCACAGTGGCATGAGCAGTGCACATTTATATTTAGGCAGAGTATTCGCTCATAATGCAAAAGGCTATACAAAATCTAAATAAGCCATTGGCCATTAAAATATAAAGGATGTAGTTATAGTAATGGCCAGTAGATGGCATTGATAAGCTGTTTTTCTCATTGTAATGACATCACACTGAGAGAGATTCCTATGTTAGAGAGCAGGCTGTTTTCGTTGCCGGGCACTGTGGTGTGTGTCTGTAATCCCAGTTTCTTGGGAGGCTGAGGCTGGAGGAGTGTTTGAGTCCAGGAGTTCTGGTCCCCATTGAGCTATGTTGATTGGGTGTCCACACTAAGTTCAGCATCAATATGGCGACTCTGGGGGAGCTCAGAGCTACCAGGTTGCTTAAAAAGAGGTGAACCGGCCCAGGTTGGAAACAGAGCAGGTCAAACCCCCTGTGCTTATCAGTAGTGGGATTGCACCTGTGAATAGCCAGTGTAGAACAGCCTGGACAACAAAGCACAACACAGTTTCTTTATTATGTTGTTTTACTCATTCATTTTTATGATAATTTGATACCAGAGTGGTTAAAAATATTTATTATAATTTGTATATAGAGCAGCATGAACAACACAGCTCCATTGTATCATTACTGTAAGTTTTCTTGTTTTATATTATTGAGTATTTTTTTTTTCAGAACTGTCATTCTTAGATGATGTGCATTATTTTGTAAGCAAAAATAATGATGAACATTAAAGTTACCCATTTCCCACTGACTATATACAGTAACCCATTTGTTGCTATCTACAGTTACTATTTAAATAAAGGTTTTTTATCATTTGCCCATGAACATAATACTGTTATTATATAATGTCCAGTATGATGAAATATAAATATTCTACTAGAATTCTGTAGGCTGGTCCCATACTCGCACATTTACCACTTTTATGGCTCCAGCTTCATGCACATGTCCCATCAGATCATCAAAATAATGACTTCTGCACAGAGTGTTTAAGGAGACATGGGTGCTGTTTTTCTTGTGGGCATCAGTGACTTACCAACCAGTGAAATCATGTTAGTTAGGGATGTTTTGCATGTGATCTGGTTGGAGTGAGATATGTGGATGGGGATAGAGGCAATGATGTGAGGAGAGGGATAGAGGTGAGCGGAATAGCACAAAGCAAGAGTTGGATAGTGGAATAAGCTTTAAAAAATATATACCAGTAAAACTAATGGATGAGCGATTGTGGGGCACAGTGGCATGAGCAGTGCACATTTATATTTAGGCAGAGTATTCGCTCATAATGCAAAAGGCTATACAAAATCTAAATAAGCCATTGGCCATTAAAATATAAAGGATGTAGTTATAGTAATGGCCAGTAGATGGCATTGATAAGCTGTTTTTCTCATTGTAATGACATCACACTGAGAGAGATTCCTATGTTAGAGAGCAGGCTGTTTTTATTGCCGGGCACTGTAGTGTGTGTCTGTAATCCCAGTTACTTGGGAGGCTGAGGCTGGAGGAGTGTTTGAGTCCAGGAGTTCTGGTCCCCATTGAGCTATGTTGATTGGGTGTCCACACTAAGTTCAGCATCAATATGGTGACTCTGGGGGAGCTCAGAGCTACCAGGTTGCTTAAAAAGAGGTGAACCGGCCCAGGTTGGAAACAGAGCAGGTCAAACCCCCTGTGCTTATCAGTAGTGGGATTGCACCTGTGGATAACCCGTGTAGAGCAGCCTGGACAACAAAGCACAACACAGTTTCTTTATTATGTTGTTTTACTCATTAATTTTTATGATAGTTTGATACCAGAGTGGTCAAAAATATTTATTATAATTTGTATATAGAGCAGCATGAACAACACAGCTCCATTGTATCATTACCGTAAGTTTTCTTGTTTTATATTATTGAGTATTTTTTTTTTCAGAACTGTCATTCTTAGATGATGTGCATCATTTTGTAAGCAAAAATAATGATGAACATTAAAGTTACCCATTTCCCACTGACTATATACAGTAACCCATTTGTTGCTATCTACAGTTACTATTTAAATAAAGTTTTTTTATCATTTGCCCATGAACATAATACTGTTATTATATAATGTCCAGTATGATGAAATATAAATATTCTACTAGAATTCTTTAGGCTGGTCCCATACTCGCACATTTACCACTTTTATGGCTCCAGCTTCATGCACATGTCCCATCAGATCATCAAAATAATGACTTCTGCACAGAGTGTTTAAGGAGACATGGGTGCTGTTCTTCTTGTGGGCATCAGTGACTTGCCAACCAGTGAAATCATGTTAGTTAGGGATGTTTTGCATGTGATGTGGGTGGAGTGAGATATGTGGATGGGGATAGAGGCAATGATGTGAGGAGAGGGATAGAGGTGAGCGGAATAGCACAAAGCAAGAGTTAGATAGTGGAATAAGCTTTAAAAAATATATACCAGTAAAACTAATGGATGAGCGATTGTGGGGCACAGTGGCATGAGCAGTGCACATTTATATTTAGGCAGAGTATTCGCTCATAATGCAAAAGGCTATACAAAATCTAAATAAGCCATTAGCCATTAAAATATAATGGATGTAGTTATAGTAATGGCCAGTAGATGGCATTGATAAGCTTTTTTTCTCATTGTAATGACATCACACTGAGAGAGATTCCTATGTTAGAGAGCAGGCTGTTTTCCTTGCTGGGCACTGTGGTGTGTGTCTGTAATCCCAGCTATTTGGGAGGCTGAGGCTGAAGGAGTGTTTGAGTCCAGGAGTTCTGGTCCCCATTGAGCTATGTTGATTGGGTGTCCACACTAAGTTCAGCGTCAATATGGTGACTCTGGGGGAGCTCAGAGCTACCAGGTTGCTTAAAAAGAGGTGAACCGGCCCAGGTTGGAAACAGAGCAGGTCAAACCCCCTATGCTTATCAGTAGTGGGATTGCACCTGTGAATATCCAGTGTAGAGCAGCCTGGACAACAAAGCACAACACAGTTTCTTTATTATGTTGTTTTACTCATTCATTTTTATGATAATTTGATACCAGAGTGGTAAAAAATATTTATTATAATTTGTATATAGAGCAGCATGAACAACACAGCTCCATTGTATCATTACTGTAAGTTTTCTTGTTTTATATTATTGAGTATTTTTTTTTCAGAACTATCATTCTTAGATGATGTGCATCATTTTGTAAGCAAAAATAATGATGAACATTAAAGTTACCCATTTCCCACTGACTATATACAGTAAACCATTTGTTGCTAACTACACAGTTACTATTTAAATAAAGTTTTTTTATCATTTGCCCATGAACATAATACTGTTATTATATAATGTCCAGCATGATGAAATATAAATATTCTACTAGAATTCTGTAGGCTGGTCCCATACTCGCACATTTACCACTTTTATGGCTCCAGCTTCATGCACATGTCCCATCAGATCATCAAAATAATGACTTCTGCACAGAGTATTTAAGGAGACATGGGTGCTGTTTTTCTTGTGGGCATCAGTGACTTACCAACCAGTGAAATCATGTTAGTTAGGGATGTTTTGCATGTGATGTGGTTGGAGTGAGATATGTGGATGGGGATAGAGGCAATGATGTGAGGAGAGGGATAGAGGTGAGCGGAATAGCACAAAGCAAGAGTTAGATAGTGGAATAAGCTTTAAAAAATAAATACCAGTAAAACTAATGGATGAGCGATTGTGGGGCACAGTGGCATGAGCAGTGCACATTTATATTTAGGCAGAGTATTTGCTCATAATGCTAAAGGCTATACAAAATCTAAATAAGCCATTGGCCTTTAAAATATAAAGGATGTAGTTATAGTAATGGCCAGTAGATGGCATTGATAAGCTGTTTTTCTCATTGTAATGACATCACACTGAGAGAGATTCCTATGTTAGGGAGCAGGCTGTTTTCCTTGCTGGGCACTGTGGTGTGTGTCTGTGATCCCAGCTACTTGGGAGTTTGAGGCTGGAGGAGTGTTTGAGTCCAGGAGTTCTGGTCCCCATTGAGCTATGTTGATTGGGTGTCCACACTAAATTCAGCATTAATATGGTGACTCTGGGGGAGCTCAGAGCTGCCAGGTTGCTTACAAAGAGGTGAACCGGCCCAGGTTCGAAACAGAGCAGGTCAAATCTCCTGTGCTGATCAGTAGTGGGATTGCACCTGTGAATAGCCAGTGTAGAACAGCCTGGACAACAAAGCACAACACAGTTTCTTTATTATGTTGTTTTACTCATTAATTGTTATGATAATTTGATACCAGAGTGGTAAAAAATATTTATTATAATTTGTATATAGAGCAGCATGAACAACACAGCTCTATTGCATCATTACTGTAAGTTTTCTTGTTTTATATTATTGAGTATTTTTTGTTTCAGAACTGTCATTCTTAGATGATGTGCATCATTTTGTAAGCAAAAATAATGATGAACATTAAAGTTACCCATTTCCCACTGACTATATACAGTAACCCATTTGTTGCTAACTACACAGTTACTATTTAAATAAAGTTTTTTTATCATTTGCCCATGAACATAATACTGTTATTATATAATGTCCAGTATGATGAAATATAAATATTCTTCTAGAATTCTGTAGGCTGGTCCCAAACTCGCACATTTACCACTTTTATGGCTCCAGCTTCATGCACATGTCCCATCAGATCATCAAAATAATGAATTCTGCACAGAGTGTTTAAGGAGACATAGGTGCTGTTCTTGTGGGCATCAGTGACTTGCCAACCAGTGAAATCATGTTAGTTAGGGATGTTTTGCATGTGATGTGGGTGGAGTGAGATATGTGGATGGGGATAGAGGCAATGATGTGAGGAGAGGGATACAGGTAAGCGGAATACCACAAAGCAAGAGTTAGAAAGTGGAACAAGCTTTAAAAATATTTACCTGTAAAACTAATGGATGAGCAATTGTGGGGCACAGTGGCATGAGCAGTGCACATTTATATTTAGGCAGAGTATTCGCTCTTAATGCTAAAGGCTATACAAAATCTAAATAAGCCATTGGCCATTAAAATATAAAGGATGTAGTTATAGTAATGGCCAGTAGAAGGCATTGATAAGCTGTTTTTCTCATTGTAATGACATCACACTGAGAGAGATTCCTATGTTAGAGAGCAGGCTGTTTTCCTTGCTGGGCACTGTGGTGTGTGTCTGTAATCCCAGCTACTTGGGAGGCTGAGGCTGAAGGAGTGTTTGAGTCCAGGAGTTCTGGTCCCCATTGAGCTATGTTGATTGGGTGTCCACACTAAGTTCAGCATCAATATGGTGATTCTGGGGGAGCTCAGTGCTACCCGGTTACTTAAAAAGAGGTGACCCAGCCCAGGTTGGAAACAGAGCAGGTCAAACCCCCTGTGCTTATCAGTAGTGGGATTGCACCTGTGAATAGCCAGTGTAGAGCAGCCTGGACAACAAAGCACAACACAGTTTCTTTATTATGTTGTTTTACTCATTAATTTTTATGATAATTTGATACCAGAGTGGTAAAAAATATTTATTATAATTTGTATATAGAGCAGCATGAACACAGCTCCATTGTATCATTACTGTAAGTTTTCTTGTGTTATATTATTGAGTATTTTTTGTTTCAGAACTGTCATTCTTAGATGATGTGCATCATTTTGTAAGCAAAAATAATGATGAACATTAAAGTTACCCATTTCCCACTGACTATATACAGTAACCCATTTGTTGCTAACTACACAGTTACTATTTAAATAAAGTTTTTTTATCATTTGCCCATGAACATAATACTGTTATTATATAATGTCCAGTATGATGAAATATAAATATTCTACTAGAATTCTTTAGGCTGGTCCCATACTCGCACATTTACCACTTTTATGGCTCCAGCTTCATGCACATGTCCCATCAGATCATCAAAATAATGACTTCTGCACAGAGTATTTAAGGAGACATGGGTGCTGTTCTTCTTGTGGGCATCAGTGACTTACCAACCAGTGAAATCATGTTAGTTAGGGATGTTTTGCATGTGATGTGGGTGGAGTGAGATATGTGGATGGGGATAGAGGCAATGATGTGAGGAGAGGGATAGAGGTGAGCGGAATAGCACAAAGCAAGAGTTTGATAGTGGAGCAAGCTTTAAAAAATATATACCATTAAAACTAATGGATGAGCAATTGTGGGGCACAGTGGCATGAGCAGTGCACATTTATATTTAGGCAGAGTATTCGCTCATAATGCTAAAGGCTATAGAAAATCTAAATAAGCCATTGGCCATTAAAATATAAAGGATGTAGTTATAGTAATGGCCAGTAGATGGCACTGTTAAGCTGTTTTTCTCATTGTAATGACATCACACTGAGATAGATTCCTATGTTAGAGAGCAGGCTGTTTTTCTTGTAGGGCACTATGGTGTGTGTCTGTAATCCCAGTTACTTGGGAGGTTAAGGGTGGAGGAGTGTTTGAGTCCAGGAGTTCTGGTCCGCATTGAGCTATGTTGATTGGGTGTCCACACTAAGTTCAACATCAATATGGTGACTCTGGGGGAGCTCAGACCTACCAGGTTGCTTAAAAAGAGGTGACCCGGCCCAGGTTGGAAACAGAGCAGGTCAAACCCCCTGTGCTTATCAGTAGGGAGATTGCACCTGTGAATAGCCAGTGTAGAGCAGCCTGCACAACACAGTTTCTTTATTATGTTGTTTTACTCATTAATTTTTATGATAATTTGATACCAGAGTGGTTAAAAATATTTATTATAATTTGTATATAGAGCAGCATGAACAACACAGCTCCATTGTATCATTACTGTAAGTTTTCTTGTTTTATTTTATTGAGTATTTTTTGTTTCAGAACTGTCATTCTTAGATGATGTGCATCATTTTGTAAGCAAAAATAATGATGAACATTAAAGTTACCCATTTCCCACTGACTATACACAGTAACCCAATTGTTGCTAACTACACAGTTACTATTTAAATAAAGTTTTTTTATCATTTGCCCATGAACATAATACTGTTATTATATAATGTCCAGTATGATGAAATATAAATATTCTTCTAGAATTCTGTAGGCTGGTCCCATACTCGCACATTTACCACTTTTATGGCTTCAGCTTCATGCACATGTCCCTTCAGATCATCAAATAATGACTTCTGCACAGAGTATGTAAGGAGACATGGGTGCTGTTCTTCTTGTGGGCATCAGTAACTTGCCAACCAGTGAAATCATGTAAGTTAGGGATGTTTTGCATGTGATGTGGGTGGAGTGAGATATGTGGATGGGGATAGAGGCAATGATGTGAGGAGAGGGATAGAGGTGAGCGGAATAGCTCAAAGCAAGAGTTAGATAGTGGAATAAGCTTTAAAAAAATATATACCAGTAAAACTAGTGGATGAGCAATTGGGTGGCACAGTGGCATGAGCAGTGCACATTTATATTTAGGCAGAGTATTCGATCATAATGCTAAAGGCTATACAAAATCTAAATAAGCCATTGGCCATTAAAATATAAAGGATGCAGTTATAGTAATGGCCAGTAGATGGCATTGATAAGCTGTTTTTCTCATTGTAATGACATCGCACTGAGAGAGATTCCTATGTTAGAGAGCAGGCTGTTTTCCTTGCCGGATACTGTGGTGTGTGTCTGTAATCCCAGTTATTTGAGAGGTTGAGGCTGGAAGAATGTTTGAGTCCAGGAGTTCTGGTCCCCATTGAGCTATGTTGATTAGGTGTCCACACTATATTCAGCATCAATATGGTGATTCTGGGGGAGCTCAGAGCTACCAGATTGCTTAAAAAGAGGTGAACCGACCCAGGTTGGAAACAGAGCAGGTCAAACCCCCTGTGCTTATCAGTAGTGGGATTGCACCTGTGAATAGCCAGTGTAGAGCAACCTGGACAACAAAGCACAACACAGTTTCTTTATTATGTTGTTTTACTCATTCATTTTTATGATAATTTGATACCAGCGTGGTAAAAAATATTTATTATAATTTGTATATAGAGCAGCATGAACAACACAGCTCCATTGTATCATTACTGTAAGTTTTCTTGTTTTATATTATTGAGTTTTTTTTTTTTCAGAACTGTCATTCTTAGATGATGTGCATCATTTTGTAAGCAAAAATAATGATGAACCTTAAAGTTACCCATTTCCCACTGACTATATACAGTAACCCATTTGTTGCTAACTACACAGTTACTATTTAAATAAAGTTTTTTTTTCATTTGCCCATGAACATAATACTGTTATTATATAATGTCCAGTATGATGAAATATAAATATTCTTCTAGAATTCTGTAGGCTGGTCCCAAACTCGCACATTTACCACTTTTATGGCTCCAGCTTCATGCACATGTCCCATCAGATCATCAAAATAATGACTTCTGCACAGAGTATTTAAGGAGACATGGGTGCTGTTCTTCTTGTGGGCATCAGTAACTTGTCAACCAGTGAAATCATGTTAGTTAGGGATGTTTTGCATGTGATGTGGGTGGAGTGAGATATGTGGATGGGGATAGAGGCAATGATGTGAGGAGAGGGATAGAGGTGAGCGGAATAGCACAAAGCAAGAGTTAGATAGTGGAATAAGCTTTAAAAAATAAATACCAGTAAAACTAATGGATGAGCGATTGTGGGGCCCAGTGGCATGAGCAGTGCACATTTATATTTAGGCAGAGTATTTGCTCATAATGCTAAAGGCTATACAAAATCTAAATAAGCCATTGGCCTTTAAAATATAAAGGATGTAGTTATAGTAATGGCCAGTAGATGGCATTGATAAGCTGTTTTTCTCATTGTAATGACATCACACTGAGAGAGATTCCTATGTTAGGGAGCAGGCTGTTTTCCTTGCTGGGCACTGTGGTGTGTGTCCGTGATCCCAGCTACTTGGGAGGTTGAGGCTGGAGGAGTGTTTGAGTCCAGGAGTTCTGGTCCCCATTGAGCTATGTTGATTGGGTGTCCACACTAAATTCAGCATCAATATGGTGACTCTGGGGGAGCTCAGAGCTACCAGGTTGCTTAAAAAGAGGTGACCCGGCCCAGGTTGGAAACAGAGCAGGTCAAACCCCCTGTGCTTATCAGTAGGGAGATTGCACCTGTGAATAGCCAGTGTAGAGCAGCCTGGACAACAAAGCACAACACAGTTTCTTTATTATGTTGTTTTACTCATTAATTTTTATGATAATTTGATACCAGAGTGGTTAAAAATATTTATTATAATTTGTATATAGAGCAGCATGAACAACACAGCTCCATTGTATCATTACTGTAAGTTTTCTTGTGTTATATTATTGAGTATTTTTTTTTTCAGAACTGTCATTCTTAGATGATGTGCATCATTTTGTAAGCAAAAATAATGATTAACATTAAAGTTACCCATTTCCCACTGACTATATACAGTAACCCATTTGTTGCTAACTACACAGTTACTATTTAAATAAAGCTTTTTTATCATTTGCCCATGAACATAATACTGTTATTATATAATGTCCAGTATGATGAAATATAAATATTCTACTAGAATTCTGTAGGCTGGTCCCATACTCGCACATTTACGACTTTTATGGCTCCAGCTTCATGCACATGTCCCATCAGATCATCAAAATAATGAATTCTGCACAGAGTGTTTAAGGAGACATAGGTGCTGTTCTTCTTGTGGGCATCAGTGACTTGCCAACCAGTGAAATCATGTTAGTTAGGGATGTTTTGCATGTGATGTGGGTGAAGTGAGATATGTGGATGGGGATAGAGGCAATGATGTGAGGAGAGGGATAGAGGTGAGCGGAATAGCACAAAGCAAGAGTTGGATAGTGGAATAAGCTTTAAAAAATATATACCAGTAAAACTAATGGATGAGCGATTGTGGGGCACAGTGGCATGAGCAGTACACATTTATATTTAGGCAGAGTATTCGCTCATAATGCAAAAGGCTATACAAAATCTAAATAAGCCATTGGCCATTAAAATATAAAGGATGTAGTTATAGTAATGGCCAGTAGATGGCATTGATAAGCTGTTTTTCTCATTGTAATGACATCACACTGAGAGAGATTCCTATGTTAGAGAGCAGGGTGTTTTTGTTGCCGGGCACTGTGGTGTGTGTCTGTAATCCCAGTTTCTTGGGAGGCTGAGGCTGGAGGAGTGTTTGAGTCCAGGAGTTCTGGTCCCCATTGAGCTATGTTGATTGGGTGTCCACACTAAGTTCAGCATCAATATGGTGACTCTGGGGGAGCTCAGAGCTACCAGGTTGCTTAAAAAAGAGGTGAACCGGCCCAGGTTGGAAACAGAGCAGGTCAAACCCCCTGTGCTTATCAGTAGTGGGATTGCACCTGTGAATAGCCAGTGTAGAGCAGCCTGGACAACAAAGCACAACACAGTTTTTTTATTATGTTGTTTTACTCCTTCATTTTTATGATAATTTGATACCAGAGTGGTTAAAAATTTTTATTATAATTTGTATATAGAGCAGCATGAACAACACAGCTCCATTGTATCATTACTGTAAGTTTTCTTGTTTTATATTATTGAGTATTTTTTTTTCAGAACTGTCATTCTTAGATGATGTGCATTATTTTGTAAGCAAAAATAATGATGAACATTAAAGTTACCCATTTCCCACTGACTATATACAGTAACCCATTTGTTGCTATCTACAGTTACTATTTAAATAAAGGTTTTTTATCATTTGCCCATGAACATAATACTGTTATTATATAATGTCCAGTATGATGAAATATAAATAATCTACTAGAATTCTTTAGGCTGGTCCCATACTCGCACATTTACCACTTTTATGGCTCCTGCTTCATGCACATGTCCCATCAGATCATCAAAATAATGACTTCTGCACAGAGTGTTTAAGGAGACATAGGTGCTGTTCTTCTTGTTGGCATCAGTGACTTGCCAACCAGTGAAATCATGTTAGTTAGGGATGTTTTGCATGTGATGTGGGTGGAGTGAGATATGTGGATGGGGATAGAGGCAATGATGTGAGGAGAGGGAAAGAGGTGAGCGGAATAGCACAAAGCAAGACTTAGATAGTGGAATAAGCTTTAAAAAATATATACCAGTAAAACTAATGGATGAGCGATTGTGGGGCACAGTGGCATGAGCAGTGCACATTTATATTTAGGCAGAGTATTCGCTCATAATGCAAAAGGCTATACAAAATCTAAATAAGCCATTGGCCATTAAAATATAAAGGATGTAGTTATAGTAATGGCCAGTAGATGGCATTGATAAGCTGTTTTTCTCATTGTAATGACATCACACTGAGAGAGATTCCTATGTTAGAGAGCAGGCTGTTTTTGTTGCCGGGCACTGTGGTGTGTGTCTGTAATCCCAGCTGTTTGAGAGGCTGAGGCTGAAAGAGTGTTTGAGTCCAGGAGTTCTGGTCCCCATTGAGCTATGTTGATTGGATGTCCACACTAAGTTCAGCATCAATATGGTGACTCTGGGGGAGCTCAGAGCTACCAGGTTGCTTAAAAAGAGGTGACCCGACCCAGGTTGGAAACAGAGCAGGTCAAACCCCCTGTGCTTATCAGTAGTGGGATTGCACCCGTGAATAGCCAGTGTAGAGCAGCCTGGACAACAAAGAATAACACAGTTTCTTTATTATGTTGTTTTACTCATTAATTTTTATGATAATTTGATACCAGAGTGGTTAAAAATATTTATTATAATTTGTATATAGAGCAGCATGAACAACACAGCTCCATTGTATAATTACTGTAAGTTTTCTTGTGTTATATTATTGAGTATTTTTTTTTTCAGAACTTTCATTCTTAGATGATGTGCATCATTTTGTAAGCAAAAATAATGATGAACATTAAAGTTACCCATTTCCCACTGACTATATACAGTAACCCATTTGTTGCTAACTACACAGTTACTATTTAAATAAAGTTTTTTTATCATCTGCCCATGAACATAATACTGTTATTATATAATGTCCAGTATGATGAAATATAAATATTCTACTAGAATTCTGTTGGCTGGTCCCATACTCGCACATTTACGACTTTTATGGCTCCAGCTTCATGCACATGTCCCATCAGATCATCAAATTAATGACTTCTGCACAGAGTGTTTAAGGAGACATAGGTTCTGTTCTTCTTGTGGGCAACAGTGACTTGCCAACCAGTGAAATCATGTTAGTTAGGCATGTTTTGCATGTGATGTGGGTGGAGTGAGATATGTGGATGGGGATAGAGGCAATGATGTGAGGAGAGGGATACAGGTAAGCGGAATACCACAAAGCAAGAGTTAGAAAGTGGAACAAGCTTTAAAAATATTTACCTGTAAAACTAACGGATGAGCAATTGTGGGGCACAGTGGCATGAGCAGTGCACATTTATATTTAGGCAGAGTATTCGCTGATAATGCTAAAGGCTATACAAAATCTAAATAAGCCATTGGCCATTAAAATATAAAGGATGTAGTTATAGTAATGGCCAGTAGATGTCATTGATAAGCTGTTTTTCTCATTGTAATGACATCACACTGAGAGAGATTCCTATGTTAGAGAGCAGGCTGTTTTCCTTGCTGGGCACTGTGGTGTGTGTCTGTAATCCCAGCTACTTGGGAGGCTGAGGCTGAAGGAGTGTTTGAGTCCAGGAGTTCTGGTCCCCATTGAGCTATGTTGATTGGGTGTCCACACTAAGTTCAGCATCAATATGGTGACTCTGGGGGAGCTCAGAGCTACCAGGTTGCTTAAAAAGAGGTGACCCGGCCCAGGTTGGAAACAGAGCAGGTCAAACCCCCCTGTGCTTATCAGTAGTGGGATTGCACCTGTGAATAGCCAGTGTAGAGCAGCCTGGACAACAAAACACAACACAGTTTCTTTATTATGTTGTTTTACTCATTAATTTTTATGATAATTTGATACCAGCGTGGTAAAAAATATTTATTATAATTTGTATATAGAGCAGCATGAACAACACAGCTCCATTGTATCATTACTGTAAGTTTTCTTGTTTTATATTATTGAGTATTTTTTTTTTCAGAACTGTCATTCTTAGATGATGTGCATCATTTTGTAAGCAAAAATAATGATGAACATTAAAGTTACCCATTTCCCACTGACTATATACAGTAACCCATTTGTTGCTAACTACACAGTTACTATTTAAATAAAGTTTTTTTTATCATCTGCCCATGAACATAATACTGTTATTATATAATGTCCAGTATGATGAAATATAAATATTCTACTAGAATTCTGTAGGCTGGTCTCATACTCGCACATTTACCACTTTTATGGCTCCAGCTTCATGCACATGTCCCATCAGATCATCAAAATAATGACTTCTGCACAGAGTATTTAAGGAGACATGGGTGCTGTTTTTCTTGTGGGCATCAGTGACTTACCAACCAGTGAAATCATGTTAGTTAGGGATGTTTTGCATGTGATGTGGTTGGAGTGAGATATGTGGATGGGGATAGAGGCAATGATGTGAGGAGAGGGATAGAGGTGAGCGGAACAGCACAAAGCAAGAGTTAGATAGTGGAATAAGCTTTAAAAAATATATACCAGTAAAACTAATGGATGAGCGATTGTTGGTCACAGTGGCATGAGCAGTGCACATTTATATTTAGGCAGAGTATTCGCTCATAATGCAAAAGGCTATACAAAATCTAAATAAGCCATTGGCCATTAAAATATAAAGGATGTAGTTATAGTAATGGCCAGTAGATGGCACTGTTAAGCTGTTTTTCTCATTGTAATGACATCACACTGAGAGAGATTCCTATGTTAGAGAGCAGGCTGTTTTCCTTGCTGGGCACTGTGGTGTGTGTCTGTAATCCCAGCTACTTGGGAGGTTAAGGGTGGAGGAGTGTTTGAGTCCAGGAATTCTGGTCCCCATTGAGCTATGTTGATAGGGTGTCCACACTAAGTTCAGCATCAATATGGTGACTCTGGGGGGGCTCAGAGCTACCAGGTTGCTTAAAAAGAGGTGAACCGGTCCAGGTTGGAAACAGAGCAGGTCAAACCTCCTGTGCTTATCAGTAGTGGGATTGCACCTGTGAATAGCCAGTGTAGAGCAGCCTGGACAACAAAGCACAACACAGTTTCTTTATTATGTTGTTTTACTCATTCATTTTTATGATAATTTGATACCAGAGTGGTTAAAAATATTTATTATAATTTGTATATAGAGCAGCATGAACAACACAGCTCCATTGTATCATTACTGTAAGTTTTCTTGTTTTATATTATTGAGTATTTTTTTTTCAGAACTGTCATTCTTAGATGATGTGCATTATTTTGTAAGCAAAAATAATGATGAACATTAAAGTTACCCATTTCCCACTGACTATATACAGTAACCCATTTGTTGCTATCTACAGTTACTATTTTAATAAAGGTTTTTTATCATTTGCCCATGAACATAATACTGTTATTATATAATGTCCAGTATGATGAAATATAAATATTCTACTAGAATTCTTTAGGCTGGTCCCATACGCGCATTTTTACCACTTTTATGGCTCCTGCTTCATGCACATGTCCCATCAGATCATCAAAATAATGACTTCTGCAGAGAGTGTTTAAGGAGACATAGGTGCTGTTCTTCTTGTTGGCATCAGTGACTTGCCAACCAGTGAAATCATGTTAGTTAGGGATGTTTTGCATGTGATGTGGGTGGAGTGAGATATGTGAATGGGGATAGAGGCAATGATGTGAGGAGAGGGATAGAGGTGAGCGGAATAGCACAAAGCAAGAGTTAGATAGTGGAATAAGCTTTAAAAAATATATACCAGTAAAACTAATGGATGAGCGATTGTGGGGCACAGTGGCATGAGCAGTGCACATTTATATTTAGGCAGAGTATTCGCTCATAATGCAAAAGGCTATACAAAATCTAAATAAGCCATTGGCCATTAAAATATAAAGGATTTAGTTATAGTAATGGCCAGTAGATGGCATTGATAAGCTGTTTTTCTCATTGTAATGACATCACACTGAGAGAGATTCCTATGTTAGAGAGCAGGCTGTTTTTGTTGCTGGGCACTGTGGTGTGTGTCTGTAATCCCAGCTGTTAGGGAGGCTGAGGCTGAAAGAGTGTTTGAGTCCAGGAGTTCTGGTCCCCATTGAGCTATGTTGATTGGGTGTCCACACTAAGTTCAGCATCAATATGGTGACTCTGGGGGAGCTCAGAGCTACCAGGTTGCTTAAAAAGAGGTGACCCGGCCCAGGTTGGAAACAGAGCAGGTCAAACCCCCTGTGCTTATCAGTAGTGGGATTGCACCCGTGAATAGCCAGTGTAGAGCAGCCTGGACAACAAAGCACAACACAGTTTCTTTATTATGTTGTTTTACTCATTAATTTTTATGATAATTTGATACCAGAGTGGTTAAAAATATTTATTATAATTTGTATATAGAGCAGCATGAACAACACAGCTCCATTGTATCATTACTGTAAGTTTTCTTGTGTTATATTATTGAGTATTTTTTTTTCAGAACTTTCATTCTTAGATGATGTGCATCATTTTGTAAGCAAAAATAATGATGAACATTAAAGTTACCCATTTCCCACTGACTATATACAGTAACCCATTTGTTGCTAACTACACAGTTACTATTTAAATAAAGTTTTTTTATCATTTGCCCATGAACATAATACTGTTATTATATAATGTCCAGTATGATGAAATATAAATATTCTACTAGAATTCTGTAGGCTGGTCTCATACTCGCACATTTACCACTTTTATGGCTCCAGCTTCATGCACATGTCCCATCAGATCATCAAAATAATGACTTCTGCACAGAGTATTTAAGGAGACATGGGTGCTGTTTTTCTTGTGGGCATCAGTGACTTACCAACCAGTGAAATCATGTTAGTTAGGGATGTTTTGCATGTGATGTGGTTGGAGTGAGATATGTGGATGGGGATAGAGGCAATGATGTGAGGAGAGGGATAGAGGTGAGCGGAACAGCAAAAAGCAAGAGTTAGATAGTGGAATAAGCTTTAAAAAATATATACCAGTAAAACTAATGGATGAGCGATTGTTGGTCACAGTGGCATGAGCAGTGCACATTTATATTTAGGCAGAGTATTCGCTCATAATGCAAAAGGCTATACAAAATCTAAATAAGCCATTGGCCATTAAAATATAAAGGATGTAGTTATAGTAATGGCCAGTAGATGGCATTGATAAGCTGTTTTTCTCATTGTAATGACATCACACTGAGAGAGATTCCTATGTTAGAGAGCAGGCTGTTTTCATTGCCAGGCACTGTGGTGTGTGTCTGTAATCCCATTTACTTGGGAAGCTGAGGTTGGAGGAGTGTTTGAGTCCAGGAGTTCTGGTCCCCATTGAGCTATATTGATTGGGTGTCCACACTAAGTTCAGCATCAATATGGTGACTCTGGGGGAGCTCAGAGCTACCAGGTTGCTTAAAAAGAGGTGAACCGGCCCAGGTTGGAAACAGAGCAGGTCAAACCCCCTGTGCTTATCAGTAGTGGGATTGAACCTGTGAATAGCCAGTGTAGAGCAGCCTGGACAACAAAGCACAACACAGTTTCTTTATTATGTTGTTTTACTCATTCATTTTTATGATAATTTGATACCAGAGTGGTTAAAAATATTCATTATAATTTGTATATAGAGCAGCATGAACAACACAGCTCCATTGTATCATTACTGTAAGTTTTCTTGTTTTATATTATTGAGTTGTTTTTTTTTTCAGAACTGTGATTCTTAGATGATGTGCATCATTTTGTAAGCAAAAATAATGATGAACATTAAAGTTACCCATTTCCCACTGACTATATACAGTAACCCATTTGCTGCTATCTACAGTTACTATTTAAATAAAGTTTTTTTATCATTTGCCCATGAACATAATACTGTTATTATATAATGTCCAGTATGATGAAATATAAATATTCTACTAGAATTCTGTAGGCTGGTCCCATACTCGCACATTTACCACTTTTATGGCTCCAGCTTCATGCACATGTCCCATCAGATCATCAAAATAATGACTTCTGCACAAAGTGTTTAAGGAGACATGGGTGCTGTTTTTCTTGTGGGCATCAGTGACTTACCAACCAGTGAAATCATGTTAGTTAGGGATGTTTTGCATGTGATGTGGTTGGAGTGAGATATGTGGATGGGGATAGAGGCAATGATGTGAGGAGAGGGATAGAGGTGAGCGGAATAGCACAAAGCAAGAGTTGGATAGTGGAATAAGCTTTAAAAAATATATACCAGTAAAACTAATGGATGAGCGATTGTGGGGCACAGTGGCATGAGCAGTGCACATTTATATTTAGGCAGAGTATTCGCTCATAATGCAAAAGGCTATACAAAATCTAAATAAGCCATTGGCCATTAAAATATAAAGGATGTAGTTATAGTAATGGCCAGTAGATGGCATTGATAAGCTGTTTTTCTCATTGTAATGACATCACACTGAGAGAGATTCCTATGTTAGAGAGCAGGCTGTTTTCGTTGCCGGGCACTGTGGTGTGTGTCTGTAATCCCAGTTTCTTGGGAGGCTGAGGCTGGAGGAGTGTTTGAGTCCAGGAGTTCTGGTCCCCATTGAGCTATGTTGATTGGGTGTCCACACTAAGTTCAGCATCAATATGGCGACTCTGGGGGAGCTCAGAGCTACCAGGTTGCTTAAAAAGAGGTGAACCGGCCCAGGTTGGAAACAGAGCAGGTCAAACCCCCTGTGCTTATCAGTAGTGGGATTGCACCTGTGAATAGCCAGTGTAGAACAGCCTGGACAACAAAGCACAACACAGTTTCTTTATTATGTTGTTTTACTCATTCATTTTTATGATAATTTGATACCAGAGTGGTTAAAAATATTTATTATAATTTGTATATAGAGCAGCATGAACAACACAGCTCCATTGTATCATTACTGTAAGTTTTCTTGTTTTATATTATTGAGTATTTTTTTTTTCAGAACTGTCATTCTTAGATGATGTGCATTATTTTGTAAGCAAAAATAATGATGAACATTAAAGTTACCCATTTCCCACTGACTATATACAGTAACCCATTTGTTGCTATCTACAGTTACTATTTAAATAAAGGTTTTTTATCATTTGCCCATGAACATAATACTGTTATTATATAATGTCCAGTATGATGAAATATAAATATTCTACTAGAATTCTGTAGGCTGGTCCCATACTCGCACATTTACCACTTTTATGGCTCCAGCTTCATGCACATGTCCCATCAGATCATCAAAATAATGACTTCTGCACAGAGTGTTTAAGGAGACATGGGTGCTGTTTTTCTTGTGGGCATCAGTGACTTACCAACCAGTGAAATCATGTTAGTTAGGGATGTTTTGCATGTGATCTGGTTGGAGTGAGATATGTGGATGGGGATAGAGGCAATGATGTGAGGAGAGGGATAGAGGTGAGCGGAATAGCACAAAGCAAGAGTTGGATAGTGGAATAAGCTTTAAAAAATATATACCAGTAAAACTAATGGATGAGCGATTGTGGGGCACAGTGGCATGAGCAGTGCACATTTATATTTAGGCAGAGTATTCGCTCATAATGCAAAAGGCTATACAAAATCTAAATAAGCCATTGGCCATTAAAATATAAAGGATGTAGTTATAGTAATGGCCAGTAGATGGCATTGATAAGCTGTTTTTCTCATTGTAATGACATCACACTGAGAGAGATTCCTATGTTAGAGAGCAGGCTGTTTTTATTGCCGGGCACTGTAGTGTGTGTCTGTAATCCCAGTTACTTGGGAGGCTGAGGCTGGAGGAGTGTTTGAGTCCAGGAGTTCTGGTCCCCATTGAGCTATGTTGATTGGGTGTCCACACTAAGTTCAGCATCAATATGGTGACTCTGGGGGAGCTCAGAGCTACCAGGTTGCTTAAAAAGAGGTGAACCGGCCCAGGTTGGAAACAGAGCAGGTCAAACCCCCTGTGCTTATCAGTAGTGGGATTGCACCTGTGAATAGCCAGTGTAGAGCAGCCTGGACAACAAAGCACAACACAGTTTCTTTATTACGTTGTTTTACTCATTCATTTTTATGATAATTTGATATCAGAGTGGTTAAAAATATTTATTATAATTTGTATATAGAGCAGCATGAACAACACAGCTCCATTGTATCATTACTGTAAGTTTTCTTGTTTTATATTATTGAGTATTTTTTTTTTCAGAACTGTCATTCTTAGATGATGTGCATCATTTTGTAAGCAAAAATAATGATGAACATTAAAGTTACCCATTTCCCACTGACTATATACAGTAACCCATTTGTTGCTATCTACAGTTACTATTTAAATAAAGGTTTTTTATCATTTGCCCATGAACATAATACTGTTATTATATAATGTCCAGTATGATGAAATATAAATATTCTACTAGAATTCTGTAGGCTGGTCCCATACTCGCACATTTACCACTTTTATGGCTCCAGCTTCATGCACATGTCCCATCAGATCATCAAAATAATGACTTCTGCACAGAGTGTTTAAGGAGACATGGGTGCTGTTCTTCTTGTGGGCATCAGTGACTTGCCAACCAGTGAAATCATGTTAGTTAGGGATGTTTTGCATGTGATGTGGTTGGAGTGAGATATGTGGATGGGGATAGAGGCAATGATGTGAGGAGAGGGATAGAGGTGAGCGGAATAGCACAAAGCAAGAGTTAGATAGTGGAATAAGCTTTAAAAAATATATACCAGTAAAACTAATGGATGAGCGATTGTGGGGCACAGTGGCATGAGCAGTGCACATTTATATTTAGGCAGAGTATTCGCTCATAATGCAAAAGGCTATACAAAATCTAAATAAGCCATTAGCCATTAAAATATAATGGATGTAGTTATAGTAATGGCCAGTAGATGGCATTGATAAGCTTTTTTTCTCATTGTAATGACATCACACTGAGAGAGATTCCTATGTTAGAGAGCAGGCTGTTTTCCTTGCTGGGCACTGTGGTGTGTGTCTGTAATCCCAGCTATTTGGGAGGCTGAGGCTGAAGGAGTGTTTGAGTCCAGGAGTTCTGGTCCCCATTGAGCTATGTTGATTGGGTGTCCACACTAAGTTCAGCATCAATATGGTGACTCTGGGGGAGCTCAGAGCTACCAGGTTGCTTAAAAAGAGGTGAACCGGCCCAGGTTGGAAACAGAGCAGGTCAAACCCCCTATGCTTATCAGTAGTGGGATTGCACCTGTGAATATCCAGTGTAGAGCAGCCTGGACAACAAAGCACAACACAGTTTCTTTATTATGTTGTTTTACTCATTCATTTTTATGATAATTTGATACCAGAGTGGTAAAAAATATTTATTATAATTTGTATATAGAGCAGCATGAACAACACAGCTCCATTGTATCATTACTGTAAGTTTTCTTGTTTTATATTATTGAGTATTTTTTTTTCAGAACTATCATTCTTAGATGATGTGCATCATTTTGTAAGCAAAAATAATGATGAACATTAAAGTTACCCATTTCCCACTGACTATATACAGTAAACCATTTGTTGCTAACTACACAGTTACTATTTAAATAAAGTTTTTTTATCATTTGCCCATGAACATAATACTGTTATTATATAATGTCCAGCATGATGAAATATAAATATTCTACTAGAATTCTGTAGGCTGGTCCCATACTCGCACATTTACCACTTTTATGGCTCCAGCTTCATGCACATGTCCCATCAGATCATCAAAATAATGACTTCTGCACAGAGTATTTAAGGAGACATGGGTGCTGTTTTTCTTGTGGGCATCAGTGACTTACCAACCAGTGAAATCATGTTAGTTAGGGATGTTTTGCATGTGATGTGGTTGGAGTGAGATATGTGGATGGGGATAGAGGCAATGATGTGAGGAGAGGGATAGAGGTGAGCGGAATAGCACAAAGCAAGAGTTAGATAGTGGAATAAGCTTTAAAAAATAAATACCAGTAAAACTAATGGATGAGCGATTGTGGGGCACAGTGGCATGAGCAGTGCACATTTATATTTAGGCAGAGTATTTGCTCATAATGCTAAAGGCTATACAAAATCTAAATAAGCCATTGGCCTTTAAAATATAAAGGATGTAGTTATAGTAATGGCCAGTAGATGGCATTGATAAGCTGTTTTTCTCATTGTAATGACATCACACTGAGAGAGATTCCTATGTTAGGGAGCAGGCTGTTTTCCTTGCTGGGCACTGTGGTGTGTGTCTGTGATCCCAGCTACTTGGGAGTTTGAGGCTGGAGGAGTGTTTGAGTCCAGGAGTTCTGGTCCCCATTGAGCTATGTTGATTGGGTGTCCACACTAAATTCAGCATTAATATGGTGACTCTGGGGGAGCTCAGAGCTGCCAGGTTGCTTACAAAGAGGTGAACCGGCCCAGGTTCGAAACAGAGCAGGTCAAATCTCCTGTGCTGATCAGTAGTGGGATTGCACCTGTGAATAGCCAGTGTAGAACAGCCTGGACAACAAAGCACAACACAGTTTCTTTATTATGTTGTTTTACTCATTAATTGTTATGATAATTTGATACCAGAGTGGTAAAAAATATTTATTATAATTTGTATATAGAGCAGCATGAACAACACAGCTCTATTGCATCATTACTGTAAGTTTTCTTGTTTTATATTATTGAGTATTTTTTGTTTCAGAACTGTCATTCTTAGATGATGTGCATCATTTTGTAAGCAAAAATAATGATGAACATTAAAGTTACCCATTTCCCACTGACTATATACAGTAACCCATTTGTTGCTAACTACACAGTTACTATTTAAATAAAGTTTTTTTATCATTTGCCCATGAACATAATACTGTTATTATATAATGTCCAGTATGATGAAATATAAATATTCTTCTAGAATTCTGTAGGCTGGTCCCAAACTCGCACATTTACCACTTTTATGGCTCCAGCTTCATGCACATGTCCCATCAGATCATCAAAATAATGACTTCTGCACAGAGTGTTTAAGGAGACATGGGTGCTGTTTTTCTTGTGGGCATCAGTGACTTACCAACCAGTGAAATCATGTTAGTTAGGGATGTTTTGCATGTGATGTGGTTGGAGTGAGATATGTGGATGGGGATAGAGGCAATGATGTGAGGAGAGGGATAGAGGTGAGCGGAATAGCACAAAGCAAGAGTTGGATAGTGGAATAAGCTTTAAAAAATATATACCAGTAAAACTAATGGATGAGCGATTGTGGGGCACAGTGGCATGAGCAGTGCACATTTATATTTAGGCAGAGTATTCGCTCATAATGCAAAAGGCTATACAAAATCTAAATAAGCCATTGGCCATTAAAATATAAAGGATGTAGTTATAGTAATGGCCAGTAGATGGCATTGATAAGCTGTTTTTCTCATTGTAATGACATCACACTGAGAGAGATTCCTATGTTAGAGAGCAGGCTCTTTTCCTTGCTGGGCACTGTGGTGTGTGTCTGTAATCCCAGCTGTTTGGGAGGCTGAGGCTGAAGGAGTGTTTGAGTCCAGGAGTTCTGGTCCCCATTGAGCTATGTTGATTGGGTGTCCACACTAAGTTCAGCATCAATATGGTGAATCTGGGGGAGCTCAGAGCTACCAGGTTGCTTAAAAAGAGGTGACCCGGCCCAGGTTGGAACAGAGCAGGTCAAACCCCCTGTGCTTATCAGTAGTGGGATTGCACCCGTGAATAGCCAGTGTAGAGCAGCCTGGACAACAAAGCACAACACAGTTTCTTTATTATGTTGTTTTACTCATTAATTTTTATGATAATTTGATACCAAAGTGGTTAAAAATATTTATTATAATTTGTATATAGAGCAGCATGAACAACACAGCTCCATTGTATCATTACTGTAAGTTTTCTTGTGTTATATTATTGAGTATTTTTTTTTTCAGAACTTTCATTCTTAGATGATGTGCATCATTTTGTAAGCAAAAATAATGATGAACATTAAAGTTACCCATTTCCCACTGACTATATACAGTAACCCATTTGTTGCTAACTACACAGTTACTATTTAAATAAAGTTTTTTTATCATTTGCCCATGAACATAATACTGTTATTATATAATGTCCAGTATGATGAAATATAAATATTCTTCTAGAATTCTGTAGGCTGGTCCCAAACTCGCACATTTACCACTTTTATGGCTCCAGCTTCATGCACATGTCCCATCAGATCATCAAAATAATGACTTCTGCACAGAGTATTTAAGGAGACATGGGTTCTGTTCTTCTTGTGGGCATCAGTAACTTGTCAACCAGTGAAATCATGTTAGTTATTGATGTTTTGCATGTGATGTGGTTGGAGTGAGATATGTGGATGGGGATAGAGGCAATGATGTGAGGAGAGGGATAGAGTTGAGCGGAATAGCACAAAGCAAGAGTTAGATAGTGGAATAAGCTTTAAAAAATAAATACCAGTAAAACTAATGGATGAGCGATTGTGGGGCACAGTGGCATGAGCAGTGCACATTTATATTTAGGCAGAGTATTTGCTCATAATGCTAAAGCTATATAAAATCTAAATAAGCCATTGGCCTTTAAAATATAAAGGATGTAGTTATAGTAATGGCCAGTAGATGGCATTGATAAGCTGTTTTTCTCATTGTAATGACATCACACTGAGAGAGATTCCTATGTTAGGGAGCAGGCTGTTTTCCTTGCTGGGCACTGTGGTGTGTGTCTGTGATCCCAGCTACTTGGGAGGTTGAGGCTGGAGGAGTGTTTGAGTCCAGGAGTTCTGGTCCCCATTGAGCTATGTTGATTGGGTGTCCACACTAAATTCAGCATCAATATGGTGACTCTGGGGGAGCTCAGAGCTACCAGGTTGCTTAAAAAGAGGTGACCCGGCCCAGGTTGGAAACAGAGCAGGTCAAACCCCCTGTGCTTATCAGTAGGGAGATTGCACCTGTGAATAGCCAGTGTAAAGCAGCCTGGACAACAAAGCACAACACAGTTTCTTTATTTTGTTGTTTTACTCATTCATTTTTATGATAATTTGATACCAGAGTGGTTAAAAATATTTATTATAATTTGTATATAGAGCAGCATGAACAACATAGCTCCATTGTATCATTACTGTAAGTTTTCTTGTGTTATATTATTGAGTATTTTTTTTTTCAGAACTGTCATTCTTAGATGATGTGCATCATTTTGTAATCAAAAATAATGATGAACATTAAAGTTACCCATTTCCCACTGACTATATACAGTAACCCATTTATTGCTAACTACACAGTTACTATTTAAATAAAGCTTTTTTATCATTTGCCCATGAACATAATACTGTTATTATATAATGTCCAGTATGATGAAATATAAATATTCTACTAGAATTCTGTAGGCTGGTCCCATACTCGCACATTTACGACTTTTATGGCTCCAGCTTCATGCACATGTCCCATCAGATCATCAAAATAATGAATTCTGCACAGTGTTTAAGGAGACATAGGTGCTGTTCTTGTGGGCATCAGTGACTTGCCAACCAGTGAAATCATGTTAGTTAGGGATGTTTTGCATGTGATGTGGGTGGAGTGAGATATGTGGATGGGGATAGAGGCAATGATGTGAGGAGAGGGATACAGGTAAGCGGAATACCACAAAGCAAGAGTTAGAAAGTGGAACAAGCTTTAAAAATATTTACCTGTAAAACTAATGGATGAGCAATTGTGGGGCACAGTGGCATGAGCAGTGCACATTTATATTTAGGCAGAGTATTCGCTCTTAATGCTAAAGGCTATACAAAATCTAAATAAGCCATTGGCCATTAAAATATAAAGGATGTAGTTATAGTAATGGCCAGTAGATGGCATTGATAAGCTGTTTTTCTCATTGTAATGACATCACACTGAGAGAGATTCCTATGTTAGAGAGCAGGCTGTTTTCCTTGCTGGGCACTGTGGTGTGTGTCTGTAATCCCAGCTACTTGGGAGGCTGAGGCTGAAGGAGTGTTTGAGTCCAGGAGTTCTGGTCCCCATTGAGCTATGTTGATTGGGTGTCCACACTAAGTTCAGCATCAATATGGTGATTCTGGGGGAGCTCAGCGCTACCCGGTTGCTTAAAAAGAGGTGACCCAGCCCAGGTTGGAAACAGAGCAGGTCAAACCCCCTGTGCTTATCAGTAGTGGGATTGCACCTGTGAATAGCCAGTGTAGAGCAGCCTGGACAACAAAGCACAACACAGTTTCTTTATTATGTTGTTTTACTCATTAATTTTTATGATAATTTGATACCAGAGTGGTAAAAAATATTTATTATAATTTGTATATAGAGCAGCATGAACAACACAGCTCCATTGTATCATTACTGTAAGTTTTCTTGTGTTATATTATTGAGTATTTTTTTTTTCAGAACTGTCATTCTTAGATGATGTGCATCATTTTGTAAGCAAAAATAATGATGAACATTAAAGTTACCCATTTCCCACTGACTATATACAGTAACCCATTTGTTGCTAACTACACAGTTACTATTTAAATAAAGTTTTTTTATCATTTGCCCATGAACATAATACTGTTATTATATAATGTCCAGTATGATGAAATATAAATATTCTACTAGAATTCTTTAGGCTGGTCCCATACTCGCACATTTACCACTTTTATGGCTCCAGCTTCATGCACATGTCCCATCAGATCATCAAAATAATGACTTCTGCACAGAGTATTTAAGGAGACATGGGTGCTGTTCTTCTTGTGGGCATCAGTGACTTGCCAACCAGTGAAATCATGTTAGTTAGGGATGTTTTGCATGTGATGTGGGTGGAGTGAGATATGTGGATGGGGATAGAGGCAATGATGTGAGGAGAGGGATAGAGGTGAGCGGAATAGCACAAAGCAAGAGTTTGATAGTGGAGCAAGCTTTAAAAAATATATACCAGTAAAACTAATGGATGAGCAATTGTGGGGCACAGTGGCATGAGCAGTGCACATTTATATTTAGGCAGAGTATTCGCTGATAATGCTAAAGGCTATAGAAAATCTAAATAAGCCATTGGCCATTAAAATATAAAGGATGTAGTTATAGTAATGGCCAGTAGATGGCACTGTTAAGCTGTTTTTCTCATTGTAATGACATCACACTGAGATAGATTCCTATGTTAGAGAGCAGGCTGTTTTTCTTGTAGGGCACTATGGTGTGTGTCTGTAATCCCAGTTACTTGGGAGGTTAAGGGTGGAGGAGTGTTTGAGTCCAGGAGTTCTGGTCCGCATTGAGCTATGTTGATTGGGTGTCCACACTAAGTTCAACATCAATATGGTGACTCTGGGGGAGCTCAGACCTACCAGGTTGCTTAAAAAGAGGTGACCCGGCCCAGGTTGGAAACAGAGCAGGTCAAACCCCCTGTGCTTATCAGTAGGGAGATTGCACCTGTGAATAGCCAGTGTAGAGCAGCCTGGACAACAAAGCACAACACAGTTTCTTTATTATGTTGTTTTACTCATTAATTTTTATGATAATTTGATACCAGAGTGGTTAAAAATATTTATTATAATTTGTATATAGAGCAGCATGAACAACACAGCTCCATTGTATCATTACTGTAAGTTTTCTTGTTTTATTTTATTGAGTATTTTTTGTTTCAGAACTGTCATTCTTAGATGATGTGCATCATTTTGTAAGCAAAAATAATGATGAACATTAAAGTTACCCATTTCCCACTGACTATACACAGTAACCCAATTGTTGCTAACTACACAGTTACTATTTAAATAAAGTTTTTTTATCATTTGCCCATGAACATAATACTGTTATTATATAATGTCCAGTATGATGAAATATAAATATTCTTCTAGAATTCTGTAGGCTGTTCCCATACTCGCACATTTACCACTTTTATGGCTTCAGCTTCATGCACATGTCCCTTCAGATCATCAAATAATGACTTCTGCACAGAGTATGTAAGGAGACATGGGTGCTGTTCTTCTTGTGGGCATCAGTAACTTGCCAACCAGTGAAATCATGTAAGTTAGGGATGTTTTGCATGTGATGTGGGTGGAGTGAGATATGTGGATGGGGATAGAGGCAATGATGTGAGGAGAGGGATAGAGGTGAGCGGAATAGCTCAAAGCAAGAGTTAGATAGTGGAATAAGCTTTAAAAAAATATATACCAGTAAAACTAGTGGATGAGCAATTGGGTGGCACAGTGGCATGAGCAGTGCACATTTATATTTAGGCAGAGTATTCGATCATAATGCTAAAGGCTATACAAAATCTAAATAAGCCATTGGCCATTAAAATATAAAGGATGCAGTTATAGTAATGGCCAGTAGATGGCATTGATAAGCTGTTTTTCTCATTGTAATGACATCGCACTGAGAGAGATTCCTATGTTAGAGAGCAGGCTGTTTTCCTTGCCGGGTACTGTGGTGTGTGTCTGTAATCCCAGTTATTTGGGAGGTTGAGGCTGGAAGAATGTTTGAGTCCAGGAGTTCTGGTCCCCATTGAGCTATGTTGATTAGGTGTCCACACTATATTCAGCATCATTATGGTGATTCTGGGGGACCTCAGAGCTACCAGATTGCTTAAAAAGAGGTGAACCGGCCCAGGTTGGAAACAGAGCAGGTCAAACCCCCTGTGCTTATCAGTAGTGGGATTGCACCTGTGAATAGCCAGTGTAGAACAGCCTGGACAACAAAGCACAACACAGTTTCTTTATTATGTTGTTTTACTCATTAATTGTTATGATAATTTGATACCAGAGTGGTAAAAAATATTTATTATAATTTGTATATAGAGCAGCATGAACAACACAGCTCCATTGCATCATTACTGTAAGTTTTCTTGTTTTATATTATTGAGTATTTTTTTTTTCAGAACTGTCATTCTTAGATGATGTGCATCATTTTGTAAGCAAAAATAATGATGAACATTAAAGTTACCCATTTCCCACTGACTATATACAGTAACCCATTTGTTGCTAACTACACAGTTACTATTTAAATAAAGTTTTTTTTTCATTTGCCCATGAACATAGTACTGTTATTATATAATGTCCAGTATGATGAAATATAAATATTCTTCTAGAATTCTGTAGGCTGGTCCCAAACTCGCACATTTACCACTTTTATGGCTCCAGCTTCATGCACATGTCCCATCAGATCATCAAAATAATGACTTCTGCACAGAGTATTTAAGGAGACATGGGTGCTGTTCTTCTTGTGGGCATCAGTAACTTGTCAACCAGTGAAATCATGTTAGTTAGGGATGTTTTGCATGTGATGTGGGTGGAGTGAGATATGTGGATGGGGATAGAGGCAATGATGTGAGGAGAGGGATAGAGTTGAGCGGAATAGCACAAAGCAAGAGTTAGATAGTGGAATAAGCTTTAAAAAATAAATACCAGTAAAATTAATGGATGAGCGATTGTGGGGCACAGTGGCATGAGCAGTGCACATTTATATTTAGGCAGAGTATTTGCTCATAATGCTAAAGGCTATACAAAATCTAAATAAGCCATTGGCCTTTAAAATATAAAGGATGTAGTTATAGTAATGGCCAGTAGATGGCATTGATAAGCTGTTTTTCTCATTGTAATGACATCACACTGAGAGAGATTCCTATGTTAGGGAGCAGGCTGTTTTCCTTGCTGGGCACTGTGGTGTGTGTCTGTGATCCCAGCTACTTGGGAGGTTGAGGCTGGAGGAGTGTTTGAGTCCAGGAGTTCTGGTCCCCATTGAGCTATGTTGATTGGGTGTCCACACTAAATTCAGCATCAATATGGTGACTCTGGGGGAGCTCAGAGCTACCAGGTTGCTTAAAAAGAGGTGACCCGGCCCAGGTTGGAAACAGAGCAGGTCAAACCCCCTGTGCTTATCAGTAGGGAGATTGCACCTGTGAATAGCCAGTGTAGAGCAGCCTGGACAACAAAGCACAACACAGTTTCTTTATTATGTTGTTTTACTCATTAATTTTTATGATAATTTGATACCAGAGTGGTTAAAAATATTTATTATAATTTGTATATAGAGCAGCATGAACAACACAGCTCCATTGTATCATTACTGTAAGTTTTCTTGTGTTATATTATTGAGTATTTTTTTTTTCAGAACTGTCATTCTTAGATGATGTGCATCATTTTGTAAGCAAAAATAATGATTAACATTAAAGTTACCCATTTCCCACTGACTATATACAGTAACCCATTTGTTGCTAACTACACAGTTGCTACTTAAATAAAGCTTTTTTATCATTTGCCCATGAACATAATACTGTTATTATATAATGTCCAGTATGATGAAATATAAATATTCTACTAGAATTCTGTAGGCTGGTCCCATACTCGCACATTTACGACTTTTATGGCTCCAGCTTCATGCACATGTCCCATCAGATCATCAAAATAATGAATTCTGCACAGAGTGTTTAAGGAGACATAGGTGCTGTTCTTCTTGTGGGCATCAGTGACTTGCCAACCAGTGAAATCATGTTAGTTAGGGATGTTTTGCATGTGATGTGGGTGAAGTGAGATATGTGGATGGGGATAGAGGCAATGATGTGAGGAGAGGGATACAGGTAAGCGGAATACCACAAAGCAAGAGTTAGAAAGTGGAACAAGCTTTAAAAATATTTACCTGTAAAACTAACGGATGAGCAATTGTGGGGCACAGTGGCATGAGCAGTGCACATTTATATTTAGGCAGAGAATTCGCTGATAATGCTAAAGGCTATACAAAATCTAAATAAGCCATTGGCCATTAAAATATAAAGGATGTAGTTATAGTAATGGCCAGTAGATGTCATTGATAAGCTGTTTTTCTCATTGTAATGACATCACACTGAGAGAGATTCCTATGTTAGAGAGCAGGCTGTTTTCCTTGCTGGGCACTGTGGTGTGTGTCTGTAATCCCAGCTACTTGGGAGGCTGACGCTGAAGGAGTGTTTGAGTCCAGGAGTTCTGGTCCCCATTGAGCTATGTTGATTGGGTGTCCACACTAAGTTCAGCATCAATATGGTGACTCTGGGGGAGCTCAGAGCTACCAGATTGCTTAAAAAGAGGTGAACCGGCCCAGGTTGGAAACAGAGCAGGTCAAACCCCCTGTGCTTATCAGTAGTGGGATTGCACCTGTGAATAGCCAGTGTAGAGCAGCCTGGACAACAAAGCACAACACAGTTTTTTTATTATGTTGTTTTACTCCTTCATTTTTATGATAATTTGATACCAGAGTGGTTAAAAAATTTTATTATAATTTGTATATAGAGCAGCATGAACAACACAGCTCCATTGTATCATTACTGTAAGTTTTCTTGTTTTATATTATTGAGTATTTTTTTTTCAGAACTGTCATTCTTAGATGATGTGCATTATTTTGTAAGCAAAAATAATGATGAACATTAAAGTTACCCATTTCCCACTGACTATATACAGTAACCCATTTGTTGCTATCTACAGTTACTATTTAAATAAAGGTTTTTTATCATTTGCCCATGAACATAATACTGTTATTATATAATGTCCAGTATGATGAAATATAAATAATCTACTAGAATTCTTTAGGCTGGTCCCATACTCGCACATTTACCACTTTTATGGCTCCTGCTTCATGCACATGTCCCATCAGATCATCAAAATAATGACTTCTGCACAGAGTGTTTAAGGAGACATAGGTGCTGTTCTTCTTGTTGGCATCAGTGACTTGCCAACCAGTGAAATCATGTTAGTTAGGGATGTTTTGCATGTGATGTGGGTGGAGTGAGATATGTGGATGGGGATAGAGGCAATGATGTGAGGAGAGGGAAAGAGGTGAGCGGAATAGCACAAAGCAAGACTTAGATAGTGGAATAAGCTTTAAAAAATATATACCAGTAAAACTAATGGATGAGCGATTGTGGGGCACAGTGGCATGAGCAGTGCACATTTATATTTAGGCAGAGTATTCGCTCATAATGCAAAAGGCTATACAAAATCTAAATAAGCCATTGGCCATTAAAATATAAAGGATGTAGTTATAGTAATGGCCAGTAGATGGCATTGATAAGCTGTTTTTCTCATTGTAATGACATCACACTGAGAGAGATTCCTATGTTAGAGAGCAGGCTGTTTTTGTTGCCGGGCACTGTGGTGTGTGTCTGTAATCCCAGCTGTTTGGGAGGCTGAGGCTGAAAGAGTGTTTGAGTCCAGGAGTTCTGGTCCCCATTGAGCTATGTTGATTGGATGTCCACACTAAGTTCAGCATCAATATGGTGACTCTGGGGGAGCTCAGAGCTACCAGGTTGCTTAAAAAGAGGTGACCCGACCCAGGTTGGAAACAGAGCAGGTCAAACCCCCTGTGCTTATCAGTAGTGGGATTGCACCCGTGAATAGCCAGTGTAGAGCAGCCTGGAAAACAAAGAATAACACAGTTTCTTTATTATGTTGTTTTACTCATTAATTTTTATGATAATTTGATACCAGAGTGGTTAAAAATATTTATTATAATTTGTATATAGAGCAGCATGAACAACACAGCTCCATTGTATCATTACTGTAAGTTTTCTTGTGTTATATTATTGAGTATTTTTTTTTTCAGAACTTTCATTCTTAGATGATGTGCATCATTTTGTAAGCAAAAATAATGATGAACATTAAAGTTACCCATTTCCCACTGACTATATACAGTAACCCATTTGTTGCTAACTACACAGTTACTATTTAAATAAAGTTTTTTTATCATCTGCCCATGAACATAATACTGTTATTATATAATGTCCAGTATGATGAAATATAAATATTCTACTAGAATTCTGTTGGCTGGTCCCATACTCGCACATTTACGACTTTTATGGCTCCAGCTTCATGCACATGTCCCATCAGATCATCAAATTAATGACTTCTGCACAGAGTGTTTAAGGAGACATAGGTTCTGTTCTTCTTGTGGGCAACAGTGACTTGCCAACCAGTGAAATCATGTTAGTTAGGGATGTTTTGCATGTGATGTGGGTGGAGTGAGATATGTGGATGGGGATAGAGGCAATGATGTGAGGAGAGGGATACAGGTAAGCGGAATACCACAAAGCAAGAGTTAGAAAGTGGAACAAGCTTTAAAAATATTTACCTGTAAAACTAACGGATGAGCAATTGTGGGGCACAGTGGCATGAGCAGTGCACATTTATATTTAGGCAGAGTATTCGCTGATAATGCTAAAGGCTATACAAAATCTAAATAAGCCATTGGCCATTAAAATATAAAGGATGTAGTTATAGTAATGGCCAGTAGATGTCATTGATAAGCTGTTTTTCTCATTGTAATGACATCACACTGAGAGAGATTCCTATGTTAGAGAGCAGGCTGTTTTCCTTGCTGGGCACTGTGGTGTGTGTCTGTAATCCCAGCTACTTGGGAGGCTGAGGCTGAAGGAGTGTTTGAGTCCAGGAGTTCTGGTCCCCATTGAGCTATGTTGATTGGGTGTCCACACTAAGTTCAGCATCAATATGGTGACTCTGGGGGAGCTCAGAGCTACCAGGTTGCTTAAAAAGAGGTGACCCGGCCCAGGTTGGAAACAGAGCAGGTCAAACCCCCCTGTGCTTATCAGTAGTGGGATTGCACCTGTGAATAGCCAGTGTAGAGCAGCCTGGACAACACAACACAGTTTCTTTATTATGTTGTTTTACTCATTAATTTTTATGATAATTTGATACCAGCGTGGTAAAAAATATTTATTATAATTTGTATATAGAGCAGCATGAACAACACAGCTCCATTGTATCATTACTGTAAGTTTTCTTGTTTTATATTATTGAGTATTTTTTTTTTCAGAACTGTCATTCTTAGATGATGTGCATCATTTTGTAAGGAAAAATAATGATGAACATTAAAGTTACCCATTTCCCACTGACTATATACAGTAACCCATTTGTTGCTAACTACACAGTTACTATTTAAATAAAGTTTTTTTATCATCTGCCCATGAACATAATACTGTTATTATATAATGTCCAGTATGATGAAATATAAATATTCTACTAGAATTCTGTAGGCTGTTCTCATACTCGCACATTTACCACTTTTATGGCTCCAGCTTCATGCACATGTCCCATCAGATCATCAAAATAATGACTTCTGCACAGAGTATTTAAGGAGACATGGGTGCTGTTTTTCTTGTGGGCATCAGTGACTTACCAACCAGTGAAATCATGTTAGTTAGGGATGTTTTGCATGTGATGTGGTTGGAGTGAGATATGTGGATGGGGATAGAGGCAATGATGTGAGGAGAGGGATAGAGGTGAGCGGAACAGCACAAAGCAAGAGTTAGATAGTGGAATAAGCTTTAAAAAATATATACCAGTAAAACTAATGGATGAGCGATTGTTGGTCACAGTGGCATGAGCAGTGCACATTTATATTTAGGCAGAGTATTCGCTCATAATGCAAAAGGCTATACAAAATCTAAATAAGCCATTGGCCATTAAAATATAAAGGATGTAGTTATAGTAATGGCCAGTAGATGGCACTGTTAAGCTGTTTTTCTCATTGTAATGACATCACACTGAGAGAGATTCCTATGTTAGAGAGCAGGCTGTTTTACTTGCTGGGCACTGTGGTGTGTGTCTGTAATCCCAGCTACTTGGGAGGTTAAGGGTGGAGGAGTGTTTGAGTCCAGGAATTCTGGTCCCCATTGAGCTATGTTGATAGGGTGTCCACACTAAGTTCAGCATCAATATGGTGACTCTGGGGGGGCTCAGAGCTACCAGGTTGCTTAAAAAGAGGTGAACCGGTCCAGGTTGGAAACAGAGCAGGTCAAACCCCCTGTGCTTATCAGTAGTGGGATTGCACCTGTGAATAGCCAGTGTAGAGCAGCCTGGACAACAAAGCACAACACAGTTTCTTTATTATGTTGTTTTACTCATTCATTTTTATGATAATTTGATACCAGAGTGGTTAAAAATATTTATTATAATTTGTATATAGAGCAGCATGAACAACACAGCTCCATTGTATCATTACTGTAAGTTTTCTTGTTTTATATTATTGAGTATTTTTTTTTTCAGAACTGTCATTCTTAGATGATGTGCATTATTTTGTAAGCAAAAATAATGATGAACATTAAAGTTACCCATTTCCCACTGACTATATACAGTAACCCATTTGTTGCTATCTACAGTTACTATTTAAATAAAGGTTTTTTATCATTTGCCCATGAACATAATACTGTTATTATATAATGTCCAGTATGATGAAATATAAATATTCTACTAGAATTCTTTAGGCTGGTCCCATACGCGCATGTTTACCACTTTTATGGCTCCTGCTTCATGCACATGTCCCATCAGATCATCAAAATAATGACTTCTGCAGAGAGTGTTTAAGGAGACATAGGTGCTATTCTTCTTGTTGGCATCAGTGACTTGCCAACCAGTGAAATCATGTTAGTTAGGGATGTTTTGCATGTGATGTGGGTGGAGTGAGATATGTGGATGGGGATAGAGGCAATGATGTGAGGAGAGGGATAGAGGTGAGCGGAATAGCACAAAGCAAGAGTTAGATAGTGGAATAAGCTTTAAAAAATATATACCAGTAAAACTAATGGATGAGCGATTGTGGGGCACAGTGGCATGAGCAGTGCACATTTATATTTAGGCAGAGTATTCGCTCATAATGCAAAAGGCTATACAAAATCTAAATAAGCCATTGGCCATTAAAATATAAAGGATGTAGTTATAGTAATGGCCAGTAGATGGCATTGATAAGCTGTTTTTCTCATTGTAATGACATCACACTGAGAGAGATTCCTATGTTAGAGAGCAGGCTGTTTTTGTTGCCGGGCACTGTGGTGTGTGTCTGTAATCCCAGCTGTTAGGGAGGCTGAGGCTGAAAGAGTGTTTGAGTCCAGGAGTTCTGGTCCCCATTGAGCTATGTTGATTGGGTGTCCACACTAAGTTCAGCATCAATATGGTGACTCTGGGGGAGCTCAGAGCTACCAGGTTGCTTAAAAAGAGGTGACCCGGCCCAGGTTGGAAACAGAGCAGGTCAAACCCCCTGTGCTTATCAGTAGTGGGATTGCACCCGTGAATAGCCAGTGTAGAGCAGCCTGGACAACAAAGCACAACACAGTTTCTTTATTATGTTGTTTTACTCATTAATTTTTATGATAATTTGATACCAGAGTGGTTAAAAATATTTATTATAATTTGTATATAGAGCAGCATGAACAACACAGCTCCATTGTATCATTACTGTAAGTTTTCTTGTGTTATATTATTGAGTATTTTTTTTTCAGAACTTTCATTCTTAGATGATGTGCATCATTTTGTAAGCAAAAATAATGATGAACATTAAAGTTACCCATTTCCCACTGACTATATACAGTAACCCATTTGTTGCTAACTACACAGTTACTATTTAAATAAAGTTTTTTTTATCATTTGCCCATGAACATAATACTGTTATTATATAATGTCCAGTATGATGAAATATAAATATTCTACTAGAATTCTGTAGGCTGGTCTCATACTCGCACATTTACCACTTTTATGGCTCCAGCTTCATGCACATGTCCCATCAGATCATCAAAATAATGACTTCTGCACAGAGTATTTAAGGAGACATGGGTGCTGTTTTTCTTGTGGGCATCAGTGACTTACCAACCAGTGAAATCATGTTAGTTAGGGATGTTTTGCATGTGATGTGGTTGGAGTGAGATATGTGGATGGGGATAGAGGCAATGATGTGAGGAGAGGGATAGAGGTGAGCGGAACAGCAAAAAGCAAGAGTTAGATAGTGGAATAAGCTTTAAAAAATATATACCAGTAAAACTAATGGATGAGCGATTGTTGGTCACAGTGGCATGAGCAGTGCACATTTATATTTAGGCAGAGTATTCGCTCATAATGCAAAAGGCTATACAAAATCTAAATAAGCCATTGGCCATTAAAATATAAAGGATGTAGTTATAGTAATGGCCAGTAGATGGCATTGATAAGCTGTTTTTCTCATTGTAATGACATCACACTGAGAGAGATTCCTATGTTAGAGAGCAGGCTGTTTTCATTGCCAGGCACTGTGGTGTGTGTCTGTAATCCCATTTACTTGGGAAGCTGAGGTTGGAGGAGTGTTTGAGTCCAGGAGTTCTGGTCCCCATTGAGCTATATTGATTGGGTGTCCACACTAAGTTCAGCATCAATATGGTGACTCTGGGGGAGCTCAGAGCTACCAGGTTGCTTAAAAAGAGGTGAACCGGCCCAGGTTGGAAACAGAGCAGGTCAAACCCCCTGTGCTTATCAGTAGTGGGATTGAACCTGTGAATAGCCAGTGTAGAGCAGCCTGGACAACAAAGCACAACACAGTTTCTTTATTATGTTGTTTTACTCATTCATTTTTATGATAATTTGATACCAGAGTGGTTAAAAATATTCATTATAATTTGTATATAGAGCAGCATGAACAACACAGCTCCATTGTATCATTACTGTAAGTTTTCTTGTTTTATATTATTGAGTTTTTTTTTTTTCAGAACTGTGATTCTTAGATGATGTGCATCATTTTGTAAGCAAAAATAATGATGAACATTAAACTTACCCATTTCCCACTGACTATATACAGTAACCCATTTGCTGCTATCTACAGTTCCTATTTAAATAAAGTTTTTTTATCATTTGCCCATGAACATAATACTGTTATTATATAATGTCCAGTATGATGAAATATAAATATTCTACTAGAATTCTGTAGGCTGGTCCCATACTCGCACATTTACCACTTTTATGGCTCCAGCTTCATGCACATGTCCCATCAGATCATCAAAATAATGACTTCTGCACAAAGTGTTTAAGGAGACATGGGTGCTGTTTTTCTTGTGGGCATCAGTGACTTACCAACCAGTGAAATCATGTTAGTTAGGGATGTTTTGCATGTGATGTGGTTGGAGTGAGATATGTGGATGGGGATAGAGGCAATGATGTGAGGAGAGGGATAGAGGTGAGCGGAATAGCACAAAGCAAGAGTTGGATAGTGGAATAAGCTTTAAAAAATATATACCAGTAAAACTAATGGATGAGCGATTGTGGGGCACAGTGGCATGAGCAGTGCACATTTATATTTAGGCAGAGTATTCGCTCATAATGCAAAAGGCTATACAAAATCTAAATAAGCCATTGGCCATTAAAATATAAAGGATGTAGTTATAGTAATGGCCAGTAGATGGCATTGATAAGCTGTTTTTCTCATTGTAATGACATCACACTGAGAGAGATTCCTATGTTAGAGAGCAGGCTGTTTTCGTTGCCGGGCACTGTAGTGTGTGTCTGTAATCCCAGTTACTTGGGAGGCTGAGGCTGGAGGAGTGTTTGAGTCCAGGAGTTCTGGTCCCCATTGAGCTATGTTGATTGGGTGTCCACACTAAGTTCAGCATCAATATGGTGACTCTGGGGGAGCTCAGAGCTACCAGGTTGCTTAAAAAGAGGTGAACCGGCCCAGGTTGGAAACAGAGCAGGTCAAACCCCCTGTGCTTATCAGTAGTGGGATTGCACCTGTGAATAGCCAGTGTAGAGCAGCCTGGACAACAAAGCACAACACAGTTTCTTTATTATGTTGTTTTACTCATTCATTTTTATGATAATTTGATACCAGAGTGGTTAAAAATATTTATTATAATTTGTATATAGAGCAGCATGAACAACACAGCTCCATTGTATCATTACTGTAAGTTTTCTTGTTTTATATTATTGAGTATTTTTTTTTTCAGAACTGTCATTCTTAGATGATGTGCATCATTTTGTAAGCAAAATAATGATGAACATTAAAGTTACCCATTTCCCACTGACTATATACAGTAACCCATTTGTTGCTATCTACAGTTACTATTTAAATAAAGGTTTTTTATCATTTGCCCATGAACATAATACTGTTATTATATAATGTCCAGTATGATGAAATATAAATATTCTACTAGAATTCTGTAGGCTGGTCCCATACTCGCACATTTACCACTTTTATGGCTCCAGCTTCATGCACATGTCCCATCAGATCATCAAAATAATGACTTCTGCATAGAGTGTTTAAGGAGACATGGGTGCTGTTTTTCTTGTGGGCATCAGTGACTTACCAACCAGTGAAATCATGTTAGTTAGGGATGTTTTGCATGTGATGTGGTTGGAGTGAGATATGTGGATGGGGATAGAGGCAATGATGTGAGGAGAGGGATAGAGGTGAGCGGAATAGCACAAAGCAAGAGTTGGATAGTGGAATAAGCTTTAAAAAATATATACCAGTAAAACTAATGGATGAGCGATTGTGGGGCACAGTGGCATGAGCAGTGCACATTTATATTTAGGCAGAGTATTCGCTCATAATGCAAAAGGCTATACAAAATCTAAATAAGCCATTGGCCATTAAAATATAAAGGATGTAGTTATAGTAATGGCCAGTAGATGGCATTGATAAGCTGTTTTTCTCATTGTAATGACATCACACTGAGAGAGATTCCTATGTTAGAGAGCAGGCTGTTTTCGTTGCCGGGCACTGTGGTGTGTGTCTGTAATCCCAGTTTCTTGGGAGGCTGAGGCTGGAGGAGTGTTTGAGTCCAGGAGTTCTGGTCCCCATTGAGCTATGTTGATTGGGTGTCCACACTAAGTTCAGCATCAATATGGTGACTCTGGGGGAGCTCAGAGCTACCAGGTTGCTTAAAAAGAGGTGAACCGGCACAGGTTGGAAACAGAGCAGGTCAAACCCCCTGTGCTTATCAGTAGTGGGATTGCACCTGTGAATAGCCAGTGTAGAACAGCCTGGACAACAAAGCACAACACAGTTTCTTTATTATGTTGTTTTACTCATTCATTTTTATGATAATTTGATACCAGAGTGGTTAAAAATATTTATTATAATTTGTATATAGAGCAGCATGAACAACACAGCTCCATTGTATCATTACTGTAAGTTTTCTTGTTTTATATTATTGAGTATTTTTTTTTTCAGAACTGTCATTCTTAGATGATGTGCATTATTTTGTAAGCAAAAATAATGATGAACATTAAAGTTACCCATTTCCCACTGACTATATACAGTAACCCATTTGTTGCTATCTACAGTTACTATTTAAATAAAGTTTTTTTATCATTTGCCCATGAACATAATACTGTTATTATATAATGTCCAGTATGATGAAATATAAATATTCTACTAGAATTCTTTAGGCTGGTCCCATACTCGCACATTTACCACTTTTATGGCTCCTGCTTCATGCACATGTCCCATCAGATCATCAAAATAATGACTTCTGCACAGAGTGTTTAAGGAGACATAGGTGCTGTTCTTCTTGTTGGCATCAGTGACTTGCCAACCAGTGAAATCATGTTAGTTAGGGATGTTTTGCATGTGATGTGGGTGGAGTGAGATATGTGGATGGGGATAGAGGCAATGATGTGAGGAGAGGGATAGAGGTGAGCGGAATAGCACAAAGCAAGAGTTAGATAGTGGAATAAGCTTTAAAAAATATATACCAGTAAAACTAATGGATGAGCGATTGAGGTGCACAGTGGCATGAGCAGTGCACATTTATATTTAGGCAGAGTATTCGCTCATAATGCAAAAGGCTATACAAAATCTAAATAAGCCATTGGCCATTAAAATATAATGGATGTACTTATAGTAATGGCCAGTAGATGGCATTGATAAGCTGTTTTTCTCATTGTAATGACATCACACTGAGAGAGATTCCTATGTTAGAGAGCAGGCTGTTTTCCTTGCTGGGCACTGTGGTGTGTGTCTGTAATCCCAGCTGTTTGGGAGGCTGAGGCTGAAGGAGTGTTTGAGTCCAGGAGTTCTGGTCCCCATTGAGCTATGTTGATTGGGTGTCCACACTAAGTTCAGCATCAATATGGTGAATCTGGGGGAGCTCAGAGCTACCAGGTTGCTTAAAAAGAGGTGACCCGGCCCAGGTTGGAAACAGAGCAGGTCAAACCCCCTGTGCTTATCAGTAGTGGGATTGCACCCGTGAATAGCCAGTGTAGAGCAGCCTGGACAACAAAGCACAACACAGTTTCTTTATTATGTTGTTTTACTCATTAATTTTTATGATAATTTGATACCAGAGTGGTTAAAAATATTTATTATAATTTGTATATAGAGCAGCATGAACAACACAGCTCCATTGTATCATTACTGTAAGTTTTCTTGCGTTATATTATTGAGTATTTTTTTTCAGAACTTTCATTCTTAGATGATGTGCATCATTTTGTAAGTAAAAATAATGATGAACATTAAAGTTACCCATTTCCCACTGACTATATACAGTAACCCATTTGTTGCTAACTACACAGTTACTATTTAAATAAAGTTTTTTTATCATTTGCCCATGAACATAATACTGTTATTATATAATGTCCAGTATGATGAAATATAAATATTCTACTCGAATTCTGTAGGCTGGTCCCATACTCGCACATTTACCACTTTTATGGCTCCAGCTTCATGCACATGTCCCATCAGATCATCAAAATGATGACTTCTGCACAGAGTATTTAAGGAGACATGGGTGCTGTTTTTCTTGTGGGCATCAGTGACTTACCAACCAGTGAAATCATGTTAGTTAGGGATGTTTTGCATGTGATGTGGTTGGAGTGAGATATGTGGATGGGGATAGAGGCAATGATGTGAGGAGAGGGATAGAGGTGAGCGGAATAGCACAAAGCAAGAGTTAGATAGTGGAATAAGCTTTAAAAAATATATACCAGTAAAACTAATGGATGAGCGATTGTTGGTCACAGTGGCATGAGCAGTGCACATTTATATTTAGGCAGAGTATTCGCTCATAATGCAAAAGCCTATACAAAATCTAAATAAGCCATTGGCCATTAAAATATAAAGGATGTAGTTATAGTAATGGCCAGTAGATGGCATTGATAAGCTGTTTTTCTCATTGTAATGACATCACACTGAGAGAGATTCCTATGTTAGAGAGCAGGCTGTTTTCATTGCCAGGCACTGTGGTGTGTGTCTGTAATCCCAGTTACTTGGGAGGCTGAGGTTGGAGGAGTGTTTGAGTCCAGGAGTTCTGGTCCCCATTGAGCTATGTTGATTGGGTGTCCACACTAAGTTCTGCATCAATATGGTGACTCTGGGGGAGCTCAGAGCTACCAGGTTGCTTAAAAAGAGGTGAACCGGCCCAGGTTGGAAACAGAGCAGGTCAAACCCCCTGTGCTTATCAGTAGTGGGATTGCACCTGTGAATAGCCAGTGTAGAACAGCCTGGACAACAAAGCACAACACAGTTTCTTTATTATGTTGTTTTACTCATTCATTTTTATGATAATTTGATACCAGAGTGGTTAAAAATATTTATTATAATTTGTATATAGAGCAGCATGAACAACACAGCTCCATTGTATCATTACTGTAAGTTTTCTTGTTTTATATTATTGAGTATTTTTTTTTTCAGAACTGTCATTCTTAGATGATGTGCATTATTTTGTAAGCAAAAATAATGATGAACATTAAAGTTACCCATTTCCCACTGACTATATACAGTAACCCATTTGTTGCTATCTACAGTTACTATTTAAATAAAGTTTTTTTATCATTTGCCCATGAACATAATACTGTTATTATATAATGTCCAGTATGATGAAATATAAATATTCTACTAGAATTCTGTAGGCTGGTCCCATACTCGCACATTTACCACTTTTATGGCTCCAGCTTCATGCACATGTCCCATCAGATCATCAAAATAATAACTTCTGCACAGAGTGTTTAAGGAGACATGGGTGCTGTTTTTCTTGTGGGCATCAGTGACTTACCAACCAGTGAAATCATGTTAGTTAGGGATGTTTTGCATGTGATCTGGTTGGAGTGAGATATGTGGATGGGGATAGAGGCAATGATGTGAGGAGAGGGATAGAGGTGAGCGGAATAGCACAAAGCAAGAGTTGGATAGTGGAATAAGCTTTAAAAAATATATACCAGTAAAACTAATGGATGAGCGATTGTGGGGCACAGTGGCATGAGCAGTGCACATTTATATTTAGGCAGAGTATTCGCTCATAATGCAAAAGGCTATACAAAATCTAAATAAGCCATTGGCCATTAAAATATAAAGGATGTAGTTATAGTAATGGCCAGTAGATGGCATTGATAAGCTGTTTTTCTCATTGTAATGACATCACACTGAGAGAGATTCCTATGTTAGAGAGCAGGCTGTTTTCATTGCCGGGCACTGTAGTGTGTGTCTGTAATCCCAGTTACTTGGGAGGCTGAGGCTGGAGGAGTGTTTGAGTCCAGGAGTTCTGGTCCCCATTGAGCTATGTTGATTGGGTGTCCACACTAAGTTCAGCATCAATATGGTGACTCTGGGGGAGCTCAGAGCTACCAGGTTGCTTAAAAAGAGGTGAACCGGCCCAGGTTGGAAACAGAGCAGGTCAAACCCCCTGTGCTTATCAGTAGTGGGATTGCACCTGTGAATAGCCAGTGTAGAGCAGCCTGGACAACAAAGCACAACACAGTTTCTTTATTATGTTGTTTTACTCATTCATTTTTATGATAATTTGATACCAGAGTGGTTAAAAATATTTATTATAATTTGTATATAGAGCAGCATGAACAACACAGCTCCATTGTATCATTACTGTAAGTTTTCTTGTTTTATATTATTGAGTATTTTTTTTTTCAGAACTGTCATTCTTAGATGATGTGCATCATTTTGTAAGCAAAAATAATGATGAACATTAAAGTTACCCATTTCCCACTGACTATATACAGTAACCCATTTGTTGCTATCTACAGTTACTATTTAAATAAAGGTTTTTTATCATTTGCCCATGAACATAATACTGTTATTATATAATGTCCAGTATGATGAAATATAAATATTCTACTAGAATTCTGTAGGCTGGTCCCATACTCGCACATTTACCACTTTTATGGCTCCAGCTTCATGCACATGTCCCATCAGATCATCAAAATAATGACTTCTGCACAGAGTGTTTAAGGAGACATGGGTGCTGTTTTTCTTGTGGGCATCAGTGACTTACCAACCAGTGAAATCATGTTAGTTAGGGATGTTTTGCATGTGATGTGGTTGGAGTGAGATATGTGGATGGGGATAGAGGCAATGATGTGAGGAGAGGGATAGAGGTGAGCGGAATAGCACAAAGCAAGAGTTGGATAGTGGAATAAGCTTTAAAAAATATATACCAGTAAAACTAATGGATGAGCGATTGTGGGGCACAGTGGCATGAGCAGTGCACATTTATATTTAGGCAGAGTATTCGCTCATAATGCAAAAGGCTATACAAAATCTAAATAAGCCATTGGCCATTAAAATATAAAGGATGTAGTTATAGTAATGGCCAGTAGATGGCATTGATAAGCTGTTTTTCTCATTGTAATGACATCACACTGAGAGAGATTCCTATGTTAGAGAGCAGGCTGTTTTCCTTGCTGGGCACTGTGGTGTGTGTCTGTAATCCCAGTTACTTGGGAGGCTGAGGCTGGAGGAGTGTTTGAGTCCAGGAGTTCTGGTCCCCATTGAGCTATGTTGATTGGGTGTCCACACTAAGTTCAGCATCAATATGCTGACTCTGGGGGAGCTCAGAGCTACCAGGTTGCTTAAAAAGAGGTGAACCGGCCCAGGTTGGAAACAGAGCAGGTCAAACCCCCTGTGCTTATCAGTAGTGGGATTGTACCTGTGAATAGCCAGTGTAGAGCAGCCTGGACAACAAAGCACAACACAGTTTCTTTATTATGTTGTTTTACTCATTAATTTTTATGATAATTTGATACCAGAGTGGTTAAAAATATTTATTATAATTTGTATATAGAGCAGCATGAACAACACAGCTCCATTGTATCATTACTGTAAGTTTTCTTGCGTTATATTATTGAGTATTTTTTTTCAGAACTTTCATTCTTAGATGATGTGCATCATTTTGTAAGTAAAAATAATGATGAACATTAAAGTTACCCATTTCCCACTGACTATATACAGTAACCCATTTGTTGCTAACTACACAGTTACTATTTAAATAAAGTTTTTTTATCATTTGCCCATGAACATAATACTGTTATTATATAATGTCCAGTATGATGAAATATAAATATTCTACTCGAATTCTGTAGGCTGGTCCCATACTCGCACATTTACCACTTTTATGGCTCCAGCTTCATGCACATGTCCCATCAGATCATCAAAATGATGACTTCTGCACAGAGTATTTAAGGAGACATGGGTGCTGTTTTTCTTGTGGGCATCAGTGACTTACCAACCAGTGAAATCATGTTAGTTAGGGATGTTTTGCATGTGATGTGGTTGGAGTGAGATATGTGGATGGGGATAGAGGCAATGATGTGAGGAGAGGGATAGAGGTGAGCGGAATAGCACAAAGCAAGAGTTAGATAGTGGAATAAGCTTTAAAAAATATATACCAGTAAAACTAATGGATGAGCGATTGTTGGTCACAGTGGCATGAGCAGTGCACATTTATATTTAGGCAGACTATTCGCTCATAATGCAAAAGCCTATACAAAATCTAAATAAGCCATTGGCCATTAAAATATAAAGGATGTAGTTATAGTAATGGCCAGTAGATGGCATTGATAAGCTGTTTTTCTCATTGTAATGACATCACACTGAGAGAGATTCCTATGTTAGAGAGCAGGCTGTTTTCGTTGCCAGGCACTGTGGTGTGTGTCTGTAATCCCAGTTACTTGGGAGGCTGAGGTTGGAGGAGTGTTTGAGTCCAGGAGTTCTGGTCCCCATTGAGCTATGTTGATTGGGTGTCCACACTAAGTTCTGCATCAATATGGTGACTCTGGGGGAGCTCAGAGCTACCAGGTTGCTTAAAAAGAGGTGAACCGGCCCAGGTTGGAAACAGAGCAGGTCAAACCCCCTGTGCTTATCAGTAGTGGGATTGCACCTGTGAATAGCCAGTGTAGAGCAGCCTGGACAACAAAGCACAACACAGTTTCTTTATTATGTTGTTTTACTCATTCATTTTTATGATAATTTGATACCAGAGTGGTTAAAAATATTTATTATAATTTGTATATAGAGCAGCATGAACAACACAGCTCCATTGTATCATTACTGTAAGTTTTCTTGTTTTATATTATTGAGTATTTTTTTTTCAGAACTGTCATTCTTAGATGATGTGCATCATTTTGTAAGCAAAAATAATGATGAACATTAAAGTTACCCATTTCCCACTGACTATATACAGTAACCCATTTGTTGCTATCTACAGTTACTATTTAAATAAAGGTTTTTTATCATTTGCCCATGAACATAATACTGTTATTATATAATGTCCAGTATGATGAAATATAAATATTCTACTAGAATTCTGTAGGCTGGTCCCATACTCGCACATTTACCACTTTTATGGCTCCAGCTTCATGCACATGTCCCATCAGATCATCAAAATAATGACTTCTGCACAGAGTGTTTAAGGAGACATGGGTGCTGTTTTTCTTGTGGGCATCAGTGACTTACCAACCAGTGAAATCATGTTAGTTAGGGATGTTTTGCATGTGATGTGGTTGGAGTGAGATATGTGGATGGGGATAGAGGCAATGATGTGAGGAGAGGGATAGAGGTGAGCGGAATAGCACAAAGCAAGAGTTGGATAGTGGAATAAGCTTTAAAAAATATATACCAGTAAAACTAATGGATGAGCGATTGTGGGGCACAGTGGCATGAGCAGTGCACATTTATATTTAGGCAGAGTATTCGCTCATAATGCAAAAGGCTATACAAAATCTAAATAAGCCATTGGCCATTAAAATATAAAGGATGTAGTTATAGTAATGGCCAGTAGATGGCATTGATAAGCTGTTTTTCTCATTGTAATGACATCACACTGAGAGAGATTCCTATGTTAGAGAGCAGGCTGTTTTCCTTGCTGGGCACTGTGGTGTGTGTCTGTAATCCCAGCTGTTTGGGAGGCTGAGGCTGAAGGAGTGTTTGAGTCCAGGAGTTCTGGTCCCCATTGAGCTATGTTGATTGGGTGTCCACACTAAGTTCAGCATCAATATGGTGAATCTGGGGGAGCTCAGAGCTACCAGGTTGCTTAAAAAGAGGTGACCCGGCCCAGGTTGGAACAGAGCAGGTCAAACCCCCTGTGCTTATCAGTAGTGGGATTGCACCCATGAATAGCCAGTGTAGAGCAGCCTGGACAACAAAGCACAACACAGTTTCTTTATTATGTTGTTTTACTCATTAATTTTTATGATAATTTGATACCAGAGTGGTTAAAAATATTTATTATAATTTGTATATAGAGCAGCATGAACAACACAGCTCCATTGTATCATTACTGTAAGTTTTCTTGTGTTATATTATTGAGTATTTTTTTTTTCAGAACTTTCATTCTTAGATGATGTGCATCATTTTGTAAGCAAAAATAATGATGAACATTAAAGTTACCCATTTCCCACTGACTATATACAGTAACCCATTTGTTGCTAACTACACAGTTACTATTTAAATAAAGTTTTTTTATCATTTGCCCATGAACATAATACTGTTATTATATAATGTCCAGTATGATGAAATATAAATATTCTACTAGAATTCTGTAGGCTGGTCTCATACTCGCACATTTACCACTTTTATGGCTCCAGCTTCATGCACATGTCCCATCAGATCATCAAAATAATGACTTCTGCACAGAGTATTTAAGGAGACATGGGTGCTGTTTTTCTTGTGGGCATCAGTGACTTACCAACCAGTGAAATCATGTTAGTTAGGGATGTTTTGCATGTGATGTGGTTGGAGTGAGATATGTGGATGGGGATAGAGGCAATGATGTGAGGAGAGGGATAGAGGTGAGCGGAATAGCACAAAGCAAGAGTTAGATAGTGGAATAAGCTTTAAAAAATATATACCAGTAAAACTAATGGATGAGCGATTGTTGGTCACAGTGGCATGAGCAGTGCACATTTATATTTAGGAAGAGTATTCGCTCATAATGCAAAAGGCTATACAAAATCTAAATAAGCCATTGGCCATTAAAATATAAAGGATGTAGTTATAGTAATGGCCAGTAGATGGCATTGATAAGCTGTTTTTCTCATTGTAATGACATCACACTGAGAGAGATTCCTATGTTAGAGAGCAGGCTGTTTTCGTTGCCAGGCACTGTGGTGTGTGTCTGTAATCCCAGTTACTTGGGAGGCTGAGGTTGGAGGAGTGTTTGAGTCCAGGAGTTCTGGTCCCCATTGAGCTATGTTGATTGGGTGTCCACACTAAGTTCTGCATCAATATGGTGACTCTGGGGGAGCTCAGAGCTACCAGGTTGCTTAAAAAGAGGTGAACCGGCCAAGGTTGAAAACAGAGCAGGTCAAACCCCCTGTGCTTATCAGTAGTGGGATTGCACCTGTGAATAGCCAGTGTAGAACAGCCTGGACAACACAACACAGTTTCTTTATTATGTTGTTTTACTCATTCATTTTTATGATAATTTGATACCAGAGTGGTTAAAAATATGTATTATAATTTGTATATAGAGCAGCATGAACAACACAGCTCCATTGTATCATTACTGTAAGTTTTCTTGTTTTATATTATTGAGTATTTTTTTTTTCAGAACTGTCATTCTTAGATGATGTGCATTATTTTGTAAGCAAAAATAATGATGAACATTAAAGTTACCCATTTCCCACTGACTATATACAGTAACCCATTTGTTGCTATCTACAGTTACTATTTAAATAAAGTTTTTTTATCATTTGCCCATGAACATAATACTGTTATTATATAATGTCCAGTATGATGAAATATAAATATTCTACTAGAATTCTGTAGGCTGGTCCCATACTCGCACATTTACCACTTTTATGGCTCCAGCTTCATGCACATGTCCCATCAGATCATCAAAATAATGACTTCTGCACAGAGTGTTTAAGGAGACATGGGTGCTGTTTTTCTTGTGGGCATCAGTGACTTACCAACCAGTGAAATCATGTTAGTTAGGGATGTTTTGCATGTGATGTGGTTGGAGTGAGATATGTGGATGGGGATAGAGGCAATGATGTGAGGAGAGGGATAGAGGTGAGCGGAATAGCACAAAGCAAGAGTTGGATAGTGGAATAAACTTTAAAAAATATATACCAGTAAAACTAATGGATGAGCGATTGTGGGGCACAGTGGCATGAGCGGTGCACATTTATATTTAGGCAGAGTATTCGCTCATAATGCAAAAGGCTATACAAAATCTAAATAAGCCATTGGCCATTAAAATATAAAGGATGTAGTTATAGTAATGGCCAGTAGATGGCATTGATAAGCTGTTTTTCTCATTGTAATGACATCACACTGAGAGAGATTCCTATGTTAGAGAGCAGGCTGTTTTCATTGCCGGGCACTGTAGTGTGTGTCTGTAATCCCAGTTACTTGGGAGGCTGAGGCTGGAGGAGTGTTTGAGTCCAGGAGTTCTGGTCCCCATTGAGCTATGTTGATTGGGTGTCCACACTAAGTTCAGCATCAATATGGTGACTCTGGGTGAGCTCAGAGCTACCAGGTTGCTTAAAAAGAGGTGAACCGGCCCAGGTTGGAAACAGAGCAGGTCAAACCCCCTGTGCTTATCAGTAGTGGGATTGCACCTGTGAATAGCCAGTGTAGAGCAGCCTGGACAACAAAGCACAACACAGTTTCTTTATTATGTTGTTTTACTCATTCATTTTTATGATAATTTGATACCAGAGTGGTTAAAAATATTTATTATAATTTGTATATAGAGCAGCATGAACAACACAGCTCCATTGTATCATTACTGTAAGTTTTCTTGTTTTATATTATTGAGTATTTTTTTTTCCAGAACTGTCATTCTTAGATGATGTGCATCATTTTGTAAGCAAAAATAATGATGAACATTAAAGTTACCCATTTCCCACTGACTATATACAGTAACCCATTTGTTGCTATCTACAGTTACTATTTAAATAAAGGTTTTTTATCATTTGCCCATGAACATAATACTGTTATTATATAATGTCCAGTATGATGAAATATAAATATTCTACTAGAATTCTGTAGGCTGGTCCCATACTCGCACATTTACCACTTTTATGGCTCCAGCTTCATGCACATGTCCCATCAGATCATCAAAATAATGACTTCTGCACAGAGTGTTTAAGGAGACATGGGTGCTGTTTTTCTTGTGGGCATCAGTGACTTACCAACCAGTGAAATCATGTTAGTTAGGGATGTTTTGCATGTGATGTGGTTGGAGTGAGATATGTGGATGGGGATAGAGGCAATGATGTGAGGAGAGGGATAGAGGTGAGCGGAATAGCACAAAGCAAGAGTTGGATAGTGGAATAAGCTTTAAAAATTATATACCAGTAAAACTAATGGATGAGCGATTGTGGGGCACAGTGGCATGAGCAGTGCACATTTATATTTAGGCAGAGTATTCGCTCATAATGCAAAAGGCTATACAAAATCTAAATAAGCCATTGGCCATTAAAATATAAAGGATGTAGTTATAGTAATGGCCAGTAGATGGCATTGATAAGCTGTTTTTCTCATTGTAATGACATCACACTGAGAGAGATTCCTATGTTAGAGAGCAGGCTGTTTTCGTTGTCGGGCACTGTAGTGTGTGTCTGTAATCCCAGTTACTTGGGAGGCTGAGGCTGGAGGAGTGTTTGAGTCCAGGAGTTCTGGTCCCCATTGAGCTATGTTGATTGGGTGTCCACACTAAGTTCAGCATCAATATGGTGACTCTGGGGGAGCTCAGAGCTACCAGGTTGCTTAAAAAGAGGTGAACCGGCCCAGGTTGGAAACAGAGCAGGTCAAACCCCCTGTGCTTATCAGTAGTGGGATTGCACCTGTGAATAGCCAGTGTAGAGCAGCCTGGACAACAAAGCACAACACAGTTTCTTTATTATGTTGCTTTACTCATTAATTTTTATGATAATTTGAAACCAGCGTGGTAAAAAATATTTATTATAATTTGTATATAGAGCAACATGAACAACACAGCTCCAGTGTATCATTACTGTAAGTTTTCTTGTGTTATATTATTGAGTATTTTTTTTTTTCAGAACTGTCATTCTTAGATGATGTGCATCATTTTGTAAGCAAAAATAATGATGAACATTAGATACCCATTTCCTACTGACTATATACAGTAACCCATTTGTTGCTATCTACAGTTACTATTTAAATAAAGGTTTTTTATCATTTGCCCATGAACATAATACTGTTATTATATAATGTCCAGTATGATGAAATATAAATATTCTACTAGAATTCTTTAGGCTGGTCCCATACTCGCACATTTACCACTTTTATGGCTCCAGCTTCATGCACATGTCCCATCAGATCATCAAAATAATGACTTCTGCACAGAGTGTTTAAGGAGACATGGGTGCTGTTTTTCTTGTGGGCATCAGTGACTTACCAACCAGTGAAATCATGTTAGTTAGGGATGTTTTGCATGTGATGTGGTTGGAGTGAGATATGTGGATGGGGATAGAGGCAATGATGTGAGGAGAGGGATAGAGGTGAGCGGAATAGCACAAAGCAAGAGTTGGATAGTGGAATAAGCTTTAAAAAATATATACCAGTAAAACTAATGGATGAGCGATTGTGGGGCACAGTGGCATGAGCAGTGCACATTTATATTTAGGCAGAGTATTCGCTCATAATGCAAAAGGCTATACAAAATCTAAATAAGCCATTGGCCATTAAAATATAAAGGATGTAGTTATAGTAATGGCCAGTAGATGGCATTGATAAGCTGTTTTTCTCATTGTAATGACATCACACTGAGAGAGATTCCTATGTTAGAGAGCAGGCTGTTTTCATTGCCGGGCACTGTAGTGTGTGTCTGTAATCCCAGTTACTTGGGAGGCTGAGGCTAGAGGAGTGTTTGAGTCCAGGAGTTCTGGTCCCCATTGAGCTATGTTGATTGGGTGTCCACACTAAGTTCAGCATCAATATGGTGACTCTGGGGGAGCTCAGAGCTACCAGGTTGCTTAAAAAGAGGTGAACCGGCCCAGGTTGGAAACAGAGCAGGTCAAACCCCCTGTGCTTATCAGTAGTGGGATTGCACCTGTGAATAGCCAGTGTAGAGCAGCCTGGACAACAAAGCACAACACAGTTTCTTTATTATGTTGTTTTACTCATTCATTTTTATGATAATTTGATACCAGAGTGGTTAAAAATATTTATTATAATTTGTATATAGAGCAGCATGAACAACACAGCTCCATTGTATCATTACTGTAAGTTTTCTTGTTTTATATTATTGAGTATTTTTTTTTTCAGAACTGTCATTCTTAGATGATGTGCATCATTTTGTAAGCAAAAATAATGATGAACATTAAAGTTACCCATTTCCCACTGACTATATACAGTAACCCATTTGTTGCTATCTACAGTTACTATTTAAATAAAGGTTTTTTATCATTTCCCATGAACATAATACTGTTATTATATAATGTCCAGTATGATGAAATATAAATATTCTACTAGAATTCTGTAGGCTGGTCCCATACTCGCACATTTACAACTTTTATGGCTCCAGCTTCATGCACATGTCCCATCAGATCATCAAAATAATGACTTCTGTACAGAGTATTTAAGGAGACATGGGTGCTGTTCTTCTTGTGGGCATCAGTGACTTACCAACCAGTGAAATCATGTTAGTTAGGGATGTTTTGCATGTGAAGTGGTTGGAGTGAGATATGTGGATGGGGATAGAGGCAATGATGTGAGGAGAGGGATAGAGGTGAGCGGAATAGCACAAAGCAAGAGTTAGATAGTGGAATAAGCTTTAAAAAATATATACCAGTAAAACTAATGGATGAGCGATTGTGGGGCACAGTGGCATGAGCAGTGCACATTTATATTTAGGCAGAGTATTCGCTCATAATGCAAAAGGCTATACAAAATCTAAATAAGCCATTGGCCATTAAAATATAAAGGATGTAGTTATAGTAATGGCCAGTAGATGGCATTGATAAGCTGTTTTTCTCATTGTAATGACATCACACTGAGAGAGATTCCTATGTTAGAGAGCAGGCTGTTTTCATTGCCGGGCACTGTGGTGTGTGTCTGTAATCCCAGTTACTTGGGAGGCTGAGGCTGGTGGAGTGTTTGAGTCCACGAGTTCTGGTCCCCATTGAGCTATGTTGATTGGGTGTCAACACTAAGTTCAGCATCAATATGGTGACTCTGGGGGAGCTCAGAGCTACCAGGTTGCTTAAAAAGAGGTGACCCGGCCCAGGTTGGAAACAGAGCAGGTCAAACCTCCTGTGCTTATCAGTAGTGAGATTGCACCTGTGAATAGCCAGTGTAGAGCAGCCTGGACAACAAAGCACAACATAGTTTCTTTATTATGTTGTTTTACTCATTCATTTTTATGATAATTTGATACCAGAGTGGTTAAAACTATTTATTATAATTTGTATATAGAGCAGCATGAACAACACAGCTCCATTGTATCATTACTGTAAGTTTTCTTGTTTTATATTATTGAGTATTTTTTTTTTCAGAACTGTGATTCTTAGATGATGTGCATCATTTTGTAATCAAAAATAATGATGAACATTAAAGTTACCCATTTCCCACTGACTATATACAGTAACCCATTTGTTGCTAACTACACAGTTACTATTTAAATAAAGGTTTTTTATCATTTGCCCATGAACATAATACTGTTATTATATAATGTCCAGTATGATGAAATATAAATATTCTACTAGAATTCTGTAGGCTGGTCCCATACTCGCACATTTACCACTTTTATGGCTCCAGCTTCATGCACATGTCCCATCAGATCATCAAAATAATGACCTCTGCACAGAGTGTTTAAGGAGACATGGGTGCTGTTTTTTCTTGTGGGCATCAGTGACTTACCAACCAGTGAAATCATGTTAGTTAGGGATGTTTTGCATGTGATGTGGTTGGAGTGAGATATGTGGATGGGGATAGAGGCAATGATGTGAGGAGAGGGATAGAGGTGAGCGGAATAGCACAAAGCAAGAGTTGGATAGTGGAATAAGCTTTAAAAAATATATACCAGTAAAACTAATGGATGAGCGATTGTGGGGCACAGTGGCATGAGCAGTGCACATTTATATTTAGGCAGAGTATTCGCTCATAATGCAAAAGGCTATACAAAATCTAAATAAGCCATTGGCCATTAAAATATAAAGGATGTAGTTATAGTAATGGCCAGTAGATGGCATTGATAAGCTGTTTTTCTCATTGTAATGACATCACACTGAGAGAGATTCCTATGTTAGAGAGCAGGCTGTTTTCGTTGTCGGGCACTGTGGTGTGTGTCTGTAATCCCAGTTACTTGGGAGGCTGAGGCTGGAGGAGTGTTTGAGTCCAGGAGTTCTGGTCCCCATTGAGCTATGTTGATTGGGTGTCCACACTAAGTTCAGCATCAATATGGTGACTCTGGAGGAGCTCAGAGCTACCAGTTTGCTTAAAAAGAGGTGAACTGGCCCAGGTTGGAAACAGAGCAGGTCAAACCCCCTGTGCTTATCAGTAGTGGGATTGTACCTGTGAATAGCCAGTGTAGAGCAGCCTGGACAACAAAGCACAACACAGTTTCTTTATTATGTTGTTTTACTCATTCATTTTTATGATAATTTGATACCAGAGTGGTTAAAAATATTCATTATAATTTGTATATAGAGCAGCATGAACAACACAGCTCCATTGTATCATTACTGTAAGTTTTCTTGTTTTATATTATTGAGTATTTTTTTTTTCAGAACTGTCATTCTTAGATGATGTGCATCATTTTGTAAGCAAAAATAATGATGAACATTAAAGTTACCCATTTCCCACTGACTATATACAGTAACCCATTTGTTGCTATCTACAGTTACTATTTAAATAAAGGTTTTTTATCATTTGCCCATGAACATAATACTGTTTTTATATAATGTCCAGTATGATGAAATATAAATATTCTACTAGAATTCTGTAGGCTGGTCCCATACTCGCACATTTACCACTTTTATGGCTCCAGCTTCATGCACATGTCCCATCAGATCATCAAAATAATGACTTCTGCACAGAGTATTTAAGGAGCCATGGGTGCTGTTCTTCTTGTGGGCATCAGTAAAATGCCAATCAGTGAAATCATGTTAGTTAGGGATGTTTTGCATGTGATGTGGGTGGAGTGGGATATGTGGATGGGGATAGAGGCAATGATGTGAGGAGAGGGATAGAGGTGAGCGGAATAGCACAAAGCAAGAGTTAGATAGTGGAATAAGCTTTAAAAAATATATACCAGTAAAACTAATGGATGAGCGATTGTGGGGCACAGTGGCATGAGCAGTGCACATTTATATTTAGGCAGAGTATTCGCCTCTAATGCTAAAGGCTATACAAAATCTAAATAAGCCATTGGCCATTAAAATATAAAGGATGTAGTTATAGTAATGGCCAGTAGATGGCATTGATAAGCTGTTTTTCTCATTGTAATGACATCACACTGAGAGAGATTCCTATGTTAGAGAGCAGGCTGTTTTCCTTGCTGGGCACTGTGGTGTGTGTCTGTAATCCCAGCTACTTGGGAGGTTAAGGGTGGAGGAGTGTTTGAGTCCAGGAATTCTGGTCCCCATTGAGCTATGTTGATAGGGTGTCCACACTAAGTTCAGCATCAATATGGTGACTCTGGGGGGGCTCAGAGCTACCAGGTTGCTTAAAAAGAGGTGAACCGGTCCAGGTTGGAAACAGAGCAGGTCAAACCCCCTGTGCTTATCAGTAGAGGGATTGTACCTGTGAATAGCCAGTGTAGAGCAGCCTGGACAACAAAGCACAACACAGTTTCTTTATTATGTTGTTTTACTCATTCATTTTTATGATAATTTGATACCAGAGTGGTTAAAAATATGTATTATAATTTGTATATAGAGCAGCATGAACAACACAGCTCCATTGTATCATTACTGTAAGTTTTCTTGTTTTATATTATTGAGTATTTTTTTTTTCAGAACTGTCATTCTTAGATGATGTGCATTATTTTGTAAGCAAAAATAATGATGAACATTAAAGTTACCCATTTCCCACTGACTATATACAGTAACCCATTTGTTGCTATCTACAGTTACTATTTAAATAAAGTTTTTTTATCATTTGCCCATGAACATAATACTGTTATTATATAATGTCCAGTATGATGAAATATAAATATTCTACTAGAATTCTGTAGGCTGGTCCCATACTCGCACATTTACCACTTTTATGGCTCCAGCTTCATGCACATGTCCCATCAGATCATCAAAATAATGACTTCTGCACAGAGTGTTTAAGGAGACATGGGTGCTGTTTTTCTTGTGGGCATCAGTGACTTACCAACCAGTGAAATCATGTTAGTTAGGGATGTTTTGCATGTGATGTGGTTGGAGTGAGATATGTGGATGGGGATAGAGGCAATGATGTGAGGAGAGGGATAGAGGTGAGCGGAATAGCACAAAGCAAGAGTTGGATAGTGGAATAAGCTTTAAAAAATATATACCAGTAAAACTAATGGATGAGCGATTGTGGGGCACAGTGGCATGAGCGGTGCACATTTATATTTAGGCAGAGTATTCGCTCATAATGCAAAAGGCTATACAAAATCTAAATAAGCCATTGGCCATTAAAATATAAAGGATGTAGTTATAGTAATGGCCAGTAGATGGCATTGATAAGCTGTTTTTCTCATTGTAATGACATCACACTGAGAGAGATTCCTATGTTAGAGAGCAGGCTGTTTTCATTGCCGGGCACTGTAGTGTGTGTCTGTAATCCCAGTTACTTGGGAGGCTGAGGCTGGAGGAGTGTTTGAGTCCAGGAGTTCTGGTCCCCATTGAGCTATGTTGATTGGGTGTCCACACTAAGTTCAGCATCAATATGGTGACTCTGGGTGAGCTCAGAGCTACCAGGTTGCTTAAAAAGAGGTGAACCGGCCCAGGTTGGAAACAGAGCAGGTCAAACCCCCTGTGCTTATCAGTAGTGGGATTGCACCTGTGAATAGCCAGTGTAGAGCAGCCTGGACAACAAAGCACAACACAGTTTCTTTATTATGTTGTTTTACTCATTCATTTTTATGATAATTTGATACCAGAGTGGTTAAAAATATTTATTATAATTTGTATATAGAGCAGCATGAACAACACAGCTCCATTGTATCATTACTGTAAGTTTTCTTGTTTTATATTATTGAGTATTTTTTTTTCCAGAACTGTCATTCTTAGATGATGTGCATCATTTTGTAAGCAAAAATAATGATGAACATTAAAGTTACCCATTTCCCACTGACTATATACAGTAACCCATTTGTTGCTATCTACAGTTACTATTTAAATAAAGGTTTTTTATCATTTGCCCATGAACATAATACTGTTATTATATAATGTCCAGTATGATGAAATATAAATATTCTACTAGAATTCTGTAGGCTGGTCCCATACTCGCACATTTACCACTTTTATGGCTCCAGCTTCATGCACATGTCCCATCAGATCATCAAAATAATGACTTCTGCACAGAGTGTTTAAGGAGACATGGGTGCTGTTTTTCTTGTGGGCATCAGTGACTTACCAACCAGTGAAATCATGTTAGTTAGGGATGTTTTGCATGTGATGTGGTTGGAGTGAGATATGTGGATGGGGATAGAGGCAATGATGTGAGGAGAGGGATAGAGGTGAGCGGAATAGCACAAAGCAAGAGTTGGATAGTGGAATAAGCTTTAAAAATTATATACCAGTAAAACTAATGGATGAGCGATTGTGGGGCACAGTGGCATGAGCAGTGCACATTTATATTTAGGCAGAGTATTCGCTCATAATGCAAAAGGCTATACAAAATCTAAATAAGCCATTGGCCATTAAAATATAAAGGATGTAGTTATAGTAATGGCCAGTAGATGGCATTGATAAGCTGTTTTTCTCATTGTAATGACATCACACTGAGAGAGATTCCTATGTTAGAGAGCAGGCTGTTTTCGTTGTCGGGCACTGTAGTGTGTGTCTGTAATCCCAGTTACTTGGGAGGCTGAGGCTGGAGGAGTGTTTGAGTCCAGGAGTTCTGGTCCCCATTGAGCTATGTTGATTGGGTGTCCACACTAAGTTCAGCATCAATATGGTGACTCTGGGGGAGCTCAGAGCTACCAGGTTGCTTAAAAAGAGGTGAACCGGCCCAGGTTGGAAACAGAGCAGGTCAAACCCCCTGTGCTTATCAGTAGTGGGATTGCACCTGTGAATAGCCAGTGTAGAGCAGCCTGGACAACAAAGCACAACACAGTTTCTTTATTATGTTGCTTTACTCATTAATTTTTATGATAATTTGAAACCAGCGTGGTAAAAAATATTTATTATAATTTGTATATAGAGCAACATGAACAACACAGCTCCAGTGTATCATTACTGTAAGTTTTCTTGTGTTATATTATTGAGTATTTTTTTTTTTCAGAACTGTCATTCTTAGATGATGTGCATCATTTTGTAAGCAAAAATAATGATGAACATTAGATACCCATTTCCTACTGACTATATACAGTAACCCATTTGTTGCTATCTACAGTTACTATTTAAATAAAGGTTTTTTATCATTTGCCCATGAACATAATACTGTTATTATATAATGTCCAGTATGATGAAATATAAATATTCTACTAGAATTCTTTAGGCTGGTCCCATACTCGCACATTTACCACTTTTATGGCTCCAGCTTCATGCACATGTCCCATCAGATCATCAAAATAATGACTTCTGCACAGAGTGTTTAAGGAGACATGGGTGCTGTTTTTCTTGTGGGCATCAGTGACTTACCAACCAGTGAAATCATGTTAGTTAGGGATGTTTTGCATGTGATGTGGTTGGAGTGAGATATGTGGATGGGGATAGAGGCAATGATGTGAGGAGAGGGATAGAGGTGAGCGGAATAGCACAAAGCAAGAGTTGGATAGTGGAATAAGCTTTAAAAAATATATACCAGTAAAACTAATGGATGAGCGATTGTGGGGCACAGTGGCATGAGCAGTGCACATTTATATTTAGGCAGAGTATTCGCTCATAATGCAAAAGGCTATACAAAATCTAAATAAGCCATTGGCCATTAAAATATAAAGGATGTAGTTATAGTAATGGCCAGTAGATGGCATTGATAAGCTGTTTTTCTCATTGTAATGACATCACACTGAGAGAGATTCCTATGTTAGAGAGCAGGCTGTTTTCGTTGCCGGGCACTGTAGTGTGTGTCTGTAATCCCAGTTACTTGGGAGGCTGAGGCTAGAGGAGTGTTTGAGTCCAGGAGTTCTGGTCCCCATTGAGCTATGTTGATTGGGTGTCCACACTAAGTTCAGCATCAATATGGTGACTCTGGGGGAGCTCAGAGCTACCAGGTTGCTTAAAAAGAGGTGAACCGGCCCAGGTTGGAAACAGAGCAGGTCAAACCCCCTGTGCTTATCAGTAGTGGGATTGCACCTGTGAATAGCCAGTGTAGAGCAGCCTGGACAACAAAGCACAACACAGTTTCTTTATTATGTTGTTTTACTCATTCATTTTTATGATAATTTGATACCAGAGTGGTTAAAAATATTTATTATAATTTGTATATAGAGCAGCATGAACAACACAGCTCCATTGTATCATTACTGTAAGTTTTCTTGTTTTATATTATTGAGTATTTTTTTTTTCAGAACTGTCATTCTTAGATGATGTGCATCATTTTGTAAGCAAAAATAATGATGAACATTAAAGTTACCCATTTCCCACTGACTATATACAGTAACCCATTTGTTGCTATCTACAGTTACTATTTAAATAAAGGTTTTTTATCATTTCCCATGAACATAATACTGTTATTATATAATGTCCAGTATGATGAAATATAAATATTCTACTAGAATTCTGTAGGCTGGTCCCATACTCGCACATTTACAACTTTTATGGCTCCAGCTTCATGCACATGTCCCATCAGATCATCAAAATAATGACTTCTGTACAGAGTATTTAAGGAGACATGGGTGCTGTTCTTCTTGTGGGCATCAGTGACTTACCAACCAGTGAAATCATGTTAGTTATGGATGTTTTGCATGTGAAGTGGTTGGAGTGAGATATGTGGATGGGGATAGAGGCAATGATGTGAGGAGAGGGATAGAGGTGAGCGGAATAGCACAAAGCAAGAGTTAGATAGTGGAATAAGCTTTAAAAAATATATACCAGTAAAACTAATGGATGAGCGATTGTGGGGCACAGTGGCATGAGCAGTGCACATTTATATTTAGGCAGAGTATTCGCTCATAATGCAAAAGGCTATACAAAATCTAAATAAGCCATTGGCCATTAAAATATAAAGGATGTAGTTATAGTAATGGCCAGTAGATGGCATTGATAAGCTGTTTTTCTCATTGTAATGACATCACACTGAGAGAGATTCCTATGTTAGAGAGCAGGCTGTTTTCATTGCCGGGCACTGTGGTGTGTGTCTGTAATCCCAGTTACTTGGGAGGCTGAGGCTGGAGGAGTGTTTGAGTCCAGGAGTTCTGGTCCCCATTGAGCTATGTTGATTGGGTGTCAACACTAAGTTCAGCATCAATATGGTGACTCTGGGGGAGCTCAGAGCTACCAGGTTGCTTAAAAAGAGGTGACCCGGCCCAGGTTGGAAACAGAGCAGGTCAAACCTCCTGTGCTTATCAGTAGTGAGATTGCACCTGTGAATAGCCAGTGTAGAGCAGCCTGGACAACAAAGCACAACATAGTTTCTTTATTATGTTGTTTTACTCATTCATTTTTATGATAATTTGATACCAGAGTGGTTAAAACTATTTATTATAATTTGTATATAGAGCAGCATGAACAACACAGCTCCATTGTATCATTACTGTAAGTTTTCTTGTTTTATATTATTGAGTATTTTTTTTTTCAGAACTGTGATTCTTAGATGATGTGCATCATTTTGTAATCAAAAATAATGATGAACATTAAAGTTACCCATTTCCCACTGACTATATACAGTAACCCATTTGTTGCTAACTACACAGTTACTATTTAAATAAAGTTTTTTTATCATTTGCCCATGAACATAATACTGTTATTATATAATGTCCAGTATGATGAAATATAAATATTCTACTAGAATTCTGTAGGCTGGTCCCATACTCGCACATTTACCACTTTTATGGCTCCAGCTTCATGCACATGTCCCATCAGATCATCAAAATAATGACCTCTGCACAGAGTGTTTAAGGAGACATGGGTGCTGTTTTTCTTGTGGGCATCAGTGACTTACCAACCAGTGAAATCATGTTAGTTAGGGATGTTTTGCATGTGATGTGGTTGGAGTGAGATATGTGGATGGGGATAGAGGCAATGATGTGAGGAGAGGGATAGAGGTGAGCGGAATAGCACAAAGCAAGAGTTGGATAGTGGAATAAGCTTTAAAAAATATATACCAGTAAAACTAATGGATGAGCGATTGTGGGGCACAGTGGCATGAGCAGTGCACATTTATATTTAGGCAGAGTATTCGCTCATAATGCAAAAGGCTATACAAAATCTAAATAAGCCATTGGCCATTAAAATATAAAGGATGTAGTTATAGTAATGGCCAGTAGATGGCATTGATAAGCTGTTTTTCTCATTGTAATGACATCACACTGAGAGAGATTCCTATGTTAGAGAGCAGGCTGTTTTCGTTGTCGGGCACTGTGGTGTGTGTCTGTAATCCCAGTTACTTGGGAGGCTGAGGCTGGAGGAGTGTTTGAGTCCAGGAGTTCTGGTCCCCATTGAGCTATGTTGATTGGGTGTCCACACTAAGTTCAGCATCAATATGGTGACTCTGGAGGAGCTCAGAGCTACCAGGTTGCTTAAAAAGAGGTGAACCGGCCCAGGTTGGAAACAGAGCAGGTCAAACCCCCTGTGCTTATCAGTAGTGGGATTGTACCTGTGAATAGCCAGTGTAGAGCAGCCTGGACAACAAAGCACAACACAGTTTCTTTATTATGTTGTTTTACTCATTCATTTTTATGGTAATTTGATACCAGAGTGGTTAAAAATATTCATTATAATTTGTATATAGAGCAGCATGAACAACACAGCTCCATTGTATCATTACTGTAAGTTTTCTTGTTTTATATTATTGAGTATTTTTTTTTTCAGAACTGTCATTCTTAGATGATGTGCATCATTTTGTAAGCAAAAATAATGATGAACATTAAAGTTACCCATTTCCCACTGACTATATACAGTAACCCATTTGTTGCTATCTACAGTTACTATTTAAATAAAGGTTTTTTATCATTTGCCCATGAACATAATACTGTTTTTATATAATGTCCAGTATGATGAAATATAAATATTCTACTAGAATTCTGTAGGCTGGTCCCATACTCGCACATTTACCACTTTTATGGCTCCAGCTTCATGCACATGTCCCATCAGATCATCAAAATAATGACTTCTGCACAGAGTATTTAAGGAGACATGGGTGCTGTTCTTCTTGTGGGCATCAGTAAAATGCCAATCAGTGAAATCATGTTAGTTAGGGATGTTTTGCATGTGATGTGGGTGGAGTGGGATATGTGGATGGGGATAGAGGCAATGATGTGAGGAGAGGGATAGAGGTGAGCGGAATAGCACAAAGCAAGAGTTAGATAGTGGAATAAGCTTTAAAAAATATATACCAGTAAAACTAATGGATGAGCGATTGTGGGGCACAGTGGCATGAGCAGTGCACATTTATATTTAGGCAGAGTATTCGCCTCTAATGCTAAAGGCTATACAAAATCTAAATAAGCCATTGGCCATTAAAATATAAAGGATGTAGTTATAGTAATGGCCAGTAGATGGCATTGATAAGCTGTTTTTCTCATTGTAATGACATCACACTGAGAGAGATTCCTATGTTAGAGAGCAGGCTGTTTTCCTTGCTGGGCACTGTGGTGTGTGTCTGTAATCCCAGCTACTTGGGAGGTTAAGGGTGGAGGAGTGTTTGAGTCCAGGAATTCTGGTCCCCATTGAGCTATGTTGATAGGGTGTCCACACTAAGTTCAGCATCAATATGGTGACTCTGGGGGGGCTCAGAGCTACCAGGTTGCTTAAAAAGAGGTGAACCGGTCCAGGTTGGAAACAGAGCAGGTCAAACCCCCTGTGCTTATCAGTAGAGGGATTGTACCTGTGAATAGCCAGTGTAGAGCAGCCTGGACAACAAAGCACAACACAGTTTCTTTATTATGTTGTTTTACTCATTCATTTTTATGATAATTTGATACCAGAGTGGTTAAAAATATTCATTATAATTTGTATATAGAGCAGCATGAACAACACAGCTCCATTGTATCATTACTGTAAGTTTTCTTGTTTTATATGATTGAGTATTTTTTTTTTCAGAACTGTCATTCTTAGATGATGTACATCATTTTGTAAGCAAAAATAATGATGAACATTAAAGTTACCCATTTCCCACTGACTATATACAGTAACCCATTTGTTACTATCTACAGTTACTATTTAAATAAAGGTTTTTTATCATTTGCCCATGAACATAATACTGTTATTATATAATGTCCAGTATGATGAAATATAAATATTCTACTAGAATTCTTTAGGCTGGTCCCATACTCGCACATTTACCACTTTTATGGCTCCAGCTTCAAGCACATGTCCCATCAGATCATCAAAATAATGACTTCTGCACAGAGTATTTAAGGAGACATGGGTGCTGTTCTTCTTGTGGGCATCAGTAAAATGCCAATCAGTGAAATCATGTTAGTTAGGGATGTTTTGCATGTGATGTGGGTGGAGTGGGATATGTGGATGGGGATAGAGGCAATGATGTGAGGAGAGGGATAGAGGTGAGCGGAATAGCCCAAAGCAAGAGTTAGATAGTGGAATAAGCTTTAAAAAATATATACCAGTAAAACTAATGGATGAGCGATTGTGGGGCACAGTGGCATGAGCAGTGCACATTTATATTTAGGCAGAGTATTCGCTCATAATGCAAAAGGCTATACAAAATCTAAATAAGCCATTGGCCATTAAAATATAATGGATGTACTTATAGTAATGGCCAGTAGATGGCATTGATAAGCTGTTTTTCTCATTGTAATGACATCACACTGAGAGAGATTCCTATGTTAGAGAGCAGGCTGTTTTCCTTGCTGGGCACTGTGGTGTGTGTCTGTAATCCCAGCTGTTTGGGAGGCTGAGGCTGAAGGAGTGTTTGAGTCCAGAAGTTCTGGTCCCCATTGAGCTATGTTGATTGGGTGTCCACACTAAGTTCAGCATCAATATGGTGAATCTGGGGGAGCTCAGAGCTACCAGGTTGCTTAAAAAGAGGTGACCCGGCCCAGGTTGGAAACAGAGCAGGTCAAACCCCCTGTGCTTATCAGTAGTGGGATTGCACCCGTGAATAGCCAGTGTAGAGCAGCCTGGACAACAAAGCACAACACAGTTTCTTTATTATGTTGTTTTACTCATTAATTTTTATGATAATTTGATACCAGAGTGGTTAAAAATATTTATTATAATTTGTATATAGAGCAGCATGAACAACACAGCTCCATTGTATCATTACTGTAAGTTTTCTTGCGTTATATTATTGAGTATTTTTTTTCAGAACTTTCATTCTTAGATGATGTGCATCATTTTGTAAGTAAAAATAATGATGAACATTAAAGTTACCCATTTCCCACTGACTATATACAGTAACCCATTTGTTGCTAACTACACAGTTACTATTTAAATAAAGTTTTTTTATCATTTGCCCATGAACATAATACTGTTATTATATAATGTCCAGTATGATGAAATATAAATATTCTACTAGAATTCTGTAGGCTGGTCCCATACTCGCACATTTACCACTTTTATGGCTCCAGCTTCATGCACATGTCCCATCAGATCATCAAAATGATGACTTCTGCACAGAGTATTTAAGGAGACATGGGTGCTGTTTTTCTTGTGGGCATCAGTGACTTACCAACCAGTGAAATCATGTTAGTTAGGGATGTTTTGCATGTGATGTGGTTGGAGTGAGATATGTGGATGGGGATAGAGGCAATGATGTGAGGAGAGGGATAGAGGTGAGCGGAATAGCACAAAGCAAGAGTTAGATAGTGGAATAAGCTTTAAAAAATATATACCAGTAAAACTAATGGATGAGCGATTGTTGGTCACAGTGGCATGAGCAGTGCACATTTATATTTAGGCAGAGTATTCGCTCATAATGCAAAAGCCTATACAAAATCTAAATAAGCCATTGGCCATTAAAATATAAAGGATGTAGTTATAGTAATGGCCAGTAGATGGCATTGATAAGCTGTTTTTCTCATTGTAATGACATCACACTGAGAGAGATTCCTATGTTAGAGAGCAGGCTGTTTTCGTTGCCAGGCACTGTGGTGTGTGTCTGTAATCCCAGTTACTTGGGAGGCTGAGGTTGGAGGAGTGTTTGAGTCCAGGAGTTCTGGTCCCCATTGAGCTATGTTGATTGGGTGTCCACACTAAGTTCTGCATCAATATGGTGACTCTGGGGGAGCTCAGAGCTACCAGGTTGCTTAAAAAGAGGTGAACCGGCCCAGGTTGGAAACAGAGCAGGTCAAACCCCCTGTGCTTATCAGTAGTGGGATTGCACCTGTGAATAGCCAGTGTAGAACAGCCTGGACAACAAAGCACAACACAGTTTCTTTATTATGTTGTTTTACTCATTCATTTTTATGATAATTTGATACCAGAGTGGTTAAAAATATTTATTATAATTTGTATATAGAGCAGCATGAACAACACAGCTCCATTGTATCATTACTGTAAGTTTTCTTGTTTTATATTATTGAGTATTTTTTTTTTCAGAACTGTCATTCTTAGATGATGTGCATTATTTTGTAAGCAAAAATAATGATGAACATTAAAGTTACCCATTTCCCACTGACTATATACAGTAACCCATTTGTTGCTATCTACAGTTACTATTTAAATAAAGTTTTTTTATCATTTGCCCATGAACATAATACTGTTATTATATAATGTCCAGTATGATGAAATATAAATATTCTACTAGAATTCTGTAGGCTGGTCCCATACTCGCACATTTACCACTTTTATGGCTCCAGCTTCATGCACATGTCCCATCAGATCATCAAAATAATGACTTCTGCACAGAGTGTTTAAGGAGACATGGGTGCTGTTTTTCTTGTGGGCATCAGTGACTTACCAACCAGTGAAATCATGTTAGTTAGGGATGTTTTGCATGTGATCTGGTTGGAGTGAGATATGTGGATGGGGATAGAGGCAATGATGTGAGGAGAGGGATAGAGGTGAGCGGAATAGCACAAAGCAAGAGTTGGATAGTGGAATAAGCTTTAAAAAATATATACCAGTAAAACTAATGGATGAGCGATTGTGGGGCACAGTGGCATGAGCAGTGCACATTTATATTTAGGCAGAGTATTCGCTCATAATGCAAAAGGCTATACAAAATCTAAATAAGCCATTGGCCATTAAAATATAAAGGATGTAGTTATAGTAATGGCCAGTAGATGGCATTGATAAGCTGTTTTTCTCATTGTAATGACATCACACTGAGAGAGATTCCTATGTTAGAGAGCAGGCTGTTTTCATTGCCGGGCACTGTAGTGTGTGTCTGTAATCCCAGTTACTTGGGAGGCTGAGGCTGGAGGAGTGTTTGAGTCCAGGAGTTCTGGTCCCCATTGAGCTATGTTGATTGGGTGTCCACACTAAGTTCAGCATCAATATGGTGACTCTGGGGGAGCTCAGAGCTACCAGGTTGCTTAAAAAGAGGTGAACCGGCCCAGGTTGGAAACAGAGCAGGTCAAACCCCCTGTGCTTATCAGTAGTGGGATTGCACCTGTGAATAGCCAGTGTAGAGCAGCCTGGACAACAAAGCACAACACAATTTCTTTATTATGTTGTTTTACTCATTCATTTTTATGATAATTTGATACCAGAGTGGTTAAAAATATTTATTATAATTTGTATATAGAGCAGCATGAACAACACAGCTCCATTGTATCATTACTGTAAGTTTTCTTGTTTTATATTATTGAGTATTTTTTTTTTCAGAACTGTCATTCTTAGATGATGTGCATCATTTTGTAAGCAAAAATAATGATGAACATTAAAGTTACCCATTTCCCACTGACTATATACAGTAACCCATTTGTTGCTATCTACAGTTACTATTTAAATAAAGGTTTTTTATCATTTGCCCATGAACATAATACTGTTATTATATAATGTCCAGTATGATGAAATATAAATATTCTACTAGAATTCTGTAGGCTGGTCCCATACTCGCACATTTACCACTTTTATGGCTCCAGCTTCATGCACATGTCCCATCAGATCATCAAAATAATGACTTCTGCACAGAGTGTTTAAGGAGACATGGGTGCTGTTTTTCTTGTGGGCATCAGTGACTTACCAACCAGTGAAATCATGTTAGTTAGGGATGTTTTGCATGTGATGTGGTTGGAGTGAGATATGTGGATGGGGATAGAGGCAATGATGTGAGGAGAGGGATAGAGGTGAGCGGAATAGCACAAAGCAAGAGTTGGATAGTGGAATAAGCTTTAAAAAATATATACCAGTAAAACTAATGGATGAGCGATTGTGGGGCACAGTGGCATGAGCAGTGCACATTTATATTTAGGCAGAGTATTCGCTCATAATGCAAAAGGCTATACAAAATCTAAATAAGCCATTGGCCATTAAAATATAAAGGATGTAGTTATAGTAATGGCCAGTAGATGGCATTGATAAGCTGTTTTTCTCATTGTAATGACATCACACTGAGAGAGATTCCTATGTTAGAGAGCAGGCTGTTTTCCTTGCTGGGCACTGTGGTGTGTGTCTGTAATCCCAGTTACTTGGGAGGCTGAGGCTGGAGGAGTGTTTGAGTCCAGGAGTTCTGGTCCCCATTGAGCTATGTTGATTGGGTGTCCACACTAAGTTCAGCATCAATATGGTGACTCTGGGGGAGCTCAGAGCTACCAGGTTGCTTAAAAAGAGGTGAACCGGCCCAGGTTGGAAACAGAGCAGGTCAAACCCCCTGTGCTTATCAGTAGTGGGATTGTACCTGTGAATAGCCAGTGTAGAGCAGCCTGGACAACAAAGCACAACACAGTTTCTTTATTATGTTGTTTTACTCATTAATTTTTATGATAATTTGATACCAGAGTGGTTAAAAATATTTATTATAATTTGTATATAGAGCAGCATGAACAACACAGCTCCATTGTATCATTACTGTAAGTTTTCTTGCGTTATATTATTGAGTATTTTTTTTCAGAACTTTCATTCTTAGATAATGTGCATCATTTTGTAAGTAAAAATAATGATGAACATTAAAGTTACCCATTTCCCACTGACTATATACAGTAACCCATTTGTTGCTAACTACACAGTTACTATTTAAATAAAGTTTTTTTATCATTTGCCCATGAACATAATACTGTTATTATATAATGTCCAGTATGATGAAATATAAATATTCTACTCGAATTCTGTAGGCTGGTCCCATACTCGCACATTTACCACTTTTATGGCTCCAGCTTCATGCACATGTCCCATCAGATCATCAAAATGATGACTTCTGCACAGAGTATTTAAGGAGACATGGGTGCTGTTTTTCTTGTGGGCATCAGTGACTTACCAACCAGTGAAATCATGTTAGTTAGGGATGTTTTGCATGTGATGTGGTTGGAGTGAGATATGTGGATGGGGATAGAGGCAATGATGTGAGGAGAGGGATAGAGGTGAGCGGAATAGCACAAAGCAAGAGTTAGATAGTGGAATAAGCTTTAAAAAATATATACCAGTAAAACTAATGGATGAGCGATTGTTGGTCACAGTGGCATGAGCAGTGCACATTTATATTTAGGCAGAGTATTCGCTCATAATGCAAAAGCCTATACAAAATCTAAATAAGCCATTGGCCATTAAAATATAAAGGATGTAGTTATAGTAATGGCCAGTAGATGGCATTGATAAGCTGTTTTTCTCATTGTAATGACATCACACTGAGAGAGATTCCTATGTTAGAGAGCAGGCTGTTTTCGTTGCCAGGCACTGTGGTGTGTGTCTGTAATCCCAGTTACTTGGGAGGCTGAGGTTGGAGGAGTGTTTGAGTCCAGGAGTTCTGGTCCCCATTGAGCTATGTTGATTGGGTGTCCACACTAAGTTCTGCATCAATATGGTGACTCTGGGGGAGCTCAGAGCTACCAGGTTGCTTAAAAAGAGGTGAACCGGCCCAGGTTGGAAACAGAGCAGGTCAAACCCCCTGTGCTTATCAGTAGTGGGATTGCACCTGTGAATAGCCAGTGTAGAGCAGCCTGGACAACAAAGCACAACACAGTTTCTTTATTATGTTGTTTTACTCATTCATTTTTATGATAATTTGATACCAGAGTGGTTAAAAATATTTATTATAATTTGTATATAGAGCAGCATGAACAACACAGCTCCATTGTATCATTACTGTAAGTTTTCTTGTTTTATATTATTGAGTATTTTTTTTTTCAGAACTGTCATTCTTAGATGATGTGCATCATTTTGTAAGCAAAAATAATGATGAACATTAAAGTTACCCATTTCCCACTGACTATATACAGTAACCCATTTGTTGCTATCTACAGTTACTATTTAAATAAAGGTTTTTTATCATTTGCCCATGAACATAATACTGTTATTATATAATGTCCAGTATGATGAAATATAAATATTCTACTAGAATTCTGTAGGCTGGTCCCATACTCGCACATTTACCACTTTTATGGCTCCAGCTTCATGCACATGTCCCATCAGATCATCAAAATAATGACTTCTGCACAGAGTGTTTAAGGAGACATGGGTGCTGTTTTTCTTGTGGGCATCAGTGACTTACCACCCAGTGAAATCATGTTAGTTAGGGATGTTTTGCATGTGATGTGGTTGGAGTGAGATATGTGGATGGGGATAGAGGCAATGATGTGAGGAGAGGGATAGAGGTGAGCGGAATAGCACAAAGCAAGAGTTGGATAGTGGAATAAGCTTTAAAAAATATATACCAGTAAAACTAATGGATGAGCGATTGTGGGGCACAGTGGCATGAGCAGTGCACATTTATATTTAGGCAGAGTATTCGCTCATAATGCAAAAGGCTATACAAAATCTAAATAAGCCATTGGCCATTAAAATATAAAGGATGTAGTTATAGTAATGGCCAGTAGATGGCATTGATAAGCTGTTTTTCTCATTGTAATGACATCACACTGAGAGAGATTCCTATGTTAGAGAGCAGGCTGTTTTCCTTGCTGGGCACTGTGGTGTGTGTCTGTAATCCCAGCTGTTTGGGAGGCTGAGGCTGAAGGAGTGTTTGAGTCCAGGAGTTCTGGTCCCCATTGAGCTATGTTGATTGGGTGTCCACACTAAGTTCAGCATCAATATGGTGAATCTGGGGGAGCTCAGAGCTACCAGGTTGCTTAAAAAGAGGTGACCCGGCCCAGGTTGGAACAGAGCAGGTCAAACCCCCTGTGCTTATCAGTAGTGGGATTGCACCCGTGAATAGCCAGTGTAGAGCAGCCTGGACAACAAAGCACAACACAGTTTCTTTATTATGTTGTTTTACTCATTAATTTTTATGATAATTTGATACCAGAGTGGTTAAAAATATTTATTATAATTTGTATATAGAGCAGCATGAACAACACAGCTCCATTGTATCATTACTGTAAGTTTTCTTGTGTTATATTATTGAGTATTTTTTTTTTCAGAACTTTCATTCTTAGATGATGTGCATCATTTTGTAAGCAAAAATAATGATGAACATTAAAGTTACCCATTTCCCACTGACTATATACAGTAACCCATTTGTTGCTAACTACACAGTTACTATTTAAATAAAGTTTTTTTATCATTTGCCCATGAACATAATACTGTTATTATATAATGTCCAGTATGATGAAATATAAATATTCTACTAGAATTCTGTAGGCTGGTCTCATACTCGCACATTTACCACTTTTATGGCTCCAGCTTCATGCACATGTCCCATCAGATCATCAAAATAATGACTTCTGCACAGAGTATTTAAGGAGACATGGGTGCTGTTTTTCTTGTGGGCATCAGTGACTTACCAACCAGTGAAATCATGTTAGTTAGGGATGTTTTGCATGTGATGTGGTTGGAGTGAGATATGTGGATGGGGATAGAGGCAATGATGTGAGGAGAGGGATAGAGGTGAGCGGAATAGCACAAAGCAAGAGTTAGATAGTGGAATAAGCTTTAAAAAATATATACCAGTAAAACTAATGGATGAGCGATTGTTGGTCACAGTGGCATGAGCAGTGCACATTTATATTTAGGCAGAGTATTCGCTCATAATGCAAAAGGCTATACAAAATCTAAATAAGCCATTGGCCATTAAAATATAAAGGATGTAGTTATAGTAATGGCCAGTAGATGGCATTGATAAGCTGTTTTTCTCATTGTAATGACATCACACTGAGAGAGATTCCTATGTTAGAGAGCAGGCTGTTTTCGTTGCCAGGCACTGTGGTGTGTGTCTGTAATCCCAGTTACTTGGGAGGCTGAGGTTGGAGGAGTGTTTGAGTCCAGGAGTTCTGGTCCCCATTGAGCTATGTTGATTGGGTGTCCACACTAAGTTCTGCATCAATATGGTGACTCTGGGGGAGCTCAGAGCTACCAGGTTGCTTAAAAAGAGGTGAACCGGCCCAGGTTGAAAACAGAGCAGGTCAAACCCCCTGTGCTTATCAGTAGTGGGATTACACCTGTGAATAGCCAGTGTAGAACAGCCTGGACAACACAACACAGTTTCTTTATTATGTTGTTTTACTCATTCATTTTTGATAATTTGATACCAGAGTGGTTAAAAATATTTATTATAATTTGTATATAGAGCAGCATGAACAACACAGCTCCATTGTATCATTACTGTAAGTTTTCTTGTTTTATATTATTGAGTATTTTTTTTTTCAGAACTGTCATTCTTAGATGATGTGCATTATTTTGTAAGCAAAAATAATGATGAACATTAAAGTTACCCATTTCCCACTGACTATATACAGTAACCCATTTGTTGCTATCTACAGTTACTATTTAAATAAAGTTTTTTTATCATTTGCCCATGAACATAATACTGTTATTATATAATGTCCAGTATGATGAAATATAAATATTCTACTAGAATTCTGTAGGCTGGTCCCATACTCGCACATTTACCACTTTTATGGCTCCAGCTTCATGCACATGTCCCATCAGATCATCAAAATAATGACTTCTGCACAGAGTGTTTAAGGAGACATGGGTGCTGTTTTTCTTGTGGGCATCAGTGACTTACCAACCAGTGAAATCATGTTAGTTAGGGATGTTTTGCATGTGATGTGGTTGGAGTGAGATATGTGGATGGGGATAGAGGCAATGATGTGAGGAGAGGGATAGAGGTGAGCGGAATAGCACAAAGCAAGAGTTGGATAGTGGAATAAGCTTTAAAAAATATATACCAGTAAAACTAATGGATGAGCGATTGTGGGGCACAGTGGCATGAGCGGTGCACATTTATATTTAGGCAGAGTATTCGCTCATAATGCAAAAGGCTATACAAAATCTAAATAAGCCATTGGCCATTAAAATATAAAGGATGTAGTTATAGTAATGGCCAGTAGATGGCATTGATAAGCTGTTTTTCTCATTGTAATGACATCACACTGAGAGAGATTCCTATGTTAGAGAGCAGGCTGTTTTCATTGCCGGGCACTGTAGTGTGTGTCTGTAATCCCAGTTACTTGGGAGGCTGAGGCTGGAGGAGTGTTTGAGTCCAGGAGTTCTGGTCCCCATTGAGCTATGTTGATTGGGTGTCCACACTAAGTTCAGCATCAATATGGTGACTCTGGGTGAGCTCAGAGCTACCAGGTTGCTTAAAAAGAGGTGAACCGGCCCAGGTTGGAAACAGAGCAGGTCAAACCCCCTGTGCTTATCAGTAGTGGGATTGCACCTGTGAATAGCCAGTGTAGAGCAGCCTGGACAACAAAGCACAACACAGTTTCTTTATTATGTTGTTTTACTCATTCATTTTTATGATAATTTGATACCAGAGTGGTTAAAAATATTTATTATAATTTGTATATAGAGCAGCATGAACAACACAGCTCCATTGTATCATTACTGTAAGTTTTCTTGTTTTATATTATTGAGTATTTTTTTTTTCAGAACTGTCATTCTTAGATGATGTGCATCATTTTGTAAGCAAAAATAATGATGAACATTAAAGTTACCCATTTCCCACTGACTATATACAGTAACCCATTTGTTGCTATCTACAGTTACTATTTAAATAAAGGTTTTTTATCATTTGCCCATGAACATAATACTGTTATTATATAATGTCCAGTATGATGAAATATAAATATTCTACTAGAATTCTGTAGGCTGGTCCCATACTCGCACATTTACCACTTTTATGGCTCCAGCTTCATGCACATGTCCCATCAGATCATCAAAATAATGACTTCTGCACAGAGTGTTTAAGGAGACATGGGTGCTGTTTTTCTTGTGGGCATCAGTGACTTACCAACCAGTGAAATCATGTTAGTTAGGGATGTTTTGCATGTGATGTGGTTGGAGTGAGATATGTGGATGGGGATAGAGGCAATGATGTGAGGAGAGGGATAGAGGTGAGCGGAATAGCACAAAGCAAGAGTTGGATAGTGGAATAAGCTTTAAAAATTATATACCAGTAAAACTAATGGATGAGCGATTGTGGGGCACAGTGGCATGAGCAGTGCACATTTATATTTAGGCAGAGTATTCGCTCATAATGCAAAAGGCTATACAAAATCTAAATAAGCCATTGGCCATTAAAATATAAAGGATGTAGTTATAGTAATGGCCAGTAGATGGCATTGATAAGCTGTTTTTCTCATTGTAATGACATCACACTGAGAGAGATTCCTATGTTAGAGAGCAGGCTGTTTTCGTTGTCGGGCACTGTAGTGTGTGTCTGTAATCCCAGTTACTTGGGAGGCTGAGGCTGGAGGAGTGTTTGAGTCCAGGAGTTCTGGTCCCCTTTGAGCTATGTTGATTGGGTGTCCACACTAAGTTCAGCATCAATATGGTGACTCTGGGGGAGCTCAGAGCTACCAGGTTGCTTAAAAAGAGGTGAACCGGCCCAGGTTGGAAACAGAGCAGGTCAAACCCCCTGTGCTTATCAGTAGTGGGATTGCACCTGTGAATAGCCAGTGTAGAGCAGCCTGGACAACAAAGCACAACACAGTTTCTTTATTATGTTGCTTTACTCATTAATTTTTATGATAATTTGAAACCAGCGTGGTAAAAAATATTTATTATAATTTGTATATAGAGCAACATGAACAACACAGCTCCAGTGTATCATTACTGTAAGTTTTCTTGTGTTATATTATTGAGTATTTTTTTTTTCAGAACTGTCATTCTTAGATGATGTGCATCATTTTGTAAGCAAAAATAATGATGAACATTAGATACCCATTTCCCACTGACTATATACAGTAACCCATTTGTTGCTATCTACAGTTACTATTTAAATAAAGGTTTTTTATCATTTGCCCATGAACATAATACTGTTATTATATAATGTCCAGTATGATGAAATATAAATATTCTACTAGAATTCTTTAGGCTGGTCCCATACTCGCACATTTACCACTTTTATGGCTCCAGCTTCATGCACATGTCCCATCAGATCATCAAAATAATGACTTCTGCACAGAGTGTTTAAGGAGACATGGGTGCTGTTTTTCTTGTGGGCATCAGTGACTTACCAACCAGTGAAATCATGTTAGTTAGGGATGTTTTGCATGTGATGTGGTTGGAGTGAGATATGTGGATGGGGATAGAGGCAATGATGTGAGGAGAGGGATAGAGGTGAGCGGAATAGCACAAAGCAAGAGTTGGATAGTGGAATAAGCTTTAAAAAATATATACCAGTAAAACTAATGGATGAGCGATTGTGGGGCACAGTGGCATGAGCAGTGCACATTTATATTTAGGCAGAGTATTCGCTCATAATGCAAAAGGCTATACAAAATCTAAATAAGCCATTGGCCATTAAAATATAAAGGATGTAGTTATAGTAATGGCCAGTAGATGGCATTGATAAGCTGTTTTTCTCATTGTAATGACATCACACTGAGAGAGATTCCTATGTTAGAGAGCAGGCTGTTTTCGTTGCCGGGCACTGTAGTGTGTGTCTGTAATCCCAGTTACTTGGGAGGCTGAGGCTAGAGGAGTGTTTGAGTCCAGGAGTTCTGGTCCCCATTGAGCTATGTTGATTGGGTGTCCACACTAAGTTCAGCATCAATATGGTGACTCTGGGGGAGCTCAGAGCTACCAGGTTGCTTAAAAAGAGGTGAACCGGCCCAGGTTGGAAACAGAGCAGGTCAAACCCCCTGTGCTTATCAGTAGTGGGATTGCACCTGTGAATAGCCAGTGTAGAGCAGCCTGGACAACAAAGCACAACACAGTTTCTTTATTATGTTGTTTTACTCATTCATTTTTATGATAATTTGATACCAGAGTGGTTAAAAATATTTATTATAATTTGTATATAGAGCAGCATGAACAACACAGCTCCATTGTATCATTACTGTAAGTTTTCTTGTTTTATATTATTGAGTATTTTTTTTTTCAGAACTGTCATTCTTAGATGATGTGCATCATTTTGTAAGCAAAAATAATGATGAACATTAAAGTTACCCATTTCCCACTGACTATATACAGTAACCCATTTGTTGCTAACTACACAGTTACTATTTAAATAAAGTTTTTTTATCATTTGCCCATGAACATAATACTGTTATTATATAATGTCCAGTATGATGAAATATAAATATTCTACTAGAATTCTGTAGGCTGGTCCCATACTCGCACATTTACCACTTTTATGGCTCCAGCTTCATGCACATGTCCCATCAGATCATCAAAATAATGACCTCTGCACAGAGTGTTTAAGGAGACATGGGTGCTGTTTTTCTTGTGGGCATCAGTGACTTACCAACCAGTGAAATCATGTTAGTTAGGGATGTTTTGCATGTGATGTGGTTGGAGTGAGATATGTGGATGGGGATAGAGGCAATGATGTGAGGAGAGGGATAGAGGTGAGCGGAATAGCACAAAGCAAGAGTTGGATAGTGGAATAAGCTTTAAAAAATATATACCAGTAAAACTAATGGATGAGCGATTGTGGGGCACAGTGGCATGAGCAGTGCACATTTATATTTAGGCAGAGTATTCGCCTCTAATGCTAAAGGCTATACAAAATCTAAATAAGCCATTGGCCATTAAAATATAAAGGATGTAGTTATAGTAATGGCCAGTAGATGGCATTGATAAGCTGTTTTTCTCATTGTAATGACATCACACTGAGAGAGATTCCTATGTTAGAGAGCAGGCTGTTTTCCTTGCTGGGCACTGTGGTGTGTGTCTGTAATCCCAGCTACTTGGGAGGTTAAGGGTGGAGGAGTGTTTGAGTCCAGGAATTCTGGTCCCCATTGAGCTATGTTGATAGGGTGTCCACACTAAGTTCAGCATCAATATGGTGACTCTGGGGGGGCTCAGAGCTACCAGGTTGCTTAAAAAGAGGTGAACCGGTCCAGGTTGGAAACAGAGCAGGTCAAACCCCCTGTGCTTATCAGTAGAGGGATTGTACCTGTGAATAGCCAGTGTAGAGCAGCCTGGACAACAAAGCACAACACAGTTTCTTTATTATGTTGTTTTACTCATTCATTTTTATGATAATTTGATACCAGAGTGGTTAAAAATATTCATTATAATTTGTATATAGAGCAGCATGAACAACACAGCTCCATTGTATCATTACTGTAAGTTTTCTTGTTTTATATGATTGAGTATTTTTTGTTTCAGAACTGTCATTCTTAGATGATGTGCATCATTTTGTAAGCAAAAATAATGATGAACATTAAAGTTACCCATTTCCCACTGACTATATACAGTAACCCATTTGTTACTATCTACAGTTACTATTTAAATAAAGGTTTTTTATCATTTGCCCATGAACATAATACTGTTATTATATAATGTCCAGTATGATGAAATATAAATATTCTACTAGAATTCTTTAGGCTGGTCCCATACTCGCACATTTACCACTTTTATGGCTCCAGCTTCAAGCACATGTCCCATCAGATCATCAAAATAATGACTTCTGCACAGAGTATTTAAGGAGACATGGGTGCTGTTCTTCTTGTGGGCATCAGTAAAATGCCAATCAGTGAAATCATGTTAGTTAGGGATGTTTTGCATGTGATGTGGGTGGAGTGGGATATGTGGATGGGGATAGAGGCAATGATGTGAGGAGAGGGATAGAGGTGAGCGGAATAGCCCAAAGCAAGAGTTAGATAGTGGAATAAGCTTTAAAAAATATATACCAGTAAAACTAATGGATGAGCGATTGTGGGGCACAGTGGCATGAGCAGTGCACATTTATATTTAGGCAGAGTATTCGCTCATAATGCTAAAGGCTATACAAAATCTAAATAAGCCATTGGCCATTAAAATATAAAGGATGTAGTTATAGTAATGGCCAGTAGATGGCACTGTTAAGCTGTTTTTCTCATTGTAATGACATCTCACTGAGAGAGATTCCTATGTTAGAGAGCAGGCTGTTTTCCTTGCTGGGCACTGTGGTGTGTGTCTGTAATCCCAGCTACTTGGGAGGTTAAGGGTGGAGGAGTGTTTGAGTCCAGGAATTCTGGTCCCCATTGAGCTATGTTGATAGGGTGTCCACACTAAGTTCAGCATCAATATGGTGACTCTGGGGGGGCTCAGAGCTACCAGGTTGCTTAAAAAGAGGTGAACCGGTCCAGGTTGGAAACAGAGCAGGTCAAACCCCCTGTGCTTATCAGTAGTGGGATTGCACCTGTGAATAGCCAGTGTAGAGCAACCTGGACAACAAAGCACAACACAGTTTCTTTATTATGTTGCTTTACTCATTAATTTTTATGATAATTTGATACCAGCGTGGTAAAAAATATTTATTATAATTTGTATATAGAGCAACATGAACAACACAGCTCCAGTGTATCATTACTGTAAGTTTTCTTGTGTTATATTATTGAGTATTTTTTTTTTTCAGAACTGTCATTCTTAGATGATGTGCATCATTTTGTAAGCAAAAATAATGATGAACATTAGATACCCATTTCCCACTGACTATATACAGTAACCCATTTGTTGCTAACTACACAGTTACTTTTTAAATAAAGTTTTTTTTATCATTTTCCCTTGAACATAATACTGTTATTATATAATGTCCAGTATGATGAAATATAAATATTCTACTAGAATTCTGTAGGCTGGTCCCATACTCGCACATTTACAACTTTTATGGCTCCAGCTTCATGCACATGTCCCATCAGATCATCAAAATAATGACTTCTGCACAGAGTATTTAAGGAGACATGGGTGCTGTTCTTCTTGTGGGCATCAGTGACTTACCAACCAGTGAAATCATGTTAGTTAGGGATGTTTTGCATGTGAAGTGGTTGGAGTGAGATATGTGGATGGGGATAGAGGCAATGATGTGAGGAGAGGGATAGAGGTGAGCGGAATAGCACAAAGCAAGAGTTAGATAGTGGAATAAGCTTTAAAAAATATATACCAGTAAAACTAATGGATGAGCGATTGTGGGGCACAGTGGCATGAGCAGTGCACATTTATATTTAGGCAGAGTATTCGCTCATAATGCTAAAGGCTATACAAAATCTAAATAAGCCATTGGCCATTAAAATATAAAGGATGTAGTTATAGTAATGGCTAGTAGATGGCATTGATAAGCTGTTTTTCTCATTGTAATGACATCACACTGAGAGAGATTCCTATGTTAGAGAGCAGGCGGTTTTTGTTGCCGGGCACTGTGGTGTGTGTCTGTAATCCCAGTTACTTGGGAGGCTGAGGCTGGAGGAGTGTTTGAGTCCAGGAGTTCTGGTCCCCATTGAGCTATGTTGATTGGGTGTCCACACTAAGTTCAGCATCAATATGGTGACTCTGGAGGAGCTCAGAGCTACCAGGTTGCTTAAAAAGAGGTGAACCAGCCCAGGTTGGAAACAGAGCAGGTCAAACCCCCTGTGCTTATCAGTAGTGGGATTGTACCTGTGAATAGCCAGTGTAGAGCAGCCTGGACAACAAAGCACAACACAGTTTCTTTATTATGTTGTTTTACTCATTCATTTTTATGATAATTTGATACCAGAGTGGTTAAAAATATTCATTATAATTTTTATATAGAGCAGCATGAACAACACAGCTCCATTGTATCATTACTGTAAGTTTTCTTGTTTTATATTATTGAGTATTTTTTTTATCAGAACTGTCATTCTTAGATGATGTGCATCATTTTGTAATCAAAAATAATGATGAACATTAAAGTTACCCATTTCCCACTGACTATATACAGTAACCCATTTATTGCTAACTACACAGTTACTATTTAAATAAAGCTTTTTTATCATTTGCCCATGAACATAATACTGTTATTATATAATGTCCAGTATGATGAAATATAAATATTCTACTAGAATTCTGTAGGCTGGTCCCATACTCGCACATTTACGACTTTTATGGCTCCAGCTTCATGCACATGTCCCATCAGATCATCAAAATAATGAATTCTGCACAGAGTGTTTAAGGAGACATAGGTGCTGTTCTGGTGGGCATCAGTGACTTGCCAACCAGTGAAATCATGTTAGTTAGGGATGTTTTGCATGTGATGTGGGTGGAGTGAGATATGTGGATGGGGATAGAGGCAATGATGTGAGGAGAGGGATACAGGTAAGCGGAATACCACAAAGCAAGAGTTAGAAAGTGGAACAAGCTTTAAAAATATTTACCTGTAAAACTAATGGATGAGCAATTGTGGGGCACAGTGGCATGAGCAGTGCACATTTATATTTAGGCAGAGTATTCGCTCTTAATGCTAAAGGCTATACAAAATCTAAATAAGCCATTGGCCATTAAAATATAAAGGATGTAGTTATAGTAATGGCCAGTAGATGGCATTGATAAGCTGTTTTTCTCATTGTAATGAAATCACACTGAGAGAGATTCCTATGTTAGAGAGCAGGCTGTTTTCCTTGCTGGGCACTGTGGTGTGTGTCTGTAATCCCAGCTACTTGGGAGGCTGAGGCTGAAGGAGTGTTTGAGTCCAGGAGTTCTGGTCCCCATTGAGCTATGTTGATTGGGTGTCCACACTAAGTTCAGCATCAATATGGTGATTCTGGGGGAGCTCAGCGCTACCCGGTTGCTTAAAAAGAGGTGACCCAGCCCAGGTTGGAAACAGAGCAGGTCAAACCCCCTGTGCTTATCAGTAGTGGGATTGCACCTGTGAATAGCCAGTGTAGAGCAGCCTGGACAACAAAGCACAACACAGTTTCTTTATTATGTTGTTTTACTCATTAATTTTTATGATAATTTGATACCAGAGTGGTAAAAAATATTTATTATAATTTGTATATAGAGCAGCATGAACAACACAGCTCCATTGTATCATTACTGTAAGTTTTCTTGTGTTATATTATTGAGTATTTTTTTTTTCAGAACTGTCATTCTTAGATGATGTGCATCATTTTGTAAGCAAAAATAATGATGAACATTAAAGTTACCCATTTCCCACTGACTATATACAGTAACCCATTTGTTGCTAACTACACAGTTACTATTTAAATAAAGTTTTTTTATCATTTGCCCATGAACATAATACTGTTATTATATAATGTCCAGTATGATGAAATATAAATATTCTACTAGAATTCTTTAGGCTGGTCCCATACTCGCACATTTACCACTTTTATGGCTCCAGCTTCATGCACATGTCCCATCAGATCATCAAAATAATGACTTCTGCACAGAGTATTTAAGGAGACATGGGTGCTGTTCTTCTTGTGGGCATCAGTGACTTGCCAACCAGTGAAATCATGTTAGTTAGGGATGTTTTGCATGTGATGTGGGTGGAGTGAGATATGTGGATGGGGATAGAGGCAATGATGTGAGGAGAGGGATAGAGGTGAGCGGAATAGCACAAAGCAAGAGTTTGATAGTGGAGCAAGCTTTAAAAAATATATACCAGTAAAACTAATGGATGAGCAATTGTGGGGCACAGTGGCATGAGCAGTGCACATTTATATTTAGGCAGAGTATTCGCTCATAATGCTAAAGGCTATAGAAAATCTAAATAAGCCATTGGCCATTAAAATATAAAGGATGTAGTTATAGTAATGGCCAGTAGATGGCACTGTTAAGCTGTTTTTCTCATTGTAATGACATCACACTGAGATAGATTCCTATGTTAGAGAGCAGGCTGTTTTTCTTGTGGGCACTATGGTGTGTGTCTGTAATCCCAGTTACTTGGGAGGTTAAGGGTGGAGGAGTGTTTGAGTCCAGGAGTTCTGGTCCGCATTGAGCTATGTTGATTGGGTGTCCACACTAAGTTCAACATCAATATGGTGACTCTGGGGGAGCTCAGACCTACCAGGTTGCTTAAAAAGAGGTGAACCGGCCCAGGTTGGAAACAGAGCAGGTCAAACCCCCTGTGCTTATCAGTAGTGGGATTGCACCTGTGAATAGCCAGTGTAGAACAGCCTGGACAACAAAGCACAACACAGTTTCTTTATTATGTTGTTTTACTCATTAATTGTTATGATAATTTGATACCAGAGTGGTAAAAAATATTTATTATAATTTGTATATAGAGCAGCATGAACAACACAGCTCCATTGCATCATTACTGTAAGTTTTCTTGTTTTATATTATTGAGTATTTTTTTTTTCAGAACTGTCATTCTTAGATGATGTGCATCATTTTGTAAGCAAAAATAATGATGAACATTAAAGTTACCCATTTCCCTCTGACTATATACAGTAACCCATTTGTTGCTAACTACACAGTTACTATTTAAATAAAGTTTTTTTTTCATTTGCCCATGAACATAATACTGTTTTTATATAATGTCCAGTATGATGAAATATAAATATTCTTCTAGAATTCTGTAGGCTGGTCCCAAACTCGCACATTTACCACTTTTATGGCTCCAGCTTCATGCACATGTCCCATCAGATCATCAAAATAATGACTTCTGCACAGAGTATTTAAGGAGACATGGGTGCTGTTCTTCTTGTGGGCATCAGTAACTTGTCAACCAGTGAAATCATGTTAGTTAGGGATGTTTTGCATGTGATGTGGGTGGAGTGAGATATGTGGATGGGGATAGAGGCAATGATGTGAGGAGAGGGATAGAGTTGAGCGGAATAGCACAAAGCAAGAGTTAGATAGTGGAATAAGCTTTAAAAAATAAATACCAGTAAAACTAATGGATGAGCGATTGTGGGGCACAGTGGCATGAGCAGTGCACATTTATATTTAGGCAGAGTATTTGCTCATAATGCTAAAGGCTATACAAAATCTAAATAAGCCATTGGCCTTTAAAATATAAAGGATGTAGTTATAGTAATGGCCAGTAGATGGCATTGATAAGCTGTTTTTCTCATTGTAATGACATCACACTGAGAGAGATTCCTATGTTAGGGAGCAGGCTGTTTTCCTTGCTGGGCACTGTGGTGTGTGTCTGTGATCCCAGCTACTTGGGAGGTTGAGGCTGGAGGAGTGTTTGAGTCCAGGAGTTCTGGTCCCCATTGAGCTATGTTGATTGGGTGTCCACACTAAATTCAGCATCAATATGGTGACTCTGGGGGAGCTCAGAGCTACCAGGTTGCTTAAAAAGAGGTGACCCGGCCCAGGTTGGAAACAGAGCAGGTCAAACCCCCCTGTGCTTATCAGTAGTGGGATTGCACCTGTGAATAGCCAGTGTAGAGCAGCCTGGACAACAAAGCACAACACAGTTTCTTTATTATGTTGTTTTACTCATTAATTTTTATTGTAATTTGATACCAGAGTGGTTAAAAATATTTATTATAATTTGTATATAGAGCAGCATGAACAACACAGCTCCATTGTATCATTACTGTAAGTTTTCTTGTGTTATATTATTGAGTATTTTTTTTTCAGAACTGTCATTCTTAGAAGATGTGCATCATTTTGTAAGCAAAACTAATGATGAACATTAAAGTTACCCATTTCCCACTGACTATATACAGTAACCCATTTGTTGCTAACTACACAGTTACTATTTAAATAAAGTTTTTTTATCATTTGCCCATGAACATAATACTGTTATTATATAATGTCCAGTATGATGAAATATAAATATTCTACTAGAATTCTTTAGGCTGGTCCCATACTCGCACATTTACCACTTTTATGGCTCCAGCTTCATGCACATGTCCCATCAGATCATCAAAATAATTACTTCTGCACAGAGTATTTAAGGAGACATGGGTGCTGTTCTTCTTGTGGGCATCAGTGACTTGCCAACCAGTGAAATCATGTTAGTTAGGGATGTTTTGCATGTGATGTGGGTGGAGTGAGATATGTGGATGGGGATAGAGGCAATGATGTGAGGAGAGGGATAGAGGTGAGCGGAATAGCACAAAGCAAGAGTTTGATAGTGGAGCAAGCTTTAAAAAATATATACCAGTAAAACTAATGGATGAGCAATTGTGGGGCACAGTGGCATGAGCAGTGCACATTTATATTTAGGCAGAGTATTCGCTCATAATACTAAAGGCTATAGAAAATCTAAATAAGCCATTGGCCATTAAAATATAAAGGATGTAGTTATAGTAATGGCCAGTAGATGGCACTGATAAGCTGTTTTTCTCATTGCAATGACATCACACTGAGATAGATTCCTATGTTAGAGAGCAGGCTGTTTTCCTTGCCGGGCACTATGGTGTGTGTCTGTAATCCCAGTTACTTGGGAGGCTGAGGCTGGAGGAGTGTTTGAGTCCAGGAGTTCTGGTCCCCATTAAGCTATGTTGATTGGGTGTCCACACTAAGTTCAGCATCAATATGAAGACTCTGGGGGAGCTCAGAGCTACCAGGTTGCTTAAAAAGAGATGAACCGGCCCAGGTTGGAAACAGAGCAGGTCAAACCCCCTGTGCTTATCAGTAGTGGGATTGCACCTGTGAATAGCCAGTGTAGAGCAACCTGGACAACAAAGCACAACACAGTTTCTTTATTATGTTGTTTTACTCATTAATTTTTATGATAATTTGATACCAGAGTGGTTAAAAATATTTATTATAATTTGTATATAGAGCAGCATGAACAACACAGCTCCATTGTATCATTACTGTAAGTTTTCTTGTGTTATATTATTGAGTATTTTTTTTTTCAGAACTGTCATTCTTAGATGATGTGCATCATTTTGTAAGCAAAAATAATGATGAACATTAAAGTTACCCATTTCCCACTGACTATATACAGTAACCCATTTGTTGCTAACTACACAGTTACTATTTAAATAAAGTTTTTTTTTCATTTGCCCATGAACATAATACTGTTATTATATAATGTCCAGTATGATGAAATATAAATATTCTTCTAGAATTCTGTAGGCTGGTCCCAAACTCGCACATTTACCACTTTTATGGCTCCAGCTTCATGCACATGTCCCATCAGATCATCAAAATAATGACTTCTGCACAGAGTATTTAAGGAGACATGGGTGCTGTTCTTCTTGTGGGCATCAGTAACTTGCCAACCAGTGAAATCATGTTAGTTAGGGATGTTTTGCATGTGATGTGGGTGAAGTGAGATATGTGGATGGGGATAGAGGCAATGATGTGAGGAGAGGGATACAGGTAAGCGGAATACCACAAAGCAAGAGTTAGAAAGTGGAACAAGCTTTAAAAATATTTACCTGTAAAACTAACGGATGAGCAATTGTGGGGCACAGTGGCATGAGCAGTGCACATTTATATTTAGGCAGAGTATTCGCTGATAATGCTAAAGGCTATACAAAATCTAAATAAGCCATTGGCCATTAAAATATAAAGGATGTAGTTATAGTAATGGCCAGTAGATGGCATTGATAAGCTGTTTTTCTCATTGTAATGACATCACACTGAGAGAGATTCCTATGTTAGAGGGCAGGCTGTTTTCCTTGCTGGGCACTGTGGTGTGTGTCTGTAATCCCAGCTACTTGGGAGGCTGAGGCTGAAGAAGTGTTTGAGTCCAGGAGTTCTGGTCCCCATTGAGCTATGTTGATTGGATGTCCACACTAAGTTCAGCATCAATATGGTGACTCTGGGGGAGCTCAGAGCTACCTACCAGGTTGCTTAAAAAGAGGTGACCCGGCCCAGGTTGGAAACAGAGCAGGTCAAACCCCCCTGTGCTTATCAGTAGTGGGATTGCACCTGTGAATAGCCAGTGTAGAGCAGCCTGGACAACAAAGCACAACACAGTTTCTTTAATATGTTGTTTTACTCATTAATTTTTATGATAATTTGATACCAGAGTGGTTAAAAATATTTATTATAATTTGTATATAGAGCAGCATGAACAACACAGCTCCATTGTATCATTACTGTAAGTTTTCTAGTGTTATATTATTGAGTATTTTTTTTTTCAGAACTGTCATTCTTAGAAGATGTGCATCATTTTGTAAGCAAAACTAATGATGAACATTAAAGTTACCCATTTCCCACTGACTATATACAGTAACCCATTTGTTGCTAACTACACAGTTACTATTTAAATAAAGTTTTTTTATCATTTGCCCATGAACATAATACTGTTATTATATAATGTCCAGTATGATGAAATATAAATATTCTACTAGAATTCTTTAGGCTGGTCCCATACTCGCACATTTACCACTTTTATGGCTCCAGCTTCATGCACATGTCCCATCAGATCATCAAAATAATGACTTCTGCACAGAGTATTTAAGGAGACATGGGTGCTGTTCTTCTTGTGGGCATCAGTGACTTGCCAACCAGTGAAATCATGTTAGTTAGGGATGTTTTGCATGTGATGTGGGTGGAGTGAGATATGTGGATGGGGATAGAGGCAATGATGTGAGGAGAGGGATAGAGGTGAGCGGAATAGCACAAAGCAAGAGTTTGATAGTGGAGCAAGCTTTAAAAAATATATACCAGTAAAACTAATGGATGAGCAATTGTGGGGCACAGTGGCATGAGCAGTGCACATTTATATTTAGGCAGAGTATTCGCTCATAATGCTAAAGGCTATAGAAAATCTAAATAAGCCATTGGCCATTAAAATATAAAGGATGTAGTTATAGTAATGGCCAGTAGATGGCACTGATAAGCTGTTTTTCTCATTGCAATGACATCACACTGAGATAGATTCCTATGTTAGAGAGCAGGCTGTTTTTCTTGTAGGGCACTATGGTGTGTGTCTGTAATCCCAGTTACTTGGGAGGTTAAGGGTGGAGGAGTGTTTGAGTCCAGGAGTTCTGGTCCCTATTGAGCTATGTTGATTGGGTGTTCACACTACGTTCAGCATCAATATGGTGACTCTGGGGGGGCTCAGACCTACCAGGTTGCTTAAAAAGAGGTGAACCGGTCCAGGTTGGAAACAGAGCAGGTCAAACCCCCTGTGCTTATCAGTAGTGGGATTGCACCTGTGAATAGCCAGTGTAAAGCAACCTGGACAACAAAGCACAACACAGTTTCTTTATTATGTTGTTTTACTCATTAATTTTTATGATAATTTGATACCAGCGTGGTAAAAAATATTTATTATAATTTGTATATAGAGCAACATGAACAACACAGCTCCATTGTATCATTACTGTAAGTTTTCTTGTTTTATATTATTGAGTATTTTTTTTTTCAGAACTGTCATTCTTAGATGATGTGCATCATTTTGTAAGCAAAAATAATGATGAACATTAGTTACCCATTTCCCACTGACTATATACAGTAACCCATTTGTTGCTAACTACACAGTTACTATTTAAATAAAGTTTTTTTATCATTTTCCCATGAACATAATACTGTTATTATATAATGTCCAGTATGATGAAATATAAATATTCTACTAGAATTCTGTAGGCTGGTCCCATACTCGCACATTTACCACTTTTATGGCTCCAGCTTCATGCACATGTCCCATCAGATCATCAAAATAATGACTTCTGCACAGAGTATTTAAGGTGACATGGGTGCTGTTTTTCTTGTGGGCATCAGTGATTTACCAACCAGTGAAATCATGTTAGTTAGGGATGTTTTGCATGTGATGTGGTTGGAGTGAGATATGTGGATGGGGATAGAGGCAATGATGTGAGGAGAGGGATAGAGGTGAGCGGAATAGCACAAAGCAAGAGTTAGATAGTGGAATAAGCTTTAAAAAATATATACCAGTAAAACTAATGGATGAGCAATTGTGGGGCACAGTGGCATGAGCAGTGCACATTTATATTTAGGCAGAGTATTTGCTCATAATGCTAAAGGCTATACAAAATCTAAATAAGCCATTGGCCTTTAAAATATAAAGGATGTAGTTATAGTAATGGCCAGTAGATGGCATTGATAAGCTGTTTTTCTCATTGTAATGACATCACACTGAGAGAGATTCTTATGTTAGGGAGCAGGCTGTTTTCCTTGCTGGGCACTGTGGTGTGTGTGATCCCAGCTACTTGGGAGGTTGAGGCTGGTGGAGTGTTTGAGTCCAGGAGTTCTGGTCCCCATTGAGCTATGTTGATTGGGTGTCCACACTAAGTTCAACATCAATATGGTGACTCTGGGGGAGCTCAGACCTACCAGGTTGCTTAAAAAGAGGTGAACCGGCCCAGGTTGGAAACAGAGCAGGTCAAACCCCCTGTGCTTATCAGTAGTGGGATTGCACCTGTGAATAGCCAGTGTAGAGCAGCCTCGACAACAAAGCACAACACAGTTTCTTTATTATGTTGTTTTACTCATTAATTTTTATGATAATTTGATACCAGAGTGGTTAAAAATATTTATTATAATTTGTATATAGAGCAGCATGAACAACACAGCTCCATTGTATCATTACTGTAAGTTTTCTTGTTTTATTTTATTGAGTATTTTTTGTTTCAGAACTGTCATTCTTAGATGATGTGCATCATTTTGTAAGCAAAAATAATGATGAACATTAAAGTTACCCATTTCCCACTGACTATACACAGTAACCCATTTGTTGCTAAGTACACAGTTACTATTTAAATAAAGTTTTTTTATCATTTGCCCATGAACATAATACTGTTATTATATAATGTCCAGTATGATGAAATATAAATATTCTTCTAGAATTCTGTAGGCTGGTCCCATACTCGCACATTTACCACTTTTATGGCTTCAGCTTCATGCACATGTCCCTTCAGATCATCAAATAATGACTTCTGCACAGGGTATTTAAGGAGACATGGGTGCTGTTCTTCTTGTGGGCATCAGTAACTTGCCAACCAGTGAAATCATGTTAGTTAGGGATGTTTTGCATGTGATGTGGTTGGAGTGAGATATGTGGATGGGGATAGAGGCAATGATGTGAGGAGAGGGATAGAGGTGAGCGGAATAGCACAAAGCAAGAGTTAGATAGTGGAATAAGCTTTAAAAAAATATATACCAGTAAAACTAGTGGATGAGCAATTGTGTGGCACAGTGGCATGAGCAGTGCACATTTATATTTAGGCAGAGTATTCGCTCATAATGCTAAAGGCTATACAAAATCTAAATAAGCCATTGGCCATTAAAATATAAAGGATGCAGTTATAGTAATGGCCAGTAGATGGCATTGATAAGCTGTTTTTCTCATTGTAATGACATCACACTGAGAGAGATTCCTACCGTGTTTCCCCGATAATAAGACCTACCCCGAAAATAAGACCTACCCTTAATTTTGAAACCCGGTCCAAATTAAGCCCTACCCCAAAAATAAGACCTACCTGAACTCATTTTCAGCTGGGAATGCTGCAGAGACCAGCGTTCCCAGTCATGCAGTGCGCGGGTGACGTCATGACGTCACCCGCGCGCTGAGGATCCTGTGCGGCCGCGCCTGGTGGATCATGTTAGATCCAGTCAGCGCGCAGGTGAGAGCGACATCCCGGATTGCGGCGAGACAGGTAAGTTTACTACAGTAAGGGACACTGCTACAGGGGGGGACCTGCATAAGCGGCACTTCCACAAGGGGACCTGCAAGGTGGGGGCATGCATAAGCGGCACTTCCACAAGGGGGGCATGCATAAGGGGCACTTCTGCAAGGGGGGGCCTGCATAAGGGGCACTTCTGCAAGGGGGCCTGCAAGGGGGGGCCTGCATAAGGGCACTGCTGTAAAAAAATTAATATAAGACCTACCCCGAAAATAAGCCCAATGGTGTTTTTGTTAACAAAAAAAAAATAAGACAGTGTCTTATTATCGGGGAAACACGGTATGTTAGAGAGCAGGCTGTTTTCTCTGCCGGGCACTGTGGTGTGTGTCTGTGATCCCAGCTACTTGGGAGGCTGAGGCTGGAGGAGTGTTTGAGTCCAGGAGTTCTGGTCCCCATTGAGCTATGTTGATTGGGTGTCCACACTAAGTTCAGCATCAATATGGTGACTCTGGGGGAGCTCAGAGCTACCAGGTTGCTTAAAAAGAGGTGAACCGGCCCAGGTTGGAAACAGAGCAGGTCAAACCCCCTGTGCTTATCAGTAGTGGGAATGCACCTGTGAATAGCCAGTGTAGAGCAGCCTGGACAACAAATCACAACACAGTTTCTTTATTATGTAGTTTAACTCATTAATATTTATGATAATTTGATACCAGAGTGGTTAAAAATATTTATTATAATTTGTATATAGAGCAGCATGAACAACACAGCTCCATTGTATCATTACTGTAAGTTTTCTTGTTTTATATTATTGAGTATTTTTTTTTTCAGAACTGTCATTCTTAGATGATGTGCATCATTTTGTAAGCAAAAATAATGATGAACATTAAAGTTACCCATTTCCCACTGACTATATACAGTAACCCATTTGTTGCTAACTACACAGTAACTATTTAAATAAAGTTTTTTTATAATTTGCCCATGAACATAATACTGTTATTATATAATGTCCAGTATGATGAAATATATATTTTCTTCTAGAATTCTGTAGGCTGGTCCCATACTCGCACATTTACCACTTTTATGGCTCCAGCTTCATGCACATGTCCCATCAATCATCCAAATAATGACTTCTGCACAGAGTATTTAAGGAGACATGGGTGCTGTTCTTCTTGTGGGCATCAGTAACTTGCCAACCAGTGAAATCATGTTAATTAGGGATGTTTTGCATGTGATGTGGGTGGAGTGAGATATGTGGATGGGGATAGAGGCAATGATGTGAGGAGAGGGATAGAGGTGAGCGGAATAGCACAAAGCAAGAGTTAGATAGTGGAATAAGCTTTAAAAAATATATACCAGTAAAACTAATGGATGAGCGATTGTGGGGCACAGTGGCATAAGCAGTGCACATTTATATTTAGGCAGAGAATTCGCTCATAATGCTAAAGGCTATACAAAATCAAAATAAGCCATTGGCCATTAAAATATAAAGGATGTAGTTATAGTAATGGCCAGTACATGGCATTGATAAGCTGTTTTTCTCATTGTAATGACATCACACTGAGAGAGATTCCTATGTTAGAGAGCAGGCTGTTTTCCTTGCTGGGCACTGTGGCGTGTGTCTGTGATCCCACCTACTTGGGAGGCTGAAGCTGGAGGAGTGTTTGAGTCCAGGAGTTCTGGTCCCCATTGAGCTATGTTGATTGGGTGTCCACACTAAGTTCAGCATCAATATGGTGACTCTGGGGGAGCTCAGAGCTACCAGGTTGCTTAAAAAGAGGTGAATCGGCCCAGATTGGAAACAGAGCAGGTCAAACCCCCTGTGCTTATCAGTAGTGGGATTGCACCTGTGAATAGCCAGTGTAGAGCAGCCTGGACAACAAAGCACAACACAGTTTCTTTATTATGTTGTTTTACTCATTAATATTTATGATAATTTGATACCAGAGTGGTAAAAAATATTTATTATAATTTGTATATAGAGCAGCATGAACAACACAGCTCCATTGTATAATTACTGTAAGTTTTCTTGTTTTATTTTATTGAGTATTTTTTGTTTCAGAACTGTCATTCTTAGATGATGTGCATCATTTTGTAAGCAAAAATAATGATGAACATTAAAGTTACCCATTTCCCACTGACTATACACAGTAACCCATTTGTTGCTAAGTACACAGTTACTATTTAAATAAAGTTTTTTTATCATTTGCCCATGAACATAATACTGTTATTATATAATGTCCAGTATGATGAAATATAAATATTCTTCTAGAATTCTGTAGGCTGGTCCCATACTCGCACATTTACCACTTTTATGGCTTCAGCTTCATGCACATGTCCCTTCAGATCATCAAATAATGACTTCTGCACAGAGTATTTAAGGAGACATGGGTGCTGTTCTTCTTGTGGGCATCAGTAACTTGCCAACCAGTGAAATCATGTTAGTTAGGGATGTTTTGCATGTGATGTGGGTGGAGTGAGATATGTGGATGGGGATAGAGGCAATGATGTGAGGAGAGGGATAGAAGTGAGCGGAATAGCACAAAGCAAGAGTTAGATAGTGGAATAAGCTTTAAAAAAATATATACCAGTAAAACTAGTGGATGAGCAATTGTGTGGCACAGTGGCATGAGCAGTGCACATTTATATTTAGGCAGAGTATTCGCTCATAATGCTAAAGGCTATACAAAATCTAAATAAGCCATTGGCCATTAAAATATAAAGGATGCAGTTATAGTAATGGCCAGTAGATGGCATTGATAAGCTGTTTTTCTCATTGTAATGACATCACACTGAGAGAGATTCCTATGTTAGAGAGCAGGCTGTTTTCCTTGTCGGGTACTGTGGTGTGTGTCTGTAATCCCAGTTATTTGGGAGGCTGAGGCTGGAGGAGTGTTTGAGTCCAGGAGTTCTGGTCCCCATTGAGCTATGTTGATTGGGTGTCCACACTAAGTTCAGCATCAATATGGTGACTCTGAGGGAGCTCAGAGCTACCAGGTTGCTTACAAAGAGGTGAACCGGTCCAGGTTGGAAACAGAGCAGGTCAAACCCCCTGTGCTTATCAGTAGTGGGATTGCACCTGTGAATAGCCAGTGAAGAGCAGCCAGGACAACAAATCACAACACAGTTTCTTTATTTTGTTGTTTTACTTATTAATTTTTATGATAATTTGATACCAGAGTGGTAAAAAATATTTATTATAATTTGTATATAGAGCAGCATGAACAACACAGCTCCATTGTATCATTACTGTAAATTTTCTTGTTTTATATTATTGAGTATTTTTTTTTCAGAACTGTCATTCTTAGATGATGTGCATCATTTTGTAAGCAAAAATAATGATGAACATTAAAGTTACCCATTTCCCACTGACTATATACAGTAACCCATTTGTTGCTAACTACACAGTTACTTTTTAAATAAAGCTTTTTTATCATTTGCCCATAAACATAATACTGTTATTATATAATGTCCAGTATGATGAAATATAAATATTCTACTAGAATTCTGTAGGCTGGTCCCATACTCGCACATTTACCACTTTTATGGCTCCATCTTCATGCACATGTCCCATCAGATCATCAAAAAATTTGACTTCTGCACAGAGTATTTAAGGAGACATGGGTGCTGTTCTTCTTGTGGGCATCAGTGACATGCCAACCAGTGAAATCATGTTAGTTAGGGATGTTTTGCATGTGATGTGGGTGGAGTGAGATATGTGGATGGGGATAGAGGCAATGATGTGAGGAGAGGGATAGAGGTGAGCGGAATAGCACAAAGCAAGAGTTAGATAGTGGAATAAGCTTTAAAAAATATATACCAGTAAAACTAATGGATGAGCGATTGTGGGGCACAGCGGCATAAGCAGTGCACATTTATATTTAGGCAGAGTATTCGCTCATAATGCAAAAGGCTATACAAAATCTAAATAAGCCATTGGCCATTAAAATATAAAGGATGTAGTTATAGTAATGGCCAGTAGATGGCATTGATAAGCTGTTTTTCTCATTGTAATGACATCACACTGAGAGAGATTCCTACCGTGTTTCCCCGATAATAAGACCTACCCCGAAAATAAGACCTACCCTTAATTTTGAAACCCAGTCCAAATTAAGCCCTACCCCAAAAATAAGACCTACCTGAACTCATTTTCAGCTGGGAATGCTGCAGAGACCAGCGTTCCCAGTCATGTAGTGCGCGGGTGACGTCATGACGTCACCCGCGCGCTGAGGATCCTGTGCGGCCGCGCCTGGTGGATCATGTTAGATCCAGTCAGCGCGCAGGTGAGAGCGACATCCCAGATGGCGGCGAGACAGGTAAGTTCACTACAGTAAGGGACACTGCTACAGGGGGGGACCTGCATAAGCGGCACTTCCACAAGGGGACCTGCAAGGTGGGGGCATGCATAAGCGGCACTTCCACAAGGTAGGCATGCATAAGGGGCACTTCTGCAAGGGGGGGGCCTGCATAAGGGGCACTTCTGCAAGGGGGCCTGCAAGGGGGGGGCCTGCATAAGGGCACTGCTGTAAATAAATTAATATAAGACCTACCACGAAAATAAGCCCAATGGTGTTTTTGTTAACAAAAAAAAAAATAAGACAGTGTCTTATTATCGGGGAAACACGGTATGTTAGAGAGCAGGCTGTTTTCTCTGCCGGGCACTGTGGTGTGTGTCTGTGATCCCAGCTACTTGGGAGGCTGAGGCTGGAGGAGTGTTTGAGTCCAGGAGTTCTGGTCCCCATTGAGCTATGTTGATTGGGTGTCCACACTAAGTTCAGCATCAATATGGTGACTCTGGGGGAGCTCAGAGCTACCAGGTTGCTTAAAAAGAGGTGAACCGGCCCAGGTTGGAAACAGAGCAGGTCAAACCCCCTGTGCTTATCAGTAGTGGGATTGCACCTGTGAATAGCCAGTGTAGAGCAGCCTGGACAACAAATCACAACACAGTTTCTTTATTATGTTGTTTAACTCATTAATATTTATGATAATTTGATACCAGAGTGGTAAAAAATATTTATTAAAATTTGTATATAGAGCAGCATGAACAACACAGCTCCATTGCATCATTACTGTAAGTTTTCTTGTTTTATATTATTGAGTTTTGTTTTTTTTCAGAACTGTCATTCTTACATGATGTGCATCATTTTGTAAGCAAAAATAATGATGAACATTAAAGTTACCCATTTCCCACTGACTATATACAGTAACCCATTTGTTGCTAACTACACAGTTACTATTTAAATAAAGTTTTTTTTCATTTGCCCATGAACATAATACTGTTATTATATAATGTCCAGTATGATGAAATATAAATATTCTACTAGAATTCTGTAGGCTGGTCCCATACTCGCACATTTACCAATTTTATGGCTCCAGCTTCATGCACATGTCCCATCAGATCATCAAAATAATGACTTCTGCACAGAGTATTTAAGGAGACATGGGTGCTGTTCTTCTTGTGGGCATCAGTGACTTACCAACCAGTGAAATCATGTTAGTTAGGGATGTTTTGCATGTGATGTGGGTGGAGTGAGATATGTGGATGGGGATAGAGGCAATGATGTGAGGAGAGGGATAGAGGTGAGCGGAATAGCACAAAGCAAGAGTTAGATAGTGGAATAAGCTTTAAAAAATATATACCAGTAAAACTAATGGATGAGCGATTGTGGGGCACAGTGGCATGAGCAGTGCACATTTATATTTAGGCAGAGAATTCGCTCATAATGCTAAAGGCTATACAAAATCTAAATAAGCCATTGGCCATTAAAATATAAAGGATGTAGTTATAGTAATGGCCAGTACATGGCATTGATAAGTTGTTTTTCTCATTGTAATGACATCACACTGAGAGAGATTCCTATGTTAGAGAGCAGGCTGTTTTCCTTGTCTGGCACTGTGGTGTGTGTCTGTAATCCCAGTTACTTGGGAGGCTGAGGCTAGAGGAGTGTTTAAGTTCAGGAGTTCTGGTCCCTATTGAGCTGTGTTGATTGGGTGTCCACACTAAGTTCAGCATCAATATGGTGACAGTGGGGGACCTCAGAGCTACCAGGTTGCTTAAAAAGAGGTGAACCGGCCCAGGTTGGAAACAGAGCAGGTCAAACCCCCTGTGCTTATCAGTAGTGGGATTGCACCTGTGAATAGCCAGTGTAGAGCAACCTGGACAACAAAGCACAACACAGTTTCTTTATTATGTTGTTTTACTCATTAATATTTATGATAATTTGATACCAGAGTGGTAAAAAATATTTATTATAATTTGTATATAGAGCAGCATGAACAACACAGCTCCATTGTATCATTACTGTAAGTTTTCTTGTTTTATATTATTGAGTATTTTTTTTTTCAGAACTGTCATTCTTAGATGATGTGCATCATTTTGTAAGCAAAAATAATGATGAACATTAAAGTTACCCATTTCCCACTGACTATATACAGTAACCCATTTGTTGCTAACTACACAGTAACTATTTAAATAAAGTTTTTTTATAATTTGCCCATGAACATAATACTGTTATTATATAATGTCCAGTATGATGAAATATACATATTCTTCTAGAATTCTGTAGGCTGGTCCCATACTCGCACATTTACCACTTTTATGGCTTCAGCTTCATGCACATGTCCCATCAGATCATCAAAATAATGACTGCTGCACAGAGTATTTAAGGAGACATGGGTGCTGTTCTTCTTGTGGGCATCAGTGACTTACCAACCAGTGAAATCATGTTAGTTAGGGATGTTTTTCATGTGATGTGGGTGGAGTGAGATATGTGGATGGGGATAGAGGCAATGATGTGAGGAGAGGGATAGAGGTGAGCGGAATAGCACAAAGCAAGAGTTAGATAGTGGAACAAGCTTTAAAAATATATACCAGTAAAACTAATGGATGAGCGATTGTGGGGCACAGTGGTATGAGCAGTGCACATTTATATTTAGGCAGAGTATTCGCTCACAATGCTGAAGGCTATAACAACTCTTAGTGTGTCAAATAATATTTTTTATAATTTGTATAGAGCAGCATGAATACTACAGGGACAGAGGCTCCTAAAGCTGCCCGTGCTGACAATCAGTAATTATAGTGACTGTACAGTATAAGCAATATTTGACACTTATATAGAACATCGAGTATTACTCTCATTGTTATCCTTCATTTTTTTGAAGTCATAGTGGCTCAGGAGCAGCTTTTAAATGAGCAAATCAGGAAAACCTTATCTTACAGTAGAAAACTATGCAGGACTAGGTCATGGTTTTCTGACATTGCTGCATTAGCGATAATAACTTTCAAATAAGCAGCAGGCTGGCAGCAAGCAAAGGTTAGGTGCCACTGATGGATGTATAAGATAGTGTAAGTAAGGGAAAGGAGAAGCACATGAGGGAAGAGGGCCCTGCTCATGAGAGCTTACAATCTAAAGGGGAGGGGCAGACAGACAGGGGAGACACAGATAGGGTAGACAGTGAGGAAGGAGCAAGGAGCAGTGGTTTAGGATAAAAGCTTCTGGGCTTTGATAAAGAAGTGAGTTTTGAAAGCCTTTTTGAAGTTGAGCAGAGAGGCGGGGAGTCTGATAGGGAATCGGTATGAAATACCGCCTGCCCTCTGGCCGGCAGTTCGAATCCCGGCAGTGTCAGGCCGGCAGAAGCAGAGATCTCGGCAGCGGAAGCCCGACAGCGCTGGAAATCTTGATCGTCCGTAGGTAAGTAAAAACTAACCTAACCAATGCCCCTAACCCTCCTTAGGGGTGCCTAACCCTAACCTCCCCCTCTAAGTGCCTAACCCTAACCACCCCCTTCCCCGCTGCCTAAACCTAAGTCCCCCCGGGGGTGCCTAACCCTAACCCTCCCTCCCCCTTGCGTAAGTATAACCCACCTGGGGGGTGCCTAAACCTAAGTCCCCCCCAGGAGTACTAAACCTAACCCCCCCAAACGGCTGTCCGCTCGCTGCACCTGGCATCCCTTCGATCAGGAGAATGATGGGGAAAATGACAGGCGTCTAGATATAGACGCCTGCTATTTAACCCTCACCGGGATAAAGCAGTCGGGAAGCCAGCTGTCGGGATTAAGACAGCCGGTTTCCCGATTGCATACTGTCTGATAGGGAGAGGGAGAGAATTGCAGAGGTGTGGAGCAGCAAAATCTTGGAGGCGGTAGTCGGAGGAAGTAATCAGTTGGTAAGAGAGGCAGCATGTATTTGTGCATAGAAGGGAGAAAATATCAGATGTAAATAGGAGAGGATTGGGTAAGGGCTTTGTAAGTGAGTGTGAGAATCTTGATTTGGGTTCTAAAGGAGAAGGGGAGCCTGTAGGAGAGGGGAGGCAGATGTAGTATGTATAGAGAGGAAGATGAGCTGGGCAGCAGCATTGAGAACAGACTGGAGTGGAGAGAGGTGGGAGTGAGAGAGGCAAGATAGGAGGAAAGTACAGTAGTCCAACCTCGAGATGACCAGTGAATGGATGAGGGTCTTAGTTGCCTCCAGGGTGAGAGAGGATGTGCAGAGGTCAGATGCAGCAGGTGCCCCACAATCCACTGTGCTCTGCAATTAGGTGAGGGGTTGGGGCTATGCCATAGGGAGGGTGAGTAATGGGTGGGGGTAAATTTGGCACTGGAGAGGGGTAGGGGGATGGGTTATGCCTCACTATAACTGTTTGGCCTGGGTATATATTAAAAAATAAAAATGACTGTACAGTGACACATGGGGAGGGGAGCACTAAACAGTGGGGGCCCATTATCATGCGGGTTGAGGACAGGGGCTCTGACATGGGGTTCTATTACCACTGGTAGAAGGTGATAATGCTGGGGATCTTTTTACACTGGGGTGGGGGGCTATTTCTGATGGGAACATTGGGAGTTTTTTTTTTTAAGCTGTTTTTGGTAAAATAAAAATTGTAAGTTAAGTGGTTAAAGAGGAGGAGGAATGTTTGTCAGCCGAGGCGCTGTACCCTAGGTTGATAGACCATAAGCAGAGCCAGACAGGACAGGGGGCTGATTGCTGCTGTATGCTGGAGTGCATTTAGTATGGTGGGCGCTGTCAGAGGAGGGGCTAGTCACCAGGAAAGACCACAATTCTAGGGCTGACCTCCTAAGGCCTGAACCAGCAAGACCAGTAAGGTCCCTGTGCCTTCCTCCCACCATACCAGTACAACTGTGCGCGCAGGGCCCTGTGTGCACTGCACACCCTGAACCAGTATTCCTACTATACAAAATTATTAGTAATAATTCATTTGTACTCAATTGTCAAAAAAAAGTGAATTCAATTTGCTCTGTGAAAAGTAATTAAATGGCAAAGTTTTTTTTTTTTTCAGTAGAAGTCACAACTATTCTCATTTATTCTTATAATCATTTTTATTTATTGGACTAATAAAATACAAAACAGATATCGAATATACAAGATCATACAAAAGTTTAAAAGAGAACAACAGATGCAGCAGACCAGACAGTAATCATCAATTATAATATACAAACACGGAAATAAAAAAAGAATAACAGAAAGAAGTGTCCTGGACGCAGCTGCAGAAACTACAGATGTAATTACATATACACAGATACTAACAAGGGTCAAATAAGACCATACAATTCTAGTATCATACCACGAGATTCAATGCTTGATTTAATGCAAAGAAATGAGTAAGAGGTAAATCAAATTTCCTTTAAAATGTCAGTGACTGTCAAGGGCTTATGATTTGAGAGGGGGTGCATAGGCAAACGCAGGGGGGGTTTCCGTCTGCCTAGAAACCCCCCTCCCCAGCCCACACATGACCACAATAGAAATAGTAATATAATAGAATTTTACTAGTGCTGCATGTTCTTCTCAGTATCACAAATGAAATAATTAGCACCACCTGTGGATCTTTTAAAATGTATCAGCCAGTAATAAATAATCTGTGCACCAACTAGGAGATCTGGAAAAAATGCACTGTTAGAGATACACTGCTACAGAGCCCAATATGTACAGTACATATATGTCCAGGGCAGTGCTAGGTTCTTCTGCTGCTCCTCCAGGCTCCCGGACTTGCTCCAATAGTCTGGAATGGTGCCCACATCTAAAATAAATACATTCAGCTCAGGCAGGAAGGCCTACTGACACACTTAATGGCTTACTGTGATCACTGGTCCTGTATATGCTGGGATTATTACACACATAGCACTTTGTATGACGCTTATTAATGCTGGTTAAGTACTAGTTCTGCCCTCTTCATTGACTGGCCACACTCACTCTAAAATTAAGCATTTGGAAACCCCCCTCTGGAAATCCTGCGTTTGCCACTGGGGTGGGATGTACTAAGCTCTGGAAAGTGATAAATTGCAGAGAGATAAATTACCAAGTAATCAGCTCATTTCATTTTTCAAACACAGCTAATCCACTGCGATCGCTATGCCCTCGCAGCACTACATAAGGATGCCCACTTTACCTTACACACATCCGTAATGTTTAGCAAGACTGCGAAACCATCGGTACAATCGAGTACCATCGCAGCATCACGCACACTTGCACAAGGTCTGACCTTACTCAGAAATTGCTAACTTCCACGCACGCTATGTGACCTCAGGCTGCGTATGGTATCGCAGTGGATATTTTATGCACGCCCCTGCAACGGCATTCAAATGCACTGGCACGCTCGCCGACCACTCCCCGTCACCACCCACAAATGGCACTTCCTGTCAATCACTCTGCGATGGATCTGCGTAGTCACTGTGATCACAGTCCCAATCGCAGTGGTAGGTTCGTGCATGCGCACTGCAATGCATACGCATAACGCAGCAATTGGCCAATTGCGTGCGTAATCGCAGTTGCGAACAGTAGTGAATCAAGCCCAGTGAAAGGAAACTGAAGACGTAGGAAGGAAAGACTGCTCAAGCGGAGTGTTAGCATGATTCTCTGAACAATGCAACCAGCCCCGAAGTAGTTTATAATGCTAACAAAATTAGACACCAAGAGGTTAGGAAAATGTATGCCCCCTCCGATGCCTGTTGTTTTATTTATCTATTTATTTATTACCAGTTATTTATATAGCGCACGCACATTCCGCAGCGCTTCACAGAGAATATTTGGCCAACCACATCCGTCCCTGCCCCAGTGGAGCTTACAATGCTGTTGACGTTTAAATAAGGTTACACGCAGACGTTTATCCTGCCAGATAAATTCCTAAACTCTTTATCGAGTGCTTCCCATTTTGAGTAGAATTGGAAGAACCTGAAGAGGATATAACAGTCTAGGAAAGAGAGTCATCTTAATTAAACTAGCCCTGCCCATGTAAGAGAGGAAGATTCTGCCACTTATGGAGTTCCGCTGGGGTGGATGTAATCAGTAGGCTAATGTTAAGAGAGTAAAGCCTGTGGACATTTTTCAGGATTTGAAGACATGGGTGCTCTAGAGAATTAGAGGCCCAGGTCAGTGGGGGACAGACATGCCAATGGAGCTTAGTGTCCGCGTGAAGCTATAGCACAATTGATTTATGGAGCTTAGTGTCCGCGTGAAGCTATAGCACAATTGATTTATGGAGCTTAGTGTCCGCGTGAAGCTATAGCACAATTGATTTATGGAGCTTAGTGTCCACGTGAAGCTATAGCACAATTGATTTATGGAGCTAAGTGTCCATGTGAAGTTATAGCACAATTGATTTATGGAGCTTAGTGTCCGCGTGAAGCTATAGCACAATTGATTTATGGAGCTTAGTGTCCACGTGAAGCTATAGCACAATTGATTTATGGAGCTTAGTGTCCGCGTGAAGCTATAGCACAATTGATTTATGGAGCTTAGTGTCCGTGTGAAGCTATAGCACAATTGATTTATGGAGCTTAGTGTCCACGTGAAGCTATAGCACAATTGATTTATGGAGCTTAGTGTCCATGTGAAGTTATAGCACAATTGATTTATGGAGCTTAGTGTCCGCGTGAAGCTATAGCACAATTGATTTATGGAGCTTAGTGTCCGTGTGAAGCTATAGCACAATTGATTTATGGAGCTTAGTGTCCGTGTGAAGCTATAGCACAATTGATTTATGGAGCTTAGTGTCCACGTGAAGCTATAGCACAATTGATTTATGGAGCTTAGTGTCCGCGTGAAGCTATAGCACAATTGATTTATGGAGTTTAGTGTCCGCGTGAAGCTATAGCACAATTGATTTATGGAGTTTAGTGTCCGTGTGAAGCTATAGCACAATTGATTTATGGAGCTTAGTGTCCGCGTGAAGCTATAGCACAATTGAGTTATGGAGTTTAGTGTCCGCGTGAAGCTATAGCACAATTGATTTATCCCAGCTTACTGTAAAACTGAAGACCAGAGCCAAATTAAGAGATAGTATCAAAAAATATAGTGAAGAGAGGGATTAGTACCAAAAAGCAAAATATCATCTGCAAATTTAATATAGTGATGTCCTAATAATGGGAGGTAACGTGAAAAATATGAATCAAAGGCTCAAGTGCTAAATGAAATAAAAGTGGGGAAAGACATCCCAGCCTCATACCCTAAGTCATTAAGAGCGCAAGCGGGGTGGGGTGGCAGGGAATTGGGGGCGAGGAGGCATCACAGTCCTGGTGAATTTATCACAATACATTCACATCTGAGATGCGGATTGGGGTAAATAGGGCTTTAAGGAGAAAATCAGGAACCAAGAGGTGGCAGGTACAAGATGAGGCAATAATAGCTGCTATTTCCGGTCATACCCCCTTCACTGCATATCAATTGCGAGTAAAGCCCAATTGGTGGGGTGGGGGGTTAACAGAGAAAGCAGGACCCGCTGCAATCTATTTGCCAAAACCTTTGCTAAGATTTTATAGTCCTGATTAAGTAACGTGATCGGGTACAGTGTGTAGTAATTACATTGCAGATAGGGAGGGCATGCTGTGTGCAATTTATGAAAAAGCGTAGTGAGGAAGGGAACGGGAGGACATAGAAGCTTATAAAACTCTGCACTATATCCATCTGGGCCCGGGGACTTACTATTATGGAGTGAGCCTATAACATCCGCAGCCTCAGTTTCAGTAACTTCTTAGTTTAGAAGCTCTCTGATACGGAGACAGTTTAGGTAGCTGTGCATCATGTAACAAAAGAATGGGTAGGTGTCGCAGCTTATGGTGACTCATAATGGGGGAGATGTACTAAGTCTTGGAGAGGAATAAAGTTTAAAGAGATAAATACCCAACCAATCAGCTCCTAACTGTCAGTTTACAGGCTGTGTTTGAAAAATGACAGGAGCTGATTGGTTGGTACTTTATCCCTCTCCACCTTATCTCTCTCCAAGGCTTAGTACATTAACCCCAATATTTGTGAGATGCAAATATAATTGCTAAAGCATTAGAGTGAGTCATGCCCATAATTGGATCATGAACAGTCAACATGCGGTACTGTCTGAGTTGTGACTTATTAGCAAGTATTCTACCTGCCCTGCTACCGCACCAAATATATATACTGTATATGTTTTTAGTGTAATCCAAGTAAAGCTGGGCATTTGTAAGCAGAAAAGTATTCATTAATGCCGTGATGCAGTGTACAATTCCAAATTAGCCGCACAGTTTGTTGGGATGCTCGGTGTCATTCCTCCCACCTGGTACGATATTGCTTTTTATGTTGAGCTAGATAGGAAATGTTATGTCCATTGAGGACCACTGTAGCCATTTCCCAAAATATGATCTGATCCCCTCAATATTATCATCAACGTACTCTTGCCACTTCCATATAGAAAAAAACCTTTGAAATTGCCAGAGTGGACTAAATATAATGGAGAACGTCAACGAGAGAAGTTAGGACGCGGGACCTTGGACTGCAAGATCAATGACACAGGGTGTTAGGATGCGGCCGCTACTCACCTCTGCGCCAGCGTCCTTGGGCTTAGGTGTTCAGTCACTGGAAGTATTCCCCCCGGGGTCTGCTAGGGCCTCCATGCATGCGTCCTGTTTCCCGTGGTGGTGGGCATAGGTGCAGCTATGTTGGTCCATATCACCTGACTAGTCTCTCCCAATGGTTGTCCTGCGGTCACTCAGCTGATCCTCTGATCCAATTACCAACTACCTAAGGGTATTTAGCCTGACTCCAGGAACAGGAAGTTGCTGTTCAACTTCGCTTTTCCAGTGACTGTGTTTACTAGCTGTTGCAGCTTTCCAAGTTCCATGTTCTTTCCTACCAGTGTTATATCCTAGCGTCTGGATTCGCTCCTAGCTTTATTCTGTTTCCAGAGTTTTCCAGGATTAGATTTCTCCAATATTTGTCTCTTTGCTGAAACTCCAGTACTAATCAGCATCTAATTCTCTTGTTTATTTGTCTGCGCCTGGCTCTGTGCTGAAACTCCAGTTTAACCTCAAGTTTTACTTCAATTAATCCTCTTGTGTTTACCCAGCTTTGCCTCATTTACCAGTTTCCTGTGTCTCCTCCTGTACCATTCCCAAGCACTAGTGTCAGTTCCCTGCATTTGGATTCACAAAGCACCTTCCGTTATTCCCCACGACTGGATCTACAGTGTGTCAAGTTCATTCTCCTGCATCTATGTTCCCTGCACAGTTACTTGTATTCCATGACTATCTACAGCAGGGGTTTCCTTTCTTCTGCCGAGGGCCATTTTGATATATATATATAACACTATTCGTGGGCCTGGTGCAGGCCACTCCCCCTCTGTGTGATTTCACATAGGGGTGGGTCAACAATTGCTGGTGATTACTGCAATGCCCGGAGCATCCTGAGGATGCTCTGGGGAACTGCAAGGGCAGCGGTGTGACTGTCTGAAGCGTCCTAAGGATGCTCCAGGCGGCACTGCTCTATAGATTCTGGCTGCAGGGTGCCATTCCAGATGAGGCTAGCAGAAAAAAGCTAAGAGGGCCAGACCAAATGATTCCGGGAGCCTTATATGGCCCCCGGGCCTGAGGTTCCCCATCCCTGATCTACAGTGTATCAAGTTCATTCACCTGCGTCTGTGTTCCCTGTAGAGTTACTTGTATTCCATGACTGGATCTGCAGTGTATCAAGTTCACTTACCTGCGTCTGAGTTCCCTGCACAGTTACTTGTGTTCTGTGACTGAATCTACAGAGTGCCTATGCACTAAACAGCGTCTGAGTTATGTGCACTGGATCTACAAAGTGTCTTTACACTACCCTGCTTCTGGATCTTCAGAGTAACCCAAGTATCCAGTATCTGGCCTTTCATTAGTCCTTGTCATTCCCAACTAGTCTGTGCTTTATATCTCCTGTGTCATTTCCTGGCGTACCCTGCCCCTGAATCCTGCAACGTTTTATAGAGCATACCAGTGCATAATCCACTCATTATACTAGTGTCAGTCACTAGTCTCCTCGTCACTCCAAGGTACCTAACCAGAGGGCCGCGACCTGCTCCCTTGGTGCAGCGAAACCCAAATCCCAATAGAAGGGGTCACTGGTGAAGACCACCGAGTGGGTTAGACTCCACGCCTCTGGTTAGGTCTAGCCAACATCTGGGTTTGACCTTTATTGTGGAAACTAGTACTGTCACTCCTCTAGCTGTCTCCTAGCCATCCCTGTCCTCCACAGAGGAATTCCTAGTATCGGTTCGTGATACGGGGGCTGGGTCGGAAATTGCAATATCATGATGTGAGACAGAAAGACCAAGAGAAAAAGGATGATCAACAACCAATAGATAATCAATTCATGAAAATGACCTTTTAGCTTTTATCACAAGGATTATGAAGGCACCACGGTCCAAAAGTGAATGAGAACTAATTGGATATTATGCCAGTGTTGGGGGATCGGGACACTGAGGGGTAGATTTACCAAACTGGGGATCATCAACGGAGTTAAGGTCACCTCCCAAAATCAAGTTTGGTGTGTTGCGTTGTAACAATAATTGAGCAAGGGCTAAGAAAAATTTGTGATTAGGTTCTTGGTGCATAAACATTGAGTAAAGTGACTTTTTTCCATGATCGAGCAGCAAAAATCATCCTCCCAAGTCAGCAATCATATGATCAATAATATAGTCTAATTTTCCATTGAAAGGTACCACAACCCCTATGTTTTTTTTTTACTATAACAGGCAGTCACACATTCACCTATCCAAGCTGCCTGCAAAGTAGTGGGATGGTCTGAGCACTAATGTGTTTCCTGGATGAGGGCAATATCAGACGTAAGCATTTTAAGGTGAGTAACCACACATGTTCTCTTAACAGCAGAATTTAGGCCCCCTGCATTCCGCGACACCATACGGATCGCGGAGGGTCGGGTGGAGAACTTTAGCATACCACCAGCGTATCAAGCACTGAAAAGAGTGGAGATGTGGACCAGCGGAGAAGTTGTCCATGACAACCAATCAGCTTTTAGGTAGCATTTATCAAGCACACTCTATATAATGATAGATGCTGATTATTTGCTATTGACACTGGGCCTGATTCAGAGCTGAACGCTCTGACCAGAGCGCTCGCTCTGAATCAGGGCCCTCCTACCTGTTTTAGGAGCGTCCATGATGATGGTCGCGATGGTCAAGACCATCGCGACCATCGGGCTTACGACGGAGACCCTGCGGTAGGGTCTCGCTGCCGCAAGCCCTGGAGTGATTTTGGCTCTATCCCATGGGAACGCCTCCGTCTGGCAGGCACGCCCACCAAAGGGGGCGTGCTATCAATCAACATCGACAGCACGCCCCCTTTGGTGCGAGACCCGGAGCGATGGAGAGCCCGTCGCTCGCCGGGTCTCACGCATGCGCACGACGGAGCTCCCTCCGACGTGCGCATGCGCAGTGGGGGAACATCGACCCGCTTGCGAGCGTACTGCCGCTCATGAGCGGGTCTGAATGACCCCCACTGTTTCATACATTAACTCCCTCCCACCATACCAGTACAACTGTAGGTGAATGGGTCGTGTGCTCTGCACACCTTATATACCACTGTTCAGACTATTCAAAACTATTAATAATTATTATTTTGTACTCAATTTTCAAATGCAAGTGAATTCAGATTCCTCTGTGAAAAGTAAATAATTGGCAGCTTTTACCAGTAGAAGTCACAATTGAAATTATTATTGCAAAATGCCCCTGCCTATACACATGGCACTCAAAGAAGTAAATTTGTTCCAAAATAATGCAGTGCACCTTTACACTTATCCTGGTTTGTAAATTACCCGATGTAAAGTATTAAAGTATACAAGCAGTGTTTTGACCAAAACATTGTACACCGCTTTACGATGGAATGCGTGAAGCTACCTGAGCAGTCAGCAAGTGGATTGGCCATCAGAACGTTACCTAAGAGATGATGGGAACACAGCTAAATGAGATGTAAAAATTTGCATTGTTCCGTTTTTTTTTTTTTTTATTAAAACTTGGCTGGAATCCCTGCACAAATCCAACAAAGAGGGGCGGCCAGCAGAGGGCGCTTCATTTATTCTCTGACAGACATTGTGTAAGGATTTCTGTTTTCCCATCAGCTAACTTTGACATATCTGATGTTGCCCATTATCTTCTAGCCTGATATTCCCTATTGCTGGCTGCATACAGCTATTTTACATGAATAAGCTTCAGTATCAGTGTTCAGCTATCCGGCAGACCCAAGCGTGACGATGCCCACAACCCCAGCTGACGACCAAGGGTAAAGATAGCAGTGTGAAAAGGAGAGAACTAACAAACGGGAAGGGCGTAAGAGGGCAGCAAAATGACAAATGGGCATAGACACATGGCTGAGGTTTCCTGGGAGAAATCAAAAGACAATGTAGCCTTAGCTGGGATCATCCTTCATGAATAACTCATACTTACCGACTTTGTAGAAGTGCTTTCCGGGAGCAGCCCGAAGAGCTGCTGTGGCAGGCTGGTTCGGGGGATGGGGATGGACTGTTTCTGTAATCCCGGAAAAATTCACAATTCGTGGGTCCGTGAGGGGCAGGGACTAAATTATGCAAATCCCGTCATTTAGCCCCGCCCCTCCTCGCGGACCCGCAAATTCCCCATCACTAGGAAGTGGGCAGGATGTGGGAGATCTGCTTACACCTCCAGGTTTGCGGTGGGCTACCCAAAAAAGTTTTGTGGTGATTTGGGCAGAATCGCGGTATTGTGGCCCCGCTGCCTGCTTCACAATGCCCTTAATTTTTGGCATTATGACGCGATCGTTAGTTTTGATGCTAATTGGGTATACACACTTGACGATAAAAGTGAGCGATATGAACGATAATGATATTGTTCAACGATATATCGTTCATATCATCCAGTGTGTATGCACCAAACGACCAATGATACACGTTCCTGTGGGTCGATAACAAAGTTTGCCGTCATGCAAACATGCAGGCCAATCTGATGATATTGTCAGAAAGTGCCTGTTCAGGGATGTGGCGGGATGACGTCACTGAACGATATCGTTTGTCCTGCACTCCAGCAAGTTCAAGGGAAGTCTTTCATCGATATCGCTCACAACACACATCGTCTAGTGTGTATGGGCCTTAAGAAAATTATTTTAGGAAACACCAGTAGAAATAGCTGAAATATTTTAGTAAATGCTCTACTTCAATCCATATTCATTTTCTGAATTTCAATAATAAAAAGGTTCCCCTATAGTTTACCATCGTACATATCTTACCTGATGTTTACACTGTGCTCCTGTCTGCCCAAAACAGGAAAACAGTCACTCATTGTCTCCACATGGAAACTTCTCAGCACACCTCATTAACTGGTTCTGTAATTGCTCGTATCAATACTGTTATTATAGCATACATGTTCATCTTTATCAGTGTTTCTATTCATCCTCTTTCTCCTGGGTATAGCCACAAAATGAACGTTATTTGATGGGCTATCTTCACCTTCACAACCTGTCTTGCCCTGGAACATAATACTCCCATCTCAGTATAATAATACCACCGTGCAAAAGGTTTTGTTTCTTGAACAAACAAAGCAAGTAGATCAAAAATATATTGTCTTGCTGCCGCTTGTTTGCTAAAACTTGGAAGCAATATAAGCTTCCCCGTGTCTCTTCATTAAAATCATACATTTGGTTCTTTGCTTGCATGGAGAGGATCACAAGATACAGATGACAAATTTCAGCAGATTTGGGGATATATTTACGAAAAATGTAAAATTGCTAAAAATTGATCAACATCGATGTTGTTTCTGGGGCTAAATCACACATTTACTAATACTTGATTTAGTCCCAGAAACACAACATCGATGTTTACCAATTTTTATCGATATTAAATTGATTAAAATCAATCTTTAATCAATATACCTGTAGGACTCCGGCCCTCATTCCGACCCGGTCGCAAGCGCTGAGCGCTCGCAACCGGGTTGATGTTAAGGCCCTGCGCACACACAGCGGCCGCACTGCGCGTGCGCAAGCCCCGGAGCGAGAGAGAAATTCTCTCGCTCCGGAGCTCACTACAAAAGGGATGGCTGATGGAACGTCTGCCGTTTTGTGAGTGGTTGCACTGACATCAGCAGTGATATCAGTGGGGAGTTTCCTGCTGGATCAGAGCAGGAAGCTCCCTGGGGCTTGCGGTTGCCGAGACCCAACCTTAGGGTCTCGTCGCAAGCCCCGATGGGCGCAATAGTCTTGACCATCGCGACCATCAACGTGCTCGGTCGCTAAAGCTGTGGGTGTTAACCCACAGCTTAGCTAGTGACCAGGAGGCCGCACTTTAAACGTGAAGCGGCCGCCCTCATTCAGAGAGAGCGCTCGCTTCTTGCGACCGCCTCTGAATGAAGGACTCTTTATATATAATCTGCTCCTATTCCCTAAAAGGTCCCTTTATTGACTCCCCACTGCCCCCCACCCATTAATATATCAAATTAAGGGCCTGATTCAGACCCTCTCGCAAGTGGCCGCTCGTTCAGAGTGAGCAATATTTTTCAATCTGCGTACGCTTCGTATTGCGTGTGCGCGAACTGGTACGAGCAATGGGGAAACTCTTGCTCGCCAAGCATAGACAGCACAGCTGAATGAGTGACAGGAGAGGCCGTTTGTGGGTGGTAACAGGGGCAGGCCACTGGGAACGGGGGAGTGGAAGTGCGAACGCAGGCGTGCCTGAGAAATTCAACGCCGTTTCAGAGGCGTGCATAATTGACAGCCAGCGTCATAGGACACGTCACTTGCTTGAAATCTACACTGAAGTCTCGCAGTGCTTGTGGCAGGGTATAGTCAACCTCAAGTGCTGCGATCGCATCCGATGGTGCTCGATGTACCAATGGTTTCTTGCACTTCCTGGAGATAACGTACGCAAGTGGGCGGTGGGCATCTACAAACAAAAAGTGATCGCTCACCAATACATAGTGGGCGTGCTTATGACTTGTCCTGCGAGCGTCTGCCTTGACGTGAGTTAGCCGAACTTCCATACACTGGGAGCAAGCGATCGCATCTAGCGAGTGGGTCTGAATCAGGCCCTAAGTCTGTCTGTGCAGTGCAGGGATACTCCTATGCCCGGTGCTCTCTCTATCGCCAGACACCTTCGGTCCTTGTCTTCAAATGGGTCATATCAGCAGTAGAGGCCAGGATTGATGGGGGGCATGTTCTGTGGGCTATGATCAAAAACCAGAGACAGCCCCCCCCCCATGAAAAAGTTCTCTCTCAATTTGCAGCCTATGTAAAAAATGCCTTCAGTTCTCACCAAGTACCTGACTAGAAACCAAGTATACAGACAAGTGGTATAATCGTATACAGGCACACATACTGATAACAGAATTATACTGTACATGCCTTAGAAGATTGATGGTTTAACACATCCAACTAAAATTTAATTTTTTGGTCTTTCCACCACAGATAAATTTCAATGATATACCGACGCCTAGCTTAATCCCAACATCTAGAGAGGACATGAGGACTGACGCATCATGAACGAGGTAAGGCGGGCATTTTAGCTGTTAGCCGCGGGGTGGGGGACATTAGGTTTAGCCAGCGTAGTGGGGTTAGGGTTAGGTTTTGGGGGCGGAGGTTAGGGTTAGACACCCCCGGGGGGGTTAGGCACCACTTGGGGGCGTTACGCACTAAGGGGGAAGGGTTAGGTTTAGGCACTAAGGGGGAATGGTTAGGTTTAAGCACTGATGGGGAGGGTTAGGGTGCGGGACGGAGAGGATTAGGGTTAGCCTACAAGCAGGGAGGGTTAGGGGGAGAAGGGGGGAGGGTTAGTATACTTACCCGACCCCTGTCGGGATACCGACCATCGGGATGCCATTGTCGGTATTTTAATAGGAGACTTCCCAACTGCCAGTATTATATTTTCAGCTAATCTTTCACCATTAGATAATATGATAAAGTTAATCAAAAACAAAAGGAACCCCATAAAATAAAAATGCAATAATTGAAATACTTAATTCCAATTCCATATTCTTATTTCTGCTGCTAAAATATAAGAGCAGTGTCAGACTAGGGCATGAAGATCCCGCCAGGAATTGCAGTGGTAGTGGCCCAAGCGTAAGGGGTGTGGCCAGCCTCCAGATGGGTGTGGCCAGCCACCACAGAGGAACTTGGCCAACCTCTAGAGAGGACATGCAATGAACAGGACACCTTTATAAAGGAGGGGGTAGGGTGTGTCAAGAATGCCACTTTGACTGTCAGGAGGGCAAATCTTGATGTTGTTGCCATAGAAACAAGACAAACACATCATTTCAGGCAACGCCCCCTTCACCCGGGCCTGGCACGGCTGTCGTTGCGCCTGGTCAGTAGAAGAAAAGTGATCGCCTCCATGATCACTTTACTTTCTATTTTGGCCAGCTACGCATGCGCTGACGTCAGTTAGCACATGCGAGTCGGCAGCAGAGGGGAGGGTGACACCCGGGTGTGGCCCGCACCCCCTTTGTGACGCCACTGTATACACCATCACTTTATCCCAGAATTTTCTGATCTTCCTGCACTCCCACATTCTGTGAAAGAAAGATGCTTGCAAACAATGACATTTTAGACAGGCACCCGTCTCTCCTGGAACAATATGTTTCCTTTGGGCTTGAGAGAGATACGCTCAATAAAGGCTTTTTATATGACCCTCCTATAACATTGCAGAGTGAAGGACTTTCACAGTTTTTTCCATATGTTTAAACAAGACACCTGTAGACTGAATATGTGGAATTTCAGTCTTCCATTTATTTGCAACTCTAGACTACACTGCTTCAGATTTCATAGGCAACAAATTTGAATAATTATACCTGGTTTTATACGGCGCAGAAGCACATAAATTAAAAAGTGGTTGCAACACATCTGGCATAGCATTGACGATAAGAAAGATTGCACGTAGTGTCTCACTTGGAGAAACATATAAAAGTCCTTTTTAGATATAGAAAACTTAGTACTAAGTAACTGAAAAGTGAGTATAGTGCCTCCTGGATCAAATATGTCTTTAATAGCAGATATCCCCCTGCTTCTCCACCTAATGCTGGGCATCCACTATATAATTATCTGTCAGATATCTGTCCAATCTGGCTGGTTGGAATGAAAATCTGGTAATGTATGGGAGCAAATGACAGTTGTCCATTTGCTCACAAACACTGAAAAATAGCCAAAAATGGTCGTTCAGACGAATTGGATAAAACACACAAATTGAACCAATTTGAATTTTTTTATGTCCTATTTTCAGTGTTTAAAACCATATGATCGACTGTCATTTGCTCCCATACAGTACCAGGTTTTCACTCCAACCAGCCAGATTGGACAGATATCTGACAGAACATTGTATAGTGGATGGCCATCTTAAGAAAACCGCTGTTCTCCAATCCCAGCTGGAGGTTTGGATTACCCCACAAAGTTGCATATTTAGTAAACGAGTGTCTGCAGCCCAGCTTCAAGTTAATAGAGATCTGGGCAGCATACATGTCAGCAAACAACACATTATCAAAAACCTGAGGAGATAAAGAAGCACGGTAGACATGAGGAAGAGCTGCCAGGGAGCAGGGAAACAATATGTTTTCCTCAAGGGATTTGTGAGTGTAAAATTCAGTACCCTGGAACCAATCCGAGATATAACACATAAATACAGATTGTGAAAATGCTAAATATTTGGCACTCCCAAACCATCCTCATTTTGTACTAAGAAATAATCTGTGTTTGGCTGTACAAGGCTCTTACTTTGCCGAAGGAATTTAAAAAAGTCTCTAATCACTGTTAGAATATCTGAATTAGACATCTTTGTATGATATCTTAGGAAAAATACCTGATTTCAACACTGCAGCCCTGCCCAAAAGAGATAAGGGAAGGAGTCGCCATGTATCCAAAAGTTTTGCACTTTACGAATAACAGGGATGAAGTTGACACGATACAACTGAGAGATACGACTAGGAATTATCATGCCTAGATACAGTTAGGTCCATAAATATTGGGACATTGACAGAATTTTCAGATTTTGGCCTCTATTCACCACCACAATGGTTTTGAAATGAAACAAACAAGATGTGCTTTAACTGCAGACTTTCAGATTTAATTTGAGGGTAATTACATCCAAATCGGGTGAACGGTGTAGGAATTACAACGGTTTCTGTATGTGCCTCCCACTTTTTAAGGGGCCAAAAGTAATGGGACTATCAACTCAGAAGCTATTTCATGGACAGGTGTGGGCTATTCTCTCGTTATTTCATTATCAATTAAGCAGGTAAAAGGTCTGGAGTTGATTCTAGGTGTGACATTTGCATTTGGAATCAGTTGATGTCGACTCTCAATTTGAGATCCAAAGAGCTGTCACTATCAGTGAAGCAAGCCATCATTAGGCTGAAAAATCAAAACAAACCCATAAGAGAGATAGCAAAAACATTAGGTGTGGCCAAATCAACTGTTTGGAACATTCTTAAAAAGAAAGAATGCACCGGAGCTCTCAGCAACACCAAAAGACCCGGAAGACCACGGAAAACAACTGTGGTGGATGACAGAAGAATTATTTCCCTGGTGAAGAAAAACCCCTTCACAACAGTTGGCCAAATCAAGAACACTCTCCAGGAGGTAGATGTATATGTGTCAAAGTCAACAATCAAGAGAAGACTTCACAAGAGTGAATATAGAGGGTTCACCACAAGATGCAAACCATTGGTGAGCCACAAAAACAGGAAGACCAGATTAGAGTTTGCCAAACAACATCTAAAAAAAGCCATTACAGTTCTGGAACAACATCCTATGGACAGATGAGACAAAGATCAACTTGTACCAGAGTGATGGGAAGAGAAGAGTACGGAGAAGGAAAGGAACTGCTCATGATCCAAAACATACCACCTCATCAGTGAAGCATGGTGGTGGTAGTGTCATGGCGTGGGCATGTATGGCTGCCAATGGAACTGGTTCCCTTGTATTTATTGATGATGTGACTGCTGACAAAAGCAGCAGAATGAATTCTGAAGTGTTTCGGGCAATATTATATGCTCATATTCAGTCAAATGCTTCAGAACTCATTGGACGGCGCTTCACAGTGCAGATGGACAATGACCCGAAGCATACGGTAAAAGCAACCATAGAGTTTTTAAAGGCTAAAAAGTGGAATGTTATGCAATGGCCAAGTCAATCCCCTGACCTGAAACCGATTGAGCATGCATTTCACTTGATGAAGACAAAACTGAAGGGAAAATGCCCCAAGAACAAGTAGGAACTGAAGACATTTGCAGTAGAGGCCTGGCAGAGCATCACCAGGGATGAAACCCAGCGTCTGGTGATATCTATGCATTCCAGACTTCAGGCTGTAATTGCCTGCAAAGGATTTGCAACAAAGTATTAAAAAGTGAAAGTTAGATTTAGGATTGTTTAGTTTGTCCCATTACTTTTGGCCCCTTAAAAAGTGGGAGGCACATATAGAAACTGTTGTAATTCCTACACCGTTCACCTGATTTGGATGTAATTACCCTCAAATTAAATCTGAAAGTCTGCAGTTAAATCACATCTTGTTTTTTTCATTTCAAAGCCATTGTGGTGGTGAATAGAGGCCAAAATATGAAAATTCTGTCAATGTCGAAATATTTATGGACCTGACTGTATGTAATAGACTGAGATGCTATCTTGAAGCTACTAAGTAATTGAGATGGGAGTGAAGAAGGGTTAGAACCTTTAATTTGCAGTATTTCAGACTTTTGTTAATTGACCTTGTATCCTGCAAAAGAGCCAAAACTTTGAAGAATATGTAAAATGGCTGGAATGGAGCTATGTAGATTAGAAACAAATAACAACATGTCGTCTGCGAACAGACAAGTTTTCAAAGTAGTAGAGCCAATGGTTATTCCTTGTAATTAATGACTAGGCCGCAAAGCAATAGCATGGGGATCCAATGCCAGGGCAAATAATAATGGTGACAATGGACATCCCTGTCTAGTGCTCTTCTGAACTGTAAAGGGTGAAGAAATATACCCATTACTAGAGACCTGAGTAAAAGGGTCACAATACAATGCATAGACTCAGGGCCGGCTCTTGGGGTGTTCGACCAGTGCGGTCGAACAGGGACGTCACCCCATAGAGGGCGCACCCCTCCCAACATCCCGATTTCAGCAGGACAGCACTGTCTCGCTGTTCCAGCCATGGGGTGAAGTGTCTCGCGGGTGGTCTGGTCGGGAGGTTGGGCACCCCCACCATCACAGCTGTGCGGCAGTGCCGGACCCCGGAGTAGCTGATTGGATGCTGCGTGCATTCAGTGCCGGGAGAGGGCTGGGGGAAGTCCAGCTAGTGAAGAAAGTGCTGGGTTCGCCCCCAGCCTGATGTTACACGGGAGGCGTGCAATGCGGGCACGCCCCCAAATAACATCACTTAGGGGGCATGGCCTGTGGTAATTAGGCCTCACCCCCATTTTAGCGTGTGACTATAGGGCGTATTTTACCCATCCGGCACAGGGCGTGCCTACCTCTGGAGCCGGCCCTGCACGGAGTACATTCAGACTCGCACAGGTGGTCCCAAGTGACCAGATCAAAAGTTTTTACTGCGTCTAAGGAAAGGGCTATTTGATCACCAGAACCACCTGCTCGACTTAGCTTTTGCACTACAGCCAAAACGTTTAGCACATTTACCACTGAGTGTTGGCCATGGATAAACCCTGTTTGGTCAGAGGATATGACAGTAGGCAAAATGTATTTTTACCTATCAGCTAAGAGCTTAGTAAACAATTTATAATCTACATTAAGAAGGGAGATAGGGCGGTAGGACCCAGGATCTTCCAAACCTCTTCTAGGTTTTGGCAACACTTTAATCACTGCTGAATTGAAATACAGAGGTGGTTTACTACCAGCAGGCCCGCCAAGAGCCGCGTCAGGCTCCGGTAAAAAAGGGGCGTGGCCTAATCTCGGGAGATGTGACCACGATCCCTTAGGTTTAAAAAATAGTTTGCCGCGCCGCCTCGCTTGCGAGGGGGCCCAGTGAGCCTCTTCAGCCCGGCGCATAACCAGTGGGGGGCGCGATCAGGCATAGGAGACTGCTGTGGCTGCTTCTTAGCAGCCACAAGCAGTCTCCCAGTGCAGCCCAGCACACAGCTGCTGTGATGTAAGAGTAATTAGTAATCCCAGGTAATTAGTACCCCACCCGCCCCTCTTGGCGGCCCTGACTACCAGTCAAATAAATATTAAAGACTTCACATAAGGTGCCATTTATCATGCTAGCCAATATCTTAAAGAATTCACCTGTCAGTCCATCAGGACCCGGCGCTTTCAACGGCTTTAGCTTAGTAATTTATTGCAAAACTTCCTGAGTGGTGATCGGTGCCAAAAGAGATGCAGACTGAGAATCAGGCACCTTTGGAATTGAAATATTGTCCCAAAAATAAATTTTTGCATATGATCTATGGGTTCTTGCGAATACAATTTGGCATAAAAATCGGGAAATACTGTAATAATGTCATTTTCCCTTTTTTTTGATCATTTGCATTAGAAATATACTGAGCAGTTTGTTCAACCAGGATAGCATCAAAGTGGGCCTTAGCTTGAAGATAAAGTATCTTATTACTTGGAATAGGAGATTACTTAAAAGCAGCATAAGAAGTGGTTAACTCAGCCTGAGCCTGTAAAAATAATGCAGAACGCTCCCTGCGGTATTTACTTACGTAAGATATTATTTCACTTCTCATAACAATTTTAGCTGCCTGCCAAAACAATAAGGATCTAAAGAGTGTTGGCCTGATACTTAATACTTGCAGTTATCCCCCAAAATATCAATTTTCGATGGATATCCCGCAAATATTATTTGATACATAGACCCTGGGTGTTTATAAAATAAAGGGGTTAAAGCCAGATGCTTTTCATCCAGTATTTACAGGCAGTTTGATATAAACCACATGCCGCTTATAGTTGCAGCCTCCAAATCACAAAATATTTGGCACGTTTACAACTGCAAGAAAATATGCACTTTGATAAATGTTCTCCTTGCTACAGTACTTCAACGAACCCGGTAATGTTGTTTTTCAGCCAAAAAAGATTCAAGTAAATGTTGGTAATCAATGTATTCTCAATTGTAAAATGTGAAATAATAAAAAAAAATGTATATCCTTTCATTTACAGTTGTCCATGTTAAATAAACATGTAATACATTATTGTGATCAATGTAGGCCATTCTTGTAAAACAATGTAATAATGGTCAAGGTTCAGGCAGTAATCGCATTGGGCCTGTATGCAATGATATGCTATGCCACCACTTCCTCTAATGCTTCTATTGTAATGCTATCAAACTTTACCCACGTACATTTTCCTTCCTGCCACTTTCATCACTGGGTCCTGGTACAAAATCTCCATCCAAATGCTGTAACAGGTGCACAATTGTCTTTAACTTCTCAAATCTGGATTAAGCAATGATTCAACAATCGCCTATTGTATTCATCTGCCTGTCAGCAATAACCAGAAGCAGAAACTGCTTTATTGTTACCACTGTATGTTTTCTATTTGTGTATCACAGGGTACAATACCCGCCAATGTGCATACATGATTTTCCATTGTTATGTATTTGTTCTAGTTTAAATTAAGTGGTTTAAACCGTTATATTAATTAACTTTATTAAGTTTTAATTATTTTTGTAGCAAGGCGTGAAAAAGTAAAACAAGGAAGCAATAATATGAAAACATTTCAAAGGAATAGGTCATATGTGGGTGGGATGAGGGAGGCAAAGGAGAGGGGATTGCTGGGGGTTGATTAGAGACAACGGTGCAAGGAATGAACACTAGGAATGGGTTGGGTACGGGTTGACGGCACTCATGACCCCAGCGCTCAAAATACCAACGTCAGAATCCCGGCTAGGTGAGAATGCTGACACCTGGAGGTAAGTATCCTAACACTAACCCTAAATCTAACCCTCCCCCCCTGCAGCCTCAAGCTAACCACCCCCTAACCACAGCCTAAATGTAAGCATCCTAACCCTCCACCCGCAGCCTAACCCTAACCCTCCCCCTTGTGCCTGACCCTAACCCTCATACTTACCGGGCTGTCAGTGGTCGGAATGCTGGTGCCGGGATTCTGACTGGTGTCGGGATTTCGGTGCTGGCATCACGACCACTGGGATGCCAACGACATCCCCATGGAATATATCACATACAGTTAACACAACTTGGCAATTATGGCAATTATTGATAACAAATTAAAATAATGAGCCATTCAAAAAAGGGTACAGTGCAATATTACTAAAAATTTTGGAGAAGGGCTACCAGGGAGAAAGGGATAAACCGATGTCTTGTGAGGGGGTTCACTTGGCTGCTGAGAAATCTAAGCAGTAGACAAACGAGGTTCTGCCTTAAGGTGGTTAGTCCAACGGGACCAGGTTTTTTGTAAATCATTCAGGTGTATTATGGACCCTAGCAGTAATGCTTTGCATAAGTCAGACAAATGCCATAAATAGTGGCAGTGTATCAAGGAGACTCAATTTGTTTCCAAGAGGATGCAAACTGGCATTTAGCCACATGTAAGGTATGGAGAACAAGTCACCGGGGGTATCGTGAGACATCTGGAAGGGGCCTGAGAATCAGTGAGTAAAGTGGCCAAATGTAATAAGGTGAGAGATTACAAAATGTGAGTTTAGCAGTAAATTCTCAAACTATTACATTGGTGGAGTTTTATCTTCAAAATGGGAAAACATCTAGATGAGAGTTTTAATCGTGAGAGTGTGTCTAATAAAAACATGCGACTTTGCCTGTTCTCAGACTCTATTACATTGGCCAAGTTTACAAAGTGTCTCGCACTATTACATTTGGCACTGGGAATCTGTATGCCAGTAATAGAGTGTAAGGATAAAATTGTGAGTTTGGGGTAAGTGCACCAAATGTGCAGCTGGGCGTCTCTCCATCTGCACGACCTACAACACACAGGAGTCAGGTAATATGGAGCAGAGGAGTGTCGGCAGCCAGTACTAAATATAATACATTTTAAATTAATTTTCCTTTATACTAATGGAAAGTGACGCCTTAGCTAGGTTAGTTCGAATTTTGAGTCATTTCTCTGAGTCCATTGTCTCCACCGCGTACCTCTCTGATGCTCTTCGTGTAGATCTTTTAGTGGTTGGTTTTGAGACAGCAACAACTGATGCAGGGTAGAAATGAGACCTTTAGAAGCAGAGCAGAGGCAGCGAAGTGACTCCAGTAAGGAGAGAGGAGCTGATTGTGAAGTTTTAGAAATGGAATGGTAAAACTGTGTGATGTATATTTATATTATTATATTTTATATTATATTTAATTTTTATATTGACTGTGCGCTACTTATTCTATACAGCATTGGTCAAGAAAGGAGTGAAGCAGTCACAGAAAACAAACCTGCAGGCGGACTCTGGCCACCACTCCACCATGAAGTGCTCCCTCTACAGCGTGATCTTCCTGCTCAGCCACACGCCCTTAATGAATAGAAGGAACCTCCCATGGAAGTCAGCGCTGTTCTCGGACGGGGGCACCACGGCGAGGAAGCTTAGCAGGAAGACCAGGAAATACAGGGTACATTGTGCAAAGAGATCACTGCTCATTACCATGTTCGGCAGCTGAGGAGAGGTGTGCATGGCGGCTGTGGAAATATGCACAGGTACCCCAGCCCCGATGACATACTGCTGATAATGCTTACAGTAGCTGCAATACAAATCTCTCATCCATGATCCTCCAGCCCTTCCCATTGGCCGGGCCCCAGACAGCTGCAGGGCAGCAGCAGGGAGGTCGTGGTGACACTGGTGACATGTAGGAGTGAGAAGCAGGAGGCAGTTATGAGATGCAGGGGGCAGGAGTAAGAAATAGGAGGCTTTTGTGAGATACAGGGGACTGTGGTAACATGGCGTAGGTTGGGTGTTATGAGATGCAGGGGGCAACATTCAATTTAATTCATAGCTTTTACAATATGTGTAGATTCTCATATGTAGACAGATGACACATTACCTAAGATTATTTGACGACCTGGAGGCCTTTCCATATCCTTGTGGATTTTCGGTATGTGATAGTAGCCATTTTATATTCCTCTAGGGTTATGCTACCATTTTGAAGCCCCTTATTTAAGATAACCTACAACTCATTCAGAAATTCTTTAGTCGGATCCCCACTAAGCTTTTTATAGGCAACTTCATCACTTAATAGATGTGAAGCTTCATGAACATAAGAGTCCTTGAAGAAGGCACCAGTGCTGAAACGCATTGGAGAATCAGCACCCCCCCATCAACCACCAGAACTCTGACCATTGTACTCATTACCACACCACAAAGAAAGGCTGCAGAGGATCCAGCACCATGCCGCAAGGCAGAGCCTGGTCCCCGCCACCAGCCTCATCACTGTGCCCAATACCACCCATTGACCCCACGGGACCATGGATCAACCCCACCACGCGGCTCTCCACATCGCATCACACCACCAAAGAACGTCGAAGGGCGCACAGCTGCCAGATACCCCGCGGGCTCGCGGAGGTGGCACGTAACATCCGGCTAACACCTGGGATCACAGCCAAAGCTGCAAAGAACCATAGGACAATCCACACCTACCGGTAGGTACAAAGATCCCAGAGTCAGAGCGGGACGCCGCTACTGCACTAAGTACTGGACTTTATTCACACCCCACATCCCGGTTCAGTAAGACTGTAGACCATAGGTCCAGCAGGGGAACGTGCAGGACTAAGGACCGCACAGAAAGGAGCCCCCTGAAAGGATACACCCGCTCCCCAACCGTGGATCACAATACTTATCTGCTAATCCCCGCACCATATAACGGAACTACCCAGGGAAGCTTTGTGCCTTACCCAATAAAAGGTTGGATCCTACACTTATTGTCTACCTCATTTGTATTCACCCATGTACACCCACAAACATTATCTACACAACAGCCACATACCCACACTTCCATATCCCCAACAGCCCCACATTTCCACTCTCTTCTTATCCCATAACCCCCCCTCCTTTTTTTCCCCTCCCCCCCTTCTTTCACCTTCCCTTTCTCCCACACACACACCCTTAGGAGCGCACGTGTACCACATATTCCTCCGTTTGAACCAACAGGCACAGGTACTCCTGTATTCACGCTGCTGCACCTACCATTTCCTCATCCCACCTCCCTCACAGTCCCCCCACCCTAACCCCACCACCACACCACAATTGTGAAGCGCAGACCGCCCCCCTCATTTATTGCTAGATTTTTTAATGCCAGATCTGGCTGGGTTGATTTAAAAAATAATGAATCTAACTAGAAAATGTGGATGTCGGTCAGGGGGGATTAGTAGGAGGGTTATATGGAAGAAGTGTTGTGTTTGTTAGTTGAGATCTTGATGTGGGTAATCTGGGGGAGTGGATGCTAGCTGTCGGTATATGAGCGCAGCACCTGAGACTAAACAGATGTTAGAAGAATCTGGTGTAGGTGGACACTTGCAGTAATCAGTGTGTGATTGATGTAGAAAGGTGGGAGAAAATCCATATAACACGTTAGAGCAGTGTTTCCCAGCCTCGGTCCTCAAGGCACACTAAGGGGTAAATTTACTAAATTGAGAGTTTTTAGAAGTGAGGTTTAAAAGTGATGTTGCACATAGCAACCAATCAGATTCTACTTAACATTTAACTAGCACCTTCTAGAAGATAATAGCTAGAATCTGATTGGTTGCTATGGGCAACATCACTTTTAAAACTCACTTCTAAAAACTCTCACTTTAGTAAATATACCCCTAACAGTCCTGGTTTTAGTGATATTCATGCTTGAGCACAGATGGTTAAATCAAAATAACGGAGGTCAGTATCAGACTGGAGCATGAGGGGCCCACCGGGATAATCAGTGGTAAGGCCCCATGCTTAAGGGGAGTGGTCATCCACCAGAGGGGGTGTGGCCTGCCACCACAGACAGTTGGTTAACCATTAGGCAAATCTTGGTGTAGATTCTATAGAAGTGAACCAAGCCCCCTTGTTAATCAGGTGGTCCTGCTCCACCAGGTAACTGACTGTCTAATAGTGTAACAATTTATAATTTGTGTCTGAAACCTGACACCTAGAGGACAGGGGTAGGCCCACTGGCAGTGGGGCCCACCGGGGATTTCCCCTGTACCTCTATGGGCCAGTCCAACCCTGAGGGAGGTTCTAATTAAGATACCTGTGATCAAGTATGGCTATCCTTAAAACCTGGACTGTTAGTGTGCCTTGAAGACCGTGGTTGGGAAACTGCCTTAGAGCATGGGTTATGTGACCGGAGGACGTGGTGATAGTAGGTGGTGCATTGCCTGGTGGATTTTGTTCTGAAGCCTGTGGTAATCAGAATACATAGTTATATTTTAGGTACGGGCACTATTTGATATGTACACTGTGGTGTGTACCAAGAATATCGCAAATTACAGCTCTCCTGATAAGACATGTCCTTTGCGATGGCTCCGGACAGAGGAACTTCCGGGTTTAACACCCAGAAGTCCCTCTGGTGTCGTCCTCCACTTGCGCAGAAGTACGCGTGGCATGAGGGGTGATTGGAGGGATCCGATCAGGTCTCTGCCAGGGGGAGCATCCCGATAAGAAGCCCATAGGCTTCTATTGGATAAGGTGACATTGCTCATCAGGACGAAGCGATGCATTCCGGTGCTTAGTACATTGGGGAATGCAGTAAAAGCCCCCAAAACAGCATTTTCAGGGGTTTTACCGCATTTTTGCCTTTAGTACATCCCGTCCATTATCTTCAAGAAGGTGCTAGACAAATGTTATGTAGAATCTGATTGGTTGCTATGGGCAACATCTCCACTTCCAAAAACCCTCACTTTAGTAAATATACCCCACAGAGTGCTGCAGTTATAATCTGTCACTCAGTTGTATAGAAATCTTATTGTTTGAGTACCCTGTTTAAATATATTGCAATGTTTGTATATTTTTTGTAATTTTCCCTGTGCGGCGCTACAGATACTTTATGGTTACATATAAATAAATAAAATATAATAATAGATCCGATGCCATCTGAATGTAAAATACTTAAGTGATCACCGCTGCTTTTGCCATCCTGAGATGGTGATAGTGATCAGAGGATTGCAGGGTACAGGAACCAGCAAAATCAGACATAAATTGGCTTCTGCATGATTTGCCATCGAGACTTGGTGACAGCTTTTTTTGGCTTCAGGGTCTGGTTATAAAGAGAAGCCCTTATAGTTATAAAGTTATTATCAATTGTATAATATGAAATAAAACTTGTCATCTGCATGAATTCACAGTTGGCAATATAAAATAAAGCTGTAATAAATCTTTTTTTTTTTTTAAAAGCTATTGCAGCCACAGCAGATCCGATCAATGAAGGTCATTCTCTTTAAGCAAAATAAAGTACAAGGTAGAAATCCCCCATGTTAATTGTGTAATAATAACAGAACACCTATTGTACTCATTTGCAGGCCAAATAACCAAAAGCAGGAACTGTCTTATTTATGTTACTAAACATGTGCAAAATAAAAAGTCCCTGTATCAGATGGTGCAATTCTAATAACCTGAACGGTTTGTGGGTCTGGTTACACCTTGTGAAACAGCCACATCGAATAAGTATGATTTTCTCCTGTGAAGTTCTGTAATATAATGGAGAAGTGCAACTGCTAATAGCTTTGTACATAAAAACTTTTTTAATTGTATATGTCCAAGCAGTGGCGTAAGTTCATCCCTGGCACCCGGAGGCACGTTATAATTTGGTGCCCCCCCCCAAAAGGAAAATAAATATGGTGCATATCTATCTATCTATCTATCTATCTATCTATCTATCTATCTATCTATCTATCTATCCCATTTCTATCTATCTATCTATCTATCCCATATCTATCTATCTATCTATCTATCTATCTATCTATCTATCTATCTATCTATCTATCTATCCCATTTCTATCTATCTATCTATCTATCTATCTATCTATCCCATATCTATCTATCTATCTATCTATCTATCTATCTATCTATCCCATATCTATCTATCTATCTATCTATCTATCTATCTATCTATCTATCTCATATCTATCTATCTATGTATGGGCCATATTTAATTTGAGGCGTTAATTCCGGATTCGCAGTAATTTACCGCCGATGATGTCATTATTGCCTGTTTTAGTTTTACCCCATATTCAATTCGAAAGACTTTCCGCCTCAATGCAATGTAATAGGCGGTAAAGTATCGCCTATGAATGGCAGGCGTTAAAAAGTGCAGAATTGGGGTTTTGGGGTGCAACATTTCGGGAACCCCCGCGCAGCCTTCAGACAGTCCCCCAAAGGTAATCTGTGTCAAAAAAATGTTTTTTAAAAATTAAGGACACCCCAAAAATTTACTTTGAAAAAGGGGGCGAAAAAAAAAAAGTTGGGGGACAAACTTAAAACATAGCGAACTTGACTCTGGGGGGGTCCCCAAGTATGCCCCAAGTGTTTTTTTGATTGCAGGTGTTTGCGGCAGGTGGGTTTTTTCACGATTTTTTAAAGAAACTTTAGCAACTTTAAAATATGCTGAACCCCATTTCATGTACCCCAAATTAGATGCCCATAGTTGTTTTGCCCTAAAAAAACTTCTAAATGCTCTTCTGCATCACCTTATTCAAAGCCGTATTTATGCACCTGCCGTGGCTATTAGAAACCCCTACTTCCTTCAGGATTTAAAAATGGGGGCACCCTTTGTCCTCCCCTATGTCTACACTTCTTTAGGGGGGTCCCTAGAATATTTCCCAAAAATTCCCGTTTTGTTTAACCTGTGAAAAAACTGGGTAAAACTTTAGAAAAAAAATGACAAAAGCCAAACCAGCCCCAGGCTTGCCAGCCAGTGGTGGCTTCTAAAAATATGGGGAACAAAAAGTGTAGGGTTCCACCGTATTTTAGAAACCAACCCAAGGCTGCAGAGAGCAGTTCTGGTTTTAAATATAGGGGTAAAAAAAAAACATGGGGATCCCCCTATATTTAAGACCAGCACCAGACCCAACTGACTGGGGTGTAATGCCAGAGCCTGGAGACCCGATCACTGGGGCTCCAGGTCCAAAGCATTAGCACCCCAAATTGGTCAGCACAAGCTGGTGATCTCGGAAAAGAGACTGACAGTTCCCACGTGGGCGAGTCACACCACGTGGGAACTGACAGTAGCCGGAGCCAATCAGCGTCTCTCTGCAGTCAGCACGGCCGCTGATTGGCTCTCGGGACTGCCAGCTCCGTGTATGTTCCGTCAGCTGGCATTCGGGAATTATGAGTATGTGTGGCAACACACATACTGATAGCAGTTGCGTGGGTCGTGTAAACTCATTTTTTTGTTTTGCCAAGCACCTGGATTACTGCGGAGACCAGCGCCAGGATATAGGTGAGTATGAATTTTTCTTTGCAGAGCCATGTATTAAGGATATGGACAAGGGGACAGATACATCTGGTATAGGTAAGTTTGTGTGAATGGGTAGGTGTGTGTAATAAAGTTATACTGTCACGGTGTGTGTGTTTTGTCTTTTTTTAACTATTTATTTTACAGTGAAGTTACAGGTGCCGCATGTCTGCTGGCACTTGTTGTTCCACAAGTGCAAAATGGCAGGCATGCTGGCACTTGTAGATCCACTGTAAAACACATTAGTTTTACATTATTTGGCCCCCCATTACCTCCATACCCACCAAGCCAGGGGTATGGGGAAGAGCCCCGGGCTTCAGCGTAAGCCTGTAATGCTCGGGAGGGGGGGGGACCCTTCTTTGGGGGGTCCCCGACTCCGCCGAGATCACCGGCTTGCACTGACCGATTTGAGGTGCTAATGCTTTGGACCTGGAGCCCCAGTGATTGGGTCTCCGGGCTGTGGCATTACACCCCAGTCAGTTGGGTCTGGTGCTGGTCTTAAATACAGGGGGATCCCCACGTTTTTTTTTACCCCTATATTTAAAACCAGAACTGGTCCCTGCAGCCTTGGGTTGGTTTCTAAAATACGGTGGAACCCTACACTTTTTGTTCCCCATATTTTTAGAAACCACCACTGGCTGGCAAGCCTGGGGCTGGTTTGGCTTTTGGGGGGGACCTTATGTCATTTTTTTTGTAACTTTTTACAAATTTTTTTTACAGGTACAACACAATGGGAATTTTCGGGAAATATTCTAGGGACCCCCCTATTGATGTGTAGACATGGGGGATCACTATGGGTACCCCCATTTTTAACTCCTGAAGGAAGTCGGAGTTTCAAATAGCTGTGGCAGTTGCATTTTTGCAGAAATTTAAAAAAATGTGTTTTGGGACTTAAAAATGTGCTAGTACCCATTTTCATGTACCCCAAATTTGATGGGACCATTTTTAAAATCGAAAAAAATAAGCTAAGTGCTCTTCTGCATCACTTCTTCAAAGTCGGGAAAAAAAACACCTGCCGCAGCTATTTAAAAACCCGACTTTCTTTTGCAGCCAAAAATGGGGGTACCCATAGTGATCCCCCATGTCTGGACATCTTTAGGGGGGTCCTAGGATTGTTTCCCGAAAATTCCCGCTTTTTTAACGCCAATCCAAGTATCGCCGGGTCCCGTTTTCGCCTAATTTCAAATTGAATACGGGGATACGCGGGCACACGCGCGATACTTTAATGCCTACAAAACAGGCGAAGGCAGCGTTAAGTCCGGGCCGCGTTAAATTATCACGGCTTGGCTCAAATTGAATACATGCCTATGCCGGGAAGAGGTGCCATGTATTGGGCTGCCCTTGACGGTACACTCAGGGTACATATTTAAAACCCTAAGTGGGTTGAATATATTGTGGGCAATGGAGGAGGTGCCCCTTCAGTGCTGGCGGTCGGCGGCAGGTGCCTCCATTGTCTCCCATAGTTTTGCCCCTGTGTCCAAGTGTAGCCAAAGCTATATATCAAGTTAAAGCATTTTGATATTTATAAAAGTCCTCAATATTGCAAAGATAAGCAGTGAAAAAAAAAATATTACATATCGCCACGAAAGGGCTTTTCGCGATCAAAAGGTTCCGATATCTTTTTGTAACACTCACAGCTGGCAGGGGTTAGATCGGCCAGCCGCAATCTGGACTCGTATATGGGGCCTTCCACAAGCTGCTACTCAAGATGGTGGCAGAAGACAGGACTGCTAATGTCATTGGAAGAGCTCTGACAGATTGGAAGAGTGCGCTGCAGGGAGGGGAGAGGAGACATCTCTCACCAGTGCAATGCAAGATGGCAGAGTGAGGCCCCCAGAGCGAAGTCTCGGTGGCCAACTGGGCAAGACTGTCTGTGGCTGTCAGCAAGCCCCTGCGATAGCATACAGCTTAGTGAGTGTCAGAAGGGCCCAAGAATAAGGAGAGCAGCTGCGCTATCCTAACCCCATCGGAGTAGAAAGCAAGAGAGTAGCGGAGGTGAGAGTGGGGAAATTGCGGGCAAGGGGTTCTCATGAGAGGGCTCCGGTGGCAGACCAGGCGAGATTGCTTGGGGATGCCAGAGTGCATGAGAGTTGGAGGACTTTGGGGGTCATTCAGACCCGTTCGCGAGCAAAGGATGCTCGCAAACGGGTCGATGTTGCCCCACTGCGCATGCGCACGACGGAGGGAGCTCCGTCGTGCGCATGCCCGAGACCCGGACTGCGACAGCCAAGCTGTCGCTCCGGGTCTCGCACCAAAGGGGGCGTGCTGTCGATGATTGACAGCACGCCCCCTTTGGTGGGCGTGGTGGCCAGACGGAGGCGTTCCCATGGGAACGCCTACCGTCTGAAGCCGGCCCCACTGACATCACTAGTGATGTCAGTGGGAGTGATTTTGGCTCTGATAGCGCCAAAATCACTCCAGGGCTTGCGGCAGCGAGACCCTACCGCAGGGTCTCCGTCGCAAGCCCGATGGTCGCGATGGTCTTGACCATCGCGACCATCATCATGGACGCTCGCTATAGCTGTGGGTGGTCATTGTGTGGCATGGTAGCCGTACACTTAGCTGTTGTGTGGCATGGTAGCCGTACACTTACCTCCTTCCACTCGCTCCTCCTGGCCGGTGAGGTGTTACTGGTTGTTCTGAAGCACAGATCAGATAACTCCCTCTAGGCAGGGGCGGATTTACTGCTAGGCAACCTAAGCAGCTGCCTAGGGCCCGGCAGGTCCCAAGGGGCCTGTGATCGGGTCCCCCTAAAACCCGGCCCTGGAGAGAACCTGCTGCACTGCCTCCAGCCCGGGAGAGAGGACGCAAACCACACTGTGGCTGCCACAGTATAGAAGTTTGGCACAGTATGGAAGCAGCAGCACAGCCACAGGGAAGGAGGCGGGGGAGGAGGAGGTGGAGCTACAGTCAGGGCTGGCCCTATCATTAGGCCAAGTACTAGTAGATGGTCACGGTGAGTCACATGTCACTGTCACTTACTTGCCCCATCCCCGTTGTTCAGGAGGCTTGGCATTGCTAAGGGCGACGTGACATCATCACCTCAGGTCACAACTAGTACACTGACTGGGAGCCACTGGCAGAGAAGAGCCACTCGAGGAGCCATGACCATTCTGCCATGCAGGTACGCAGCGCAAATACAAAAAATCCACTGCAGGTACGTTTGCCAGGGAGGGAAGAAAAGTGCTGTGAGAAGTGGGGAGGGTGGTCTGCGCTGAGAGAGGAGAGGGTGTCTGTGCTGTAAGAGGAATGGGTCTGTGCTATGAGGAGAGGGGGTCTGTGCAGTGAGGGGAGGGAAGTCTGCTCTGTGAGAGAAGAGAGTGTCTATTCTGCGAGGGGAGGGGGTCTGTGCTTATAGAGGGGGACTGTGCTGTGAGGGGTGTGGGGGTCTATGCTGTGAGGGGTGAGGGGGTCTGTGCTGTGAGGGGTGAGGGGGTCTGTGCTGTAAAAGGAGGAGCTCTGTGCTGTGAGGGGTGAGGGGGTCTGTGAGGGGAGGGGGGTCTATGCTGTGCAAGGAGAGGGGCTCTGCTGTGAGGGGGTCTGTGAGGGGGGTCTGTGCAGTGCAAGGAGAGGGGGTCTGTGCTGTGAGAGGAGAGGAGGTCTATGCTGTGATGGGGTCTGTGCTGTAAATGGGTGAGGGGGTCTGTGCTGTTAGGGTAGAGGGGATCTGTACTGTGTGGTGAGAAGGGGGCTATGCTGTGAGATAAATGGGGTTCTGTGCTGTGAGGGGAGAGGGGGTCTGTGCTGTCAGAGGAGAGGGGATCTGTACTGTGTGGGGAGAAGGGGTCTTTGCTGTGAGAGAATTGGGGTTCTGTGCTGTGAGGGGAGAGGGGGCCTGTGCTGTGAGAGAAGAGGGTTTCTCTGCTGTGAGGGGAGAGGGGGTCTGTGCTGTGAGGGGAGAGGGGGTCTGTGCTGCGGCGGACCTTTTCTTCAGGGTGCTGTACAGGGGCATAAATCAGGAATGAAAATATAGTACTATGCATTGTTTGAGGGAGGGGGGCCCCAAAACTGCTATCTTGCCTAGGGCCCCATGAGTTGTAAATTCGGCTCTGCCTCTAGGGAAGAGATAGAGATGAGGACCAAGGGGTCTATTTACTAAGCAGTGTTAGGAGAAAGAGTGAAAAGTGATAAGGTGCCAGCCAATCAGCTCCCAACTGTCATTTTTCAAACAGGCTGTGAGATGACAGTTGTGAGCTGATTGGCTGGCACCTTATCACTTTTCACTCTGTCTCCTAACACTGCTTAGTAAATAGTCCCCCAAGAAACCACACAATGGTATGACATGGACAACAAAGAAAATAATCTATTCAGCAGATGGGTCGTATTATCATCATACTGAGGGCGGGATGTACTAAATGGAAAATGCAATAAAAACTCAGTTTCTGTGTTTTACCGCATTTTCCATATGTACTATTGGGTGGGCCCCGGGGTGTTACCCTATAGATGCCTATAGGCTTCTACTGCATCGTGCTGGTATGAGGGATCCGACAGGATCCCTCCCAACATACCCCGCAGCCGCAGCGTCACTCTGCGCATTCGCAGGTGAACTCCTGGCTCATAAACCCTGATGTAGAGGTTGCGGAGCTGATCGCAAAGGACAGCGCTTATCAGAAGAGCTGTCCTTTGCGGTACTGATCGCATTTGTTAGTACATATGCGGTCAGTAGGGATGCGATGTCTGGCAGGATGTACCGCACAATGTTAGTACATCCCGCCCTCAGTGCTAGCACCTCAGATGACCAGCAATTACCTATGTTCCCTCACACCCTGAAGCGATGGGTGCCTACCTGACAACTCATCTGACCTACAGGAACGCCCTCAGTCCATCCAGAAAAAACTTACAGGTCAGGTCTGCTCACTACCCTATCTAGTTAATAATACCCAAATGTTCTAGCTACTATTCTTTACACAAAAGACAAAGTACAGTGAAGAATGCAATCAAAGGGCACGCACATCAGGCAAGAACACAAGACTAAAAAAAAACACTTGGACATTAGCGAAAGGGAATGGGCATGCCCCGTGCTACCAAGGCCTTCTGCACTTTACCTAGGGAGCCTTCTTATACCCAATGGCACTGTGTAATTACCATAAACGTGTAGTAGGTCTATCGCCCCCTTAAAAAAAATGTATACATAAAAAAATATTTAGAATCAAAAACTCATATATCTAAAAATTACATATTTTTTAATAGAATATAACTTTACAAAAAAAACTAAAAAATTCCATCCCTTGGGTAGTAGCAACAGCTTTCACAGTACACATATTACATAAAACAAAAACATATGTTACAGCCTCTAACAGACAAAAAAAAGATAATAAGGTAATCAAAATCCAATGCGATCTAATAGAAAAGAGGAGGGGGTGTATCGTAGCGCTGCACCTGTGGTGTGTTTATTGACACATAATGTATTGGAATATATATATATAATAAAGATGACTGCTGATAAAAATTATGTCATCACGTTGTGCCTGGAGAACATGACTGCCATACTAGCTGTGGCACCTGCATCCTGTCGCTCTGGAGTTCAGGGGGTACTTTTCAAGATATTTCCTATCGGACCTATTGCACTGGACCCTTATTATCACATGCGGCCTGGTCCACTCTAGAAGCTGAGACCTCCAGTACCCGTGACCTGCCCCTTTGCTGTCTTTATTGCATGGGGCTCCCTGCTAATGGAAGGGTGCCTGCATTCTCTGCTGGTGTCCTTTCTTCCTGTCATCTCTATGGCTCACCTGATCCTCACAGCAGAGAGCACTCTCACAGCACAAAACTAGGAGAAGGGAATTGGGTAACAGGGGAGAGCCTGTCTTGAAGATGAGTAGCAGCCGTGTACGAGCAGCAGAGTCCAGGTGCAGAGGTTATTGGGAGAGATCCAGAGGGGCCAAGTGGTAGTGGAAGAGTGAGTCTGTGAATATGCAGCAGTGTGTGACTGACACGATCTGCCTGTGACCCCCAGAGTCTATGAAACAGTGCCAGCTGAATGTTGAAACATACACTTCACAGACTTGTACACTTTTGCTGTCTGGCTCCGGATGTGGGTATAGTCACCTGTATCTCTTGCCAGAGGGTGTGTGGTGAACACGTTTTGGGCGTGATATCAGCCTTTTTCAAGGATGCATTCTTGAAAAGTCACACACCCCTTGAGTGACTTTAATACCTTGACAACCTCAACTCCTACACTTTGTTCTCTTCCCTTGACTTGTTTAGCTCCCCTATCTCCACCCATTCCTGTCCCAGCAATGTTACACCTACCTACTCCACCCAAACATCTACTCTGGACACCATTGCCTTGGCACTTACTCTTAATCTGCAATGGCGCACACCACAACTTTGACTCTCTAGACTGACATGCTATCTCCAAAACTGTTTCCACGCAGCTGAATCCTGCTAACTCTACTTGCTTCTATCTATCTGGGCAATTCCTCCCAAAATCTTCCCCACTTCTTAATACTGGCCAACCCACATTTTCCTCCTTCTCTACCTCCCGCAATGAAGTTCTTCCCTTCCTCTCATCCTCCTCCCCTTCCACCTTCCCCCTATACTCCATTCCTTCCTACCATCACCGTTCCCTCTTTCTCAATGCTTGCTCCCACCTTGTTCACCCCTCTAACCTCACTCTCCTACAAACACGCCCTTGTCTTACCCATTCTACCAATATCTTGCCTAACTTTTGCCCCATCTCTTGTCTCCCCTATTTTTCCAAACTCTTGAGACATATATTCACTTTCCTTTTCCTCCCACACCCTCATGGAGCTGCCTCCCACACCCTCATCTGGCTTTTATTACCTTAATTTCATGGAGATTGCCGTCACCAAGGTCACCAATAAACTTCTCACTGCTAAAGATAAGGATCACTCCTCCTGGACATGTCTTGACCAGGCTTTACTCCTTCAAACCCTTAGAAATACCGACTGTGGGATAATTGGAAGTGTGCCTATGATACTACTGCATTCTTGTTTGCACAAAACAAACAATGAACGTTGGCCATAAAAGAAAGGAATTGATTAAATTACAATGTGTGTAGACACAGTTTTATGTTAGATAACACAGACTATACTAATATAACTCTACATGTATTATACAATAAAGGATATTGCTAGTTGGTGCTCAGACCCCCAGTTGTATATGTTTTCTGTCTGCTGATTAGTCTGATCAAAGCCTATTATCTTTGCACATTCTTTGTTTTATAGCCTCCTGTAAACTTCGGACACACAGTTGCTCCTGTCTGATACTGGAGCTCCCCGCCCACACAGTTGCTCCTGTCTGATACTGGAGCTCCCCGGCCACACAGTTGCTCCTGTCTGATACTGGAGCTCCCCGGCCACACAGTCGCTCCTGTCTGATACTGGAGCTCCCCGGCCACACAGTTGCTCCTGCCTGATACTGGAGCTCCCCGGCCACACAGTTGCTCCTGTCTGATACTGGAGCTCCCCGGTCACACAGTTGCTCGTGTCTGATACTGGAGCTCGCTGGACACACAGTTGCTCTTGTCTGATACTAGAGCTCCCATATGCATACTCCTGTCTCAATTTGACTTTAGCCCTGATTACCAGGATACTTAGGATATTTGTTCCACATACAGTGGCAATGGAGGGCAGGGATGGGGGGTAATAACAAACTAGCTCTTAAGAAGCCACTCCCCCATGTGATTTGACCACACCCCCAGTGTGGTGTTATTGCATGTTATGTGAGAAAAAGTTATAAGAATGTCAGGGGAGACTAATGTGTCAGAGGCAATGGGAAAGTCTGATGAAGAGTACAAAGGAAGATTAAGGACTGGAAAAAGCTCCTATAAAGAGGGAGAAACAGTAAGAATAAATAAAAGCATAGCAGTAGTAGTGCGGAGAGGGTAACATAGTAGACCTGGGGCCAGATGTACTAAGCTCTGAGCTGTGATAAAGTGGAGAGTGATAAACCACCAGCCAATCAGCTCCCAACTGTCATTTTTTCAAACATAGCCTGTAACATGACAGTTGGGAGCTGAGTGGCTGCTCATTTATCACTCTCCAGTTTATCACAGCTCAGAGCTTAGTACATCTCCCCTTTGAAAATTACATCAGCATAAGGGAGCACAGGAGAGAGCGAAATTTAAATAGCCAGTCAGACATTTACTTGTCAATAATTAAGATATGGGATACAGTGTAAGAGGCTGGCACTACGTTCCCTGCGAAGTCTAACGATAGACCCAGAATGCAGCCAGGAACAGCAGGAGCTTTGAGCAAGGCCCCTCAAAAGGATAATTGTATTGTGAAGTGGATAATATATAGTGTAACATTAAAACATGATAAAATATTGATACGGTTTTATTTTTCATATATTTTTGTGGAGAGAAATACCAAAAAGAAAAAACTTTCATTAGATCACAGGAAGCGCCGAAACCACTTCACAAAATAATTAAAATATGTTTAGTCATTTAGCATTGCTCCCAACATTTAGGGGCATATGTATCAAAGCTTGATGTGAGATAAAATTGTGAGATATATATCACCAACCAATCAGCTTCTAACTTACATTTTGCAGGCTGTGTTTAAGAAATGATAGTTTGGAGCTGATTGGTTGGCGATACATATTTCACAATTTTATCTCACATCAAGCTTTGATACATATGCCCATTAAACCACTAAATTGGAAACCACACAAATAAGATCATCCCACAGTATGGGCAAATAAGTCTAAAGGAGCATATCCACTACACAATAAAAATGAACGATTGAACGATTACGACATCGTTATTGTTCATTAATCGTGCAGTGAATATGCCGGCAATGACCAGCAATGCGCGCTCCCGCTGGTCGTTGTCAGCATTTGTCATCGCCTGAACATGCAGGCCAACCTGCCGATATCACCTCTTTGTGCATGTTCGGGGATGAGGGAGGGTGCCTGTACTGAACGACATATTGTTCAGAGTGGGTACAATATCCACTGCACAGGATGATGAACAATTGAACGATTACGATGTTGCAATCGTACAGTCGTTCTGCACTCGTGTAGTGGATATGCACCGTAAGCCACTCCTGGTCCACCCAAACCACACCCGCATTGGCCACTAGCATTACAGTACAGTCTCACTGACATAAGGGCAGTTGTGAGATGTGATTTAGGGGTCTATTTACTAAGCAGTGTTAGGAGACAGAGTGAAAAGTGATAAGAAAGTGATAAGGTGCCAGCCAATCAGCTCCCAACTGTCATTTTTCAAACACAGCCTGTGAGATGACAGTTGGGAGCTGATTGGCTGGCACCTTATCACTTTTCACTCTGTCTCCTAACACTGCTTAGTAAATAGACCCCTTAGTCTTGATAGATAAGTGGCAGTAAGCAAGATATCGTTAGTCATTTAGGTTATAATGTGGTGTTAACAGAGATTTTGCAGAGATACTAAATCTTGTATTGCTAAAATATACTTTTGTAATATTGCCAGTAGAAGTTGAGTGGTACTCAGCTGCCCGGCGACAATGGCTGGAAGTGGTATATCTGAACTTGTTGCTTTTCACACCAGTCTGGACGCATTTGCGCATGTTTGAAATAGGGATGTGCAGGCTCGGTTCTACTCGGTTCTGTTCGTTTTTTTTACCGAATCTTATTGGCTATCCAAAACTCGTGACAGCTGAAACCCAATAAGATTCGGTAAAAAAAAACGAACGGAACCGAGTAGAACCGAGCCTGCACATCCCTAGTTTGAAACAGCAAATACTTTCACAGGTGACTACTAGGGGTGAGCGGGTTCGGATTTCTGAAATCCGAACCCCCCCGAGCCCCCCCGATCCGAGTCCGATCCGAGTCAGGCTCGACTTTTCCCGCCTGACTCGGATCTGAAATCGAGGCAAAACGTCATCATCCCGCCTTCCGAGTCTCGCGGGTTTTGGATCCTATATAAGGTACCCGCGTCGGCGCCATTTTCTCACTCGGCTGTGGACAGTGAAGAGGGAGGGTGGGAGTTAGGGCTGTGTAGTGTAGTGTAGTGTAGTGCTGCTGTTGTCCACTACTTCAAAGTCCATAGGGGCTGGCTGTGTTGTGCTGTGCTGCTGTTGTTAATAGGGGCTGTGTCCACTACTTCAAAGTCCATAGGGGCTGGCTGGACTGTGTTGTGCAGTCAGTTCTCCATAGGGGCTGTGTCCACTCCAAAGTCCTGTGCAGTGTCCCAGTCCTAAAGGGGTGCTGTAGTGTTGTCCAGGGGGTGCACTGTCCATCAGGGGTGCTCCCCCCAAGTGCTAAAAAAATAATATATTTTCTGTGTTTGTGAATTGTGTGCGCAGTAGCCGCACGTGCATCAACAAAGTAGTGACAAGCGTGCGCCTGTGTCATAAGTAAAGGGCCGGCTGGCTTGACCGTTAAAGGGTGCTGTAACCCCCAAAGTACACTCCAGTCCAAACCAAAAAAATAATTATTTTCTGTGTTTGTGAATTGTGTGCGCAGTAGCCGCACGTGCATCAACAAAGTAGTGCCAAGCGTGCGCCTGTGTCATAAGTAAAGGACCGGCTGGCTTGACCGTTAAAGGGTGCTGTAACCCCCGAAAGTACACTCCAGTCCAAACCAAAAAAAAAAATATTTTCTGTGTTTGTGAATTGTGTGCGCTGTAGCCGCACGTGCATCAACAAAGTAGTGCCAAGCGTGCGCCTGTGTCATAAGTAAAGGGTCGGCTGGCTTGACCGTTAAAGGGTGCTGTAACCCCCAAAGTACACTCCAGTCCAAACCAAAAAAAAAATTATTTTCTGTGTTTGTGAATTGTGTGCGCAGTAGCCGCACGTGCATCAACAAAGTAGTGCCAAGCGTGCGCCTGTGTCATAAGTAAAGGGCCGGCTGGCTTGACCGTTAAAGGGTGCTGTAACCCCCAAAGTACACTCCAGTCCAAACCAAAAAAAAAAATATTTTCTGTGTTTGTGAATTGTGTACGCAGTAGCCGCACGTGCATCAACAAAGTAGTGCCAAGCGTGCGCCTGTGTCATAAGTAAAGGGCCGGCTGGCTTGACCGTTAAGGGTGCTGTAACCCCCGAAAGTACACTCCAGTCCAAACCAAAAAAAAAATTATTTTCTGTGTTTGTGAATTGTGTGCGCAGTAGCCGCACGTGCATCAACAAAGTAGTGCCAAGCGTGCGCCTGTGTCATAAGTAAAGGGCCGGCTGGCTTGACCGTTAAGGGTACTGTAACCCCCGAAAGTACACTCCAGTCCAAACCAAAAAAAAAATTATTTTCTGTGTTTAGCCGCACGTATATATCAAATTGATATAACATAAATGGAGGACCAAACTTTCTCCGATAAAAATAAAATAGAGAAAGATCAAGAACCACTTCCTCCTAGTGCTGAAGCTGCTGCCACTAGTCATGACATAGACAATAACATGCCATCAACGTCGTCTGCCAAGGCCGATGCCCAATGTCATAGTAGAGGGCACATACAATCCCAAATGGCAAAGTTCAGGAAAATGACCTTGAAAAAGACATTTAAATCAGCTGAAGAGAAACGTAAACTTGCCAATATGCCATTTACGACACGGAGTGGCAAGGAACGGCTAAGGTCAATCCCTAGTATGTTCATGACTAGTGGTTCAGCTTCACATGACGATGGAAGCCCTCCTCCCACTAAAATAATCAAAAGAGTTAAGCTGGCAAAAGCACAGCGAAGAACTGTGCTTTCTAAGAAGATATCACAAATCCCCAAGGAGAGTCCAAGTGTGGTGGTGGTTGCGATGCCTGACCTTCCCAGCACTGGACGGGAAGAGGTGGCTCTTTCCACCATTTGCACGCCCCCTGCAAGTGCTGAAAGGAGCACCCACAGTCCACTTGCTGATATGCAAATTGAAGATGTCACTGTTGAAGTACAACAGGATGAGGATACTGGTGTAGCTGGCGCTGAGGAGGAAGTTGGCGAGGAGGATTCTGATGGTGATGTGGTTTGTTTAAATCAGGCTCCGGGGGAGACAGTTGTTGTCCGTGGGATGAAAAAGCCCATCACGGTCATGCCTGGGCAGAAGACCAAACATTCCACCTCTTTGGTCTGGCAATATTTCTATCCAAATCCGGACAACAACTGTCTTGCCATATGTACCATATGTAAAGGTGAAATAAGTAGGGGTAGGGACGTCAACCACCTAGGAACATCCTCCCTTATACGGCACCTGCAGCGCGTTCATAAAAAGTTACTGTCAAGTTCAGAAACTTTGGCTAAGACAGTAAGCAGTCCAGGGACACCTAAATCCCGTTGTCCTGTTGTATCCAAGCGCCTGCAAACCACACCGTCAACTCCCTCCTCGTCAATTTCCTCCTTAGTCAGGATCGGAAGTAGTCCTGCAGGCCATGTCACTGGCATGACTGACTCTCCTATCCGGGATTCCTCCGGAGGATCCTGCATTGCTACGCCTACTGCTGCCGCTGCTGCTGTTGCTGCTGCTGGGAGTCGTTCATCATCCCAGAGAGGAAGTAGGAACACCACTACTTTTACTAAACAATTGACCCTCCAACAGTCCTTAGCGAGGAGGATGAAGTACGACAGCAGTCATCCTGAAGCAAAACGTATAACTGAGGCCTTGACTGCTATGTTGGTGTTAGACGTGCGTCCGGGATCCGCCATTAGTGCAGTGGGATTTAGACAATTGATGGAGGTAGTGTGTCCCCGGTTCCAAATCCCGTCTAGATTCCACTTCACTAGGCAGGCGATACCGAGACTGTACAGAAACGTCAGAAAAAGTGTCCTCAGTGTCCTGAAAAATGCCGTTGTACACAATGTCCACTTAACCACGGACATGTGGACAAGTGGAACAGGGCAGACTAAGGACTATATGACTGTGACAGCCCACTGGGTAGATGTATCACCTTACGCAGCAACAGCAGCAGCGTCACCAGTAGCAGCATCTCAGAAACGCCAGCTCGTTACAAGGCAGGCTACGCTGTGTATCACCGGTTTCAGTAAGAGGCACACCGCCGACAACCTCTTAGAGAAACTGAGGGAAATCATCGCCCAGTGGCTTACCCCACTTAGACTCTCCTGGGGATTTGTGATATCTGACAACACCACCAATATTGTGCGGGCATTACATCTGGGCAAATTCCAGCACGTCCCATGTTTTGCTCACACAATAAACTTGGTGGTGCAGAATTTTCTGAAAAGCGACAGGGGCGTGCAGGAGACGCTTTGGGTGGCCCGAAAAATTTCTGGCCACTTTCGCCATTCAGCGACTGCGTGCCGAAGACTGGAGCGCCAGCAAACACTCTTGAACCTGCCCCGCCATCACCTGAAGCAAGAGGTTGTGACGCGGTGGAACTCAACCCTCTATATGCTTCAGAGGATGGAGGAGCAGCAAAAGGCCATACAAGCCTATACATCCACCTATGACATAGGCAAAGGAGGGGGTATGCACCTGACTCAAGCGCAGTGGAGAATGATTTCCGTGTTGTGCAAGGTTCTCCAGCCCTTCGAACTTGCCACACGTGAAGTCAGTTCAGACACTGCCAGCTTGAGTCAGGTCATTCCCATCATCAGGCTTTTGCAGAAGCAGCTGGAGAAAGTGAAGGAGGAGCTAAGACGGAGCGATTCCGCTCGGCATGTGGGACTTGTGGATGAAGCCCTTCATTCGCTTTGCCAGGATTCCAGGGTGGTCAATCTGTTGAAATCAGACCACTACATTTTGGCCACCGTGCTCGATCCTAGGTTTAAAGCCTATGTGGTGTCTCTCTTTCCGGCCGACACAAGCCTGCAGAGGTGCAAAGACCTGCTGGTGAACACACTGTCAGCTGAAGCGGAACGTGACACGTCAACGGCTCCTTCTTCATTTTCTCCCGCAACTGGGGCTGCCAGGAAAAAACTTAGGTATCCTAAGCAACCCGCTGGCGGTGATGCAGGGCAGGCAGGACCAAGTTTGGACATCTGGTCCGGACTGAAGGACCTGGCAACAATTTCTGACATGTCTACTGTCACTGCATATGATACTGTCACCATTGACAGAATGGTGGAGGATTACATCGGTGACAGCATCCAAGTAGGCATGTCAGACAGTCCATACCTGTACTGGCAGGAAAAAGAGGCAATTTGGAGGCCCCTGTACAAACTGGCTCTATTTTACCTGAGTTGCCCCCCCTCCAGTGTGTACTCCGAAAGAGTGTTTAGTGCAGCCGGGAACCTTGTCAGCGAAAGGCGTAGGAGGTTGCTTCCACAGAATGTGGAGAAGATGATGTTCATCAAAATGAATTATCAGCTCTTCCAGGGAGACCAGCCTCCAGAAGGTACAGAGGGACCTGTGGTGGTGGATTCAAGTGGGGACGAGTTAATACTTTGTGAGGATGAGGATGTACACACTGAAGAGGGTGAGGAATCGGTGGATGAGGAGGATGAGGATGACATCTTGCCTCCGTAGAGCCAGTTTGTGCAGGGACAGATTAATTGCCAGCTTCTTTTGTGGGGGCCCAAACGAACCAATCATTTCAGCCACAGTTGTGTGGCAGACCCTGGCGCTGAAATGATTGATTTGTTAAAGTGTGCATGTCCTGTTTACACAACATAAGGGTGGGTGGGAGGGCCCAAGGACAATTCCATCTTGCACCTCTTTTTTTTCTTTGCATTATGTACAGTTTGGGGCCTAGTTTTTCTAACTGCCATCCTGTCTGCCACTGCAGTGTCACTCCTAGATGGGTCACGTGTTTGTGCCGCCCACTCGTGTCGCTTAGCATAGTCATCCAGCTACCTCGGTGCAACCTTTTGGACATAAAAACACTATTGTGAGGTGTGAGGTGTTCAGAATAGACTGGAAATTAGTGGAAATTAAGGTTATTGAGGTTAATAATAGCATAGGAGCAGAAAAACCAACACATTCTGTGATTTTAGCTGTTTTTATGCTTTTTAAAAAAAAATACAGATCCAAAACACAAAACCAAGGACCCAAAACACGGAAGGGTGGTTTTGGCAAAACCAATCCAGATCCAAAACACGAAGAAAGATCCAGATCCAAAACCAAAACACAAAACACGAAAAGGGGCCGGTGCACACCCCTAGTGACTACATGGCAGCATCAGTGACTACATGGCGAGCATCGTTGTCTACATGGCGAGCATCGGTGTCTACATGGCAAGCATCGGTGACTACATGGCAGAGAGTAAAGTTTGAAAAATATTATATCTCACAACCTAATTGTACATTGAAAAAGAATGCCAGCAATTTGTATGAATGCATCTCCCCCTCCCCCACCCGATTTTCAGAACAAATTCAGCACTTATATGTTATGTAGCATGAACTGACTTATGCACACCAAGCACTGACCCTCTGTTCACACCTGGACGTTCTAGGATAGGACAAGCTATGTAGTCCCGGTCGCAAGGGCCATTGAGAAATCTGCGGACCACGGGTAATACTGAGAGTTTGTGGCCAAATCCAGGAGGTGTGTCCATGCCCCTTTCCAAAACATATGTAACATACTATGTATGCCACCGCAAACCGGTACCACATGCTGCAAAGGGAGGCATTTGTCTTCCTCAACAGATAGCCTGGGTCCCTCCAACAGACCCAGGCCCGGGTACTTAGTACCTGCTCCCCCCCCTGCGCACCTGCTGGTCGCTGCCAGACACTGTGAGAATATGGTTCTGGGATGGATATAGCGAGTGCCCATAAAGGAAACTCTGTCACAGATGGAGGGGGAAAAAGTGAGAAGAAATACAGGGACCAAAGAGTGCAGAGTAAATTATCAGAGTAAATCAGACCAGTAACAAAATCATCTATTACAGATCTCAGTTCCTCCCAGATGCTCGGAGGCAGTGGCATCACAAAGAGGGTGTGTGTGCTGCACCCGAGTGTCACCCGCCAAGGGGTGACACCAAAGTGCAGACTCCCCCCTCAGTGACAGGAGCCAGGTGCTACACTGTAGAATTACGTGCAGCACTCGGCTCCTGTCACAGGGATGGAGCTGGCACTACAAATACACTGGTCCCCGGGGGCAGCTCACACCTCCGGGACCCCCCAGAGAGACTAATACCGGGGTTCAGGTGTGTGGCCCCGCCCCAACCCATGAGGCCCCACCCCAGTGGCACGAGGCCACACTCCCTTTTGCCGGTACGTATTGCTAACCTGCACACTCCTATCCGCATCAGGTGCATAGGTAGGGATGCCACTGCTCGGAGACAAGTTATAATTTGATGCCTCCCTGTCACAGCCACTGATACTGTAAAGTAGCATTTTGCAAGCAGATACACCCGCAGTTGCACACAGAATATAGGCATGCCATGGAGGAGTGAGAATGAGAGTTGTGGGTGAGGGGGCCACCGGAAATGTCACACTGACAGAAGAAGCTGCTGAGGAGCAGCAACACCACTGAGAAGGGACAGGCTATAGATAGACAGAGGCAGCAGCTGATGGTCTGACACGGAGCTCTCCACTAGTGTATGGTGGCTTCCCAGGTGCCGTGTATTGGGCGGCCGTGATGGTTCACTCCGGGTACATAGTTATAGCCCTAGGTGGGGTGAATATATTGTGGGCAATGGAGGAGGTGCCCCTTCAGAGCTGGAGCCCAGCAACAGGCGCCTCCAGTGTCTCCCATAGTTCTGCCCCTGACAGATCTTCCAAACAGAAGAGGGCTGTAAATTGTTATCAAAGTAAATAATCCAGCAGATGGTAATGAGGGGCAAGTTCCTTTAGTTAATCATGTAGGGGGTAGTATGACCAATCCAGAGGTTTAGAGTAATGGTGCCCATACATCTGCAAAGCATTGCCCCAATTCCACGTTCTGCCAGGGTCTGGGAATTCGAGATTCCCCGATTCCAACCCAAAAATGGTCAGCATCGGCAAGTTGGGGATCCCCAATTCTCAGATGGATCATCTATCATGAATGTTCATCATCAATGTCCGCGGATTAGCGTTTTTGATCGCCGATCAGCATCAGTAGAACAGGCAATCATTTCAGCATAACAATCATGCAGAATATAGCGCCTTAAACTTAACTCCCTCTTAATATAAGCTTGCTATGTAATGCTCAGGCATGCCAATTCTCTTATTTAAGGCGTATCTCTTCTTGGGAGGAGAGTTTGAAAAATGTAATTTCTCTCTATCTGATCAATCAACTGAAGGTGAGACAGTATACCCTAAAAGTTGGTACATACCTAACAGATATATCTGCAGGTGATGGTCGATCATACACACTGAACGGCCATCATCTGTGTCTTGCTGTGGGTCCCGGCGACCAGGGGGCATGTCTGGGGCGTGTCCTGGTGGGCGGGGGTGCGTGTCCCACCCCCCTCCTCGCGGCTGCCGCTGTGTGTGTATGGGCAGTCTGCAGACTGCCCGTACACACCTGCTGATGGACAGATATGTCTGCAGACATATCTGTCCATCGGCTGTGCAGCACCGCCAATACAATATGTCGGTGAACACCAGCGTTCACCGACATATCGCGAGTACACACTGCCCGACGGGCAGCAGATACATTGGCCGATCAATTGATCAGCCAATGTATCTGTCACAGTACCCAGCTTAAGTCACAACTATTTAGCAGATTTAGGGCCTCATCTATCAACGAGTTTTATCATTCACAACGTGTGATAAAACTTATTGCGTATGATAAATGGTGCTCCAGCCAATCAGCTCCCAACTGTCATTTTTTCAAACAGATGACAGTTGGGAGCTGATTGGCTGGAGCACTATTAAATACCAGTGGTTTCCTATTTCTGTCTACCGCAGTGATAGAAAACCTCCTGTCACCAAGATTTACCCAGAAAATACCGTCGGCAAAACTGTCTTACCGCATCATCAGTCAAACTTTTATGCAATGGCGCATGCATGAATGGGAAGCTTTAAATTGATCTTCCAGTTCCACAAAAATATATACAGTTAAAACATTTCTTAAAGAGGTTACCCTACTGTATTTTCACCCTTGATGAATATCGTTAAAGAAATGTTATACCCTTGACAAATTTCGCTAATGAGAATATTTTTTTATGCAGTGTTTGACACTATTCAATGTTTTGCTTTTTCTTTAAATTTATGTTATCGCTGGTATGTAAGTTCTCTCAGCATGATCAATCCACCCCCCCACTATTTGTTTCTTTTTCTTTTTTATTGTTCTATTCATCTCCCGTCAACCCCTCACAATTATAAAGACCTACAACATGATATTTCAATGTTCAGAGATGTGTATTGTCATTCAATATGCTGCCCTGTTCTTATTTTTGTTATCACTTTAATTAATCAGAACTTTACATGTATAAGCTGCTATCGTTGTTAATTAGACTTTGAAGCTTTGCGTTTGGAAGCTTTCATCTGGAGAGCCCTGGCCCATCTATCCAATATACCAGTCACATGATAATTCCTGCATTGTACCTTCCAACTCATTGAGCATGCCAACACCGCGCTGGAAACAGAAGGAGAGCCTGTGGCAGCATATTTATAAATTTTTACATAGCCATTAGCAAACAAAGACTTAACGTTGTTGTCTTTGTGATTAAATAGAGACCTGTGTTGTGTAATCAGTGTTACATAGTTAATATGTACTTTACAACCTTGTACAATGTTTTTTTGGAATCACTGTTCCCGTCTGTCTACAAGGGCCTTAAGCTGGGTACACACTAGACGATATGTCGTCCAATCCCGCAGATCGGAGTGCCGTATCGGGTACATCGTCTAGTGTGTACCCATGATATGCGCGCTCCTGTGGGTCGTTAGCGACATTGCCCTTCGGCCTTAATGCAGGGCCGATGAGGATGTCGCTAACGATGTCATGCTGCACAATGCAGCATGGCTCATCCCTCCCCACATCGGACCCGGCATTGGCAAGTGTGTATGCATCATCTGATGTGTACCCAGCTTTATGCTGGCCATACACTAGTACGACCAGCACAAGATAAGATTCATCTTTCGATTTCCCTTGAATTCCCCGGCAGCTCCCTGGCAGTCCCGGCCACACTATTGACACACGATGTACACACGATCTCACGATACGATACATTGTGCGTCCGACCACCCGAGCGGTGTCATTTAAAAAAAAACACTGATACACACATGGGGAGATCCGTGATGCATGCATCTGTCTGTAATAAAATAAACACAGATGCAGGGATGGTTCAGTGAGAGCCATCCATGCATCTATGAAAAAAAAGTAAATAAAAGTGTTTTTAAAAAATAAATGGCGTGCCCTCCCCCCCCAAAGAGCAACCAGCCCCGGGCCTTTAATGACCCAGGGCTGGTTGTGCAACATACGGGGATAAACGATGTAAGCACAACCAGCACCGGGCTAGTCAGAACCAGCCCTGGTTGCCAAAATACGGGGGGACAAACGACGTAGGGGTCCCCTGTATTCTGCGCAACCAGCACTGGGCTCTGAAAATACAGGGGGGAAAAAATGCATACGGTCCTCCTCTCCAGGGCACCTTAGGACTAGGCTGACAGCCCAGGGCTATCCCCGGCACCCCTGGGTGGTGGGTGCCGGGTTGATTATGTAGTTTAGTGCATTTCAAATCATTGAAAATATTGTCTTTTGCTGTGGAACTGCAGGTCCCAGCAAGCCTCCCCCATATGCTGGTACTTGAAGAACCACAAGTACCAGCATTCAGGGCATTACGGGCCTGCTGGTACCTGTAGTTCCACTGCAAAGCAATATTAAAATAAACACAGGACACACACATTGTACAAAGTATAAGCTTATAAAACATACATGCACTCACACATGTACACACACATGCACACATACTCACCTATGTATCCCTGTAGCATCGGTCCTTTTCTCCATGTAGAATATCCATAGAGTACCTGTGAAAAAATATCCATACTTACAGTCTCCTTCGCGAAGTTCGTGTTCTCTACGGTCCAAAGTAGGCATCCCCGGACTTGGCAAAATAAAAAAACGAAAAGCGCTGACCCACGTACTTAAGTACAGCTCTATAAGAACGGTACTTCCCGAATGAAAGCTTAGCAGCGGGATTTCACCATGGAAACCCCGCCGCTGAGCGTTCATTTGCTGAGAAAGGTGAGCCTTCCACCTCTCAGCCAATGAACGGTTCCCATCATTTTAATGGTGGGAGCCATTCATTGGTTGAGAGAGGCGGGGGCTGACCTCGCTCAGACACAGCACTAGAAAGGGTAATGCCGCGTCTGAGCTCTTCATTCAGGCGGTATCAACCCTGTTGCTTGGGTCAGATTTTCTCATTTTTTTTTATTTTACGAAGACCTTAACCCATATACCGGTGCTTCCCACCATCCTCGTAGACTTCTATTGGTCTGGTGGAATCAGGAAATTTGTCAAGCATTGAGGTGGCATTATATCCTATAGTGGGGACCAGCCAATCCCTGTAAACAACTATACACAATTACGTTTTATGCCTATCCCTGAGAGTGTTGGGCTGGCGGTAACCAAGAAGAGGAGACCACTGGTCCGCTGCACAAAGTGGAAGAGGTAATCAAGTGATAAATTGCTGATGATATAATAATACGTACAAAACAAAATATACCTTCAATAGTGGGCCATTTTGATAAATACATCCAAAAATAATTATGAGAAAAAGTATTGTAACACGGGGTATAAAAATGAGGACTTCAGACAGGCAGGTATTTGGTAAAGTAGTGTCTTTTAATTGCAGCAGACACTGCACCTTAGCATACATGAGGTTAGGCCTGGATACACAGAGGCACATAGCAGAAAATAAGCAAACAAACATAAAAGTATATGTTCCAGCACTCCTTGTGCTTATGTCTGTGATCACAATCTCTTTGGACCTTCCAGGTCCTGGCACCCTAATGCTAACCACCACCCCCAGGCCTATCGCCTTGCCAGTTTGTCCGGCATCAGGAGCAAGAAGCATCAGGTGTGTGGGAGTTTTAAACCCTTTCTGTACTCCAGTGATTATTCCAGCTGGGTCTGTGTAAATGTGAAAACCTGGAATTCCACACCTCCTCTGCTAATGCAGAACACACAGGTTTCACTCCAGCCTCCCTTGGAGGGAACTGTTTCCACCAGAATGTGGGCAATTCAGGTGAGAGACAACCCCTCTCACCACAGTATGTTTAAGTTTATTTTAGCATTTTGTGGCAGATGTACTAAGCTCTGGAAAGTAATAAATTTTACAGTGATAAATTACCAACCTATCAGCTCCTGGCATTTTTCAAACTGAGGGGCCTATTCATTAAACCTAAAAAGTCTCTAGAGATAATTAGCTTTAGAACTCTCATGGAGTTCTAGCTAATTATAGGTGGAATTCATCATTCCACCTCTCCATAAGTATCTATTCCGAAAAGCTGTCATTTTTGCGATGACAGCTTTTCGGGAAATAGATACTTTTCCCTGCCTACACTACCGTATCGCAGCTGGAAACAGTGCTGCGCATGCGCTGTTACATCTGTAAAACCAGCGCATGCGCAGCACTGCCTACAGATGCGTTAAGTTTCGTACCCCTCCCGATCCCCCCCACCCCCCTCCCCCCTCCGCTCACCTTCCCCCCCCTCCGACTTACCTGTCCGCGCAGCAGCCTCCGGCTCCGTCCTGCTGGTCTGTCATGTGGTTTCCCAGCAGACCACATGACAGACTAGAAAAAAAAAACCTACTTTTTTTTTTTTCTAAACTTTCTTGTGCTCTGCTGGGGAGCACACATGTCCGACCAGCCTCCGGAGCCTGAGGACGGAGCAGAGCGCCGGAGGGACTCGTCGGGGGACCTGCACACGCGGATACAGGTAAGTCGATTCTGCTATTCGCCACCTCACAGTGGCGAATAGTAACTGCATCAAATTCCGAAAATTTATAATTTTCGGAATTTGATGAATACCATAATTTCCACATCCCCATACTAATGTACTAATGTACTAATGTATGGGGAGTGTGGAAATTAACGCAGGGGAACTTAGCAAGGAGATATCTGTGATATCTCCTGTGCTAAGTGGCTACATGAATACTAAAATAACGTTATTTAAGGAAAATGTCCTTAAAAACTTTATTTTAGTGTTGATGAATAGGCCCCACAGTCTGTAACATGACAGTTAGGAGCTGAGTGGCTGGTGGTATATCACTCTCTAATTTATCACTTTCTAGAGCTGTTTTTTTTTTTTAATCGACTTTAGTACAGAGCTTAGTACATCTTCCAGTGATACCCCACAGTTGCCATTTTTTGAAAGGGGTTGAAGCCAGTGTCATTTTAAAATAAAGTTGATTTAAAAAAAAAAAGATGAGTCGGAGCTGTGGAGAGAGGAGAGCTGAGGGGGCGCCACTGCACAGTGATAAGCAGCTGAGAGAGAAGCAGAGGAAAAAATAGAAGAGTGGCTGGAACTTGTAGTGCCACATAGTAAGCCAAGCAGAAAGTCCTGTCCAATTGTTTGCTGTGGCTTCCTTTAGGAGGGGAAGCCGCATCCAGATTTAGGTCCTCAGATCTGGTGAGAGAGCCCATTATTACACACAACTTCTATGGGTGATATAGAGACACTGCTCTTTCTTATACTTTCCTACTTTTGAATAAGCATTTCAGGGAGAGTGTGAAAGCAGCACCTATGAGCGCGGCAGTAAAGTGGGCGTGTCCTGCTACATCTGAGGGGCGTGTCACAAACTTGATTTACATCCAAATGTAAACGAGCCCAAAGCAGTTAGTAAGATCTACTTGTTGATGAAAACACACTGATACTCTTCAGAAAATGCATATAGCCATAGGGATCATTGTGCCTTATATCCAATGCAGGGACATGATACTAATGATCCCATTTGAATGTATATATCTCTGTTTTTTTCCTTATATAACAGTTTCATAATGGGGGTAAGGTGCAATCAGGGAGATTACTAGGCTCTTCAGGGAGTCAGGGAGATTGCTGCTATGTCAGGGAGTCTCCCTGACAATGAGGGAGTTGACAAGTATGACCTTACTTTATATATCAATGCTGCAACATTGCAATTTAACCTTCAGTTGTAACTACACTTTAAGGGCCCCAACATGTGCACAAAGGACCTGATTCAGACCCGCTCGCTAGGATGCATTCGCTTGTAGCTGGCCTATTGTCGCTTTCTGCGCGTGTGCGAACCAGTGCGAGAGATCGGGAAGTAGTCACTCGTTGCGCAAAGACAGCCCAGCAGAGTGAGTGACAGGAGAAGCCGTTTGTGGGTGGTGACAGGGACTGGCCACTAGAAATGGGAGATTGGAGGTGCGAACGCAGGCATGCCTCAGCGTCTCAACGCCGTTTCAGAGGCGTGCAAAATTAACAGGCAGCATCATAGTACACATCACCTGGTTGTATTTCACACTGAAGTGATCGCAGTGCTTGCGGCAGGGTATAGTCAACCTCAAGCGCCGCAAACGCATCCGATGGTATCCAATGTACCGATGGTTGCATACACTTCCTGGAGATGACGTGCGCAAGTGGGCATCTTAAGACAGGCTGGTGGGCGTCTGCATACACAAATTGTCTGTGTCTGGTTGGGAAACCCTTGCTTCTCTGCTGGGCATGGACTGAGGGACTGAATCACTAAGGATTGCAGGGGCGTATTTATAATGGGTGCAGTGTGTGCACACCTTGCACCCATATTATACTTACCTCTTTCCGGAGTCGGCGCCGGTGTCAGCGCTGGAAAATGGCCATGTCGGCCATTTTTATGTCGTTTTGCGCATGCACAGCCTGGACCAGCAGAAGCAGGACGTACCGAGCATACAGCGGAGTGCACCTGCTCCGAGAACTGCCAGGACACCTCAGACCTTGCTGCCGTTAGGGAAAGGTAGGGTGAGTCAACCGGTGCTCCGGATTCAGTCTTTAAAGTTCACAGATGCGGGATTCCTGAACAAACACACACACATATATCCAAGGAGTTTTAAACATCATTGTATTTATTTCGTCATTAACGTAATTTCATTTTGTTTGTTTCATACTTATAAGGAGCTTTTTAGATCTCTTTTTTTCATGGTTCATATTAAGTTTACAGTGTGTCAGACATTGCCGGTATTTACATAGTATCACTTTGCTCATTTATATCCCATTCCATATATCATCCTAGATTTTATTTAGTTTAATTTCTTTTAACCACTTATTGGCACAAAAGATCACTATAAGCGCGTCTAAACATACAGAAAAATTATTGAGTTATAATCAGTTTCACTGATTTAACATATTAAACAGCTGCTGAGAACAACATTAGGAGCGCACGACAACACGTATGTAATCTTGAGGATACTTCATTGTATCAAATTGGTGCTGCATCTAATTATCAACTATGTCGGATATCACACATATTCATAGAAATGTTATCAGTGATGATTTCTTTAGCTTAGACCTTAAAGCTAATGATCTACCTAACAAGGAAAAGGGATTTTGTGCCCGCTTCCTAGAGTTTGAGAAATTGTGTATAGCAGAAGCTAAACAATGGTGGGAGATTACCACACTAAGAAGATATATAGATTGCAATCTAATACCGAGAGGTTTGCAAATACAAAAGAACCCCACGTTCATCCCCAGCAATAGTCAGTTCTACATGGATTGGAACAAAATTTTGGACAAAACATCTACAGAACTTATGGAACTAATTATCAAAGACAGAAGTGAATCTTTACAAGACACACAAGATGAAATAAAGAAATATGAACCAGTTAAAAACATGGAGGACTACAAAAAACTGATACAATTCACCAACAATAAAATCGATGAAATGGAAGGAGACATTAACGAAAGAAAGAGAAGGAAATTCTGGAGAGATTTGGAGGACAAGAAAAGGTACGACCCCACAATTTGCAGAAAAATTAACAGGAATGATATTGAACAAAAGCAACCACCTAAGAAAGACAATTTCACACAACAAACACGTGCAACACAGAAGAATTATCTACTCAAAACCCCAGTTTACTCACAGAGGAACAGAACCTATTTACCTTTCAACCACAGAAATTTCAGTTACAATAAAACCCACCAAGCGAGAGAGAATTCACAGAACAATAGATCAAGAACAGCATTTGAGACAGGAAAGAAGGAAGCCATCAAACACAATGAAAAAGAAGCGTACCAGTTAAGACAGAGAATTGCAAATCGGGATTCAATTAATATTCCTATAGAAAATGCCAGCTTAAAGAAAAGAACCAGATTATCTTCAACAGAAGATTTTTTAGAATTTCTGGAAACTGTGGAAGACCCAGGTATTATCCCCCAGTGGAAGAAACTACGAAGAAATTCAATAGAAGAGGAAAAAGAGGAGGAAGGAGATTGTCACATAGAAGATCCCATTCACATGTAGCAGGTACCAACACCACATCAACCGTGAATCATGAAACAAACTGAATTTTTAACCTAAGTTCAATAGAACTTACCAAAGATCAACTGAATCTCCTGAAGAAAGGTCTCAAATTTGCGCCTCAATCTACCCCTAACAAGTTTGAAATGTATATAGACCTACATAAATTCATGAGGAAACTCTGTTTAAAAAAATACTTCCTAAAGAATCCTATCATTAGAAACCATACGGACACTTTAAACGGAGAACTGGAGATTCAACATACACAATTGAAGCCACAAAGCAATTTCTTTCCAAGCCACATGAAAGGACCTATTCTGGAAACTTTCCAATGTCTTGTTGAAGCAGATATAGAGAACATACCCGACAAACCAAAGATGAAGATGGACCTAAACAAAGGGGAAAAAAAGGCTTTAGAGACACTTAAGAAAAACAAAGACATCATCAACAAAGGAGCAGATAAGGGTGGAGGGCTTGTAATTATGGACAAGCATTCATACATAACTGAAACAGAAATACTTTTATCAGACAACACAACCTATGAGAAATTAGAACAAGATCCCACGGAACAGTTCAAAAGGGAATTAAATGAACACCTGGAAGAAGGTTTTAACATAGGTATCCTGAATAAGAGAGAGTTCGAATACCTGAACATCGTTACACCAAGAATACCAGTGTTTTATCAGTTGCCCAAATTACTTAAAGATCCACACAATCCACCAGGCAGACAGATAGTGTCTGGAATACAATCTCTAACCTCCAACCTGTCAGGGTATCTAGATATCTTTTTACAACCACTAGTGACTCAACAAACAAGCTACATCAAAGACACCACAGCAGTACTACAAGATCTGAATAGTATTATCTGGAAAGATTCCTTCTTTTTAGTGACTTGTGATGTGAAATCACTGTATACCTATATATGTCATGCTGACGGATGTGCTCACACTTATCACTACTTAAATCAAAAATCGGATCTTCCAAACCCACAAATTAATTTCATCATGAGTAGTATAGAATTCATACTCAACCATAACTATTTCTGGCATCAGAACCAATTTTTCAAACAAGTAACCGGTACCGCGATGGGTAGTCGATTCGCACCCAGTTACGCAAATCTTTTCATCGCCAAATGGGAGGACGACTTCATTTGGCATAATAACCCATTTCAGAATCACTTGAGACACTGGAAGAGATTAATAGATTACATCATCTTTATCTGGGAAGGAGATGAAAACACTTTAATGCAATTCTTGGAATATCTGAATAACAACGACCTTAATCTTGAGTTCACCCACAATTACAGCAAGAGGTCAATACAATTCTTGGACCTAGAAATATATATAGAGGAGAACTTATTACACATGCGGACCTTCTTCAAAAAAGTAGACTGCAATAACTATCTACTCTCATCAAGCAACCACCATCCCAAATGGATTGGAAATATCCCAGGAGGGCAGTTTCAAAGAATAAAAAGAAATTGCACAAAGAATGAAGAATTTATAACACAAACGGAACTTTTAAAGCAAAGATTTCTTGAGAGGGATTACCCAGAGAAACAAATTGATATCAGCCTTGAAAAGATCAAAAAATTGAACAGGGAAGATCTACTACTATACAAGAAAAAGAAGGAAAATCCGAACAGCATCTTATTTATTACACAATATAATAGCTACACTGAAGGTTTAGAACAAAGCCACTAACAAAGACACTGGCATCTACTAAAATTAGATTCAGATACAAAGGACTTATTACCGATTAAACCAAAAATTGTGTACAAGAGAGCACAAACTCTTCAGAACATGCTAACAGCCAGTTGCATACCACCAGAAAAACCATCCTCCACCTGACTTCAGAAGGGATTCCACTTCTGTTTAGATTGCAAGGTTTGCAAAGAAACTGGAACTAACAGTACGAAAGCAACGAAAACCTTTCGCACCAACACTAGGAATTTGGAATTTGAAATAAAACAAAACCTCTGTTGTAATACAGAAGGTGTTGTTTATTTATTAGAATGTCCTTGTGGATTACAATACATTGGTCGTACCATTAGGAAATTAAAGACAGGATTAGGAGAACATATCATTAACATCAAAAAAGGCTTTACAGCACACAGTGTGTCAAACCATTTTTTACTGCACCATCAGAAGAATCCAAGAGGATTAAAATTCCTAGCAATCAAAAGAGTAGAGAGGGATTGGAGAGGAGGCCAGTTTATAGAAAGAATTTCAAAATGTGAAACAGAATGGATCTACAGAATGGGCCCCCTCCACCCAAAAAGTCTAAACATTGATTTTGACTTAGGAGCTTTCCTTAAGGTCTGAAGAATTCCGAAGACAAAATCAGCCCAATTTTTATATAACCACGGTTGACCTTTTTCATTCAAAACCTGGCAATAATCTGTACATACTATTGTGCTTGATTGGTATCCTAAATGAAATATTACTTACAGCTCCTTTTAATTTTAATTTTAATAGAATTTTTATTTGTAGTTTCACATTTTATTATTATCATTATATTATTACTTTCCACCATATCCGATATTTTTATTTATTTTTATTTTTTATTTTATTTTATTTATATTTACATATTTTTTCTACTACATCATCAATATATATATATTTTCCAAAACATACTTTTTATATTAATAAAGATTAATTTTAGCAAGAAGTGACATTTCAGAAGGAATTAAGCCGTTAATTGAAAATCCCAACAAAGGAGCGAATTAGAACATTTCTCCAGGGATTTAAGGAGGCTAATTCCACATCGCAGACACCTTGAAAAAGTCACTAAGTGACGAAACGCGTTGGTGTAAGTGGGTCCCCGTACTGACGTCATAGACTGAGCAAGCGTGAACGCACGAGGCGGCAAAGACTCCCAATTCCGGCTTGCAGCATAGAGCCAGGGAGAAAGGCACAGCCTGGACCAGCAGAAGCAGGACATACCGAGCATACAGCGGAGTGCACCTGCTCCAAGAACTGCCAGGACACCTCAGACCTTGCTGCCGTTAGGGAAAGGTAGGGTGAGTCAACCGGTGCTCCGGATTCAGTCTTTAAAGTTCACAGATGCGGGATTCCTGAACAAACACACACACATATATCCAAGGAGTTTTAAACATCATTGTCATTAACGTCATTTAATTTTGTTTGTTTCATACTTATAAGGAGCTTTTTAGATCTCTTTTTTTTCATGGTTCATATTAAGTTTACAGTGTGTCAGACATTGCCGATATTTACATAGTATCACTTTGCTCATTTATATCCCATTCCATATATCATCCTAGATTTTATTTAGTTTCATTTCTTCCTACATGTGGCAGCCTGTCCCGCAGCACACAGTCACGGACTAAAGTGCCAGCCTGAGACAGAAGCCCCCCCTCCTATCAATCGCGGGAGCATTGAGACTCCTCACAGCTACCCCCCCGTGAGCTCCTGCTTCTACCGGCTAGGTGGCTGCATCTCCGCTCACTTCATCTGTGGCTCCTGCTCATCCAGGTTTCCCCCTCCTCTGCTGCCGGGTGGCTGTGCCCTTATCAGCTGGGCCTGTGGCTCCTGTTTGCTGTGGATCTGCTGCTGCAGTGCTCCCTATCAATCCAGCTCTCAGCACACGCCTACTCAGAGGCCCCAGGGATCTGCAGGACCAGTCACCTAGGATATCACACCCACTGAACTCCGACTTGAGGCTCTGGATCTCAGCAGCTGCCTACAGTATGTCCTGCTGAGCTGCAGCTTGCTGTCTTCCCCAGTGGAATCCATCCAGACATCCTTCTCCAATCCAGGTACTGTGCACTTCACCAATTACTGTTATTCAGAGCACAGCTATTTTTCTATGTCAGCAGCATCTGGGCAGTATCCACCAGCTTGTTCAATTTTCTGGTGTTCACCTCTGTTGGATACTGTATCCCTACCATGGCTCTCTTATTGCTGCACTCTCATTTTACTCACTTTCCATTGCCAGGGTGAGATGTCCCAGACTTCAACAGTAGTACCACTGGTTTTTTTGTTGTTGTTTTTTTATATTTCACCATACCAATGCCTTGCTAGTCATTGAGTGTCGCTTCCTGAGCTTCTTTCTCCTAGCAAGTTTACCCTTCATCAGCTGTATTATTGGAACACGTCATTGTTTTTTTAATCGACATGAATAAAACCCAACCTAGGGGGAGGAAAGAGGCTCAAGCCGCAAATCACACATCATTTTAGTAAACAGGATAAATCGGGATCCACCAATTCTCAATCTGTCTCCCCCTGCCACTCCACTGACTCCGTCATGGACCAAGAGGAAGCACCGGCTACTAAGAAAAATATCTCAGATCTCAGGATCCTGCTTGTGACTCTTAACAACACCCTTATCGCTGAACTCCACAAGCTGGTAGGCGAATTGAAGCAGAACATCTCCGTTCTTGATAAATGTACTACACTGTTAGAAGCCACCACCTCCCAGCATTCTACCTTCCAATCTGAAACCTGCAGAGATTTGGAATATCTTAGCCGCGAACTTGATTTTATGAAGGAGAAGAATGAGGATCTTGAGAATAGAGAACGACTCAGTGGTGCCTTCCCTGTCCCCTTTAGATATAGGCATTGAACGTGCACACCGTGCTCTACGCCCCAAACCTAAAGAATTTGAGCCTCCTAGAGATGTGGTCCTATGTTTTCTGTCCTTTCGTACTAAGGAACAAATTCTATATGTGAGCCGTAATGCTGCTTTCATAACCTTTGAAACTTCAAATTTTTCAAGATCTTGCCCCTATTACCATAGCCAAACGTAGGGATCTCAGGGAAGTTACACTTGCCCTCCGAGAACATGGCTACAAATACCGCTTGTGATTCCCTTTTCATCTTTTTGTGGAGATTGGAGGTCATCAACATGTTAACCGATCCCCAGATGAAGGCAAATAATTGCTCCAACAGTTGCATCTGCGCTCTGCTCCTCCTGACCCTTCTTCGACTGTTGGAGAAGATGATCCAATTACTTGAAATGTTGTGATCTATACATACCTAATTTTGTCGTGCTGATGCCTGTGGGTTTTGGTGGCTTTGTCACTGAATATGCCTCCCTTTTGTGCCATGCTATGTTGGCTATATGCCCCCGTACACCTGGGAATCCATCGTTTGGGTACCGCCTAATTATCCTTTCCATTTTGTAATTCTTATTACACTAGTGTTTGACTGTTCTATGTTTAATATGTTTGTGCTTGCTACTTCTGCTATATTTCATGGCCCTGGAAGCATATCTCTATGTCTTGGTTCTTTTATCTGTTATCATTTCCTCCACCCCTCCCTTTTAGTTTTCTTTCTTTCTTTTTATTTTTCTCTCTCTCTCTCTCCCTCCCCTCCCCATAAGCGCTCTATGTTGTTTTCTTATGTCCATTCCCACTGTGGTGACATTTTTTTTTTTTGCAGGAGACACATTTTAAGCAGGCGGGTCATCCCTCTACTTGACGGTTCCCAGCAGCTCACTATTTGAGCCATAGATCCAAGCGTTGCAGGGTAGCAATCCTGATTCCTTTATTCTGTTCCTTTTAAGCTGCTTGACTGGCTCCATGATGAGAATGGCCGTTTCCTCATGTTGAAGGGTCACATCAGTGGAAAAGACATCACCTCAGAGACAGTGCATGCTCCAAACTCAGGTCAGTCTGCTTTTTTCCATAGCTTCTTTTTAGAGCTCCAGAATTTCTGCCACAGGTCATATTAAGGGGTGATTTCAACACAATTCTCTCAAAAACCCTGGATTGTTTATCAATTGATGGAATAACTATCTCATCTAGTCCCAAGGTGTGCTGTCTTGGAGTTACTCATCCCTCTCCTTCAAACCACATATCCAGAACCTCTCGCAGTCCTGTCGTTTCCATCTCAAAAATATTTCTAAGATCAGACCCTATCTCACCCAGGATGCTACAAAGACCCTCATACACTCACTGGTCACCTCCAGATTGGACTACTGTAACCTCCTCCTATCTGGCCTCCCCAAATCTCATCTCTCTCCTCTCCAGTCTATCCTTAATGCTGCTGCATGGCTTATCTTTCTCTCCAAATGCTCTACATCTGCCTTCCCCTCCTACAAGCCCTCCACTGGCTCCCCTTCCCTTTTAGAACCCAATTTAAGGTTCTCACGCTCGCTTACAAAGCCCTCACCCAATCTTCCCCCATATACATCTCTGATCTCATCTCCCTTCTCCTCTCCTCCTCGCCGCTTTGAGACCAATTCTACCCCTGATGTTTCTATGGGGACAGTGTGGGAGGCACATAAAGCAGTGATTAGGGAGGATTTTGAATGGTCGGATTCAACAATTGGAAGCAGAACATAAACGCACTCATTCTGCTTCGATACTGCGACAACTTGATAAGGCCAGAGGTGAGCTACATAATATCTTAGCTGAAAAAAACTGAAAAAAGTCTTTGCTGGCTTGGGCAGAAATTTTATGAAAAAGGCAACAAAACGAACACCCTGTTAGCTAATAAATTGAGAGCTAAAAGTGCTGCTCAAGCAATAGTTTCTCTGAAAGATAGCTCAGGTAGATTGTCTTATGATCCTAAAGTTATTAATCAGACATTCAAAGTGTACTATGAGCATTATATAATCTGCCCACATCCTCTGATCCTTCCACATCTGCACGGCACTGTAAGGAATACCTTGCTTCATGTAACCTCCCATCCATTAGCTCCCACACGGCACTTATTCTTGATTGGGATATTTCAATAGAAGAAGTTTCTCAGGCTCTTAAAACCCAAAAGTCTTTGAAGGCCCTTGGCCCAGATGGCTTCCCAGTGATTTATTACAAATCCTTTGTGACCACTTTAATCCTTCGTCTAACAAACCTATTTAATTATATCTTAGAGGGGTCTCTTTTCCATTCTGAATCTACCAAATCCAAAATCATTGTCATTCCTAAGCCTGACAAGGCCCATACCTTGTGCTCTAACTTCAGACCCATTTCCCTCTTGAACACAGACATCAAATTATTTGCCAAGATTTTGGCGAACAGACTAAATGAGATTTTGCCTATATTAATTGATCCGGATCAAGTAGGTTTTATACCACATCACCAGGGACTGGACAATACTCGTAGAACTATCGATCTTATCCACAGTATCAATCGCTCCCAATTACCTTCGGTGATTCTCGCGATTGACGGAGAGAAAGCGTTCAACTAGGTTTCCTGGCCGTTTTTGTTCTACACGTTAGAAGCATTTGGTTTCTGTGATCGTTTTCTACACGCTGTCCAGTCTCTCTATCAACATCCATTCTCTATGATCACATCTAATGGTATTTGTTCAGAAGTTTTCAGGTTGGGAAATGGGACTAGGCAGGATGCCCTCTCTCGCCTCTGTTGTTTGCACTTTGCATCGATCCATTCGCTGCACGCATTAGAACTAATCCTAATATCACTGGAGTATCCTTGGTGTGTCACCAGTATAAGATATCGCTATTTGCTGATGATGTGCTACTCACACTTTCCAACCCGACTGTGTCTCTCCCATCCTTGTTTCAGGAGTAGCACCAATTTGGTGCTCTTTCAGGTTACAAGGTTAACGAAGAAAAGTCTGAAGCGCTCTCCCTGCATGTCCCGCGTCAAATTAGGGCTGGCTTGGAATCCACCTATAAATTTCAATGGCGTCCCACAAAGATTCGATATTTAGGAATCTATATCACAAAACAGCACTCCCATTTATATCATGCAAACTATACCCCCCTTCTTCAGAGGCTAAAGCAGGACATATCAACCTGGAACTCATTGTACATATCTTGAGTAGGTAGGTTAAATGCAGTGAAAATGAACGACCTCCCTAGACTTTTATATCTATTCCAAACACTTCCCGTACGAGTCCCTATGCATGTACTACAGTCCCTGCAAACTTTGTTTGGGAAGTTTATCTGGGGGGGCAAAAAAACACACTTGAGCCATTTGACTTTGTCCAAGTCTACGGATACTGGCGGTTTAGGCCTTCATTAGCTGCAGAACTATTCCTATGCCACCCAATTGAGACATATCATCTTGTGGCACTCTCCTCCTCGTACCAAGAAATGGGTAGATATCGAAAGTGCTTCATCCCCAAATTTGGGTGTAGACTTTCTCCCCTGGCTACCGCGTATTCACAAACCGGCCTCGACCTACACTCATCCTTCTATCCAATTTACACTGTCGACTTGGGACGCAATTAATAGACGTTTCTCACTGACATCCTACCCGTCTCCCTTAACACCTCTTTGGAAACACCCTCTATTCCCCCCGGGTTTTTCTACTAGATGGGCAGCACCTTGGCTCTCTTCTGGGATTACGCTTTTTTTGCTTTTTTCTGGAGAGTTTGCTCCACCCACATTTGCAGACCTTCAGGAATGCTCTAACCTCCCCTCCACACTTCATTACCCCTATTTACAAATTACCCATTTCATCCAAACCCAATGCCATTCCAGGAATCTCCACCGGCCTACCCCGTTTGAACGCCAGTGCCTGTACTCTGTGGGACGTAAGGGTGCTCTCGCCGTGTTATAGCATGCTATCATAGCTCCTGAACAACCCCCTAAAGAAACTTTTGAAGTAGCCAGGGAACGTGACCTCGGGTTACAATTGGACGATAAGGGATGGTCCCGCATCTGACAGCGGATTGCTAAAGCTTCCATTAGTGTCAGCATCAGAGAAACAGCTTTCAAAGTATATACCCGATGGTACTTAACTCCTGAAAGGTCACATCGTTTGTATCCACATTCTTCTGATCAGCGTTGACGCAACTGTGGCATGGTGGGCTCTTTTTTCCACATTTGGTGGGACTGCCCTGTGATCCAACAGTCTTGGTCTATGACAGTAAATTTAATGTCAGCGGTTACTTCATGTGCTGTTCCCATGGACCCGCTTGTACTTTTGCTTCATGAGCCCTTACGTTCGGCGTCAAAAGTTGAGAATAAAATGATTGTACATATGTATAATGCCTCTAAACTCTTAATAGCTAAACACTGGAAATCGCCTCAATCTCCTTCCAAAACTGCTCTAATCAACAGATGATGGTATGTTTCCTCTATGGATTACATTACCTCCCTTTTAAACAATACTGTGTCCGCATACCAACATGTATGGAATCCTTGGTTTACTTTTCACACTTCTTCCTGCCAGGAGCCTCTCTGTGATACTCTTATTGTGTCTCAGCACTGCCATATCCTATCTTTCTTCCTCCCCCACCCATTATTTCCTTTTTCTTTATTGATTTTTATACAATTAACTTCTGTTTCCTCTCATTTTTCTTTTTATTTATTTTTGCTTTAACAAGAGTCTCTGACGCATTGTTTCATTTTTGGAATATCTGTTGTTCTGTAAGAAAATGTAAACATGACTACTGTACAAGTTGTTGTTATGTTGTAATGTAAGATTGGTGAGATCCTCTGAATGTTACTTTTTATAATATTTTGTATCCCACTTTTTGATATTTGATACTTACTGTATCTTTAACTGTCATGTAGTGTCTTTAAAATAAAAGATTTAAAAAAAGAAATATATCTTAGCTTATACAGAGGACAAGTGGAGATGTTGTCCATAGCAATCAGATCATAGCAGAGTCAAACGCAGGATTTCTAGAGGGGGGGCTCGAAATGGTTGATTTTAGAGCAAGTGTGGCCAGTATATGAAGAGGGCATAATTCGCACTTATCCAGCTTTATTATGCACTCTATCATTATACAGTATTAATAAGTCACCCTGTTGATGGTCTATAGCAGTGCAATCTTTACAGTGCATGTTTTCCAGATCTCCTAGTTGGTACACAGGTGCATTTATCACTGGCTGACACATGTTAAAAGATTCACAGGTGGTACTAACTATTTTATTTGTGATACTGAGAAGAACACGCAGCACTAGTAAAATTCTATTATATTACTATTTCTACTGAGGTCATGGTGTGGGCTGGGGAGGGGGGTTTCCTCCAAGCCCCTCTGCATCCCTGCACCCTCCCCCAGTGTCTGCCATCGGGCATCTGGCAGTCCGGCCACACCTCCCACCTGGCATCTGCAGACAGAAGCAGCTGCCGGGGAAATGTAAATTAACCACCCCCGAACCCCCCAGTGTAGCTGGCGGCTGCTCAGAGGAGCAGCCACTGGGGAAATCAAAGTTCCGATCATCGATTGACCGATATAATAAAAATAGATGTTATTGTTATGTGTTTCAAAATATATATATAAATTTAATTTTTTTATAAAATCTTAAATAAAAGTATAATACTAAAAGTTTTGGATAAGTTTTAAATAGATATTCTTGACATAGTTCAGCCATTAAAAAAAAACAAAGACAAACAAAAAAAACTAAAAAAACCACCATTTCTGAGCGCTTTTTGGAGTACAAAATAAGTAGTTAGGAGACAAAAAGGAGAAGTGTCGGATTTTACCTTAAGTCCACAGTTTCTACAAACTGTACTTTATACTCTTTACTTCATGAAATACAAATTAATGGGTGTGGCGCATCCTTGTGGGAATTTAGGTTTCGCTTTCTACAGACATTAAACAGAGCATTTGGCAAGCTGCACCTGCACTGTACAAGAAGAAACTCCAGGGAGAGCAGCGACAAATCCACACGTGTATTACAGCCCATTTACCTCACATGCATCTGTACACATGGCCAGCAAAAAGAAATACATAAAGAAATGCATGAATATATTTAAGGGCAAAGATGCTCCTCAGACAGAACGTGATCATCTTCTTGCTGGAAGCCAACCCAACAGAACCTCCACTGTAATTAAAATGAAAGAATTTTTTAAGGATCTTGTAATTCCGAAGAAAAAAAAGGAATTCATTTCTGAGTGGAGTGAGCAATGCAAATCCACAGGTAAGGGCGGACATGTCTAATACGCGGCATTTATTGTTTACAACATTCATAGCCTAGTGCAGGCTCAGATGAGGGGTAACTACGTGTCCCAGCAAGCCCTGATAGCAACTAGGATTGTGAGAACTCATGCCAATCTGATTTCTGGTTTACTTAATACATGTTATCTAAATTATTCAGCACACAGGTGAAAAGATTTATTGCTGACAGAATGAATAAACATAAGTTGTAAATCATCTTATTTCAAATTTAGGCGGCATTTTGAGGCTGTATTAACTGCAGATCTTTCAGTTCATTTAATTAGAGAAGCAAGTAAAAATCTTCATTTTGTTAGTGTTTTTCCACTTGTTAGAAAGTTCATTATTGTTTAGAGCAAGTGGCACTGATGCTATTGCTGTACATAAGAGAGCACTTTGCTGACACAATGAACCCTTCCCTTTAGTTGCTAATAAAAAAAAAATACAACCCAAATGCTTAGTTGTCCTTTCTGTTAAGCTTATTTTATATATATATATTTTTTTTATGCAAATGTAAAACACTTTGGGTTGATAAATATTTTTTGTGTAAATGAAATGAATATCTAGAAATAGGCTCTTGCCGGAAGGTGAGCACCGATAAGAAAAAGATATGGAAGAAATGAGCGCAAAAGGATAAAATTAACACAGTATTTATTCCTATACCTTAATTAAAATATCACTTGCATATAATGATAAAACGGATAATAAAATACAAAAAATGAGAGAATAAAAAGTGGAATGAGTCAAATGTAAAAACAAACTTTCACATAAAAAAGATCAACATAGAAAAAGTGAATAATAAATGTCCAATGTTTTTATAGGTTATTACTACAGCATGTAGTCTGGTACAGTAATCAGTCCTCACTGTGAGAGATCTCTCCGATTGGGTAATGTGATTAATGCAGGATCCTGCTCTCCATAGTGAGAACCTTATATATCCCCGTAAGGTGTTGGGAATCGATTACTTTGTATCTTTTTTTAGTCAGTATTATAAACCAATGCTAGATGCAGTAGCAACAGATTAACAATGAACAAGACTCAGGGGTGGTCTCCAGGAGCCTAGATTACTCACGATACTGTGGTCCCGGTCCCACAGCACTTCTGTGGCATTTGTCCCGCAGTGCTTGTGCAGGGGATTTTTCAATATGCTCACTGTCCTTTTGCTGAATTTAAGGCCTGCTTAATTAATTAATTAAAAGTTTACTTCTGTACTTTTTTTTTTCATTTCTGCCCCCTCTGTCAGCTCAGCATGAGGGCGTGTCACGGGAAAGTGGGTGGTACGATAGGCGTGGTGATGTGATCACATCATCGTGGCCCCTGACACACAATGTCATTATCACTGGGTAAATGGACTTGCCCACTTTTCCAGACACCCAGGACCGCCACATGATTTTTTAGGAGCCTCCTGACTATTCCAGGAGAGTAGGAAAGTATGAAGTTCATTGTAAAATATGATAACTAGGAGCTGATTGGTTGCTAGGGGAAACTTCTCCACTGGTCCACTTCTCCACTCGTTGGCATGCTTGAAACATATTCCCCATGGTTACTACAGACTCACTTCCTTCCATTTGTAGGCATCACTGAGAGCCCCACTGCAGCAAACAGTACAACAAAAATGTATTACTGATTTCATAAAAAATGTTGCAGGGACCACTGAGTATTGCACTGTCCTACACTAGTGTTTGCAGCTGGGCGCATGCGTGAGTTCCCTTATTTTTAAAACCTTCATACAATGAAAATGTTTTATTTAATAAATACTAAAGATTTAAAGGGAATGTCCTGCTTTAGACTTCAGTTTGTATCAAAAATGTTTCTGGGGTCTATTCATTGTGATACCCCGATAATTAACATTGCAACTCGATGCGAGCGAAGGAGAAATTCATAATTGCTCCAGAGTGAATCTTTTCACTGCTGCTTACAGAGCTGTGAAACCAGTGCGCCTGCATGACCTAGAGTTCACGCAGGCGCATAAAAGCCCAGGCGTCCAGCGGTAATAGCCGGACAGGGGTGGAGGGATAAAAAAGGATCCCTCTTCGCACCCCGTGACTGAAGATAGCGAATGCTCCCGTAGTCAAGCTCAGAAAATATTGTATTTTTCGGGGCTTGATTAATTTCTGTCCCCATACCAGTGTAAGGGGACAGCGGGCCATATATCTTCTGCATTACCTTTTTGATAAATGGCCTGAAAACTTAATTTCTACAAAAGCAGGTGAAAATGTTCATTATCACCTGCTTTTGTAGAAATGAAGTGATAATAAATAGAGCCCCATGTCTTCAAACACCCTTCTTTGATATGTCTAAAAAAAAGTTATCTACAGTAAACAGTATTATGTTTAACACTGTATTCTAGAAGCCTTACTTTATTTTTTATATTATTTAAATTATGCCTCTCTAGCTGATGCTGATGATAATTACCACTATTCTCAACTCTTAAGGGGCCCACTGGAATTTTCAAGGTATATCTTTTGTCTTTCATCTTTCAGAAAAACATCTGCTAATGGATAGGCCCCTTTACATTTTGCCCTGTTTAGAGCCATATTAAGCATAATTGCCTACCCCCCCGAAGTCTCCTGATTTTTCGGGTAACCCCCAACATCCCCGGAAGGGTAGGCACTTCTCCCGCATTCTGCTCACTTCCTAGTGAGTTCGGCGGGTCCGTGCATTGGGGGCGGGGCCTAAGATGCGGTTATACGAGAATCGCCTCATTTAGCCTCGCCCTGTAATTAAAATATCCGACATTCGTGGCGATTTCCTGCAAGGGGGTGAGGCTTAAAGAAGCGAGCCGACCGGCCCCATCCCAACTCCGCCCACCTGTTTCTCCTCCCCAGGCTTCTCCCGGGGAGGAGAATTTATAAGACGGCAAGCATGATATTAAGACCAGATGTAGCCTTAAGTAGGCTCCTAGATTTGGGGTCTCCATGTCAAGCCCTATTACACAGCTCATTATCAGTCACATTGCATTATCCATCTCCCAGACTTATTGCACTGCCCAATACATATCTCAGCCTCACTACAGACCACATTGCCTATCTATTGTCACGACCAGAGCTGTTTTACCTGGTGAGTCGTGGTCTCTGCCTGTGCGGGTGCTTTGGCGCAGTCCTACCGGTGGGGGTGCTGGTTTCTGGAAGTTGGCGCGAGGTGAGCATGGATGTCCTAAAGGTACAGGCCAAGTGGTGATAGGTGACACTGGCAGCGATGTCACGCTTGGGGCGGCTGGGCGCCGCCATCTTGGTTTTGGGCATGTGACCTGAATGGGCCAATTAGGTCGGAGCTTCTGGTGTGAACTCTCAGCAGCCAATCATGTACATTCCCATGGTACTTAAGGGTGTTCAGCACACCCTCTAGTTGTCAGTGCAATGTATACACAGCATAGCTGTGTGAGAGGTCTCTGTGCTCCCTAGCTCGTTTGTTATTGCAGTCCCAGCTGTGACTCGTTACCTGCTCTGTCTCCTTCTCAGGCTGTTCCTGGATACCCGCATCTACCCTGCTATACCCTGATACTTACCTCACTGTTGTGACTCCGTCAGCTCTCCGGATTCAGAGCCCACTCCTATAACACAGACTTCTGTTCCTCAGTAACCCATACCTGCCGACTTTCTGGCTGCTGCTTCCGGGAGGGAGCAGCCAGATCGTCAGGATGGGGTGTGTGGCCGGGACAAGGGGGAGTGGCCATGCGGGTGACAGCACTTGTAAGCGTGGCAGGGTAACACGATTGCATCAGTCTGGCCCTGCCCCCGCTACACAATGACAATAAAATAGGCATTGTGAAGCAGGGGGCGGGGCCAAAATGATGCGAATCACGTCACCCCCCCCACTGCAGGGGTTATTGCGGGGGGATAGGAGGGGAGAATTGCCTGCCTTCCCAGGAGGTCGGGAGCGGCACACGATTTTCGGGAGGCTCCAGACCAAATCGGGAGGGTAGGCAAGTATGCAGCAACCCCTCCATTGGACTTGCTGCTTCTCTGCCTGTCACTGATTTTCAGCTGCACTATTTGGATTTGCTTTTCTGCCAAGACTTTTGTTTCTGCCTCACATCACTCGGACTTGATCATTTACTGCCAGTTACCTGTTTACTACCATTTTGTGAATAATAATACTTCAATTAAACCTGCTGCATTTCTATACTGCACACCCATTCCTATTTCTTCTCCTGCATCCACCCTGGGTTCAAATATAACCCAGACCTGACATCTATGTTACTTACCCCTTTGCCCAACCACTCTGCACATCACATAGCACAACCCATATGCTCAGTTGTGCAAGTATGTCAGATGTTTTGTAAACAATACACTGCTTTTCCAGCGATATTTAATATTTAATTATTAATTCTGTTCTAGATAAAAACTTCAGGCGTTTCATGACCAAAATGCAATTTTGCGATGCCTGTTTATTCATCTATAATTTGGAGCAGAATGGCACAGAGGACGGAAGCGAATTATATAAGGAGGTAGCTCAGAAGATGTGGGAGACTGTGATCCAGGCCCTTGATGGAGATAACAGCCAGTCTGCAGGGCTTCAGTCCGTCGCTGTCTGCATCAGATGGGCTAAGCAGGAAAAATGTCCCAGCGCGCCTGACTGGATCCCACGTGAATGGCAGAATGACCTGGAGGTTCTTTTTGAAAACTACATCATGAAGCACATGCCAAAGTTTGTTCACAGAGAAATGAATAAAGGGTGTCTAGTAAATCATTTGGATGAACTTAAAACAAAATTGTCAGAGATCATAACTAAACTGGATCTGCTTCCAAATGATATGTCTGCCAGTTGTTTGACATGCTTGTGTGATTACATGTGTATCCACCTAACCTCTTTGTCAGATACACAATTAAATTATGAAGAACATGTTTTGCTGTATAAAAGGGCCAAGAGTCTACAAAGAAGGTGAGTTCTGATTTGACTTGTGTTGTTATGCTATGCACAACAGGGCTGTGTCTAAACAATATGGCTTACATTGTGAAATAAGCAAACAGTATGGCTGCCAGTGTGACCTCTGCAAACAATATGGCTTCCAGTGTGACCTCTGCAAACAATATGGCTTCCAGTGTGACCTCTGCAAACAATATGGCTTCCAGTGTGACCTATGCAAACAATGTGGCTTTTAGTGTGACCTATGCAAACAATATAGATATGGCTTATTGGCTTCCACTATGAACTGTGCAAACAATATGGCTTGCGTGCTGCTCTGTAATTCCATCCCTCTCTGAATCAGGACCAGAGTCAGATAGTGTTTCCTAACCTCGGTCCTCAAGGCACACTAAAGGCTCATACACACTAGACAATAAAGTAAACGACATGGACGATAACAATATCGTTATCGTTCATATCATCCATATCGTTCATGTGTGTGTTAACGATGCGAACTCCCGCGGATCATTAATGATGTCTTCCATCGCCCGAACTTGCAGGACTTGCAAGTTCAGGGATGTGGCAAGGTGACGTAGCTGAACGATATCGTTCAGTGCGTATGCCCAAAGTCATTTGCCCGGGAGAGCCCGGGCAAACAAGGTTTAACACTTAACACTCATGGAGCATATCGTTAAGTGTGTATGAGCCTTAACAGTCCAGGATTTAGTGATTTCCATGCTTGAGCACAGATGGTTAAATCAAAATAACTGAGGTACTAATTAAGACACCTGTGCTCAAGTATGACTATCCTTAAAACCTGGACTGTTAGTGTGCCTTAAGGACCGTGGTTGGGAACCCCTGGCTAACAGTGTACTCTACAGGGAAGGGGGAGACAAACAGAAGACAGGAGTGGGCCAATGTTATCGAGTATTCTCTCTAGCTAGTGTAATATTATTACTGTTGGTTGTTTATAATGAAGTGTAGTGTAGCATACAGTCTAATATAAAGCATAGGCAGCTACTTTGAAACTCCCTTTCGGAATCACATCTTTATGCAACGCACGAATGACCTGATGATGCAAATCACATCATCAAGGTCTCGCCTACATGACATGAAAGAGAACTCGGTGAAATGCACTAAAGTTGCCCTGAAAACTGTGGCATCATACAACAGGGACCAGGGCCATGATGATTCGTAGCACCCCAGAACTTCCCTGATGGACCTCCCCCTTCATCACCTCCAGAGGAACCAGAGTAAAATGTCAGAAAGTTCCAAGCATTCAGTTACTGTGTTGTGCTGCCTGCTGCTTCCACAGCAATAGGAGATAGGTGAGAAAAAGTGTTCAGAGAGAATCTTGTGAACTAGAGTCAGTATCAACTGATTCCTCCGCTCCCCCCTCCTGCATTCCCCGGCCAACCATTTGAGGCTATTCCCAGGAATGGGTATGTAGTGTGCAAATGATCCAGGATTGCAGGTGCCAGTATTTCTCCCCTCTCCGCAAAACCCCCCCTCTCCCCACACACACCTGGCACAGGCCCACATATGCTGCCATTACCTCCGGGAGTTCTGCCACTGTACAAATCCTTGCATGATCTACTGCTTTGCACTTTTGGAAATTATCTTTTGCACCTAGAAATGGCCCCACATGAGTGGTTTTCAACCAGAGGTTCTAGTATCCCAAAAAACATACCCACAGTGACATTCAGCGGTACTTAAAAAAATTACTTCTGTAAAGCTGGATATATCGATGGTGCATCGGCGGGTGTGTACATATCTGATCGGCCCTGGAGCACAGTCGATGACTATATGTGTAGCGGATATATTGTTTCAGCTCCCAGTCTGTATGGACAAACCCGCCGATCACTCAATATGTCAGTTGCAGCGGCCATGGATATAACATCACAAGTGGGTGGGCATATATAAATGGCTCTGCTGGCCATACACCTTGGCCGACTGTTTGGTAAGTGCATACGCACTTACCAAACAATCGACCAGGTGTGTACCCAGCGTAATGCAACTTGGTGATAAGTAGACACTTAGGAAAAGCAGTGTCCTAGGGATTTCTAGCCCCAAGCACCACAGTAGGACCCTGACAGCAAAAAGAGAAAGTCTATTCCTGTATGACTGTACTGTAAATGAAAGCAGATGTGGACTATAATGTTATGGTCAATTTTATTTTTTTTCTATTGTAATATGTGAGAACTATATATCGAAAAATCTTTCTATTATTGTGTAATTCTTTAAAAAAATCTTGTTTATAGCAGAGTTATTGTTTTCATATATAGTGGTACCTAAACGTTTTATTTAATAGCAACTGCATTTATTACAAATGTACGAGGTGTGGCTACTAAATAACGAGACTGATGCTATAAATTAGGTTTAATTATATTAAGTACATTTTAACTCCTTTCCCTTTCTATGTACTCACCTTCTGCATCCACACACTGCTGTATTCTTAATTCCATTGGTCAAAGCAGTGTTGTAGCTCATTATCTGTAAGCTGTCTCAACAGCTCCGTTGTTTTCTTCTTTACCTTAGAAACTGATGTAAAACAAGTTCTCCTGAGTACAGATTTGACTTTAGGGAAAAGAAAGAAGTCACACGGTGCTAGGTCTGGCGAGTATGGAGGGTGTTCTAGCACTGCAATATGTTTCTCTGCCAATCCTGCTTCACAGAGAGAGCTGTGGTGGCCGATGCACTGTCCTGATTGAGGATGAAACCATTTTTCTACAACTCTGGCAAAGTTGCTAGAACATGTTTGTAGTAATGTTGATTCACTGTTGCGAATTCTGGTACAGAGGGCTCTATTTACTACAATCCGCATTTTGAATGCGGATTGTAGTGTGATATTACCGAGTGAATTCGCATTGCGAATTCAGGCAATATCACAGGGATTTATTATAAATCCCTCGCAGGGACAGATCCCATCCTCACTCTAGTCGCGGTATTTTCGGAAAAAATACCGCGACTAAGAGCCCGCGCATGCGCCGACCCACCATTGCTGCTACCCCCCACCGATGCTAAGCCCCGCCCCCAGCGATCGCGGACCCCCGCGACCCCCCCCTCCCTTCATTACACTTACCTGCATCCTCCTGGCCTCCGGTGATCTTCTCCGGGCTTCCCGATCAGGTGGGCTCCCATACTGCACTGGGACCCGATCACCTGATGACCGGGCAGCAGTGCACTGTGGGAGACCAGCTGACCGGAGAGGAGCCATCACCGGAGGCCCGATCACCGGTCCCTGGATTCAGGTAAGTAAAAAAAATATGTTTCAATTTTTTTTTTCTTTTTTTTACAGCAATCAGCTTGCGGTCTGTTTAGACCACATAGCTGATTACAGGGACCAACTCCCGGCTCTGCTCTCCCCGTTAGAGCAGAGTGGGAGCCCGTTAACCGGGGGAGACCCTGGATAACGCCACCTCCAGATGGCGTTATTATCACAGGGCTTCCCCCGGTATTTATTTTAAATTTATTTTTAGTAACTCTGGTCGGATCACATTTCCCATTACAATTATGGGAAATGCGATCTGCTTTACTAAAAATAAGTGATACCTAGGGGTTGGAGTAGAATTTTACTAATTCTACTCCAATTGCCCTGTAATAACTATAGGTGAAACTAAAATAATGTGAAAAGGGTGTGAAAACACCCTTTTTCACTTTATTTTAGTAAAAATAATGTTAATAAATAGAGCCCAGCGTCTCCCATAATAACACCCTTAATATCAAAGAAAACAATTAACATGGCTTTGAATTTGGATTTGCTGCCTTTGACATGCTGTCTTCATTCTTGGTGATGACGGTGTTTTCCAGTGAATGAGCTGGCATTTTGTCTCAGGGTTGTACTGGAAGATCCATGTTTCATTACAGGTAATAACTTTTTCTAATAAATACAAATCCGCTTCCATTTGTTCCAAATAATCTGTACAAATTTGCTTTCAATTTTCTGTCTGCTCACCATTGAGAAGCCTTGGAACCACCATAGCACAAACCTTTGTCATGTTAAGATCTTAATGCGAAACTTTACCAACAGTTTCTTTCTCACTGTTTACCATTTCTGCTACCATTTCGATGGTAGATTCAAATAATTTTCTAAATTTTTTCCTCATTTTCATTCGTTTTTGATGTGCAAGGCCTTCCGGGATGTTCATCATCTTCGACATCCTCACAAACCGTCACTAAATATTTTGTGCCACTCAAACACAAACATGCATGGGACACACAATCTGCCCCGTAAGCTTCGGTTAGCATACGGAAAGATTTGGTGGGCGTTTTGTTCAATTTAACTAAAAATGTTCAAGTTAACACGTCGCTCTACTCTTGAACTAAGCATTTTTATGACGCACAGGAAAAAACACAACTTCTTCGAATGCTGTGTGACAGCAAACTATCTGTGCAAGAGGGGTGAAACTTGCAAAAATGTTTTGGGATAGTCCACGGTCATTGTCCCCCACTCTCATTTAACTCACGCAGTATGGTTTATTTTTTACAATTACAGTCCCCTAATTTAACAGCCACATCTCATATTGCTTTGCAAATGCTGGGGGTATAAATAACGCAAATGGGCAGCCAGGTGGGCAATGATTGCCAAGCACTTCCCTACATGAGTCTGAAAAGTAAAGCTGGGGACACACTGAGACATTGTTATTACGATTTGTCCAATATGGTGACAGTGTGTATGCACAATATGGGCGCTCCCGCAGTCGCATACAACACCGGCAGGCTTTATGTGCTGCACATTAACCATGACGAAATCACTTGCCGCTCCATGCATGTTAATGAAGGGCAGAACGAGGGATTGTTCCGTCGTTCATTACATCGATATGTACCCAGGATCAGTTATACATACCTGCCCACCCTCCCGATTCGGCCGGGAGTCTCCCGGAAATCGGGTGCCGTGGTCCCCCCAGAAAGGCAGGCAAGCCTGACCCCTCCGGCACCCGTCCGTGGTTATAAGAGAATACCCCTCAGCAGGGGGGGGCGGTGACGCTATTCTCGACGAATCACGTCATTTTGGTCCCACCCCCTGCTTCACACTGCCGGTAATCTCGGCATTGTGTAGCGGGGGCGGGGCCAAAAGATGTAATAGCGTTGCCACGCCCCCGCTCCACCCACAAATGTCAGCCACGCCCCCCTTGATTTGTCAATCTGGCTGCTCCCTCTCAGGAAGGGGCAGTCAGAAATTCGGGAACCCTTTCGTAATGTCAGCCCGTCGGGACGACATATCGGCTGGGTACACATCGCTCAGTGTTTACCAAGCTCACCTTTATTGTGCAATGTAACAGTTTTGTCAGCACTCAGACATAAGGAGATTGGAATATAGTGTGCAAATATTGGCGTGATACTGTATGTTGAACCTATTTGGTGAGCTATGTAAACAGAAAATGAAACAGTCTGGTGACTGGGAATTTCCCCCAGACTAGGCTGCAGTGGTTTGGGAATTTCCCTCTCCCTCACAAATTGTATTTGGCTGATTATTTGGATTTCAAAAGCTGCTGCCAAAAGCTGTACATACTTTCCGTAGGAGGGCATTCTAAACTGTGTGAGATAGGATGTGAGCAATGTTATTGTAGGAAACGTTGGGGGCTGGTACACAATGAGAGTGATGACAGTGTGAGAAGCATACCTTCTGTGAAATCAGTGTACTTATGCCCTCTTGTGCCAGGATAGATGAGTTAGGGAAGGGAGGGTGGTCTGACATAGGCCCTGTATAGTATATGCAAACACATACAGACCAGGGGTGGAGATTTCCTCGCTTTGTAGAGTAATAAAGTGGAAAGAGAGAAAGTACCAACTAATCAGCTCCTAACTGTCATGTTCCCGGCTGTGTTTGAAAAATGGCAGTTAGGAGCTGATTGGTTAGTACTTTATCTCTTTCCACGGCTTCGTACATCTCCGCCATGGAAACAGACACATATAATGGTGAGAAAGTCTAAATATTTGCAGCTGAGGATGACAGTCACAATCAATAATACTAGAGAACTACTTGTGATTGGCTGTTTGCAAGTGCACCGCTGTCTCTGATAGGTGCTGTCTTCATTGCTCATGCATATATTATGACTTTGTGCACATTTTAACAAGTTTCTTTTGCTTAGAGTAAACCGGGCACCAGGACCGGTGCTACGGTGTTCCGCGCCCCCCTACAAACTATAAATTTGCGCCCTCCCACCCATATTCTATAAAGGGACAGCGTGCCCCGAAGAGGTGTGGTCTCACAATTAAAGGGCTTGACAACACATAAGGACCCCCAATTCAAATTACGCCTCACAGCAGCTCAGTCTTATTAACATTACAAAGCACGTAGTGCACGATTCACATTACACCACATAGTAGTGTCCCTTATTCATGTTATGACGCGCAGTAGTGCCCCTTATTCATGTTACGGTACACAGTAGTGCCCCTTATATACATAATGCCACAGTATTAGAGTCCCTTATACACATGTCACAGTAGTAGAGTCCCTTATATACACATGTCACAGTAGTAGAGTCCCTTATACACATGTCACAGTAGTAGTGCCCCTTATACACATATCACAGTAGTAGTGCCCCTTATATACACATGTCACAGTAGTAGAATCCCTTATATACACATATCACAGTAGTAGTGCCCCTTATATACACATGTCACAGTAGTAGTGCCCCTTATACACGTCACAGTAGTACTGATAGGAAACCAACCAGCTGCAAATAATTGTAGAGGGCTCAGATGTTAATGGGGCATCATCCTACGGCAGAATTTAAGCAAATCATGTGACAAGCGCTTTCAGTCATGTGATCTAATTCTATTACCGGGTTGCAGTCTTTAGGCAACAAACATTTACATGTTTGTTGCCTATGGTGTCTAGATTACCATATAAAAATACTTAGAATAAATGTGTCAAAGCAATACAGGAGGACACTTAGGTAGGAGCAGGGTGATTGGTGGTCAATCTAATGCTGCCCATCCATTTAGTGATGCAGGGGACGATGGCACGAACATGGCGCCGTCATCTCCCGCGGGGTGAAGTGCATACACTGAACGTTCAGATGTTCAGTGTATGCAGATCAATCATCCGAGAACATGGCAACCTGACGGCGGTTGTCAGGTTGATTGTCATGTTGGGGCGATGATTGATGTTAAAAACGACCAGCGGGCTCGTGCATCGCTGGTCGGTTTTAACATTTTACTGCCCGATTTGCGAGCAATTACCAAGCGATGGAGCGTCGTTATCACTCCATCGCTAGGTATAATCGCCTAGTGGATGGGCAGCTTAATAGAGTTTTACTGGGGCTCATAGACCACCACTTACACCCTTAGGAAGCTTCTTACATTATCAGCAAAATAGGTTACACATCGGTAATGGGGGGGGTGGTCTCCATTTGGATCTTCTTTAAGAACATGATCTCCACCTACTCTGTGCCTGGTGGAATGGCTGCTATCTACAGAAACACAAACTACCAGGAACATTTGTATCAGTAACACATACAAAATATAACATAATGACAGCTGCATTATTATTCCATTTACCACCATGGCAGAAACCATTTCGCATTTTGCAGCAAATAAAGTAGCATTTGTAATGAAGTGACTGTCAGATTATACAGGGAACATCGCAGTGACCACCATATAATACAGGGAACATCGCAGTGACCACCATATATTGCAGGGAACATTGCAGTGACCACCATATAATGCAGGGACCATCACAGTGACTGCCAGAAAATACATAGAGCATAACAGTGACCACCAAATAATTCATAGAGTGTAACAGTGACCGCCAGATAATGCATAGAGCGTAACAGTGACCGCCAGATAATGCATAGAGCGTAACAGTGACCGCCAGATAATGCATAGAGCGTAACAGTGACCGCCAGATAATGCATAGAGCGTAACAGTGAGCGATGGATAATGCATAGAGCATACCAGTGAGTGCCAGATAATGCATAGAGCATAACAGTGAGCGCCAGATAATGCATAGAGCGTAACAGTGAGTGCCAGATAATGCATAGAGCGTACCAGTGAGTGCCAGATAATGCATAGAGCATAACAGTGAGCGCCAGATAATGCATAGAGCGTAACAGTGAGCGCCAAATAATGCATAGAGCATAACAGTGAGCGCCAGATAATGCATAGAGCGTAACAGTGACCACTAAATAATAAATAGAGCCCCAGTAGTGGTCCCCATTATGCAGTGCCCCCAGTAGTAGTCCCATCTATGCAGTGCCCCTTATATAATGCCCCCCGTAGTAGTCCCACCTATGCAGTGCCCCTTATATAATGCCCCCAGTAGTAGTCCCACCTATGCGGTGCCCCAGTAGTAGTCCCCCTATGCAGTGCCCCCTGTAGTAGTCCCCCCTATACAGTGCCCCTTATACAGTGTCCCCAGTAGTGGTCCCCCCTATCCAGTGCCCTTTATATAGTGCCCTCAGCAGTAGTCCCCTTATGCAATGCCCCTTATATGGTGCCCCCAGTAGTAGTCCCCATATGCAGTGCCCCTATATAGTGCCCCCAATATTGTGCACCCTATGCAGTGCTCCCAGTAGTGCCCCTTATACAGTACCCCCTAATGCATAGAGCGGAACAGTGAGCACCAGATAATGCATAGAGCGTAACAGTGACCTCCAGATAATGCATAGAGCGTAATAGTGACCACCAAATAATTCATAGAGCGTAACAGTGACCGTCAGATAATGCATAGAGCGTAACAGTGACCGCCAGATAATGCATAGAGCGTAACAGTGACCGCCAGATAATGCATAGAGCATAACAGTGACCTCCAGATAATGCATAGAGCGTAACAGTGACCTCCAGATAATGCATAGAGCGTAAGTGACCTCCAGTTAATGCATAGAGCGTAATAGTGACCACCAAATAATTCATAGAGCGTAACAGTGACCGCCAGATAATGCATAGAGCGTAACAGTGACCGCCAGATAATGCATAGAGCGTAACAGTGAGCGCCAGATAATACATAGAGCGTAACAGTGACCGCCAGATAATGCATTTAGCGTAACAGTGACCTCCAGATAATGCATAGAGCGTAAGTGACCTCCAGTTAATGCATAGAGCGTAATAGTGACCACCAAATAATTCATAGAGCGTAACAGTGACCTCCAGTTAATGCATAGAGCGTAATAGTGACCACCAAATAATTCATAGAGCGTAACAGTGACCGCCAGATAATGCATAGAGCGTAACAGTGACCGCCAGATAATGCATAGAGCGTAAGTGACCTCCAGTTAATGCATAGAGCGTAATAGTGACCACCAAATAATTCATAGAGCGTAACAGTGACCGCCAGATAATGCATAGAGCGTAATAGTGACCACCAAATAATTCATAGAGCTTAAAAAGTGACCGCCAGATAATGCATAGAGCGTAACACTGACCGCCAGATAATGCATAGAGCGTAACAGTGAGCACCAGATAATGCATAGAGCGTAACAGTGACCGCCAGATAATGCATTTAGCGTAACAGTGACCTCCAGATAATGCATAGAGCGTAAGTGACCTCCAGTTAATGCATAGAGCGTAATAGTGACCACCAAATAATTCATAGAGCGTAACAGTGACCTCCAGTTAATGCATAGAGAGTAATAGTGACCACCAAATAATTCATAGAGCGTAACAGTGACCGCCAGATAATGCATAGAGCGTAACAGTGACCGCCAGATAATGCATAGAGCGTAACAGTGAGCACCAGATAATGCATAGAGCGTAACAGTGACCGCCAGATAATGCATTTAGCGTAACAGTGACCTCCCGATAATGCATAGAGCATAAGTGACCTCCAGTTAATGCATAGAGCGTAATAGTGACCACCAAATAATTCATAGAGCGTAACAGTGACCGCCAGATAATGCATAGAGCGTAACAGTGACCGCCAGATAATGCATAGAGCGTAACAGTGAGCACCAGATAATGCATAGAGCGTAACAGTGACCGCCAGATAATGCATAGAGCGTAAGTGACCTCCAGTTAATGCATAGAGCGTAATAGTGACCACCAAATAATTCATAGAGCGTAACAGTGACCGCCAGATAATGCATAGAGCGTAACAGTGAGCGCCAGATAATGCATAGAGCCTAACAGTGAGCGTCAGATAATGCATAGAGTGTAACAGTGACTGCCAAATACTCATTAGAGCCCCGGTAGTGGTCCCCATTATGCAGTGCCCCCAGTAGTAGTCCCACCTTTGCAGTGCCCTTTATATAATGCCCACCATAGTAGTCCCACCTATGCAGTGCCCCTTATATAATGCCCCCAGTAGTAGTCCCACCTATGCAGTGCCCCTTATATAATGCCCCCAGTAGTAGTCCCACCTATGCAGTGCCCATTATATAATGCCCCCAGTAGTAGTCCCACCTATGCAGTGCCCCTTATATAATGCCCCCAGTAGTGGTCCCCCCTATACAGTGCCCCTTATATAGTGCCCCCAGTAGTAGTCCCCCTATGCAGTGCCCCCTCTGGTAGTCCCCCTTATACAGTGTCCCCAGTAGTGGTACCCCCTATGCAGTGCTCTTTATATAGTGCCCTCAGTAGTAGTCCCCTTATGCAGTGCCCCTTATATAGTGCCCACAGCTTACTTGCCGACAATCTGGCTGCCCCTTCCGGGAGGGAGCAGCTAGATTGGCATGACTGGGGGCGTGGCCAGCAAATGGGGGCGGGGCCAGCCAGTCGATGAGTGTTGCGGGCGGGGAGGGGGGCGGAGCCATGCAATCACATCATTTTGGTCCGGCCCCGCTACACACTGTCAATATTACAGGCAGTGTGAAGCAGGGGGCAGGGCCAAAATGACGCGATTCCACGTGAATGGCGTCACCGCCGTCCCCCGCTGCGGGGGCTTTACATGTAAGTGCGGGGGGATAGGAGGGGTCGCTGGCAGCCGGGAGGATTGCCTGCCTTCCCGGGAGGGGCACCCGATTTGTGGGAGGCTCCTGATCAAATCGGGAGGGTAGGCAAGTATGGCCCACAGTAGTAGTCCCCATATGTAGTGCCCCTTATATAGTGCCCCCAGTAGTAGTCCCCATATGCAGTGCCCCCAATATAGTGCACCGTATGCAGTGCCCCCAGTAGTGCCCCTTATACAGTGCCCCCAGTAGTAGTCCCCCTATGCAGTGCCCCCTATATAGTGCCCCCAGTAGTAGTCCTCCCAATAGTGCCCATTATATAGTGCACCAAGTAGTAGTCCCCACTATGCAGTGCCCCTAATATAGTGCCCCCATTATTAGTTTCCCCCCCCCCCAATGCAGTGCCCCTTACATATATAGAACAAAGACACGACACAAACAAACACAGTGCGGTCCACACTACACTAACGGGGAATGGCCATGGTGAACATACCAACAGCAGCAAGAACTAACAGGGAGAGCGCCTCTCTTATCTGGCGCTGGCCCTGCCAAGCACATATGCACCGGGCACATTTGCTGCTGGTCCAATAGTTGCAGTTTTTTTATATACACTCACTGAAAGATATTTTAATAGTGAACTTTGGGCCTGATTCAGAGGCGCTCTGAATCAGGGAGGGGATTTATTTATATTTTTTGGCCTCCAGGCCGCTCGCTAAGCTGTGGGTGACCACCCACAGCTTTTACGAGCGGCCTGGTGATGGCTGCAATTATCGTGACCATTGGGCTTGCGAGGAGACCCTGTGGTAGGGTCTCAGGTCTCGCAAGCCTGAGTGAACTTCTTGCTCTAATAGAGCAGGAAGTCCACTATTGACATCACGAGTGCTGTCAGTAGGGCCGCCCACAAATGCCAGGCGTTCCTAAGGGAACGCCTGCATTTGTGCAGCCACCCCCCCTCCCCGCCTGAAAAACGGGATGAGCTGTCAATCAGCATCGACAGCCACTCCTTCTTGTAGCGAGACCCGTTGCGACAGAGCTGCCGTCGCAGTACGGGGCTCGTGCATGCGCACACCGGAGGCGGCGCATGCGCAGTCGGGGAACATCAACCCACTTGCGACTGCTGTGCTCGCCCTTTGTTTTAGAGCCATTTAGTCACACGTATTTTGTTACTAATTTGGTAATCATACATCAGTTCAATCTTAAAATTAAATGATTACAATTATATTCTGATTCCTTTTAAGCTGCATTTGATTAGAGTCAGAGAGCTTTTTCTATTCAATCTGCATCACTTTCTCACCCATTATGTCCCCAAATCTGAAGTGGATAAGGATAAAGCGAACTGTAGCCAATCAATTCGTCATAATGCTCACAGCAGAACTTATTATTTCAGGCATAGTTGATCACTCTCCAGGAATTTCAAGGAGATTCCCATATATACCCCTGCTAGTTCCGGTCAGGGCTAAGGGTGTGATGATGTAATTAGCTATGAATGCGTTAATTCAGCCGCGGCACTGCGACTTTATGCAGTGATATGTAGCGCCACCTCTCACCCCTCCCATCTGGACCTCCCAGGTCTCACAGAAGCCTCAGACTGAGAGTTATGTAGTGGACGGAGCATCATCCTGCAACAGCTGATAGCAGGTTCCTATAAAACTGATACGGGAAGAATCCCTCTCTTACTGCTGCTCTATCCCTCTCCCCCCTCTTGTGCCTCAAAGTTCCTTGAGAGGTTTGTGTGACCACTTTCCTTTTTTCCCAACCTCTGCTCGACCTCTTCAATCTGAATTATGCCCTCTCCACTGAAAATGCCCTTCGCTAAGGTCCTCAGACCTATCTCCCTCCATTCTCTTCTATATCTGTCTTTAAGAACCCGGGATTTTAGTGTAAAAGGGGTATAAAGGGCTTGGTTTAATAATTGATACATCTCCCTGTAAATGAAGTATCTCAGTTATAATCAGCAGGAGGACTGCTCAGCTCTATATTTATTAAAATCACAAAGTTTGGTATTCTATTTATAGAATAATGTCTACATTTACTTGCAGGCTGTGCAAATCCCAGTATATGTCGGAGGAATTTGATCATATGCTATTTGAAAAGTGGTTTCAAAACACTGGGAAAAAGATAGAATCCTTTGGAAAAGTAAGTTCACTTTTTTTACAGTTTGATTTTAATATTAAGATGATACTGACCTCACCTATTCTGAAGTTTTATGTGTGTTTGACTATGGTCAGAGCACCGCTTGTATTTTTACTGAGGACAGGGCCGGCTCGAGGCATGTTCGACCAATGCAGTCGAACAGGGGTGCCACCCCATAGAGGGCTATACAATGCAGAGGATACCGGCATTGCACAGCAGGGTACGCGATTACGATAACGCAATTCAGCATCAATTGCCGCATAGTCTGTCCACTTCACCCGGCAAGTAGCGGATGTGGGCGGGTGGCGGCTGGCTCTGGGAGACATGCCCACTTTTTCGGAAGGGCGGAAGCACCACGTGATTTTCGGGATCGCTGCGGGAGAGTAGGCAAGTGTAATGAAACTTTATACTCACCCACAGACCCACGTTAATAACACAATTTCAATTAAACTGTGTGCCTTCTGTTGATCGTGGATTTGGATTTATCTTTTGGAGTTACTGTGTGCCTCGGCTTTAATAACCGAAGTAAGCAGGCACACAACATTTGGGAGCAGGGACATCGCACGCGCTGAAGAGGGGACATGGCCTTGCATGGAGCTGCTGGGCAGCCCAAGGCCTCTTTCTGCAGAGTTTGGATGTCACACACATAGGGGCAGAGTCAATTAGCCGCGTGGTTTACCTTGCGGCCAAAGCTCTGCTTGCACCTATTCAATTGGAGCCGTAACCCTGAGCATTAATTGAATCTATCCCTTAATAGAACAGATGGTGATATGATAATAGAACAGATATTATAGCGGAAGAATTAGTGCTGCATAACCTTTTGTAACCCGTTGTTGGTAGAAACTCCTGTTTTGATAGCATTAGTACGTTTGTCCATTTAATAAACCTCTCCTTAGCCCTAGAATATTATTTTGGTGGCTCTCATATGGAAAATTTTAGATATCAGAGGTGTGTGTCTTTCACCTTTAGTCCTGGGGACTCCTGAATCTTGGTTGGCTCTCCCGGAAGCCGCGAAGAGTGGGCAAGTCTCCCGGAGACTGGCCACACACCTCTGCAGAAAGTTGTCAGTCTGGATGGGCGATGAGGCGTTTTTGCGCCGAATCATATCATTGTGATCCACGCCCTGTTTCACAATGCTAGTAATTGCGGCATTGTATAGTGGGAGTGGGATCACTATGACACAAGTGCACCATTATGCCCCCCTCCCAGTTTACATGGTCACGTCATGGCCCTCGCATCAGCGACCTGGCTGCCCCAAAAAAGTCGGCAACTATACTTTTACCTTTAAAGATGGCATTAATTCTGATTTGGTGAAAAAGTTGGAATCGGTATGAATTCAAATCCCGGTTCAAATCCCGACAGCGTCTGGCTGACAGGGGAAGAAATCCCGATGGTCCCTAGGTAAGTATTAACTAACCTAATCTACCCCCTAACCATAACCCTCCTTTAGGGTGCCTAACCCTAACCTTCCCCCCCTGTGCCTAACCCTAATCCACCCTCTAAGTGCCTAAACCTAACCCCCCCTTCCATCCACCTAAACCTAAGTCCCCCGGGGGGGTGCCTAACCCTAACCTCCCCCCGGGGGTGCCTAACCCTCCCTCCCCCTAGCCTAACCCTAACCTCCCGGGTGGGTGCTTAACCCTAAGTCCCCCCCCGGGAGCATTAAACCTAACCCTCCCCCACCGCAGCTGTCCGCTGCGGCGAACGGCATCCCGATCGAGCGGATGCTGGGCGCCGGTCTCCCGACATCGGTCAAATGACAGGCGTCTAGACATGGCATTCATCCCTAGTCAGGATAACAATGTCTGAATGTATACCGAAAAAGTTAGACTGAAAAATAGCAAACAACTAAATTGTGTCATCAAGTATAATGTTATATCATACAGTACAAAAAGCATCAATGTATAATACTGTAATATCATCAGCAAAGAAAAGTACACATGACATACGCCAACTGGGGACACTCCTGGAAACAAGGCGTTTGCCCGGTAGTCCAACAACACAGATTGCTAATTATGGGCGTAAATATAGTACATAATAATGATAATACATAATTATTGTTTTATTTGTGACACAGTGATTCATTGCCTCATGTTCCCATTACAGAAGAAAATTCTCCAAGCACTTGTGGAAATCCTTCAGAGTGAAATTGTGTGGAATTCATACCCGCAGCCAGAAATTCAGTATTATTTCAATGATGTCTCAGAGGTAACAAATGTCAAAAGTTGAATTTATAAAAGCAGAGAAGTTGCTTGTGACTGTCACCTCCCAGTTATGCTGATTGGGGAGGGACACTTCGTAATCAAGGGGGCTGTACCAGTACTGGGCATTGTAGTGCCAGCTCCATGTATATAGAGACGTATGCCCATACTGAAAATGGTGTGACAATTTAAGTGCGTTTATAGGAGAGAGGAGGGAGATTGAGGATGGCCTAGGCCTAGCAATTCCCCAGTGCTACACATTCCCCCGGAGGATATATCACACATCTACCTGATGAGACCATGCCTTCATTGGTGTTATCACTCCCCCAAATCATGTGGTGACTATCCCTTGTCCTACTATCAGAGGAGGCCGATGTTAGTAGGCACACAGTCAGGGGCAGAACTATGGGAGACAATGGAGGCGCCTGCCGCCGGGCTCCAGCTCTGAAGGGGCACCTCCCCCAATGCCCACAATATATTCACCCCACTTAGGGCTGTAACTGTGTACCCGGAGTGAACCGTCATGGCCACCCAATACATGGCACCTCTTCCCGGAACCTGAGAAGCCACCATACACTAGTGGAGAGCTCCATGTCAGACCATCAGCTGCTAGCTTAGTCTATCTATAGCCTGTCTGCATGCGCATTGTTACGTTACAGTGTCAGTGGCTGTGACGGTTGGGGGGCACCAAATTATAACTCGCCTCCGGGCGTCTGGGATGAACTTACGCCACTGCACACAGTCCCCCCTTTATAAAAAGGCTCAATAGTACATGTCCAAATTACCATAAAATTATGTGGTAAGTTAATTGTTAGTGGTAATCCTCTGCTAGATTTTCATAAGGCTTACCATGGGTACTATTTTGTAAGAGCCATATTCAGAGTACAGAGGATGTGGAGGAGATAAAAAGTGATTTACGGAATTTGCAGTTTTCGGAGTTTGCTTCCAAGAACAAGCACCATCTTCAGATGGCGCTTGTTCTCGGATCCCCGTTCCTTCCTATGGGAAGGAGTTCCGGGGATGTGAAGAGGGAACAGAGCGGATCCCTCCGCCACCTCCTCACTACCTCCCCGGCGGCTGTGCGCATGCGTGACGACAGGGTGGAGGTAAGTAACGCAACTACACCTGTAGCTGCGATAGTAACCGAGGGGACAGCTGCTTTCCGGAGCAGCTGTCCCTGCACCGGAGCAAATGATGAATTGATCCCCCGCTGCGAGTTAGATACTTAAGTATCCCTCGCAGCGAGTTCATTACTTAATCATCGGGGGCCATACGGCCTCCGATGATGAATAGGCCCCCGCAGTGAGTTATCTAACTAGTTCTGTGTAACAAAGGTTATATATTGGCATTTGATCCCATATATTGTCTTTCAAATGTAGAGAGCAGCTAGCATATGCAAAGAAGTTGAAGACCTCGGGAAAACATTAGACTCTACACTGAAATCTTTCTATTTGGAGGAGTTAATCCATTTTGTGACCAGGTAATAATCTATACATTTGTGCTTGCATTTATGTCATTGTTAATACTGACAGTAGCTACTTCTCATGTTATAATATCGCTTGCTGTGCACTCATGTTGCAAAATACAATTTATTTGTTTTTAATAAAAAAAAAAAACGTAGTTTGCTGATCGCCAGCAATAAGATGACCGCTTTTCCTTGAATTGAGGATTCTAAGAATATGACGAGGTTATATTCTCATCCTCAAGTTGCTTTATAGCACTTGAGGATGTGACGATGAATGTGAACTATAATGCTACAGATAGACAATGAACCCTTCTTGATGTAACAAGCATCAGAAATTGTATATTTCCAATCCTATGCAATTATATTAGTTCTACACCTAAAAGATATTAATAAAGTTAATCAAAATGATTGTCTATTGGCTCTCCCAACTCTTTTTATTTTTTTTATTTTTAATAATGATGTGCGAGCAGTGCCGCCGCCCAGAGCACAGGGCCCATCGCTGCCCTGCGGCCCCTGCATCTGGCTAGCATGGTGTCTGGAATGGCATCCTGCAGCCACTATCTCTGCTCTGCCACAGGATGCTCTGGGCAAGAACCCTGCAGTGTGTAAAGCCGCCCAGAGCATCTGGGCAGCTACACCTTCTCCTGGCTGCTCCCCTGGCCCCTCGTGTGATCACCCTGTTGCTAGGCAAGTTAAGTCACATACAAAAACAGTGAACAAGGTGTGCGACGTACCTGTGTATATAATTTGTGCCCCAATGCCTATTTTTTTTTTAGAAATTTTGCAGCAAAACGGTATCCATTATAAAGTGATCAAATTTTTTCTAAATGGTGGTGGACGGGGGATCGGTAGGTCCGGTAGTTCAAATCCCGACGCCGGAAGACTGGCAGCAGTGACGATCCCGACAGCTCCAAAGGTAAGTATTTACTCCCCCCTAACCCTAACCTCCCTCCCTAGTGCCTAAACCTAACCCCCCCTTCCTTACAGCCTAAACCTAAGTCTCCCGGGGGAGTGTCTAACCCTAACCTCCCCCCAGGGGTGCCTAACCCCAAGTCCCCCCGGGAGCCCTAAAACCTAAGCCCAATGTTGTCTAATGACAGGCGTCAGGATTTCAACGCCTGTCATTAGTACCTTGCCGGGATTTGACAGTTGGGAAGCCGGCGGTCAGCATTTCGACTGTCTGCTTCCCGACTGCATCCCATGGACGGATGGTCCCATACCTGCTGTGAGAAGGCCCCAGTGGTGTGCCCCATTATAAACCCTGAGATTTCATTTTGTGGGAAGGGTTTTTTAATATCTAGTGCCGATAACATAACTCACATATTTAAAATGCTGAGCCATAAGTGAAATACTCGGCTACACCTCCACCTTGATTAACCCAACCCACTTCACCAAAAATACTCGCGCTCTCTTCCAAAGTAATTTGGTGGGGGGTATATCTCCTTTACTGCCACTTGCAAATGAATCTAGGTCACCACACTGCCTAACACCTACTGGAAATATAATTGCGCTGCTCCTGTCTACAAGTTGGACATCTTATTTAATTGATTTGATAACCCTAAAGGCAGGGCCGGTTTAAGGGTGTTTGGCGCCCTCATATAGTTAGCATTCCCACATTTCTAATGCAGCAGCAAATGGCTCCATTGGTAAAGTGTCTGACTACAATGTGTGGGGTGATAGGTTTGAATCCCAGGTATGACTGTATTTTAAATTAAGGAGAATGTGAAGTAGCTTGATATTGTTAGAATTCACTGGCTTCCATTATAATAGCAAAAGGCTTTAATGGTGATATGACTGAGCTGCTCGGTTTGAATCCCTGGTATGACTGCATTGTAAATTAATAAGAATGTGAAGTAGCTGACTGAAGGGAAGGAGATGTGATAAGACGCAGAAAGGAGATGCCGGGACTCACAGAGTAGAAAGCTACATTGCCAGGGAATTGGGGAATGCTTCTCCCTGCAATGCATGCTCCACTTACCGCATCTTGGATGTCATCTCGCCACCTCAAACTTAATATATCCAAAACAATTAATTATATTTCCACTGGCCAATAGTAGTTACCAACCTGATATCTCTATCACTGTTGATAACTCGACAATCAACCCCACCCCAGTGCTCGCTGCCTATGTGTCATCCTCGGCACTGAAATGTCCTTTGCGCCCCACATTCAATCTGTCTCAAAATCATGTTACATACATCTAAAAAACATATCCAAAATTTGACCTGATCTTTCACTAGACAACGCAAAAACTTTAATCCATGCACTCATTATATCCCTCATTGACTAGTGCAAATAGTCTCCTTACTGGTTTTCCCAAAGACAGGTTCTCACTACTACAATCCATTTTGAATGCAGCTATAAGGCTGATATTCCTCGCCAAACATTCATTGTCTGCTGGTCCACTCTGTCAGTCCCTCCATTGGTTACCAGTTTTCTACCGTATTCAATATAAAATACTTTTACTTACACATAAAGCTATTATTCAAACCACACCTACATACATCTCTTCACTTATCTCAAAATATATCCCAACCTGACATCTCCGCTCTGCACAAGATCTGCGTCTCTCAACCACACACATTACTTGTTCCCATGCACGGTTACAGGACTTTTTTTGGTCTGCACCCACTCTGTGGAATGCCCTCTCACCAGGGGCATATTAAGAGAGCAGGGCACCAATGTGCAGTCTCTGTCTGGGGCCCCCTCCTCTCTACCCGGCGACTGACAGCGCACTGAGCGCAGCAGTAGACTCTGGGCCTGATTCAGAGTCGGACGCTCTGACCAGAGCACTCGCTCTGAATCAGGCCCGGCCTACTTAAAATTGGAGCGGCCTCTTGGACGCTCGCATAGCTGTGGGTTACCACAGCTATGCGAGCGTCCAAGAGGCCACTCCAATTTTGGCTCCTAGCCATCCACTGATGTGTGCATCAGTGGATTTAGCAGTTTTAAGGTGGCTAGGAGCCAATATGTTTTTTAAGGATTTGTTCTTTTTAAAAATAATGCGTGGCGTTTTTGGTAGAACACTTTTCAAAACATTATCATATCCCAAAAGTTTATAGTTTCTTCTAATGATATCACTTATCTCTTTGTGACAAGATGTATATTTACAAATAAATGCCGGATCCAAAGTTGGAGTTTGGTCCTTTTTTGTATGAGGAAGTTTCGGAATCAAAAGATCCATTCTATTCATCTCCAAAACTTCTCTCAGAGCTTTATTAAGGATGCCCTCTGGATAACCTCTCAGTCTGAAGGCTTTCAACATTTCATCAGCTTGTTGCCTAAATACATCATCCAAGGAGCAGTTTCTGCGTAATCGCATCAACTGCCCCTTGGGGATGTTCACCTTCCATGGTTTATGATGTGAGCTTTGGAAATGAAGGTAAGATTGAGTATTCATCGGTTTAATAAAATTGGAACTATGTATTCTGGTCCCAAATGCTTCGAGGGTCACATCCAGGAAGTCAATGCGTTTTCTATCATAAGTAAAAGTAAAAGTGAGATTAAAGGTGTTAGAATTTAAAGAAGAAACAAAACACTCAGCTGAAGAAAAATCCCCATCCCAAATAATAAAAAGATCATCAATGTAACGGCCATAAAAGACCAGAGATGCGCCGAAGTCGCCGCACCACACATGGAGGTCCTCAAACTCCCCCATGTATAGGTTGGCGTAGCTCGGCGCAAATCTGGTCCCCATGGCCGTCCCCATGATTTGAAGAAAATAAACATTATCAAAAAGAAAATAGTTGTGAGAAAGAATAAAGGATATGGAAGATAACAAAAATGATTTTTGTTCCTGTGTTAGGCTCCCATCTCTCGATCAACAGGTAGCAATGGTCTCCACCCCAAATGAATGGGGTATATTGGTGTAAAGTGACTGTACGTCACGGCTGTGAGTATATGACACGATCAGGACCCATTACACTTCACCCACGTCACTGGTCACATGATCGGACTGAAGTCACATGACCACAATAGCGATATAATGAAAAATAGTATTTTAAGTATTTTAAACTACTCGTTTTTACTGGAACATATATAACTTCATATTATGATTGCCTTCAGAGAGATTTTTATGTACTGTTATTGTCTTTTGTTCACTGGCTTGGTTAATTGATCTAGATAATCTGCACATCTGTTTCTGATCTACTCATTTAAGAGGTATAAATATTTGGCACAGTCAAAGACATCTACACACTCGCTCCTGACGAAGGTGTGGGCATTTCCACACAGAAACGCGTTGAGCTTGCTAACTACATCGTGCATGTGCAGTGCCTACTGATATCCCTATGCTGAATCTACTCTGGGAGGACTTAAAATCACTGTGGACACTCCAACAGGATCCGGACCAGTACATATTTCTCCTCTGAGACACCACCGGAATATCCCTCCATAGGAGGACATTATTGCGAGGACATCTTGCTAACCAGGATTGGTAACGTCTCTTTTAATACTGGAACATTCTCCGGAATCTACAGACTAACGTCTAATACCCACACGAGTGCCTCCCTTATGAGTAAGACATCAGAGTCAATTGACTGATACATATATATTTGTGATATCATATTTGTGCAGCTATATTACTACTCCAATGCAGGGAGCAGTTTATCAATACTGTGTTTTATATATGATGGAATAAATGCTTTTTTTAACCAAGCCAGATGCTAATATATTTGTTACAGATTAGTAATATTCAGGGTGATTTCCTGAACCCCACTTAGAACAACACCTCCCACGCTAGCGCTGTTTATTTTTTATTTCTTATCTACTGAATAAATGGATGCAGGGTGTGTGGTGTGGGCCACACCCTGGACTGGACAGGGGACCGTGTGCACCACAAACCCATGCACCCATTATAGATACACCCCAGCCTCCCACGCACAATAAGACTTTCTGCTAGTCTCCAAACATTCAAGCATTCCCTGAAAACTCACTTCTTCAGACAAGCCTATCAGATTCCAAAACCACCTACATAACCTTCATAGCTTTCCATATGTAATAACAAGTCTCTCTTTAATGCCACCACCACCTCTTTGGATTAAATGACACTGATACTGGTAAAAACTGTCAATACACACCACTTTGAAAGGGATCAGCAACACTATTCTGTTATATAATCCAAAAAGAAATGTCTCAATTTTTAAGTAACCATAATATATACTTCTTACAGTCCACACATAACCTCACATAAGGGCTCTATTTACTACAATCCGCATTTTGAATGGAGATTGTAGTGTGATATTACCGACTGAATTCGCATTGCGAATTCAGGCCATATCACAGGAATTTACTAAAAATCCCTCTGTCCCTGCGAATCCCATCTGCAGCCTTATCACGGTATTTTTGCAAAAAATACAGCGACAAGTGCCCGAGCATGCGCCGACCGGCCGCCACTAATCCCCGCCCCCATGATCATGATCATGACCACCCCCTCCCTTAATTACACTTGCCTCCGGTGATCGGTGCTCCCGTGATATCCTCCGTGGCTCCGGTCAGCTGACATCCCATCCTGCACTGGGACCCAGCCAGGTGACGACCGGGCCCCATTGAAGGATGGGAGACCAGCTGACTGGAGGGAAGGCATCACCGGAGCACCGATCACTGGCCCTGGACTCTGGGTTTTTTTTTTTTTTACTAATTTTTTTTCTTTTTTTTTTACAGTGTATCAGCTGATCACTGGGGCCAGCTCCGGGCTCTGCTTTGCCTGTTAGAGCAGAGCAGGAGTCCGGGGACGGGGGAGACCCTGGATAACGCCACCTCCAGGTGGCGTTATTATCACATGGCTTTGTCTGGTATTTTTTCACAATTTATTTTGAGTAACTTTGGCCAGATCACATTACAATTATGAGAAATGTGATCTGCTTACTACAAATAAGTGATAATTAGCACTTGGAGTAGAATTTTATGAATTCTACTCCAATTGCCCTTTAGTAACTTTAGGTGATACTAAAATAATGTGAAAAGGGTGTGAAAACACCCTTTTTACTTTATTTTAGTAAAAATAATGTTAATAAATAGAGCCAAGAGTCTCTTACATCATCCTAACCCTAAGCCAATTTTTTACTGTGTGACTGGATCATACAGCTCACCAGGAACCTCTGCAATCTGGCTGGACCAATTTGCAATATGTAGCCCCTATCCTTGTGTATCAACACCTATTTCCCTATAGATTGTAAGCTTGCGAGCAGGGCCCTCTTACCTTTATGTCTGTCTGTTACTACCCAGTTATATAAGAAATTGTTACTAAAACAATAAATAGCGCCGGACCTACCTAAAGGGATATTGCAGACTGGGATCTCTGAAGATGAGCCAGAATTACACAGTATGAATGCATAGCACATAGATTTTTATGGAAGTAAACAACTGTGATAGGGGCCATGTAATTTGCTGCAAAAGCATAAATGATGACTGGTTCCTCAGTAGCTACTGCCCCAGTAATCATGTGAAGATGCCACATCTCCATTACACTGTGACAGAGGAGTATTACATAAAAGATAAGGGGGTATTTATCAAAGCTTAGAGAGAGATACAATTGTAAGAGATAAAGTACCAGTCAGCTTCCAACTTACATGTTACAGGCTGTGTTTGAAAAATGACAGTTAGGAGCTGATTGGTTGGTACTCACAACTTTATCTCTCTCTCCAAGGTTTGCTAAAAGTTTTAAAAAGAGTGTAAAAAAAAAAAAAGTAAAACAAACATAAATAAAAAGTTAAAAGTGTTGTATAAAAGATTAAAGGAGAAGTCTCTCTTTAATGACACCACCACCTCTTTGGATTAAATGACACTGATACTGGTAAAACTGTCAATACACACCACTTTGAAAGGGATCAGCAACACTATTCTGTTATATAATCCAAAAAGAAATGTCTTAGCAAACTAATCTCAATTTTTAAGTAACCATAATATATACTTCTTTATCAGCTATTGTCCTTTTAGCCACCATGATAAGCTATGAAAGACTCCCTTTTAATGGCAGGATTTAATAATGATATACTCTGAAATGTTAACTTCCATATATACAATACATGTCATGCTATTTGTATCTTTTAATATAAATCACCTTACAGCATATTGTGGGTTTTGTTATACAGTATTTCAGTGTTACATGACAGCTGAGGAGACAGAATGGAATAATGAACTGAAAGTTCCTTTAGCTTGTATGTGGTCAGCCTGTAGATAATGTAGGTGTTAGTGCTGAATAGAAATGTAGCTGTTTTGACTAGAAAATGGAAATTTTCGTTATACATCCCTTTTTTTTCTCCATTTTCATTCGCTAAATATAATTCTGAGTTTCCACAGTCTGTTTACAGTTCTTATTTCAGGAATATGTCATGCAACATATGCTTTTTTGGCTATGAGAAAATACCAGAGTTGCACTCAACTGGACATTTACCGAGTTAACTATATACTTATTAATCCTTACACTCTACAGGGACATGACTTGGAGACATCTTTTTTTTCACATCGCTAGAATTCATGCCAGTGATGTCACAGCAGCTCAAATGACTGCAGTCCCAGGCCGTGTGACCTGCATCAGATCCCATTAGGACCATATCATAAAAATGTGGGAAAGTCCTTAGGTGTCTATTAGTGTACCAAAGTAATTATATTGTACAATAAAATTAGTATAATGTCTACAAGTGAAATAATGTTTTGGCATCTAACAGGGGTATTCAATATGGGAGCGAAAAGTTCATGCTGGACTTTTCGCTCCACATCGGAGATTTTTCTGGGATAAAGTATCAGGTGCACGCCCGCTTTATCCCCGTATTCAATAAAAAAACCTATGAAAACGGGAACCTGCGAAGTGGGATCTGTGAAACAAAATGAAATTTATCTGGAATAAATTGTAGGACCCCCCTAAAACTGAAAAAACATGGGGGATCACTATGGGTAACCCCGTTTTAGCCTGCAAATGAGAGTCAGGGATTTAAATAGCCGCAGCAGGTGTTTTTTTCCCAACATTGAAGAAGTGTTGCAGAAGAGCACTTAGGTTATTTTTTTCGTTTTTTTAAGTGGTCCCATCAAATTTGGGGTATATGAACATGGGTACTAGCATATTTTTATGTCCCTAAAGTAAGTTTTAAAAAATTCTGCAACTATGCACCTGTCGCTAATAATCTATTCTAGAAAACACCTGCCGCATACTTGCTAAATAGCCCTGAACCTATTTCCCTATTGTTAAACAATTTTTTGGGGTGTCCCTATTTTTTTTTTTACTTTTTTTTGACACCGTTACTTTTAAAATGTCATTCCCAGGGTTGCAGGCTATTTTTTTTTAAGCCTGCACCCCTAAACCCCAATTCTGCACTTTTTTTCGCCACCTATTCAGCGGTGAAAAGTTATCCCTGTTTTTTTTTCAAAGACTTTTCGAACCTGCGAAAAGTCTTTGAAATTGAATACAGTGTAAAACCAAAACCTGCGAAAATGACGTCATCTGTGCAAAAACTGAGTTTTCGCTCCATATTGAATACCCCTATAAGTGTACCCATTGCTTACACAGTGGATACAGCAATATTGTGGGCCCAACCAATATTCCCATTTTAGATTAACACATTATTTTGCATCTACTGTTGATATTTCGGACAATTTAAAATGGTTGAGAAAAGTGATCTGTTTACTGCACTTATAATGATGTGTTTTTTTATTTAGGTATGAATATTTTTTGAAAGAAAAAGTTGATGGGCTCATTTCAGGAAATGGAATTGACATAGGGGTGAGGATTGTAAAGAATTGCTCCATTCTAAGGTAATTACTGTTATTAGATAATTCCATTAAAATCAATCTACCAATAGAAATAAATCTCACAAAATCAGGGATGTTATTAATTTGACATTGCTGCTGTTGATGAACTACAGGGGCATGATTAAGACCTTGTGGTGTCCCGTAGGCAAGATGATTTATTGGGCCCTCTTCTCCTCATTTTGGGGGGCATAATGATGAGAAGGGAGATTGATCACATGAAAATAGTGCTAGACATTTCCCTGATACCCCAACTCACACTGATAGTGGATTCATATGCTCATAAAGGTATCTTTAAAGACTGGTAGTCCTATTCCTCAATGTGAGTTGGGGTATGCCCGTCTCTTCATACCTCATTTCACACACTGCATGGATGGTGAGCACTATTGCTGGATTAACTACACAGTGGTGACAAGACTTCCCAGGTAAAGATACCTTTATACGAGGAATCTATAACACCTCAACGTGAGTGCGGTACAATCGTTTCCACTGTTCATATTCCGGGGAGGAAGTCATGTCCCAATTTTCTATATGAGAGACTTTGTTACGAACTACTACACTATTTTGTTCTTTTTGTTTTCTCTTTTCTTTCTGTTTACAAGATTTCTTATAAGAAGAATTAAAATGTCATGTACTACGTTGAACATTCTCTACTTGCAGTAGGAACATGCTCTCATTAGAGAGAATAAAGTATGGTGGGAACTCATATCTCTAGAGTGGTATTTGTCAGAGGACATTATATCAAGAAGGTTAAGGATTGATAAGTTGCCGTCCTTCCCCCCAAAATCCTCCAGTTTCGAAAAGGAGTGGCTCCATATATAAGATTCATGCTCATTAGGATTGATGAGACTTATAGTTAAGGAAAGAAACAATGAACTAAAAGACTTAGAGACTGAAATAGAATCATTGAGGATTATGGTAGAACCCTCCTCAGACTTACCTGACTTTAAGGAAATGGAGGAAGAGATTATTAGAAAGAATGAAAAAGAATTTATGATAAAAAAAAAAGAAAAAATATCTTCGAGATAAAGGAAATAATAAAGTGCGATTTTATAGTGATATGAAGGTGAACAACCCTAGGATGGGAAGAAACTCTGTAAGATCCAATTGGGAAAATAAGAAGAGAAATACACCTTAACGTGAGTGCGGTACAATAATTTCCACTGTTCATATTCAGGGGACGAAATTCATGTCCCAATTTTCTATATGAGAGACTTTGTTACGAACTACTACACTATTTTGTTCTTTTTGTTTTCTCTTTTCTTTCTATCATATCAGAGCCTGCCTAATAATAATTATGGATGATATTACCTATCCTCTTTGCTATATTCACCTAGCATGGCAGGCACCATCCAAGCACCAAGGTTTGTCAGCATTTTGCCTCCACTACCACTGTGTTTGTTAGAGTGGGCACTTTCCCATAGGCTCTATGGCCTCACCCAAAAAGTTCACACTTGAAGAACTGAAATATATCCAGCTACAGTAGACTGTATTTATTACTACTGTGTTTACTACTTGCCAAACCAAGTTACTGTTATTAGCAGTGCTAACACTACACTATTTTATAAACAGCAGCCAGCTAAACAGTACAACGCTAATGTAAAAATATACTCTAAATACAGGTCTGTTTCCAAAGCATAGCAATGACTATCAAGCTTGCAACCAGTAATTAGTTTCTAGTGCACTGAAATATGAAAACCGCCCCGACTAGAGAATGAGCTGCCCCTGGAATTATGCAGCAAGCTTACATAGTCATGAGAGGGGTGGGTAGGTAGCTGGCAGTGCGCAGTCAGAGTAGAATCAGGTAGGGATAGGCCTTGCTATATGACTATAGGAAAAGACTGATGGTCAGAAAGGGGGGGTAGTGAGTCCTATAAGAGTGAGCAGTATGGGAGATGTATTGGAGACGGGTTGGATATGATATACCGACGTGTAGAATGCCGGCTGTCAGTATACTGGCAATGGCATCCCGATGGCTACAATACCGACAGGGGAATGGTAAGTAGTGTTCCCCTGTCCTATTTACCCCCTAGCCCTAACTAGAGATGAGCGGGTTCGGATTAGTTCAGATTTTCCCGCCAAATTCAGATTTTTCCCGTCAAAATTGGGTCTCAGAAAGAGGCAAAACATCATCTTTCATGGACAAACATCATCATTCCTGGACTTTTGACCAGACTGAGTCTCAGCTGTGACTTGTTCCACACCCATGCTTATGGCCCAGAATAGCAGAATAGGTACAGGGATAGCAACAAAAGAATGATAGTTTTTAGCAAAGAAAACAGACAGACAGTGCTAGCATACATTCGCAAACAAATGCAGAAAGCAATAATACCTGCACTTAATGGCACTTCCTTAAGTCAACTACAGAGACTTCGCGTCTAGCAGGACAAAAGTGCTACATACACTAACCACCAACCAGAGAAGAGGTATGTAGGGGGGCCCGTACTCCTCACTGCCTGTGGAGATCAGAGTCAGGAGAATGACTGTCGAAGAACTCATGGGGAGCCTCCTTGGCCAGCGATTAAACCCTGGGATGCTGGACTATTCCGCAGAAGTCCAGTCCCAAGTCCCACGTGGCTGTGTGTGGATACAGGACTCAGTGCCTGGCCACACTTGCTGTCATCCCCAGGGTGTCCACCTACCCTAGAGGAAAAAGACTGTATCTCGGCATGCACCACCGCGGTGTGTGTCGCTTACCTGCACCCTGTAGCATCCAGCCGCAGTCTAGGACTCCTCCAGAGTCCCTGCTAACTAAGACTTTTGAGGCCCGCCGAGAGGCATGGATCAGTACCGGTGTCTCAGCACCAGCGGGGTAATGATGCAGCCGTACGAACTTCCACTGGACTGTTCACTCTGACCACTTAGAAAAACTTGACATTTTCAGGGCTGTTAGCAACAGCCGCACCGCAATACAGTGACCCGACTCCGGCCGGGCACCAAACTAAACTGAGGAGCCTCTGGCCCGGGGGTGGGGTATAACAGAAAAAATTTAACTGCATGGTGCCCAGATGTCTTCGTCATCACCTATACCCCAAGGTTTCCTGTGGACCTTCTATGGACGCTGAAGTAGAAACAAGAATGTAATTTATTTTCTGCTGCAGCAATTATTCCATACCAGTCTCTCACTATATCTGTTTGATCTGGCATAAAATAACAGCCTAATAAACATAAAAATATCACTTCTCTCTTCCCAAATGTCTGTATACAATAAAACTTATTCTACCAACTATACATAATTTAAACTAACTACTAGGTAAGTCAGCAAGCTTAACAAACATCACAACACATTGATATAAGGGCAAAGATCTTTCATTCCTCACAAATGTTCAGACATCATTTCTGTTCTCCTCTCCCACAATCATTTCCAAACATAAATAACCATGAAACAAAAACAGTATTCCGTTCCACAAGTCAGTTAATTTTTACCATACTGCTGACACTGTGACAAAGCATATATATTCAATCACCGCATCATTCTCAAATTTAAACATTAAGAAAAAAAAAGCATATTTGAGACAAAAGACAAACTGATGACTGAGGCTTATAATTTTAATTATCCCAAAGCATACCTAATGACAGATAGGAAGACACGGAGGAACAGAGCAGAGCAGAAGCCTACTCACCGAGCGGTTTTAGAGTCTGTACTTCTGCGTCTCCATATCTCAATGTCCATCACCGATAAAACTTGGGGATCTCGGTGGGACCTCCATGCTGATAAAGGAGAATCTTAATAGACCCACCTCTGTTGCCCTTAGCTCTCTATATGCAGTCAGTCATTAGTCATTTGTATGCATACCACCCGGGAGGTGAAATGAAAACAACTTGCACTTCCAAATCCCTCTGGTTTATTCTCAACAAACTTCAATATTTATACCACTCACAATTAGCATAATCATTAATAGCATTAAGCATAATATATTGTCACTAGAGGGCAGTATTACACTGAGTAAACATAACTTCATCTAAATCATCAGTAATAACATAATGACAAAACTTAACTGCATGCACCTCCATCTGTGTTTCCCTCCAATGCAGAGTTACAGCCAAAGATTTGGGAAACGATTGTCAAGAGACAGAAATACAGCGACTTCTTGGACAGTGTGAGAACAAAGGGACTGACCTTATGTTTAATGCTTTAAAGCCAGAAATAAAGGTACAGTATTTTCCACTATATAGCTAAACCTTTCAATACAAACTACATATGGCAATTGGGCATCACTGTATTGTAATTTGTAACAAGTACTATGTAGTCTGATATTATTATACAGAAATATCCACATTTATCATGCATTTTTAAGCTGTGTTTTGTATTTTAGGAAGCCTTCCAAAATCATTTTAAGAAAAACTGCACTAATTATGAATATATTCTCAGGCGCTTTCGAGGCACATTGCAAAATGAAGACCTGCAAAACAACAGGGTAAAGTAAACAAATTACTTATTACTATTCATTTTAAAATTATTCAAAAATAGAGTAGGAAAGTGATAGATAACAATTATCACTAAATAAGAGACTGTGTGAGCCACTCCCACAAAATGGGGACACATTCACCAACTTAAAGCACTTTTCGTCAACTACGCACTAGTAAGTCCGCACCTATTGGCAGGGCCGGCGCTAGCCCCAGGGGTTCGCATAAAAGATGATATTGGCTGCTTCTCATTCATGTCAGTAGCTATCAGTGGCATTACTAGAGGGGTGCAGACTGCACCGGGTGTCACATGCTGAGGGATGAACACCTAAATGCCAACTCTTTCTCAGTGAGCATGAGCCAGAAGCGGCACTTTGACGTTAGTGTGCACATTCTAGCTCCCAATCACTGAGGAGGAGCCGACTGTGCAGGGAGACTCTCTGGGGGCAGACCAGCATCTCCGCGAATGCTGGGCCCAGCCCCAGGGTGATTAAACCATGGGTGTGCCACAAGGCCACGTCCCCTTTTGGCGCACACAGGGGGTTCACCAGCTACCACAGTGACTCCCTGGAGCTATGGCTCCATATGTGGGTACTACGCTGGTGGTTGTGGGGGGCATTTCAAAAACATTCCGAGTGACATTGCCTCACTCATTCATTTTAGGTACCTGCCCAGGTTCTCCTAATTGTGAAGCCAGTCCTGCTTCTTGGGTCCAGCTATGTTAGTGATCTTGTCATGAACCATGGAGCACATTCATTTACCATTTACGCTGCCATTCATTTTTAAAATCTATAACCAGTCACTATAAAAATGTAAAAATGACAGAATATAAAGGCAAAACTGTCAATTGTCCCTGCAAATTGTTGTTGCTATAAATCTGATCACCTGCACATGACCAAACTGAATGCTGGATTTAATCCCAATTGTCTGTTCTTATTAAAATGTATTAAAGGGTTTTGCACTATGTAAATAAAATACACCAATTTATTTCTAAACACAGGATCTGAAGATCCCTCTCTGTCCAGGAGCACCAAGAGAAGGGGGGGACAGGTACTAAATTACTTTGGCCCAGGCTTGTTCAAACCAGCATTTATAGGGACAGATACTCTCTTTCACAGTAAGTGTGGCCACACCTCCTGAATTTGGCCATACCCCCTCAGTATCACCTTGGCGTGCTGTATGTCTTGACAGACCTTTCTCCGGCAATACTGAATTCTATAGGTTGTAATTGCTAATGCAATCACAAGATGGTTTTAGTTATTGGGGTCAAAATTAGCTTTACAAAGGTTGATAAATGATTCTGTTATTCAGTTATTCTGCATTACTTAGTTGAATGTAAGATATATCACCGACATCTCCTGCGTTCAGCTTTTAGTAAATAGCCGCAATACCTAAAAAGTGAAAATAGTCATTTCCACATGATTTTGCCTTTATACATGGTCCACTATGTCACCTAAAGTGAGTTATGACCAAAGTATATAACTCTCCCCGTCTAGTGTCAAAATGTCTCTGAAAACTGTACTCAAATGTTCATTGGGGGCTACTTACATTGGACACAAATGTAGCACTACAAATGTACATGTATACTTGTAGTGCCACAATAGGTGGGGAGTCTAAATTTAATAATTTTTACCTTTGTACCAAATGATCAGGGGTTTTATGAGGGGCCCAGTGCTGGTCAGCATTAGGTCAGTATTCTCTAGCTGAGAGGCCAAATAATTGTTTCAAAAACCCTTCCTAGAGGCCAAGTGCAAGACTGTTGCTGAGCAGACTAGGGGATAAATGTAATAGGCTGCAGCTTTGAAACATTGGCGAGTCCTATGCGACACTACCCGATTTTTTAAAATAGCCATGTTTTAGTAGGCAAAACCAGGTTGATTTTGCCTATTAAAACACTGTTACTTTAAAACATTGAGCAGTCTTGCACGGGACTCGCCAATCTCGTAAAGCTGCAGCCTATTAGATTTATCCTTGGGTGTTTAATTTCTTTAAATGATGGGGTTACAAATATTAAGCATACAGTATATCTAATGCAATAACATCACAAACACAATGAAAAACAAGTGCTTGACATTTACTTTGGGTAATTGTGCATTTCCATTTTTCTTTTGTGCTTTGTTGTCAAAACAAAAAAACCCAAATATTAAAATACTTGTATTAAATAATACATTAATAAATATATATTTTCCCCAACAGATGTTTATTACACTTATATACCACAGACTTGTTGTTCTGTACATTCAATCATTTTTCAAGTGCTCCACCAAGAAGTCATCCCATATAAGTATAAAAGAAATGTTTTTAAAAGGCAGCAAAAAATTGCAGGAATTTGTCTCTAATTTGGTAAGTACTAAAAAAAATTATAATAATAAAAAAAAAAATAATCCACAAATATATTTAAATGTATAATAAAAATATTATTAAAAATAAAGAACTAAGATTTTTAAAGACCTAAAACACTCAAAATCTTGCAAAAATGTAATGTTTTGTACATCAGACAGATGAAAAAGGCACTGTATATAACTTTTAATATCAATATATATTAAAATAATATGGTGCAAACAAAAATCCCAACAACTGTGCGTATATAACCTCACGGGTATAGTTCCTGGGGAAAAAGATAGTCATTCTGACCAAAATAAAAAAAGCAAAGGAAGAATCTGGATATTCTGGATAGAGATGTTTACCCAGAGTACTGTACAAATATGCAACATATGATAGAAGGGTATACAGTGAACTGAGAAGCACTAATTAAAATATAACAGCACCACGGTCAGAGCACAATACCTCTATGCGATATCATATGTAATAAAGGCATGACTCTTTTTAGCAATATAGTCACCATAAAAAAAATCCAGTACTATGAATTCAGAAGAGGTACAAGATAAGGAAATCAGATACTGGTCCGTATCATTGGTAAATAGCGATGCGTAAAAGAAATCTAATACAGTGAGCGGTCAGAAAAGTGTATTCCACACAACAAACTTCCCAAGATGGAAAAAAGTATAGGTGGTATCTGCTTTTGGACCAGCTTTTCCTGATAATACAAACAAAAATGGAACTTTGCTGAGATAGGGAGTGCTCTCCGCAAGGTATCAACTTTGTTTACAGGTCCAACGCAATAAGGAACCACAAGATGGCGCCATGCATGCTCGGAACTACAGACCGTGACAGCGGCCATTTTGGGAAGCCTCCCTAAAGGAGCCAACATGGAGGATGTGCAGTAGCACTCTCCAGCTTCAACATTAATCCCTAGTTTGCAGTCACTGCAGTAAGAAGTGTGTGTAGGGGAAGGTGGGGGATTGGAGATGATAAATGCTCCCATGAAATGGTTGTCATGGTGAATACCAGCTGGAAGACAGCAATAGCTCCAGCTCACTGAGCGGTAGATTTATCAGTTATCGCGGCAATAAGAAATCAACATTTGCCTGGATGTATTAATATACACATGCAGGTACAGGGGCTCTGAAAGGAGCCCGTCCTTGCGATGTGTTAGGAGTGGAGTGATTTGCATTAGTGGTCACTTCACTATTTTATCAGGTTCCACACAGCACAACTGACCATATATGTCCGGCAGCCTTTACCAGAGGGGTCTACAGAAGAAACGACTCCTGGTCATTTTTGGGATTCCACACCTTGGTAAATCTGACAGCATTACATCCCCCTATGGGGGCTGCTGCTATCAGAAATGGAGGTACCACAGCAGATATGGCGATACCTGCTGTGGTTCCTCCTTCATACATTGGGGTAAAACCTAATATTTGTGGGAATATGTTGCAAAAAATATTAAATGATAAATAGGCCCCAGTTGGGAGCAACGCAAAATTAGCAAGTAACTTTGTCCAAATAAAGTTCCTTTTTTTTTGGTTTTTGATTTTTTTTTCCCAACTGAGAATCACCCCCTTTTAGTTACTATTATTGCTTTATGATATAAATGTTTTCTTAGTAGTGCATGCACATATGTTATGCCCATTAAAGTGTCTATTCTCGTTAAGATAATGAGTTTTCTCCTATGAAGGTTCCAGATGAGGATGAGGATTCTAATCCACTGAATTTGATAACCGAAATTCTGACAGCCGAAGACCACGAATCTCTAGAGACAACAACGGCATGCTTTGCCTATGAGCACCCAGACTTAAGGTGAATACATAGATATTTCCTCACCCCCACTACCACTGGTTCCTTAAATAGCTGTGGCCTGTGGAGCTGCAATCTGGACAGCCACTATCTAGTGAAGCTTCACATGGATCACAAATCATCTTAAGGCCCCCATACATCAGCAATTGATTGCAGCAATCGTGCAATTTGCAATCTATTGTGTATAAAAATCTTTCCCTTTTTCAATCGATTGTGGCAATTCTGCAATCTGCAATCAATTGAAAAAGGGAAAGATTTTTATACACAATCGATTGCAAATTGCAAGATTGCTGATGTATGGGGGCCTTTAGAATCCGGTATTATCTCATGTGCACAAAGCAATACTATTTGTCTAGTGTGTCTCAATAAGATTATTTGTTGATACATTGGACCTCAGTCAGAGTCGGTCGTGAGCGCCGATGCACTTGTAACCGACTCGATGGATTGGCCTGCGCACGAGCAGCGGCCGCACTGCGCGTGCGCAAGCCCTGGAGCGACAGAGAAACTCGACAGCTGCCCCCGTTTGGTAGGCGGGCCGGGGGGGTGGTTTCCAAAACGGAGGCGTTCCTTTACGAACGCCTATCGTTTTGTGGGCGGCCACACTGACATCATCAGTGATGTCAGTGGGGAGCTTCCTGCTCCATCAGAGCAGAAAGCTCCCTGGGGCTTACAAGTGCTCAGACCCAACCTTAGGGTCTGGTCGTAAGCACCGATGGTCGCGATGGTGATCACCATCGTGACCATCAACCTGGCCGGTCGTTAAGCTGTGGGTGGTAACCCACAGTTTAACGATCGACAAGGAGGCGGCCGTTCAGGATGCAAGCGGCCTTCCTGATTCAGTGCGACCGCTTGCAACTAACGACCGCCTCTGAATGAGGTCCATTGTGTCTTGTCAATTACTAGCACTGCATTCTTGATTTTAAAAGTGATATTTTATGATTTATAAGTGCAATTTATTGTCTAGGTTGTATTAATGTGATTTAATTGCGATTTATTGGGATGTTTTAGTAGATTTTATCTGTAGTATACAATTAAATGTGTTATTTTTAAACCAGACTTCTCTTAATGAATATATGATATTCTATTTTAGACTAGCATAATTATTCGTATGTATTTTTGAATTGATTAGAATACCAATATCTGGACTAGCGCAATTAATTGTAATAAGTTTCTTGTGGTGCATCAAAATTGCCCACAACGAGCACACTTTGCAGAGGTGTGAAACTTCCAGCATCAGATTATTCTACTATAGCGTTCTCTTAAACAGGGATGTGGCTAGTAGAATGGACATGAAATGTTCTCTAATCAGGGCTCAGTAATATATATTAAGCCCTGTAAATAGTGTGGAAACAAGGGCGCTGTTAGGGGGGGGCGGGTATACTACTTACTGGGTCAGTTGGGGGGGGGCAGGTCAGCGATCGCCCCCACCTGTAACAACTCTTCTCTCTGCCCACTACCACTGCGGCAGCATCCGTATAGCATAAGGGGCGGTCCAGGTGGGACCCTGGACCACACATCCTCCCCTGGCGACTGCTGCCACTGAGTGATTGCTATCTACTGACACCTTACATAAGATGTGTTTGCATCAAATCATTTGAAATGAAAAATTATCTTTATTTTGTGAAACGGTCCCTTAAATAATTTTGTTATCTGATTCATATGATGTATACTTGTAGCCTAACCACAAACACTTTAATCACTAGGGAAGAGCATCTGACGACCATTTTGAATATTAAAGGGAACGTTAGTAGTAAAGAAAAGGACGATCTTTTATATTATATAAGAGAGAAGAAGACAGTTGCTGAGGAAAACAACCTGCGTTTTTTTGAGGACATTCAGGTGGGCTACAGCCATAGTAGACTGAAGAACTTCCTCTGCTGCCTATGCTGATGCCAAAACCTATCCTGCTTGCATAATCCAGATTGTAGCAGAACCTACAATCTGGATTTGAATTGTAATTTATTGTGAATATAAATGGACTATCGCTTTCTTAGAAAAATAAACTATTTTATTACTATTATTTTTTCTGGTGTCTTCATTCTGGTAATTTTTCGGGGATATCCCACCAATAAGCTTGGGGTCTATTCATTAAGCCTCGGAGAGAGTTTACAGGCTGTTGTGGGCCAGATGTACTAAGCTCTGAAAAGTGATAAAGTGGAGAGTGATAAACCACCAGCCAATCAGCTCCCAACTGTCATTTTTTCAAACACAGCCTGTAACATGACAGTTGGGAGCTGAGTGGCTGGTCATTTATCACTCTCCACTTTATCACTTTTCAGAGCTTAGTACATCTCTTCCCCTGTGTTTGAAAAGTGACAGTACAGTAGGAGCTGATTGGCTTGGACTTATCTTTCTCCATTTTATCTCTCTCCAAGGCTTAGTAAATAGACCCCTTGTGATTTGATAAATAGGCGCATAATGGTGTACAAATGATAGGTGACCCTTTCAACCCGAAAATAAGGCGCATGTGCAGAAGGTAACAAGGTCTCTGGCAGAGTCGCAGACTTTTAGCTATTTTCTGTGCATTCACTATATTTCTGGCAATTTCTTCAGAAATAGGATGCGGGCGCCAGATATTTAAAGTAATCACCGGAAAAATGGCACCAGCAGCCACCGGGTAAAAAATTGTAGTGGGTGCAGTGTGGGCATCGAGTACCCTGGAGCCATTACAGATATGCCCCTGCTGATTGGACATATTATGAGTGATCTACATGGCTCTAATAACCATTCCTGACAAATACATTCCTAATGTTATGGTTCTGTCAGGTAATAGTATCTTTGTAGCATGGAGAATGAGAATAGCTGCTATGTATAGTCACATGCTGTCTATGGTCCTTTGCAGTAGGGAGGCTCTCTCCTCATTACTAACTAGTGCAGAGTTCTTTACATTGATGTACATTGGATTCATATCTTCACCTGATACCAGGAATTATTTATTCATCCTTTGGGGGAGAGGTACAAAGCCTTGGAGAGAGATAAAGTGGAGAGGGATAAAGTACCAACCAATCAGCTCCTAACTGTCATCTCACAGACTGTGTTTGAAAAATGACAGTTAGGAGCTGATTGGTTGGCACTTTATCTCCATCCAAGGCTTAGTAAATAGACCCCAAAGTACCAACCAATCAGCTTCTGTCACTTTACAAGCAATTAGGAGCTGATTGGTTGGTACTTTATCTCCGTCCACTTTATCTCTCTCCCAGGCTTAGTACATCTACCCTTATAGTATAAACCATTTCATCTAGTTACTTTATAGTTATTTTTTTATCATCTTTTCTATACTACTTAGCACCACTTTTCCTTTGTTTACAATTGTGAGGATTTGGCGCTTCCCTCTTAAAGTGACAGCAGTAAAACAGCTTATGTGATGCAATATTCCATTGTCCTTTGTAACATGGGGTATAGAAATGAGAACTCCAGACAGGCAGGTACTTGGTGAAGCAGTGTTTTTTTAATGGCAGTAAACACTGCACCTTTTATACGTGAGCATAGGCCTGGATACACACAGGCAGACGACAGAAAAATAAGAGTTATGGTAGACTTACCTTTGTTAACTCTTTTTCTTCCATAGGGTCCACAGGGATACCATGGGAAAATGTGATTGGGGTGATCCAGGCACCAAACAGTTAAGCTCCCAGGATGCCTCCGGTTCTCCTTCACATATACCCCGCCCCTGGCCACAGGCATTTAGTTTTGTAAATAAGCCCAAGGCATGAGAAGGAAAGAGGAGAAGGAAGAACAAAGAGGAAATGGAGTGTCTATGGATAGATTCCGTATGTCGGTGAACCAATGGCATCTGGGCCAAACAGGAACTACTAGTATCACTGTTCCGCCTTCCTGCTTGAATTTCCTGAGGACCCTTGGGAGGAGAGAAATTGGAGGAAAGAGATACACCAGCTTGAAGTCCCATCTTACTGCCAGTGCGTCCACAAAGGTAGCTGAAGGGTCTCTGGTTCTGGGCCCTTACCTGGGGACCTTGTGATTGTGACGTGAGGCCAAGTATGGTAGGCCTCATTTGTTCACTAGGAGTTGAAAAACCCCCAGGTGGAGAGCCCACTCTTCAGCATATATGTCCTGATGACTTAGGAAGTCTGCTTCCCAGTTAAGGATTCCCGGGATGAATATTGCAGAGATAGCCAGAAGATGATGTTCCACCCAGATCAGAATGTTTGTCACTTCCCTCTTTGCTGCATGACTTTGTGCGCCTCCTTGGTGACTGAGATAGGCTACTGTGGTCGCGTTGTCGGACTGGATCTAGACCGACCTGCCTTGGAGTAGGTCCTGTGCCAGGATGAGTGCTTTGTATACTGTGCACAGCTCCAGAATGTTTATGGGCAAGTGACTTTCCTGCTTTATCCGTCTTCCCTGAAAGGTATGATGACCTGTCACCACCCCCATTCATGAAGACTGGCATCCATGGTGAGGAGCACCCAATTTAGAATCCAAAATGGGCGACCCTTGTCCAGATGAGCCTTTTGTAGCCACCACAAGAGAGAGAGACGTAGCTCTGGAGTGAGAAGGATCCTTTGGGACCATATTAGAGGATACTACCCGTTCCACCAGGAAATGATCAATTGTTGTAGAGGCCTGGAGTGGAACTGAGCATATTCCATCATGTCGAAGGTGGATACCATTAACCCCAGGACCTGCATCACTGCTAGAATCGATACCTTTCGCTTGCGGAGCAATTTGCATACTCACAATATTAGGTCCAAAATCTTGTCCTCTGGCAGAAACACCCTTTGTGCTTGAGAATCCAAAAGTGCCCCCAGATGTACCATTTGCTGTATTTGGAGAAAGAGAAGATTTCTTTCAATTAATGATCCAGCCATGCTTCTGTAGGCAGGCAATGGTCAGTTGGAGATGGTGTTGTAGAACAGCTGGAGACTGTGCCAATATCAGAAGGTCATCCAGGTATGGCAGTTTTCTGATTCCTTGACGCCTGAGGTAGGATGTCATAACCACCATTATTTTGCTGAAGACCCGAGGGGCAGTTGAAAGACCAAAGTGCAGTGCCTAAACTTTGTAATGTTGTTCCAGGACAGCAAACCTTAAGAAATTGTTGGTGGGATGGGGTAATAGGCACATGCAGATACACATCCTGAATTTCCAGGGAAGCCATAAAATCCCCAGATTTCATCGCCAAAATAATTGACCGAAGAGTTTCCATATGGAACTTGGGTACACGGATACACTTGTTGAGGGTTTACAGATTTAGAATAGGTCTATGAGACCTATTTGGTTTCTGAACAAAAATTGGATTGGAATAATAACCCCTTCCTTGTTGTCCCACAGGAACCAGAATTATCACCCCTGCCCTCAGCAGGGAGCAAATAGCTTCCTGGAGGGCCAAGGCCTTGATAGAATCTGATGGGGTAGTTGTGCAAAAACATTTCTGAGGAGGATGCCTCCGGAAAGAGAGGGCATACCCCTGAGAGACCAGTTCTTGGACCCAGGCATTTGTTATTGTTTGATACCAGTGGTCCGCAAATTGAAGAAGTCAGCCTCACATCCTGGGATCCCCCAGGAGGAGGCCCGCCCCATCAGGCAGAGGGTTTGTCACCCTGCTTAGAGGCTGGACGTCTGACGGGCCAGGACCTCTTAGCTTGCTGCTTGGTGGTCCTGCAAGAACTAAAGAGTCTGGAGGAAGACTGTCCTTTTGCTCTTCCCTGAGGGCAAAAGGACCAAAAAGAAGACTGCCTAGACTTTGAAGTAGCTGTTGATGACAGACCTGTACATTTGAAGCTACCAGAGAAGCCACTTTCTTATCCAATTCTGCTCCAAAAAGTTTTCATAAAAAGGTAAGGATTCCAGAGCATTTTTGGATCCCATATCTTCTTTCAAGGACCTTAACCAAAGGGCCCTACGAGCAACAATCGAAGCTGCCGATGCTTTAAAAGCCAGGAGCCCAGCATCTATTGCAGCTTCTCCCAAATAGTAGGCCGCTTCCTGTATGTGGAAGATATATGACAGCTGTTCTCTGGTAGCATTTGGTAGAGTATCCTCCAATGCCCCCGTCGATTCTTCAACAGCCTTGGATACCCAAGCCTCAGCAATAGCTGGCCGAGGAAACAGCTCCAGACAATGAAAACACAGATTTAAGACATGTTTCAAGTTTTCTATCTGTAGGATCTTTAATGGAGGATGCTGACAGTATAGGCAACATAGCACTCTTGACTAAATGTGTCACATGAGCATTCAACAGTAGGAGGGACCTCCCACTTAGTACATTCAGTAGGTGGGAAAGGATACAATAACAATAATCTTTTTGTAACATGGAACCATTTATCCGGGTTACTCCATGCTTCTTCCATAAGTTCAGTGAGCTGTTCAGACTTAGGAAACTCAGCTTTTATCACTTTCTGGCATTTAAACACTGGAGCCCTAGGTATAGGAGCTGGCTCATCATCCTATATATTTAAGATTGATTTGACTGCTCTCACCAAAGAAGGATCATCCACTGTAGAAGGATGGTCCTCCTCTCCTGAGATAGACCCTTTGAGAAGAACCTGGCGCATCATCTGATTCCTCCGATGATGCGTCTGAATCTACATGCTGAGCAGACTGATAAAATTATATCGTTTGCTTAGGTGCTTTAGTGGCTACTGGTCTGTTCGCTTGCAACATTTGTTGAAATGCAGCAGCTGACTGAGCAATACCCTGACTTGAGTGGGCATAAACATCCATCCAGGAAAGATGACAAGGGGAACAAACATAGCAGGCTGTAACTGCTGTGGGTATTCCATTAAGAGAGGCAGCGTGGGAGTAGTAAAACGGTCCACTAGCTGTGCCATAACCTGAGACAAGGAGGACACCCAAGATGGCTCATGTACAGGGGCTGGTAGACTAGACTGGTGAGGTGGTTCTTTATAACAGACAGCACACAAACCATCCTGTATAAAGACCTGAGGGTACAAGCCTGCCAAACAACTTTTACATGAAACCAGCACCGGGGCATCAGTTTTCTGTCTACCCTTATTCTTAGACATAATAAAATAAGTGCAAATGTGACTGCCTTCACAAATAACAATAAATGTGAAGTACAATTTGAAAAAAAAAAAATATTCACCAACACACCTGTATCAAAGGGTTGAGTAGAAATAGTAGTGATAGTTATATCTGAGAGTACAGAAAATAAAGGCAGCAACAACACAGCAGAACTGGCAAAAGTCACATACAATGCATATACAAATATACTTGCAATGGGCCCTGAATCAACTACTCAAAAACACAAGGTAGGATTTTGAGCACTGTATAACCTGACCTCTCGGGAGAGCTATACAGGGAGACTAGACCCAAGCCTCCTGAGACCAGCAGCTTCAGCACAACAATGATAGTGGTCGCTGTGAGTCTCATACACAGAGGAGGATAGGAGGAGCAACCCAGATGTGGGAAAACCTCAGCAGGAGGTTGCCAGTGGCCAGGGGCGGGGTATATGCGGAGGAGGACCAGAGGCATTATGGAAGTTGAAAGCTTAACTGTTTGGTGCCTGGATCACTCCAACTACATTTCCACATTGTATCCCTGTGGATCCCTATGGACCCTGAAGAAGAAATAAGCAAATAAACATAAAAGTAAATGTCCCAGCACTCCTTGTGCTTAACAGTCAGCAGTTACAATATCTGCGGACCTTCCAGGTCCTGACACCCTAATGCTAACGACCACCCCCGGCCTATCACCTGGCCAGCTTGTCTGGTATCAGGAGCAAGGAGCATCAGATGTGTGAGAGTTTTAAACCCCTCCTGTACTCCAATGATTATTGCAGCTGGGTCTGTGTAAATGTGAAAACCTGGAATTCCACACCTCCACTGCTAATGCAGAACGCACAGGTTTCAGTCCAGCCTCCCCTGGAGTGAGCTGATCCCACAGGAATGTGGGCAGTTCAGGTGAGAGACAACCCCTCTCACCACACCTTATATTCTTGCCTGAGCTTTTGCGCTATATGTTGACCATGGTGGTCACCGTGGCTGGGAATCTGGGTGTAGGAGATACTTCAATGGGAGACTGCAACCTGGAAATATGATAGAAGGAGTCATCTGGGAATTTTAGTAACAGCGAGAAGACTGAAGGAATAGGTCGTGATTGGAGGAGAGTTACTTGTAGGCAGAAAAAGGGGAGCTGGGTAAGAGGAGCGTGAGATTAAGGATGAAGGGTTAGAGATGGTGGTTGGGAAGTTTTGTGCCAGGAGAAGGAATGTGACTAGATAGTCATTGGGACCTGGGGTTTGGGCAGATATCACCAGCAGCCAGGAAGAGGAGGTAGGTGAGAAAAAGGACAAGGGCTGTGGATATGGGGTGATGGGGAGGACGGTTAGATCAGGTTTTTAGACAGTAATGAGGATGCAGGGAGCAGAGCATTTGAGGCTGAGGACAGGGAAACTACAAAATGGATGGGCAGAGGTTAGAGAGAGGAGGAAGAGGTGGGATGGTGGAAGATTTGTTTGCTTGGAGAGGGAAGATTGAATGTGGGATAATAGATGGATGACAGTGGAGTAGTTGGGTAAGAGTGGAATGTGTATGTGACAGGGAATATAGAATGTAAACTGCACTAGGACAGGGACTGATGTGAATGGCTGAAATATTCTCCATAAAGCATTGTGTAATATATCTGCGCTATAAAATAACTGTTAGTAAATAGATGAATCAGACAGTACAGGGCAGAGCTGGGGTGGTAGTAAATGAGGAGAATGCTAGGTAGGAGGGACAGGAGGAGCCATTGGTAACAGGCAGCATGAATGAAAAAAAATAAAAAGATTATTAAACTGGTAAATAAAATAAGACCACATGAGAAAGGAAGTGAGGGTAACCAGTGAGTGTGGTCTGATGATGAAGACACAAATAACAGTGAGAGGGAGTGAAGGCAACCAGTGAGTGTGGTGTGATGATGAGGACACAAATAACAGTAAGAGGGAGTGAGGGTAACCAGTGAGTGTGGTGTGATTATGGTGAGGACACAAATAACAGTGAGAGGGTAACCAGTGAGTGTGGTGTGATGATGAGGACACAAATAACAGTGAGAGGGAGTGAGGGTAACCAGTGAGTGTGGTGTGATTATGGTGAGGACACAAATAACAGTGAGAGGGTAACCAGTGAGTGTGGTGTGATGATGAGGACACAAATAACAGTGAGAGGGAGTGAGGGAGTGAGGGCAACCAGTGAGTGTGGTGTGATGATGGTGAGGACACAAATAACAGTGAGAGGGAGTGAGGGTAACCAGTGAGTGTGGTGTAATGATCATGAGGACACAAATAACAGTGAGAGGGAGTGAGGGTAACCAGTGAGTGTGGTGTGATGATGGTGAGGACACAAATAACAGTGAGAGGGAGTGAGGGTAACCAGTGAGTGTTATGTGATGATGGTGAGGACACAAATAACAGTGAGAGGGAGTGAGGGTAACCAGTGAGTGTGGTGTGATGATGGTGAGAACACAAATAACAGTGAGAGGGAGTGAGGGTAACCAGTGAGTGTGGTGTGATGATGGTGAGGACACAAATAACAGTGATAGGCAGGGTCGGTTCTATAATTACGCCTGGTACGCGGCCGCATAGGGCGCCACATAGTTAAGGGCACCGCAGCCGCGACCATGCTGATTTATGACTCCCCCAGCAGGAGCTGGCACTGGGCGCACATGTACACTGCGGGCCAGGGAGACTCGCTTTCCCCTTCCATCAGTCCCCGCACACCGCAGCACAGGGGGTCCGTACAGGCGCAGCGGCTCAGAGTGGCGGGGAGATGGGGGTGGGACTATGCATACGGGACACGACACAGAGCGGTAACTTAGCTTGCTGCCTCAAGTCAGCTGACCGTGTTCACTGGCGACGTCATTGTAACATGTGACCCGAGCTGTAACCCAGTAGCGAGCAGCAGGCAGGATAGAGAAATAGCATATGTAATGACAGTGACACTGATTGGGAGTCAATCGATGGCTACAATCGATGGTTCCCAGTAATTACCATCGATGGCACAATGCAGCAATTCGGGAAGGTTAGCCACATCCCTCATGTCAAAGGGCTGCCTGCTGGTAAGATCATATAACACTGTCAGTGTCAGACTGACAGTGTGTGTCACAGTAAAATACAGACATATCAAGTGAGGAGGTGCTGGCCTGGGACTGGGCTTAAACATGCTAATGTTGTGGGTTTTATTGATATAAATCCTCACCAAAAATATCTTGACCCTAGGCTATCATATAGCTATATTTATCTAATTATAGGGCTTAATCATGCTAATGGTGTGGATTTATAGATATACACCATTAGCATGTTTAAGCCATATAATTAGATAAATATGGCTATATGATAGCCAAGGGTCAAATTCTTTTTGGGGAGGATATATAATAGATATATCTACAGTATAGGTATGCAGTCGGGAAACCGGCTGCCTTAATACCAACAGCCGGCTTCCCGGCTGCTTTATCCCGGCGTGGGATAAATGACCGGTGTCTATATCTAGACGCCTGTCATTTAACCGACGCCGGGAGACCGGCGCCCGGCATGCTGATCGAGGGGATGCCGGGTGCCGCGAGCGGACAACCGCTGGGGGGGAGGGTTAGGTTTAGGGCACCCGGGGGGGGATAGGGTTAGGGTTAGGCACCCCACCGGGGGACTTAAGTTTAGGCAGCGGGGAAGGGGAGGTTAGGGTTAGGCACTTAGAGGGGGGATTAGGGTTAGGCACTTGGGTGAGAGGTTAGGGTTAGGCACCCCTAAGGAGGGTTAGGGTTAGGGGGTTAGGTTAGATTAGTTTATACTTACCTTAGGGATGATCAGGATTTCCAGCGCTGTTGGGCTTCCGCTGCTGGGCTCTGCTGATCTGTCGGGAATCGAATTGCCGGCCATGCGGCAGCCTGGATATCATACCGATTCCACAGTATATATAGATATAGCTGTAGTGAGGCCATGCCCCATTTTTGGGCTTTAACAAACAAAAATCTGAGGTATACATTATATATACACTGTGTGTATAAATATAAATATATATAATATATAATTTTTTTTTTGCATACATACATGCAAGCAAGTGTTTATGTCTTCTTCACACTGATCTTGCAAAGTGGCAAGCTCAGCCGCCCTTAATGCACCTGCCAGCATCGCCCGGCTGCCTTGACAAGAGTTCTCCTATTGGTTCTGTAAATTGTGGCCATAAAAGATTTTATATCACTGCGATAAACGTTGTAGGGGTAGGGCATATTGTCATACTACTTCCAGAATGGTGGAGCTTATTTCTCCTTCTTACTGGGGACCTGGAAGTGACGTGAGTGAGGGTGGAAGTGCAGTCCATGCCCATGAAAGACAGCTAAACAATTAAGTTGTCCCCAATAAATCAAGAAAGATGTCGCCTCGTGGGCTCGCTATGCTCGCCACATGGTTATATTCCCCTCTGTGCCCACTTGGATGGCAGGGAATGACGCTGGACACTGGCTGATGATGTCAGAGTCCTCTCCGCGAAGGTGATTTAGACACTACCCTTCCAGAATACTGTGTGTATGTAGGGGGAGCGCATACTGTTACTCATTGTGTGTGTGTGTGTAAGGGGACATGTATCTGTCGCATTGTGTATGTGTAAGGGGATATGGTGTCACAGTTTGTATGTAGGGGGAGGGAATGCTGTCACTGATTGTGTGTGTGTGTGTGTGTATCTGTCACAGTGTGTATGTGTAAAGGGATATGTGTGTATTGGGTGAGGATGCTATCACATTCTGTGTGTGTAAAGGAGTGATGCTGACACATTTTGTAAGGGAGGTGGGCATGCTGTCACAGTGCACATTGTGTGCACCCAACTGCTATCTACACTTGCCCCCTCCCACCCCCAGTGCTGCCCTCCCTCCCTAGCCCCCAGCACTGCCCCTAACACCCTCCTTGCCCCCCAGTACTGCCCTAGCAGCTATCTACTCTTACCACCTTCCTACCCCCAGTTCTGCCTGCCCCTAGCCCCCTCCTTGCCCCCAAACACTGTCACAACTGCTGTCTGCCCTCACCCCCCCTTAATATGTGATGGACATATAAGCAGTGGGTTAGCACCTTGAATTTCTTAAAGTGAGGGGTCCCTAGGATCAGAGCCGTAAATAGACTTTTTGGTGCCCTGTGCCAGAAAGAGCATTGGCGCCCCCCTCATTTTTCAAAGGGACATAAAGCACCCAAAAAAAGGGCCATGACTTCATGGGGAAGGGCCAGGGAAGAGATAGGGAGGGCAGGAGATGCTGGGGATAAATAGGGACATAATATAGGGCACCACCTGAGAGAGGGCAATGGCCTCATGGGGAAGGGCCAGGGAAGAGATAGGGGAGGCCAGGAGATGCTGGGGATAAATAGGGACATAATATAGTGCACCTGAGAGAGGGCCATGGCCTCATGGGTTAGGGCCAGGGAAGAGATAGGGTAGGCCAGGAGATGCTGGGGATAAATAGGGACATAATATAGTACACCCAAAAAAGAGCCATGGCTTCATGGGGAAGGGCCAGGGAAGAGATAGGGAGGGCAGGAGTTGTTGGGGATGAAATAAGAGGAAGCTACAAGTGAGAATGATAATAAACAGAAATTTGACAGGCCCAAACAGCGCCCCATGACCTGTGGTGCCCTGTGCGATTGCACCGGCCGCACTACCCTAGCTACGGCCCTGCCTGGGACCCACAATTTTTTTCACTCCGCGCGATCACTTACCATGTAAAGGCTACTGCGATCATCCACCATTGCTGTATTCCATGGACGTCCAGCCCTTTTTGTGTTGCAAGATGACCAGTGCTTTGTTCATTTCTTAGAATGTGCCACACTGTTGATTTGGCCACTCCTGTGGTTCACACTGTCTCTCTCATGGATTTATTTATTTTTTTACAGCCTAAAGGTGTGTACACACCGTACGACGATATCAACCATCACCTGTGCATGCAGGCGAACCTGGTCGATATCGACCAGGTTAGCCAGGTTACTATACTTTTAGATAGAACTAGATTATTACAAACTATACAATTATTAATATCAGGTGTGCCTGAAGTTCGGGACCAATATTTAAAAAACATTTAAATCGCACAATTATCATACACATGAAGGGTGCCAAAATCTATATTCGCTTACCAAAAAATTTAGGCTTGGGCCGGCCCTGGTGATAGGAAATAGGTACAAAGTCAGCAGATGAGTAGGGAGTGTCCAGCCAATGTAAACATCAGCTGCACGAGGTGGAGGCTGCAGGGACACAAAGGAGAATGGTGGATGGGGTCCTCCTGTATCAGTGGTATCAGGTACAGTGCTCCCTCTCCTTTATCTCCTTATTGAGCTCCCCTGTAACTATTACCATGCTATATAAATCTGCACACACAGGACCGGATTCAGACCCGTTCGCTAAGGCGCGATCGCTCGCTCAATTTTCTCCCATCTGCGCATACATATAATTAGCAGTGAGCGTGCGCAAGCCATTCGTTGCGATCTGATTTTGGTAGCTCGTAAGCCACTATCAGGTCGCTACTTTGAGTGACAGATAGTGCGGTTTGTGAGAAGTAACAGGGGAAGGTGCTTGTAAATGGTGGAGTGGATGTGTGAACGCAGGCGTGTCTGGCTGCCAAAACAGCGTTTAAAGGGCGGGCATAATTAGCAAAGTAGATTCATTGTACACATCACCTGCATGTATTTCAGCCAGCGCTGATCGCTGTGCGTGCTGCAGGCTAAGGCAACCCCAAGGGCTGCAAGCAGCTCCGATGGCTTACGATGATCTCGATTAATCCTTAATTTCCTGGAGATGACGTGTGTTGCGAGAGGCAAGGGGGCGTCTTCAGACATTTGCGAGCGCACTTTACCGTAGCTCAGTAAAAGATAGTGGGCATGCTTACACGATGCAGTGCGAGCGCTTAATTTAAATATCCAGCCCCTTTTTGCCAATGAGCGATCGCATCTTGTGAGCGGGTCTGAATGAGCTCCACAGTTATAACAACACCACACCAGCTATACAGCCCTACACTAGGGTCACAGCCTACACAGAATGAGTGATAATGGACACTTACCACAACAACACATGAAACCACAAGTTATATGAAAAAAAATCTACAGATGTTTTATTATATTGTTTATGTATGGCAAATCCTTGCCGGGGACATAGGTTCTCAGACAGTTCTCAAAATCCGGATGGGATTTCAGGTGGTGCAACATCTTCCTGCCATAGAACCTGCAACAGAAAAACGTGTGTAAATAAGTAATAAGCCATTCTGGGACCAGGGATGTAACCTGACATAAGCACATGAAGGCTCAGGCCTGGACCATCACCTACAGACAATACATTCTTTATGATTTGCTTTACATTTGCTCCTTATTCTCGTGTACATTTATCCAGCGGAGGATAAGGGCTGTTGTCTATGACTGTGTAACCGGCAAACACTACCCTGTATAACATTAGGCTAAATAAGGGAGAGCGGATAACTATAACTACTCTATAACATCTCTGAGCAGCTCTCTCTCTTGTTGAACTCTGTGAAAATGATTTGTAGAACTGATCACATCACCACAGAGCATGGGCTGTATAATATCAGTTATTTCTCTTTCTGGGAGCAGAGCAGACTACTAACCTGGTGTCCTGAGAGCCATCCTGAGCACACCTGGCTATAGCGGGTACAGCTCTCTCCGTGATGGTCTTTGTCCCGGATAAGACGCGCCTTTGTCCCATTCTCTCCACCAGATGACATAAATGTTTGGCTGCGCAGCTCCGGATGGCAGCGTTCACATGGCAACAGATAGAACATGAATGGATATCAGCACCAACATGACAAATGACCAAATACTACATATACAAATACAAATGAATAATTCTACATAATATAATCTAGATATAGACTATAAAGCCATTACCTAAGTCCTCCATTTATGAGGGATGTGAGAGACCTGACAGATGTTACATTGTCCACCATGGCCTGTAGTGCACAGTCCACCTCCTCCCGTATAAACAAGTTGGAGTCTCCCGCCCTGGAGAGCAGGACACGTGCACAATGCTCCACCTCTCTATCCATGGCCTTCCCCAGCTGTATGAACAGGTCAGCTACACAGCCAATGGCAGCCCGGGACACTTGGGAGCACAAGTTCTTCACCTACAATGTATAAAATAGAAGATTTTACTACAGAACGTACACAAAGGAAGTTAGGGGGAAGTAATCCCAGTTTGAACATCAATCCTTCATATGTAATAGGAGATATATTATATATGAGACAGAAAAAGAAACACAGCAAAGCAGCTATTCTTCAGCTCTACAAACACATTATTAAGCCAATTGTTACTTTACATTGGCCAAATTTATTTCTAATCAACATTTTACCATCCAGAACTTACTTTTACTTGCTCTGGCTAAATGTATCAACGGCAATACTGTGTCAGTAAGTAATAATTCCCCATATTTGCTGCAGTCACTATACAGAACCAAGTAAGGCGCCTATGTCGCAGGGACCGTAAGGGGATGCAAAGCTCATGTTAGACTGTAATGTATTAGTGACTATTAGTAACTGTGCCCAGTACATGTGATTGTTCCAACACCTGACAACCCTCTTCCACATTTACTGTGACACAAACATCGGTGGTTGGTGATCACAAAGGGGCGATGCTGAGATGGACACAAGTCAACCATAAGTGCTCCCACACATACATTATATATTATTATAGAGGCATCTGATAGTATTCTGAGAAAATAATATTTGGAACATCTTATGGGGATTATTCTGGAACATGAATTGTCCCTTATGCAGGTGATTTCCTATCTTAGATTGAGTGATCTGAAAGAGACCAGCCAGATAAGTAGCAAATGGTACTGAGCAATACGGGATCACTTCCAAAGGCAGAGGATGTATACCAGCTCCAGCAAATCATCAATGCTCCCTATGCTCGCAGCTTATCTGTCCATTTGACAAATGCAACCATACCTACTTATAACTCGGCGTGCTAAGAGGTGGTGGGGCAGGTAGAGATTACATAGTATCGGACTGCCTGAGGGGAATGGCAGGGCAGGGATGTATCTAGGGATCCGAGTGCCCCTTGCAGAATAAGGGACTGGCTCCATCCCCTCTAGGGTGAAAGAGCAGAGAAAGGGGGCTGGGTCACCTGTCCTCTCTCCCCTTGCAGGACTGAAACTTTCCCGGCGTCTTTGGGAGCTGCAGCCGTTCTCCAACACACAGGTGCAGGTACACAGCCGCTGTCCCTTCTTTTTACTTCACCTAAGATCCCCACCTCCTCTGGCCACACTTTATTTAATAGCTGGAACCAGCGCTGAGCTGCTCCTCTGACCTGTAAGAGATATAGGGGCAGGTGTCTCCATCCTCCTCACTGACTGACGGGGATTCTGTCAGTCTGACATGTCAGCACAGGCAAGTGTCTTCCCGACTCTAGAGCTTTACTGCCTCACTTTACTGTGGCACTGCGCAACAAACGGCCCTTATCCCTTGGCTGCTACCCTCTCTGGGGACTCTGGCTGCTGGTGTGACGGAGCCCCTCCTCTGACAGCTCTCCTGGCAAGTGCCATCCTGGCCAAAAGGTAGATACCCCCTGCAGTGGGGCCCCAGCTAAGCTGGGTGGAGAAGCAATTCCATTCCCATTGGCACATTAGGATCAATACGTAGTCAGACTGAGGCACACACCCCCAGGATTGCCATGGCCACACATCAGACACGGGGCCTGCTGGATGCCTCGCCAGCCCTGCTTATAACCTCCCTCCCACACTCACACCTTGTAAGAAGGGGATTTAATAGAAAATATGTCACCTTTGAACCATTCATTATGCAAGTTTATGACAATTCTTATGGTATCAGGATATATCATGACAGGCAGCATGGTTTTGCCTGTTACGATACTGATGAGCAGTCTGTCTATAAACTACATTTTATTCATGGAGAAGATCTAGGAGAGCGATGGCCAATGAGACCCAGAAGGATGTAATGTACTTGTGTTACACATACCAAATACTGTAACAAACACTAAGGACCACACACACCTGTCAGCCATAAACATATATATGTAACATATATTTACCTCTTTTGTCAGCACAATGCTGAGGGCATGAAGTCTCTCCAGGACAACTGTGGGATGAGACATGGACAGTGACCTCACCAGATTGATGCCCTTAATCTTCTTCTCCCTGGAAACAATTAAACAATGGATCCTGGTCACCAAATGATCACTCTCTATCTCTATATATAGAGTGACACACACATATAGATGTGTATCTGTATCTATATAATAATCCACTACCATCTGTCCCATCTCCGTCATATGCCGTAGGAGCTGGAGTGCGCAGCCCACATCCCGCCCTGCCTACCGTACCCAATGCAGGGGGCAGTGAGGTGACAGCCCCATCAGTGTAAGGGGGTGAGACGTGGCAACGCTGGAAGCTGGGAATTGGCTGAGAGTGGTGATAGCTGGGGTGAGTGTAAGGGGGGGAGAGAGACAATATGCCAGTATAAGTATAAGTGGGTACAAGGCTAACGATAAGCAGAAAGTCTGTCTCAGCAATGCAGAAAGCCAGAATTACATAAATAACAATCAGCAGCATGTATAGTCAGGATACATGAGATAGCAGCAAGTACCAAATATACTAAGCAGAGCATCAGTACTTCCAATAAGAACAACAGGCTTTAGGTACAGAAGGGATATAAACTACTGAAATAACTGGTTCTTTTCCAGCTAGTGTAACAGGTCATTGTGCAGTGTTATTATGGTATTTCTCATGTTACCACCAGGCAGCACTGTCCTGCTCCTCAGGCACCTTCCTCAGCAGGCCCGGATCAAGGTCTGTGGGGGCCCCTGGGCAACAAAATTGGTGGGGCCCCCATCAATAAAATTATCGAAGCGATATTTTGCGGATGTTAACAAAAAGCATAATGTACTGTGTATATATATATATATAAAAACATACATATACACACACACACAAGACCAGGGCAAAGGACGGCACTCAGCAACACTCCACAACCAACAAATGAAAGCACAGCAATAGTTTGCTATAAGTCATATATTTTATATATATATATATATATATATATATATATATATATATACATACATACACACACACACATATATACTCACAAACACACACACACAGTACATGCATTCAGTATACACACATACACAATTACCTACCTGCATACAGTATACACACACAATTACCTACATGCATACAGTATACACACACACACTTACCTACATGCATACAGTATACACACACACACACACACAATTACCTACCTGCATACAGTATACACACACAATTACCTACCTGCATACAGTATACACACACACACACAATTACCTACATGCATACAGTATACACACACACAATTACCTACATCAGGGTTGCCGACATTTAACTCCCTCCTTCCGGGAGGGAGCTGTCGGGCAAACACTGGGGAAAGTCTCTCGGCAAAAAGGGGGCGTGTCGCGGGAGAGAAGGGGGCAAGGCTATGAGGATGACACGCCATTGGGGGCGGGGCATGGGTGTGACAGCGTGATTGCGTCAATGTAGCCCCGCCCCCTGCATCACAATGCTATTAATATCGGCATTGTGATGCAGGGGGCGGGACTACGATGACGCGATTCAGCGCAAATCGCGTCATCGGCCCCCCCGCTGCCGGGGTTTATGCAGGTGGGTCGCTGGGGCCGGGAGACTTGCCTACCTTTCTGGGGGGCCGGGAGCGGCACCCGACTTTCGGGAGGCTCCCGGCCGAATCGGGAGGGTAGGCAAGTATGACCTACATGCATACAGTATACATACACACACAATTACCTACATGCATACAGTGTATACACACACACAATTACCTACATGCATACAGTATACATACACACACAATTACCTACATGCATACAGTGTATACACACACACAATTACCTACATGCATACAGTATACATACACACACAATTACCTACATGCATACAGTGTATACACACACACAATTACCTACATGCATACAGTATACACACACACACAATTACCTACATGCATACAGTATACACACACACACAATTACCTACATGCATACAGTGTATACACACACACAATTACCTACATGCATACAGTATACATACACACACAATTACCTACATGCATACAGTATACACACACACACAATTACCTACATGCATACAGTGTATACACACACACAATTACCTACATGCATACAGTATACACACACACACAATTACCTACATGCATACAGTATACACACACACAATTACCTACATGCATACAGTGTATACACACACACAATTACCTACATGCATACAGTATACATACACACACGCTTACCTACTTGTACACAGGCTCTCTCCTCTTCTGCTCCACGGCAGAGGCAGTGTAACATGCCACCTTGGAGTCCCACTCAGCAGCGCTGCCTCACACTGTCACACACTGCTGGCAGCCTGGCCCCCGGGTAGCAGCTTCCTTGCTTGCTTGGGCTCTGTTCCGATCAAGCACAGTCTTGCGAGATTTTTGCATCCTAATCTCACGAGACTGTGACTGGAATGAAGCTCCTCGGAAGATGCTGAAAGGAAACAGCTGAGCTGCCGAGGAGTACCGCACCGGAGACAGCTAAACGCTGTAATCCAGTTTTCAATAGAAGTAGTGGACGGAGGCAGGGGACAGCGTGTGGGGGCCCCTTATGTGTGGGGGCCCTAGGACGACCGACCCTGTTGCCCTGCCTATAATCCAGCCCTGTTCCTCAGTTATAGCCCCTGACAAAGGCATCTGAGGAGCACCTACAGTATACACTGCCTGGGCTTATTGCGTGTAAGTGACAGACGGGCAGGATCTCATGGTTGGACCACCAGAGGCATCGCCATGGTCAGACTGGCCAACAGGGATGGATACAGGGGAAACCCCCAGAGGGCCCCACTGCCTGAGGGCCCACACTCTCCTCTAGGGATCCGGTTCCAGACTGTGCACTTGAATATTACATTATACATAACTTACATTATACTGCACAGTACTATAGTGTATTTTCTATAATGCATTGCTGTTATTAGTCTGGTACATTATCATGCATGCACTACAAGTATTTACTATATTTTTAAAGCGGTCCAGACTATGCACTTTCTAATGGTTATCCAAGCCTCTGTGGAAGCTGGCCACACCCCCTCTTGAGCTTGGCCACACCCCTAAGAATGGGCCCCTACCACTGCATTCCCCTGGTGGGCCCTTCACGCCTCAGTCTGACACTGGGGATCGTCACGTCTAAGGGGGGTAGGAAAGTGACATTCCAAATTAATCTATGTGCAATTACTTCCACCGAGAGAAATTCTCAGAATATTCCCTGAGAATCTCTGATCTACTGTAGATGACTATGGGGGAGATGTACTAAGCCTTGGAGAGTGATAAGGTGGAGAGAGATAAAGTACCAGCCAATCAGCTCCTGTCACTTTTCAAATTCAGCCTGTAAAATGAGAGTTAGGAGCTGATTGGTTTGTACTTTATCTCTCTCCACTTTATCATCACTCTCCAAGTCTTAGTACATCTCCCCCTATGTATGGATGGATTTACTTACAGTTCATAGCAAAGGATTCATGCACATTACTAATTAATAATAACTCCACTTATTTATATTAATTTTTGACTAACTTATAGATATCACAGTGGCTAGTGACGATAGATAGATAGATAGATAGATAGATAGATAGATAGATAGATAGATAGATAGATAGATAGATAGATAGATAGATAGATATGGGATACATAGATAGAGAGATAGATAGATAGATAGATAGATAGATAATAAGATAGATAGATAGATAGATAGAGAGAGAGAGAGAGAGAGAGAGAGAGAGAGATAGATAGAGAGAGAGAGATAGAGAGATAGAGAGATAGAGAGATAGATAGATAGATAGATAGATAGATAGATAGATAGATAGATAGATAGATAGATAGATAGATAGATAGATAGATAGATAGATAGATAGAATGGAGTCTGTACAGAAATATTGTGCTATCTGACACTAGTTTATAATCACAGAATTGGAATGACACTACAGTAAGTAATATAATAGCATAAAATAAAGAAGGTAACAAGCAGTAACACTGACCCTCCCCAGTCCCTCACTTACCAGTCATTGTTAGACAGAAGATTAAATGCATCATTCAGAGATGGGTCCGGTCTGGGCAGCTCTCTGGGCACAGATGGGCAAGTGACCTCTGTGCAATGATGAGCAGACAATTGGACTTTGCTGGAGCTTTTTGGTGCTAAGAACAATACATAATACAGGTCAGACAGTGCAGGGCCAGTGCTCACATGCAGCAGTTACTGTACATGTAGTTATCTGTAGGAAGATGGACTATGCTGCCAGATCTCACATGAGGCCTCTCCCTCACCCAGATAGTTCAGGTGCTTATTAGAAAACCATGTAATACCGTGAGACTCATCCTGTGTTATGCAGAGAATTACAGGAGATGTCAGCTCACAGCTTCAGTTACTCAGTGACATCATGTTTGCAGGCGTGCAAGTAGGTAACGTTACTGTACTTAGATGTGTGATAATTATCAATGACAGGGAGGGGGTGTCATCATGGCCCGTATCCCACCCACATCACTGGTGAAGGGGCCTGCTCTACTCTCCCCCAGCCATGTGAACCTCCCTTTTGGCTAGAATTACACAGGGTCTCATAATGTTATAGTGTGACTGGATGTTCTCACAAAAGAACTCATAATATAATTATTGCTAATTCACTGTTTTACCTGAGGATTTTTTCTTTAACTCAAAACCCTAATTGGGGGGGGTGGCCTTATATCTAGTATCTATCTAATATGCAGTCTCACAGCATAAGGGCCATACGGAGGGGTGAGCAACCAGTTCCCCCACCCAGAGAGTACAGGGGTGATGGAGCACTAGTACTGCCCAGTGGCACTTTGTAGTCTGGCAAGGAACTTGGCAGCACAGCCATAAGATGTGACCAGCTACCTGCTCCTGACCCAACCCTCTCTTCATGAGGTCATGATGTATGGGGGTCGGGGTAAGACAAAATACCCCGACCTCCTTACATACTCAACTAAAACCATTTCCCACTGACTGTATTATTATTATTATTAGATATGTACTCCCCACTATACACGATATGCAAATAGTAATACTGTACATCATAGCTCAACAGAACAATAAAACCAGCATTGGGCATTCCGTAGGAACATATGCTTGGTGAAAATAATATTTGGTGCCCATAGCTCTGTTATGGTAAGGCTCACTGACATACTGCTAGGCCATCTAGTTCAGAGTAGACCAGAGTTTCCCAAATTCCGCCATTACAGTCCTGGTTTTAGGAATATCCCTGCTTGAGTCCAGATGCATAAATCAAATTGACAGAGGTACTAATGAACTCATCTGTGCTCAAGCATGGCTATTCTTAAAACCTGGACTGCGATTGGGAAACTCTTGTGTAGACAATAAAAACAAATATCTTACTGGCTGGTACCACAATTAGATAATAAATGTATGGTCAGGGCTGGAGCGGATTACCCCTGGAATAAATCTCAATTGTCAACACAAAATATAAAAAAAAATTGTTTTCAAAGAGGCAGAGGTTGAAAATGTTTTAAAAACTTACAATCTTTGGCCATCTTAGCTTTTGGAGGCTCAGGTTTGGACCACTTTATTTCTGTCTGTCCTGATGTTCTCAGTCGTACTGGATTATAAATCTCTGCAGATGTAATATATACAGAGAATTGACAAACACACATAATAAATGAAAAAAATAAATACATTCAAAAAATGGAAAAAGTAAATAAACACAGATTGTAAGGAAACCACACTATTGTTGGTACATATGGAGTGTGCTACTGCACCTCTGCCACAATGCTCCACTACATGAAGCATCTGATCCTTTACCAAGATGGCCACCATTCTTTAGTCTGCGCATGTGGACACCATTTTGAGTCACTGCGTTTGAGCATCACTACTTAGCTCTGTGGGGGACCCTGCTGAATCCTGTGCTCCTGCCTACATACATGACCGGATGATCCGCTGTATGCTCTGCTCCATCACCGCTGCCTGTATACATAACTGTGAGTATGGCTGTACTGAAACTGTGCACTACTATAATTACATGCTCCTGGTTAAGTCTATCCAGCTGGAGTATATAGCAAACCGCTGGTGTCTGCTATTTAATAACAGTGTACAGCACAAAATAGTATACACATATCAACAATGATGACGTAGATCTTTGGGCGAATGTTTGGGTACCAGAGTCCCTGTAGCTTCTGAAAAGCTATAGGGACTGGCAGAACATACAACATTCTGGGAGCCACTGGCGGAACATACAACATTCTGGGATCTATACAAGCTTAGGGTAGATCAGGGCTGTACAACGGGCAGATGCTGCCTTCCTCACCTCGGTGGACCAACGTTCTCTGACCGCCTCCATAAACTCTATTGTATGGTATTATCTTATTACATAGTATTTGGCCTGAGAGCACACATACAAGACTCACTACCCAGGCTGCACTGGGCTATATAAATGCTGCCCAGAGACAGAAGAATAAAAATGTATTTACCAGACAATGTAGGCAAAGTCTCCAGCTGGATGTTATAATAGGCAGAATTCCGGCCTCCAGCGTTTGGGCCTCTTCCAGTATATTTAGGGGGAACATTAGGAATTGCAGGCAGCTGTAAGCACAGAAACATACAGGACCCAGTGTAATTAGTGATAAGAACAAATAATATTATAATAATAACACATACAGTATAACAGAGAGGATGAAGTAAGAAGAAGCCCAATAGGACAATAGAAGTTAATATGTAATGTGATGTCTTAGGGTTTATTAGCTCGGCAGAGGGTAAATGGGTGCAGTGTTTAGGTGCTTAATGAGGGTCTACACACAGCTTTCAGGTGAAATAAACAAGGTGATTCTTTACTGCCAGCATATGAAATCAGGAAACAGAAAATAACAAACAAACCTAGCCCCTGTTTGGGGCGACTAACTCACTTCTTCAACCCTCTCTCTATAAGGGAGCAGCTAGTCTGCAAACAGAAGTCCCAAGTCAGCTTAGCCCCACTTCCTGCAGGTTAACACGGGCTCCGGCCTGGTCTTTAGTTGGCTGACACAACTACACACACATAGTCTGTCTCTATGCCTTCCCTGTATCCTCCAGGGTAGGCCTTGGCTTCCTCAGCCTGCAGCTCCACTGCCTTCTCGTCACAGTCTGAGAGTTTGTGGTCCCCCCCTTGCCTCCTGCAAGATTCGGACACCGGCCTCCTGGCCTCCCAATGGCTCACTCATCTTCACTGGGCTCTCTGACTGGTCTGTCTCACCAGCCCACACCTGAGCTCTCTCCACCAGTCAGCCCATACCCAACTTCCCAGACTCCTTTTCTTCTCTGTGTGGGCGGATCTTTCCTGCCTCACACAGAATCTGCTGCTCACCAGTGCCACCTCTGGTGATACTGCCACAGTAATAATATAATACAGGGATCATCAACACACTCATATCAGAAAAGGTTCACTGCACACTGACCTATAGAGAAATATATATATATATATATATATATACTACTGTAAGTCATTCACACACATTGTACAGTGTCATGTGCAATGTTTGACTGTTTTACACTACAGAACTTAAATTCTTATTAGCGTTTGATTTTATATTTGGTATAGATGACTCTCTCTCTAGTTAGTTAGATAGATAGATAGATAGATAGATAGATAGATAGATAGATAGATAGATAGATAGATAGATAGATAGATAGAATACTGACAGCAGAATCCCGACAGTCAGAAATTAATCCCATTACTATTACTTACAATAAGTATCCTAGGCTTCCACTAACCCTTACCCCTTCCTGTAACCCTCCCTCCCCAGTACCTGAACTTAATCTCCCCCCTAGTGCCTAAACCTAACCTCCCCGCACCCTAAACCTAACCCACCCCCTTAGTGCCTTACCCTAACCCTCCCCCTAGTGCCTAACCATAGAGTCTAAACTAGGGGTGAGCGGGTTCGGATTTCTGAAATCCGAACCCCCCCGAGCCCCCCCGATCCGAGTCCGATCCGAGTCCGGCTCGACTTTTCCCGCCTGACTCGGATCTGAAATCGAGGCAAAACGTCATCATCCCGCCTTCCGAGTCTCGCGGGTTTTGGATCCTATATAAGGTACCCGCGTCGGCGCCATTTTCTCACTCGGCTGTGGACAGTGAAGAGGGAGGGTGGGAGTTAGGGCTGTGTAGTGTAGTGTAGTGTAGTGCTGCTGTTGTCCACTACTTCAAAGTCCATAGGGGCTGGCTGTGTTGTGCTGTGCTGCTGTTGTTAATAGGGGCTGTGTCCACTACTTCAAAGTCCATAGGGGCTGGCTGGACTGTGTTGTGCAGTCAGTTCTCCATAGGGGCTGTGTCCACTCCAAAGTCCTGTGCAGTGTCCCAGTCCTAAAGGAGAGCTGTAGTGTTGTCCAGGGGGTGCTCTGTCCATCAGGGGCGCTCCCCCCAAGTGCTAAAAAAATAATATATTTTCTGTGTTTGTGAATTGTGTGCGCAGTAGCCGCACGTGCATCAACAAAGTAGTGCCAAGCGTGCGCCTGTGTCATAAGTAAAGGGCCGGCTGGCTTGACCGTTAAAGGGTGCTGTAACCCCCGAAAGTACACTCCAGTCCAAACCAAAAAAAAATTATTTTCTGTGTTTGTGAATTGTGTGCGCAGTAGCCGCACGTGCATCAACAAAGTAGTGCCAAGCGTGCGCCTGTGTCATAAGTAAAGGGCCGGCTGGCTTGACCGTTAAGGGTGCTGTAACCCCCGAAAGTACACTCCAGTCCAAACCAAAAAAAAAATTATTTTCTGTGTTTGTGAATTGTGTGCGCAGTAGCCGCACGTGCATCAACAAAGTAGTGCCAAGCGTGCGCCTGTGTCATAAGTAAAGGGCCGGCTGGCTTGACCGTTAAGGGTGCTGTAACCCCCGAAAGTACACTCCAGTCCAAACCAAAAAAAAAATTATTTTCTGTGTTTGTGAATTGTGTGCGCAGTAGCCGCACGTGCATCAACAAAGTAGTGCCAAGCGTGCGCCTGTGTCATAAGTAAAGGGCCGGCTGGCTTGACCGTTAAGGGTGCTGTAACCCCCGAAAGTACACTCCAGTCCAAACCAAAAAAAAAATTATTTTCTGTGTTTGTGAATTGTGTGCGCAGTAGCCGCACGTGCATCAACAAAGTAGTGCCAAGCGTGCACCTGTGTCATAAGTAAAGGGCCGGCTGGCTTGACCGTTAAGGGTGCTGTAACCCCCGAAAGTACACTCCAGTCCAAACCAAAAAAAAAATTATTTTCTGTGTTTGTGAATTGTGTGCGCAGTAGCCGCACGTGCATCAACAAAGTAGAGCCAAGCGTGCGCCTGTGTCATAAGTAAAGGGCCGGATGGCTTGACCGTTAAAGGGTGCTGTAACCCCCGAAAGTACACTCCAGTCCAAACAAAAAAAAAATTATTTTCTGTGTTTGTGAATTGTGTGCGCAGTAGCCGCACGTGCATCAACAAAGTAGTGCCAAGCGTGCGCCTGTGTCATAAGTAAAGGGCCGGCTGGCTTGACCGTTAAGGGTGCTGTAACCCCCGAAAGTACACTCCAGTCCAAACCAAAAAAAAATTATTTTCTGTGTTTGTGAATTGTGTGCGCAGTAGCCGCACGTGCATCAACAAAGTAGTGCCAAGAGTGCGCCTGTGTCATAAGTAAAGGGCCGGCTGGCTTGACCGTTAAAGGGTGCTGTAACCCCCGAAAGTACACTCCAGTCCAAACCAAAAAAAAATTATTTTCTGTGTTTGTGAATTGTGTGCGCAGTAGCCGCACGTGCATCAACAAAGTAGTGCCAAGCGTGCGCCTGTGTCATAAGTAAAGGGCCGGCTGGCTTGACCGTTAAGGGTGCTGTAACCCCCGAAAGTACACTCCAGTCCAAACCAAAAAAAAATTATTTTCTGTGTTTGTGAATTGTGTGCGCAGTAGCCGCACGTGCATCAACAAAGTAGTGCCAAGAGTGCGCCTGTGTCATAAGTAAAGGGCCGGCTGGCTTGACCGTTAAAGGGTGCTGTAACCCACAAAGTACACTCCAGTCCAAACCAAAAAAAAAATTATTTTCTGTGTTTAGCCGCACGTATATATCAAATCGATATAACATAAATGGAGGACCAAACTTTCTCCGATAAAAATAAAATAGAGAAAGATCAAGAACCACTTCCTCCTAGTGCTGAAGCTGCTGCCACTAGTCATGACATAGACGATAACATGCCATCAACGTCGTCTGCCAAGGCCGATGCCCAATATCATAGTAGAGGGCACATACAATCCCAAATGGCAAAGTTCAGGAAAATGACCTTGAAAAAGACATTTAAATCAGCTGAAGAGAAACGTAAACTTGCCAATATGCCATTTACGACACGGAGTGGCAAGGAACGGCTAAGGTCGATCCCTAGTATGTTCATGACTAGTGGTTCAGCTTCACATGACGATGGAAGCCCTCCTCCCACTAAAAAAATCAAAAGAGTTAAGCTGGCAAAAGCACAGCGAAGAACTGTGCTTTCTAAGAAGATATCACAAATCCCCAAGGAGAGTCCAAGTGTGGTGGTGGTTGCGATGCCTGACCTTCCCAGCACTGGACGTGAAGAGGTGGCTCTTTCCACCATTTGCACGCCCCCTGCAAGTGCTGAAAGGAGCACCCACAGTCCACTTGCTGATATGCAAATTGAAGATGTCACTGTTGAAGTACAACAGGATGAGGATACTGGTGTAGCTGGCGCTGAGGAGGAAGTTGGCGAGGAGGATTCTGATGGTGATGTGGTTTGTTTAAATCAGGCTCCGGGGGAGACAGTTGTTGTCCGTGGGATGAAAAAGCCCATCACGGTCATGCCTGGGCAGAAGACCAAACATTCCACCTCTTTGGTCTGGCAATATTTCTATCCAAATCCGGACAACAACTGTCTTGCCATATGTACCATATGTAAAGGTGAAATAAGTAGGGGTAGGGACGTCAACCACCTAGGAACATCCTCCCTTATACGGCACCTGCAGCGCGTTCATAAAAAGTTACTGTCAAGTTCAGAAACTTTGGCTAAGACCGTAAGCAGTCCAGGGACACCTAAATCCCGTTGTCCTGTTGTATCCAAGCGCCTGCAAACCACACCGTCAACTCCCTCCTCGTCAATTTCCTCCTTAGTCAGGATCGGAAGTAGTCCTGCAGGCCATGTCACTGGCATGACTGACTCTCCTATCCGGGATTCCTCTGGAGGATCCTGCATTGCTACGCCTACTGCTGCTGTTGCTGCTGCTGGGAGTCGTTCATCATCCCAGAGAGGAAGTAGGAACACCACTACTTTTACTAAACAATTGACCCTCCAACAGTCCTTAGCGAGGAGGATGAAGTACGACAGCAGTCATCCTGAAGCAAAACGTATAACTGAGGCCTTGACTGCTATGTTGGTGTTAGACGTGCGTCCGGTATCCGCCATTAGTGCAGTGGGATTTAGACAATTGATGGAGGTAGTGTGTCCCCGGTTCCAAATCCCGTCTAGATTCCACTTCACTAGGCAGGCGATACCGAGACTGTACAGAAACGTCAGAAAAAGTGTCCTCAGTGTCCTGAAAAATGCCGTTGTACACAATGTCCACTTAACCACGGACATGTGGACAAGTGGAACAGGGCAGACTAAGGACTATATGACTGTGACAGCCCACTGGGTAGATGTATCACCTTACGCAGCAACAGCAGCAGCGTCACCAGTAGCAGCATCTCAGAAACGCCAGCTCGTTACAAGGCAGGCTACGCTGTGTATCACCGGTTTCAGTAAGAGGCACACCGCCGACAACCTCTTAGAGAAACTGAGGGAAATCATCGCCCAGTGGCTTACCCCACTTAGACTCTCCTGGGGATTTGTGATATCTGACAACGCCACCAATATTGTGCGGGCATTACATCTGGGCAAATTCCAGCACGTCCCATGTTTTGCTCACACAATAAACTTGGTGGTGCAGAATTTTCTGAAAAGCGACAGGGGCGTGCAGGAGACGCTTTGGGTGGCCCGAAAAATTTCTGGCCACTTTCGCCATTCAGCGACTGCGTGCCGAAGACTGGAGCGCCAGCAAACACTCTTGAACCTGCCCCACCATCACCTGAAGCAAGAGGTTGTGACGCGGTGGAACTCAACCCTCTATATGCTTCAGAGGATGGAGGAGCAGCAAAAGGCCATACAAGCCTATACATCCACCTATGACATAGGCAAAGGAGGGGGTATGCACCTGACTCAAGCGCAGTGGAGAATGATTTCCGTGTTGTGCAAGGTTCTCCAGCCCTTCGAACTTGCCACACGTGAAGTCAGTTCAGACACAGCCAGCTTGAGTCAGGTCATTCCCCTCATCAGGCTTTTGCAGAAGCAGCTGGAGAAAGTGAAGGAGGAGCTAAGACGGAGCGATTCCGCTCGGCATGTGGGACTTGTGGATGAAGCCCTTCATTCGCTTTGCCAGGATTCCAGGGTGGTCAATCTGTTGAAATCAGACCACTACATTTTGGCCACCGTGCTTGATCCTAGGTTTAAAGCCTATGTGGTGTCTCTCTTTCCGGCCGACACAAGCCTGCAGAGGTGCAAAGACCTGCTGGTGAACACACTGTCAGCTGAAGCGGAACGTGACACGTCAACGGCTCCTTCTTCATTTTCTCCCGCAACTGGGGCTGCCAGGAAAAAACTTAGGTATCCTAAGCAACCCGCTGGCGGTGATGCAGGGCAGGCAGGACCAAGTTTGGACATCTGGTCCGGACTGAAGGACCTGGCAACAATTTCTGACATGTCTACTGTCACTGCATATGATACTGTCACCATTGACAGAATGGTGGAGGATTACATCGGTGACAGCATCCAAGTAGGCATGTCAGACAGTCCATACCTGTACTGGCAGGAAAAAGAGGCAATTTGGAGGCCCCTGTACAAGCTGGCTCTATTTTACCTGAGTTGCCCCCCCTCCAGTGTGTACTCCGAAAGAGTGTTTAGTGCAGCCGGGAACCTTGTCAGCGAAAGGCGTAGGAGGTTGCTTCCACAGAATGTGGAGAAGATGATGTTCATCAAAGTGAATTATCAGCTCTTCCAGGCAGACCAGCCTCCAGAAGGTACAGAGGGACCTGTGGTGGTGGATTCAAGTGGGGACGAGTTAATACTTTGTGAGGATGAGGATGTACACACTGAAGAGGGTGAGGAATCGGTGGATGAGGAGGATGAGGATGACATTTTGCCTCCGTAGAGCCAGTTTGTGCAGGGACACATTAATTGCCAGCTTGTTTTGTGGGGGCCCAAACGAACCAATCATTTCAGCCACAGTTGTGTGGCAGACCCTGGCGCTGAAATGATTGATTTGTTAAAGTGTGCATGTCCTGTTTATACAACATAAGGGTGGGTGGGAGGGCCCAAGGACAATTCCATCTTGCACTTCTTTTTTTTCTTTGCATTATGTACAGTTTGGGGCCTAGTTTTTCTAACTGCCATCCTGTCTGCCACTGCAGTGTCACTCCTAGATGGGTCACGTGTTTGTGCCGCCCACTCGTGTCGCTTAGCATAGTCATCCAGCTACCTCGGTGCAACCTTTTGGACATGAAAACACTATTGTGAGGTGTGAGGTGTTCAGAATAGACTGGAAATGAGTGGAAATTAAGGTTATTGAGGTTAATAATAGCATAGGAGCAGAGAAACCAACAAATTCTGTGATTTTAGCTGTTTTTATGCTTTTTAAAAAAAAAATACAGATCCAAAACACAAAACCCAGAACCCAAAACACGGAAGGGTGGTTTTGGCAAAACCAATCCAGATCCAAAACACGAAGAAAGATCCAGATCCAAAACCAAAACACGAAAAGTGGCCGGTGCACACCCCTAGTCTAAACCTAACCCCTGATACTTACCTTCGGGAAGCAGGCGGTCGAGATTCTGGAGCTGGGATCCAATGTTACCACTCTAAGAAGTTTTGGGCCAAATTCATCAAATGGAAGGCTCAGAACAGGCTCCCCGGGTAAAAGTTCTGCCCAACGTTCACCAAGGTAGGTCCAAACAGGACCATAACCCCTAAATCCTGGCCAGGATCCAACTGGACCACTTGGTTTGATGCCAATCGGTGCAGGAGTGTCAGAATGCATAGTCAGACAAGCAAACAGACAGACAGACAGACAGACAGACAGACAGACAGACAGACAGACAGACAGACAGATAGATAGATAGATAGATAGATAGATAGATAGATAGATAGATAGATATATATATATATATATATATATATATATATATATACAGGGCCGGATTAACAATGGGGCGGGTGGAGCTGCAGCTCCAAGCCCTTCCATGAAAATAGGCCCATGCCTGGAAGCAGACAGGACCGGGTTTCTTGTAAATGATTTAGAACAGTGTTCAGCCAGTTAAGTGGTATTGGTTACGGGCACATGCTGCTTCATTCACCATTTGCAGCATTTGGCCAATGCATTAGCTGTCTGGCTATGTCCCCGGACTGTGCTGTACAGCTGTTAACAACTTTGTATAATTAGCTGAAGCCTGGAGGTGCACCCGGCAGCCACCAGGGGGCGATGTACAGATTTTTGGGGGGTCTTTTTTTATAGTGTAAAATGAAAGTAAACTAAGCACTGGCTCATTTTTGCTATGTTTTGCGCTGACACCCACTGCCCACTATGCTTCTGGAGCTCTTCAGCTGCAGAGGGAGTTCTGCAGGGGTTTTCATGACCCCACCTCCTACCCTGCTCCACTGGCTTGCAGCATCTAAGGACACTTCTGCGCTCCCCTGCACATGGAACAAGGCAAAGGTAAGTATATATCTGTAACTTCCTTCCCCTCTCTCTCCTACTGTGCCAGCCCCTCTGCCCTTTTCCAGCCAATGCCAGCCCCTCTGCTCCTTTCCAGCATATGTTAGACCCTCTGCCCCTTTCCAGCATATGTTAGACCCTCTGCAATTTTCCTACCTATGCCAGCCTCCTGCCGCTTTCCAGTCTATGCCAGCCTCCTGCCCTTTTCCCGTCTATGCCAGCCTATCTACCATTTTCCTGACTATGCCAGTCTCTCTGCCCTTCTCCTGCTTATGCTAGCTCTTCTTAATTTGCCTGACTAAGCCAAACTCACTGCTCCTTTCCAGCCTATGCTACTGTAGTCCCATTGCACTTTCCCTACCTATGCCAGCCTCTCTGCCCTTTTCCTGCATATGCCAGCCTCTAAGCTCTTTTCCTGCATATGCCAGCCTCTCTGCCCTTTTCTTGCCTGTGCCACTCTCTCTACACTTCTCCTGTCTGCACCAACCTTTCTGACCATTCTTTCTGCTGTTCTGTCTGAACCAGCCATTATGATCCTATCCTGGCTGTACTAGCCTTAATGCTAGGCACCCTTCTGCAACAGTCTCCCTGCCCTTACCTGTAGTGTGCCCACCTCTTTACCCTTCTACTGTCTACATCAGCATCTGCCGATACTTGTTTGCGCCAGCCTATCTGCTTTTCTCATGTCTGTGCCAGCCATTATGTTCTTCTCATATCTGTGCCAGACATTCTGCTCCTCTCATATTTGTACCTGCCCCTCTGCCCATCCCGTCTTTGCTTGCGTCTCCGCCATTCCCTTGTCTGTGCCAGCCCCTATGCTCTTACTCTGTCTATTTCATACTCTCTGCACTTGCCCTGTTTGTGCCCACATTTCTGCTTCGCCCTAGTATTGGATCTATCTCTCCCAACCATCTTCTGCCATTTTCCCCGCCACACATTATTCTCCTGTATCCCTTAAACTTTTTTTCTTGCCCTGCACCTTCTTCTACCCGTTCTTCCCACCTTACCCTTTCTCTTTCGCTGAAGTTGTCCTGCCAGTGGCCGATCGGAAGCACAGTGAATGAACGGAGCAACAATCGTGTTCACCGCAACATTACTGAACTTGAAGATGGCAGGTAAGTGCAAGCTTATGAGTGTAATCGCTTTTATTGAGCAACTGAAGCAAGTGATTAGTACATTTTTAATCTAAGGGGTTGATTAGAGAAACTCACTCCCGCAAGCCTGGGCAGTATGCTGCAACACACAGGGCTGCGTACAATAAATCAGGTAGGCCAGTGGTGAGATCAGGCCGCAAGAGGAGCAATGTATGGCTGCTGTTTACAGTGTTTGTACACTATTGTGACAGCAACTTGCCTCCCTTGCATATAATTGAATTGTCCCCCAAGAGTGGTACTGGACAAAATAAAGAAATGCTTTATTGTGTTGTTTTGTTATATAAAAGAAAAACATTTTTCCTATTTTTTTGTGGATCTGCTACTTGAAACCCAAGTCCGGGCTTAAAATACGGTGTGTATGTGTTATCCAGCACAGCCAGATATAGAGGAGACCTGGGGAGATATGTAATAGGATGCGAGCTGCAGCCCCTGCAGGAACGCCTTTGATTCTTCCCGTATTTTTAAAGCAGCAATCATTTTAAAGGCAAAACCAGTTTTGCCTTTAAAATGATTGCTGCTTTAATAATACATGAAGACTTGCAGAGGTTCGACTGCAGCTCGCATCCCACAGTATTTCATAAGCCTCCAGGAATGACAGATGAGGTGGTAAGAGTATACAGTATTTATTAGGGATGGCTAACCACCAAATGGTCGACGGTTTTGTCATTGCAGAGTAGAAGGCAATGTTTTCTATTTTTTGTGGGAGGGATCCTAGATGTAGGAGAGCGCTGGTGAAGCTGCACATGCAGTAGGATTTGTCCGTCAAAACAGCCATATACTAGCATGGAGCCGACAGTGTAGATCACCAACTGATGGTATAGAAAAAGCGCTACTTGTAGTGTATATGCAACAAATATCAGCAGCAGCAGGGAGATCTGTGTATGTACCCTGCGCCGGCAGCTGAACTCTCTTGCAAAGGTACTGGAAGGTGTGCTGGTAACACCTGGGTCGGGAATCGGTGGCTGTGTTCAGGGCTGTCATCAGAAATTGTGGGGCAGATAACTGTGTGTGATACATATAAGAGGGTGTGACCGAACTCCCTCGCGGTGCATGCGTCCTTCTGCACATGCGAAGAAGGATGCCAGGGGGACTCCTGGGTCATAGACCTTAGAAGTCCCTCTTCCTGAGAGAGCTGTCCTTTGCAATCTTCTACATGCATACCGGCATAATTAATGCCTACATGCATGTGAATGGTGTCAAGATGGGAAGGGATATTGAGGAGGTTCAAGGTAGACGGTAGCCATACCCCTGTGCAAGCTACACCCCAACATCATTAGTCACAATGTCGTGACTGTCACGGCACACAATAAGCCCTTCATAAATTTCAGCTCCAGGCCCATGTGGACCTTCATCTGGCACTGTATATATATATATATATATATATATATATATATATATATACACATCAATTTCAACTAAATGGCAGAAGAATGGCTCAGGCTGACATTTACAATGTGGTGTCACTGGCCCTGGACAGAAATATGTTGAATAATAGTGAAACAAATAGTTTTTATCCCATGGTGAATATAATAGGGATAATTGCAAATGTAACATTTTCTAAATTCATTGGCAATAGCACAATATCCAGTAGAGGCTGAGGATATGACTTTAATCAGATATTTAACCATTTATATATTTATGTATCACTCCTGCGGAATTGTTATTCTCTATATCAGAGTTTAGTGGCAGCGCAGATGATGTCAGAATTAAGGCTGTATTGTGATGTGTAGTCCAGCAAGTTGTTCAAACAAAAGACATGACTACTATTAATCTGATCCTCAGCTACTGTATTAATAATTGAACCACAAATGTAGTTTATACAATGTGTGTATCTGTAACGTTATCACTCATTAAAACCACAATATTGATAAATAATGATTTCCCTTTTTACTGATGAAAGCTTAGGGCAGTGTGACCTGGCACTGTTAGTAAGAGACTACTGCACTCATAGCTGCTCATATACATGTGAAATGACATGTAAGTGATGCTGGTCACATCCCCTCCAGCAGCTCGGGTGCTAACAATAGGCCCTGTATATTTCCCAGCTCCAGGCCCCTGTGGCCCTTATCTGGCCCAGCCCAGACAGGACAATGTTCTCTGCTTTATCCTCAGTCTCTATGGACAGCATGAAACTGAAAACGATGGACCATGGGTGCATAACTAGTTCCTGTGTGTATGCGCCCTTAGCGTCAGGGTCATGGGCGCTGTATATTGTATTAGGTGAACAGCAGGTCCGGATTAAGGCCTGTGGGGGCCCCTGGGCAACAAACATGTGGGGGCCCCTAATAAATGTGGATGAACTGGGGGTATGCGCAATTGGGACCTTATGCAGAGCCCACAGTAGTGGTGCCCCTTATGCAGTACCCCCAGTAGTGTCAGTGTCCACAGTGGTAGTGCCCCATTTGCAGAACCCACAGTAGTGGTGCCCTTTATGCAGTGCACAAAGTAGTAGGGCTCCCAGGAGTGGTGCCCCCTATGAAATACCCCCATTAGTAGCCTATGCAATACCCCCATTAGTAGTGCCTCCAGTAGTCATGCCCCCTATAGTCATGCCCCCTGTGGTAGTGTCCCGTGTGGTAGTATCCCTAGTTGTAATGCCTCAATAGTAATGTCCCCTGTATAAATGCCCCCAGTAGTAATGCCCCTGACGTAGTGCCCTCAATAGTAATGCTCCTTGTAATAGTGCTCCAGTAGTAATGTCCCAAGTAGTAGCGCCCCCTAGTAGTAGAGCCCCCAATAGTAATGCCCCCTGAGTAATGCCCCCAGTAGTAGTGCCTGCAATAGTAATGCCCCCAGAAGTCATGCCCCCTGTGGTAGTGTCCCCTGTGGTAATGCCCCCACTAGTAATGCTCCTTCTGTAGTAGTGTCCCCTGTAGTAGTGCCCCACCCCCAAGTACTAGAGCCCCAATAGTAATGCCCCAGTAGTAGTGCCCACTAAGTAATGTCCCCAGTAGCACTCACAAGCATGTGAGTGCCGAGTTTGTATGATATTTTTTATGTAGATGGTGTGGTCACATACCAAGGGCACCCCAGATGGTCGAGTGCCGTGGATTGAGCCTGTCGTTTATTTAAATTTTGTGGTCACACTTGCTAGGGCACCCTGTTTTTCAAATGTAAGACAAACTTTTTTTCTTTTTCCAGGTGCTTATTAACTGATAGCCCTGGGTGTGGTCCTGTCTCTTTAAGGCAGGACCCAGTTTTCTGTTTAAAATGTATGCAAGCTTGAGGCCAAGATGGCAGATCAAGTTCATTTATCTGAGAATCAGTGTAGGGACTGGCTGGATGGGAATGACCGTGAAGCGGTGGCCAGCTTAACAAATTATTGCAATATTTTGGAACCAACATTCCCTATGTTCAAAGGAGTTGCAGTTTGAAAAGCATGTGAGTGCCGAGTTTGTATGATATTTTTTATCTAGATGGTGTGGTCACATACCAAGGGCACCCCAGATGGTCGAGTGCCGTGGATTGAGCCTGTCGTTTATTTAAATTTTGTGGTCACACTTGCTAGGGCACCCTGTTTTTCAAATGTAAGACAAACTTTTTTTCTTTTTCCAGGTGCTTATTAACTGATAGCCCTGGGTGTGGTCCTGTCTCTTTAAGGCAGAACCCAGTTTTCTGTTTAAAATGTATGCAAGCTTGAGGCCAAGATGGCAGATCAAGTTCATTTATCTGAGAATCAGTGTAGGGACTGGCTGGATGGGAATGACCGTGAAGCGGTGGCCAGCTTAACAAATTATTGCAATATTTTAGAACCAACATTCCCTATGTTCAAAGGAGTTGTAGTTTGAAAAGCATGTGAGTGCCGAGTTTGTATGATATTTATTATGTAGATGGTGTGGTCACATACCAAGAGCACCCCAGATGGTCGAGTGCCGTGGATTGAGCCTGTCGTATATATATATATATATATATATATATATATATATATATATATAGTCGTAGCCAAAAGTTTTGAGAATGACACAAGTATTGGTTTGCACAAAGTCTGCTGCTTCAGTTTTTATTGTGGCAATTTGCATATACTCCAGAATGTCATGAAGAGTGATCAGATGAATTACAATTAATTCAAGAAGGGCAGCAAAGACGCCACTTCTCTCCAGGATAACATCAGGGACAGACTGATATTCTTCAAAAGGTACAGGGTTTGGACTGCTGGAGACTGGGCAGGCTGGCTCCAGGGGTTGGAGCACCCTGTGCCGGCCCTTGATAATGTGCCCCATACATCGCAAAATTTGGGGGTGTGGTTTAATCATAGGCCACGCCCCCTATGTGATGTAACTTGGAGGCATGCCCGCATGGCACGCCTCCAAATACCGTCAGGCTGGGGGTAAAAGATCAGCACTCAGTCACTGGCTGGGCTTCCCCCTGCCCTCTCCCGCCAGTGAATGGATGCCGCACGGCATCCATTCACACTCCGGGGGTCCGGCACCGCCGCACAGCTGTGGCGGTGGGGGTCCCCAACCTCCTGATTTGACAGCAGGACAGTACAGTACAACCTCCCGATTTGACAACGGGTGACAGTAGTGGAACAGTGGGACAGTACTGTCCCGCTGACATCGGGATGCTGGGGAGGGGTGCGCTCTCTACGGGGGGTCCCCCTGTGTGACCGCACTGGTCAAACACCCCTAGAGCCAGCCCTGGGACTGGGGTAAAGTTATTTTCTTCTTCGGGGCCCATAGGGTCCACAGAAATTACCATGAGTATGTAGCTGGAGTGATCCAGGCACCAAACAGTCAACAAGCTTTAGCTCCCAAGATGCCCTGGGTCCTCCTCCATATATACCCTGCCCCTGGCTACAGGCAGTCAGTTTTTTGCAGTTTTGTGAAGGAGCACCATGCGGTCAGTGGGACTGACGGAGGGGAGACCTGAAGCAGCTTAGCATCCGGATAGACGCTCGTGTCGCCGTTCTTCTCCCCGGCCGCAATGCTGGTGTGGGTACTAGAGCTTTTGGCGGGCTTAACCAGCCCAGGACTGCAACCGGGAACATCTGGGATGCAGGTAAGGGGTTTCCCGCGGCCACTGACATGGGAGACTATGTGTGGCAGTCTGTGCCTCTGACAGTGGAGACCGACCGGAGGACGCTGTAGTGCAGAGCCATGTGTAAACTGTCTCCGGCACTAGACCACCGGGACAGGAGGGATCCTGACAGCCAGGTGCTTGATGGCGGCGCCCATGTCAGTGTGTTAGGTGGATACGTACAGCATAAGGGGAGGTACACTATCCCCTGGCAGCCCCTCCCCCGACCTGGACGCTGGTTCAGTTGCAAAACTTCCCGAGTCCTGGTTGCTCCTCCTAGCCTCCTTCTATATGAGTTGGCCGGAGACCACTCTCATGTGCTCTCGGTGGCTAGGTTCTCAGGAGGTTGGGTCAGTCTCCCTGTATACCTCTCTCTATGATGATCAGGTCATACAGAGCTCAATAGATTACCTGGGCTATACAGTAGTTGCTAAAAGAGCTTGGTGGATATAGTTATAATATATATCAACTATGTATCTATGTGCATTGTATGTGACTTTGTTTTAAATCTGCTGTGTTTTGCTGCCTTTTTCTGAATAACTGTCAGTCATAATCTATCACTGCTGTTTCTCCTCATTAACCCTCTGCTGCAGGTGTGGGATATATTGGGTGTAAAACATTGTCACATTTATACTCAGACTTTGCATATCAATAGAGATATTGTTATGTCCTTGGAAGCTGAAAGACAGGTGGCTGAGTCTCCTGTGCTGGTGTCATGTATGGCCTGTAAAGTGGGGTTGTCGCCACAGGATTTCATACAGGATGGATTATGTGGCCACTGTGTTAAGGAGTCGCCACATCTGTCAAATTTACCAGCTTCTGGGTTGGAGCCCCCGTGGGCTTCCTTTTCCCAGATTATGGCACAGGTTGTGGATAGATTGGCGGCCCCTGGGCCAGCCGCAATACTGGGGTCCTCTCAGCAGCTGCAACCTGCTATATTTTTTCCCCCGATGCATGCATCCAGGTTGGATATGTATGCTCACTCAAGTCAGAATGTGGCTTCATCTTTAGCAGCTTCTAATCAGCCTAAACAGACAACTAAGCCGATATAGCCAAAGTCTTGGAGATGGTCGGCTTCACACACTGTCCAGCCTTCAGATTCTGGTACATCTTCTGATGAGGGGGGATACACAGGGTTCCTCTCAGGAATCCCCCTCAGATGAGGGAGACCATTTTCCAACTGCAGATGTTCCTTATCTGATTAGGGCGGTCAAGGCAGTGCTAAACATTGATGAGGAGGAGCCAGTGCAAAGAAAGGCTCCAGGATTTAAACATCAGAGGGTTATAAAACCTGAGTTTCCAAGATCTGAGCACCTTTTCGGATCTTATGGGGGAAGCATGGAAGTCGCCAGATAGGAAATTCCATATTACTAGAAAGGTTGAAGCATTATACCCCTTTCCAGTGGATCACTGCACTAAATGGGAGGTTCCTCCATCAGTGGATGCACATGTGGCACATCTAGCTTGGAATGCCACATTGCTTATACCGTCTGCATCCTCGCTTAATTGTCCCACAGATAGGAAACTGAAACCTGCATTTAAGGCAATATTTTCTCTGTCGAGTACTGTTACTCGCCCAGCCATGGCTACAGCTTAGGTCTCCAAGGCCATTGAGGAATGGATGAAGACACTGGAAAATGCTCTTCCAGAAGCTTCCAGGGAACAGCTGACAATTATCTCCTATGTTAAGGAGGCAGCATCCTACTTGGGAGAGGCAGCTTTGGATGCTGGTATATTACCCTCTAAAGCACAGGTTCTCAAACTTGGTCCTCAGGACCCCAAACAGTACATGTTTTGCAGGTCTCCTCACATAATTACTAGTGAAACAGTTAGCTGCACCTGTGGATCTTTTTAAACGTGTCAGTGACTAATGAATACACCTGTGCACCTACTGGGTGACCTGCAAAAAGTGAACTGTGTGGGGTCCTGAGGACCGAGTTTGAGAACCACTGCTCTAAAGCATCAGCAGTCTCAGTTGTGGCTCGGAGAGCACTTTGGCTGAGGGACTGGAAAGCAGATGCAGGATCTAAGAGAGCCCTGGAATCCCTTCCATTCTTGGGGGGCATTTTGTTTGGCACAGAGTTAGACAAGGTTGTTGCTACGGTGGCAGCCTCTAAAATGGCTGGTCTACCTTTGGCATCCACTGCTAGACCTAAGCGGTCAGCCTTTTGGCCCGCAAGGAAAAGAAAGAGGTCAGGCTTCCGCTAAAGCCAGCTCTCATAGGAAACCACAGTCTAAGAAGTCCTGGCCAAACAGACATCCGGCTGTCAAGTCTAATGTTAAGCCTGCAGCTTGATTGGACGTGCCTCCCTCTGGGGGATCCCAGGATAGGAGGCTGACTTCTTCAATATTCAGACACCTGGCATCTTACAACAGATGCCTGGGTTCGGGAGGTAGTCTCCCAGGGGTACACCCTTACTTTCTGGAGTCCCCGCAAAGGTTTTACAGCATAACTTCAGCAGCAGATTCTGCGAAAGCCCTGGCCCTCCAGCAGGCTATAAACTCCCTGCTGGTGTCAGGGGTAATAATCCCAATTCCAGTGAATCAACTAGGAAAGGGATATTATTCCAACCTCTTCTTGATTCAAAAACCCAACGGATCCCACCGGCCTATTCTAGACCTAAAAGGTCTCAACACATTTATTGAGTTGCCCAAGCTTCGCATGGAAACTCTGCGTTCGATAGTGTTGGCCATGGAACCAGGGTATTTCATGGTATCCTTGGATATTCAAGATGCATATCTTTATGTACCAATTGCACCGTCCCACCATCAATTTCTGTGATTCGCAGTCATCAGTAGACCTAAAGTGGTTGACAGCGAAGACGGTTTTTCTTCTGGCTATTGCTTCGGCCGGCAGGGTCTCCTATTTGCAGCCCTATCTTTTCACTCTCCTTTTTTAATATTCCTAAAGTAGGATCCCAGTTTCATATGAATGAAGAGATTGTGGTTCTGGCTTTGCAAGCTTCTGGCCTTTTGGCTGGTGAAGCGTCACTGGATGTTGTGCAGGCTCTATGTAGACAGCACCAACTCCATTAGAAAGTCAGATTCTTTATTTGTGTTGTATGGCTGTCACAAGCGAGGCTGGCCAGAAAACAAACAGACTTTGGCCAGATGGTTGTGTATGACAATTTCTCAAGCTTATACACAAGCTGATCTTGTTGTTCATGATATAGTCACGGCGCATTCCCCGAGGTCTGTGGGACCATCATGGGTGGTGCGATGGGGTGCCTCTGCTGAACAGATTTGCAAGGCAGCCATGTGGTCTTCCGTCCACACCTTTGTCAAATTTTATGCGTTTGACACGTTTGCCTCTCAGGATGCTTCCTTTGGGTGTAGGATTTTCCTTTCTACTGAGACCCAGGAGCATCCCCACCCCTAGGAGGAACTGCTTTGGGACATCCCAAGGTAATTTCTGTGGACCCTATGGACCCTGAAGAAGAAAATAAGAGTTATGGTATAACATACCTTTGTTAACTCATTTTCTTCGAGATCCATAGGGTCCACAGAGCACCCACTCTAACGCACATGTTGTTGTTGGGAAATTCTTTTCTTTTGTATTTCTATGATTCCCTCTTCTTACAGAAAGTGTGTCTGAAATGCAAGGGTCCTTTCTTCGTTTTCAATTTTTTCTTTCCTGCTTGGGCTTGATAACAAACTGACTGCCTGTAGCTAGAGGTGGGGTAGGTATGGATGAGGACCCAGGGCATCCTGGGAGCTAAAGCTTGTTGGCTGTTTGGTGCCAGGATCACTCCAGGCACGAACTCCAGCTACATAACCAAAGTCATTTCTGTGGACCCTATGGACCTCGAAGAAAGAGAGTTAACAAAGGTATGTTATACCATAACTCTTATTTTCTTCGATGAATCCCTTTTTAAATTGTTTGGGGCATCAGGAAAAACGCTTGTCCGGAGAAGAAAAGGTGAGCACTACCATCAGTCCTGTGTCCTGCCAACAGTAAAGCATCCTGGAGACCATTCATGTGTGGGGTTGCTTCTCACCATTTTGCCTAAGGACACAGCCATGAATAAAGAATGGTACCAAAATATCTTCCAAGAGCAACTTCTCCCAACCATCCAAGAACAGTCTGGTGACAAACAATGCCTTTTCCAGCATGATGGAGCACCTTGCCATAAGGCAAAAGTGATAACTAAGTGGCTCGGGGAACAGAACATCAAAATTTTGGGTCCATGATCAGGAAACTCTCCAGACCTTAATCCCATTGAGAACTTGTGGTCAATCCTCAAGAAGCAGATGGACAAACAAAAACCCACAAATTCTGACATACTCCAAGCATTGATTAGGCAAGAATGGGTGGCCATCAGTCAGTATGTGGCCCAGAAGTTGATTGACAGCATGCCAGAGCGAATTGCAGAGGTCTCGAAAAAGGAGGGTCAACACTGCAAATATTGACTCTTTGCATAAACAATGTAAATGTCAATAAAAGCTTTGACACTTATGCAATGCTTGTAATTTTACTTCAGTATACCATAGTAACATCTGACAAAAAGGTCTAATAACACTGAAGCAGCAAACAAAGTAGGAAACGTCCAGGTGCCCTCCAATAGGGTCACACAACAGTCCGCCCAAATATAACTCTGGTCTGGCAGGACTCTAGTCAAAGATAACAGCTGGACACAGAGATATCAACGTTTTATCGCTCCATCATCAAGGTCAAGATTACATGACAAACAATAAACATTTATAGATACACTTGTGGTCATGTGTAAGTATCTATAACTGTTTATTGTTTGTCATGTAATCTTGACCTAGATGATGGAGCAACAGATAGCTCCGAAACGTTGCTATATCCCTGTGTCCAACTGTTATCTTTGACTAGAGTGCTGCCAGACTGGAGTATGTATATGTATATATACACACATACATACATATATATATATATATATATATATATATATATATACACATACAGTATATATATACTGTATATAATGTATATACTAGCTGATGAACCTTCAAGTTATTATGTTATGTGATGTTGTCCAAACCCATCCGGTGTAAGGCCCAGAACAGGCTCCCTGGGTCAAAGTACTGACCGGCGCACTCCGCTGTGAGGTCTGACTGGGACCCCAACCACTGAATTAGGGATCCCAGATCATCCAAATCCTTCTAGTGTAAGGACCAGAACAGCCTCTCCGGGTCAACATTTTGACCAGCGTACACCAGCGGGAGGTCTGACTGGGAATTCAACCACCTAGTATGTATTATGGGGGGTTGTGCATGGGATTCCGGCGGCTGTGATGCCACCAGTCAGAATATTGACAGTGGCATCCCGACAGCCAGACTCCTGATACAATAAGGTAAGTATCCTACTACTAACTAACCCTCCTCCCTGGTGCCTGAACCTAACCTCCCCCTAGTGTCTAAATCTAACCTCCCCCTCCCCACACCTTAAACCTAACCCTCCCCTCTTAGATCCCAACCCTTCCCCTAGTGCCTAACCCTAACCCTCTTTCCCCGATGCCTAAACCTAACCTCCCCCTTCCCACACCCTAAATCTAACCCTCCCCTCTTAGATCCTAACCCTCCCACTAGTGCCTAACACTAAACCTGACCCTCCGCCTAACCCAGCATTTCCCAAACTGTGCGCCGCGGCACCCTGGGGTGCCCCAAGACACTTGCAGGGGTGCCTCAGGTCAGTTGTCTAGCATCAAATCTAATTTTTTATGGTCAATGTAATGTAAATATGTGGATAAACAGAAGTGCAAACCTGTCCACCACCACATAACTGACCCTAAGGATGACAGGAAGCACAATTTACTTAGCTTTACAAAAATTTATTCTGAATTTCTCATTAACAAACTACTGGCTTAGGGGTGCCGTGAAAACAATGATGATACTCTAGGGTGCCGTAATTCAAAAAAGTTTGGGAACCACTGGCCTAACCCCTGATACTTACCTTCGGGAAGCAGGCGGTCGAGATTCGGGATCCCGACGCTGTATTCCAGCGTCGGGATCCCGGCTATTCCAGTATTTTTAACATCGGCATCCCACCTGCTGGGATGCTGACTTCATCCCCTTCTGTGATCCAATGTTACCACTCTATGAAGTTTTCATCCAAATCCATCCAGTGGACGGCTCAGAACAGGCTCCCTGAAATAACAGAATCTCCCTGACTCCCTGAAGAGTCCAGCATCTCCCTGATAACACCTTACCCCCTTTATGTAGTTGTTATATAAAGAAAAAAAAACAGAGCTATATACATTCAAGTGGGATAATTAGTATAATTTCCCTGCATTGGTTATAAGGCACAATGGCCCTCATTCAGAGCCGTACGCTCTGAGCAGAGCGCACGCTCTGAATGAGGGCCGCCCTCCATGAAAATGGAGCGTCCTCCTGGACGCTCGTATAGCTGTGGGTCACCACCCACAGGCTATACAAGCGTGCAGTTTGATGGCCGCGATGGTCTTGACCATCGCGACCATCGAAATGGCGAGCCGGAGCCTGCGGTTGAGGTTTTCAACCGCAAGCTCCGGAGTGATTTTGGTTCTATCAGAGCCAAAATCACTCCCACTGACATCACTAGTGATATCAGTGGGCCGGCTTCTGACGGGAGGCGTTCCCATGGGAACGCCCCCGTCAGGGAGGCACGCCCCCGGCATGCCCACCAAAGGGGGCGTGCTGTCAATCAACATCGACAGCACGCCCCCTTTGATCAGACACAACGAGCGAAGGACTTTCCTTCGCTCGTCGCGTCTGGCGCATGCGCACGACGGAGCTCCCTCCGTCGTGCGCATGCTAAGTGCAGAACATCGACCCACTTGCGAGCGGACAGCCGCTCGCGAGTGGGTCTGAATCAGGGCCAATGATCCCTATGGTTACATGCATTTTCTGATAAGTATTAGTGTGTTTTCATCAACAAGTAGATCTAACTGCTTTGGGGCTTGTTTACATATATTTACATAAGTTTAAGTACATTTTATGACACGCCTCTCAGATGTAGCAGTACACGCCCACTTTACCGCGCACTCATAGCTGTTGCTTTCACAATCTCCCTGAAATGCTTTTGCAAAAGTAGGAAACTATGTTTATGCTGCAATAACGCTGTAATTGTGCATTACTATAGTGCCATCAGCCCGTGCTCCACAGTCATTACAGTCACTATGTATCATATATCTATGAGGTGAGATCCTGCCCAGGTCACAGAAATATTGTTGTGAGGAATAAATAAAACCAACAGGGGAAAAACATAAAAATGATAAAATGATCGCACTCACCTGGTCACATTTCTGAGGGCTTGGAAAGCTTAGCTTAGGCTTTAGAGGCTCAGGTTTGGACAACTTCATTTCAGTCTGTCCTGATGGTCGTACTGGGTTATATATCTCTGCAGATGTAATATATACAGGGGCATTTTACATATAATGAATGAAAAATAAATACATTAAAAAAGTGGAAAAAGTAAATAAACACAGATTGTAAGGAAACCACACTATTGTTGGTACATATGGAGTGTGCTACTGTGCCTCCTCCATAATGCTCCACTACATGAAGCATCTGATCCTTTACCAAGATGGCCACCATTCTTTAGTCTGCGCATGCGTGACACCATTTTGAGTCACTGAGTTTGAGCACCACAGTAGTACACAGTCATTTACTACTTAGCTCTGTGGGGACCCTGCTAAATCCTGTACTCCTGCCTACATACATGACCGGATGGTCTGCTGTATGCTCTGCTCCATCACCGCTGCCTATATACATAACTGTGAGTATGGCTGTACTGAAACTGTGCACTACAATAATTACATGCTCCTGGCTAAGTCTATCCAGCTGGAGTATATACCAAACTGCTGGTGTCTGCTATTTAATAACCGTGTACAGAACACAATAGTATACAGGACCGTAGCTAGGGTAGTGCGGCCGATGCCATCGCACAGGGCACCACAGGTCAGGGGGCGCATTTTAGGCCTGTCAAATTTCTGTTTATTATCATTCTTGCTTGTAGCTTCCTCTTATTTCATCCCCAGCATCTCCTGGCCTCCCCTATCCCTTCCTTGGCCCTTTTTTGGCTGCATTCAGGGGCGCCGACAGGGGGGGGGGAGCGGGTACAAATTACCCGGGCCCGGGCTTCCTGAGGGGCCCAGCGGGGGCTCGGGTTTGGCGCCGCTCCCCCCCTCACAGCAGCCCAGCACATAGCGTGTGCTGAGCTGCAGTTGGAGACTGCTCGTGGCTGCTGAGTAGCAGCCACAGCAGTCTCCTATGCCTGTGTGAGGGAGCAATCACACTGATCATGCCCCCCTTGGCTTTGCGCCAGGCTGAGGGGGCTCAGAGCGCCCCATCCCTAGCGCGCAGCGACGCTTCGTGGCGCTGCAAATCTTTGTGTTTTTTTTTCTCGGCTAGGGGGCGTGGCCACACCTTCCCGATGAGACCACACCCCCTATTACCAGGGCCCGCTACAGCTCTTGGCAGGCCTGGCTGCATTATGTCCCTTTGAAAAATGAGGGGGGCACCAACGCTCTTTCTGGCACAGGGCATAAAAAAAGTCTAGTTACCTGTGAGCACACACACAAGACTCACTACCCAGACAGCACTGATCTATATAAATGGTGCCCGGAGACAGAAGAATAATAATGTATTTACCAGACAATTTCGGCAAAGGCATCAGGTGGATGTTATAATAGGCAGAACTCCGGCCTCCAGCGTCTGGGCTTCTTCCAGTACATTTACGGGGAACGTTAGGAATTGCAGGCAGCTGTAAGCAAAGAAACATACAGGACCCAGCGTAATAATAAGTGATAAGAACATACAATATAATAATAACAACACATACAGTATAACAGAGAGGATGAAATAAGGAGAAGAGCAATAGGACAACAGAAGATAATATGTAATATAATACAGGGATTAACACACTCATATCAGAAAATGTGCATATTAACCTATATAGCAAGTTTTGCCCAACGTACTCCGTCGGGAGGTCCGACTAGGACCCCAACCACTCCATTAGGCATCCCAGACCAATTGCCACCCCTCTGTGAAGTTTTCATCCAGTGGAAGGCCCAGAACTGGCTCCCTGGGTAAAAGTTCTGCCCAACGTACACCAACGGGAGGTCCGACCGGTACCCTAACCCCCCCTAAAACAAATTTAGTCATTTCAACTAAATGTATTGTCATTTTTACAGTTACTACTGTAAGTCATTTACACACATTGTACAGTATCATGTGCAATTTTTTACTATTTTATACTACAGAACTTAAATTCTGATAAGCGTTTGATTTTATATTTGCTATAGGTGACTCCATAGGTGTGTGTATATATATATATATATATATGATATACATATTTATATTTTACTTTCTAACAGGGGCCCCCTCCTCTTTCCCCGGCGGTCGGCAGTAGACTGACACCTGACCGCAGCAGCAGTATACTCTGGGTACTAGTCTGTGCCCAGAGTCTACTGCGCATGCAATTTCCTCACTGCGCATCCACAAAAACGCAATGAAAATGGCCGCGGCTGCCATTTTCCGGTATTTTGTGCAGTGCTGAGACACCTAACGCAGAACCTCGGATAGGTAAGTATTAGAGAATAAGAGTGCAGGGTGTGCACCCATTATAAATACGCCCCTGCTTTCTAACTAACAGATATCTCTTTAGTGATTTTTTAATGTTACCAGAATAATGACTCCTGGGGTAACAGATGGACATTTGTTTTTATTTGTTTTTGATGGAACATAAAAAGTAAAATATTGTAAAACCTTGGCTCTGTCTGGTCGGTGGGCAGGTGTTGATGTCACTTGTCATAGCAAGCTCAAGCCTTCATGTGCTTTAGGAGTTCCTACAGTAATGCAGCTATTTAAGCAGAGTGAATGGTTCTATTAATGTTCTGTATACTGATCAGTGACAAGTGCTTCTAATTTATCTCTTCTAATATCGTGTGCAAGTTATATACATATAGTCACATTTTCAGACTATGAAAATCATATAGAATAATGAAATAATAAGTACATATTTCCAGGGAGAAGTGGGGTTTTTTTTCTCCTCCCCACTGTATGGACATTATTAATCTGAAAACGTTGGACCATGGGTGTATAACTAGCGCCTGTGTGTATGCGCCCTTAGGGTCAGGGCCAGGGGAGCTGTATATTGTATTACGTGAACAGAAGAGAATAAGACCCTAACAAACACAGAGCATCCACCATATAAATCCTATGTACATACTGGCAGATCTGTGCGTTCCAGGTAACCTGTATAGGTACTTTATGCTGCAATAACGCTGTAATGGTGCATTACTATAGTGCCATCAGCCCGTGCTCCGCAGTCATTACAGTCACTATGTATCATCTATCTATGGGGTGAGATCCTGCCCAGGTCACAGAAATATTGTTGTGAGGAATCAATAAAACCAACAGGGGAAAGACATGAAATGATCAGGACTCACCTGGTCACAGGTCTGAGGGCCTGGAAATACATCAGCTGCCTGTCCTGCAAGATCCCAGGGAAATGCATATTTCCGCTTTGCAGTGCTCAACATTCGATGAGCATTCGGCTTAATTTGAGGGAACATCCCTCAAGCACAGTCGCACTCTCCTTACTCCACAACTCGACAACTAGCACTGACCTATGCTTTGGCAGTTGGTCAGCTGATTCCGTGACATCACAATGCAGTGACATCACCAGACATTCTATTCCCTGGCTGTGTGAGACACATTATACAGCCATCTACTTAGCACCATGTAACACATAGGGGCAGATTGGGAACGTAATATAGCCTTTGAAAATATTTTAAACGTGATATCATGTAGGCAAGAAGGGCTGCAATAGCTTATTATAAGAAATCCCCCTGATCTCCCATCATCAACAAGGTTATAGTCAAGGTACTATACAAAATGGAGGCCTTTGGTGTCCCAGACTCTACCTCAGTCTCTTGTCCTATCATTATTTGGCACAAATTAGTAATGTAAGGAATACTCTATGGTTAATCCACCAAATAACAGCTCTGACCCCTCACTCATTACTGAAATTGCATTGCAATACACTTACACAGGTATCATGGATTGTAATGTTTGGATGTATGGGACATAAACATCTCATATTTTAGCACAGTTATAACTTTGGCCCTGTTCCCCCCCCTGTATCCACTTTTTCCAGAGTTATTATACTTTTGCCCTCTTTTTGTTTTGTTGTCTTCTGTAGCCTCAAAACTTTGAGAGGTTTATCAATAAACAATATTGATAATACAGATTAATAAATACGATTTTATGGCTGAATACATATTGATCCAAATTAATATTAACACTGGGGGAAATTACTAAGTGGCCGAAATACATTATAAGACGTACAGTAATTACTAATTACCAATGACCATGTGATTACTAGTTTATGATCCATCTGAGAGCTGCACTTTCTGCCTAATATCTATGTAGACATTATTAATATATTAGGTAATATATTTTATATAAGAATCATGATTGATGTAAATTAGGGATGAGCGGGTTCGGTTCCCTGAGAACCGAACCCACCCGAACTTCGGGGATCCGGGGCGATCCGAGCCCAAGCTCGGATCTCCCTGTCTGCCCCGGATCCCTCTCCCGAGGCAAAACCTCGAGATCTGCTGTCGGATCTCGAGGTTTTGCCTCGAGCGGCCGTTTAAAAAAAAATGCCTTTGCCTTTAATGGGCAAAGTGCTGATTGGCTGACAGAGCCGTCTGTCACGGCTCTCAGCCAATCAGCATTATGGTGCTCATTTGCATGTAGCACGGACTCGTGAGATCCGTGCTACATGCATCTGTGTGATTGACAGTGACACAGAGCACAGATGGGTCAGTGAGACCCGTCTGTGCTGCTGTGTATTTCAATGACACAGATGCACGCACGGACCAGGAGATCCGTGCTACTTGCATCTGTGTCATTGACACAGAGCACTAACGGGTCCGTGAGACCCGTCTGTGCTGCTGTGGTAAATATAAAAAAAAAAACCTGTGTAAAAAGAGAAAAAAATGGCGTGCCCCCCCCCCAAAAAAAGAGCAACCAGCCCCGGGCATTAGTGACCCAGTGCTGGGTGTGCTTAAATACAGGGGACAAACGACATAGGGGTCCCCTGTACTTAAACACAACCAGCACCGGGCTAGTCAGAACCAGAGCTGGTTGCCAAAATACGGGGGACAAACGACGTAGGGGTCCCCCGTATTCTGCGCAACCAGCTCTGGGCTCTGATCCGGTCCTGGTTCTGGAAATACAGGGGAAAAAAATGAGTAGGGTTCCCCTGTATGTTCCAGAACCAGCACTGGACTTTTTCTAGCGGGGGGCTGATGCCACAGCCAGGGGAGCCCTTTCACCGGGCCCCCCAGCCGCAGCATCAGCCCTGACCGCTAGTCAGCCCAGGCCGGGGATCCCTGGAGAGCTGGGGACCCCCCCAATAAAGGGGTCACCCTCTCCAGGGCACCCCAGGCCCAGGCTGATAGCCCGGGGCTATCCCCGCCACCCCTGGTGGCGGTGGGTGGCGGGTTGATTGTGTGGTGTGGTGTAAATAAAGAATATCAAACATTGTCTTTACAAGTAGAACTGCAAGTCCCAGCAAGCCTGCCCCGCATGCTGGTACTTGGAGAACCACAAGTACCAGCATGCAGGGCATTAAGGGCCCACTAGTACCTGTAGTTCACCTGTAAAAAAATGTTTAAAAAAAACACAGGACACACACACCGTGACAGTATAAGTTTATTAAACATACATACACACACACACATGTACACATACTCACCTATGTAACCCTGTAGCATCGGTCCACTTGTCCGGTAAAGTATCCATAGGGGACCTGTGAAAAAAAACATACTCACCATCTCCTATGCGAGGTTCTGTCCTCTTCGTTCCAAAGTAGGCATCCCCGGACTTGGCAAAAAAAAAAAACGAAAACGCGATCCACGAACTTAGTACCGTTCTATAGAACGGTACTTCCCGAATGAGAGCTTAGCGGCGGGGTATCACCATGGAAACCCCGCTGCTAAGCGTTCATTGGCTGAGAGAGGCCATCTCCCGTCTCTCTCAGCCAATGAACGGCTCCCTCCATTGTAGTCAATGCTGGGAGCCGCAAGGTTATTAAAGTTTACCCTGCGGTTCCCACCATTGACTACAATGGAGGGAGCCGTTCATTGGCTGAGAGACGGGAGATGACCTCTCTCAGCCAATGAACGCTTAGCAGCGGGGTTTCCATGGTGATACCCCGCCGCTAAGCTCTCATTCGGGAAGTACCGTTCTATAGAACGGTACTAAGTTCGTGGATCGCGTTTTCGTTTTTTTTTTTTGCCAAGTCCGGGGATGCCTACTTTGGAACGAAGAGGACAGAACCTCGCATAGGAGATGGTGAGTATGTTTTTTTTCACAGGTCCCCTAGGGATACTTTACCGGACAAGTGGACCGATGCTACAGGTTACATAGGTGAGTATGTGTACATGTGTGTGTGTGTATGTATGTTTAATAAACTTATACTGTCACGGTGTGTGTGTCCTGTGTTTTTTTAAACATTTTTTTTACAGGTGAACTACAGGTACTAGTGGGCCCTTAATGCCCTGCATGCTGGTACTTGTGGTTCTCCAAGTACCAGCATGCGGGGCAGGCTAGCTGGGACTTGCAGTTCTACTTGTAAAGACAATGTTTGATATTCTTTATTTACACCACACCACACAATCAACCCGCCACCCACCGCCACCAGGGGTGGCGGGGATAGCCCCGGGCTATCAGCCTGGGCCTGGGGTGCCCTGGAGAGGGTGACCCCTTTATTGGGGGGGTCCCCAGCTCTCCAGGGATCCCCGGCCTGGGCTGACTAGCGGTCAGGGTTGATGCTGCGGCTGGGGGGCCCGGTGAAAGGGCTCCCCTGGCTGTGGCATCAGCCCCCCGCTAGAAAAAGTCCAGTGCTGGTTCTGGAACATACAGGGGAACCCTACTCATTTTTTGTCCCCTATATTTCCAGAACCAGGACCGGATCAGAGCCCAGAGCTGGTTGCGCAGAATACAGGGGACCCCTACGTCGTTTGTCCCCCGTATTTTGGCAACCAGCGCTGGTTCTGACTAGCCCGGTGCTGGTTGTGCTTAAGTACAGGGGACCCCTACGTCGTTTGTCCCCTGTATTTAAGCACACCCAGCACTGGGTTACTAATGCCCGGGGCTGGTTGCTCTTTTTTGGGGGGGTGCACGCCATTTTTTTCTTTTTTTACACAGGTTTTTTTTTTTTTTTTTTACCACAGCAGCACAGACGGGTCTCACGGACCTGTCATTGCTCTGTGCCAATCACACAGATGCATGTAGCACGGATCTCCCGGGTTCGTGCTACATGCAAATGGGCACCATAACGCTGATTGGCTTCCTGTCTGCCACTGCAGTGCCACTCCTAGATGGGCCACGTGTTTGTGCCGCCCCCTTGTGTCGCTTAGCATAGTCATCCAGCTTCCTCGGTACAACCTTTTGGCCTAAAAACAATATTGTGAGGTGTGAGGTGTTCAGAATAGAGTGGAAATGAGTGGAAATTAATGTTATTGGGGTTATTAATAGCGTAGGAACAAAAAAAGGCCCATTTATGTGATTTTAGCGGTTTTTTTTTATTTTTTAAGAAAAAATCCAGATCCAAAACACAAAACCCAGAACCCAAAACACGGAAGGGTGGTTTTGGCAAAACCAATCCAGATCCAAAACACGAAGAAAGATCCAGATCCAAAACCAAAACACAAAACACGAAAAGTGTCCGGTGCACACCCCTAATGTAAATACATTGCTGACGTATGATATTTTGAATCAGATCAAGAGAAGGATACAATCTCTGATTTATATAGTTATTAGTTCTTAACAGGACCTTAATTGCATTTGAAACCTCATTAATTATCATCATTTGGGTATAAGGATACAAAGTCTTATGACAAAACAGTGTTTTAGAAGCAAAGTTACACATACGTTTGTCACACAAAGGGGCAGAGTAAATTACGCGCAGTCGCTGTTGCATCGGACTCCGGCAGCTGCGCGCGGTAACTCATAGTAACTGATTTCTGTTTGCAGCCTATGGAGGTGCGAGCAGAAATTCGCTACCGTAAACATCTGGAAGATTCCAATTAATGTCCTTATAGTAAGACAGTCCACGTGTTATTGGCGTTTTTCTTAGAGTGCAGCTTCCCATTGAGATTTCTATCACCACCAAAATCTCCATTGATAGATAATTCTAGGAAAGAAATATAGGAGCGCACACTGTAGTAAAGTTGTACATTTTATGTAATAAAAAAAAATAAAAAAAATCATAAAAAACGTACATTGAGGAAAACATTAATGAACTCACGAAAAAGCCTGATAGCCTTGTGGATTGCCCGTCACTCCATATACTGCCGTTTAACCGCTTATTCAGCTCTAAGCCAGACTTTGGCTCCGATACTCAACGGGGATTCTTTTCAGCAGCCGCCGTCAGCGCAATAGATGTGTCGCTACGGAGTCCTCACATACAGTGCTATAGATTATATATATATATATATATATATATATAGCTGTGTTCCCAGGACGAAACTCCTATCTTTTAAACCACCAAATAACAAACCCACTGGGACTGAGTGGTGTATACAGTGTAATATATATATATATATATATATATATATCTATATATATATATATATATATCTATATATATATATATATATATCTATATATATATATATATATATATATATATATATACACACACACCTATATATACAGTCAGGTGCACAAATATTGGGACATTGACGGAATTTTCATATTTTGGCCTCTATTCACCACCACAATGGCTTTGAAATGAAACAAACAAGATGTGCTTTAACTGCAGACTTTCAGATTTAATTTGAGGGTAATTACATCCAAATCAGGTGAACGGTGTAGGAATTACAACGGTTTCTCTATGTGCCTCCCACTTTTTAAGGGGCCAAAAGTAATGGGACAAACTAAACAATCCTAAATCTAACTTTCACTTTTTAATACTTTGTTGCAAATCCTTTGCAGGCAATTACAGCCTGAAGTCTGGAACGCATAGACATCACCAGACGCTGGGTTTCATCCCTGGTGATGCTCTGCCAGGCCTCTACTGCAAATGTCTTCAGTTCCTGCTTGTTCTTGGGGCATTTTCCATTCAGTTTTGTTTTCATCAAGTGAAATGCATGCTCAATCGGATTCAGGTCAGGGGATTGACTTGGCCATTGCATAACATTCCACTTTTTAGCCTTAAAAAACTCTTTGGTTGCTTTTGCAGTATGCTTCGGGTCATTGTCCATCTGCACTGTGAAGCGCCGTCCAATGAGTTCTGAAGCATTTGACTGAATATGAGCATATAATATTGCCCGAAATAATTCAGAATTCATTCTGCTGCTTTTGTCAGCAGTCACTTCATCAATAAATACAAGGGAACCAGTTCCATTGGCAGCCATACATGCCCACGTCATGACACTACTACCACCATGCTTCCCTGATGAGGTGGTATGTTTTGGATCATGAGCAGTTCCTTTCCTTCTCCATACTCTTCTCTTGCCATCACTCTGGTACAAGTTGATCTTTGTCTCATCTGTCGATAGGATGTTGTTCCAGAACTGTAATGGCTTTTTTAGATGTTGTTTGGCAAACTCTAATCTGGTCTTCCTGTTTTTGTGGCTCACCAATGGTTTACATCTTGTGGTGAACCCTCTATATATTCACTCTTCTGAAGTCTTCTCTTGATTGTTGACTTTGACACATATACACCTACCTCCTGGAGAGTGTTCTTGATTTGGCCAACTGTTGTGAAGGGGTTTTCTTCACCAGGGAAATAATTCTTCTGTCATCCACAACAGTTGTTTTCCATGGTCTTCCGGGTCTTTTGGTGTTGCTGAGCTCTCCGATGCGTTCTTTCTTTTTAAGAATGTTCCAAACAGTTGATTTGGCCACACCTAATGTTTTTGCTATCTCTCTGATGGGTTTGTTTTGATTTTTCAGCATAATGATGGCTTGCTTCACTGATAGTGACAGCTCTTTGGATCTAATATTGAGAGTCGACAGCAACTGATTCCAAATGCAAATGTCACACCTAGAATCAACTCCAGACCTTTTACCTGCTTAATTGATAATGAAATAACGAGGGAATAGCCCACACCTGTTCATGAAATAGCTTTTGAGTTGATAGTCCCATTACTTTTGGCCCCTTAAAAAGTGGGAGGCACATATAGAAAACGTTGTAATTCCTACACTGTTCTCCTGATTTGGATGTAATTACCCTCAAATGAAATCTGAAAGTCTGCAGTTAAAGCACATCTTGTTTGTTTAATTTCAAAGCCATTTTGGTGGTGAATAGAGGCCAAAATATGAAAATTCTGTCAATGTCCCAATATTTATGCACCTGACTGTGTATGTATATATATATATATATATATATATATATGTACACACACATATACACACACACACACACCATTTCTCTATTTTCATTTACTAGTATACCTTTCTGGTCATCATTTGAAATAAGACGCCAAAGACAACAGACATCCAAAAATATTCTTTATTATTATAGATCATTAAAAATATATAGGTAAAACATACATTGAGTGTCATTTTCACATATAATGAACTGTGCCCTGTGAAGTTCGACATAGATGGAAAAAAAACAAAAACACAATATAAAAAAATAAATATAAAATACACAGCCCAAGTCACAACATGTAAAAATAATATTTCTGTTAGGTGCACTCCAAACATTTCATAAGTACAGATGTGAAAATGTCTCAGATAGTAACAATATACAATATAAGACGAGTAAATTGAGCTGTCACAGATTGCAAATAGTATCCAATACTCATAAAGGAGATACATATAGCCATAGACAATGCTACAAAGAGCAATAAGGCTTTCTGTACATATGTTCATTCACATTCGGTTACTCTGCATCTCTTAATAAATGATTATGGGTGGGGTACATGCCGCCACTCACCAAAAGCATAACAGCGTTTAGTAATACCGTATAATTAAAGCAGATAACACAGGACATCTCTCGGTAAGGAATAGTCCTTTGCGATAGAAGGATGTCTGTGTTTAGGACCCGGGAGTCACGCGCCATAGTGGATGCTGGGAGGGTTACTTTTGGATCCCCCTCAGGGTGAAATGCAAACAGAAGCCCATAGGCTTCTATCAGGTAACGCCATAAAAAGATGGCGTTGCCCCAGCATCCAAGCTCCGGGAATCTATAACATTCCAGGGCTTGGTGCATATATGGAAAGCGGCCAAACCTCCAAAAATGTCATTCTTCCGTGGTATGACTGCAAAATATGCTTTCATATATCCCGCCCCCTAGGTAATAAACTCTGTAAGGAGATGGAATTATGTATATATGTGCTATACATTGTATGGTCTGTTCTCCTTTGTATGTTCTGATGTAACATGACACCAAATAGCAAGTTAGGAATATAAGTAATTCCGCTATGAGCCAATATGGACTGCATGCCATTTAGTGGGAGACAATGCCTGAGCCCTGAGACTTTAACGTACATCACAACCGATGTGATTTCTGCCGCACAATCTCTATTTCTAGGGACGTTTGTTTCCGATTTCTGGGGGTCTATTGTACACAGCGAAGGCTGCTCCTTCCTAGTAATGGGAATTAGAACTTGCTAAAGTGCCAGTGAAAACGTATTGAAGCTCCCCAAATTCTATAGCAGGGAGTGGGGTCAGACATCTGGGGTATTTTCCTGGTTTTGACGGTGACAGGGAAGCTCACAGTGCGGTTTCTTTCCAGCTAAATTAAAATCATAAAATGCTAAAAGGGTAACAAATGTAACCTAGTTATTGTAAAGCAGATATTCATTCTTATTGAATATAATATTAAAAAGCAGCTTGTGTCATGCACCATAAAATGAGAGATTTCTACAGTTTGTTGCAGAGTTTCCCATATAGCATGGAAATAAGGACAAGCCGTATAGATGTTACAGTAATCGGGTATCTTCTGTCACAATGAGCCCAATCCACTGTGTACCATGAAAACTTGCCAGTAACTACTTCTAACTGCGGGGTGTTGCCTGGCAAAACATCCAACGGATCACGTCATAAGGGTGACAGCCAAAAATACAGCAAGAAGCGCCCATGGCCTATTTGGGAACTTCCAAAACTACAGTAACATAAGTCATCATGTAATTCAACTTTTTTACGCTGTCGCTTTGGGAATAGGAAGCAAAAGATAATTACGGACATTTATACTGTTGTTTTAAACAGAATGAACAAAAGCTATTATGTTGCAAAATAATTACTTGAAAGGCACAAATCCACATGAACGGTGATAAACTTCCCTATACAAAGGGCACAATCAATAGTTTTTGTTTGCTTTTGTACAGCGTGTTAGCTTGGTTTACGTTCACCATTAGTAAAAGTTACTTTTACTTGGTAGGCAGAAAAATAAAATACCATGCAAATAAGAATAAAAAAAATAGTCCCAAATATGTACCTATATAAGCCTTGTGGCTACTGTCTGGTTTAGGAGAAGGAGTCTAGAAATCTCTACATGACACAAAACAGTCACAGCAACACGTTGTAAAAGGAGACGTTACAGGGTCATCACCCTTTAATACTCTTCTGGTTATTTTAACAAATAAGAGGACGAATGTGAAAAATATTAGTGTCTCTTTAATAGTGTCACTTGCTGATCTATCTTTATCCATAAAACATGTGGCACACAGATTGCCAGAGACTGATTTCCACGTACGTGGGTTGATCACATCATCTGCGCCACCGATTGTCAGTCCAACTGTATATAGCAGGAGCTAGCTATTCACTGCGATGTCTTCTCTGTGTGACGCACTGTACACAAATAAGAAAGTCATTAATAAGGGGGATGAATGGGCAAAACAGCAAAAAAAAAATGTACAAGAAAAAAAGGTTATTCATAACAATTACTCTGCAAATGATTAATATCATAACAGTCAGAAAGACTAAATCAAACTTGATTAGGGAGTAAGAACAAATGCGTAAACACAGAAAACTCCCCGTGGATCTAGAATTCAGCCCTGGTGTCATTACGTTAGTAGCAGCCCTTTAACTGGCAGCACAGGTGATCAGTGCTCATGTGACTAGCCCTCAGCGCTTACAGTGTCTGCTTTATGCAGGTAGATGGGTTCTCTAAGCACTGGGTATTGCAGTACAGGGTTACACAAAGCTGTGCCGCCATATATGAGAGATTATTTATTTTCTCAACAATTATCGTGAACCATTTCAATTGAGAAGGAGGAGTATATTTCATCAAATATGCTAAATCGATAATCAAAGTCACAGGCTGTGCGCCTATTGTTTATCAAAGTCTGTCTTTCTTTTTTTCAACGTAATATAAATCCAAGAGGAAAAAAGAAGATAGTACATTGTCCGCAAGTATACAATGAGCGAACAGGAGAAATAACATCTCTTTCTCTAAGGACTCTATTTACTAAGCAGTGTTAGGAGACAGAGTGAAAAGTGATAAGGTGCCAGCCAATCAGCTCCCAACTGTCATTTTTCAAACACAGCCTGTGAGATGACAGTTAGGAGCTGATTGGCAGGCACCTTATCACTTTTCACTCTGTCTCCTAACACTGCTTAGTAACTAGACCCCTAAGTCTTTTGTATTGTGCACATTCCTGAAAGTGGCTGAAGGGAAATTCCTCTCTTTGGAGGAATGGGATTGAAATAATGGCGGATGTTTAGTCACCGGTTCAAATACCGACAGCGGATGCCCGACAGGATGAAGATCACGACTGGGGCAGGTAAGTACCATAACCCACCCCTGCCCCCGCTCTCCCCCTTAACCCTCCCTTAGTGGTGCCTAACCCTAACCTCCCCCCTAGTGCCTAACACTAACCTCCCCCCAAGGGTGCCTAACCCTAACCTCCCCCCAGGGGTGCCTAACCCTAACCTCCCCCCGGGGGTGCCTAACCCTAACCCCATCTTACCGCTCCCTAACTCTCCCGGGGGGGTGCCTAACCCTAACCTACCCCCTAGTGCCTAACCCTAACCTCCACCCTAGTGCCTAACCCTAACCTCCCCCCGGGGGTGCCTAACCCTAACCCTCTCTTACCGCTCCCTAACCCTCCCGGGGGGTGCCTAACCCTAATCTCTCCCTGGGGGTGCCAAACGCCCCCTTCCCCCTCCAAAAAACCTAACCCCGCTAGACTCCCTAATCCCCCCAGCCCGCAGCTAACGCTATGGGTGCCCCGAACTTACCTTCGTTCGGTGCTGGCGTCCTTGGCGTTCTGGCATAGGGATTAAGATAGGCGTCGGTATTTCGATGCCTATCTTAAATACCTTGCCAGGATTCCGATGTCGTGATTGAGACTGGCAGGCTTGCGGCCGCCGGTCTCAGAACTTGCCTATATACAGAGCACATACTTAAAAGGGATATAGTTATGAGTACAAATCTCTGCAGCTCTAAAGGTTTCTGTAATAGCTGCTATATAGAAGGACTAAGCAAGTCCTCCTACTAGCTCTTAATGATAATGCTTCCACCCACCTTTCAAGTGTAACGTGAGCGTTCTGCGAGACGGAGGAAGCTCTCAGGCAGCCGACACTGCCATGGTAAGATCTTCTCCCTCGGGCTGAGGGGGCATCTTGGATCTCCCCGACACCCTGTAAGATATAAAGATAAGGAATGGTTAGTGTACAGTACGACAGTAGGACAGTACGAGCAAATCATCTGTAAATTACTGATTAAACACAAGGTTATGAAGAGAGGATGGAAGTACAGATGTATGTGGGAGGGTGGGCACAGTTCTGTGATTGAAAGATATCACCCTACGACTAGTGTAATTAGTTTGCCAGATATGGGGAGGCTGTGTCGGCAAATATTGAAACTGGGACATTTAAGGGTTGATTCAAGTAAGTTTAAGGTACCGGTGTAGAAACGTTTCTAAGATAATGCAGTAAGAAATATTGATTATTTTTGCCCAAATGATTTGTTATTTGCTATAAATCCCAGAAATGTGCACAGCTGTACAATATGAGTGAGGTTCTAGCAGGAGCTAGCAGCTAATTCATACTGCCCCCTAGAGGTCAGTGCAGTCTGTGCAGCAGGAGCGTTTAGCATACAGGCGTATCACATTTTGTGAGAATTACAAATTTGCCAAGAAAACCGTTGATGAACTACAGCTACAATGGTGGTCATGTATATCATCAACTTCAAAGCTGAAGGAAGCCATTTAGTGTACTCTTATTTATTCTAAATGGATGAGTGTATTGTATTCTGAGCCTTAAGCACACTACACAATGTGTACCCAGAACGACATCGCGGGCGATGGTACCCTGCATGCGGCAGTACATACACACTTGCCGATGCCGGGTCAGACGGTGGGAAGCTAAGTGTCATGGTGCATTCTGATTCTGCAGCATGGCATAGTTAGCGACATACCCCGGCGGCCCTGCAGTAGGGTCGACAGGCGATGACGCTAGCGCGCATATCATTATTATACACTAGACGATGTATCAGATAGGTTGCTCTGATCCGCTGGATTGAACATCATATCGTCTAGTGTGTCCCCAGCTTTAGACTATCTGATAATACATTTACACCATTATTCATTTCTAGAATTTCACTACACTGTAATATTAAAAAACAAGCGAGAAAGGGAGCAGGTGCTGTGTGACAGCGAGGCAGAAAACGTAGGGCTCCATTTACAAATAAATATGTCCTGCTATGTTATTTAGCGTTACCGCTCAGCTTTTGGTTTGTTGTTTTTTACTGGAATTTATTAATGGTTTGATCACCGGCGAGCGGTAACGTAAAAATCCTGTCAGGCTGGTTTTTTCTCTCCAAACAGCGCTGATGAATGGAAGTTCTATATATTTCTTTACTGTAATGGGCGCACGTGCCCGCCGGCTGCAGTGTGAGGGTGGAAGGGGATGCTGGCTGCTGTGGGAAGGAGGGAGGGAGGAAAAGGGGGGGGCAAGCCGGCTGCTGAGACCTGGATGCTGGCCAACAGAACCACAGCACTCGTGAGCGCAGTTTAGCAGAAGCATGAGGCTGGAGAGTTTCAATTAAGACAACGAGCGGTAAGTGAGAAATACCGCTCGTTGTTCAATAGTATCACGCTGCTATTTCTTAGAGAGACATGAAATTAAATAGCGCTGCCTAAAAACCGCAATATCTGTCATGATAAATACCTCTGGCTATAATTAACATACACAACGAGTTTGTAATGATTCAAACTCGTTAGTAAATGGAGCTCTTAGACGGCCAAGTAGCAAGGCAGGGGCCTGAGGCGGTCCAAGTAGCAAGGCAGGGGCCTGAGGCGGTCCAAGTAGCAAGGCAGGGGCCTGAGGCGGTCCAAATAGCAAGGCAGGGGCCTGAGGCGGGCCAAGTAGCAAGGCAGGGGCCTGAGGCGGGCCAAGTAGCAAGGCAGGGGCCTGAGGCGGGCCAAGTAGCAAGGCAGGGGCCTGAGGCGGGCCAAGTAGCAAGGCAGGGGCCTGAGGCGGGCCAAGTAGCAAGGCAGGGGCCTGAGGCGGGCCAAGTAGCAAGGCAGGGGCCTGAGGCGGGCCAAGTAGCAAGGCAGGGGCCTGAGGCAGGCCCGGTAGCAAGGCAGGGGCCTGAGGCGGGCCAAGTAGCAAGGCAGGGGCCTGAGACGGGCCAGGTAGCAAGGCAGGGGCCTGAGGCGGGCCAAGTAGCAAGGCAGGGGCCTGAGACGGGCCAGGTAGCAAGGCAGGGGCCTGAGGCGGGCCAAGTAGCAAGGCAGGGGCCTGAGGCTGGTCAAGTAGCAAGGCAGGGGCCTGAGACGGGCCAGGTAGCAAGGCAGGGGCCTGAGGCGGGCCAAGTAGCAAGGCAGGGGCCTGAGGCTGGTCAAGTAGCAAGGCAGGGGCCTGAGGTAGACCAGACTTTGCCATTGCAGTCCAGGTTTTAAGGACATCCATGCTTGAGTCCAGATCGTTAAATCAAATTGACTGGTGAACTAATTACGACACCTGTGCTCAAGCATGGTTATCCTTAAAACCTGGATTATAATGGCTGAGTTTGAGATTCACAGATGCATCTTAAAATTTAGAGCAAGAAAAACAGTTTTAATCTCCATTACCATGTGCAATGATAATGGTAGCGCTGTTGTAACTGGTCTTTGAATTTTGAAAGGTATCCTTGCCAAAAGGAAGGGGCCTGAGGCAGGCCAAGTAGCAAGGCAGGGGCCTGAGGCGGGCCAGGTAGCAAGGCAGGGGCCTGAGGCGGGCCAGGTAGCAAGGCAGGGGCCTGAGGCGTAGCAAGGCAGGGGCCTGAGGCGTAGCAAGGCAGGGGCCTGAGGCGTAGCAAGGCAGGGGCCTGAGGCGTAGCAAGGCAGGGGCCTGAGGCGTAGCAAGGCAGGGGCCTGAGGCGTAGCAAGGCAGGGGCCTGAGGCGTAGCAAGGCAGGGGCCTGAGGCGTAGCAAGGCAGGGGCCTGAGGCGTAGCAAGGCAGGGGCCTGAGGCGTAGCAAGGCAGGGGCCTGAGGCGTAGCAAGGCAGGGGCCTGAGGCGTAGCAAGGCAGGGGCCTGAGGCGTAGCAAGGCAGGGGCCTGAGGCGTAGCAAGGCAGGGGCCTGAGGCGTAGCAAGGCAGGGGCCTGAGGCGTAGCAAGGCAGGGGCCTGAGGCGTAGCAAGGCAAGGGCGTGAGGCGTAGCAAGGCAAGGGCCTGAGGCGTAGCAAGGCAAGGGCCTGAGGCGTAGCAAGGCAAGGGCCTGAGGCGTAGCAAGGCAAGGGCCTGAGGCAGACCAGACTCTGCCATTGCAGTCCAGGTTTTAAGGACATCCATGCTTGAGTCCATATCGTTAAATCAAATTGACTGGTGTACTAATTAAGACACCTGTGCTCAAGCATGGCTATTTTTAAAACCTGGATTGTAATGGCTGAGTTTGAGATTCACAGATGCATCTTAAAATTTAGAGCAAGAAAAACAGTTTTCATCTCCATTACCATGTGCAATGATAATGGTATCGCTGTTGCAACTGGTCTCTGAATTATGAAATTTAATCAGTAAAGCAGATTAAACCAGTTAATAAACTTTGAATATTAAGCAGGATCTATACAGCATGTCCTTAATGACAGGGAATGTTTTCACTGGTGAGCTGTAGGGATATGTAGCTTAGAGAGATAGATGGGTAGGATGAAATCCAAAAGGACTTTTGAAGAAGAGTGAAATAAAGTAGAGTGGTGGTTCTGGCTACAATAGGAGTTGTGTTGTATACATACAAATAATATAACAGATTTAGGTCATGTGCACACAGGCATCAATCACTTTCATCTCTTCTCTGTTCAATTGCGGACCTCCAAATAAAAAGTTACACACATATATGGTTAGCATTACTGCCTTACAGCACTGAGGTCTTGGATTCAAATCCCACTAGGGCCCTAACTGTGTGGAGTTTGTATATTTTCCCTGTGCTTACATTCGTTTCCTCCCACAATCCAAAAATATACTGGTAGGTTAGTTGGCTTCTGACAAAAACAACAACACTAGTGTGTGTGTATATGTACATGTAGTAGGGAATATAAAGTGTAAGCTCCACTGGGGCAGGGACTGATGTGAATGGCTAAAAATTCTCTGTACAGCGCTGCTGAATATGCGTGTGCCATATAAATAACGTAGAAGACCACTTTGTCTTGCCTTGATTTGTATATGTCTAATAATTTCCTTTATATAAGGCAAATCCTTACTTGGGACATATTTTTCCAGCATTTTGTCAAAGTCCGGATGGGACATCAGATAGTGAAGCATCTTTCGGCCATAGAACCTGCAATAAAAAACACATTCGTGGAAAGAGGTGTTACGTTACGCTAAATAAAAAAGACCGGATAATTAAAAGAACACAATAAAAACTGTGGGCAGTCCCACCCCAGCACTGCCTGTGTTCAATGTTTTCTACACATTAGCACATCGGAAAGAGCATGCCAGAATGAAGGGTGTGAGATATTTTGTTGACATGCATGACATGTTGACTTTGACCATGTCGACATGATTCGAATGTTGCCAAAACATCCCTGGTGGTCTAGTGGTAGTACAGGGGGGTCCTGCTGCTCCAGCGGCGTCTTCCAGGTCCGGTGGCTATGTCCCGATGACTTTCGGCGGATCCTGCTACTGGCGGAGAGTATGGCTAACCCTAACCCCTAATCCATATCACCTAATGCTTAACAAACCCATAGCCTAACTCTAACCCTTCACTTAGTGCCTTACCCTAGCCACTAGATGAGCAACCTACATGTTTTCGGAGACAGATCAAGGCAATTATACGGCTTGTCATATTTTGTCTTTTAAATTACTGCAGCTTTAAATCTAGCAGCCAATATCTGATGGCTGCCTGCAACTTGCAGGACATTGCATTTACCCCATAGCCGAAATGTATTGTGATGTTCGGGTTTGGTCCACACATAATAGAGCAATTCCTATAAATGTGGGTAAGAAGGAAAGTAGTGCTAGTCTCTACAGATTCCTCGCTATCCTGGATGTCTAGTACCCGGGGAACTGCCCTCACAGATACATCCATCCGATGTCATGCAGAGTCCTCTTCAATCTGCCAGGAATCCTCACAGTCATATACCTCTACTACCTCACCCACTTGGGAGGAGCACTTAGAATGTGACTGTCCGCAGGACTGGATTGAGACACAACTAAGGCGTTTGCCTAACTTAGCCAGTGAGGAGATCCCAGCATGCCTTGCCACAGTTTCAGCTTGGCCACCTCTATCAGATGAGAAGCGACCTCTTTAGGTGTGCGCGACAATGGACTGCCCAACCCGCAAGTTGCCTAGGTCTGCGCCCATCACCCACAGGGTCTAGCACATCAGCAGCCACTGCCCCAGAGGATGGCGGCCCCCTCTCCCCATCCTCAAATTGTGCCTATGCTCTGCAGCCTCGCAGACCATGAGTTCCACCAGAAGCCAATGGTTGCTTTCTTCCAATAACAAGCACCGGGAATGAGGAGGCACTTGGCTGCTTACGGTACTTACAGTCTGAGGCAGATGCACTTGGCTGTTGGCATGGTAGCAGCGCAAGACAGCCTGATCCCTACCAGAGATGCCAGAAATGGTCCCAGGAGACATCCCACGTTGGCAGTGGGTTACAGAAGCTTGTACTGAGACAGTAGTGAGATTGTCTGCTATATGTAACTGGTGCAGCAGTCAATGCAAATAGGTGGGAAATAAAAATAAAAACACAACATCTCATGCAGCCTAACCTAAAAACTTCCCTGAATCCCCTGAAGGATGGGAGTTCTGAGAGGTAGAAGCATAACAGACTTTCTATACCCTATGGACTGGTGTCCCCCATGAGGAAGAGAGAAATACCAGGATAGAGAGAGAGAGAATGAGAGCAGAAGACAATTAGCGGAATACTAACCTGGTTTCCTGAGAACTATCCTGTGCAAATTTTGTTATAGCAGGAAGAGTTCTATCTGTGATGTCCTTTATCCCAGACAAAATCCGCCCTGGTCCCATCCTCTCCACCAAATCACACATGTGCTGTGCCGTACATTTTTTGACCGCGGTGTTCAAGTGGCTACAGGTAAAACATGAACCCAAATAAGCACCAACCAGACAAAGGTCCTCATTCAGAGCCGTTCGCTATTTGCGTTCGGTCAAAAACAAGGGGTGGCTATGCAAATGATCCGTTCGCACATTGCAGTCTGTTCACACCTCTAAGTCTGAACGAGCGAGCAAAACCTACGCTCGTTTATTTGATAAAAACGCCCCCTGGCCGCTCGCACCATACGTCATGTCCGCTATTTATTAGATTAATCGAGTACATCGAACAGGATATAAACTGCTCGCTATTCTTGTGGTTGGTTTTTTCAACCGCTATTTTGCGAGCAGTTCTGAGTTAAAAAAAAACAAGTGACGTGGTCATTGACACTGCTGTATTAATTATGCACACCCATAAAACGCCCGTTTTGACCTTTAAGCACGCCTGCAAATGGATCTCCACTCCCCATTTTCAAGCACCTTCCCCTGTTACCACCCACATACGCCTCATTCTGTCACTCAAAATAGCAGGCACTCGCTATATAGCGTACAAATGATTTTCGGCCGCACTGACTGGTTCGCGCATGCGTACTAAAAACCGTACGCATGCGCAGATGTGCGAACATCGCTCGGAACGAGCGTACTGCCGCTAGCGAGTGGCTCTGAATGAGGGCCAAAGTACCAACAACTAAACATAAAAAAAATTATAAAAGTGTAGAAAAAAAAAAAGAAATAAAAAAAAAAAAAAAAAAAAAAGGGGGTAATTTTACAGAATAAACGTTAAAGGTTACCCAGTGTAACGTTACCTGTGCCCTCCATTTGTGAGGGAGGTGAGAGCTCGCACTGTTGTGACATTCTGTACCATTGCATCAAGCGCCATGTCCACATCCTCACGCATGAAGAGATTTGATTCCCCCGCCTTGGATAGAAGGACACGTACACAATTGTCCAGTTCGTTGTCCATGTTCTTCTTCAGATGTGTGAACATGTCCCCTAAACAGCCAATTGCTGCTCGGGAAACACTGGAGCGCAAGTTCTTCACCTAAATAAAAGAATAAAATATAAATAACTTAAAAAGGTTTTTACTACAAACGGAACAGAACAAAGAAATTCATGCCAGGTTTCTTTCATATGGGGGATGGGGGAGCAGAGGACAGATGGATTTTGATTAAAAGCAGAAAGCCCCTTCCCCCAGTAACTGCCTAGCAGTGGCAGTAGCTCCCTAATCACTTGCTGGACAGGTAGTCCCAGGGGAGATGATTTATCCCCCTGGGACCGTCATGGTAGAGAGTGCTTCAAATTGGAAGCCACTCCCCTGGTATCAGGCCACTCCTACACAGCTTCTAGGGGCTGCAGCTCAAGCAGTCCCTCGAAGCCGGCCTGCTTGTTGAATTGTGCATGTGTGGGATCACATTTACAGACCCCTCTCCCGGCCAGACAAGGTAGGATTTGCCACTGGGCAGTAGAGTTTTGACTGTTAATTTACTGCCGAACAGCTTCCATACGTTTAAGACTCTATCTTAGCGATTTAATTCCAATAGGTGGCAGCAGCTCACATGTGAAGACCCATAGATACAGATAAACAAAGAAAGGATCTTCTAGAAGAGTCTAGAGGCTTTATGACTGACTACGTCTCCAGAAAAAGTGATTAAGAAAATGTTTGTGTGAACGTGCAGGATCTGCGTTACATGAAAAATAAAAAAATACTAAAAAAGATGCATCTAGGAGCAGGGTTGGATTAACAATGGGGAATGTGGAGCTGCAGCTCCAGGCCCTACCATTAAAAAAGGGCCAGAGGATCCAGTCAGTGCTGCGCAGACCAGAGAAAAAAAACTTTCTCTGTCACTTCTCACAGCATTCCAATGCCCTGCCCATGTTCAAGGGAGATAGAGCTGATGGTGCATGCACAGATTTAGCAGGACAATATAAACTATAACAATATCGTTTATCATTAGAATGTCCATATCACGATTTATATGTGTAAATATATCTCTTGGAAGATGTATATTAAATAGCCATATTACAATCCCAATACTTATAGTATCTTGTATCTATTAAGAACCATGAGATGGACAAAAATAACAGTGAGAGGGAGTGAGGGTAACCAGTGAGTGTGGTGTGATGGTGATGAGGACACAAATAACACTAAGAGGGAGTGAGGGTAACCAGTGAGTGTGGTGTGATGATGGTGAGGACACAAATAACAGTGAGAGGGAGTGAGGGTAACCAGTGAGTGTGGTGTGATGATGGTGAGGACACAAATAACAGTGAGAGGGAGTGAGGGTAACCAGTGAGTGTGGTGTGATGATGGTGAGGACACAAATAACAGTGAGAGGGAGTGAGGGTAACCAGTGAGTGTGGTGTTATGATGGTGAGGACACAAATAACAGTGAGAGGGAGTGAGGGTAACCAGTGAGTGTGGTGTGATGATGAGGACACAAATAACAGTGAGAGGGAGTGAGGGTAACCAGTGAGTGTGGTGTTATGATGAGGACACAAATAACAGTGAGAGGGAGTGAGGGTAACCAGTGAGTGTGGTGTGATGGTGAGGACACAAATAACAGTGAGAGGGAGTGAGGGTAACCAGTGAGTGTGGTGTAATGATGATGAGGACACAAATAACAGTGAGAGGGAGTGAGGGTAACCAGTGAGTGTGGTGTGATGATTATGAGGACACAAATAACAGTGAGAGGGAGTGAGGGTAACCAGTGAGTGTGGTGTGATGATGGTGAGGACACAAATAACAGTGAGAGGGAGTGAGGGTAACCAGTGAGTGTGGTGTGATGATGGTGAGGACACAAATAACAGTGATAGGAAATAGGTACAAAGTCAGCAGATGAGTAGGGAGTGTCCAGCCAATGCAAACATCAGCTGCACGAGGTGGAGGCTGCAGGGACACACAGGAGAATGGTGGATGGGGTCCTCCTGTAGCAGTGGTATCAGGTACAGTGCTCCCTCTCCTTTATCTCCTTATTGAGCACCTCAGTAACTATTGCCATGCTATATAAATCTGCACACACAGTTATAACAACCCCACACCAGCTATACAGCCCTACACTAGGGTCACAGCCTACACAGAATGAGTATTTAGGTTAATGGACACTTACCACAACAACACATGAAACCACAAGTTATATGAAAAAAAATCTACAGATGTTTTATTATATTCTTTATGTATGGCAAATCCTTGCCGGGGACATAGGTTCCCAGAGATTTCTCAAAATCCAGATGGGATTTCAGGTGGTGCAACATCTTCCTGCCATAGAACCTGCAACAGAAAAACGTGTGTAAATAAGTAATAAGCCATTCTGGGACCAGGGATGTAACCTGACATAAGCACATGAAGGCTCAGGCCTGGACCATCACCTACAGACAATACATTCTTTATGATTTGCTTTACATTTGCTCCAAATTCTCGTGTACATTTATCCAGCGGAGGATAAGGGCTGTTGCTATGACTGAGTAACCGGCAAACACTGCCCTGTAATACATTAGGCTAAATAAGGGAGAGCGGATAATTATAACTATTCTATAACATCTCTGAGCAGCTCTCTCTCTTGTTGAACCTTATGAGAATGATTTGTAGAACTGATCACATCACCACAGAGCATGGGCTGTATAATATCAGTTATTTCCCTTCTGGGAGCAGAGCAGACTACTAACCTGGTGTCCTGAGAGCCATCCTGAGCACACCTGGCTATAGCGGGTACAGCTCTCTCCGTGATGGTCTTTGTCCCGGATAAGACGCGCCTTTGTCCCATTCTCTCCACCAGATGACATAAATGTTTGGCTGCGCAGCTCCGGATGGCAGCGTTCACATGGCTACAGATAGAACATGAACGGATATCAGCACCAACATGACAAATGACCAAATACTACATATACAAATACAAATGAGTAATTCTACATAATATAATCTAGATGTAGACTATAAAGCCATTACCTGAGTCCTCCATTTATGAGGGATGTGAGAGACCTGACAGATGTTACATTGTCCACCATGGCCTGTAGTGCACGGTCCACCTCCTCCCGTATAAACAAGTTGGAGTCTCCCGCCCTGGAGAGCAGGACACGTGCACACTGCTCCACCTCTCTATCCATGGCCTTCCCCAGCTGTATGAACAGGTCAGCTACACAGCCAATGGCAGCCCGGGACACTTGGGAGCACAAGTTCTTCACCTACAATGTATAAAGTAGAAGATTTTACTACAGAACGTACACAAAGGAAGTTAGGGGGAATTAATCCCAGTTTGAACATCAATCCTTCATATGTAATAGGAGCAGTGGTGGGCTGGGCCGGGGGGCAGGGTGCCATGTGCCCCCCGGGCCACAGCGCCATGCGGGCTGTGGGCAGTCTGTGTCACTGTGACAAAGGCTGCACCGCACGTGTAGCGCTGACCGGACGGAGTTCGGTCAGCGCTACACAAAGACAAACACACAGCCGCTGATTTCGGCAACTGTGTGTTTGTTTCAGCAGCTGATGAGAGTCTGTCAGACTCTCATCGGCTGCTGCTGCTCCCACTGTGGGAGCCATCTTCCGGCTCCCGCAGTGGGTAATGGGAGAGACGACATGATGTCTTGACGTCTCTCCCATAGTGCAAAGCGGTCCGGGAGGACGGACAAGCTGATAGCAGCGGCGGGACAGGAGCGGGGTTTCAGGTAAGTGGTTTTTTTTACGTGTCTCTCTACTGCGGGGGGCTACTACTGGGGGCACAACAAGGGGGATTACTACTGGGGGCACAAGGGGGATTACTATTGGGGGTACTACAAGGGGGGCTACTACTGGGGGCTCTACAAGGGGGGAACTAGTACTGGGGGCACTACAAGGGGGGAGCTACTACTGGGGGCATTACAAGGGGGGGACTACTACTGGGGGCACTATATAAGGGGCTTACTACTGGGGGTATAAGGGGTACTACACAGGGCGGACCACTACTGGGGACACTGTATAAGGGGCACTGCATATGGGCACCACTACAGGTATTTTAACTTTACATTAATTCCAAATGGAGCCGCCTCCTCCCTGGAACACTTGAGGGGGGGGGGGTGCCTAAGCACGCACGTGCTCCGGGGACCCTGGGTACACGCTACTCCTCTGCCAGGGCCACCTGCATGCATTTGTCCCCCCAGGCTAAAATTGCCAACCAGCCCCTGAATAGGAGATATATTATATGAGACAGAAAAAGAAACACAGCAAAGCAGCCATTTTTCAGCTCTACAAACACCTTATTAAACCAATTGTTAGTTTACATTGGTCAAATTTATTTCTAATCAACATTTTACCATCCAGAACTTACTTTTACTTGCTCTGGCTAAATGGATCAACGGCAATACTGTGTCAGTAAGTAATAATTCCCCATATTTGCTGCAGTCACTATACAGAACCAAGTAAGGCACCTATATCGCAGGGACCGTAAGAAGGGGATGCAAAGCTCATGTTAGACTGTAAAGTATTAGTGACTGTTAGTAACTGTGCCCAGTACATGTGATTGTTCCAACACCTGACAACCCTCTTCCACATTTACTGTGACACAAACATCGGTGGTTGGTGATCACAAAGGGGCGATGCTGAGATGGACGCAAATCATCCGTAAGTGCTCCCACGCACATATATATTATTATAGAGGCATCTGATAGTATTCTGAGAAAATAATATTTGGAACATCTTATGGGGATTATTCTGGAACATGAATTGTCCCTAATGCAGGTGATTTCCGATCTTAATTTGAGCGATCTGATAGAGACCAGCCAGATAAGTAGCAAATGGTACTGAGCAATACGGGATCACTTCCAAAGGCAGAGGATGTATTCCAGCACCAGCAAATCATCAATGCTCCCTATGCTTGTACCTTATCTGTCCATTTGATAAATGCAACCATACCTACTTATACCTAGGGGTGCTAAGAGGTGTTGGGGCAGGTAGAGATTACATATGCTCAGACTGCCTGAGGGGAATGGCAGGGCAGGGGTGTATCTAGGGATCCGAGTGCCCCTTGCAGAATAAGGGACTGGCTCCATCCCCTCTAGGGTGAAAGAGCAGAGAAAGGGGGCTGGGTCACCTGTCCTCTCTCCCCTTGCAGGACTGACATTGCCCTGGCGTCTTTGGGAGCTGCAGCCGTTCTCCAACACACAGGTGCAGGTACGCAGCCGCTCTCCCTTCTCTTTACTTCACCTAAGATCCCCACCTCCTCTGGCCACACTTTATTTAATAGCTGGAACCAGCGCTGAGCTGCTCCTCTGACCTGTAAGAGATATAGCAGCAGGCGTCTCCGTCCTCCTCACTGACTGACGGGGATTCTGTCAGTCTGACATGTCAGCACAGGCAAGTGTCTTCCCGACTCTAGAGCTTTACTGTCTCACGTTACTATGGCGCTGCGCAACAAACGGCCCTTATCCCTTGGCTGCTACCCTCTCTGGGGACTCTGGCTGGTGGCGTGATGGCACCCCCCCCCTCTGACAGCTCTCCTGGCAAGTGCCATCCTGGCCAAGAGGTAGATACCCCCTGCAGCGGGGCCCCAGCTAAGCTGGGTGGAGAAGCAATTCCATCCCCATTGGCACATTAGGATCAATACGTAGTCAGACAGAGGCACACACCCCCAGGATTGCCATGGCCACACATCAGACACGGGGCCTGCTGGATGCCTCGCCAGCCCTGCTTATAACCTCCCTCCCACACTCACACCTTGTAAGAAGGGGATTTAATAGAAAATGTCACCTTTGAACCATTCATTATGCAAGTTTATGACAATTCTTATGGTATCAGGATATATCATGATAGGCAGCATGGTTTTGCCTGTTACGATACTGATGAGCAGTCTGTCTATAAACTACATTTTATTCATGGAGAAGATCTAGGAGAGGATGGACAATGAGACCCAGAAGGATGTAATGTACTTGTGTTACACATACCAAATACTGTAACAAACACTAAGGACACCACACACCTGTCAGCCATACACATATATATGTAACATATATTTACCTCTTTTGTCAGCACAATGCTGAGGGCATGAAGTCTCTCCAGGACAACTGTGGGATGGGACATGGACAGTGACCTCACCAGATTGATGCCCTTAATCTTCTTCTCCCTGGAAACAATTAAACAACGGATCCTGGTCACCAAATGATCACTCTCTATCTCTATATATAGACACACACATATAGATGTGTATCTGTATCTATATAATAATCCACTACCATCTGTCCCATCTCCGTCATATGCCGTAGGAGCTGGAATGCGCAGCCCACATCCCGCCCTGCCTACCGTACCCAATGCAGGGGGCAGTGAGGTGACAGCCCCATCAGTGTAAGGGGGTGAGATGTGGCAACGCTGGAAGCTGGGAATTGGCTGAGAGTGGTGATAGCTGGGGTGAGTGTAAGGGGGGGGAGAGAGACAATATGCCAGTATAAGTATAAGTGGGTACAAGGCTGCCGATAAGCAGAAAGTCTGTCTCAGCAATGCGGAAAGCCAGAATTACATATATAACAATCAGAAGCATGTATAGTCAGGATACATGAGATAGCAGCAAGTACCAAATATACTAAGCAGAGCATCAGTACTTCCAATAAGAACAACAGGCTTTAGGTACAGATGGGATATAAACTACTGAAATAACTGGTTCTTTTCCAGCAAGTGTAACAGGTCATTGTGTAGTGTTATTATGGTATTTCTCATGTTACCACCAGGCAGCACTGTCCTGCTCCTCCTCAGGCACCTTCCTCAGTTACAGCCCCTGACAAAGGCATCTGAGGAGCACCTACAGTATACACTGCCTGGGCTTATTGTGTGTAAGTGACAGACGGGCAGGATCTCATGGTTGGACCACCAGAGGCATCGCCATGGTCAGACTGGCCAACAGGGATGGATACAGGGGAAACCCCCAGAGGGCCCCACTGCCTGAGGGCCCATACTCTCCTCTAGGGATCCGGTTCCAGACTGTGCACTTGAATATTACATTATACATAACTTACATTATACTGCACAGTACTATAGTGTATTTTCTATAATGCATTGCTGTTATTAGTCTGGTACATTATCATGCATGCACTACAAGTATTTACTATATTTTTAAAGTGATCCAGACTATGCACTTTCCTCTGTGGAAGCTGGCCACACCCCCTCTGGAGCTTGGCCACACCCCTAAGAATGGGCCCCTACCACTGCATTCCCCCGGTGGGGCATCGTCACGTCTAAGGGGGGTAGGAAAGTGACATTCCAAATTAATCTATGTGCAATTACTTCCACCGAGAGAAATTCTCAGAATATTCCCTGAGAATCTCTGATCTACTGTAGATGACTATGGGGGAGATGTACTAAGCCTTGGAGAGTGATAAGGTGGAGAGAGATAAAGTACCAGCCAATCAGCTCCTGTCACTTTTCAAATTCAGCCTGTAAAATGAGAGTTAGGAGCTGATTGGTTTGTACTTTATCTCTCTCCACTTTATCACTCTCCAAGTCTTAGTACATCTCCCCCTATGTATGGATGGATTTACTTACAGTTCATAGCAAAGGATTCATGCACATTACTAATTAATAATAACTCCACTTATTTATATTAATTTTTGACTAACTTATAGATATCACAGTGGCTAGTGACGATAGATAGATAGATAGATAGATAGATAGATAGATAGATAGATAGATAGATAGATAGATAGATATTAGATAGATATGGGATACATAGATAGAGAGATAGATAGATAGATAGATAGATAGATAGATAGATAGATAGATAGATAATGAGATAGATAGATAGATAATGAGATAGATAGATAGATAGATAGATAGATAGATAGATATGAGATAGATAGATATGAGATAGATAGATAGATAGATATGGGATACATAGATAGAGAGATAGATAGATAGATAGATAATGAGATAGATAATGAGATAGATAATGAGATAGATAATGAGATAGATAGATAGATAGATAGATAGATAGATAGATAGATAGATAGGGGATACATAGATAGATAGATAGATAGATAGATAGATAATGAGATAGATAGATAGATAGATAGATAGATAGATAGATAGATAGATAGATAGATAATGAGATAGATAGATAATGAGATAGATAGATAGATAGATAGATAGATAGATAGATAGATAGATAGATAGATATGAGATAGATAGATATGAGATAGATAGATAGATAGATAGATAGATAGATAGATAGATAGATAGATAGATAGATAGATAGAATGGAGTCTGTACAGAAATATTGTGCTATCTGACACTAGTTTATAATCACAGAATGGGAATGACACTACAGTAAGTAATATAATAGCATAAAATAAAGAAGGTAACAAGCAGTAACACTGACCCTCCCCAGTCCCTCACTTACCAGTCATTGTTAGAAAGCAGATTAAATGCATCATTCAGAGATGGGTCCGGTCTGGGCAGCTCTCTGGGCACAGATGGGCAAGTGACCTCTGTGCAATGATGAGCAGACAATTGGACTTTGCTGGAGCTTTTTGGTGCTAAGAACAATACATAATACAGGTCAGACAGTGCAGGGCCAGTGCTCACATGCAGCAGTTACTGTACATGTAGTTATCTGTAGGAAGATGGACTATGCTGCCAGATCTCACATGAGGCCTCTCCCTCACCCAGATAGTTCACGTGCTTATTAGAAAACCATGTAATACCGTGATACTCATCCTGTGTTATGCAGAGAATTACAGGAGATGTCAGCTCACAAAGCCTCAGTAACTCAGTGACATCATGTTTGCAGGTGTGCAAGTAGGTAGCGTTACTGTACTTAGATGTGTGATAATTATCAATGACAGGGAGGGGGTATCATCATGGCCCGTATCCCACCCACATCACTGGGGAAGGGGCCTGCTCTACTCTCCCCCAGCCATGTGAACCTCCCTTTTGGCTAGAATTACACAGGGACTCATAATGTTATAGTGTGACTGGATGTTCTCACAAAAGAACTCATAATATAATTATTGCTAATTCACTGTTTTACCTGAGGATTTTACCTGAGGATTTTACCTGAGGATTTTTTTTAACTCAAAACCCTGATTGGGGGGGGGGGGGGTGGCCTTATATCTAGTATCTATCTAATATGCAGTCTCACAGCATAAGGGACATACAGAGGGGTGAGCAACCAGTTCCGCCACCCAGGGAGTACAGGGGTGATGGAGCACTAGTACTGCCCAGTGGCACTTTGTAGTCTGGCAAGGAACTTGGCAGCACAGCCATAAGATGTGTCCAGCTACCTGCTCCTGACCCAACCCTCTCTTTATGAGGTCATGATGTATGGGGGGTCGGGGTAAGACAAAATACCCCGACCCCCTTACATACTCAACTAAAACCATTTCCCACTGACTGTATTATCATTATTATTATTATTAGATATGTACTCCCCACTATACACTATATGCAAATGGTAATACTGTACATCATAGCTCAATAGAAAAATAAAACCAGCATTGGGCATTCCGTAGGAAGATATGCTTGGTGAAAATAATATTTGGTGCCCATAGCTCTGTTATGGTTAGGCTCACTGACATACTGCTAGGCCATCTAGTTCAGAGTAGACCAGAGTTTCCCAAATTCCGCCATTACAGTCCTGGTTTTAGGAATATCCCTGCTTGAGTCCAGATGGCTAAATCAAATTGACAGAGGTACTAATGAACTCATCTGTGCTCAAGCATGGCTATTCTTAAAACCTGGACTGCGATTGGGAAACTCTTGTATAGACAATAAAAACAAATATCTTACTGGCTGGTACCACAATTAGATAATAAATGTATGGTCAGGGCTGGAGCGGATTATCCCTGGAATAAATCTCAATTGTCAACACAAAATATTAAAAAAATTTGTTTTCAAAGAGGCAGAGGTTGAAAATGTTTTTAAAACTTACGATCTTTGGCCATCTTAGCTTTTGGAGGCTCAGGTTTGGACCACTTTATTTCTGTCTGTCCTGATGTTCTCATTCGTACTGGATTATATATCTCTGCAGATGTAATATATACAGAGAATTGACAAACACACATAATAGATGAAAAAAATAAATACATTAAAAAAATGGAAAAAGTAAATAAACACAGATTGTAAGGAAACCACACTATTGTTGGTACATATGGAGTGTGCTACTGCGCCTCCGCCATAATGCTCCACTACATGAAGCATCTGATCCTTTACCAAGATGGCCACCATTCTTTAGTCTGCGCATGTGTGACACCATTTGAGTCACTGCGTTTGAGCACCACTACTTAGCTCTGTGGGGACCCTGCTGAATCCTGTGCTCCTGCCTACATAAATGACCGGATAGTCCGCTGTATGCTCTGCTCCATCACCGCTGCCTGTATACATAACTGAGTATGGCTGTACTGAATCTGTGCACTACTATAATTACATGCTCCTGGTTAAGTCTATCCAGCTGGAGTATATAGCAAACCGCTGGTGTCTGCTATTTAATAACCGTGTACAGCACAAAATAGTAATAGTATACACATATCAACAATGATGACATAGATCTTTGGGCGAATGTTTGGGTACCAGAGTCCCTGTAGCTTCTGAAAAGCTATAGGGACTGGCAGAACATACAACATTCTGGGAGCCACTGGCGGAACATACAACATTCTGGGATCTATACAAGCTTAGGGTAGATCAGGGCTGTACAACGGGCAGATGCTGCCTTCCTCACCTCGGTGGACCAACGTTCTCTGACCGCCTCCATAAACTCTATTGTATGGTATTGTCTTATTACATAGTATTTGGCCTGCGAGCACACATACAAGACTCACTACCCAGGCTGCACTGGGCTATATAAATGCTGCCCAGAGACAGAAGAATAAAATTGTATTTACCAGACAATGTAGGCAAAGTCTCCAGCTGGATGTTATAATAGGCAGAATTCCGCCCTCCAGCGTTTGGGCCTCTTCCAGTACATTTAGGGGGAACATTAGGAATTGCAGGCAGCTGTAAGCACAGAAACATACAGGACCCAGTGTAATAATAAGTGATAAGAACAAACAATATTATAATAACAACACATACAGTATAACAGAGAGGATGAAGTAAGGAGAAGCCCAATAGGACAATAGAAGTTAATATGTAATGTGATGTCTTAGGGTTTATTAGCTCGGCAGAGGGTAAATGGGTGCAGTGTTTAGGTGCTTAATGAGGGTCCACACACAGCTTTCAGGTGAAATAAACAGGGTGATGCTTTACTGCCAGCATATGAAATCAGGAAACAGAAAATAACAAACAAACCTAGCCCCTGTTTGGGGCGACTAACTCACTTCTTCAACCCTCTCTCTATAAGGGAGCAACTAGTCTGCAAACAGAAGTCCCAAGTCAGCTTAGCCCCACTTCCTGCAGGTTAACACAGGCTCCGGCCTGGTCTTTAGTTGGCTGACACAACTACACACACATAGTCTGTCTCTATGCCTTCCCTGTATCCTCCAGGGTAGGCCTTGGCTTCCTCAGCCTGCAGCTCCACTGCCTTCTCGTCACAGTCTGAGAGTTTGTGGTCCCCCCCTTGCCTCCTGCAAGATTCGGACACCGGCCTCCTGGCCTCCCAATGGCTCACTCATCTTCACTGGGCTCTCTGACTGGTTTGTCTCACCAGCCCACACCTGAGCTCTCTCCACCAGTCAGCCCATACCCACCTTCCCAGACTCCTTTTCTTCTCTGTGTGGGCGGATCTATCCTGCCTCACACTGAATCTGCTGCTCACCAGTGCCACCTCTGGTGATACTGCCACAGTAATAATATAATACAGGGATCATCAACACACTCATATCAGAAAAGGTTCACTGCACACTGACTTATAGAGAAATATATATATATATATATATATATACTACTGTAAGTCATTCACACACATTGTACAGTGTCATGTGCAATGTTTGACTGTTTTACACTACAGAACTTAAATTCTTATTAGCGTTTGATTTTATATTTGGTATAGATGACTCTCTCTCTAGTTAGATAGATAGATAGAATACTGACAGCGGAATCCCGACAGTCAGAAATTAATCCCATTACTATTACTTACAATAAGTATCCTAGGCTTCCACTAACCCTTACCCCTTCCTGTAACCCTCCCTCCCCAGTACCTGAACTTAATCTCCCCCCTAGTGCCTAAACCTAACCTCCCCGCACCCTAAACCTAACCCACCCCCTTAGTGCCTTACCCTAACCCTCCCCCTAGTGCCTAACCATAGCTCTAAACCTAACCCCTGATACTTACCTTCGGGAAGCAGGCGGTCCAGATTCTGGAGCGGATCCAATGTTACCACTCTAAGAAGTTTTTGGCCAAATTCATCAAATGGAAGGCTCAGAACAGGCTCCCCGGGTTTAAGTTCTGCCCAACGTTCACCAAGGTAGGTCCAAACAGGACCATAACCCCTAAATCCTGGCCAGGATCCAACTGGACCACTTGGTTTCATGCCAATCGGTGCAGGAGTGTCCGAATGCATAGTTGTCCGAATGCATAGTCAGACAAGCAAACAAACAGACAGACAGACCAATATATATATATATATATATATATATATATATATATATATATATATATATATATAGAACATGTAGAGGGGCACTCAGTATTCCAATGTGATAATGCCTGGGTGCCTTCCTAGGAACAATGTAGAAATACGATGTCTGTTAAGAAACAGCAACAGGCGGCACTCCACGGACTTTATAGTTGAAGTAAAGTGACTTTATTTGCCAACGTTTCAAGACCTGGGCGGTCTTGTCATCAGGGTGTTCAAGTGTAACATACAAAAAAGCTTACCTTAAATAGCTGTATACAAACGGAAATGTCCATGAGAATCCTCACGCGCCGTCATGCAGGGAGGCGCGCAGTGTGTGGCGTCACCAGCACGTGGCAACCCGGAACATGTGTGGATGCAGTCCGGGGGTGGGTAACCAGGGAAACGCTGGACGCTGGAAAAAATACGGTGTGAGAAATGAGCCATAAAGCTACACTGCGCGGCTACCTGCATGAAGGGGGGGGGGGCTCAGGGACGTGACAGTTAAACAATAATAACAACAAAAACAAAATTAAAACAAAATTAACAACAAAAGCGAAGAGTGCATTAATGTGTGCACACATGATATGCAATTCAGCAAATATAAATATAAACCAAGAAATCAGATAATCGATGAAGCAAACTAAAGCACGATGGTGCCATGAACTTTCACTGAGAAAAAATGGTATCGCTATGTAACAGATGTCACTGAATAAAAATTATGAAAAATGTGAAAAATATAGAGGCATATGATAAACTATGCAGACCCTTAAAGTATATGGGATGCCAAATGAACTCCAATGTATGTCTACTTAGCTACTAATTGAGCTGCGCAACATGAAACAACAATATATGAAACAACGATATATTAAAAAGCACATAATGGCCAAAAGAGGCTATAGTGTGTGGGAACAGAAAACTGGTTACCCACTGTATATATGCTACACAGGAAAAATGTCTAAGAGGTGGAGTTGAAAAATAGCAGGGTATACGCTATGCAAATGCATTCCAGGAAATTTTATCATTTAGCCCTCGCGGATGGATGGTATCAAGCAGATGAATCCACTTGGCCTCCACTCGTAACAGCTGCTTAGTGCGATCGCCACCCCTGATTTGTGCTGGAACATGGTCAATGACCTTGTAACGTAAGGATGCCAGTGTATGACGGGCATCCTTGAAGTGTCGAGCTACAGGTTGGTCGGAATCTTTTCCTGCCAAAGCTGCTCTGATAGAGGAGCGATGCATGGCCATGCGCTCTTTAAACATGCGGGACGTTTGGCCAACATAAGCAAGACCACAGGGGCATGTAATAAGGTATATAACGAATCGCGTAGAGCATGTAAGTACATGCTTGATGTAATACCTCTTGCCAGTGTGCGGGTGGTTAAATGTATGCCCCACTTCTAAGTAACCACATGTGACGCACGAAGGACAGCGATAACACCCAGGTTTTTTATGTGACACATCACCTTTATAAGAGAAAAAAGGAGTGATATCTGTTTTCACTAATATGTCTTTGAGGTTGCGACCTCGTCTGTAACTAATGAGGGGTTTACAATTGGCTAATTTGGGTAACTCTGGATCTGTGGATATTATCGGCCAGAGAGCTTTGGTAGCTTTTGAAATTACTGGACTGGCCAAGGTGTATTCAGAAACAAATGGAATGTGTGTTATTAAGGGTTGTTTCCGATTGGGGTTCAATAGCTGTTCTCTGGGTATTTTCAATACTTCTTCCTTTTGTTGTTCTAAAAAGGCCGGGTCATAGCCTCTTTGTATGAACCTATCTATGATTTTGTCTAACTCAGAATCAACCTTGCTTCTATCGCTGGTTATACGAGCTACTCGCACCATATGAGACTTGGCCAGGCCCTTTTTAAGGGCCGGAGGGTGAAAGCTACTTGAAATCAACATGGTGTTTCTGTCAGTATCTTTGGTGTATATTATTGTTTAACTGTCACGTCCCTGAGCCCCCCCCCCCTTCATGCAGGTAGCCGCGCAGTGTAGCTTTACGGCTCATTTCTCACACCGTATTTTTTCCTGCGTCCAGCGTTTCCCTGGTTACCCACCCCCGGACTGTATCCACACATGTTCCGGGTTGCCACGTGCTGGTGACGTCACACACTGCGCGCCTCCCTGCATGACGGCCGTGAGGATTCTCATGGACATTTCCGTTTGTATACAGCTATTTAAGGTAAGCTTTTTTGTATGTTACACTTGAACACCCTGATGACAAGACCGCCCAGGTCTTGAAACGTTGGCAAATAAAGTCACTTTACTTCAACTATAAAGTCCGTGGAGTGCCGCCTGTTGCTGTTTCTTAACAGACATCGTATTTCTACATTGTTCCTAGGAAGGCACCCAGGCATTATCACATTGGAATACTGAGTGCCCCTCTACATGTTCTAAATATTGGGCCATTGCTGTGGTCCTAAGGAGTGGAGGCACCGCATCCGTTTAAACCACTTAGCTGTAATCTTCAGGAGTGTATTAATCACTTATTGCACTGGACACCTGTGTGTTTTTTCACATTGCACTTTAGCACCAGTGCACTTTTACAGCTTATTGCACCTGATACGCAGTAACTTCATTCTGATTATCGGAGTATTTATTCACCATGGATTCTATGTCTTTTGTCAATATGGAGTTACCAAAAGGTGAAACTTTGAGCTTCACTGAGGCACAGATTTCGGCTATTTTATTCAAGGATTCAGATGCACTGAACTTTGAGCCTTCTAATGCTGATGATATTTACCATCAATTACTTAAAATGAAAAAAAGAGAAGTTGATTACCAGCTACACGGCAGCACGTTGTCGGATTACTTTCGTTCTAAAATGATCCCTAGAGGATTTAGGGTTAAGAACTGCCCAACAATCGGTAGGCATAATGCCGAATTTTGCCGTCGCTGGATAGCTATCTTAAATAAGTGCAGTCTAGATCTCATGATACTGGTGGTTGAAGAAGCAGGCAGAGAACTTAACATCACAAGATCTAAAATTGAAACCTTTACTGAGTTACATACAGATATCCTGCACGATTCTACTCATCAACAACTTTGGAATCGCTTAGTCGCCCAGTGTGATCAATACAGAAAAGATCTTATCAAGTATAAAAAGAATAAATTACAAACAGTCACTTCTGACTATGAACAGAACCAAGTTTATAGATGGTTGAGCGGCACTGATCCTGCACAATTTACATTGCGTAAGAATTCACGCCAACCTTGGCGTAACAGAAAATTTCATGGCCGCAGAAATAATCCATCCTCTAATAGTGACAGTGACTATCGTGTTCAGGAGTCTGACGATCCATCGACACCTAGACTGGTCCCTTTAGGCCCAGCAGCACACAAAAATATGGACGTCCCGCCCTCAGGTGTACCCGCCGTGGTGGACAAAACAAAAGGCACCACCAGAGCACAGAAGAAAAAAGTGTAATTTACAACCTATCCTCCAGAATGCTTTCAGAAGCAGAAATCAAAGTACTAAGCCGAGGTTTATCGTTCATACCTACTAATAAACATCGGGACTTTGAATGGAAAATCGAAAACCATCGTTTTGCACGTTCATTGAGACGTAAAGAATTTTTTCAGCATAAGAATCCATCTATTACGCCCACTGAAGATATCACCCCTATATTTGGCAAAAAGATTTCCAACTTTGATCCCCCCTCATATAACTCTTCAATAAAAACCTTCACACGTTTGATGGATGACTCGGTTCAAAGGTACAATTCTGCTCAACCTCGCATCTATCATAATTTGTCTATTACTGAACAAAAAGCTTTGCAATCTCTATCTAAATACACGGACATCATCATCCGCCCGGCGGACAAGGGTGGTGCAATCGTCATTCAAAATATTTCACAGTACAAACAGGAATTAGATAGCCAACTTTTGGACACTGCGGTTTATGAAAAATTGACACATGACCCCACTTCAAAGTACAAGTTGGAACTGGATTCCATTTTGCACACGGCGGTGCTCAACCAGCAATTAAGTTCTAATTTGTTTAAACAACTGGTGCAACCATTTCCAAGGGTTCCGGTGATTTATACAGTCCCGAAAATCCACAAAAATTCCGAACAACCCCCGGGTAGGCCAATAATATCAGCCAATGATTCCTTATACCAACCCATTGCACAATTTTTGGACATTCTTATCCAACCCTACATTGTGACGCAGTCCACATATTTGAAGGACACCACCACTTTGTTAAATCTCATTAGAGCATTGGATAACATCCCTGATAATGCTATCTTGTGTACACTGGATGTACACAGTTTGTACACTGTGATACCCCACCAAGAGGGTCTAAATGCTGTGGATACTTTTCTGCATAACTGCATGTTTGATAAATTGGACATTAACTTGTTTTTGAATTTACTTGAATTGACACTCAAGAGGAATTACTTTCTACACAATGGAACATTTTATTTACAAATCAGCGGATGCTCTATGGGATCTAATGTATCGCCTTCGTTTGCTAATATTTTTATGTTTTCACAGGAACATTCTTTTTTCTTCACTGATCCGGATATTTTCCAACACATTTTATTTTATAAACGATACATAGATGATCTTCTGTTGATCTGGACAGGTGAAAGGGACACATTGATACATACCATCGATAATATCAACGCATCGTCCAATGCTATCAAATTCACCTATCAGTGTAGTGACACCAATGTTCATTTTTTGGATGTCAATTTAATTTTAAATAACAATCGTATTGAAACTTCAGTATACACCAAAGATACTGACAGAAACACCATGTTGATTTCAAGTAGCTTTCACCCTCCGGCCCTTAAAAAGGGCCTGGCCAAGTCTCAAATGGTGCGAGTAGCTCGTATAACCAGCGATAGAAGCAAGGTTGATTCTGAGTTAGACAAAATCATAGATAGGTTCATACAAAGAGGCTATGACCCGGCCTTTTTAGAACAACAAAAGGAAGAAGTATTGAAAATACCCAGAGAACAGCTATTGAACCCCAATCGGAAACAACCCTTAAAAACACACATTCCATTTGTTTCTGAATACACCTTGGCCAGTCCAGTAATTTCAAAAGCTACCAAAGCTCTCTGGCCGATAATATCCACAGATCCAGAGTTACCCAAATTAGCCAATTGTAAACCCCTCATTAGTTACAGACGAGGTCGCAACCTCAAAGACATATTAGTGAAAACAGATATCACTCCTTTTTTCTCTTATAAAGGTGATGTGTCACATAAAAAACCTGGGTGTTATCGCTGTCCTTCGTGCGTCACATGTGGTTACTTAGAAGTGGGGCATACATTTAACCACCCGCACACTGGCAAGAGGTATTACATCAAGCATGTACTTACATGCTCTACGCGATTCGTTATATACCTTATTACATGCCCCTGTGGTCTTGCTTATGTTGGCCAAACGTCCCGCATGTTTAAAGAGCGCATGGCCATGCATCGCTCCTCTATCAGAGCAGCTTTGGCAGGAAAAGATTCCGACCAACCTGTAGCTCGACACTTCAAGGATGCCCGTCATACACTGGCATCCTTACGTTACAAGGTCATTGACCATGTTCCAGCACAAATCAGGGGTGGCGATCGCACTAAGCAGCTGTTACGAGTGGAGGCCAAGTGGATTCATCTGCTTGATACCATCCATCCGCGAGGGCTAAATGATAAAATTTCCTGGAATGCATTTGCATAGCGTATACCCTGCTATTTTTCAACTCCACCTCTTAGACATTTTTCCTGTGTAGCATATATACAGTGGGTAACCAGTTTTCTGTTCCCACACACTATAGCCTCTTTTGGCCATTATGTGCTTTTTAATATATCGTTGTTTCATATATTGTTGTTTCATGTTGCGCAGCTCAATTAGTAGCTAAGTAGACATACATTGGGGTTCATTTGGCATCCCATATACTTTAAGGGTCTGCATAGTTTATCATATGCCTCTATATTTTTCACATTTTTCATAATTTTTATTCAGTGACATCTGTTACATAGCGATACCATTTTTTCTCAGTGAAAGTTCATGGCACCATCGTGCTTTAGTTTGCTTCATCGATTATCTGATTTCTTGGTTTATATTTATATTTGCTGAATTGCATATCATGTGTGCACACATTAATGCACTCTTCGCTTTTGTTGTTAATTTTGTTTTAATTTTGTTTTTGTTGTTATTATTGTTTAACTGTCACGTCCCTGAGCCCCCCCCCCCTTCATGCAGGTAGCCGCGCAGTGTAGCTTTATGGCTCATTTCTCACACCGTATTTTTTCCAGCGTCCAGCGTTTCCCTGGTTACCCACCCCCGGACTGCATCCACACATGTTCCGGGTTGCCACGTGCTGGTGACGTCACACACTGCGCGCCTCCCTGCATGACGGCGCGTGAGGATTCTCATGGACATTTCCGTTTGTATACAGCTATTTAAGGTAAGCTTTTTTGTATGTTACACTTGAACACCCTGATGACAAGACCGCCCAGGTCTTGAAACGTTGGCAAATAAAGTCACTTTACTTCAACTATAAAGTCCGTGGAGTGCCGCCTGTTGCTGTTTCTTAACAGACATCGTATTTCTATATATATATATACATATATATATATAAAAATATATATGCAAACATCAATTTCAACTAAATGGCAGAAGAATGGCTCAGGCTGACATATACAATGTGGTGTCACTGGCAGTTAGGCCCAGGATAGAAATATGTTGAATAATAGTGAAACAAATAGTTTTTATCCCATGGTGAATAGAATAGGGATAATTGCAAATGTAACATTTTCTAAATTCATTGGCAATAGCACAATATCCAGTAGAGTCTGAGGATATGACTTTAATCAGATATTTAACCATTTATATATTTATGTATCACTCCTGCGGAATTGTTATTCTCTATATCAGAGTTTAGTGGCAGCGCAGAAGGTGTCAGAATTAAGGCTGTATTGTGATGTGTAGTCCAGCAAGTTGTTCAAACAAAAGACATGACTACTATTAATCTGATCCTCAGCCACTGTATTAATAATTGAACCACAAATGTAGTTTATACAATGTGTGTATCTGTAACTTTATCACTCATTAAAACCACAATATTGATAAATAATGATTTCCCTTTTTACTGATGAAAGCTTAGGGCAGTGTGACCTGGCACTGTTAGTAAGAGACTACTGCACTCATAGCTGCTCATGTACCTGTGAAATGACATGTAAGTGATGCTGGTCACATCCCCTCCAGCAGCTCGAATGCTAACAATAGGCCCTGTATATTTCCCAGCTCCAGGCCCCTGTGGCCCTTATCTGGCCCAGCCCAGACAGGACAATGTTCTCTGCTTTATCCTCAGTCTCTATGGACAGCATGAAACTGAAAATGATGGACCATGGGTGCATAACTAGTTCCTGTGTGTATGCGCCCTTAGTGTAAGGGTCATGGGCGCTGTATATTGTATTAGGTGAACAGCAGGTCCGGATTAAGGCCTGTGGGGGCCCCTGGGCAACAAACATGTGGGGGCCCCTAATAAATGTGGATGAACTGGGGGTATGCGCAATGGGGACCTTATGCAGAGCCCACAGTAGTGGTGCCCCTTATGCAGTGCCCCCAGTAGTGTCAGTGTCCACAGTGGTAATGCCCCATTTGCAGAACCCACAGTAGTGGTGCCCTTTATGCAGTGCACAAAGTAGTAGGGCTCCCAGGAGTGGTGCCCCCTATGAAATACCCCCATTAGTAGCCTATGCAATACCCACATTAGTAGTGCCTCCAGTAGTCATGCCCCCTATAGTCATGCCCCCTGTGGTAGTGTCCCGTGTGGTAGTATCCCCAATTGTAATGCCTCAATAGTAATGTCCCCTGTATAAATGCCCCCAGTAGTAATGCCCCTGTCGTAGTGCCCTCAATAGTAATGCTCCTTGTAATAGTGCTCCAGTAGTAATGTCCCAAGTAGTAGTGCCCCCTAGTAGTAGAGCCCCCAATAGTAATGCCCCCTGAGTAATGCCCCCAGTAGTAGTGCCTGCAATAGTAATGCCCCCAGAAGTCATGCCCCCTGTGGTAGTGTCCCCTGTGGTAATGCCCCCACTAGTAATGCTCCTTCTGTAGTAGTGTCCCCTGTAGTAGTGCCCCAGTAGTATTGCCCCGCCCCCAAGTAGTAGAGCCCCAATAGTAATGCCCCAGTAGTAGTGCTCCCAATAGTAATGCCCCAGTAGTAGTGCTCCCAATAGTAATGTCCCCAGTAGTAGTGCTCCCAATAGTAATGCCCCCTGAGTATTGCCCCAGTAGTAGTGCCCCCTAAGTAATGCCTCCAGTAAGCTGCTTGCACAAAAAAAAACCCAAAAAATGAATACTTATCTTAAGCCAGTCCGCTCGGCTGCTCCCCTGACTATGGAAGAAACGTCATGACGTCTCTCCCATACTGCACACTGCGTGAGCCGGAAACTGGGGCTCCCGAGTGAGCTCCAACCACCGGCTCCGGCTGCCACTGCAGGGAGGGAGCCTCGTGCCCACTGGTTACAAAATAGCAGTGGTCATCTGGCAAATGGAGCCTCCCTGTGGCGCCGGGTTTAGGTGGGTCGGAAGAGGCGGAACTGGTTCCGTCTCCTTCGGCCCACTTTAACCCCGATGGGTGTGGGGGACCTTTACATGTGTAGGTCCAGGGATGACCGCCCTTGTCACCCCCTGTGAACAGAAGAGAACAAGACACTAACAAACACAGAGCATCCATCATACAAATCCTATGTACATACTGGCAGATCTCCAGGTAACCTGACACTGTATAGGTACTTATGCTGCAATAACGCTGTAATGGTGCATTACTAGTGCCATCAGCCCGTGCTCCACAGTCATTACAGTCACTATGTATCATCTATCTATGGGGTGAGATCCTGCCCAGGTCACAGAAATATTGTTGTGAGGAATCAATAAAACCAACAGGGGAAAAACATAAATATGATCATGACTCACCTGGTCACATTTCTGAGGGCTTGGAAAGCTTAGCTTAGGCTTTGGAGGCTCAGGTTTGGACCACTTCACTTCAGTCTGTCCCAATGGTCGTACTGGGTTATATATCTCTGCAGATGTAATTAATATATACGGGGTATTTTACATATAATAAATGAAAAATAAATACATTAAAAAAGTGGAAAAAGTAAATAAACACAGATTGTAAGGAAACCACACTATAATTTCAAGCTCCTGGTTAAGTCTGTCTGGCTGGAGTATATACCAAACCGCTGGTGACTGCTATTTAATAACCATGTACAGCATGTACAGCACAAATTAGTAATAGTATACACATATCAACAATTATGATTATTATAGATCTTTGGGCAAATGTTTGGGTACCAGAGGGCCTGATTCTGACCCGCTCGCGAGCACTGTACGCTCGCAAGCGTGTCGATGGTGCCTAAGTGCGCACGACGGAGGGAGCTCCGTCGTGCGCATGCGCGAGACCCGGCGAGCGACGGGCAATCCGATGGTGAGTGACAGCACTCCCCCTTTGGTGGGCATGCCGGGGGCGTGGCTGCCAGATGGAGGCGTTCCCATGGGAACGCCTACCGTCTGAGTCCGGCCCCACTGACATCAGTAGTGATGTCAGTGGGAGTGATTTTGGCTCTGATAGAGCCAAAATCAATCCAGGGCTTGTGGCAGCGAGACCCTACCGCAGGGTCTCGTCGCAAGCACGATGGTCGCGATGGTCTTGACCATCGCGACCATCATCATGGACGCTCGCTATAGCTGTGGGTGGTAACCCACAGCTATGCGAGCGTCCATGAGGCCGCTCCAAGTTGAGGTAGGAGGGCCCTGATTCAGAGCGAGCGCTCTGGTCAGAGCGTCCGACTCTGAATCAGGCCCTGAGCACACACGAGACCCTCTACCCAGGCAGCACTGGGCTGTATACAAGGCTGGAGTAAGGTATCTCGGCACCCTTGGGTAAAACTTCAGCCCCCTCCCTCTCCCACCACCACCTCCCAGACCCTCAGGTGAAAGTGAGGTGGCATCTAAGAAGTTCCACAGCCATCACCTGCATTTAGTACAACAAGAGTATCTCTCAGACACATCATTAATATTGTGATAGGCAGACTCTGTGGCGCCCCAGATCCTGGCACCCTAGGCAGCAGCCTAAAGCTGCCTAACGGTACAGCCGGCCCTGGCTATATAAATGCTGCCCGGAGACAGAAGAATAAATTGTATTTACCAGACATTGTAGGCAAAGTCTCCAGCTGGATGTTATAATAGGCAGAATTCCGGCCTTGAGCGTTTGGGCTTCTTCCAGTACATTTACGGGGAACAAAAGAAAGTGTGGGCAGCTGCAAACAGAAACATACAGGACCCAGCGTAATAAGTGATCAGAACAAACAATATTATAATAACTACACATACAGTATAACAGAGAGGACGAAGTAAGGAGAAGCGCAACAGGACAATAGAAGATAATGGGCCTGATTCAGACCCACTCGCGAGCGGCTGTCCGCTCGCAAGTGGGTCGATGGTCTGCACTGAGCATGCGCACGACGGAGGGAGCTCCGTCGTGCGCATGCGCCAGACACGACGAGCGAAGGACTTTCCTTCGCTCGTTGTGTCCGATCAAAGAGGGCGTGCTGTCAATGTTGATTGACAGCACGCCCCCTTTGGTGGGCGTGCCGGGGGCGTGCCTCCCTGACGGGGGCGTTCCCACGGGAACGCCTCCCGTCAGAAGCCGGCCCACTGACATCACTAGTGATGTCAGTGGGAGTGATTTTGGCTCTGATAGAGCCAAAATCACTCCGGAGCTTGCGGTTGAAAACCTCAACCGCAGGCTCCGGCTCGCAATTTCGATGGTCGCGATGGTCACGACCATCGCGGCCATCAAAATGCACGCTCGTATAGCCTGTGGGTGGTGACCCACAGCTATACGAGCGTCCAGGAGGACGCTCCATGAAAATGGAGCCCGGCCCTCATTCAGAGCGTGCGCTCTGCTCAGAGCGTACGGCTCTGAATGAGGGCCAATATGTTAATATAAAACTGGGATCAACACACTCTATACATATATATATATATATATATATATATATATATGTCGTAGCCAAAAGTTTTGAGAATGACACAAGTATTGGTTTGCAGTTGCACAAAGTCTGCTGCTTCAGTGTTTATTATGGCAATTTGCATATACTCCAGAATGCCATGAAGAGTGATCAGATGAATTACAATTAATTCAAGAAGGGCAGCAAAGACGCCACTTCTCTCCAGGATAACATCAGGGACAGACTGATATTCTTCAAAAGGTACAGGGATTGGACTGCTGAAGACTGGGCAGGCTGGCTCCAGGGGTTGGAGCACCCTGTGCCGGCCCTTGATAATGTGCCCCATACATCGCAAAATTTGGGGGTGTGGTTTAATCATAGGCCACGCCCTCTATATGACGTTACTTGGAGGCATGCCCGCATGGCACGCCTCCAAATAACGTCAGGCTGGGGGTAAAAGATCAGCACTCAGTCACTGGCTGGGCTTCCCCCAGCCCTCTCCCACCAGTGAATGGATGCCACACGGCATCCATTCACACTCCGGGGGTCCGGAACCGCCGCACAGCTGTGGCGGTGGGGGTCCCCAACCTCCCGATTTGACAGCGGGACAGTACAGTACAACCTCCCGATTTGACAGCGGGACAGTGACAGTACTGGAACAGTGGGACAGTACTGTCCCACTGAAATCGGGATGCTGGGGAGGGGTGCGCTCTCTACGGGTGGTCCCCCTGTGTGACCGCACTGGTCAAACACCCCTAGAGCCAGCCCTGGGACTGGGGTAAAGTTATTTTCTTCTTCGGGCCCATAGGGTCCACAGAAATTACCATGAGTATGTAGCTGGAGTGATCCAGGCACCAAACAGTCAACAAGCTTTAGCTCCCAAGATGCCCTGGGTCCTCCTCCATATATACCCTGCCCCTGGCTACAGGCAGTCAGTTTTTTGCTGTTTGGTGCAGGAGCACCATGTGGTCAGTGGGACTGATGGAGGGGAGACCTGAAGCAGCTTAGCATCTGGATAGACGCTCATGTCGCCGTTCTGTCTTCTCCCCGGCCGCAATGCTGGTGTGGGTACTAGAGCTTTTGGCGGGCTTAACTAGCCGAGGACTGCAACCGGGAACATCTGGGATGCAGGTAAGGGGTTTCCTGCGGCCACTGACATGGGAGACTATGTGTGGCAGTCTGTGCCTCTGACAGTGGAGACCGACCGGAGGACGCTGTAGTGCAGAGCCATGTGTAAACTGTCTCTGGCTCTAGACCACCGGGACAGGAGGGATCCTGACAGCCAGGTGCTTGATGGCGGCGCCCATGTCAGTGTGTTAGGTGGATACGTACAGCATAAGGGGAGGTACATTATCCCCTGGCAGCCCCTCCCCCGACCTGGACGCTGGTTCAGTTGCAAAACTTCCCGGGTCCTGGTTGCTCCTCCCAGCCTCCTTCTATATGAGTTGGCCGGAGACCACTCTCATGTGCTCTCGGTGGCTAGGTTCTCAGGAGGTTGGGTCAGTCTCCCTGTATACCTCTCTCTATGGTGATCAGGTCATACAGAGCTCAATAGAGTACCTGGGCTATACAGTAGTTGCTAAAAGAGCTTGGTGGATATAGTTATAATATATATCAACTATGTATAGCCCAGGTACTGTATGTATGTGACTTTTTTTTAAATCCGCTGTGTGTTTTGCTGCCTTTTTCTGAATAACTGTCAGTCATAATCTATCACTGCTGTTTCTCCTCATTAACCCTCTGCTGCAGGTGTGGGATATATTGGGTGTAGAACATTGTCACATTTGTACTCAGACTTTGCATATCAATAGAGATATTGTTATGTCCATGGAAGCTGAAAGACAGGTGGCTGAGTCTCCTGTGCTGGTGTCATGTATGGCCTGTAAAGTGGGGTTGTCGCCACAGGATTTCATACAGGATGGATTATGTGGCCACTGTGTTAAGGAGTCGCCACATCCGTCAAATTTACCAGCTTCTGGGCTGGAGCCCCCGTGGGCTTCCTTTTCCCAGATTATGGCACAGGTTGCGGATAGATTGGTGGCCCCTGGGCCAGCCGCAATACTGGGGTCCTCTCAGCAGCTGCAACCTGCTATATTTTTCCCGCCAATGCATCCATCCTGGTTGGATATGTATGCTCACTCAAGTCAGAATGTGGCTTCGTCTTTAGCAGCTTCTAAGCAGCCTAAACAGACAACTAAGCCGGTATAGCCAAAGTCTTGGAGATGATCGGTTTCACACACTGTCCAGCCTTCAGATTCTGGTACATCTTCTGATGAGGGGGGGGATACACAGGGTTCCTCTCAGGAATCCCCCTCAGATGAGGGAGACCATTTTCCAGCTGCAGATGTTCCTTATCTGATTAGGGCGGTCAAGGCAGTGCTAAACATTGATGAGGAGGAGCCAGTGCAAAGAAAGACTCCAGGATTTAAACGTCAGAGGGTTATAAAACCTGAGTTTCCAAGATCTGAGCACCTTTCGGATCTTATGGGGGAAGCATGGAAGTCGCCAGATAGGAAATTCCATATTGCTAGAAAGGTTGAAGCCTTATACCACCTTTCCAGTGGATCACTGCACTAAATGGGAGGTTCCTTCATCAGTGGATGTACATGTGGCACATCTAGCTAGGAATGCCACATTGCTTATACCGTCTGCATCCTCGCTTAATTGTCCCACAGATAGGAAACTGAAGCCTGCCTTAAGGCAATATTTTCTCTGTCGGGTACTGTTACTCACCCAGCCATGGCTACAGCTTAGGTCTCCAAGGCCATTGAGGAATGGATGAAAACACTGGAAAATGCTCTTCCAGAAGCTTCCAGGGAACAGCTGACAATTATCTCCTATGTTAAGGAGGCAGCGTCCTACTTGGGAGAGGCAGCTTTGGATGCTGGTATATTACCCTCTAAAGCACAGGTTCTCAAACTTGGTCCTCAGGACCCCAAACAGTACATGTTTTGCAGGTCTCCTCACATAATTACTAGTGAAACAGTTAGCTGCACCTGTGGATCTTTTTAAACATGTCAGTGACTAATGAATACACCTGTGCACCTACTGGGTTACCTGCAAAAAGTGAACTGTGTGGGGTCCTGAGGACCGAGTTTGAGAACCACTGCTCTAAAGCATCAGCAGTCTCAGTTGTGGCTCGGAGAGCACTTTGGCTGAGGGACTGGAAAGCAGATGCAGGATCTAAGAGAGCCCTGGAATCCCTTCCATTCTTGGGGGGCATTTTGTTTGGCACAGAGTTAGACAAGATTGTTGCTACGGTGGCAGCCTCTAAAACGGCTAGTCTACCTTTGGCATCCACTGCTAGACCTAAGCGGTCAGCCTTTCGGGCCTTTTGGCCCACAAGGAAAAGAAAGAGGTCAGGCTTCCGCTAAAGCCAGCTCTCATAGGAAACCACAGTCTAAGAAGTCCTGGCCAAACAGACATCCGGCTGTCAAGTCTAATGTTAAGCCTGCTGCTTGATTGGACGTGCCTCTCTCTGGGGGATCCCAGGATAGGAGGCTGACTTCTTCAATATTCAGACACCTGGCATCTTACAACAGATGCCTGGGCTCGGCAGGTAGTCTCCCAGGGGTACACCCTTACTTTCTGGAGTCCCCGCAAAGGTATTACAGCATAACTTCAGCAGCAGATTCTGCGAAACCCCTGGCCCTCCAGCAGGCTATAAACTCCCTGCTGGTGTCAGGGGTAATAATCCCAATTCCAGTGAATCAACTAGGAAAGGGATATTATTCCAACCTTGATTCAAAAACCCAACGGATCCCACCGGCCTATTCTAAACCTAAAAGGTCTCAACACGTTTATCGAGTTGCCCAAGCTTCGCATGGAAACTCTGCGTTCGATAGTGTTGGCCATGGAACCAGGGTATTTCATGGTATCCTTGGATATTCAAGATGCATATCTTTATGTACCAATTGCACCGTCCCACCAACAATTTCAGTGATTCGCAGTCATCAGTAGACCTAAAGTGGTTGACAGCAAAGACGGTTTTTCTTCTGGCTATTGCTTCGGCCGGCAGGTTCTCCAATTTGCAGCCCTATCTTTTCGCTCTCCTTTTTTAATATTCCTAAAGTAGGATCCCAGTTTCATATGAATGAAGAGATTGTGGTTCCAGCTTTGCAAGCTTCTGGCCTTTTGGCTGGTGAAGCATCACTGGATGTTGTGCGGGCTCTATGTATCTATGTAGACAGCACCAACTCCATTAGAAAGTCAGATTCTTTATTTGTGTTGTATGGCTGTCACAAGCGAGGCTGGCCAGAAAACAAACAGACTTTGGCCAGATGGTTGTGTATGACAATTTCTCAAGCTTATACACAAGCTGATCTTGTTGTTCATGATATAGTCACGGCGCATTCCCCGAGGTCTGTGGGACCATCATGGGTGGTGCGATGGGGTGCCTCTGCTGAACAGATTTGCAAGGCAGCCATGTGGTCTTCCGTCCACACCTTTGTCAAATTTTATGCGTTTGACACGTTTGCCTCTCAGGATGCTTCCTTTGGGTGTAGGATTTTCCTTTCTACTGAGACCCAGGAGCATCCCCACCCCTAGGAGGAACTGCTTTGGGACATCCCAAGGTAATTTCTGTGGACCCTATGGACCCTGAAGAAGAAAATAAGAGTTATGGTATAACATACCTTTGTTAACTCATTTTCTTCGAGGTCCATAGGGTCCACAGAGCACCCACTCTAACGCACATGTTGTTGTTGGGAAATTCTTTTCTTTTGTATTTCTATGATTCCCTCTTCTTACAGAGAGTGTGTCTGAAATGCAAGGGTCCTTTCTTCGTTTTCAATTTTTTTCTTTCCTGCTCCTGCTTGGGCTTGATAACAAACTGACTGCCTGTAGCTAGAGGTGGGGTAGGTATGGATGAGGACCCAGGGCATCCTGGGAGCTAAAGCTTGTTGGCTGTTTGGTGCCAGGATCACTCCAGGCACGAACTCCAGCTACATAACCAAAGTCATTTCTGTGGACCCTATGGACCTCGAAGAAAGAGAGTTAACAAAGGTATGTTATACCACAACTCTTATTTTCTCTGATGAATCCCTTTTTAAATTGTTTGGGGCATCAGGAAAAACGCTTGTCCGGAGAAGAAAAGGTGAGTGCTACCATCAGTCCTGTGTCCTGCCAACAGTAAAGCATCCTGGAGACCATTCATGTGTGGGGTTGCTTCTCACCATTTTGCCTAAGAACACAGCCATGAATAAAGAATGGTACCAAAATATCTCCAAGAGCAACTTCTCCCAACCATCCAAGAACAGTCTGGTGACAAACAATGCCTTTTCCAGCATGATGGAGCACCTTGCCATAAGGCAAAAGTGATAATTAAGTGGCTCGGGGAACAGAACATCAAAATTTTGGGTCCATGATCAGGAAACTCTCCAGACCTTAATCCCATTGAGAACTTGTGGTCAATCCTCAGGCGGATGGACAAACAAAAACCCACAAATTCTGACAAACTCCAAGCATTGATTAGGCAAGAATGGGCGGCCATTAGTCAGTATGTGGCCCAGAAGTTGATTGACAGCATGCCAGAGCGAATTGCAGAGGTCTCAAAAAAGGAGGGTCACGCCTGCAAATATTGACTAGAGTGCTGCCAGACTGGAGTAATATATGTATATATACACACATACAGTATATATATATACTGTATATTATGTATATACTAGCTGATGTACCTTCAAGTTATTATGTTATGTGATGTTGTCCAAACCCATCCAGTGTAAGGCACTCCGCTGTGAGGTCTGACTGGAACCCCAACCACTGAATTAGGGATCCCAGATTATTTGCCACCCCTCGGTGACGTTTTAATCCAAATCCATCTAGTGTAAGGACCAGAACAGCCTCTCCAGGTCAACATTTTGACCAGCGTACACCAGCGGGAGGTCTGACCGGGAATTCAACCCCCTAGTATGTATTATGGGGGGGTTGTGCATGGGATTCCGGCGGCTGTGATGCCACCAGTCAGAATATTGACAGTGGCATCCCGATACAATAAGGTAAGTATCCTACTACTAACTAAACCTTACCCATAACCCTCCTCCCTGGTGCCTGAACCTAACCTCCCCCTAGTGTCTAAACCTGAACCTCCCCCTCCCCACACCTTAAACCTAACCCTCCCCTCTTAGATCCCAACCCTTCCCCTAGTGCCTAACCCTAACCCTCTTTCCCTGATGCCTAAACCTAACCTCCCCCTTCCCACACCCTAAATCTAAACCTCCCCTCTTAGATCCTAACCCTCCCACTAGTGCCTAACCCAGCGTTTCCCAAACTGTGCGCCGCGGCACCCTGGGGTGCCCCGGGACACTTGCAGGGGTGCCTCAGGTCGGTGGTCCAGCATTAAATCTAATTTTTTATGGTCAATGTAATGTAAATATGTGGACAAACAGAAGTGCAAACCTGTCCACCACCACATAACTGACCCTAAGGATGACAGGAAGCACAATTTACTTAACTTTACTACATTTTTTACTGAATTTCTCATTAACAAACTACTGGCTTAGGGGTGCCGTGAAAACAATGCTGATACTCTAGGGTGCCGTAATTCAAAAAGGTTTGGGAACCACTGGCCTAACCCGATACTTACCTTCGGGAAGCAGGCGGTCGAGATTCGGGAGCCGGGATCCCGACGCTGTCGGGATTCCGGCGCCAGTATTTTGACCATCGGCATCCCACCTGCTGGGATGCTGACTTCATCCCATTCTGTGATCCAATGTTACCACTCTATGAAGTTTTCATCCAAATCCATCCAGTAGAAGGCTCAGAACAGGCTCCCTGAAATAACAGAATCTCCCTGAGTCCCTGAAGAGTCCAGCATCTTCCTGATTACACCTTACCCCCTTTATGTAGCCATTATATAAAGAAAAAAAAACAGAGCTATATACATTCAAATGGGATAATTAGTATAATTTCCCTGCATTGGTTATAAGGTACAATGATCCCTATGGTTACATGCATTTTCTGATAAGTATTAGTGTGTTTTCATCAACAAGTAGATCTAACTGCTTTGGGGCTTGTTTACATATATTTACATATGTTTAAGTACATTTTATGACACGCCTCTCAGATGTAGCAGTACACACCCACTTTACCGCGCACTCATAGCTGTTGCTTTCACAATCTCCCTGAAATGCTTTTGCAAAAGTAGGAAACTATGTTTATGCTGCAATAACGCTGTAATGGTGCATTACTATAGTGCCATCAGCCCGTGCTCCACAGTCATTACAGTCACTATGTATCATATATCTATGGGGTGAGATCCTGCCCAGGTCACAGAAATATTGTTGTGAGGAATAAATAAAACCAACAGGGGAAAAACATAAAAAATGATAAAATGATCGCACTCACCTGGTCACATTTCTGAGGGCTTGGAAAGCTTAGCTTAGGCTTTAGAGGCTCAGGTTTGGACAACTTCATTTCAGTCTGTCCTGATGGTCGTACTGGGTTATATATCTCTGCAGATGTAATATATACAGGGGCATTTTACATATAATGAATGAAAAATAAATACATTAAAAAAGTGGAAAAAGTAAAACACAGATTGTAAGGAAACCACACTATTGTTGGTACATATGGAGTGTGCTACTGTGCCTCCTCCATAATGCTCCACTACATGAAGCATCTGATCCTTTACCAAGATGGCCACCATTCTTTAGTCTGCGCATGTGTGACACCATTTTGAGTCACTGCGTTTGAGCACCACAGTAGTACACAGTCATTTACTACTTAGCTCTGTGGGGGACCCTGCTGAATCCTGTGATACTGCCTACATACATGACCGGATGGTCTGCTGTATTCTCTGCTCCATCACCGCTGCCTGTATACATAACTGTGAGTATGGCTGTACTGAAACTGTGCACTACAATAATTACATGCTCCTGGTTATGTCTATCCAGCTGGAGTGTCTACCAAACTGCTGGTGTCTGCTATTTAATAACCGTGTACAGAACACAATAGTATACAGGGCTGAAGCTAGGGTAGTGCGGCCGGTGCCATCGCACAGGGCACCACAGGTCAGGGGGCGCATTTTAGGCCTGTCAAATTTCTGTTTATTATCATTCTTGCTTGTAGCTTCCTCTTATTTCATCCCCAGCATCTCCTGGCCTCCCCTATCCCTTCCTTGGCCCTACCCCATGAAGCCATGGCCCTTTTTTGGCTGCATTCAGTGGCGCCGAGAGGGGGGGGGAGCGGGTACAAATTACCCGGGCCCGGGCTTCCTGAGGGGCCCAGCGGGGGCTCGGGTTTGGCGCCGCTCCCCCCCTCACAGCAGCCCAGCACATAGCGTGTGCTGAGCTGCAGTTGGAGACTGCTCGTGGCTGCTGAGTAGCAGCCACAGCAGTCTCCTATGCCTGTGTGAGGGAGCGATCACACTGATCATGCCCCCCTTGGCTTTGCGCCGGGCTGAGGGGGCTCAGAGCGCCCCCCTCCCCAGCGCGCAGCACCGCTAAGCGGCGCTGCAAATCTTTGTTGTTTTTTTTTCTCAGCTAGGGGGCGTGGCCACGCCTTCCCGATTAGACCACGCCCCCTATTACCAACCCCGCTACAGCTCTTGGCAGGCCTGGCTGCATTATGTCCCTTTGAAAAATGAGGGCGGCACCAACGCTGTTTCTGGCACAGGGCATAAAAAAGTCTAGTTACAGCTCTGATAGTATACAGTTACACATATCAACAATTATGACATAGATCTTTGGGCGAATATATACAAAAGGGTGGTGGAACATACAACATTCTGGGATCTACACAAGCTTAGGATAGATCAGGGCTCGACAACTGGCAAATGCAGACCAACGTTCTCTGACCGCCTCCATAAACTCTATTGTATGGTTTTGTCTTATTACATAGTATTTGGCCTGCGAGCACACACACAAGACTCACTACCCAGACAGCACTGATCTATATAAATGGTGCCCGGAGACAGAAGAATAGTAATGTATTTACCAGACAATTTCGGCAAAGGCATCAGGTGGATGTTATAATAGGCAGAACTCCGGCCTCCAGCGTCTGGGCTTCTTCCAGTACATTTACGGGGAACATTAGGAATTGCAGGCAGCTGTAAGCAAAGAAACATACAGCGTAATAATAAGTGATAAGAACATACAATATGATAATAACAACACATACAGTATAACAGAGAGGATGAAATAAGGAGAAGCGCAATAGGACAACAGAAGATAATATGTAATAATATAATACAGGGATTAACACACTCATATCAGAAAATGTGCATATTAACCTATATAGCAAAGTTTTGCCCAGCGCACTCCGTCGGGAGGTCCGACTAGGACCGCAACCACTCCATTAGGCATCCCAGACCAATTGCCACCCCTCTGTGAAGTTTTCATCCAGTGGAAGGCCCAGAACTGGCTCCCTGGGTAAAAGTTCTGCCCAACGTACACCAACGGGAGGTCCGACCGGTACCCTAACCACCCTTAAAACAAATTCAGTCATTTCAACCAGTGGCGTAACTAGGGTATATGGAGCCCAGGGCAAATTTGAAAATGGAGGCCCCCCCCCCCCCATAACACACCGATATGCGTGTGCGCTGAAGGCACCCGCGCGGGAAAAAATGGGCGTGGTCACTTAAAAATGGGGCGTGTCAACATGACACAACCCTTTATTTTCACGCTGAACATTCCTATCCATATGCACCTTAACCCCAGTAGTACCCCTTATACAGTACCCCCAGTATGCAGTTGTGGTCCCTCTTATGCAGGCCCATTGTAGGGCCCCTTATACAGTACCCCCAGTAGTGGCCCCCCCAAATGCAGTGCCCCACGTAGTGTTCCCCTTATACAGTGCCCCCAGTAGCAGTATCCCCTTATGCAGTGCCCGTTATATGGTGCCCCCAGCAGTAGTCCCCCCCATGCAGTTTTCCCAGTAGTGGTCCCCTTATGCAGGCACCCTGTAGTGGCCCTTCCTATTATTGCCCCCAGTAGTGGTCCCCCCGAGTGCAGTGCCTCTAGTAGGCCCCTTTCATAATGCCCCCAGTGGCAGTTCCCCCCCAAGTAGTAGTCCCCTTTCATAATGCCCCCAGTGGCAGTTCCCCCCCAAGTAGTAGTCCCCTTTCATAATGCCCCCAGTGGCAGTTCCCCCCCAAGTAGTAGTCCCCAGTAGAGTAGGTGCTCCCAATGGTGCCCCCAGTAGTAGCCACCCCTCCCCCAGTAGAGGTCCCCCCAGTAGTAGCCACCCCTCCCCCAGTAGAGGTCCCCCCAGTAGTAGCCACCCCTCCCCCAGTAGAGGTCCCCCCAGTAGTAGCCACCCCTCCCCCAGTAGAGGTCCCCCCAGTAGTAGCCACCCCTCCCCCAGTAGAGGTCCCCCCAGTAGTAGCCACCCCTCCCCCAGTAGAGGTCCCCCCAGTAGTAGTCACCCCTCCCCCAGTAGAGGTCCCCCCAGTAGTAGCCACCCCTCCCTCAGTAGAGGTCCCCCCAGTAGTAGCCACCCCTCCCCCAGTAGAGGTCCCCCCAGTAGTAGTCACCCCTCCCCCAGTAGAGGTCCCCCCAGTAGTAGCAACCCCTCCCCCAGTAGAGGTCCCCCCAGTAGTAGTCACCCCTCCCCCAGTAGAGGTCCCCCCAGTAGTAGTCACCCCTCCCCCAGTAGAGGTCCCCCCAGTAGTAGCCACCCCTCCCCCAGTAGAGGTCCCCCCAGTAGTAGTCACCCCTCCCCCAGTAGAGGTCCCCCCGGTAGTAGCCACCCCCCTCCCCAGTTGTGCAGATAGGTTACAAAAAAAAAAAATACATATATATATATATATATAAAAATATACTTACCTGAATCTCTGCTCCTGCTCCTGATCGCGATGCCGCTCCCGCCCGGGCGCGCTCAGCATTATGGGACAGACGTCATGACGTCAGTCCCATTACCCACTGCAGGAGCCGGACGGAAGTCCGGCTCTTGCAGTGGGTGCTGCAGCAGTCAATGAGAGTCTATCTGACTCTCATTGGCTGCTGTTTAACACACGCATCGCCGCCAGCGCTGGCGGCGATGCGTGTGTTATGCACAGCCTGAGCCCGCCTCCTGGGGGAGGGAACGGGCTCAGGCTTGCAGCACAGGACTAGCGCTGGAAGCCTAGCACCGGTCCTGTGTAAATGTGTAGCGCTGACCGCACTCATTGCGGTCGGCGCTACACTGGCTAACTAGGGCGCCCAGGGCACGAACCCCGCCCGCCCTGCCCTAGTTACGCCACTGATTTCAACTAAATACATTGTAATTTTTACAGTTACTACTGTAAGTCATTTACATACATTGTAAAGTGTCATGTGCAATTTTTGACTATTTTATACTACAGAACTTAAATACTTATAAGCGTTTGATTTTATATTTTCTATAGGTGACTCCATAGGCATATATATATATATTATATACATATTTATATATTACTTTCTAACAGGGGTGTATTAAAAGAGGCGGTGGTCCGTGTGCATTCCCCGTCCGGGGCCCCCTCCTCTCCCCCCGGCAGCAGACTGACGCCTGACCGCAGCAGCAGTATACTCTGGGTACTAGTCTGTGCCCAGAGTATACTGCGCATGCAATTTCCTCACTGCGCATCCGCAAAAATGCAATGACAATGGCCGCGGCTGCCATTTTCCGGTATTTTGTGCAGTGCTGAGACACCTGACGCAGAACCTCTGAGAGGTAAGTATTAGAGAATAAGAGTGCAGGGTGTGCACCCATTATAAATACGCCCCTGCTTTCTAACTAACAGATATCTCTTTAGTGATTCTCTAATGTTACCAGAATAATGACTCCTGGGGTAACAGATGGACATTTGTTTTTGATGAAACATAACAAGTAAAATATTGTAAAAACTTGGCTCTGTCTGGTCGGTGGGCAGGTGTTGATGTCACTTGTCATAGCAAGCTCAAGCCTTCATGTGCTTTAGGAGTTCCTACAGTAATGCAGCTATTTAAGCAGAGTGAATGGTTCTATTAATGTTCTGTATACTGATCAGTGACAAGTGCTTCTAATTTATCTCTTCTAATATCGTGTGCAAGTTATATACATATAGTCACATTTTCAGACTATGAAACTCATATAGAATAATGAAATATTAAGTACATATTTCCAGGGAGAAGTGGGGTTTTTTTTCTCCTCCCCACTGTATGGGCCTTTATTAATCTGAAAACGATGGACCATGGGCGAATAACTAACGCCTGTGTGTATGCTCCCTTAGCGTCAGGGCCAGGGGCGCTGTATATTGTATTAAGTGAACAGAAGAGAATAAGACCCTAACAAACACAGAGCATCCACCATATAAATCCTATGTACATACTGGCAGATCTGTGCATTCCAGGTAACCTGACACTGTATAGGTACTTTATGCTGCAATAACGCTGTAATGGTGCATTACTATAGCGCCATCAGCCCGTGCTCCACAGTCATTACAGTCACTATGTATCATCTATCTATGGGGTGAGATCCTGCCCAGGTCACAGAAATATTGTTGCGAGGAATAAATAAAACCAACAGGGGAAAAACATGAAATGATCAGGACTCACCTGGTCACAGGTCTGAGGGCCTGGAAATACATCAGCTGCCTGTCCTGGACGATCCCAGGGAAATGCATATTTCCCCTTCACAGCGCTCAACATTCGGTGAGCATTCGGCTTAATTTGAGGGAACATCCCTCAAGCACAGTCGCACTCTCCTTACTCCTCAACTCGACGACTAGCACTGACCTATGCTTTGGCAGTTGGTCAGCTGATTCCATGACATCACAATGCAGTGACATCACCAGACATTCTATTCCCTGACTGCATGAGACACATTATACAGCCATCTATTTAGCACCATGTAACACATAGGGGCAGATTGGGAACATAATGTAACACTTGAAAATATTTTAAAAGTGATATCATGTTGTAGGCAACAAGGGCTGCAATAAATTATTATTAGAAATCCCCCTGATCTCCCATCATCAACAAGGTTATAGCCAAGGTACAATACAAAATGGAGGCCTTTGGTGTCCCAGACTCTACCTCAGCCTCTTGTCCTATCATCATTTGGCACAAATTAGTAATGTAAGGAATACTCTATGGTTAATCCTCCAAATAACATCTCTGACCCCTCACTCATTACTGAAATTGCATTTCAATACACTTACACAGGATTCATGGATTGTAATGTTTGGATGTATGGGACATAAACATCTCATATTTTAGCACAGTTATAACTTTGGCCTGTTCCCCCCCCTGTAACCACATTTTCCAGAGTTATTATACTTCTTCCCTCTTTTTGTTTTGTTGTCTTCGGTATCCTCAAAACTTTGAGAGGTTTATCAATAAACAATATTGATAATAAAGATGAATAAATCCTATTTTATGGCTGAATACATATTGATCCAAATTAATATGAACACTGGGGGAAATTACTAAATGGCTGAAATACACTATGAGAATTACAGTAATTACTAATTACCAATGACCATGTGATTACTAGTTTATGCTCCATCTGAGAGCTGCACTCTCTGCCTTATATCTATGTAGACATTATTAATATAATATTAGGTAATATATTTTATATAAGAATCATGATTGATGTAAATACATTGCTGACGTATGAAATTTTGAATCAGATCAAGAGAAGGATACAATCTCTGATTTATATAGTTATTAGTTCTTAACAGGACCTTAATTGCATTTGAAACCTCATTAATTATCATCATTTGGGGATAAGGATACAAAGTCTTATGACAAAACAGTGATTTAGAAGCAAAGTTACACATATGTTTGTCACACAAAGGGGCAGAGTAAATTACACGCAGTCGCTGTCGCATCGGACTCCGGCAGCTCCGCGCGGTAACTCATAGTAACTGATTTCTGTTTGCAGCCTATGGAGGTGCGAGTAGAAATCCGCTACTGTAAACATCTGGAAGATTCCAATTAATGTCCTTATAGTAAAACAGTCCACGTGTTATTGGCGTTTTCTTAGAGTGCAGCTTCCCATTGAGATTTCTATCACCACCAAAATCTCCATTGATAGATAATTCTAGTAAAGAAATATAGGAGCGCACACTGTAGTGAAGTTGAAAGTTTAATAATAATAATAAAAAAAATCATAAAAACGTACATTGAGGTAAACATTAATGAACTCACAAAAAAGCCTGATAGCCCTGTGGATTGCCCGTCACTACAGATACTGCTGTTTAACCGCTTTCAGCAGCCGCCGTCAGCGCAATAGATGTGTCGCTACGGAGTCCTCACATACAGTGCTGTACACATATATATATATATATATATATATATATAAGTAGCTGTGTTCCCAGGACGGCACTCCTATCTTTTAAACCACCACATAACAAACCCACTGTGACTGAGTGGTATATATATATATATATATATATATATATATATATATATATATATATATATATATATATATATATATATATATATATATATATATATATATATATATAAATATACCTTTCTGGTGATCATTTGAAATAAGACGCCAAAGACAACAGACATCCAAAAATATTCTTTATTTATATAGATCATTAAAAATATATAGGTAAAACATACATTGAGTGTCATTTTCACATATAATGAACTGTGCCCTGTGAAGTTCAACACAGAGGGAAAAAAAACCACAATATAAAAAAATAAATATAAAATACACAGCCCAAGTCACAACATGTAAAAATAATATTTCTGTTAGGTGCACTCCAAACATTTCATAAGTACAGATGTGAAAATGTCTCAGATAGTAACAATATAAGACGAGTAAATTGAGCTGTCAACAATTTCAAATAGTATCCAATACTCATAAAGGAGATACATATAGCCATAGACAATGCTACAAAGAGCAATAAGGCTTTCTGTACATATGTTCATTCACATTCGGTTACTCTGCATCTCTTAATAAATGATTATGGGTGGGGTACATGCCGCCACTCACCAAAAGCATAACAGCGTTTAGTAATACCGTATAATTAAAGCAGATAACACAGGACATCTCTCGGTAAGGAATAGTCCTTTGCGATAGAAGGATGTCTGTGTTTAGGACCCGGGAGTCACGCGCCATAGTGGATGCTGGGAGGGTTACTTTTGGATCCCCCTCAGGGTGAAATGCAAACAGAAGCCCATAGGCTTCTATCAGGTAACGCCATAAAAAGATGGTGTTGCCCCCAGCATCCAAGCTCCGGGAATCTATAACATTCCAGGGCTTGGTGCATATATGGAAAGCGGCCAAACCTCCAAAAATTTAATTCTTCCGTGGTATGACTGCAAAATATGCTTTCATGTATCCCGTCCCCTAGGTAATAAACTCTGTAAGGAGATGGAATTATGTATATATGTGCTATACATTGTATGGTCTGTTCTCCTTTGTATGTTCTGATGTAACATGACACCAGAATAGCAAGTTGGGAATATAAGTAATTCCGCTATGAGCCAATATGGACTGCATGCCATTTAGTAGGAGACAATGCCTGATCCTGAGACTTTAACGTACATCACAACCGATGTGATTTCTGCCGCACAATCTCTATTTCTAGGGACGTTTGTTTCCGATTTCTGGGGGTCTATTGTACACAGCGAAGGCTTCTCCTTCCTAGTAATGGGAATTAGAACTTGCTAAAGTGCCAGTGAAAACCGTATTGAAGCTCCCCAAATTCTATAGAAGGGAGTGGGGTCAAACATGAGGGGTATATTCCTGGTTTTGACGGTGACAGGGAAGCTCACAGTGGGGTTTCTTTCCAGCTAAATTAAAATCATAAAATGCTAAAAGGGTGACAAATGTAACCTAGTTATTGTAAAGCAGATATTCATTCTTATTGAATATAATATTAAAAAGCAGCTTGTGTCATGCACCATAAAATGAGAGATTTCTACAGTTTGTTACAGAGTTTCCCATATGGCATGGAAATAAGGATAAGCCGTATAGATGTTACAGTAATCGGGTATCTTCTGTCACAATGAGCCCCATCCACTGTGTACCATGAGAACTTACCTGTAACTACTTCTAACTGCGGGGTGTTGCCTGGCAAAACATCCAACGGATCACGTCATAAGGGTGACAGCCAAAAATACAGCAAGAAGCGCCCATGGCCTATTTGGGAACTTCCAAAACTACAGTAACATAAGTCATCATGTAATTCAACTTTTTGACGCTGTCGCTTTGGGAATAGGAAGCAAAAGATAATTACGGACATTTATACTGTTGTTTTAAACAGAGTGAACAAAAGCTATTTTGTTGCAAAATAATTACTTGAAAGGCACAAATCCACATGAACGGTGATAAACTTCCCTATACAAAGGGCACAATCAATAGTTTTTGTTTGCTTTTGTACAGCGTGTTAGCTTGGTTTACGTTCACCATTAGTAAAAGTTACTTTTACTTGGTAGGCAGAAAAATAAAATACCATGCAAATAAGAATAAAAAAATTAGTCCAAATATGTACCTATATAAGCCTTGTGGCTACTGTCTGGTTTAGGAGAAGGAGTCTAGAAATCTCTACATGACACAGAACAGTCACAGCAACACGTTGTAAAAGGAGACGTTACAGGGTCATCACCCTTTAATACTCTTCTGGTTATTTTAACAAATAAGAGGACGAATGTGAAAAATATTAGTGTCTCTTTAATAGTGTCACTTGCTGATCTATCTTTATCCATAAAACATGTGGCACACAGATTGCCAGAGACTGATTTTCACGTACGTGGGTTGATCACATCATTTGCGCCACCGATTGTCAGTCCAACTGTATATAGCAGGAGCTAGCTATTCACTGCGATGTCATCTCTGTGTGACGCACTGTACACAAATAAGAAAGTCATTAATAAGGGGATGAATGGGCAAAACAGCAAAAAAAAATGTACAAGAAAAAAAGGTTATTCATTACAATTACTCTGCAAATGATTAATATCATAACAGTCAGAAAGACTAAATCAAACTTGATTAGGGAGTAAGAACAAATGCGTAAACACAGAAAACTCCCCGTGGATCTAGAATTCAGCCCTGGTGTCATTACGTTAGTAGCAGCCCTTTAACTGGCAGCACAGGTGATCAGTGCTCATGTGACTAGCCCTCAGCGCTTACAGTGTCTGCTTTATGCAGGTAGATGGGTTCTCTAAGCACTGGGTATTGCAGTACAGGGTTACACAAAGCTGTGCCGCCATATATGAGAGATTATTTATTTTCTCAACAATTATCGTGAACCATTTCAATTGAGAAGGAGGAGTATATTATTTCATCAAATATGCTAAATCGATAATCAAAGTCACGGGCTGTGCGCCTATTGTTTATCAACGTCTGTCTTTCTTTTTTTCAACGTAATATAAATCCAAGAGGAAAAAAGAAGATAGTACATTGTCCGCAAGTATACAATGAGCGAACAGGAGAAATAACATCTCTTTCTCTAAGGACTCTATTTACTAAGCAGTGTTAGGAGACAGAGTGAAAAGTGATAAGGTGCCAGCCAATCAGCTCCCAACTGTCATTTTTCAAACACAGCCTGTGAGATGACAGTTAGGAGCTGATTGGCAGGCACCTTATCACTTTTCACTCTGTCTCCTAACACTGCTTAGTAACTAGACCCCTAAGTCTTTTGTATTGTGCACATTCCTGAAAGTGGCTGAAGGGAAATTCCTCTCTTTGGAGGAATGGGATTGAAATAATGGCGGATGTTTAGTCACCGGTTCAAATACCGACAGCGGATGCCCGACAAGATGAAGATCACGACTGGGGCAGGTAAGTACCATAACCCACCCCTGCCCCCGCTCTCCCCCTTAACCCTCCCTTAGTGGTGCCTAACCCTAACCTCCCCCCTAGTGCCTAACCCTAATCTCTCCCTGGGGGTGCCAAACGCCCCCTTCCCCCTCCAGCAAACCTAACCCCGCTAGACTCCCTAATCCCCCCAGCCCGCAGCTAACGCTAGGGGTGCCCCGGACTTACCTTCGTTCGGTGCTGGCGTCCTTGGCGTTCTGGAATAGGGATTAAGATAGGCGTCGGTATTTCGATGCCTATCTTAAATACCTTGCCAGGATTCCGATGTCGTGATTGAGACTGGCAGGCTTGCGGCCGCCGGTCTCATAACTATATCCCTTTTAAGTATGTGCTCTGTATATAGGCAAGTTCTGAGTACAAATCTCTGCAGCTATAAAGGTTTCTGTAATAGATGCTATATAGAAGGACTAAGCAAGTCCTCCTACCAGCTCTTAATGATAACGCTTCCACCCACCTTTCAAGTGTAACGTGAGCGTTCTGCGAGACGGAGGAAGCTCTCAGGCTGCCGACACTGCCATGGTAAGATCTTCTCCCTCGGGCTGAGGGGGCATCTTGGATCTCCCCGACACCCTGTAAGATATAAAGATAAGGAATGGTTAGTGTATGTCAGGACAGTACGAGCAAATCATCTGTAAATTACTGATTAAACACAAGGTTATGAAGAGAGGATGGAAGTACAGATGTATGTGGGAGGGTGGGCACAGTTCTGTGATTGCAAGATATCACCCTACGACCAGTGTAATCCCTGTGTGACAGATATGGGGAGGCTGTGTCGGCAAATATTGAAACTGGGACATTTAAGGGTTGATTCAAGTAAGTTTAAGGTACCCGTGTAGAAACGTTTCTAAGATAATGCAGTAAGAAATATTGATTATTTTTGCCCAAATGATTTGTTATTTGCTGTAAATCCCAGAAATGTGCACAGCTGCACAATATGAGTGAGGTTCTAGCAGAAGCTAGCAGCTAATTCATACTGCCCCCTAGAGGTCAGTGCAGTCTGTGCAGCAGGAGCGTTTAGCATACAGGCGTATCACATTTTGTGAGAATCACAAATTTGCCAAGAAAACCGTTGATGAACTACAGCTACAATGGTGGTCATGTATATCATCAACTTCAAAGCTGAAGGAAGCCATTAGTGTACTCTCATTTATTCTAAATGAATGAGTGTATTGTATTCTGAGCCTTAAGCACACTACACAATGTGTACCCAGAACGACATCGCGGGCGATGGTACCCTGCATGCGGCAGTACATACACACTTGCCGATGCCGGGTCAGACGGTGGGAAGCTAAGTGTCATGGTGCATTCTGATTCTGCAGCATGGCATAGTTAGCGACATACCCCGGCGGCCCTGCAGTAGGGTCGACAGGCGATGACGCTAGCGCGCATATCATTATTATACACTAGACGATGTATCAGATAGGTTGCTCTGATCCGCTGGATTGAACATCATATCGTCTAGTGTGTCCCCCAGCTTTAGACTATCTGATATTACATCTACACCATTATTCATTTCTAGAATTTCACTACACTGTAATATTAAAAAACAAGCGAGAAAGGGAGCAGGTGCTGTGTGACAGCGAGGCAGAAAACGTAGGGCTCCATTTACAAATAAATATGTCCTGCTATGTTATTTAGCGTTACCGCTCAGCTTTTGGTTTGTTGTTTTTTACTGGAATTTATTAATGGTTTGATCACCGGCGAGCGGTAACGTAAAAATCCTGTCAGGCTGGTTTTTTCTCTCCAAACAGCGCTGATGAATGGAAGTTCTATATATTTCTTTACTGTAATGGGCGCACGTGCCCGCCGGCTGCAGTGTGAGGGTGGAAGGGGATGCTGGCTGCTGTGGGAAGGAGGGAGGGAGGAAAAGGGGGGGGCAAGCCGGCTGCTGAGACCTGGATGCTGGCCAACAGAACCACAGCACTCGTGAGCGCAGTTTAGCAGAAGCATGAGGCTGGAGAGTTTCAATTAAGACAACGAGCGGTAAGTGAGAAATACCGCTCGTTGTTCAATAGTATCACGCTGCTATTTCTTAGAGAGACATGAAATTAAATAGCGCTGCCTAAAAACCGCAATATCTGTCATGATAAATACCTCTGGCTATAATTAACATACACAACGAGTTTGTAATGATTCAAACTCGTTAGTAAATGGAGCTCTTAGACGGCCAAGTAGCAAGGCAGGGGCCTGAGGCGGTCCAAGTAGCAAGGCAGGGGCCTGAGGCGGTCCAAGTAGCAAGGCAGGGGCCTGAGGCGGGCCAAGTAGCAAGGCAGGGGCCTGAGGCGGGCCAAGTAGCAAGGCAGGGGCCTGAGGCGGGCCAAGTAGCAAGGCAGGGGCCTGAGGCGGGCCAAGTAGCAAGGCAGGGGCCTGAGGCGGGCCAAGTAGCAAGGCAGGGGCCTGAGGCGGGCCAAGTAGCAAGGCAGGGGCCTGAGGCGGGCCAAGTAGCAAGGCAGGGGCCTGAGGCGGGCCAAGAAGCAAGGCAGGGGCCTGAGGCGGGCCAAGAAGCAAGGCAGGGGCCTGAGGCGGGCCAAGAAGCAAGGCAGGGGCCTGAGGCGGGCCAAGTAGCAAGGCAGGGGCCTGAGGCGGGCCAAGTAGCAAGGCAGGGGCCTGAGGCGGGCCAAGTAGCAAGGCAGGGGCCTGAGGCGGGCCAAGTAGCAAGGCAGGGGCCTGAGGCGGGCCAGGTAGCAAGGCAGGGGCCTGAGGCGGGCCAGGTAGCAAGGCAGGGGCCTGAGGCGGGCCAGGTAGCAAGGCAGGGGCCTGAGGCGGGCCAGGTAGCAAGGCAGGGGCCTGAGGCGGGCCAGGTAGCAAGGCAGGGGCCTGAGGCGGGCCAGGTAGCAAGGCAGGGGCCTGAGGCGGGCCAAGTAGCAAAGCAGGGGCCTGAGGTGGACCAGACTTTGCCATTGCAGTCCAGGTTTTAAGGACATCCATGCTTGAGTCCAGATCGTTAAATCAAATTGACTGGTGTACTAATTACGACACCTGTGCTCAAGCATGGCTATCCTTAAAACCTGGATTATAATGGCTGAGTTTGAGATTCACAGATGCATCTTAAAATTTAGAGCAAGAAAACCAGTTTTCATCTCCATTACCATGTGCAATGATAATTGTAGCGCTGTTGTAACTGGTCTTTGAATTTTGAAAGGTATCCTTGCCAAAAGGAAGGGGCCTGAGGCGGGCCAAGTAGCAAGGCAGGGGCCTGAGGCGGGCCAGGTAGCAAGGCAGGGGCCTGAGGCGGGCCAGGTAGCAAGGCAGGGGCCTGAGGCGGGCCAGGTAGCAAGGCAGGGGCCTGAGGCGTAGCAAGGCAGGGGCCTGAGGCGTAGCAAGGCAGGGGCCTGAGGCGTAGCAAGGCAGGGGCCTGAGGCGGGCCAAGTAGCAAGGCAGGGGCCTGAGGCGGGCCAAGTAGCAAGGCAGGGGCCTGAGGCGGGCCAAGTAGCAAGGCAGGGGCCTGAGGCGGGCCAAGTAGCAAGGCAGGGGCCTGAGGCGGGCCAAGTAGCAAGGCAGGGGCCTGAGGCGGGCCAAGTAGCAAGGCAGGGGCCTGAGGCGGGCCAAGTAGCAAGGCAGGGGCCTGAGGCGGGCCAAGTAGCAAGGCAGGGGCCTGAGGCGGGCCAAGAAGCAAGGCAGGGGCCTGAGGCGGGCCAAGTAGCAAGGCAGGGGCCTGAGGCGGGCCAGGTAGCAAGGCAGGGGCCTTAGGCGGGCCAGGTAGCAAGGCAGGGGCCTGAGGCGGGCCAGGTAGCAAGGCAGGGGCCTGAGGCGGGCCAAGTAGCAAGGCAGGGGCCTGAGGCGGGCCAAGTAGCAAGGCAGGGGCCTGAGGTGGACCAGACTTTGCCATTGCAGTCCAGGTTTTAAGGACATCCATGCTTGAGTCCAGATCGTTAAATCAAATTGACTGGTGTACTAATTACGACACCTGTGCTCAAGCATGGCTATCCTTAAAACCTGGATTATAATGGCTGAGTTTGAGATTCACAGATGCATCTTAAAATTTAGAGCAAGAAAACCAGTTTTCATCTCCATTACCATGTGCAATGATAATTGTAGCGCTGTTGTAACTGGTCTTTGAATTTTGAAAGGTATCCTTGCCAAAAGGAAGGGGCCTGAGGCGGGCCAAGTAGCAAGGCAGGGGCCTGAGGCGGGCCAGGTAGCAAGGCAGGGGCCTGAGGCGTAGCAAGGCAGGGGCCTGAGGCGTAGCAAGGCAGGGGCCTGAGGCGTAGCAAGGCAGGGGCCTGAGGCGTAGCAAGGCAGGGGCCTGAGGCGTAGCAAGGCAGGGGCCTGAGGCGTAGCAAGGCAGGGGCCTGAGGCGTAGCAAGGCAGGGGCCTGAGGCGTAGCAAGGCAGGGGCCTGAGGCGTAGCAAGGCAGGGGCCTGAGGCGTAGCAAGGCAGGGGCCTGAGGCGTAGCAAGGCAGGGGCCTGAGGCGTAGCAAGGCAGGGGCCTGAGGCGTAGCAAGGCAGGGGCCTGAGGCGTAGCAAGGCAGGGGCCTGAGGCGTAGCAAGGCAGGGGCCTGAGGCGTAGCAAGGCAGGGGCCTGAGGCGTAGCAAGGCAGGGGCCTGAGGCGTAGCAAGGCAGGGGCCTGAGGCGTAGCAAGGCAGGGGCCTGAGGCGTAGCAAGGCAGGGGCCTGAGGCGTAGCAAGGCAGGGGCCTGAGGCGTAGCAAGGCAGGGGCCTGAGGCGTAGCAAGGCAGGGGCCTGAGGCGTAGCAAGGCAGGGGCCTGAGGCGTAGCAAGGCAGGGGCCTGAGGCGTAGCAAGGCAGGGGCCTGAGGCGTAGCAAGGCAAGGGCCTGAGGCGTAGCAAGGCAAGGGCCTGAGGCGTAGCAAGGCAAGGGCCTGAGGCGTAGCAAGGCAAGGGCCTGAGGCGTAGCAAGGCAAGGGCCTGAGGCGTAGCAAGGCAAGGGCCTGAGGCGTAGCAAGGCAAGGGCCTGAGGCGTAGCAAGGCAAGGGCCTGAGGCAGATCAGACTCTGCCATTGCAGTCCAGGTTTTAAGGACATCCATGCTTGAGTCCACATCGTTAAATCAAATTGACTGGTGTACTAATTAAGACACCTGTGCTCAACCATGGCTATTCTTAAAACCTGGATTGTAATGGCTGAGTTTGAGATTCACAGATGCTTCTTAAAATTTAGAGCAAGAAAACCAGTTTTCATCTCCATTACCATGTGCAATAATAATGGTAGCGCTGTTGCAACTGGTCTCTGAATTATGAAAGGTATCTTTGACAACAGTAAAGCAGATTAAACCAGTTACTAAACTTGAATATTAAGCAGGATCTATATAGCATGTCTTTAATGACAGGGAATGTTTTCACTGGTGAGCTGTAGGGATATGTAGCTTAGAGAGATAGATGGGTAGGATGAAATCCAAAAGGACTTTTGAAGCAGAGTGAAATAAAGTAGAGTGGTGGTTCTGGCTACAAGTTGTGTTGTATACATACAAATATAACAGATTTAGGTCATGTGCACACAGGCATCAATCACTTTCATCTCTTCTCTGTTCAATTGCAGACCTCCAAATTAAAAGTTACACACAAAAAGCACCATGCATCTTTAGAGAAAAATGATCTCATTCCAAGATTATTCCTGCCCTCAATCGACCGCACAAAAACACAGCAGAGGAGCGATGGAAAAATATATTAACACCCGTGTGCACAGGCTTATATACACATATATATGGTTAGCATTACTGCCTTACAGCACTGAGGTCTTGGGTTCAAATCCCACTAGGGCCCTAACTGTGTGGAGTTTGTATATTTTCCCTGTGCTTACGTTCGTTTCCTCCCACAATCCAAAAATATACTGGTAGGTTAGTTGGCTACTGACAAAAACAACAACCCTAGTGTGTGTGTATATGTACATGTAGTAGGGAATATAAAGTGTAAGCTCCACTGGGGCAGGGACTGATGTGAATGGCTAAAAATTATCTGTACAGCGCTGCTGAATATGCGTATGCCATAATAGCTGGTAATAAATAACGTAGAAGACCACTTTGTCTTGCCTTGATTTGTATATGTCTAATAATTTCCTTTATATAAGGCAAATCCTTGCTTGGGACATATTTTTCCAGCATTTTGTCAAAGTCCGGATGGGACATCAGATAGTGAAGCATCTTTCGGCCATAGAACCTGCAATAAAAAACACATTAGTGGAAAGAGGTGTTACGTTACGCTAAATAAAAAAGACCGGATAATTAAAAGAACACAATAAAAACTGTGGGCAGTTCTACCCCAGCACTGCCTGTGCTCAATGTTTTATACACATTAGCACATCGGAATGAGCATGCCAGAATGAAGGGTGTGAGATATTTTGTTGACATGCATGACATGTTGACTTTGACCATGTCGACATGATTAGAATGTTGCCAAAACATCCCTGGTGGTCTAGTGGTAGTACAGGGGTGTCCTGCTGCTCCAGCGGCGTCTTCCAGGTCCGGTGGCGATGTCCCGATGACTTTCGGCGGATCCTGCTACTGGCGGAGAGTATGGCTAACCCTAACCCCTAATCCATATCACCTAATGCTTAACAAACCCATAGCCTAACTCTAACCCTTCACTTAGTGCCTTACCCTAGCCACTAGATGAGCAACCTACATGTTCTCGGAGACAGATCAAGGCAATTATACGGCTTGTCATATTTTGTCTTTTAAATTACTGCAGCTTTAAATCTAGCAGCCAATATCTGACGGCTGCCTGCAACTTGCAGGCCATTGCATTTACCCCATAGCCGAAATGTATTGTGATGTTCGGGTTTGGTCCACACATAACAGAGCAATTCCTATAAATGTGGGTAAGAAGGAAAGTAGTGTTAGTCTCTACAGATTCCTCGCTATCCTGGATGTCTAGTACCCGGGGAACTGCCCTCACAGATGCATCCATCTGATGTCGTGCAGAGTCCTCTTCAATCTGCCAGGAATCCTCACAGTCATATACCTCTACTACATCACCCACTTAGGAGGAGCACTTAGAATGTGACTGTCCGTAGGACTGGATCGAGACACAACTAAGGAGTTTGCCTAACTTAGCCAGTGAGGAGATCCCAGCATGCCTTGCCACAGTTTTAGCTTGGCCACCTCTATTAGATGAGAAGCGACCTCTTTAGGTGTGCGCGACAACGGACTGCCCAACCCGCAAGTTGCCTAGGTCTGCGCCCATCACCCACAGGGTCTAGCACATCAGCAGCCACTGCCCCAGAGGATGGCGCCCTCTCTCCCCATCCTCAAATTGTGCCTATGCTCTGCAGCCTCGCAGACCATGAGTTCCACCAGAAGCCAATGGTTGCTTTCTTCCAATAACAAGCACCGGGAGTGAGGAGGCACTTGGCTGCTTACGGTACTTACAGTCTGAGGCAGATGCACTTGGCTGTTGGCATGGTAGCAGCGCAAGACAGCCTGATCCCTACCAGAGATGCCAGAAATGGTCCCAGGAGACATCCCACGTTGGCAGTGGGTTACAGAAGCTTGTACTGAGACAGTAGTGAGATTGTCTGCTATATGTAACTGGTGCAGCAGTCAATGCAAATAGGTGGGAAATAAAAATAAAAACACAACATCTCATGCAGCCTAACCTAAAAACTTCCCTGAATCCCCTGAAGGATGGGAGTTCTGAGAGGTAGAAGCATAACAGACTTTCTATACCCTATGGACTGGTGTCCCCCATGAGGAAGAGAGAAATACCAGGATAGAGAGAGAGAGAATGAGAGCAGAAGACAATTAGCGGAATACTAACCTGGTTTCCTGAGAACTATCCTGTGCAAATTTTGTTATAGCAGGAAGAGTTCTATCTGTGATGTCCTTTATCCCAGACAAAATCCGCCCTGGTCCCATCCTCTCCACCAAATCACACATGTGCTGTGCCGTACATTTTTTGACCGCGCTGTTCAAGTGGCTACAGGTAAAACATGAACCCAAATAATCACAAACCAGACAAAGTACCAACAACTAAACATAAAAAAAATTATAAAAGTGTAGAAAATTTTTTTTTTTTACAGAATAAACGTTAAAGGTTACCCAGTGTAACGTTACCTGAGCCCTCCATTTATGAGGGAGGTGAGAGCTCGCACTGGTGTGACATTCTGTACCATTGCATCAAGGGCCTTGTCCACATCCTCACGCATGAAGAGATTTGATTCCCCCGCCTTGGATAGAAGGACACGTACACAATTGTCTAGTTCGTTGTCCATGTTCTTCTTCAGATGTGTGAACATGTCCCCTAAACAGCCAATTGCTGCTCGGGAAACACTGGAGCGCAAGTTCTTCACCTAAATAAAAGAATAAAATATAAATAACTTAAAAAGGTTTTTTACTACAAACGGAACAAAACACAGAAATTCATGCCAGGTTTCTTTCATTTGGGGGATGGGGGGGGGGCAGAGGACGGACGGATTTTGATTAAAAGTAGAAAGCCCCTTCCCCCAGTAACTGCCTAGAAATGGCAGTAGCTCCCTAATCACTTGCTGGACAGGTAGTCCCAGGGGAGATGATTTATCCCCCTGGGACCGTCATGGTAGAGAGTGCTTCAAATTGGAAGCCACTCCCCTGGTATCAGGCCACTCCTACACAGCTTCTAGGGGCTGCAGCTGAAGCAGTCCCTCAAAGCCGGCCTGCTTGTTGATTTGTGCATGTGTGGGATTACATTTACAGACCCCACTCCCGGCCAGACAAGGTAGGATTTGCCGCTGGGGAGCAGTGTTTTGCCTGTTAATTTACAGCCGAGCAGTTTCCATACGTTTAAGACTCTGTCTTAGCGATTTAATTCCAATAGGTGGCAGCAGCTCACATGTGAAGACCCATAGATACAGATAAACACAGAAAGGATCTTCTAGAAGAGTCTAGAAGCTTTATGACTGACTACATCTCCAGAAAGAGTGATTAAGAAAATGTTAGTGTGAACGTGCAGGATCTGCATTACATGAAAAATTAAAAATTACTAAAAAAGATGCATCTAGGAGCAGGGCCGGATTAACAATGGGGAATGTGGAGCTGAAGCTCCAGCCCCTACCATTAAAATAGGCCCACAGGATCCAGTCAGTGCAGTGCAGACCAGAGAAAAAAACTTTTCTCTGTCACTTCTAACAGCATTCCAATGCTCTGCCAATTCACCTCCCGGCCGGCAGATCCGAAGTCCTGTTAATCACCCCTCCACACTTCCCCCATCAGGAACTGCCCTTAGCGTCGCCTCCATGCAGTCCAAAGCTCCATCTCCGGCCACGCTAAGCTCCGCCCCCTGGTCCGTCCACAGCGGTGTCCCACAAGTTGAACCAGAGCTCTGGTCATGATGCCCCGCCCACTCACCCCCCCAAGCAGCACATCCAAACACCGTCTAACTGAGTTGATAGAGAGGGAGAGAGAGATATATGCTTCCCAATACTGTATAGGGCACTTATAGATCTGCACTGTGTCCTCATGTATCATGTAGGGTCCACATTGAGCCTCATTGTTTTCTCGTGTACTGTAAAGGGTCCCTGTAGAGCAGTATTGTGTCCAACCTTTGTCTCTTGTACTGCATAGTGCAGCCCAGGTATTTTATCACTCGTTATACCCCCTGTACAGTATATAACAGTTTATAGGTCCTCCAAATAGATTTCAAAACTGTACAGTCACTGTGATGCTCTCTGTATGATATGTCAAGTCACTGCGGTGCGTTCTGTATGATATCAGTTACTGGGATGCCCTTTGTACGATATGTCAGTCACTGCGATGCCCTCTGTACGATGTTAGTCACTGCGATGCCCTCTGTACGATGTCAGTCACTGTGATGCCCTCTGTACGATATGTCAGTCACTGCGATGCCCTCTGTACGATATGTCAGTCACTGCGATGCTCTCAGTGCCTGATTCAGAGCCGGACACTCTTTCAGAGCGCTCGCTCTAAATCAGTGCCCGCCTGTTGTATTTTTAGAGCGGCCTCCTGGCCGCTCGCATAGCTGTGGGTAACCACCCACAGCTAGTGCGAGCGGCCAGGATGATGGTCGCGATGGTCAAGACCATCGGACTTGCGACGACACCCTTGTGGTAGGGTCTCGTTGCCGCAAGTCCCAGTGGACTTCTTGCTCTTACAGAGCAAGAAGTCCACCCACTGACATCACTTGTGATGTCAGTGGGGCCGGCACTAGAACGCCATGGGAACGCCTCCGTCTAGGCAGCCACGCCCCCAGCCCGCCCACCAAAGGGGGCGTGCTGTCACTCAACATCGATAGCACGCCCCCTTTGTAGCGAGACCCGGAGCGACGGCGGCTCCGTCGTGCGCATGCGCACTGGGCCAACATCGATCAGCTTGGAGCGCTCGCGGGTCTGAATCAGGCCCCCTGTACGATATGTCAGTCACTGCGATGTGCTCTGTATGTCAGTCACTGTGATGCGCTCTGTACTATATGCCAGTCACTGCGATGCTCTCTGTATGATATCAGTTACTGCGATGCGCTCTGCAATATATGTTGGTAACTGCGATGCACTGTACGATATGTCGGTTACTGCGATGCTCTTTCTTTGATGTCTGACACATCATACAGAGAGCATTGCAGTGACTGACATCAAACAGAGAGCATCGCAGTGACTGACATATCGTATAGAGGGGGTCATTCAGACCCGCTCGTGAGCGTCAGGACGCTCGCAAGCGGGTCGATGTTCCCCCACTGCGCATGCGCACGACGGAGGGAGTTCCGTTGTGCGCATGCACGAGACCCGGCGAGCGACGGGCTCTCCATCGCTCCGGGTCTCGCACCAAAGGGGGCGTGCTGTCGATGTTGATTGACAGCATGCCCCCTTTGGTAGGCGTGCCTGCCAGGCAGAGGCGTTCCCATGGGAACGCCTGCCGTCTGAAGCCGGCCCCAGTGGGAGTGATTTTGGCTCTGATAGAGCCAAAATCACTCCAGGGCTTGCGGCAGCGAGACCCTACCGCAGGGTCTCCGTCGCAAGCCCGATGGTCGCGATGGTCAAGACCATCGCGACCATCATCATGGACGCTCGCATATGCTGTGGGTGCTCACCCACAGCTATGCGAACGTCCAGGAGGACGCTCCACGCTCCATTTTCATGGAGGAGGGCCCTGATTCAGAGCAAGCGCTCTGGTCAGAGTGTTCAGCTCTGAATCAGGCCCAAAGAGCATTGCAGTGACTGTCACTGCGATGCTCTCTGCAATATATGTTGGTCACTGCGATGCTATCTGCCATATATGTTGGTCACTGCAATGCTATCTGCCATATATGTTGGTAACTGCCATGCTCTTATGGGTGAGGTAGTGGCAGCAATACTAAGCCATTAAGTTTTGAGACAGTAGAGCCTGCATGCTCCATTGAAAAGTGTAGATACCTCAGAACCACAGAATAAATGCAGCAGGCGTTGGCACCTTAATGTAATGGCATCTGCATGTGGCTTCCAGGGTGCCTGGAACGGCACCACTAGCACTACTACAGAGCCGCCTCAGCGTCCAGGGCTCTACCTACCGGAGCTGGCATGACGTAATATGGGTGTACTGCCCACAAGCACTGCCCCCTATCACTAGTCACATCAATAGGTCCTTCATGAATTTCAGCTCCAGACCCATGTGGACATTAATCTGGCACGGTCTAGGTGATTGATGGACAATAAGAGCCAGCACAATGTACAGGGTGTTTCACTCGCCACTGGCCCCAAAGATTTTCTTAAAACTTTTAGAGTAATTGACGTTCCAGAGTACGAGCTGCAGCGCAGCCCAAAATTCAAATAGGGGAAGCACACCAACTGCCACCCTCACTGGTTATAGCCTCACTGGCAGTTGGTGTGGCATTCCTATTTGAATTTTGGACTACGCTGCTGACTAGGGTGGGAACAGCTGGCCTGGATGCTAATGGCAAATACTTTCAGCACTTGCTGTGACTTCCTCGCGTTTCTCATAAAACGAGGTACAGTATTGTCTGTGTCACATTTCACTAAATTACGTCAATTACTATAAAAGGTAAAAGAAAAATTTGGGGGCCAATAGCGAGTGATACACCCTGTACTTGTGTTAGGATGACCAGAACAGCTGCCCTTTCCTCACTAATATTAAATACACCGAACAAGTATATACATAAATACTAACTTATTTGGCATTATTGGACTGCTCCCATCTACTGTGTCGCTGGGAGAAGCCTCCACGTGTTGATGGATTGGCACCCAGCTAGACGGCACGGTAAGGAGTATGATCTTATGCGATTGACACTGTTCCTTTCACATGCAATTGGTGGACGGTTGCCTTCCATATTTCCAGCTTGTTTTAATGGGACATTCTCATACCAATGCTATCGTCCATCACATTTTGATGGCAGTGGCGTCAGAAGGGGGGTGCGGGCCGCACCCGGGTGTCACCCGCCGAGGGGTGACACCAAGGTGCAGGCTCCCCCTCAGTGACAGGAGGCGGGTGCTGCACTGTAACATCATGTGCAGCACTCGGCCCCTGTCACAGAGAGTTAGCCTGCACTGCCCGCACCCCCATTGATAACTAAGTACTGTCGGTCTCGGGACGCGAAGCCTCGCCCCCGTTCCCAAGGCCACGCCTCCTCAGTCGTGACCACGCCCCCTTTTCGGCGGAGTGCGCGGCTCCGCCGCGCTCAAGGCATCCCTCCCCGCACCGGGTGTCACCGCAGGGAGGGACGCCACTGGATAATGGTCTACCCTCTAAATAACAAGAGATATGGTAAGAACTTACCTTTGTTATCTCTGTTTCTACGAAGTCCATAGAGTCCACAGGGTTGACCTTGGGGTATAGGTTGGGAACCAAATCCGGGCACCACGCAGTTAAAGCTTTTAGCTCCCAGGATGCACTGGGTCCACTCTCCCTATAACCCCACCCCCAAGCCAGAGGCACCTCAGTTTGTAAGTAGCCAAAGGCCGGAGGAGGAGAGAAAAAGAGAGAGAAAACTGGAACACTCAATAACCATACTCACCGAAATGGGAGACGGAAAACCGGTGACCAGCCACACAGCCCATATGAAGCCAGGTGCGTCAGGGCGGGCGCCCTGTGGACCCTATGGACTTCGTAGAAACAGAGATAACAAAGGTAAGTTCTTACCATATCTCTTGTTTTCTACTTCAGGGTCCATAGGGGGTCCACAGGGTTGACCTTGGGGATGTCCCAAAGCAGTTCAACCAAGGGTGGGGACGCTCCTGTGCTGAGAGGAGAATCCGTCGCCAAAAAGGAAGCATCCTGAGAGGCAAAGGAAACCAATGCCTAGAACCTTAAAAAGGTGTGGACAGAAGACCACGTGGCCACCTAGTAAGGCAAAACAGCCGAGGCGCCACAGCGAGCCGCACACGAGGGTCACATGGCCCGAGAAAAAACAAGCATCAACAACAGGAAGGCCTACCCATGGGTAGGCCCCTGAGGAAGACCTACGAGGCCATCCAAGTCAACATTTGGTTATAGGCCGGCCATCCTTTCCTGTGAAAACCAGAAATCTCAGACCACCAATAAGGAGTCCGATTTCCGTAAGGAACCTGAACGGATCACATAAATCCAAAGAGGCCAGACCACAGTCAATGAGGCCACACCAGCCGAGAGGACTGGGGACAGAATGGCCGTACCATAAGTTCCAGAATAATATGGAACCTGAAAACCACTAAGAAGGAACACAGGGCGAGAGCAATTCCCACCCTGACATGATGCCCTCCAGAAGAGGGAGCCACATGAGAACGCTCCCAATTCAGACACTCTCCTGGTTGATATAAACACCCTGAGAGAAAGAGAGAGCCTAAGCAATAGACCATGTAATGGCTATCACAACCAGCGGTTCCATTGACTGTCCCCGGAGGTAACGAAGAACCACTACTTACTCCCAAGGAGTCCCTAGGGAGGACAAATGGAGGCATAATCAAGAAAACACTCCAAAGGATGAACTGGATACCAGAGTGAAGCAATTCCATATCTTAACCATACTGACAGTGTAGAGATCCGCACTGTCAGGAAGACCAGGCCAAGTGTGAAACCCAAGCCAGCCGGAAGGAATGCCAGAATATCTGGAAATCCTGGACACCGGAGGATTGTATCGACAGGTAAAATACCATAAGATTTATGGCTGCCACAGTTTGTGGTAGGTCCCAGCAAAAGCTGATCCATGTGCTCTAATCATTCCAACGATGACAAAGCCAGGGAAGCCGTAAGACCACTGTAAGGACACAGTCAAAGACAAACGACCCAGGTCCAAGGCAAAACCAAGGACCCTGAGACAACAGGTCCGGGCAGTGAAGCATCAGGGATGGAGTATCGATGTAGAGACTCCGAAGATCCAAGTACCCCTGACATCTGGGGCAATCAGGAGCCACCAGCAGGAAAGCATCTCCGTCTCGATTGAAAACACTTCCAAAGACCTCGAGGAAGAAGGGAGACCGGAGAACACAGGTACACAAAGTGGAAGGACCACTTCACCGACAAAGAGTCGCTGAAGTTTGCTTCAGAATCCCCAGAGCTGAACTGTAACACCCTAGTGTGATAAAGTCAGAAGGCCATGAGGGTCACCTCAGGGGGGCCCCCCCTGCTCACCAGGAGATGAAACCTCTCTTGGGGAAGAGACTAGTCCCCGGGATGCACGTCGTGACGGCTGAGGACTCCCGCTTCCCAATGGAGAGCTCCTGAAAGGAACGCTGCCGAGATGGTCGGGAGGAGACCCTCGGACTATGTCCGAATATGTGACATACCTGTCATTGCCACCCAACGAACAGTGTTGCTAAAAAGGAAGCCACTGTCCTGACCCTGTCGGACTGAACCTTTTCAGGTTCACCGGGAAACAAGAGTTATGCCAGAGTAAGTTAATTGACAGGGTGGAATCGACAGACGTCCAACTGCACTGAAAAGGATTCGGTCCAGACACTGTCCCTAGCAAAGAAAACCCTGGACGAGATGGCCATAGCCACCCGGACAGGGACCGACTTGCCTCCGGAGAGAGCATCATCGTTTGAACAGTTATCCGACAGAAAAAAATCATTCCATCTGGAGATGAGCCAATTATGGAAAGGCCTGGAATGGAACTGAGCCCATTCCACCATGCATCCCAGAGTGTAAAGACATCTGTCGACTGCGCAGACAACCATGTACTCCTAATGGAAGAGAGGAGATTCCGTCTTACGCCAGAAGAATTCTCAGATTCTGAGAATCCAGCAGGGATCCTAGATGAAGAATACCCAGAGAGGGATGCAGGGAGGACTTTTTCCCCGTTGATTAAACGTCTGCACCCTGAAGAAGCCAGAGTCATCCTGACCTGGCCGTAAAGTACCCCGGTGATCCCGCTAAGAGCAGGAGGCCGTCCAGGTACAGGAGCATTGGGATATACTGAACAGAAGAACTGTCAGAAAATCCAAAACGCTGGTAAACCCCTGTGGGGCTGAGGACAGTCCCAACAGGCAGAGCCCGAAAAATTGTAAGTGTTGCTGTGATACAGCAAACCTCAGCCCATGCTGAGGAAAGGTCTCTGTAAGTACCCGTAGGCACTCGTCCTGTATATCCAGTGATACCCTAAAGTCCCCAGGTTCCAAACATCGTATGATGGAGCATAGGGATTTCCTCCTGAGCCCAGGTAGCTTTAGGAACTGGTTCAGGGAATTGAGACAGAGAACAGGCCAAAGAGGACCATTCAGCCACCGCACCAGAAAGAAAACAGAACAACCAGTCCCTCACTGAGATAGTGGGGATGGCCCAATTAGCTCCGCTTACCGCAACAACTGCATAGCTTTCTGGATCTGTAAGGCCCTTGTAAAGAGGGCGTACCCTCCTACCCACGTAGCCGCGGCAACTTGACACTAATACCGGGCGAACTGAGAAAATCGGTATCTCCCAGTTGTAGGCCTGTCCCGTTAGACTGAAGAGATATCCGTAGGTTCAGAAGCAGGATCGGCTGGCAGTCCAGGCCTGCTCGGTACTGGATATGTCGGCCCTTGTAGATGCCGACAGTCTACGAAGAAACAGACCTTTAGGCTGACCGAGAGGACAAAAAAGACTTAACAGACTTAGTCTGAGGCCTTGTAGTGTGCATAGCTGAAAGCGGTAAACTTGTCGTTAGTAATACTGCCAATGTTACTACAATCTTGTCAAGGTCAGGACCAAACAATATCAACCCTAAAGATGGTATCTGCACCTCTGCATTCTCAGAGCGCAGCCATAGGGTATTACGGAGGATACAGTCGCAGCCGGAACTCTGAAAGTTAGGAGACTGGTATCCAATATAGGCATGTCCACCTATGACAACTGCATATATTACATGAGCGACCAAATACATTTGAACCCCCGACGTGTTGGAGGGGAAAAAACGTTACAAATGCATCAACCCAATATGCAATAGTATTAACCAACCATGCTATAGCCATGGTAGGATGGGTAACAACTCCCGAAAGCAAGTATACTGATTTCAGGCAGAGTTACCACCTACGGATCCGAAGAATCCGACCACGCAGGAATGGGAGGCGTAGTAACGTCTGTAATCAGACGAGTAACACGCCCATCCCCCCCAGGAGGGACTTGTGATGACCCTCAGGGAATTTGGGACAGGAGGCCAAACACTGTTGTAACACCTCCTATCTGGCAACAGCCAGAGTCCCGCTATGCGATCCACCCGCTAGTCAGCAACAGGTAACCCGAAGGCACGCAATACTGAGGGTGTATGATACAGGTGCAGGTCAACATTCACTCTAACCAGAATGGACCTGCTACCAGCCCTAAAGCAGGGATAATAATACCTGAAATAGGCTTCCCCCCGTGTAAGAGGGAAAGAGCCCCGAACAGTACCCAGTTCACGGCAGAGCCAACTGGGAAGTAACCACAGGGCGTCAACCACGCCAATTAGCGTTTCGTAGAAAACGACATCCACCCAGGGTGGCTTTGTGGTAATCCCTGCAAGGGGAATGACAGACTATTGTGGCACCAGGGGGAATTCATATACTGCAAAAAACCCCTGCAGGGAGCGGTAGTCTGTGTCACAGGGGAAGAGTGCAAGAAGCTGCGAGATACCCTGAGATGAAAAGGGCAGTATGGTGAAGTAACCCCAAGTGAGGTACAACAATGGGGCCCGCCCGGCGATCCGCAATTGAGAGGATCCCGAGAAAACAAACCGCCCAAGGGGGTCGTGAAAGAGGCCGGCACCAGATGACGCCACATACAGAACCCTTTATGAGTCAAATCCTCCGCACTAACACCTGCAGCACATGACTTGCAGGATAGTAAAAATGGGTGCAGTATAACGCTCTATCTCCTGGTCAGACATATCTGACCCATCTTGGCGGAAATATTAAGCAGCACTATACTGGTCCTGACTGATGCCAAAAATAGCTGCAGGGACCCATTTTCAGCGTATGCAACACACAGTTCCATCTAAAATATGGCAACGTGCAGCACGCAACAGTATGTGACAAACCACACAAATATTAACAAGTATATAAATGTGAGGTCTCAGAACCACCCTAAGTACAGCTGTATTAGGGCAGATAAAGAAAAGGGATAGATATACACTGACAGGTGAGAGAATAAAGTACAGTCAGCACTAGCATAAGTCACATACAATGCAGATATATACATATATACATAAACATGTCATATAATATACTGCACTATTACACTGCATTCAACTGCCCAGATTCAGTGTCTGGGAAGGCTACAGCGCTGTGTACACTGACCTGATGGTGAGGTACGCAGGGGGACTGGACTCACTGCCATCCTGAGAGATTTCTGCTGCACCACAGAGATAAAATGGCCGCTGGAGACCTCAGAGGAAGCGTGGCCCGCGGAGGAAGCAGCTCAGCGACGCCAGACTATGGATACTGAAAGGCGCGCTGAGCTGAGGGGAGGAGCCGCTGTAACAGGGAAGGCTGCCTCCCCTGGCCGGCTATTAACCCCCGGGACGCCGGCTCCCTGCACCGATCGTTAAGTCCCTGGTGGTCTAGTGGACACACGGGGTATGGGGGGCCCGCCGCCACTGCCGGCGCCTCCGGTCTGTCCCCTGAGACCGGAGGCACAGGACTGCATTTGAAATGCGCGGATCACCGCAAGCGGTGATCCGCGACCTTACCTGCTCCCCGTGGATCCGGCAGCAGTCCTGGGCGCCCGCAGAGTCCGGCTAGTACAGACTCTGGGGTCCCGCTGAGATCCCCAGATCTGTACTGGCGTCTCAGCGCCAGCGGGGTGACGGAGCGGCAGCTTAGACGTCCTATGGACAGTCCGACGCTGCCGCTCTGAAGAGTCCAAAGTCCATGAAAAAACTTTGTCCCTAAAAAAAAAAAAAAAATAAGCTTAGGGGCTGCTAATCAGCTCCCCCTGCGCTAACGGTGACCCGACTCCGGCCGGGCACCAACTTAAACTGAGGTGCCTCTGGCTTGGGGGTGGGGTTATAGGGAGAGTGGACCCAGTGCATCCTGGGAGCTAAAAGCTTTAACTGCGTGGTGCCCGGATTTGGTTCCCAACCTATACCCCAAGGTCAACCCTGTGGACCCCCTATGGACCCTGAAGTAGAAATAATATGTACAACACATTTACCTCTTGTATCAACGAAACGCTGAGGTCATGAAGTCTCTCAATAATAACATCGGAATGGAACAAGGACAGTGACCGCACCAACGCCAGGCCCTCCATCTTTTTCTCCCTGAGAACATTTATAAACATGTTGCGTACGTTGAGAAGTCTTGGTCAGAGTTACTAAGTATTACTGTTATATTGGTTAAATACACTGTAGTACTGATGCTCCGAGAGGCATATCTGTTACTATTTAATATATTTAATAAAAAAAAACAAGTGCTAGAACAGATAGACAGACAGAGGCTGATGGATCTTAGAAACAATTAACAATCAAAGCTGTATCTGGGCCTCCAGAAGCCACCCTGACCCATGTATATAAAATATAGACCTCTGAGACCACCAACAGGTCGTGATTTAAGGATTTTCTTTACCTTACGCATGTGAATTAATGGATTACTGTATTACAGCCAGCACTGAAAACCTCAGTCTTCGGTGGAATCATGTGATATATGTGAACATTAGAAAAAGGTCACAAACTAGCAGCACTCTTCCCACTGAGACATTCACAGGGCGGTTCCTCCGAGAGATACAGGTTCTCCTGTTTGGACTGTAAAGCGAAGTAATACACCATATGATTGTGTAACCCAAAGATGCGATGTAACGATACATTGTGCGTGTCGCACACATTGCACGCTCTGGTGTACGATGGCGTGATGTAGCGTTACATGATGCTTGTAAGTGCACAGTGTCGTTCATTACAACGCCCCATGTAGATTCGGCGATGCCATAATTGACTGTTGTGAACAACGGATTGGATATACACACTATACGATGTGAACAGTATATAGTTCTGATCTGCGTCGGAAAGATATATCGCACGATACATCGTATAGTGTGTACCCAAGCTTTAGAGGCATTTCCACTTCTGAGGAGGGCAGGAAAGTCACACGTCTTTAGTTTCATTTACCGTATATACTCGAGTATAAGCCGAGTTTTTCAGCACATTTTTTGTGCTGAAAAAGCACCCCCTCGGCTTATACTCGAGTCATGCCCGCATGGTACGCTGCTGAGTAGCGTACCATGCGGGCCGCGGTGCAGACTGTGTCACTGTGATACAGCCTGCACCGCGTGTGTGGCGCTGACCGGACGGAGTTCGGTCAGCACTACACAATGCTAAACACACAGCCGCCGGAGCCGGCAGCTATGTGTTTGGTATAATCAGCAGAATGGGAGAATGGGAGAGACGACGTCTCTCCCATTATGCAAAGCGGCGGAGGAGCCTGTAGCTGCGTTGGGACCAGGAGCGGGGTTACAGGTAAGTGTTTGTTTTTTTTACATTTCTTTCTACTGGGGGGGGGTACTACCGGGGGGTACTACCAGGGGGGGGGGATATCGCTACTGGGGGCACTACCAGAGGGGGGGGGGGGATTAATAATGGGGGAACTACCAGGGGGGGGAATGTTGCTACTGGGGGCACTACCAGGGGGGGGGATTAATACTGGGAGCACTACCAGGGGGGTATGTTGCTACTGGGGGCACTACCAGGGGGGGTTAATACTGGGGGCACTACCAGGAGGGGATATTGCTACTGGGGGCACTACCAGGGGGGGGATTAATACTGGGGGGGATATTGCTACTGGGGCACTACCAGGGGGGGTATTACTACTGGGGGCACTACCAGGGGGGATTACTACTGGGGGCACTACCAGGGGGGGATTACTACTGGGGACAGTACCAGGGGGGGATTACTACCAGTAGCTGCTGCATTTCCCACCCTAGGCTTATACTCGAGTCAATAAGTTTTCCCAGTTTTTCGTGGTAAAATTAGGTACCTCGGCTTATATTCGGGTCGACTTATACTCGAGTATATACGGTATATAGTTTTGTGGGGAAAACAAGAGATATGGTAAGAACTTACCTTTGTTATCTCTGTTTCTACGAAGTCCATAGGGTCCACAGGGTGACCTTGGGGTATAGCTGGATCCTGGATCCTCGGGCACCACGGAGTTAAAGCTTTTAGCTGCTCCCAGGATGCACTTGGGTCCAACCTCCCCTATACCCCGCCCCCGAGCCACAGGCACCTCAGTTGGTAAGCAGCCCAGGCCGGAGGAGGAGACTAAACAGAGAGAAGGAAGACTGGAACACACAAGAACCATACTCACAGAAATGGGAGACGGACAACCGGTGACCAGTCACAGAGCCCATATGAAGCCAGGTGCGTCAGGGCGGGTGCCCTGTGGACCCTATGGACTTCGTAGAAACAGAGATAACAAAGGTAAGTTCTTACCATATCTCTTGTTTTCTACTTCAGGGTCCATAGGGGTCCACAGGGTGACCTTGGGGATGTCCCAAAGCAGTCCAACTAAGGGTGGGGACGCTCCTGTGCTGATAGGAGAACCCGGCGCCCAAAGGATGCATCCTGAGAGGCAAAGGTGTCAAACGCATAGAACCTCAAAAAGGTCTGAATGGAAGATCAGGTGGCCGCCTTACAGAGCTGAACAGCAGAGGCGCCACGGCTAGCAGCCCAAGAAGGGCCCACGTACCGAGTGGAATGAGCCTTAACAGAGGCTGGAACAGGTAAACCCTCCTGCATATAAGCCTCAATAATAACAGAACGAAGCCAACGGGCTAGAGTCTGTTTGTTGGCAGGCCAACCCCTCTTGTGAAAACCAAAGAGGATAAACAAAGAATCCGACTTCCTCACAGAACTAGTCCGTTCCACATAAACCTGGAGTGCCCTTACAACGTCTAAGGAAGTCTCCCCAGCCGAAAGATCAGGTGACTGAAAGGCTGGTACAACAATTTCCTGATTAATGTGGAACCTGGAAACCACCTTAGGCAGGAAATCAGGACGAGTGCGAAGCACCGCTCTGTCCTGATGAAAAATCAGAAAAGGGGGACGACAAGAAAGCGCCCCCAAATCTGAAACCCTCCTGGCAGAAGCAATTGCCAAGAGGAAAACAGTTTTAAAAGTTAGCCACTTGAGCTCCACTGACTCCAAGGGCTCAAAAGGAGGACCCTGTAAGGCCCGAAGAACCACCGCCAAATCCCACGGCGCCACAGGTGGCACAAAGGGAGGCTGGATTCTCAAAACACCCTGGAAAAAGGTGTGTACGTCCGGCATAGCAGCGATCCTGCGCTGGAACCGCACCGACAGAGCAGACACGTGTACCTTCAGTGAAGAAAGACGTAATTCTAAGTCCAAACCCGACTGAAGGAAAGCCAGAATACGCGAAACCTGGAACACCTGGGGATCATAGTTTCTGGCCTCGCATCACTGAAAGTAAGTGTGCCACACTCTGTGATAGATCCTCGCAGAAGCAGGCTTGCGCGCCCTCAGCATGGTGGTAATAACGGAGCTAGAAAAGCCCCGAGACCTCAGGACGGCTGTCTCAAGAGCCACGCCGTCAAAGATAGTCGACCCAGATCCGGGTGAAGACAGGGCCCCTGAGACAACAGGTCCCGCCGTTGAGGTAAGAGGTATGGAGCGTCGATGGACAGGCTCCGCAGATCGGAGTACCACGGCCTTCTGGGCCACGCTGGGGCCACCAGGATCAGTGTGCCTCCGTCCTGTTTAAACTTGCGCAGGACCCGAGGCAGCACAGATATCGGAGGGAACAAGTAAGCCAGTTGAAACAGCCATTTCACCGACAGCGCGTCTATCAGACTTGCGCCTGCGTCCCTTGTCCTTGACCCGTACACAGGCAGCTTGTGATTGTGACGGGACGCCATCAGGTCCAGCTCTGGCAGCCCCCACTTGTCCACGAGTAGTTGGAATACCTCTGGATGAAGCGACCATTCCCCGGGATGCACATCGTAACGGCTGAGGAAGTCTGCCTCCCAATTGAGGACTCCTGGGATGAAAACTGCCGAGAGAGCTGGAAGATAGCGCTCCGCCCAAGCCAGGACGCGGGACACCTCCGACATCGCAGCTCGACTGCGAGTCCCTCCCTGGTGATTGATGTACGCCACCGTGGTGGCGTTGTCTGACTGCACCTGAACGGCCCTTCCGTGAAGAGCGGTGCCGGACGACTGCAGGGCTCTGTATACTGCCCGCAGTTCCAGGATGTTGATGGGAAGAATCGCTTCCTCCGCCGACCAACGACCCTGAAGTGACAAGGAGCCTGTCACCGCCCCCCAACCCCGGAGACTGGCATCTGTCGTGAGCAGAACCCATTCCGGGATCCAAAAGGGGCGCCCCTCCAGGAGATGTGCTGTCTGCAGCCACCAGGCTAGGGACAGACGCACCTCCGAGGACAACACCAGCATCTGAGAGCGGATCCTGTGTGGCAATCCGTTCCATTCCAAAAGAATCAGCCCCTGCAGGGGCCTGGAATGGAACTGGGCAAACTCCACCATGTCGAATGCCGACACCATGGACCCCAAAACTCTCATCGCTGAGTGCACAGACACTCTGCCACTGCTCAGACAACTGTGAATCCGCAGCTGTAAGGAGGAGACCTTCTCTGGAGTCAGAAAAATCCGTTGCTGACGAGAGTCCAGCAGGGCCCCCAAATGAACCATCCGCTGTGATGGGATGAGGGAGGATTTCTTCCAGTTGATCAACCAGCCGTGCGCCTGTAGACAAGCGACCGTCAGGTGGAGATGCTGGATCAGTACCTCCGGGGAGCTTGCCAGCAAGAGGAGGTCGTCTAGATACGTTAGCAACCGTATCCCCTGGCTCCGAAGGTGAGCCGCCATGACCGCCATCACCTTGGTAAATACCCTTGGTGCCGTGGAGAGACCAAAGGGTAGAGCCCTGAATTGGTAGTGGTTGTGGAGAATAGCAAACCGCAGAAACCGTTGGTGCGATGTTGCTATAGGCACATGGAGGTAGGCGTCCTGGATATCCAGGGAGACCATATAATCCCCCGGTTCCATCGCCAGTATGATGGAACGCAAAGTTTCCATCCTGAATTTGGGAACCCTGAGAAACCTGTTCAGGGACTTCAAATTGAGGATGGGGCGATGACAGCCATTGGGTTTCTGCACCAGAAACAGCGTAGAGTAATACCCCATCCCACGTTGAGACTGTGGTACGGGTATAATGACCCCCGCCGTCAGCAAGGCCTCTATGGCTTCCTGAACCTGCAAGGCCTTGGCTTTGTCCTGAGAAGGACTTGTGCAAAAAAACTGGCAAGGCGGCCTGTGCCGAAAAGACAGGGCGTACCCCTGGGAGACCACTTCTCGCACCCAGGCATCCGTGGTGGTATTGTGCCAGCACTGGGCGAATTGAAGAAGTCGGCCTCCCACTCTGGGGTCCCCCAGAGGGAGGCCCGTCCCATCACGCAGAAGGCTTATCTTCTGGCTTGGAAGAAGGGCGCCTAGCACTCCAGGCTTGCTTCTTTGGCTTTGAGGCGGTCTTGGGTGCGGACTGCCTCGGGAAGGACTGACCCTTTGCCTTGCCCTGAACCCGAAAGGAACGAAACGCAGAGCTCCAGACCTTAGCAGGTGTAGTAGCTGAAGGGAGGAAGGCTGACTTGGATTTTGCCAGGGTATCTACTATTTTGTCCAGGTCCGGACCAAATAGTAATTCCCCATTAAAAGGTAAGGCCTCCAAGCCTTTCTTTGAATCCGCGTCTGCTCTCCAAGACCGCAACCACAAGGATCTACGAGCAGACACTGCTGCCGCCGAAACCCTAGAGGTCAACAGGCTAGCATCCAAAGATGCTTCTCCAATGTAGGAGGCGGCATCTCTCATCTGTCCTAACAACGCCCTCTGGACGTCCGGAGATTCATCCGTAAACGTGTCCTCCAAGGCGTTGGCCCACCCCTCAATGGCCTTGGCCACCCAGGAGATGGCCATGGACGGCCGGGCTACAGCCCCTGAGAGAGAATAAATAGACTTTAGACAAGTCTCCACCTTCCTGTCCGTAGGATCCTTCAGCGAGGATATAGACGGCAATGGCAAAGTAGCACTCCTGATGAGGCGTGTTACATGGGAATCGACTGCAGGCGGAGATTCCCATTTCTTACAATGCGCTTCCGGGAATGGATAATTAGACGCCAAGCGTTTCTGTGGCAGGAAACGCTTACTGGGCGTCTGCCAGGCCACCGCCATGTGATCAGTCAACTGATCAGACAAGGGGAACGCTGTAGAAGTAACCTTAGCTTTTTTAAAACTAGGATACCTTGACTTGGGAGCGGGTGCCTCATCCTCAATCAGAAGAATGGCCCGCACCGCCTTAACCAGAGCCCGCACATTGATGGAAGACTTAGTGTCTACCTCCTGGACTGAGGCATCTGAGGCTGAGTCATCCTGCACCTCACCATCATCCGAGGACCCCTCAGAATCCGAAAGATGCGCAGCCTGTGCCATGACTGAGCGTTTAGACGCCCTGGAGGGCACGTCACTGCGCAACATCGACTGAAAAGCCGAAGATGCTGCCGCCAAATCTTGGACAGTGTGGGAAAGCGCATCCACCCAGGGTGGAGGAGCTGTCACAGGAGCCTGAAACGGCACCACAGCCGGCTGTGCCACAGGGGTGGACTGAATATACATTGGCAACCCCGCATAGGGACCAACAGGCTGAGACCCCGGGGGAGTCTGCAATAATTGTGGGAAACCCGGGGAATGGGGGATGGTAGGCTGGGGCAACGCCCTAGTAGGGACGGCAGTCGGGACCGACAGACGGTCCGCGATGGACACCGGCACATAGCCCATGGTGGCTCCTGCGACATAGGAGGTTTAGACGTACCAGGGACCGCCTGGCACCGTCCGCACAGGCCGTCCTGTGACAAATCCTCCCTATCCACTCCTGCAGAACAGCGCCTGCAGGAGAACAATGCCGGAGCCCCGGAGTGCTCAATCTCCTCCTCAGACATGACTTAGGAAGAAAACGTGCGCACTCACCAGTGTGCTGAACAACAGCCCACAATATGGCACCGTGTAGCACACAACTGTATGTGACGGACCTCACAAATACGTGATCTATATAGGTGAGTTCAGTAGAAACACCCTTCCCCCGCACACCTGTAGGGCTTGTAGGAGAAGGAAAGGGATAGGTACAGGCTGACAGTAAGTAGAAAAAAGACACAGACAGGCAGCACTAGCAAAAGTCACATACCATGCAGAGAAGATATACTCACTGCACCTTTCCACTACAATCAACCTGCCCAGATTCAGTGTCTGGGAGGGCTATAGTGCTGTGTACACTGTCCTTGTCGGGGGAGAGGTACACAGGGGGACCGGTCCGCGTGCTCCCTGAGAGTATCCACGCTGCCAGTAAGAAAATGGCCGCTGGAGACCTCAGAGGAGGAGTGGCCCGAGTAGCTGGAGCTCAGCGACGCCAGACTACGAGCTGAAAGGCGCGCTGAGCTGAGGGGAGGAGCCGCTGACAGGGAAGGCTTCCTCCCCTGGCTAGCATATTTAACCCCCAAGGTTGCGGCATCCCGCTTGCCGCTTAATTACCCTGGTGGTCTAGTGGTCTGGCGGGGTATGCCTCCGATGGAGGGGGGGGCCCGCCGCCACCGCTAGCGCCCCCGGTCTGTCCCCTAGACCGGGGGCATGGGACTGCATATAAAAGGCATTACCCGCGCACCGCCGCTAATCAGTGGTGCGCGGCTTACCTGATCTCCCCGGCGTCTTCCGGCAGCAGTCCCGGGGGAAGCCAGAGTCCGGCTAGTACAGACTCTGGCTTCCCCCGCCGCGATCCCCAGTTCAGTGCTGGCGTCGCGGCGCCAGCAGGGAGAAGGAGCGGCAGCGTGGGCGTCTGTACAGAAAGCCTAGCGCTGCCGCTCTGGAGAAAATAAACTAATGTAAAAATAAATTTAACCTAGTTAAATAAAAAGCTTTAGGGGGCTGCTCCTGCAGCCCCCCCCCCCCGCAGGGTGACCCGACTCCGGCCGGGCACCATCTTAAACTGAGGTGCCTGTGGCTCGGGGGCGGGGTATAGGGGAGGTTGGACCCAAGTGCATCCTGGGAGCAGCTAAAAGCTTTAACTCCGTGGTGCCCGAGGATCCAGGATCCAGCTATACCCCAAGGTCACCCTGTGGACCCCTATGGACCCTGAAGTAGAAATATCCTTTAAGTTACTTGCATAGTCCAGTAATTATCCCACCTGCTCCCACCAAGAGACATTCTTGGAATATTACCTGTTTGGGGTTACTTGAGGATCAGAGTTGAGAACCCCTCTTTTAGATGTATGGTCTTACTTACCTATGTTTGCAAAAGATTCATGTTATTTTGTTAGAATCCCTTCTAATTTCGATTAGTTGTAACTAAATTACAGGTGTCATCCTGGGTACTGCATAGCACACACACAACGGACTTACAGCTAATACAACTGCACAACTGCACTATTTAATAATAGATGTTTGCCCAGTGATACAATAGTACAGATGTTGATATAGAAATATTGTGTTATCAGACTGATTTATAAATCAACAAAGGACACTGAGATTAAACGGATAACATAAAACAGGCGAGAAGAAGTAACATGGACCATCGCTTACCAGTCATCGTTAGACAACAGTTTGAATGCTTCAAGGAGAGACAGGTCTGGTCTGGGCAGCTCTCTTGCCACAGATGGGTCTATAACCTCCGAGCTACGACTGGCTGAGGATCGGTCTTTGAATGAGCTCCGTGGCGCTGAGGATATTACATGGAGGTGTCATACACGTCAGGCACTAAAGGGCCAGTACTCACTCGCAGCAGTTACATGTACATACAAGGATCTCTGAGAACAGATTACACTTACAAAGCCATTAAACTTCACTGTAGGAAGGACGATGTGTAGTCAGATCTCATACAACGGGTCTCCCTCTTATTAAAAAAAACTTTGTCAAACCTAAGGTTCATTCATTTCCAAAGATAGATGCAGGAGGATTGTTAGCTAACAAAGCTAGGGGGATGGGGATCATAATAAAAAAATCATCAGATATCCTGGGGATAGGCTTATTGTCATTTCTAATAAATAATGCTTAATATATACATAAACCCGTTTGCAGGTTAAAAAAAAAAAAGGACATAAACCATCCTTTACTGTCTTCAGTCTTGTGTGCGGTCATATTACATAGTCATATACAGTAACGCATTTTGTTATGTAGTAACTGTATGGTCTCGTAAAAGGAGTGATGACATAAAGAATGCAATCAACAGCTCGTACAGGTATTACCTGAGGATCTCTTTATGCTGGAAGCCCTCTTGAGGGTCGGCGGCTTAACGTCCACAATCTCCGCACAGTCTGAGCGCGGTCTCCAAGCTGAAACAGTTAAAGGACACAGATAAGTGGAAGCCGGTAACAAGCCGGACATACTGAGCGAATGACAATGTGATCTAGGAATAAGTGACCTCTGCAGATGTCACTGTACAGAGAATACAAAAACTAAACATCTTATGGGTTGCGATGGGTTACAGACTTTACAAAACGCACGGTTTATAAAATTATTCCAAAAAGAATTTCCTGATCTTTAGAATGATCTATTGCACATAGGGCACGATTCCGCGTCGGACGCAAAGTGGCTACAATCACAAAAGCCATATTACGATAATGCGAGCTTATGGCCCACTATTATTCCATCTGCCGCAGTCGTCATCATTAGTATCGGCACCGGCCCCGTGCAAGAGATCGGTCAGTAGCAGGCATCACTTCACTGCACGTGCGACTGCAAGCTACACGCCCACGAGACAGAACGGTCGTGTTTTTTACTTTTTTTTCCAATGGGGTATAGCCTATAAGTTGCCAAAAAAATATTAATTTCATTTAGACATCTATAGAATTTAAAATGTATTTTAAAAAAATCCTAAGAGAGTCCAGAAGATGAATTCTGAACCAAATTGGATTAGAACAACTGAACATTCAAAGTGTAGTATTAGGGTCAGTAACTGTGACTATCGGTGCCAGCAGTCTGTAATGTTACGAGGTGTAAGGTAAACTAACATTCTCTGCACACTGGACTCGGCTCTGTCTTGGAAAGTCTCTCTTTCCTCTCCGGATCCCTGTACTCTGTCAGCTCTTTCAGGCTGTGTTCTCTCTTCTGTCTCATCTTCTCCCGGGCAGATGTGGACATCATGACATTTACCTGCACAATAGAATGAATCTTTAACATCATGGAACGGAGATCCAAGATCCAAGTACAAAACCATAAAACACTGAAGAGGGTGCGACTGTAATGCCGGATGCAGCCAAATACATCACCAAAATGATGGTCATCTTACATCACATTCTACGGCAGGACTGCTCTGCTGTACTGCTCTGCCATAGACACCAGTTGGGGGCTGAATGTTCTGCTTCACCGGACTAGAATCCTCTGGCATGGAGAAGGAAGACTGACTGTGCGACTGACAGGCAGAGGGGGACGTTTCAAACACACCTTAAAAAGATAAAACATCCTCATTCTTGTGGCTTAAGGACAGTGCATCTGGAATCCACAAAACTAGTATAATGTTTGGGGAGCAGTGTTTAGAAAGGATGTGGAGAAATGATTACTAAGTCATTGTGATGACAAGTCTTATAGTAAGAGCTGGTGGTCACTCTGCAGATCATCCGTCCGTTTCATCATGAGATCACTGCCGTATTGGCAATGGGGCGGATGGGACTACAGCCGGAGGTCTACACATAACAATGGCCCACCATCATGACGGCGTGATGAAGACCAGCCACCCAGTAGGCCACACGGTCAGCCACAAATTCTAAGTTCTAAAATTATATTTCCATTTTCCTCACAAAATGATGCAATTTTTCTACATTTACTTATTTAGAGAGATGATGAGCCCTGGGCGCCAGGGGGCGGGGGATAGGAAGCAAGATGAGAATACTGCGGCAGAAGTACTAGGAGCAATATAAGGTATACTTTCCTTTGGAAGTTAGTATTCTCAGGGATGTAGATGTATTTTCACCAAGGAACAATATAGTGTAATACAGTTGCTGCAGTATTCTTATTTTCACTCAAAACCCCCCCTTGCACCCAGGGGCTCATTACCATTTCTTACACATTCACATATACTCTTTTTGGATCTAGGGTAACCTGGAGTCTTTTGCCCCAGGCTGCTTATTTGTGCACTCATGGTTTTGCTTATGTGACCTTTTTCTTATTAGAGGGGCAGATGTACTAAGCTCTGGAAAGTGATACATTGGTTGGTAGTTTATCACTTTACAATCAGCTCCTGTCATTTGACAAACACAGTCAGTAAGATGACAGTTAGGAGATGTGTGGCTGGCAGTTTATCACTTTCCAATTTATCACTTTCCAGAGCTTAGTACATCTCCCCTTAAGAGAGATATTGGAGTGGATAGTGTAGGGGTGTACAGGCCCACAGGGCTCTCTCTGGCCACACCCACACAGCACTAGCCCCACCCCCACAGCACCGGCCACACTGCCTCCACTTCCCACAATAGGTCCTTGATCATTTTCAGATCCTGGCCCATGTGGCCCTTATTCCGTCCCTGTATAAGAGATGCTGTAAAGCAACAGCTGCAGGGTCAAAAGTGGTCAGACCTTAATGTAGACAAAACAATTACATAGTGATCTGTACTGGTCATGCTATCCAGCTAAAATCACAGTAACTGTAGTAAAGCTGAATGCTGCATTCGGGATCCCAAGAAAGAGCAGCCGGTTCCTGTCGGATACTTTACAGAAGACATAAGAAAAAACCTGACTTGTAAGGCAGCCAATTGGGGTATCAAGGGTAGAGGGGCAGTAAATAGCGCTCAGGCACCTCATACCATTTGCCATACCAGAGTCTGTGGACGAGTGGATATATTTTTGTTTTAATATCTAAAATGAAGAAAATAAATAAAAACTAAAATCATAAGCAATGAATGCTTTAATAAGAGAGAGACCATTGTTTGCCTTCTATTCTCACCTTTTCCAATTACAGCCACAGAATCCTCAGACAGGGGATTGGCCACATCAAAGTCATGGTTGTAAATCTGCTGGAAATTTGTGGCTGATCCAGTTATTCCTAAATAGAATATAAATAAAAAAAATGGAGCAACTGTGTTCCTATCACAGATTACAATACCTCAGCACATAGTATCATTAACGAATAGCAACATCTGACTGTATTCTAAGCAGGGTTGCTTAAAAATTGGTAAAAAAAAATTCATAAATGGGATTTGATTTAAATTAGATTTTTTTAATTTAATTTTAAGTAAACGGTTTCATTTTAGATGTTTACACGTTGCTTTAGTAATACATGAACAATTTTTGAAGTGAGAAGAGTAACAAAATGATCACAGTAATAGAATAAATACACACTAAACAGTTGCATCAAGAAGTACAATTAGGCTCTGAATTTCACTCAGTTGTCTGAGTCAAACATGTACATGTCTTTACAGAAATACATGTTGGTAGCTGCTCAATCACTTCAGTAATATCACTCAGGTGCATGTAAGGGAGGGGTTAGTCTATACAAGAAACAACAAAAGGTCCCTATTACCGGCTTTTTTGGGGATCTGCACCCCAGATTCTGACCAAGTGATCGGGACCTCCGGTATCACAGACGCCGTGACGCTGCCCGGGGGCTTATTCATATCTTTGCAAATATATGCAACTGAGATCTCTGAATTATTTACCACCATGTAGTTTTTCAAATCTTATTGCTGATTTCATTCAGTGTGCTGGGGGAATACTTTTTGTTGTTTCATGTACATGTCTTTGTCCACGTCCTCACGTTTGTCCTCAACAGAAAAGGCTCTGTAGCATGCAACCAGCTTAGCTGCTTTTTCATTTCCCAATCTGTTGCGCGCGTTGGATTGTACAAAACTGTATGTTAAAGAAAAATCGTTTCAATTCCTGCACTTGATGAAACTGCGGTGAACATCTGCTTCAGAAGATTTACTGCAGAAGTGTCTAACTGACGTTGAGCTGCGTACGTCATCCACCAGGCTAGAGGAGATACTTGGCGTAAAGTGTCCACTTCAAACATGTATGCTACAAATGGTTTCATGGATGCACGAAAGTTGATGATGACCGGCATAATTTGATGATTATTGGCATGAGCAAACTCTATAGCAGTCTCAATTTCAGCAGGACTAAGCTTTCTTTCCCCTGTACCTAGAATCGAGTCGATTAGCCAGCAAGTGGGCATCTGTGAGTGCAATTTTAGCTCTTGCCTTTGCCATCTTTACTACATTACTGTGGTGTCCAATCTCTTTCCACAGTTGGAGGACCTCACTGATTGTGTAACCCTGATGATTTAAATCATGATTTAATCATTTGATTTAAATCCTGCAACTCTGATTCTAAGCATTAAAGCCCATATAGGATATTGCAGGGTAGCATAGATGCCTCACAATTATAATTACACAAAGGGGAGATATAAGATCACTGAGCAGATCAATGGAACAAGAAATATATAAAATAACTGTGCATATAATCTTACCTTTCATGGGCCGTGATGGTTTCGGCAAGTCCTTGGATGGACGTCTCGTAACAGCGGGAGTAATCTCTTTGGGAACATCCTCCTCAGCATCCACAGTCCCATTCCTGTAATTCATCCGCTGTCCAATCACGGTCACTGGTTTTTCGCTGGCTGGTGATCCTGTGTAATTAAGAAAAGAGAGAGAGAAAAAGGTCTGAAATAACAACTGAAGGTGAAAAGAAAATCAGAGCATACGAGTAGTAGGATTCTTTGAGCACAGAGGCCAAATCTCTCATGACACACAGAAATACACACACACACACACACACACACACACACACCCACCCACCCCCCCTCCTCTGCCAATTAATCATAAGCTTTATTGTAGGTGTACGGTGTCAGCTCACTAGGAACCAATACTGTGTAACCGTGTGTAGATTATAAACGGAATTGATAAAAATGACAAAATATGATGTTGTGTAATACAGATTACATGGATTAAAAAGAAAATCCTATTTGAAAAAGGGCAGTCTAATACGTATACCATTTATTTGAAGAAAAATATGCAGCATAGATGAGGGATTCATTTTAGAACAATGTTAAGCACTTGGAATTAAAAAAAAGAAAAAGTAAAGGTGACGCTGGGGGAAAGAAATGAAAGAGACATAAAGATAAGATCTATACAGTGTCAGCATCAGGGGGCTACAGGCTGTGAGCTCAAACCAGTGAGAGACAGAAACTTCACTAGTCAGCCAAGGACTGTACTATGCAGACCATCAAGCTGTACTATGGAGAGAACACAGTCAGGATCTCGGCGGTGACCATGCCGACAGTCAAAATACCGACGGATCCCAACGGTGAGCATTAGGGTTAGGCTGCGGTACGGTATGATCAGGGTTAGAATACTCACCAAAATCAGTCAGGATTTTGACAGTCGGGATTACTTTGCTATTACTATTGTGACTGTCAGGATGCTCACCACCGGGATTTCGTACCCAACCCCTATGCAGGGGTTGGGTACGAACCATCACGTACGAACCATCACGCTGCATGCACAGCAGTACTCTGAAGGGAGTAGGCGCGGATCATCCTCTCCTGGACCATTACCCTGTCATATAGGTAAGTGCTATATACCGATATTATTGGTGCTTACAGGCCCATCACCATTACTGTAATCACTTGTGACTGTATAACACAATTTGGAACACTGGCAAAGTGAACAGTAAGCAATTCAAGCTCGGCTATGCGACAAACTGTTTGAACTTATGTATCTTCTTATGGGACTTATGGACATTTACCATTACCTTGAACTTCTTTTGCCAGACCAAAGGGCTGTGTTCAAAACTGGAAATGATGGGACTGAATTGTAAACCTGAGAAGGCACAGGGAACACACAGGGAAAGCACTGGTGCTCTTCCCAAATTGGAATATTGCAATAAAGCATCCCTGACAATCATGGAGGCTGTCTATTCGTTTTGCTGCATACTACGGATTACGGATGTCGAGGATTACATCTTGAACCCTGCCCAGCAGACCAGGGCTGCCTTCAAGTTCAAAATCAGAGTTATAACAATGTCGGTTGAAGAATAGATGCTTTTTACTAGCTTTATTTTTAAATCTTTCCGTGTAAATGTTCAAATTAATGGATATACCTGAATCAGATCTTCAGACTATTTTATTCGGCGACTGCGTGAATTGAGATCACATATGTGCGCTAAGTTCTGCTATCCTTTTAAAACCGAAAATAAAAACGATCCCATTTTTAATGTTTATTTGATTTTAGAGTATCTATTTACATACTATGGGGCTTATGGAATAGCCTACAAGATGCAGGCATGGCCACAAATCTGTTGGGTCTGCCTGTATTTTTAAAGTGGCTATCATTTAAATGCCAAAACCAACCTGGTTTTGCCTTTAAATTGATTGCAGCTTTAAAAATCCATCTTTTCCCTTACTATCACAATATTAGTAAGGCAAAAGACGGATGAACAAGAAAGTGAAAGACAAAAATAAATAAAGAAACCTTAAATTAACAAGCTGTGTACAGTAGTTATTAATAGTTGACCTCATCCACATGGTTATTGACCTTTACAATAGAAGTGACAGTATATAGTATGTAATCCAGAAAACACACCTTGTGGGAGACTATCTGACTTTTTCACTACATCTCTATTTCGTGCAGACAGTACCCTTGTGGGGCGCAATTTTGGTTTTGGAACAGAAGTCACTTCAGACCTGTAAATGCGTAGAAGAGATTGATATAGAACTTCAGTGAAGTAAAACAAAGCAAATACTGTACAACAGGGGTGGGGAACCTTTTTTCTGCCATGGGCCATTTTGATATATATAACATCATTTGGGGGCCCGGTGCTGGCTACACCCCTTCCGTGTGATGTCACACGGGGTGGGGCCACAATCACCGGTGATTGCAGCAATGCCCGGAGCATCCTGAGGATGCTCCGGGGAGCTGTAAGGGCAGCGGTGTGACCGTCTTTAGTGTCCTAAGGACACTCCTGGCGGAACTGCTGTATATATTCTGGCTGCAGGGTGCCATTCTAGGCACCCTGCTAGCCAGATGAGGGTAGCAGAAAAAAGCTCAGAGGGCCAGACCAAATGATTCCGCGGCCCTTATACGACCAGAGTTACAAGGATGTATAGTGCGCAACTTTCATTTAGAAACATTGCTAGAGAATATGTTACATTACACACCAGGAATATTTACTTTGTAAGGTGCAACCACTGCAGCACCAGGCAGTTAGCATACAAAATACAGGGATAGCAGTAAAAATATTTACCATACATAAATAATAATAATAATAATAAAACCAGGGTGGGCCAATTGTACTGTACATGTACCAATAAACAAGTTACAATTAAATGGACAAACATAATAATCACGCAAACAGCAAATAAACGTAACAAGTATATTTGAGGTCGATAAAACAGACACAGACTTGACATATTATAGAGAGGCCCCTGCTCGTTTGAGCTTAAAGTCTACAGGGGGGGGGGGGGGGGAGGTGGAGGAACAATATGGGGGAGTGTACATGGAGATAAGTAATAAAGGTAGGGAGGGATAGGCAACAGTAAAGAGGTGGGTTTTGAGAGAGAGGTTGAAAAATTGGAGGTTGGGGGATAGTCTGATTAGGAAGAGGCAAAGTGTTCATAGGCGAGGAGCAGCACGGGAGAAGTCTGGCAGGTGGGAGTGAGAGGTAGTGATCAGAGAGGAGGAAAGATGCAGGGCAGATAAAGAGCGGGGAGGTCAAGAGATCTATGGAGGGGAAGTGTGGACGATGGCTTTACAGCTTACATTGGATTCTGGAGGGTATAGGAAAAATTTGAAACGTTTTGCAGAATGAAGACAGGAATATTACCCTGGTCTCTGTGATCAGGACAGATTGCATCAGGAAAGGGGAAGGCCAGCTAGGAGGAGGTTAAGTAGTCAAGGTAAGGGGGAATAATGAGAGAATGGACCTGGCTTTTTGTTGTATCCTAATTGAGAAAGATGCGTATTCTGTGTTAGGAAGGGGAAGCAACAAGATAGTGAGAGTCTCCTATTTGGCCACTGCTCGAAGACCATTCACAAGTGCTGGTGGCTCTTATGGCTGCTCTTGGGAAACAAGTCATCAATGTTTGGCCTTATCTGGATGACATTGTTACTAGAAAGAAACCAGGTAAAGAAATAAAAACATTTGATGTCTTCCCAGCAAGTATATTTCTTAGGGGTGCGGCTAGACACCACAACACAATGGTCTTTGTCAGCAGAAAGACTCAAAATCCAGCACAACGCTTTCAGTATCAGCTAATGGTGTCAAATAGGAATTGTCACCATTACCTAGGAAAGCTTACATCCACCACAGGCTCCCTTTCTTGGGCACGGTGGCACATGTAAGAGCTTCAGTGGTCTGAGGGATTGCAATCCAGAAGTAGTAAAGGCACAGTCTATAAGGGCCGGTGGTAACCTCCTGGACACGCACAGCTTAGGTTAGTGATACAATCTCTTCTGGATTTCACAACTTCTGCAGATGCTCAGTTTAGAAGTAAAATCCTCCCAACAGTTATTCACTGCAAAAGATTGCACTTGTACTGTTGATTATACGTAATCCACCCTTTGCTTGAGATGTCCCTTACCATTATGGCTTCCACGGCGTTGAAAAGGAACAATTAATAGTACTAACAAAGTAGTAGTTTTGAAAAATACATATATTTTTCAGTGGTTTATATTGTGGAAACATTAGTATGACCAAGTCTGCATTGCGTGATGTTTGCTTTATTTATTTTCAGCTGCTTGTAGCACAATTTGCAGCGCATGTTACATTTTAGAGGTATTCAAGCTCACGTTATAATAGGATATCATAAGAGACAGCATACATTATGCATAAATTTGAGAGACTACAGCCATGGCCAAAAGTATTGGTTTTCACAAAGTTTGCTGCGTCCGTGTTTTTAGACCTTTTTGTCAGATGTTACTATGGTATAATACTGAAGTTAAATTACAAGCATTTCATAAGTGTCACAGGCTTTTATTGACAATTACATTAAGTTTATGCAAAGAGACAATATTTGCAGTGTTGACCCTTCTTTTTCAAGACCTCTGCAATTCGCCCTGGCATGCTGTCACTCAACTTCTGGGCCACATACTGACTGATGGCCGCCCATTCTTGCCTAATCAATGCTTGGAGTTTGTCAGAATTTGTGGGTTTTTGTTTGTCCACCCGCCTCTTGAGGATTAACCACAAGTTCTCAATGGGATTAAGGCCATGGACCCAATATTTTGATGTTCTGTTCCCCGAGCCACTTAGTTATCACATTTACCTTATGGCAAGGTGCTCCATCATGCTGGAAAAGGCATTGTCCGTCACCAAACTGTTCTGGGATGGTTGGGAGAAGTTGCTCTTGGAGGATATTTTGGTACCATTCTTTAGTCATGGCTGTGTTCTTAGGCAAAATTGTGAGTGAGCCCACTCCCTTGGCTGAGAAGTAACCCCATACATGAATGGTCTCAGAATGCGTTACCGTTGGTGTCGACCTATTGACTGTCGACTTATTTATTGTCGATCTATTATACCACACCCCTCTCTTACCACACCCTGTCCTCTATCCCCTCCCCGTATTACAATGCCCAAACACATGTATATCATTTTCCTGCTGTGTCAGAACGACAGCGAACTGCAAAGGGTTGACGTACTCAGTAACCAGACAACCTGTGTGGTTTATATTTTACTATGTCAACTCATTTCTTGCGGTCATACCACATTCTTCTAAGCATTAGCTGTCCAGCACAGGTTACTATTTAACAGACAATACAGCAGGTGCCCACTTATAACACTTTTGGCTAATGTTAAATTACACGTACAACAATGCAGAAGAGGTTGACATCATTTTGGATTTGTTTCTTTTTCTTCTTTTACAGACAGAACTACTGCCAGTGACCATAGCCAGCTGCAGAGACGCAGTATTATTGCTTTGTAAAACGTGACCCAAATCAATCCCTTCAATATGTGCCCTAGTTCCCCCCCAAAAAACTGTAATGTTTCCAAGGCAGGAAGATCCCACTATTTCTAGCAGTTAACAGGTTGGTAATTAAAGGGGGTTGGTGAAATGGGGCCCCCTTAATCGGGCCCCATTTATGAAGTGAACCGAGAAAGCTCCGCAAAATGTCTTGATTTGCGCTGATGTGTCTATATAGTCCACCCGTCATACATCCAGGTGTACGTCTCCTCTATGCTTTTGGGAAACGCCCCTGCAATCTACAAGCTCACCTGGCTGAGCAGATAGAGAAGGCGGTCAATGTCACATCAGCCTGCAGCCCCCAACCACTCCACACACCCTTTAGTGAAGTAATAATTGTAGTGTTAAGTTTAGCACCCTGCACCTGTCACAACCCGTACAGTTCCTCTTTCCTGCCTGGGGTATCGCTCTCTGCTCTGGTGCTTCTAGCACTCAGCTGATGCAACAAACTGCTGAGATACAGTCCATAATGTGCTAGAAGCACCAGAGCAGAGTGTGAAAAACCAGGCAGGAAAGAGGAACTGCACAGGTTGTGACAGGTGCGGGGTTCTAGAATGATAACTAAGGGGAGAATTCAATTAGGTGAGAGCTTGCAAAAGGCGAAAAACTCGCAAACTTCGCCTTTTAATTCACATACAGTCGCTTTGACTTCTGTGGTCATGAAAGTATTTGAGCGATTAGTTTTGAATTATATAAAGGATATTGTAGGCCCCCTCTTGGACCCTATGCAGTTTGCCTATGGGGCAAATAGGTCGGTGGAGGATGCAGTCAATTTAGGGCTGCATTTTATCCTGCAACATCTTGACTTGCCGGGAACATATGCTAGGGTCTTATTTGTTGACTTCAGTTCAGCGTTCAACACAATTGTTCCAGGAAAACTTTACCCAAAGCTGGTTGGTTAGGGGGTTCCTGGTTCGATAAATTGCTGGATTATTAATTTGTTAGAGAATAGGAAGCAACAGGTGAGGTGGGGTGGGCTTACATCTGGTGGTCGAATAATTAGTACAGGGGCCTCTCAAGGATGTGTTCTTTCACCACTGCTTTTTTCATTGTACACAAACGATTGCACTTCTAGTGAGCCTTCTGTGCGATTATTGAAATTTGCAGATGACACTACCATCATAGGTCTTATTAAGGAGGGTGATGAGTCTGCTTATAGGGGAGTGATCGAACGGCTGGCCAACTGGTGTGGGGAGAATAACTTGGAGTTAAATCCACTGAAAACGGTGGAAATTATAGTGGATTTCAGGAGGTGGCAGGCTGAAATGTCTCCTGTTGTTATTAATGATACGGTGGTGGCAGTGGTTGAGTCCTTTAGATCCTGTGAAATCACCCCAAAAACCTAAAGTGGGGAACAAATGTGGACTCCATCGTAGGGAAGGCTCAGAAGAGGCTGTATTTTTTGCGCCAGCTTAGGAAGTTTAATCTGCCACAAGAACTGTTAGTTCTTTTTTATTCAACAATAATTCAGTCTGTTCTTTGTACACCAATTATTGTCTGGTACAGTTCTATTACAGAGCAGGAGAAGAACAGACTGCAGAGGGTGGTTAGGGCGGCGGAAAGAATCATTGGTATTGATCTCCCGCCCCTTCAAGATCTATACTTAGCCAGGATTAGTAGGCGAGCTGGTAATATTGTGGCAGACGATGCTCATCCAGGTTGCCACTTGTTTCAAAAGTTACCCTCGGGTAGGCGGTATAGGTCACAACGGACGAGAGCTTCCAGACATCTGAACAGTTTTTTTCCGCAAGCTATTAAGGTGTTAAATAATTGAGGGGGGGCTGTTGTTGTGGCATGATTGATTGTTTTTTGTTGTTGTGTTTTCCAAGGGATGTGTGTTAACCCGGATCTAATTCCTTGTATATTTATGTATGTATGTATACTTGGCCAAATAAAGCTGAATTGAATTGAATACTTCGCCTTCCTGCGCACAACCGAGATACGCACAATTCAAGTACAAATGCCAATTCGCACTACTAGCGGTGAGTGTGTGAATTTTGTCCAAGAAGTGAACAGGGAAAATAGCATGAAAACGTGGGGAGACCATCCTGGACCCCCAAAAAAGTGAAAACTTTGTTAGCAGAATCATGTAGAAGACTGTTAGTGGGCATAAGGATAGTACTGTATAATTTTAAAATGTGTAAAATGGCTGATTTGTGCATTTGTGCAAGTTAAATAAATGTAAAAAGCTGTAGAATTTTTTTTTTTTATTACAAAGGAATTAAACAGAAAATAGCAACTTTAAAAAAAAAATTTTAAAAAAATTATAGCAAGCAATTATTTTTTTGTTAAAACTTGGGGTGCATTGTTTAGCTAAAAAGCTTATTTTGTGGTAATTTTAGGCCATTTGATTTTCTTTACCCCAAAAATGACATGTAATTATTGGCCCAATTATGCCAATTAAACAATTCCAAATGCCTAATTAGTCAACCCTAAGGTTAGGGTTAGGGTTAGGTACCTGGGGGAGTGTTATGGTTCGGTTGCCAGAGGGACGGCGAGGGTTTGGCAGTAAGGGGAGGGTTACGGTTAGGCTAGGGTTAGGTTTAGGCACTAGTGTGATGGTTAGGGTTAAATCACAAAAATACCCAAAACATTTTTTTATCATTGTTGTCGGCCATTTGTGCGTCGACCTTTGCTAGTCAATCTTTTGACCATGTCGACCATCTGGTGTCTACCTATTGACTGTCGACTTATTTATTGTCAATCTATTATACCTCACCCCTCTCTTACCACATCCTGAGCCTGAGGGTGCTGATATCGGGGTCCGGACACAGGTGGAAGAAAGTCCGACTGCAAATTAAAACTGCACATACTAGCAGCAATGTAGGAGACAAGTCATTGGGGGCAATTAAATTAGCATCAGGGGGATGTAACTCTCGGGTTAAGAGCCCGTAGCTATTCAATTACTCCCACGGTAAGCCCACAACTAGACTATATCACGGGAATTAGCGCTTCGGGGCTAGTCGCGAGTTTACTGTGTGTGGTAACTGCATCGCACCTGGAATTTAACTCGGGAGGTGCAGTTTACCCAGGCAAAAGAATCAATTCAGCAAGACATAATAGGGGAGATGTATTATAGCGGAACGTATCGACCCGCTATAATGCTTCCTGCTTCTCCTCTTTACCGAGGCAAAGCAGGAAGCACTAACAATGAGATGCATTAACATCTCATCGGCCAGAGCAGGGGAGTGAAAACTCCCCCCTCTGGTGATCCCTGCTAGAGCACACAGCGTATCGGCCTGGTGCTCAGCATAGTGCTGATGCGCTGTGTCTCACTCCCAGCCTGCTCCACTGAGCAAGTGCAGGATCTCACCAGTATCATGAGATCCCGCCTGCAGCCCCCGCAGCAGGAACAGCGCTGTCTCTGCTGTGGGGATAGGGTAACACCAGCAGGAGTTGTCGATATCTGCAGCTGGCGGAACGGTCAGGCGAACTGACAGTTCATACATTGCGCAGGCTATCGACTCTGCTATCTTATAGATAGTAGTGCCGATAATGACAGGGGCATATAGTGCCCCTGCCAATTACCGCCCAGCCCCCCATTAATACATGGGGGAGAAGCGGTATCAGCGCACATAACATAACGTCTGCATTTCATATATCTCCCCCATTGCCTGACTCTATATACGACAGTCAATTTGATTCAAACATCTGGACTCAAGCATGGGTATTCTTAAAACCTGGACTGTAAATGGCGGCGTTTGGGAAACCGTGCAGTACGGTGTACAGGTATCCTGTCATCCTGTTCAACATTGAGAGAGAGAGACTTTCATTTCTATTGCCTGCATCAATTTTAGGTTTCTGGGCAAACTATTGACACTACCAGATAGTTCAGTGTTTCCCAACTGCAGCCCCTCAGGGACACCTAAACATTCATGTTTTACAAATCTCCTAGTTGAGCATAGATGTATTAATTTGTGGCTGTCCCATCTTAAAATATCCACATGTGGAGCTAATTATTTTGATAGTGTTACTGAGGAGATCTATAAAATATGCAGAGTTAGGGGTCCCTGAGGACTGGAGTTGAGAAACATTTAGGTAGTCACTGGGGGGTGATTCAAGTAGCTGTGGGAGTTACCACAGGGTTTTAGCTACCGGATTCAGTGCCTGGAGCTATGCAATTATATCCTGTGGTAAGCTCCACGGCTAATGTGCAATAAGGCATAGATTCCTGGTTAAAAGCCCGGAGCTATGCAGTTACAGTGTGCAGTAAGCCTTATGGGTGCACATGGATTTCTTTACGCCTCAGGAGGGTGCAAACAGAAATCGGTGTTAAAGTACACCATTGGGGCCTACCACAGGCGATAGCTCTGGGCTCTTAACCCAGGAGGCAAAGCCTGCGGTAAGTCCTGTGGCTAATTGAATTTCCCTCAGTGTTTCACAACTCCAGTCCCCTGGGACCCCTAATACTTGGCATGTTCTACAGATCTCATGGTTCAGGACTTGCTAACCAGCTATTGTGAAACTACAAATGCAAGCATGCTGGGACTTGTAGTTTCACAACAGCTGGAGAGCCACAAGTTGGCCAGGCCTGTCCTAGTTGGTGTATAGATGTACTCAGTACTGGCTAACAGAATTTTAAAGGCCCCGGCGTGCTAAGAAGGACTGTTTGACGCGAATGAAGGGACAGTGCACGAGGGCAGTGCACGAGGGCAGTGCACGAGGGCAGTGCACGAGGGCAGTGCACGAGGTCACAGGTTAAATGTGAGGAGTAAAGGAGGGTTGGGATTTAGCATATAGGCAATCTTTTACCCAATGAATAAAATTGGGGCTTACAGAAGTTGTGCAGGTAAGTTAGAAATATTGAAGGGAGAGTTAAGTGAATGTTCCAACTGGGGGAAGGTATTTCGGTGTTTTAGAACATGCATTACTGTATTTAAAGTAACTGTTAATTTAAGTATCCTGTTAACAGTATCAATATAGCACTATTCATTGTATAGGGTAGTAATAAGGTATAACGCTTATAAGGTGTTTGTAACTTAAAGACTTTACAAAGCGCCCAGAGAACGGTTTCTAGAAAGGTTTACTAGCTGAGAGAATAAATAGGGGTACTCTCTCTTTAAGGATTTAGGTGAGGGTCTGAATCAGGCCCAGGGATCCAATCCGGATCAGACCTGGAACTTAACCCTTTCATACTGCGGTGCCGACCCAGGATATTCCAGAGTCGGCGCCGTTCACACCGGAGCAGAGTCTGCAGTGGATGCTTGGAGAGGATGTCATTTCCAAGCGCCACTGAAGCCGGCCAATCGGGCGGCATGTGGCACGATCCAGGTCATCATGACTCAGATTGCGCCGTTTGCACCGCAGGGTTTCAGGGGCTGTTCCCCTGTTAAACCCTGCAAGTTACCTGGGTTGGATTACCGGGTCACTTGACCCGGTAATCCAATCTTAGCCCCTTTTACACCTAGAAGCAACCTGAGTTAACCCTGCAATAACCCGGGTTTTAGCTCTGGTGTAAAAGGGGGTATAACAGTTCAGGTTTCAGGTCTCCTTACAGAATCACAAATTAAATAATTAGAACCACTTGTGGATCTTTTAAAATGTGTTAGTAAATATGTGCTCTGTGCTCCAACAAGGAGATACAGAAAACATGCAATGTGAATCCATGGGACTGATTTAGGAGCACTGGTATAGGAAAGCACTGACCTACACCGTAGTCAGGTGTTACTTATGTGTGGGCAAAAATGTGGTGGCAGATTATTATTACATTGGAGAGATCTACTTGGCTGAACTGCAACATGAAAGAACAAAATGGGTCCCAATAAGTTCTAGAATGAGAGACCAGAATACAGTCATCCACGAGTTGGTGCACGTCAAGTCATTTGGCAAAGTGAGTCCTCAGCACACCATGGATATCCCCTAAATATCCTTTCCAATCTTATTTTTGCACTGCTCCACAAAATGTATTCAGAACAATGCGTCCTCTAACTAAGCGAACTCTCACTATGCCCAAATCATCACACACTTATGCAAAGGCCACCATCCGGTTCCATAAAGCTACGCACGTGGGTGGAAATCTAGGAGTACAAAGGAACAAAAGCCAATTTGGAACTCTAACCCCGGCTAATTGGAACTGTTTAAATGACCTTAACTGGAGGCAAAACACTTCCAGAGAGAAAGATACCCTCATTCCGGCTACTACTCCACCACAAGTCTAAGAAATTCTGACCAGGACACGTGGAAATTAGACGCTAGGAGAATTATATTTTCTCACTAGTTGTAAGTCTAGCAAATCCTCTTTAATTACACACAATTATACGGGGCAAAGTTTCCTGCACACTTTCAAATTACTAATCCATAATTTACCTAATGATCGCTAAAGACAAGTTGAAGAACCGGTATTGCTAAGGACACTAGAGAATGCAGACAACAAATTCAAAAGCAATCAAATCTATGCCAGTAATCCTCAGTAAATAAATAGCCGGTCACTAAGGATGTTACAGAGTAAATCCTGCAGAGAGCTCTTACAGCCAGCAATACCTATCTTACTGACAAGTCTAATGCTGGGTACACACTGGCCGATATATTGGCCGATCAAATGATCGGCCAATATATCGTGTCCCCATCGGCCAGTGTGTATGTATAATATGTCTAAACAACGTCGTTCACAGACATATCACTTGGCTATGCTGCACAGCCAATGAACATTTATGTCTGTAGACATATCTGGCCATCGGCAAGTGTGTACACGCGGTCAGCCGAGGGTGCAGAGAGGGGGAGGGAGGGAGCCACGAGCGGGTACTACTAAAGCTGGGCATACATGGCCAGATAAAATGCCTGTCAGACCAACAGACATTTTATCTGGCAGCCTGCCAGCCGAAGATGTCCATGGCATACACTGAGTGTATTAGTCCGACATCTGCGCTCCGCCCCCGGGGGAGGAGACATTTCCCTGTTCCATGGGAAAGAACACAGGAAATGTCTGTCTGTCGGCCGTGGCTGGGCGTACACTGCCCGACGCGGCCGACAGTTTTCCCCATAAATATCGCATCGGACGGGCAAGCTGGACAATCCGGCATGCCCGACCGAGCAATATTTAACACTCGGTCGCCCGCACACATGCTACAATTATCGGGGCGATCTGCGGATATCGGGCGGATCACACCGATTATTGTAGCGTCAGCTTTACCCAGGTCCGGCACAGCTCCCCATCCACAGCAGCCCAGCAGACGCTGCTGTGTGCTGGGCTGCACTGGGAGACTGTCCGAGGCTGCCAATGCAGCAGCCCGAGCATTCTCCTATGCCAAAGGGGGAAGTTATCAGGCTGATCGCGCCCTCCACTGGCTGTGCACCGGGCTGAGGGGCACACAGCGACCCCCTCCCCAACGCCACAAAAGCTTTTTTTCTCTCCCCCCCCTGAAGAGGGGTGGCCACGCCTTCCGCGGTTAGGCCACGCCCCCTACCCAACCTCCGGCCACCAGGGCCCGCTGCAGCATACAGATGATGGTCGTTCAGTGTGTATGAACGACCATCATCTGCAGATATATCTGTCAGGTGTGTACCCACCTTAAGACAGGCATTCGCGCAGTAGTTCCAGAAATAAATCCGGTGGCACTCACACTCTCTTCAGCTGGGGGGTGGGAGATAGTGGCGAGGTCAGGGATTCCCGGCTGTAGACCCCACTCTCGCTGTAACCATCATCTATTGGCGAAGGAGCTGACAACGGTGAATCCATATTCAGATCTATTTTCATGGAATCCGGGCTGTCCAGGTCAGACAGACTGCCACTGATTCGGGCTCTCTTCTTAGCAGCACTGTTCCGCAAGTGTCGGAGAGAACTTATCATCTACAATAGGAAACGAAAACAGATTTGTAAAATGAATCAGTTGGGATGACAGCATGCGATACTCTAGCGCTACATTTACATTTTTCCTTTTAACAACTTTTTATTGATTTTTGTTTTTTAAAGTAGCAATTATAATCTAGGGGGAGGTACAGTGAGATTGCGGATTTGTGTCCATTATTTCCAAATGGAGGTCTAACCAATTAACAATGCATTTATTTAATATTTTAGATATCTCCTGCCCCTTTATCTATACATTGAACACAAAGTACTATAAAGTACCATGACGACATAGCCTATGGAAACACACACATGCATAAAACATGTGGAATGTTCTACAAATAACTCAGAAAACAAAGACTAAGCAAATGTCAATACATTTCATGTGCTTTTGTGAAAAACAGTTGTGTTTCCGAGGGCTTAAAGTGACACAAAAACAGATTCAGGTGTGTCTGGATACATGTTTGTTTTGTTTGAACAAACAAACTAAAAAAATTCCCTGTCTGTTATTTAAGTTTCAAAAAGTCTTTGAGGAATGCTTTTAATATGCTATAACAAATGTATTCCTTTTGACTAGATGACTAATTGGTTCAGGTGAATTTGGTTGCTATATCAGTCTCACTATAGGTTATGCGGATCCCCCGCCTGGGAACACAGACTACGCACCTTGGCAGCCTGGCCGTGGTCACTGCCCTACTCTCCTCCCCGCTTCTCTGCCCGACTCCTAGTTAAGAGGCAGCCTCTTTTTCAATCCAAGATGGCCGATGTGAAACTGCTCTATCCAGATAGAGCGGTTACACATTGGCGATCTTGGACTGAAAAAGAGGCTGCCTCTTCCCTGTGAAGTGGCTGAGACGTGGGGAGGAGAAGTTTTAGGTAGACTGGGGCTGATTAAGGGATGATCTATGGTGGTCATCCAGTACAATGGGGCCGACGGAATGAGCGTATCCTCACATAATACAGGACTCTTATGGGCTTAATTGAAATAGCCTCTGCTGCTAAAGTGTTGAGAGCTAGTATGTTTGCAGAGCATATATTACGTGTTTTCGCTCTTTGTGTGCGACAGAACCAAACCTCAACTACAGGTGATGCAGAGTCCACCTGTGACCGTTTTACCACGTAGGCGAAGTTCAGAGAGGACATGTCGACAGAATTGTGCCCTACACAGAGTTATGCAGTAGCGCGCTGGGGTGCCGAAACTGAAAGTAAAGTAATCGTATCAGCCTGTCCCTGGATATGATTTCTGGTAGAGCCGGGCGATCTTTATTTTCTTTTTGCCGCGATAAGTGGGTCTAAAACCAGATAAGTAAATATGCCCCAAAATGTTCTTAGAGGGCGATTCAATTCTAGATGCTCGACGGAGCAATTTCATTGTAGCTCCGTCAGGGCGCGATAGCCGCCAGCGCCAGTAGGGGGGTGCGAGCAGAAATGTGTGAGAAACCCCCTGGTTAGCGCGCCCTAACCAGAACTTTAGATGGGTTTAGCCATTTTACACGGCTAAACCCTGTCTCATAGGGGGAGAAGAGGGTGATAATTAATGAGCGCCCAAAACAATTGAATTGCAACACTGGGCGCTCATTTTATCACTCAATTATCGCTTCATAAAAAACAACTGAATAGCCCCCTTAGACTGTTATTCTCTACACTTGTCTCAATGTCTTCCAACTAGAACCTGCAGCTCTGCATAAGACCTGCTCCCATTTCAGTCTGCACTCATTCTATGGAATCCCCTCCAATTCACAACAAGACTTTCCTCTAGATTTCAAGCATTTGCTGAACTCCTCTCTTCAGACAAGCTGATCAGATTTCTTACCCTCCATAGGTTATTATTAATTTACTTTACAGAGAATATTTGCCCATTCACATCTGTCCCTGCCCCAATGGAGCTTACAATCTATATTCCCTACCAGTATTTTTTTGGAGTGTGGCAGGAAACCGGAGCGCCCGGAGGAAACCCACGTAAGCACAGGGAGAATATACAGACTCCACACAGTTAGGGCCGTAGTGGTTCAATCTGACTGACGCCCCTCTACACAGTTCACGCAAAACTTACATGTGTTCTCTTTCTATTCACAGACAGGCCTCTGACCCCCAACATGGCTAAATGACTGGATCACTAAGCCTACAACCAAACACTTTTTACCCCTGTAATCAGGCTGAAAATAATATGCAACAAGCAGCTTATAACCGCATGTATAATACTACTATTGTTCTAAAAGCTTGCCATCAGAACCGTCTTACAATTCTTGCACAACCACATTTGTTGTATTACCGTGTCTGTTCTGGACTGTAAAGGGCTATGGAATATTCTGGCACAATATAAACGTTAATCAATAAATACATTTGGTCAGTCAAGCATTGCATTATGGTCCTGACAGGCCGGTGTCTGTTGCCAGTGGCATATGTGTGACTTTATGCAAATGCCGGTACATAGTCCTCTCCTGGTGTATGGCCATGGGTCCGAATGTGCAAGGACTGAGACTCACACTTTCAGTGTCCATATGCTGAAATACTGCTTGGTGCAGATTCTCAGTCTGAATATGGCCTCTAGCTCATCTATATGCAGCGCAATAGGCCTAACGTGGGCCAGCCGCCAGGTCCCGTGCAATTCTGTTAGCGGAGGGCGTCTCTCTGACGTAAATGCATCTAAGTCGCAATGCAATGTGACTACGACGCACCAGGCAACTGCGCTCATTCATTTGATATGTGAGACGGAACTGCATGGGATGATGATGTACACATCAGAGATATAAATGTTAAGTTAGGATAATTTGCGCTATAAGTATTAGTATCATGATGTCTGATATGTGAAATAAAGAAAACTTGTATAGTACACAACAAACTTTGTTTTATTTTCTAACACATAAAATAGTATATACATTCACACTCAATACAATCTAAAATATAGATACAACCGGTTGTATTCATAAAACCATGGTGTGATATATATATATATATATCTCTACACACAAAATGATGTTAATCCTAAAAAGCTATATGAACCTTAATAGCTGAATTCCTTTTTGACATGTGAATCTCTTTAATGTAAATAATTCCCTCTGCTAAAATCCAGTTACAGTCTATTTCCGATTATTATGTACTAACCTCTTCATGATCATCCTCTTCTCTCATACTTAATTCCAAGAGGTCAATCGCAATATTCTCTTCATCACTGGTTTTCTCTACGGGTGATAAATCATTCCAAACAGAACTGTCTCTTACTGAATTCATTTCTGGAAACTTGGTCCCCTTGGTGATTGGAGGGAAGGGTTTGGATCTATTGAGATCTTTCCGTCCTGATGGAAGTCTCGTCATTGAAGCTTTAAGTGAAACTGGTGCGGCGTCCTTACCTGGAGGTTTAAATGGACAGAGAACATGAGAATGTATCTTTATCACTGACAAACTGAAAAACACACAACTGTTACAAGAGAATGTATAGGTGGTATCTGGTCCCTACACGAATTCGGGCTATTTTCCCTCAGTCCTCGGATAGGTGCTGGAGGGGCTGCGGAGGATAGGGGACCCTGGCTCACATTTGGTGGTATTGCCCTAAAATTAAAGGCTATTGGGAGAGAGTGCATCGGTTGATTCTACAGGTCACATATGTCTCCATTCCCTCGTGCTTATCCTTTTCCCTCCTCCCGCGAGCTGTCGGTAGCGGTGACACTCACCCAATCCCTTGTTAGGCACATTCTCAATGCCGCTAATTGTGCGATTGCATCATCTTGGACAAAACTGGACCTTCCGTCCATGGCTGCCCTGCAGGGCTCGTTCTGGCATAAATACAACCTAGAATATATCGCTAGTCAACTTCATGAAAATGTTTCTAAGTTTTCGGAGACTTGGGCTCCGTGGCTAGCTCAGGAGAGGCATTCCTAGCCTAATATAAGCTCTCGGAGGTGACTCCCCATGCCAACTCTTCCCTTCCTGCCCCTTACCCCCCTTGTCGTTCCTCATTAACACTCCCTCGCGTCCCCCCCTCTTTGTTCACCGTTGTCTTTCTTTCCTCCTCTTCATTTCTGATAGTGATATCCCTTATCACCTATAAAATAAATGGGGATTGATTCATTCTATAATTGCGAAGCCTATCTGTGTTCTTGTTATTTCTCATATGGCTAGGACAGTGTTTCCCAACCTCGGTCCTCAAGGCACACTAACAGTCCAGGTTTTCGTGATATCCAGGTTTGAGCACAGATGGTTAAATCAAAATAACTGAGGTACTAATTAAGTCTCCTGTGCTCAAGTATGGCTATCCTCAAAACCTGGACTGTTAGTGTGCCTTGAGGACCGTGTTTGGTAATCCCTGGGCTAGGAATATTGTTTATTTTTGTGTCATTTGACTCTTCCATGACAATGTATATGGAGATGTGTTTTACTTGTTGTACCCTGAAAATTCCAATAAACTTATTTAAAAAAAAAAAAAAATACATCATTATGCGCCTGCAATACAGTTGTGTAAGAGCTGTGCAGGGAACTAGATTTACCACTCTCCACTAATCACTGACACAGGGTACATCTCACTATTTCTAGTGTGACTCCAACACTGGTAAAGGTGCTCACATAACATAATAGAATAACACTACTTTTCTAAAAGTGTATCACATATTGGGGCTGATTCTGAGAGGAGAGCAAAGCAAGTAACTGTGCACCTTGGTAAAAAAATGCTGCACTGCAGGTGGGACAGGTGTGAAATGTGCAGAGAGATTTAGCTGCGAGAGGACCTTGTCCAAACTCAAATCTAAATTAGGGCTGACCATCGATGGGAAGTCCATCGATGGTCACCATCAATGGTTCCATCCGTGATAACTATCAATGGCACAAAACCATCTCAATGGCCACCAAAGCTGGCAGGCATGGTGGGCCGCGGGTCAATCAGAATCAAGGACTGAGCTAAGGTCCATGCAATGTGGGCAAAGCAGAAGCTAGATAATCTAGCACCTGTATATTATTATTTTTTTTTTTAAATTGAGTACATTTTTATTGGTTTATAGAAATACATTAACAAATAACCAAACAAAATAAATAATAAAAAAATAAAAATAAATAATATACACACACACATATATATACATTATCAAATAACAGTATCTGGAATATAAAGCCTAGATCTACAAACTGCATCCCAGATCCATTGCTTATAAAAAATCTAATATTAATCTGTATACCAAAACAATAAAACATAGAGAAAAAAAAATTATATATACACACACATATATATATATATATATATATATACACATACACACATATATATATGTATACACATAAAATATATATATATATATATATATATAAATACCACACTATACAAATATTGGAATATTGTCAAAATTAACACCTGAAAAATTGGCAAAATCAACTAGATCCCAATAAATTCTGCTCTCAACTTATCACACAGCACATTATATCCAACAAAGTAATAATCTACCTCATTATCCTAACAATAATATACCTGTCAATCATTAGGCAGTGCATGGGCATAACAGGATTTAAGCCAACTGCTCCAGATACGTTCATACTTCTTCTCAGCTTTGCTACAAATAAACATGTTTTTCATGTTCAACAGTGGTACGGACCAAGGACAGCCAAGCATTATAATCTGGTCCTGTAGGAGCTATCCAGAACCGAGCCACACATACCTTAGCTAGTGTACACATATTGACAATGTATTGCTTAAGATATCTGTCCACTACATCATCGTCCATACAGCCTAAACAGCACGTCAATGGCGTAGCTAAAGTGGGAGCAATACCTGTATTGGACAAAACTCTCAGAACCTTATTCCAAAAAGTGCTAACCACCGGACAATCCCATAGAAGGTGCCAGAAAGTACCGCTACTAATTTTACACTTAGGGCATATGTCAGATGCTCCCCCCTCCAAATTTTAGCAAACAAACAGGAGTTAAATAGGTACGGTGTAAAATAAACAGTTGAATCTGTTGAAATCTTATAGAAGTCGTGGAAATACGAGCAGCTTCTAGAGCATTATCCCATTCCGTATCACTTATAAGGCCAATATCTCTCTCCCACTTTGATCTAAGATGTGGTAAACTATCCTTATGATAAGAAGACAATATATAGGAGCATAAGTAAGAAAGCGTCTTCCGGGGACCTAAAGATAAAAGGAATGTCTTCAATGGGGATATTTGAATTAGAGGAGGGCCATCTGAAAATTGAGCTGAGAGAGCATGCCGTAATTGTAAATATCTATAGAAATATGATTGAGGGAGATGATGAGCTTCTTGGAGTTGTGCAAAAGATTTAAGAATTGAAGTGTCATATAAATGACCCAATGTAGTCACACCGTTAGAACCCCATGTCACCTCAAGCTGTAAAGAGGCCAGTTCAGGTAATATACGATAACTACATAGAGAAGTGTCTGGATCTAATCCCGTAAACTGTAGAATACTAGATACCAATTTCCATATCTTAATAGCTTGCATCAACAGGGGAGGGCCTTTCTGTATAATTCTACCCGCAAGCAAGGACTGCAATGGTGTAAAGTTAGGGAAAATATGAGAAACCAACAAAACGTGCAGGGCATTAGGGGAGTCATCTTGAAGCCATAACCGTATATGTGCCATCTGCGCCGCATAATAATAAAATTTGAAATTTGGAAGAGCCAAACCTCCCCCAGACCTAGATCGGGTCAGAGCTGCCAATTGAATACGTGGTCGACGATTCACCCAATCCAATGAAGAAAGAAGACTATTCAAACGCCTAAACAATGTATCTGTAATAAAAACAGGAGAATGCTGCAAAACGGACACAAATTTTGGCTGCACCACCATCTTGATTAAGTTAATTCTACCAGTAACGGTAAGAGGGAGCCGGCGCCAGGACTGAAGTTTGCCCTTTAAGTAGACAAACAGGGGCTCAACATTCAATACTATATAGTCCTTTGAGGAATTAGTTATCCAGATACCTACATATTTAAATTTATTTACCCAACAGAGAGGAAGAGTGATAATGGGAACAGTCGGATACAACCCCCTAAGAGGAAGGATAGATGATTTGTCCCAGTTTATCTTAATCTTAAGACCAGAAAAAATTCCAAATTGTTCTATGACTTGAAGAACCACAGGCATAGCTGTTACATAGTCAGGCAAAAAAAGTAAATAATCTGCATATAAGGAAACTTTGTCCATTCTATTACCCAATTGTAGACCTATAATATCAGGGCGAGAACGTATAATACAGGCTAACGGCTCAATAGCCAATGCAAACAGGGTTGGGGACAAGGGGCAACCCTGTCTTGTGCCCCAAGACAGGGGGAAGGATGGGGCACCTGTATATTTTAATGCATAATAATTGGGATTTACGTTCCTGTTTAAGGCTTTCATTTTTGTTTTACTCTACTACATAGTTTGTTTTTTCTCCACCTAATTTACAAAAAAAAAAAAATGTATAAAAGAAACTTTATTCATCCCTGCACTGTATAAATTAAATGAAGGCCCCCTTGTCAAGTTTAAATACCTGTGGCTAGGTGTAAGCAATAACCTTAAAATGACCTGTGAGTCTGGTATTTTATAGCTCTTGCATGAATAACCCATCTATTACATGCTGTGCTGCCGCCCTGCACTTCCCTTGATCTCTCACCTTATAATTAGCAGGCGGAAACTTCACTGGCATTCCAGAAATACAGAGCAGAAAGCTGACCCATCATTCTTCTGTCCTGCTTCTATGAAACTAACTAGACGATGCTGTGGGAGCCCCCGGGCTCTCTCATTCATTTTGAGGTAGGAGGTAATGCTTTTGTCCACTGAGAAGAACCTATACCTGGCCACACTAGGCTGTGGGATGGCCAAATCTCTTGTAGTTTTGGAAATACATACATATATGTATCTGAATGATCAGCTCGGGTCATATAGCTCCAATGGAGAATGCTGGGACTGAATTAATAAACTAGGATAATGGACTTCTCCACCTTACACTCTATCCAATATGTTAGTGAGCAAGTTTTCCATACAATCAGTGCCACCTCACATTCTCTCCATCCCCTTAAAGTGGAAGCTGTTGGTGGGGGGAGCCTGTCCCGAGTCAGATCTCTGGCTCCGTTTGGGAACATGCTGGGGGAGGTGCGCCCCACTACCACTACGAATGTTAGACAAGGGACATACTTTACAAAATTATTATATAGATAATAATTACAGTCAGATGAAGCATACTTGGCCACTTTAACGGATCATCCAGGAGGCTCCTTAAAATCACGTGGCTCTCCCGGTCACTGGGAAGAATGGACAAGTCTCCCACAGCCGCCCTTCACTTATCAAGTGGGTTGTACAGGTGGCCAATGACACAATTCATATTGAATTGCGTCATTATTGCTCCGTCCCCCGCTTCACAATACCGCTAATCGCGGCACTGTATAGTGGGGGCCAACAATAATGGGTTCACGACATCATACCCGGGCACCACCCAATTTTTCCACGGCCCCCGCAGTCCGGCATGGCTGTCCCCTGCCAGGAGGGGCAGCCCAGAAAGAAAAATAATTTACCAGACAATGCAGGCAAAGGCTCAGCGTGGATGCCGGTGTTGGCAGATGCCAGTTTCATAGAAGAATTTCTGGTCTTAACTTCTGGAGTTTTCACATAGCGTTTGTGGGGAACATCAACCGTGGCGGGCAGCTGCAAAGAGAAACATACAGGATCCAACATAATACATAAAAAAACATACTATTTTTATAATAACAACAACATATAAAACAGAAGATGAAATGTAAAAAATGAATCCTACGGTTAACACATTTGTGTCAGAAACTAAACAAATAAAGCAAAAAAAAATTAATAATAATTGTATTCTTATTAGCATATAATTGTATATTTGCTAGAGGTGAATCTTTTTATTTATTTTTAACTATTTCGATATCTGAAGCTTGAATTTCTAAAACAATTTCCAGAATTTGTATTCTCTGAATCCTGGGGTACAGATTGTTATTTTGTTTTTAATGCACTGTAAAAAGTTAAATATTCTAAAAAATAAAAAAAGAGATAAAATAATAGATTATGTGTTTGGGTTGGCTGGTGTAATCGCTAAACAGTCTGACTAAAGCTGGGTACACATTAAACAACCCCGCAATCTTGCCGATGGTCGGGGCGATTACCGTTCGCCACGGAACATGCAAGATTGCCGGTACACACTAAAAGATATATTGAAAGATGGAACCAATCACTCATTCCGTCCTTCATTAATAAGCATCGCATGTGATATCGTGTGATTGGCAGTGCAGTACCGCCATTCACACAACGTCGCTGACGACACGCAGGAGTGTGCAATAGAGAGTACACGCTATACGATGTGGACAATTTGATGTTTCTTTTGTCTATAATCGTCAAATTGTCCACTTTATTGTCCAGGGTGTACCCAGTGGCCCCTGTACACTGCAAACTACTTCTAGCTCAGTGTGCACGTTCTTCAATGGATTGGGAGGTCGGCACCTTAAATATAAAACTGCACATAAGATGCGACCTCCTCATCCGACAGTTTGCAGGAGCATTTTAGACTGTATCTAGGCTAAAGCTCTTGCATACACACCTACACGATAATTCAGCTGATACCGGGTGATCGGGCCGATGATTGTATAGGTGTGTACCCATCTTTAGTATACGTTTGGTCGCACAATGTTTGTCAATCTGGTAGAAAAAAAAAAAAATTGTGAATGGGTATGAATCGTCCATAAAAATGGGTAGCCAAACACTGTGATCAAATGACCCCATAAACATACCAATATAGTCATCATTTGAATACACTATTTAATCAGTACAAATGTTGATTTGGCAGAATAATGGTCTTAGGCGAACATATGCTTTTGTCCTCAGCTAAGCCCAGAACAGAAACGATTAAAAGCAAAAATTATACTGTATTACATTATCACAATGACTAATAGCTTTCTTGTGATGCATCAGAGAAAAACGGTCACAACCAAGAGTCTGAATGTTGTGGATTCCCTGCGGTCAACCAAGATTTGCACCGGCAGAATAGAGGCATGAAGTCCAACAGACAGCCTAGCATTCACCTGGGACCCCCATGCAAGGAAGTTTGAGCTTTGCTGCAAGGAGACCACAGGTTGCAGCCCACAGCACTCCCCCTTGGTGTAACAAGCTGGTTGAAAAAACCAATGTGTAACCAAATCAGCAAATGGGAAGGATAGTCAGCAAGCGGGGGCCTGGGACACTGGAAAATACAGTGTGGTACAAAATTAGCAAACAGATGAATAGTCAAACTAACAGAGGTCAGAGTCACTAGGTGACCCAGGAACGCTAGAGCACAGAAGAACATTATACTCTGGCACTCAGAAGTGCTTAGAGTGCTGGTTTTAATATGACACTTGAACACAATCTAGAATTCTGCAAGAGAGCTGGCCGCTAGCCCCTATGTGAAGAGCAGTGTAATGGTCAGGCCTGATATTTGTAGAGCACACATACATTACAGGGGGCTTTACACAAAATATTTAGTCATTCCCTGGCTCAGTGGAGCTTATAATCAATGGAGCGAATTCAATTAGAAGCGATGGGATGTAGCTCCCGGGATGAGTGCTCGGAGCTATGCAACTGTAAACCCCCTTAAAATCGGGAGATGCAGTTTACCAGTACGAATGCCCATGGCTTAGTCACATTAAACTGCATTATCCTACTTAAGTGCCGGGTGTGATTCTGTTACCATACACGGTAAAACTGTGGCCAGCCCTGAGGCATTAGTTAGATGGTATTTCTGAGATGCGAGCAGAAATCCACTAATCACACAATTACATTGCGGGCAATAGCAAAGCTCTGGGCACTTATGCCGGAAGCTACATTCACTCGCTTCTGATTGAATTTCTTTCTTATTTTGCCAGGGGGGGTCAAAAAAAACCTACCAGTATATTTTTAGATACATTACAAAAACTTAAGGTACACTAAAGCAATAGGTACGTTAACTATTCAATGATACGTGCGAAGTGAGGGCCTGTCACAATCACACAACCAGGGAGGCCATTTTGTGGACCGAGCCATTATTCATGAGAATGAAGCCTATTGATTCACATGAAACATTGCTGATGCATTTTTTTGTAGAAATGTGCACTTTTTTGTAGAAATTCTCCACTTTTGTAGAAATGTTCCAGCACATATATATCTTATTGATGCAGCTTTCACACCAGAAAGACCGGCTTTTACCCGGTGTTTGAGTGCCTGGTCGGTTTGCCGGGTCTAGCCTTATACCCCTTTCACACAGAAAATCAAATTACCGGGTAAAGCACTTTTACCCGGTAATTTGCAGATCAACACGTTTTTTTTTTCTGTGTGAAAGGGTCAAACACGGTTCAAAATTGACGGGTCTCCGACCGTGCTTTTTACCATGCTCGGAGACCTGGCATTTTCGACTCGGGTAGAAACTTTCACACAGAAAAAAACCTTTGTTCATCTGCAAACTACCTGGTAATTTGATTTTCTGTGTGAAAGGGGTATTATTCTACAGAGAACCATGCAAAATCTCATTTGCATATATTAAAATGAGTGGAGTCATAATTACAGAATTAAAAGTTTGGCTGACCACCAAAGCATTACAAACCATCGGAAATATATTTACCAGCATTTGTGATATCTGTAACTCACTCATAATTAAAGGAGATGGTGCGAGTTCAGCAGGACCGTAACTAGGGTAGTGCGACCAGTGCCATGGCACAGGGCATCGCAGGGCAGGGGGCGCTGTTTGGGCCTGTCAATTTTCCTGTTTATTATCACTCTCACTTGTAGCTTCCTCTTCTTTTATCCCCAGCATCTCCTGGCCTCCCCTATCTCTTCCCTGGCCCTTCCCCATGAGGCCATGGCCCTTTTTCAGGTACTCTATCTTATGTCCCTATTTAAAAAGTAGGGGGGGGGCGGGGGCGCCAATGCTCTCTCTGGCACAGGGCACCAAAAAGTCTAGTTACGGCTCTGGATATCAGGCAGAGCTGTGTAGGGAAAACATTTAGGGAAATCATTTACCAATTGTGACAAGAAAACAATTTAGCCACTTTTCCCAAGACCTATTAGACAAGTCTGGTATTATAGTTTTTAGAAATGGGGGAACAATTTGCGGTGGTTTTTTGGCTGAACATATATAAAGTAAACAAAGGAATTACAAATAGTGTTTCCAAACTTTTTATTTTGAAATGACTCCACAGGGTAACCACCATTGTGTACATGGCCTAAGTCACAGTACAATTGCATCAGAGAAGTAAAAATCCACTGCAATGCTATAGCAGCAATTACCGCGCACCATAATTAAGGCAGTCACATCCAATCGTCGTTCTAATGAGCTGAACGTGTTTAGAATGTAAGAGAAGTGAAACAAGCTAGGACAGAGCAGTCAGTGAATTAGTTCCATTGTCCGTCTCTTGGCAACATCACACCTCCTCTATTCATTCACCAAGCAAACCTGTGCCAGACAAAGTACAAGAGGCTTTTCCTGCTCTGGGCTAACATAATGTTTAACTTATGCTACTAACAAATAAAAATGACATGTGTCCAGATAGAAGTGCTTCTGTATAAGGGGAGACACAGCACTAAATGCGGCCTGGTTACTATGCAGTAGTAGTCACTCATGTTTTTACCCAAGGTAGGTAGGAGCAGACGAGTAAGAATTACGGACAAGTGACATTTTCTGTAATGTATTCAATGGAAGCTTAAAATTAAATGAACTTTTGGGTCACATCCTGGGTCATTTTATGGGATGTAGTCAAATGGTCGACAATGGCAATGTCGACATTCAAAATGTTGACAGTTATGATATAGACATTGTCAAAATGTCAACAGGCAGCGCGGCAACATTCTCAGGTAAATCACCCCTGGGCCCACAGGGATGATATGTCGACAATTCATCACGGTCTACATTATGAATGTCGACTTGGTAAACCTCGACAATATGATCCTGTCGACCTTCTCATGAAGACATAATGTTAGTGATGAAGTTATATGTTGCTCTCCTACCATCGCCGACTATAGTGAAATGGGCGAATCTGGTATAAAAATGAGAGCTCTAACTTGAGGGTACAGATTTACCAAAGCTGTTTTTTTGGGCCATAGTTATGCAATGACATTAAATTGTAGGGAATCACTAATCACTGCATTTAATTTAATAATTGTGATGCACTTGTGCTTTTCTTTTTTAAACAACTACTAGACGGCCTCAAGAAAAAAAACTAAAAAATATCCAGAACAACAGATAAGGGGGAAGGGCGCTCCACTTGGCCGTTCAACCAGTGCAGCCAATCTGGTGTGCTGGGTCACAGTTTGGAGAGAGCAGCACTCCTCCTCCCTTCGTTCCTTGCTCCCTCTTCATGCACAGTGGGCCTGATTCAGAGCCGGACGCTCTGAACGAGCGCCCGCTCTGAATCAGGGCGGTTTTTTTTTTGTTTTTTTTGCAGCGTCCTCCTGGACGCTCACATAGCTGTGGGTTACCACCCACAGCTTATGCAAGCGTCCATGATGATGGTCGCGATGGTCAAGACCATCGCGACCATCGGGCTTGCGACGAGACCCTACGGTAGGGTCTCGGTGGCCGCAAGCCCTGGAGTGAGTTTTGCTCTATCAGAGCCAAAATCACTCCCACTGACATCACTAGTGATGTCAGTGGGTCCGGACCCAGACGGTAGGCGTTCCCATGTGAACGCCTCCGTCTGGCAGCCACGCCCCTGGCACGCCCACCAAAGGGGTCGTGCTGTCAATCAACATCGACAGCACGCCCCCTTTGGTGCGAGACCCGGAGCGACAGCTTGGCTGTCGCTATCTGGGTCTCGCGCATGCGCACAACGGGCACCATCGAGCCGCTTGCGAGCGCTCAGCCTGAATCAGGCCCAGTGCACACTGTTCTGGGGTCTTAAAGACTCACTCGCAGCTCGGCCAATCGGCAATGTGACGTCATAGGTCAAGTTGCCGCACATCGTGTGCTGAGGTTGGCTGCGGTGGTGAGGGGCTGGCTGAGGAACGAAGGTGTTGGCGGCTGGCAGCGGAAGGCGATGTCACGCGCGATTAAAAACAGTATGTGAGGAGCCTGCCGCTGCCTTAAGGAGGTGTAAGTAGAAGAAGATCTAGGGACAGGAAAGAGGAGGGGCGCACAGACTGCTGCAGATACACCGGGTGGGGAGGGGGCACCAGATTACAGCCTTGCCTCGGGTGGGCAATAAGTGCCCTCCAGCTGCTGATGGACTACACATCCCAGCATGCCTTGATACATTTTTAGCATGGCCAAATAGCAAACCTGTAGCAGAACATGCTGGTATATGTTGTTCTACAACAGCTGGGGGGCCGCTTAGTGCCCACTCCTGCCCTAAACTGTTCAGGAGATTGACCAAAGCAGAACCAGTCAGACCCAAGAGGTGTCAGTGGCAGAGATTTAAAATGGTGGGAAGAAAAGGTTCCATTACATGGGTACCTGTAGGTGATAATCTACGAGAAACTGGGGCAAGGGAGGGGGGGGGGGGGAATTCAATTGTTTGTAGCTAAATTATTGTTCAGCTGTTTGCGTGACCAGCCCCTGTCTCACACCAGGAGTAGGTGCGTTAATCAGTTTACGGCGTGCCCACCTAAGCCCTATCTTACGCAGATTTCTGCTTGCATATCTGGAGGAGGTGAGCAGATATAAGACATAACTGCAATCTCGGGGCTGGTCCCTTCAAACAACTGAATAGCTCCCATGCAGTTTAGGGGGGAGCTACAAACAATTGAATCACCGCCCCCCCAGGAGGCTGCATTTCCTTTAATCTCCTGTACAAATGAATCAATATGACAGGGCATGTGCTATGATCCTCAAAATTGAATATAGTCATGTTACTATCTAACCCTGTCTGCAGACTAAACCCCAACGCTGATATAGTCATAATGTAGACCGGTATAATGACGTCATTTTAAACACGTCAACACTATGAAACATTAGATACTAAAATGTGTATATATTCTGAATGTCGACAATATGACTGCATACCGTCTACCCCACATCAATCCATTATCCTGTTACCAGCCGTTACAGGCTCAGAATGGTTCTCTGCAGTGGGCTCATTGCAGAAAAACTGGGAGGCACATATTCCATGCATTAGACGCGTTGCTTTCATGTGTTTTTAGAATACAATTTGACACCTCAGTGCACATACAGGAAAGTGCTTTCATCAATTCCCGGAGTTGCAGGGGCCTCTCGCCTACGCAGTGCCTGGTGAGAAAGTTGTGATAAATACAGGTAGGTGGCCGGCAGGGATTGCTGCCAATACGATAGATTAGACACCTTACAGTTGGCTAAAAGGTATTAATATATAGTCAACTAATTGATGGTTCAGGTTTTTAACTGTTGAAAAGTAGTGCCAGGAGAATGAGTGAATTCCATGGATCAGTGGAAACCGTTTACATAAGTGTTTTCACAATCTACAGTTGACTATTAATTTAAATGGGACATACACCAGGAAAACATCCGTCCACCCCCCAATTGGTAGAGATGGGAACTATACAGATGTGTCCTTATACATCTTTGCTGTAGTCGCACTAAAAAGCCCCTCTCGGCGCACCAGGTCCCAGAAGAGTTTGCTAGCGCTGGGCGTCTTTTTTATCCAAAAATGCCTCTAAGTCGCAATGCGATGCGACTAGGGTGTACCTGCAGACTGCGCTAATTCATTTGATACACAACACTAGTATATCTCAGTGCGAATAAAAGATGCGTACACACTTAAACAATATCTTGGCCAATCAGAAGATATCGTGTACAAAGCCTTGGTGGCGAATACAGCATGGCGTCCTACATCACGCCGTCGCCCCCTGCATTGTGCAAGTGTGTATGCACTTGCCAATGCAGGGTCCTGTCACCTGTCAGATCGGCCGGCTACACATCGTTCTGATGAGTAACCAGCATTAGTCTCTGAATCTGTACACGAATCGCTATAAAGTAGCGGCCGCGGCTTTTTTAATTCCAAGTTCCGTTGTGGCTCATTCATATACAGACCCAGGTGCACACAGAAAGAAATGTCACATATGAAATTAATCAGCACAGTCCGCTGGTGCGCCCTAGTCACATCACACTGGGGGCGCGCCCTAGTCACATCCCACTGGGGGCGCGCCCTAGTCACATCCCACTGGGGGCGCGCCCTAGTCACATCCCACTGGGGGCGCGCCCTAGTCACATCCCACTGGGGGCGCGCCCTAGTCACATCCCACTGGGGGCGCCTCCTAGTCACATCCCACTGGGGGCGCCTCCTAGTCACATCCCACTGGGGGCGCCTCCTAGTCACATCCCACTGGGGGCGCCTCCTAGTCACATCCCACTGGGGGCGCCTCCTAGTCACATCCCACTGGGGGCGCCTCCTAGTCACATCCCACTGGGGGCGCCTCCTAGTCACATCCCACTGGGGGCGCCTCCTAGTCACATCCCACTGGGGGCGCCTCCTAGTCACATCCCACTGGGGGCGCCTCCTAGTCACATCCCACTGGGGGCGCCTCCTAGTCACATCCCACTGGGGGCGCCTCCTAGTCACATCCCACTGGGGGCGCCTCCTAGTCACATCCCACTGGGGGCGCCTCCTAGTCACATCCCACTGGGGGCGCCTCCTAGTCACATCCCACTGGGGGCGCCTCCTAGTCACATCCCACTGGGGGCGCCTCCTAGTCACATCCCACTGGGGGCGCCTCCTAGTCACATCCCACTGGGGGCGCCTCCTAGTCACATCCCACTGGGGGCGCCTCCTAGTCACATCCCACTGGGGGCGCCTCCTAGTCACATCCCACTGGGGGCGCCTCCTAGTCACATCCCACTGGGGGCGCCTCCTAGTCACATCCCACTGGGGGCGCCTCCTAGTCACATCCCACTGGGGGCGCCTCCTAGTCACATCCCACTGGGGGCGCCTCCTAGTCACATCCCACTGGGGGCGCCTCCTAGTCACATCCCACTGGGGGCGCCTCCTAGTCACATCCCATTGGGGGCGCCTCCTAGTCACATCCCATTGGGGGCGCCTCCTAGTCACATCCCATTGGGGGCGCCTCCTAGTCACATCCCATTGGGGGCGCGTCCTAGTCACATCCCATTGGGGGCGCGTCCTAGTCACATCCCATTGGGGGCGCGTCCTAGTCACATCCCATTGGGGGCGCGTCCTAGTCACATCCCATTGGGGGCGCGTCCTAGTCACATCCCATTGGGGGCGCGTCCTAGTCACATCCCATTGGGGGCGCGTCCTAGTCACATCCCATTGGGGGCGCGTCCTAGTCACATCCCATTGGGGGCGCGTCCTAGTCACATCCCATTGGGGGCGCGTCCTAGTCACATCCCATTGGGTGCGCGTCCTAGTCACATCCCATTGGGTGCGCGTCCTAGTCACATCACATTGGGTGTGCGTCCTAGTCACATCACATTGGGTGCGTCCTTGTCACATCACATTGGATGTGCGTCCTAGTCACATCACATTGGGTGTGCGTCCTAGTCACATCACATTGCAGTTTAGATACATTTTTAACAGAAAAAAAAAAAAAAAAAAGACGCAAAAAAGATACCTGGTGCTAGCAAGAGTCTCACGGGACCTGGCAGCTCACTCACGCCAGGCAAGTCGCGCTGTGTGGCATATTGAGACCAGATGTACGAGGACACATTTGTACTAGGGGCCCCCACAGCTGTGACATGGTTTAGTGCAAAATAAGTATCTATAGTATAATGGTAGTCAATAAGCCCTACTGTGTTCTATATGCAGCATGGAGTCTGATTGGCATGTTGACTAATTTGGGGATTCCGGTATAACTGTTGCTGGCGAGGGAGATCAAAAGGCCAACAGGCTGTTATAACCACACAACTTTTACAAAAAATGCAAAAACTATCAGATCTATTCCAACTTTTACAATCAAATACTGAACAAATCACGCCCCGGCACACCCACCAAAGGGGGCGTGCTGTCACTCACCATCAACAGCACGCCCCCTTTGGTACGAGACCCAGAGCGACGGCTTGCCCGTCGCTATCAGAGTCTCGCACATGCGCACTGGGCCAACATCGACCTGCTTGAGAGCACACAGCGCTCACGAGCGGGTCTGAATCAGGCCCCTAAACCGAGCTACTCCAAATAACTAAACGGCATTTCAATTAGACGAGCTCATACATAGCTGGAAGACCTCACTCCTGCCAAATAATATTTTATTAAAGTGCCACAATTTTGCAATAAAAAAACACACAAATATAGATTTAAAAGTTTCCTTGAACGAACTTGTTTAGAACTGCTTTTACTATACAGAAAATAGTGCAAGATATTGTTATCTGTAAACAGCTACGCAGCCCATCGATTGCTCCGTACATGGGAAGAGTTGGCTGCACCCGCCAAGCAAGCAAATCTGTGTCCAAGGTGATCACCAAAGCAGACGCTAGTTAGCGTGAAAGTGTAGGACTGCATTCAACAGCCAGCAGACTTTCCGGCAGATTTGACTGACCTCTTAAGCTGTGTACACAGGGCCTAATTCAGACCCGCTCGTAAGCGGGTCGATGGTGCCCTAATGCGCATGATGGAGGGAGCTCCGTCGTGCGCATGCGCGAGACTCGCATAGCGACAGCCAAGCTGTCGCTATCGGTCTCGCACCAAAGGGGGCGTGCTGTCGATGGTGACTGACAGCACGCCCCCTTTTGGTGTGCGTGCCGGGGGCGTTGCTGCCCAGACAGAGGCGTTCCCATGGGACGCCTACCGTCTGGGTCCGGCCCCACTGACATCACTAGTAGAGCCAAAAGCACTCTTGGGCTTGCGGCAGCGAGACCCTACCGCAGGGTCTCGTCGCAAGCCCGATGGTCAACCATCTTTTTGGTCGCTCGCATATGCTGTGGGTGGTCACCTACAGCTATGCGAGCGGCCAGGAGGCCGCTCCATTTTTAGGTAGGAGGGCCCTGATTCAGAGCGAGCGCTCTGGTCAGAGCGTCCGGCTCTGAATCAGGCCCACAGACTACTTGCAAAGGATCCGATATCGCTAACGATTTCCCTTGAACTCCCCGGAACTCCTGAACCAACGATATAGTGCATACACATTGCGCAATTTACCAACGATATATACTTAATCTTTAACGATTTTAAATTGTGAGATAGTTATCAATATATAATTTGATGTCCCAAAAACCCGACGACCATCTTTAAGATTCCATAAAAAATAAAATAATGGGCTGTACTATGAGACACAGATCCTTGCACAGATGAGCGAGATCCGTGCATGCATCGGTGTATAAAACAAAAACAAAAATTAATGTTGTGTCCCCCCCCCCCCCCCCCCTAAAAGCACAACCAGCCCCGGGCTGTGGCATTACACCCCCGCTAGAAAGCGTGCAGGGCTGGTTATGTCCCATGTATTTCCAAAACCAGGACCGGGTCGCTAAGCCCATGGCTGCTTGTGCTAAGTACAGGGAACCCCTACGTCTTTTGCCCCCTGTATTTTCACAACCAGGGCTGGCTGTGAAAAGTCCGGGGCAGGTTGTGCTTTTAGGGGGGGGATCCCACATTTTTGTTTTTATTTTACCTTGAAATGAATTTGTTTTAACACATGCATGGATCTGTGCATGCATTTATGTCAAGGGAAATGCCTGTCAAGTGACGTCTGCATTGTTCGGGTCGGAAAGATATATCGTTTGTCGTTCGGTAGTGCGTACACACTGCACGATATGCCGCGAATCGTTACAGAGATTGACAAATGTAGGGAAAATCCAAAGATATGAGCAACGATCGTCAGGAGCCCCTGTCTCGCGATAAAGTGTACACACTGGACGATATTAGCGATTTGTCGCTCTGATGCGTCGGAATCGCCCAAATCGCTCCCGATATTGTCTAGTGTGTAAGGGCCTTTACAGATCAGAGTCAGAAGTTGATTTGGTCTCACATACTCTGCTATCCATGGAAAATTTGATTCAACTACCCCAACCTCGTCCAATGACAAATTTATCTGAAGTTCTATCAGTTTTAGAAGTTTGATTGAAGCATCAATGAGGAGGTGTGAGGGTATTTTTTTTGTTATTATTATCTTTTAATTATATGGCGCCATAAATGTTCTGCAGCACCTTCCAAAGTACATAGACAAAAAAGTGAACAAGCAACAGGTGACTTACAGTACAATACAATGCAGGACAAGGACAAGATTTATATACAATGATTCATTAGTGATCATAACACTCATATAAGCAACAGGGTGTAAGCAACCAGCTGTTAGGCGTCCGAGTGAGGAGTAGATGACAGTATAAGGAGTTGCACAACAGGGTAGAGGGCCCTGCTTGTGAGAGCTTACATTCTAAAAGGGGCGGCGCAGACAAACAGGGGTGACACAGATGGGGTAGACAGGGAGGAAGGAGCAAGTAGCAGTGGGTTAGGATGAGAGCTGGAAGGCTTTGGTGAAGCAGTGGGTCTTGAGAGCCTGCTTAAAGATTTGTAGAGTGGTGGAGAGTTTGATAGGAAGAGGGAGAGCGTTCCAGAGGTAGAGAGCAGCACAGGCAAAATCTTGGAGCCGGGAATGGGAAGAAGTAATCAGTTGGCAGGAGAGACGACATACATTTGTTGAGCGAAGAAGGCGGACAGGAGAGGGAAGGGAGATGAGTTCAGATATGTAAATGGGAGAGGAATGGCTGAGGGCTTTGTAAGTGAGTGTAAGAACCTTGAATTGGGCTCTGAAGAGGAAAGGGAGCCAGTGGAGGGCTTGTAGGAGAGGGGAGGAAGCTGTAAAACATTTGGAGAAGAAGATGAGCCGAGCAGCAGCACAGAGGACAGATTGGAGTGGAGAGAGGTGGGAAGCAGGAAGGCCAGATAGGACGAGGTTACAGTAGCGGATAAGGGTTTTAGTAGCATCCTGGGTGAGAAAGGGTCCGATCTTGTAAATATTTTTGAGATGGAAATGGCAGGACTACAAGAGGTGCTGAATGTGTGGTTTGAAGGAGAGGGAGGAGTCCAGGATGACTCCAAGACAGCGCACTTTGGGGCTAGAGGAGATAGTTGTGCAGTCAAATTAAATTGAAAATGTGGGAAGTGAGGTGATGCGGGAGGGTGGGAAGATGATCAGCTCAGTCTTAGACATATAGGCGAGACACAGTTGGGGATACAAATTAAGAGGGGGGGGGAAGGTCAGGGGAGGAGAGGTAGATCGGAGTATCATCAGCATTGAGATGATATTTGAGGTCAAAGGGGCTGGTGAGTTCACCTAGAGCAGTGGTCTCCAACCTGTAGCTTGCGATCTACCGGTCTTAATTTTGGTAGCTCACTAGCTGCAGTACTGCCTAGTCAACTAGGAGGAAGTGACCTCTGATATGTGCTCCCCTGTAGCATCGACGCCATGGCTGAAGCCAAAGGGTAGCACATTAGATGATTGCCACAGCCTCTACAGCAATCACCTGATGTGCTTCCCCGTGGTTCCACCCACAGCATCTACGCTATGGTGGAGCAAGTGACTCCCGCCCAGCTCTGCCAAAAAAATCACACAGCAGCCATGCCTATATCTTTGCTCCTCTGCTGCATGTACCCCCCCTTGGAGCCAGTAATGTGAAATGTGCCTCTGCTTAAATGTGATTTACAAACTACAACATTATCACTGTAATAATTAAATGCATTGTTATTTTCTATGAAACATTTTTTTCATTTTCATTAAATGACCTTCAATTGTTCGGTTATTAGTCAGATTTTTTTTTCTACAATTTTAGTGCTCTTCAGGAGGTTTCAATATTCTAAAGTAGTTCACACCTCAATTAAGGTTGCCGACCACTGACCTAGAGAGGGTATATAGAGGGAGAATAGTAGGAGGTCCAAGAACAGAACCTTGGGGAACAAAGCAGTTAGAGGTTGTGGGGGGAAGGGGAAGTGGGGGGGGGGTGGGGGGAAGAGGAGTCATGAGAGGAGATAGAGAAGGAAGATGAGAGAGGTAGGAGGACAGCGTCAAGTAGACCAAGGGAGTGAAGGATCTGCAGGAGGAGAGGGTGGTTCGCATTGTCAAAAACAGCAGAGAGGTAAAGGAGAATGAGTAGAGAGTAGTGGCCCTTGGATGTGGCAGCAAGAAGGTCATTGCTGACTTTTGTGAGGGCTTTTTCAGTGTAGTGGAGAACGGAAGCCAGACTGAAAAAGGGTCAAGGAGGGAGTGGGAGGAAAGAAAGGCAGTAAGGCCGTTGTAAACAAGACGCTCAAGGAGTTTGGAGACAAAAGGGAGGAGAAAGTGTTAGAAAGAAAAAACCATCACCACTGTGGCAAGCTCCAAAAATGAGTCTCAGCAAAAAAATATTTTGCTTGGTTTGTTTCTTCAGACTGCCATTGAGGACTTAAATGACGTTGCAACCCGTGCATAACCGTTACTACAATGGTAACCACAGTCATATGGCATGATGTAGTGTAGAAAGGCTTTTGGACACGCATCAGAGCTTAGTCTGTCTGTAAACTAAACAATGCTCCCTCTTGTACTCCCCCCTATGCCATCACATGACCATGGGAGCTTCCCACATGGTACACAACAGGGAGAAATATGGAAAAAGCAGGCATAAAAAAAAAAAATCTATCCCTTGGCAAAACAATGTCCCACTTGGGATTGGGTGTGCAGAGGATTTAAAATGTGCAAAGCGGCTAATCCCGTCTAAAGTACTGCTTTGCGACTTATCGAACATTTCTGATCATCACCTCCGGAGGGTGCAAGCAGACATGTGTGCAGCCGCAGCAACTCGTGCCCGAACAAAGCAGCGACTGATATTGCTCCATATATAGCCGCGGTAAAAACAATCAAGTCTCCCTTAGATTTGAGTCTCCCTTAGATTTGAGTCTCCCTTAGATATGGGAGGGGCATGTTTTACCTCAACTCTAATAAAGTATAAATAAAAAAAATAAAGCTCTTTGCAATACAGGTAGAGTCTCCCAAATCCAAATATTCTGAAATCTGGAATTTTTTGAGCGTGACTGAAATAGTGACACCTTTGCTTTCTAATGGTTCAATGTACACAAACTTTGTTTAATGCATAAAATTATTAAAAATATTATAGAAAATTATCTTCAGGCTCTGTGTGTAAGGTGTATATGAAATAGAAATGAATTTCATGTACAGTATGTGCACAAACTTATTAAAAAAATATTGTATACAATTATCTTCAGGCTGTGTGTGTATAAGGTGTATATGAAACATGAATGCATTCCATGTTTAGATTTGGGTCACATTACGAAGATATTTCATTAGGATATGCAAATATTCAAAAATACGGAAAAATCCAATATCCAAAAATCTTGATATGGGAGACTCAACTTGCATAAATAAAGCTATTCAGTATTTTGTGCTACATGCAAATAAAACCGGTATTTTCCCTGCATTCAAGAAATATATAAGCTTTTTCGCCTTTTTTTTTTTTCCCATTGCTATGAGACCTAGAAGAGGTCCAACATGTGGAGTTTTATTAAAGAACTTAATAGATCCAAATATATTTGATATAAGCTATGGTCACGGAGGAAAGCCGTTTTCCTATGCACAATAAACTTTCTGTCTGTAAGAATACAGACAAAAAGGAAAAAACCCCAAGGAGCATGAAATCGGACATTGGCAGAGACTAGCAGCTTGCACTCCGCTAGATAAATTGTTTAGTGTTCAATGTCAAATAACCTAAAATTTGTCACACAATGGTTACTTTTGATTAACCATCCTTTTCCATGATCTATAGGATAATGAATGCTAGGATCTATATTACACTAAATATGATATAAACACTGTACAGTAAAAGAGGTAATAAATCTCTACACGCCAAAAGCAAATCAACAAGTATATTAGATGCATTTTCCATGTGTTGTCTTTGATATGCACGCTGAGCTCAGAAGAAGCATACAGCATCAATGAGAATACATGAATGCTGTAATCAGTCTTCTATGTTGCATGTACCTTTTAAGCATCAAAAGCAGTTGAAACGCAAGTGTAACGTTCAAAGGTACAACAGAGTCCTAAAGCTTATAAATAACCATGTAAGAAAAAAAAAAAAAAAAGTCAGGCAGCAGATGCAGTTTATATAGTTCCTAAAATATTACAAAAGTCAAATCACAGGAACAACACTGAACAGGCCTGCTGAACCATGATATATAGCCTTAGGCTGGGTACACACCTGGCCGACAGGTCTAAAGATTGGCAAGTGCATACACAGATGCCAACGTTCGGCCTATGTGCGAGGCCAGCACAGTCATTTGGCTATGCCCGCCGACTTGTGATATCATATTCAATTACTTCTGTGGGCGACATATCGGGTGGTGGGCCATACCAGGGGAAAACATGGGATTTTTACAGGGGGGGTTTCCACACACGTACGTGTGTGTGTGTGTACACACACACACACACACACACACACACACATATATATATATATACACACATACACACTGTACATATGTCACACACATACACCTACTGTATGTCACACGTACATTACACGCACACATACTTACCTTGCAGCAGCTGAGGGTTCTAGACCTGATAAGGATGGGACCTTGCAGGCTGACACCATGTCATTAGGCCCCTGCCCTTAGCGACAAAATGCCGCAATTCGTCGGTCAGTCGGGAGGGGTAGGAGCCAAATGATGCGATTCTAATCGAATCATGTCATATTGGCTCCGCCTCCTCCCGATTGACTCGCGAATTGCTGCATTTTGTAGCGAGGGGTCGGGACTTAAGAAGCTAGTGCCTGCTCTCCAGTCTGTCAGGGAGGAGGAGGGGTTCTGGGTACTCAAACCCCCCTTTCCTGCGCTAATGCATATAGACGGCAAGATTAAACTATAGATCTGCTAGATACAGTATATCGTCATCGGCTGTGCTGCAGGGCTGATCAGATACGTCTGAATGATGCCTTTCACAGATATATAGGGTGTACACACCCGCCGATGATAGAACAATACATCATTCACATGTGTACCCAGTATTAGATGCAGAGAGTCTCTTGAAAACAAGAGATAATTTGAAACGGAAATAAAGTGTATGAATGGGCTAGTAGTCCTATGTGCGTTGCGGGTGTGGATTAACAGATAGTAAAAAGGTTGACAGTGTCTAGATAGTAAATGTAATAGGGTGAGAGTTTAGAAAATGTGAGAGTTTGCAGTACAACCCTGACACTAATGGAATGAAGCTTAGAACAATGGACCACGGATGGAGAACCAGCACCTTTGTGTATGTGCACTTAAATCTTGCATATTGTATTAAATAAATAAAACACCAAGCATCAACCTTATGGTGCATACACACGGTCAGATTTGATGAACGATTGAACGATGAACGATTTTTACAACGATTTCATGAACGATATCTGACAGTATTAAAATGAATGAAATCGTTGAAATCTGACTGCAAACACTAGAGATTTCAGAGATCATTATCTGACATGCGGGACCGCGCAGCGTTCATCGATGCATGCCCCACATGTCACAGATACTAATGATTTTTACAATAGTTATTGTTCAGATCTCACCGTGTGTATGCAGCGTTACACATGGTATGTAAACATTTGCAGATCTATGAATTCCAGATTCAGAATTGGGAGCAAATCAAAAAAGTAAGTACCTTTGTATCTGGTACAAACCATGTCGCGCTGCAATGTGTGCAAATACAATTATTTAGGGGGAATTCAATTGTTTTCTGCACGATCGTTCTTAATGGGGGCCTGACGGAGCAATTTATTTGTTGCTCCGACGGGTATGATTACCACCTGAGGTGGCGAGCAGAAATGGGTGAAAAGTCAACCGTTCGGGCACCCAAATGGTATTTTCCCCATCTGGCCCATCAGTCTAGACAAGTTTAGCCCACGTGCACGGCTAAACCCCGATAGTATTGGTCGCGACAAGTGCAATAATTAATGGGCGCCCAAAACAAGTGAAATGCTCTATTGGGCACACAATTGAATCGCCCCCATTGTTTTTGCAAGCAGGGTAACTACTGGCTGCTTTTTGCATGTAGCCCACAGATTTATTTTTACATAAGCCCCACGTGCAGTGCAGCATGGTTTTACCCAGGCACAAAGTTGTTGCTCTTTTTATGCTTTGCTCCCAACTCAGAATCAAACCGTTTGTACTTTAGGTTGTTATAATGTTCTAATGCTATCTAATTGTAGTGTGATCAGTCCATGCTACACATTCTTCAGTCAAAACTTAACAAATCTACAGAGTGAGATCCAGCAAAGGCCACAGATGCAGAGAAGTTGCGTGATGAATGAATAAAACCAACAGGGAGAAAACATGAAATCAACACATAGCACATACCTGATCAGAGGCCTGAGTTCCTGGAAACACATCCACAACACCTGGGTCTTGACTTTCCCAAGGGAACTTATTTTTTCCTTTCCCAGCGCTCAACATTCTGCGAGCAACAGGATCGATGTGAGGGACCATCCCTCTGCCGCTATGATCGGTGGCTTTAGACTGTCTACTGAGAGCTCCATTCCCTGTCAATAGCCAGTCTGTGTCAGCGCCGGGCAAATGATAAGTCCCTCTCAACTGAGCGGATGACGGGAACGGAAGAGCATACTCTACCAAACCTTGGGGGGAAATCCTGGGTAAAGTCTTACGTGCCAACCTGGCCTGGACAGCAATCATTAATCCATCGCCATCTTCTTGTAGCTCAACTTCATCAACTGCCTTCAGCAGACTGCTCCTCCCTGGGCCCATGGAGACAGCCAGGACAGCGAAGGCCTCCAACGCTGCATGACGGACTCTCCACTTACTGTCAATTAAACAAGGTGCGATTTCACAGGCTAAATAGGGTAAATTAAAGTCTTCACTCGGGTAGGTCAACATGGACACAATGCAAATATTTACAACTTCCTCCCTCACTCTGGAGTTCTTGTGTCTTAGGTTTTCGAGCAGCACAGTTAACACTTTGCCAGGACCAGCCACTTTCATGAGTCTCATGTATATTTTCATGTACTCCTGCTTCACGGTTATCTTACCATCCCCGAGCAGTTTCACGGTCGCAGCGATGATAGGTTTGAGGAACTCCTTTACACTTTCACCAAGATTTATTACAAAGCAATTAAGAACATCCAATGTGACGAGAACGACGGTGAAGTTACTGTCATCTAGTAGCGTACATAAAAAGCTGATGAACCCAACCATATGTGAATGCGATACTGTACTAAAGTCCCAATCCTGGATTAGATATTTAAGCTCCTCGATGGCGAACTTTCTAGATTTATAGTCCTTCAGATCGAGAAGCCTTGTTTGCAGCTCCTGTGGGATGACGCCGCAGTGGAGATTGCCTTCACTTCCCGATACGTATGGATGGACCCGATTGTCTTCTGTTACTACCGGTGAGGCTTTGTGGCTATGAGAATGTGGTCTAACTTGAGAACCACTCCGCCGCGTAACTGGTTCGCTTGGTGCATCATAATAAGAGGTGTCTTGCGTATGTGACCTCCTCCTTGCAGACGCAGTTTTAGACTGTTTAGTATCCCCATTAAACAGCATATTTATTCTCAACGTGGGAAATCGTTTTTTAGGTTAGAAAACTTCATTGTCTACATAATGACAACCCTGGAGAGATAGGTGGCCTTCAGGGCTACCTCGTAATTTTATCCCGCTGTCAATATGAATTTCGATTAGGAACCGGGCTATAAAAGTCATCCTGCGCTAAAACGATTAAAGGACAGCGGTATTTTGCAAAATAAATAAATAAATAATCACCGCAAGTCTGATTATCATTCACCATCACTGGATTATCAAAATAGATGAATCAGATGCCAATGGACTGGGTTCTCATAGCTCAAAACGCAATAGCAGGATGCAAATCTAAAAATCGGTTACTTCGCTGTTAACAAGTTCTGCTTTTCATCACACATCCCCGGCAGACGACATTCCTGCGTGAATAAAATGGACAATACACTAATTAGATTACAATATTGTAAAATAATCAGCAGATTAAACACAGATAAACTATTCGCAGAAGGCAAAACGAAATTCCAGAGCTGCAATGAGATGGCAATAACAGTTACTGCATAAGAAAATTTGAATACATGAGTACTGTGCCATATTAAAAGGCGATCATTCAAAATATACCTTAAAAGTAGTTGCTATATTGATTGAACCTGCATAGGAACAAATATGGCTGGTGACACCCTGAATATTGATTATACCAGCATTGCCGACTGCCCTATTAGCTGATCCCGTAATGCCACAGAACACCTAGGGACGTACACTTCCTCGCTCTGCTTTTTCCTACCGGCTCATTTACTGGCAGTGTCTGTGGCAACTTGCCGATTCCACTGAACAGTAATTGTGTTCCACTACTATATGTATATCTTATACAACTTGTGTATGCAGCAAACTGCTACCTATAACACAAGGGCAATATCCAATTAGCCCCACGATCGGCGAAAAACGTGGATCTTTCGCAGATTATCCCAGATATTTTTTATCTCCCTATTATATTAATTCGGGCGAAATAATAGGATAGTTCGCCCGTTAACACATAGGAGCCGCGATAAGCTCGCGGACCTTTGTGTTCTCACCCTTTTTTGGGCGAAAAAAAGGCACTTATCGTGGATTATTTTTCAGGGCACATCAGATCCTGAAAAAAAACCCTGATAAGTGCCATTGTCAGGCCGACTTCGGGGATAATTGGATAGCCCCAGGCGAGCTAATTAGCCGCAGTAATTTACCGCTACTAATTGGATATGGCCCAAATTCCAACAACATACATGTGCATGTAACAAATATAAACTGTTTATAGAAGTAATATATCAGGTTTAGATATGTAATGGGTCACATACATCAATAATCTATCTGCACAATGCTGCGTTTGGCCGACAGATTATGCAAAAGAAAAGTCGTCAAAAATGCAACATGTTAGAAATCCTTGATTCAACCAATTACGACCCAAAAATTATCGGATTTGACGAGTCTGCGACTTCTAACATGTTGGATTTTGCAGGTTGTCTGAAAAAAATAAAATTAAAAAATGTGGAATTGGATCAGGGGAATGGGGCAATAGATGTATGGGTACCTTAAACCCACAGTGCTCACAGCTCTATTACTCGGAGTCTTATGCTGAATAACATATACAATAAAACAAATTACCTCGGACTGTAAATAGAAATATATTCTTTCCTTCACATGCGGAGATGCCTATTCTGGCTGGTTCGTTGTCCAACATGATTGCTAGCATTAAGGTAACGGGGATTATAGAGACAGAAGCTACAATAAGCTTGTTTAACATGCACTGGTATTATGGGATTCCAGGAGACAGAGGACAACAGTGAGGAGAACTAGCTGTACATCATGGGAGAAATGGAATAGGATCAAAGTTTACAAAAGTGCAGTCTTTTTGGTGAATCCCATTGGTATATTGTCAGGATAGTGTAAAGATTACATTTTTTAATACACAAACCAGGTAGATTTGCATAATAAACACAAAACAAAAAAACCCCACAGCTTTAAATAGTAGTCGCTCAATGACTACAAAGTTCTGCTTTCCCTAGGTGTAGGTGTTACAACAATCCGGCAGGCGCACCAGGAGGCTCCAACGGTCCAACCATGGACACCGCTCTCCCACTAATGGTTGTCCGATTGGTACAGGCAGTACCATTGCTTATGCCTTTCCTATTTAAACTTCCCATAAGAAATGACAGAGTAACCATCAGCAAAATCATTATGCACTTTAAAATAGCGACATCTCTAATCTATTGGAGCACTTGAGTGGAACAGAGCGGGAGCCTTCAGAGTTCATTGCAAACCCCAAAATTTTGCTATGGAGCGGGCAGTTCAATATAACGACCCTGGGAAGGACTGATAACTGGCATCCTGTTGAAACGAAAGACAACTTGTGTGAAGAGACCTGCTGGCCCAGCAACTATCACTTTATAGGTCAGCACCTTCAATTAAGAGTGGCCATTGATTTTGAGGGATTGACTGAAATATGATATTACCTGGTTAAATCTTATTCGATGGAATTCATAGGGGACACAGGCATTACCTTGGGTATAGACTGGAGCAGGAGGAGTCCGGGCACCAACTACTTAAACTTTCTCCCAGCAGCCCCAGCTCATTCCCCCCTATACCCCACTCCCAGCCAGATCAGTTTAGTTAGCAAGCCCAAGCCCTTTGTTTTAATTGTCTTCAGGATGGCCTTTTGGTGTATACAGGAGCAAGAAGAGGAGAAGGAAGACTGACATACAATACATAGAGGTCACCCAGAAACACCAAAAGGAGGACTAGAAGCAGAGTGAAAACCCCACAAGGCCGGTGCGTCAGGGTGGACGCCCTGTGTTGCCTATGGATTCTGAAGAAAAGGATTTAACCAGGCATCTCCTTTTCTGCTTCATGCCATAGGGGGGGGACAGGCATTACCTTGGGACATCCCAAAGCTATCCCCATAATGGAGGGGATTCACCAGAGCTTCACGGACAACCCTTTGGCCCAAATCCACGGCAGCAAAGGTGTCAAATGAATAGAATCTTAGGAAAGTATGGGCGGAGGATAACGGCGGGCGCCCTATCAAGTTGCTCAGCAGAGGCACCCTGGCGTGCTGCCCAAGAATTACACATCGATCTAGTGGAATGAGTCCTCACCGCAGACAGCACAGGAAGGCCCGCACCGCAGATAGTCAAATGGAGCTAACTGGCCAAAGCCCGTCCTGAAGGCGACCAGAGGAGTCTGTGACAGTCGTAAAAGACAAAAAAATTAACCCATCCTACGGTGTTCCCGGGTCCTATGCAGCAAGGACCAGAGGGTCCCCAATTTCCAGAGTGATGAGAAATCTAGGGACTACCCTAGAAAGGTAGCTTAAGCGACTTCTAGGTTTAAGGACCCCCAGGGGGACTTAGGGTAAGGCAACCTCCCGGGAGGGTTAGGGTAGGGAAGAGGGGGCTAAGGTTAGACCCCCCCCTCAGGAGGGTTTGGTGTAGGGTGCAGGGGTTAGGTTTAGGCACTAACTGGGGTAGGTTATGGTTAGGCACTAGGGGGGTAGGTTAGGCACCACTAAGGGAGGGTTAGGGTACTTACCTGCTGCAGTCGGGATTTCGATCCGTCGGGCTGCCGATGTCGGTATTATACAGATTCCCCTCTTGCCCTTTCTTCTGCTGTGAAGTTGTGACAAATGAGAGTCTCCTGAACAAGGTTGCACATATTTATATTATACAGGGTCTTTTAAGTTTCTACAGAAACTTCTTAATTTTTACTTAGGAAATGACAAATGCTTTATATTTGTAACCCAAAAATAAATGGGCAGTTTAATCTAAATATTGTCAAATAAGAAATAGTAAAGACAAAGATAAGTATAGTGTATAATGTTGTTATATCTGCTATTTTATTACTGCTTTCCATAACTGCGCATCCTTAAAACTTATAATAAACTGCGCTGCTTCAGTTTAAAAAAAATAAAAATAAAAGTTTGTTTCCCTAAGGGGGGGATTTGTCAAAGTTTTGATAGAGAGATAAAGTTTAGGGGCCCAGTTATTAATAACCGCATTTGCAATGCGATCTGGGCACGGTATAATTTGCAGGATGTGATCATAACGCTAGGATGTATGTAAAAAACCACATGCAGGGACAGGAGCTCCGAAGGGAGCTCGCCCTAGCGATGTGCTGGAAACCTGCACCTGCATGGTCTACAGACCACAAACGCATTTCGCCCATTGACGGTGTGAGCTCCTATTAACTATCTCCCAGCTTGGTTTACGATATGTAGCCCATAAGCTACAGCGGCTTACGCCATCATCAGACGGTATAAGCTGTGGGGAACGCGGTAAATCTGACAGCATCGCATTCCCCATAGAAACTTATGGAGGTTGCGGCTTCTGGCCGAAATGGAAGGACCGCAGCACATATTGGAAATATCTGCTGCCATCTCTCCATAATACATTCAGTGTTACTAAATATTTGCGGGTATCTTTTTCGGGGAATAAGCAGCAAATATTTAATGATAAAGGGGTCTATGTACTAAGTCTGGAAAAGAGAGATAAAGTACAAACCAATCAGCTCCTATCCTTTTTCAAACAGCCTGTAAAGTGAAAAGTTAGGAGAAGATTGGTTGGTACTTTATCTCTCTCCAAGCTTTGATAAATCTCCACCCTAGTCCCATATAGGGCCTGTCCATGGATCGGCAGCTTTATGCCAAAGATCTCAGTATGGCACACAGATTTCTCCCTATATTTATCACTAAGGGCTCTATTTATTAACATTATTTTTACTAAAATAAAGTGAAAAAGGGTGTTTTCACACCCTTTTCACATTATTTTAGTTTCACTTGTAGTTATTACAGGGCAATTGGAGTAGAATTAGTAAAATTCTACTCCAACCCCTAGTATAACTTATTTTTAGTAAAGCAGATCGCATTTCCCATAATTGTAATGGGAAATGTTATCCGACCAGAGTTACTAAAAATAAATTGTAAAAAAATACCGGGGGAAGCCCTGTGATAATAACGCCACCTGGAGGTGGCGTTATCCAGGGTCTCCCCCGGTTACCGGGCTCCCACTCTGCTCTAACGGGGAGAGCAGAGGTGGGAGCCGGTACCAGTAATCAGCTATGTGGTCTAAGCAGACCGCAAGCTGATTACTGTAAAAAAAAGAAAAAAAAAATGAAACATTTTCTTTTTTTTTTACTTACCTGAATCCAGGGACCGGTGATCGGGCCTCCGGAGATGGCTCCTCTCCGGTCAGCTGGTCTCCCACAGTGCACTGCTGCCCGGTCATCAGGTGATCGGGCCCCAGTGCAGTATGGGAGATCACCTGATCGGGAAGCCCGGAGAAGATCACCGGAGGCCAGGAGAATGCAGGTAAGTGTAATGAAAGGGGGGGGGGGGGGTCGCGGGGGGCGGGGCTTAGCGTCGGTGGGGGGGCAGCAGCGACGGTGGTTCGGCGAATGCGCGGTCTCTTAGTCGCGGTATTTTTTTCTGAAAATACCGCGACTAGAGTGCGGATGGGATCCGCAGGGACAGAGCTTTATCGCAAGCTCTGTCCCTGCAAGGGATTTATAGTAAATCCCTGTGATATTGCCTGAATTCGCAATGCGAATTCACTCGGTAATATCACACTACAATCCGCATTCAATATGCGGATTGTAGTAAATAGAGCCCTAAATGACTGGTGCTGGAATCAGTTTTTGTTACTGGTAAGAATGGACACAAAAAATAGAATTAAAAAATACAGGTTTAATTTATCAGTGTGATGTTTTATATGCTTTATGCTAGCATTTTATAAGTTCTGCTTTTAGGTGCAAGGCTAAGAAGAAAATATTGAACTACTATAAAGGCTAATATTATACTGCTTTTAGCAGTCTGATTCATAATGCAAATATTGTTTTTGTGTTTTATTTCAACTGAAAAAAAGAGAAATATAGAGATTAGCATGATCTGACAGACTACAGCTGGTAGGAAAGACTGAGACTTCTAGTTCCACAATTTAAGGTTCTCCAGCCATAGTAGAAAGCTCCTGTCCTGTTAGTCAGTGGTTTGTGCCATGCATTTTGGGAGATGTAGGGCAAAAATGTAGTAAGCGGCGGGTTCTAAGGGTTTGGTGGCAGTTTTGTAGCAGTTTCTAAATGACAGCCTTGTTCTATTCTAAAATCGGTTTTGCGGCGGGTTTAGCAGGAGGACAGGGCATGCTGACACTGACTGTGGAAATAGCAGGAGGACATGGCATGCTGACACTTACTGTGGAAATAGCAGGAGGACATGGCATGCTGACACTTACTGTGGAAATAGCAGGAGGACAGGGCATGCTGACACTTACTGTGGAAATAGCAGGAGGACAGGGCATGCTGACACTTACTGTGGAAATAGCAGGAGGACAGGGCATGCTGACACTTACTGTGGAAATAGCAGGAGGACAGGGCATGCTGACACTTACTGTGGAAATAGCAGGAGGACAGGGCATGCTGACACTTACTGTGGAAATAGCAGGAGGACAGGGCATGCTGACACTTACTGTGGAAATAGCAGGAGGACAGGGCATGCTGACACTTACTGTGGAAATAGCAGGAGGACAGGGCATGCTGACACTTACTGTGGAAATAGCAGGGGGACAGGGCATGCTGACACTTACTGTGGAAATAGCAGGAGGACATGGCATGCTGACACTTACTGTGGAAATAGCAGGAGGACATGGCATGCTGACACTTACTGTGGAAATAGCAGGAGGACATGGCATGCTGACACTTACTGTGGAAATAGCAGGTGGACATGGCATGCTGACACTTACTGTGGAAATAGCAGGTGGACATGGCATGCTGACACTTACTGTGGAAATAGCAGGAGGACAGGGCATGCTGACACTTACTGTGGAAATAGCAGGAGGACAGGGCATGCTGACACTTACTGTGGAAATAGCAGGAGGACATGGCATGCTGACACTTACTGTGGAAATAGCAGGTGGACATGGCATGCTGACACTTACTGTGGAAATAGCAGGTGGACATGGCATGCTGACACTTACTGTGGAAATAGCAGGTGGACAGGGCATGCTGACACTTACTGTGGAAATAGCAGGAGGACAGGGCATGCTGACACTTACTGTGGAAATAGCAGGAGGACAGGGCATGCCGACACTGACTGTGGAAATAGCAGGAGAACAGGGCATGCCGACACTGACTGTGGAAATAGCAGGGGGACAGGGCATGCCGACACTGACTGTGGAAATAGCAGGGGGACAGGGCATGCCGACACTGACTGTGGAAATAGCAGGGGGACAGGGCAGGCCGACACTTACTGTGGAAATAGCAGGAGGACAGGGCATGCCGACACTTACTGTGGAAATAGCAGGAGGACAGGGCATGCCGACACTTACTGTGGAAATAGCAGGAGGACAGGGCATGCCGACACTTACTGTGGAAATAGCAGGAGGACAGGGCATGCCGACACTTACTGTGGAAATAGCAGGAGGACAGGGCATGCCGACACTTACTGTGGAAATAGAAGGAGGACAGGGCATGCCGACACTTACTGTGGAAATAGCAGGAGGACAGGGCATGCCGACACTTACTGTGGAAATAGCAGGAGGACAGGGCATGCCGACACTTACTGTGGAAATAGCAGGAGGACAGGGCATGCCGACACTTACTGTGGAAATAGCAGGAGGACAGGGCATGCCGACACTTACTGTGGAAATAGCAGGAGGACAGGGCATGCCGACACTTACTGTGGAAATAGCAGGAGGACAGGGCATGCCGACACTTACTGTGGAAATAGCAGGAGGACAGGGCATGCCGACACTTACTGTGGAAATAGCAGGAGGACAGGGCATGCCGACACTTACTGTGGAAATAGCAGGAGGACAGGGCATGCCGACACTTACTGTGGAAATAGCAGGAGGACAGGGCATGCCGACACTTACTGTGGAAATAGCAGGAGGACAGGGCATGCCGACACTTACTGTGGAAATAGCAGGAGGACAGGGCATGCCGACACTTACTGTGGAAATAGCAGGAGGACAGGGCATGCCGACACTTACTGTGGAAATAGCAGGAGGACAGGGCATGCCGACACTTACTGTGGAAATAGCAGGAGGACAGGGCATGCCGACACTTACTGTGGAAATAGCAGGAGGACAGGGCATGCTGACACTTACTGTGGAAATAGCAGGGGGACAGGGCATGCTGACACTTACTGTGGAAATAGCAGGAGGACATGGCATGCTGACACTTACTGTGGAAATAGCAGGTGGACATGGCATGCTGACACTTACTGTGGAAATAGCAGGTGGACAGGGCATGCTGACACTTACTGTGGAAATAGCAGGTGGACATGGCATGCTGACACTTACTGTGGAAATAGCAGGAGGACAGGGCATGCTGACACTTACTGTGGAAATAGCAGGAGGACATGGCATGCTGACACTTAAAGTGTCTTAGCCGTTGGATATCCGTTTTTCCTAAGCATTGTTTAGACTCTCAAAATCAGAAATTGCCTCGTCTATACAGTGCCAGAAAATGTACAATAGCCATTAGTTATGTTAAGTTGATATAAACTGTATTTTTCTGCTTCTTTATCTAAGGCTGTGAACACGGCGATGTAGTCTTCAAATTAATACGAATACACAACACGTATAGGCGGATGATGTTCTTCAGCATAGAGTAGGTGGTGGATCTACAGTCCTAACCATGATGACAAGTCTGCATTTCCGGTAAGAAGACTGAATGGAACTTGATCCAGCGATTTCCCCAGGGAGGGTGGAAATGGTGATGTTCTCCAGTGAAACGCATCATCAAACAAGCATTTATACTAAGTGTAAGAAATACAATGTGCTTTGTTAATGTACCTTTTACAGATTGAAAACCAAATAGTTACAAGAACAACCTGAGGAAAGTGCTCAATAAAAGCGCTGAAACGGTGACCTGAACGTGGCTGCGTCTTAAGCCCTTTTTTTTCCTTTCATCGGTCACTGATTCTATCTTGTATGTATTCTTTAGCTACAGCTGCTGTCACGGAAGGCACCTGGTGAAACGTGCATAGTTGTTCCCCTGAGTGCCGGCTATTCCATACATACACATACATTATATATGTGTGTAATGAACCCTTATATCGCGCTTACACTCGTTCAGCTGCACCAATTGGGAGGACCTTTGCTAGTAGTAGTGTTAACAGCGAGACACACACACACAAGATAGCAGCACTGATAGCCTAGGGCATGTATGAACGGTCAGATCGCCTGACCGTTCCGCCCGCTGTAGCGGTCGCTATCGACCGCTACAGCCTGGCGCTGTCCTATCCCCAGAGCAAGGATAGCGCTATCCCTGCTGCGGTGGCTACAGTCTCGAGGGCTGCACGCGGGATCTCCCGCTATTAGCGAGATCCCACACATGCTCAGTGGAGCCGGCCGGGACTGAGACACAGCGCATCAGCACTAGGCTGATGCGCTATGTCCTCAGGCAGGGATCGCCGGAGGGTGGAGTTAATGCTTCCCCTCTCCAGCCAATGAGATGTTAATACATCTCATCGTTAGTGCTTCCTGCTTCGCCTCGGTAAAGAGGCAAAGCAGGAAGCGTTATAGCGGCACGTTAAGTGCCGCTATAATACATCCCCCCAGGGTCTCATCGATTACACATTGGGAGTATATGATACATCTTCGTATTTAAATGGTTATTAAAGGAATCCGGTTACATTTATCGGTTGAGAGACATCCGTCTAATTGTTCCAGTAAAAATGTTATAAGAATTACTTGACTTCTAAGAGCCTTTCTAGGAATTTGTCCCTATTAAGGGACAGAAAATATTCTTATACCACTGAGTGTTCTAACCAGTTCCATATCACCGAGTGTTACTTCAACAATGCACTACATAAAATGTAAGCAATATACTATACATAAATAAAGCAATATACTAAATGCAATTAAACCTACTATATGCTATTAAGACATACCATATACCAATAAGACAACCTACCATATACCAATAAGACAACCCACCATATACCAATAAGACAACATACCATATTCTAACTTATAAGACAACATACTATATGCAAATGAAATATACCATATGCTAATAATACAACATACCATATGCAACTATAACATACTGTACTACATACAAACGAAGCAATTTAACATGAGCGAATGGCACTAACATGAAGAGCACTAGTATGGTGCAGTGATGGTGATTACGACCTGCTGCAGCCTCAGGCGGAGACGGAGGCACAGGGCAGTTTCCGGGAGGTCATCATACAGCCGTCACTCCGGCCATGGAGACACCGAGCTGCAGTGTGTTGTCTCCCGTCGCCTCCTCACTCCCTGTGCCGCCGGCCTGACCACGCCCACACCCTACAGCGACACGCCCACTGCATCAGCTCACCCGGCTCGCTCCGGCCCCGCCTACTCTTGGATTGGCTGAGCGTGACGCCGGAAACAGCTGCTGGGTCCCCCCAGTGCGCATGCGCATCGGATCGCGTCTCCATGGCGGAACTGTTCTAGAGGGCGGTGCCTCCGTGACCCGGAAGTTACGCGCTCTCCGCTGTGTTTTGGTGCTGTGTGACCGGAGAGCAGGCCGCGCTCGTGTCTGTTCCGCTGTCTCTGGGTGACACAGGTATGTGGCCGGGGGTTGGGTGACGGGGCTGGTGCCGGAGGTGTTACTGGGAATATCGTCGTCTGGGGTGACAGGGAGGCGCCTCTGACAGATAATACACCAGTCTCTTACACGATTATTCGGTGCCACAGAGGAGGATGACTGTACTGACGGGTGTCAGGGGGGGAGCGTGCCCGGATTGACGGGTGACCTGGGGGAGACTGTCAAGTGACTGTCCAGATAGATTTTAGTCTTTATTCTAACACCCTGTCACAATCCATGCAGTTTCTCTATCCTGCCTAGGGTGTCGTTCTCTGCTCTGGTGCTTCTAGCGCAATCAGCGGATGCGACAAACTTCTGAGATTCAGCTGTGTGTAAGCTAGAAGCACCAGAGCAGAGAGCGACAGTGGGGGCAGAACAGAGGAACTGCAAATATTTTAACAGGTGCAGGGTGATAGACTGAAGACAAGGATGTTGGAGAACATCAGAGTTCTTCTTTTGCGCTATTTTAGGGCAGGCTCTGAAGACCCCTCACACATAGAGGGTAAGATTGTGCAAGAATCGGACATTGTGGGTACTGCAAAATTGTATGTGGTGGAAGTGTTAGTGCAGTAAGCACAGAGAGAAGTGTGGTGTCAACAGAGTTTGACCACTCAGAAGAATAAGCTTTGTGTCTTCCCCCCCCCCCCCCCCCCCCCTTGCCTCAGAAATTTTGTATGTTGGACTAAACCTGATGAAGTTTCACGTTATATGCATGTTGCCTTTATCTCCTGCCAGAGGATGTGGCTAATGGGAAGGGTATGTATGCCTGACTCCTGGTCCTAGATTGTGATGGTCTAGGAGTACAACTTTTCCGATCCCAAGTGCAGCAGCACTATTAGGATATGTCAATGTCCATGTTATGTATAGGCTGGTGTCTGCCTGAAACCCATTTCTCTTTAGCTTGGAATAACCATGCTGTGGAAAAGTGTTTGGAAGAACTTTTGCAGCAATGCAATTTGGAAAGCCTAGCGCTAGCGTCCTTGATTGAGCACATCTGGGGGAGATACAGCTCTGGATTTGGGTCCTACTGGTGCCAGAGTTTTTGGTTTCTGGGGTGTCCACTCATCATATTCTCTGGCTCAAGGCTGGAAAGTCTGATCTGGAGTCTACGTAGTCTCTAAAGTATTGATGCTTTTTGGTGTTGTCTTATGTAGCCTGAAGCTTTATATGATCATTTACATGAAGAGTTCATTGCTGATGGGAAAGGGACCAAAGCAGGACTGCATTTAATGTAAAGCTCTAGTGTTGAAAGGGCAGCCATCTGCTCTTTTTGGTGAACCGCATAGTAACCAGTAGGCCTGGCCCACATAGCATCCAGCAAACATGGCCTCAGGCAATTGTCTTCATAGCAGGCAGTCAGCCCATCCAACAGAGATTGGAATGGGAGCTAGTCTGCTTCTCTTCTGAGGTCAGTGGTTCTATTCCACTTTAGTCTGGGGTGCTTAGGATAGAAGACTAATACCCTTTTCAGCCCAAGGGCCTCATTTATCAACACATTTTATCACTCAACATAAGTGATAAAACTCGCTGTGTACGATAAATGGTGCTCTGGCCAATCTGCTCCCAACTTTCATTTTTCAAACAGATGTTGGGAGCTGATTGGCTGAAGCACCATTTATCATATACAGCGGGTTTTATCGCTCATTTCGAGTGATAAAACTTGTTGATAAATAAGGCATTCTCTAACCCTTGATATTGCCATGTCCACCTGGGTTCTGGCTTGGTCTGAAGAGATGAACCTGGGTTATATGTCCCGGAAATCTCAACCCTTGTCAAAACCAGGGTTATTCCTGGGTCCGATCCAGCTCGGCTGCTGTATGAAAAGCGCGACTCGGGTCATTTGACCTGGGCCATGCTTAAAGTGACCTGATTGGCGGCAGTGGAGCGCTTTTCATGAACTAATCTTTGTTCGTCCCCCAAAAAAGGCAATTTCTTATGACACATAGGGGGCGATTCAATTGTTTTTTTTGGTGTGATAATTAATGAGCGCCCAGTTTGCTATTCAATTGTTCTGGGCGCTCATTAATTATCGCCCTCTTCGCCACCTAAAAGACGAGGTTTAGCCATCTAAAACGGTTAAACCCGTCTTAATTCCTGGATAGGGCGCGCTATCTGCGGTTATCGTGTCCTAACCAGGGTGTTTTAGACACATTTCTGCTCGCGCACGCCTGAGTGCGTGCAGAAATGCCTGCGCCGGCGGCTATCGCCTCCCGACAGAGCAACAATTGAATTGCTCTGTCGGGCGTCTAAAAAAAAAAAAAAAAATTGCCGCCGGCTAAACATTTTAATTCCCCCCCCATACTGTTTTGCAGGGCTGATGCAAAGTGTGAGCAGGACTGACCCGGGAATAACTCTGGTCGAAGGTGCAATGTGAAAGGGGTGTGAGCAGCTGTGACACTGCTTCAAACAGTGTTCAAAAACCCAGGTCATACCCAGGACTCTGATTTGAAAGCAGTATATCGTCCTCTTCAGAACTCCGTTAGAATCTTTTTCTTTTTTTTTTGTTATCCCAACCAGTCTTCTTAACTGGGTGAAGTGTCAAATTCTGCTTTGATTCTTTGTAACCATATTGAACCTTGTTCTGGTGGACAAGTGCAGTAGAATCCTTGATCTGTCATGCACAGTGTAGAACTAGACTGGGCATTGAACATCGGCATACATGTTGGATATTGCAATATGAGAACGTTACCATGTCTTCTAAGGTTTGTGATTTGATCTCTACAATTTCTGTTTTGTACTATGCTGTATGACAGTGGTTCCCAAACTGTGCGCCATGGCACCCTGGTGTGCCTCAGGACACTTGCAGGGGTGCCTCAGGTTGGCGGTCTAGCACCAAATCAAATTATTTATGGTCAATGTTATGTAAATATGTGGACAAACAGAAGCGCATACCTGTCCATCACCACATAACTGAACCTAAGGATGAAAGGTAAGCACAGTTTACTTCACTTTACTACTTCACTACATTTTTTTTCTGAATTTCTCAATAACAAGCTTTTGGCTTAGGGGTGCAGTGAAAACAATGCTGATACTCTAGGGCGCCGTGATTCAAAAAAGTTTGGGAACCACTGCTATTTGAGCTAGTGACTACCTTTTTGGATACTCACGAGATATTGCTGTCATGGTCACTCTTCTCATATCCTTTGTTATATTGATCACCTTTTACTTTGTCAATCATTTGAGCAAGGTGGAGTCTGTGACTCTAATCCAGACATTTTATGGAGAAAAGGCACAAGGGTTAGCGCTGGAATAATTGATCAGATATTTCACTTTGTCTTTACCCATAGACTTATCCTTCTGGGCTCTTTGCGGCGGCATGTGTCTGTAATCCAAACTGCCTAGGAAGGCTGAGGCTCCAAGTACGTGTTACTTGTTCTTCTGGTGTTTGAAGGTCGAAGCTTCTGATCTATGCACTAGAGGTGGGGCGGTGTTTAACATTCCAATTCATGGACAACTTTTCTTGTGGGAAGAAGCCCACAGGTATCATTCCAACTTCACTACTGCAGTGGCCTCCATTAATCAAGAAGGAAGCTCAAGCACTCTCACAATGAAAGGGATCATCAGTGTGAGCCACGCAATAGCACTGTGTGTACTGGCAATATCAGCAGTGGAAATCAGGGATGTAGGTTTTCTTAGCATGCACACCTTGCATCTGTAGAATGGTCTTCCACCACCAAAACGTTTTCATCAGATAGCATTCAGATGTGAGTTCAGGGTTTTTTGGGCGATCCACTAGCTGCAGTGGTTTGCTCAATGACCAGGTATTTGCAGATGTTTTTTGGAGACGCTGTGGGGGCTGATTCTGAGTACGACACAATGCCGATATTCATGCAAATGGTTGATGTTTTTCAACTGTGCATGTGTCTTAAGTCGCTAAAATGTTGCACAGCGCATGCATCCCATGGTGTTAGTATACAGAGTCGCTGGACTCATTTGAGACGCACGGTCTCAGAAATGTATTGGTTGGTGACTATTCAGATGCACAGTGATGTACCGTCTTATGGGCATGTTATGAGAGTATCGCAAGAACTGGTTGCAAACTAAGGTATGTAATTACCTGCATTGCAGGCCATACTCTGACGTAGATTTTGTAACTAGCATGAGACTGGTGCAGTTTCAGTGGTGCATCTGATGGTTGTGTTAAAGATGCATAAGCTGGATCAGTGGCGTCACTAGGGGGGTGCTGGCCGCACCGGGTGACACCATCCGAGGGGGTACACCAAGCAGAGCTGCAGTAGATGATGCGCGTATGGTGATGCCGCTAAGCGGGATTGTAGTGTCTGAAGACGCGCAAACTGGGCATCTTGGTCCTTGCACATTCACAAGCAAGGATGTACCCCAGGGAAAGGCTTCTACTAGGATCCTGTGCCAAAATACGCATGCAATAACACTGTTGTGTACAGATCAGCCCCTATGCTGGTCCCATGGGATTTGTATCTGTTTTTCACTTAATCTACTATTCAAAATTAACACACTTGATTAATTCTGATGAGTGAGTGTGATTGTGATGTTTTTTTTTTTTTTTGAAAGAAAAAGATGTTCAAAATGAACTCTGTAGACAAAGGGGACGATTCAGTAGTTATCGAAGTTGAATAGCCACAGAAAGGAGGCCCCGGAGCTATTCAATTCACTGACTTAAGTAATTCTAGCCTGATTCAGAGCCGCTCTTGCACGATGTGTATGCAAATTGTGTAGGCAGTGCAATCGCACAGCAATGCATTAGCACACCCAGTATTTCTTAGGCTGTTGGATGTCTGCATACACTATGTGATCGCTCTCTGTCTTAAGACACCCACTTGTGCACGTCATGTCCAGGAAGTGTATGCAACCATCGGAACATCGGATGCTATCTCAGCGCTTGAGCTTGACCATACCCTGCCCTGAGCACTTCAGTGTAAAAACAAGCCAGGTGACGTGTACTATGATGCTGGCTTATAATTATGCACACCTCCAACAAGCCGTTGAGATGCTCAGGCACGCCTGCGTTTGCACCTCCACTCCCCCGTTTTTAATAGCCAGCCCCTGTTACCACCTACAAACGGCTTCCCCTGTCACTCACTCTGCTGGCCTGTCTATGCGCAGCGAGCAAATGCATTGTGAACTTTCGCTAAGGTATGTGCATAATGCATACCATCGCAGCAGCGAGAGTATGCATTTTAGCGAGCAGGTCTGAATGAGCTGCTTAGTGCGCTGTTAACTCTGACTAGAAGCACTTGCATCAGAGAATACCGGTTAGTGAGATTAAAGCTTAGTGTTTAGGCGCGCAAACCAGCATTTTACAACTTAAGTGCCGGCAGAGATGCTGTTAACGCCGCACTAAACTGTTAAACTGCATCGCGGGCGGTACTTTTGTCGGATTTCTGCTTTTACCTCAGGAGGGTCCGAGCTGAAATCCTCTTTAGTTTGCTTAACATCGCGGTCATTTGAATATCTCCGGGGCCTCCTTCCCGGGGCTATTTAACATCATGATCCATTGAACCTTTCTCCCCCCCCCCCCCCCTCCCCCCCAAAATTATTGGAATACACTAAGGGGGCGATTCAATTTGGTGTGAATTGAAATAGCGCTGGGAGGGAGCTCCTGGAGCTAATCAATTCAGTGCTCTGCTTAGTTGAACCCAAGATTTCAGGAGGTGTGAGGAGAAAACGGACTAAAGTGCCGGCCACGAGGCAGATTTGTGGCTTAGTGCGGCGTTAACATCCTCGCAGCCGGCACTTTAGTTGGAGATTGCCGGTTCCTGTGACTAAACACCCAGGTTAAATCACGACAATCTGCATGCTCTGACTTAACTGCTTCCCATTGGAGTAAATATTGCGGTGAATCGAATTGCTCTGGGAGCTCCTTCCCGCCGCTCTTCAGCTCCCGTTGAATTGAATAGCCGCCTCATTTAGTAATGTACACCAATTTTATGCAAACGTTCACATTCAAATACTGTGTTTAATCTTGTGCAACACCCTTGCTGATGTGCCCTTGACAAGAACCCTGTATTAATGTGCAAGTGTTATGCAAATATCATTAAATGACCTTCCCATTGATATTATGAAGACTCTTTCTAAGTAATGTTTCCTTGTCTCCTCAGATGGACCAGTCCTCTCAGTCCTACATGCTTGCCAACATAACCCACTTGCACTCAGAACAGCTTCTGCAAGGCCTGAACCTCCTCCGCCAGCATCACGAGCTCTGCGATATTGTCCTCCAGGTGGGCGATGTCAAGATACACGCCCACAAAGTGGTGCTTGCCAGCATCAGCCCATACTTCAAAGCCATGTTTACTGGGAACCTTTCAGAGAAAGAGAATTCGCAGGTGGAGTTTCAGTGTGTTGATGAGGCTGCTCTCCAGGCTATCATAGAATATGCGTATACAGGAACAGTCTTCATCTCACAGGAAACAGTGGAATCTCTTCTTCCAGCCGCAAACCTCCTACAGATCAAGCTTGTGCTGAAGGAATGCTGTGCGTTCCTGGAGAGCCAGCTTGACGTAGGCAATTGCATCGGGATTTCACGCTTTGCTGAGACTTATGGCTGTCACGAACTGTACCTAGCCGCCAACAAGTTCATTTGCCAGAACTTTGAGGATGTTTGTCAGACAGAAGAATTTTTCGAGCTGACAAATTCCGAGTTACATGAGATAGTTTCCAATGACTGTTTGAATGTTGTTAGTGAGGAGAGCGTGTTTTATGCACTAGAGGCATGGATCAAGTATGACGTGCAAGAGAGGCAGAAGTTCCTATCTCAGTTATTGCACTGTGTCCGACTGCCATTGCTGAGTGTCAAATTTCTCACCAGGCTGTACGAAGCTAATCACCTTATACGCGATGACCACACATGTAAACATTTGTTGAACGAAGCTCTGAAATACCATTTTATGCCTGAACATAGACTCTCCCATCAGACGGTGCTAAAGACACAGCCACGCTGTGCTCCCAAAGTGCTTTGTGCGGTGGGAGGCAAAGCCGGACTGTTCGCATGTTTAGAGAGGTACGTGTATATTCATCTAGGAAATCTGTGTGTACCAGCTTCTGTTAAACTAAACTACCTGTAGTCTCTGATGGTAGCGGACTACATTGTTTCCATCTTTTAAATGTAAAGGGCAGTAAATCCCTGCTATAACGCAGTTTAACCACTTAAGCTGGGTACACACCTAAAGATTTTCTGTCCAACAATCCAACTAGTTGATTGGTTGGAATGAAAATCTGGTAACATATGGGAGTAAATGATGGTCAGCAATTTGCTCCTAAATGTTAAATGTTTGATCTAAACAATTTGTTCAAACAGTTTTTGTCCATTTTCTGGCTTTTGGGAGCAAATTGCTGTTTGTCATTTGCTTTCATACCTTACCAGATTTTCATTCCAACCAATCAACTAGTTGGTTGGTTGGACAGAAAATCTTTAGGTGTGTACCCAGCTTTAGACTAATCTTCAATTGTTCATTGTGATCTACTAACATTCTAATTGATTACTGGTTTTGATTTGGCTTATTGAAGAGGTTTTAGTTTGACATTTTTATGTCACCAGTAAAAAGCTATTTCTACCATATTAATCAACCTCCCAAAGACAATCTTTCTAGCTATATGCCCGCCTATTCATTTCAAGTATATTATAATACTGCAAAACCTGATTTTGGTACTTTTCATATTATTCATTCTATATACATAGCCTGAGTCATAGGAAGGAACCTCTGTTGCTTTGCTGGTTGGTGCTCTAGGCACCATATTATTCTTCTATAACTTGGGCCAACCCTTTTTTTTTTTTACCCAAATGGAACGGATTGACAGCTGAGCGGAATGGGAAAAATGCCGGCCGATACGCCCGTAAAAAAGTCCCTGGGGAGAACACTTCAATTTGCTGTACTTTTACAGCATATGGCGGCCATCGCTTTTGAATTGAATTTTCCACCTTACTTTTGTATATCTTGGCTAAAGTCTAGAACTTAAAAAATAAGAAGGAATGTGCAGACAAGCTCAGCCAGGCCCTGATTTGTTGATTTGAAAGTGCAGGCTTAAGGTGCATACACACACGCAACGATTTTTTGAACTTTTAAACTATAATGACGTTGTTATTGTTCAATCGTTCAAAAAATCGTTCAGTGTAAAACAAACGATGAACGATTATCGTTCATGAGAGTTCACGGTTGTCGATTATAGTTCAGTCAGACTGGCCAACTGGACGATTTTCAGCTACTTTGTAAAACGATTTTCGTTCACTTTTTCAAGGGAAAAACTGAAAGAAAATCGTTTATTACTTACATCATTGTGTGTGTATGCACCTTTAGCATTAGAGAAGCATTGTGGAGTACCATAGCTGTATACACACACACCAATTTTGTTACCAACGATTTTCTGACAGATTTTTTGAACTACAAACGATTTTTGCAACTTCCCTTAATGAAAATCGTTCAGTTGGTCAGTCAGAATGAACTACAAACGGGAACGTGAATGAACGTTAATTGTTCATTGTTACAACTCGGAAACTGAACGATTTTTACCAACGATTGAACGATAATGACGTTGTTAAAGTTAAATGTTTCAAAAATCGTTACGTGTGTATACACCTTATGTGTTATTAGCACTGGGCTTTCTTTGTTTCTGACCATAGAAGACCTTGTCAGTGTTATCATCTTTTCCTCTGTGCAGTCCCCTGATTGTATACTGCATAGCAAACCTGCTCTTTTCATTTTTCAGGTATTAAGTGTCGGCTTGTAGTTATTGGCTCTCCTGGCTAATAGCTGGGTTAAACAGGTGCAACGTTTATTCTGTACCTTCTAGGCAGCATGAACGAAAAACAAAAAGTAAGGCAGAGGGTGGCTCCATTATAGGGGGTATGTATACACATTGCTGTGCCAGCACTGCTTTTTGCCATCCATCGGCAGTGGGTTTGATAGAGGGTGGCAAATGATTGGTTGTGAGCCCACATACAGCAATGAACCATCCCTTATTTTCAAACCTGCCAGCAATATTTGTCAAAAACAGCGTTGGCATGGGAGGTTGTACAAACTTTTTTTTAATATTCCATATTGGCGTATTGTCAACGCCAGCCCTTAACAAGTCATGTTTTGAAGCTGTCGCTTGGTCAAATGAATTCCTTCTCCTTTTTTTATGCTTAAAGGGGAGTTAGTTACATTTATACTATACCTTCATTGCGTACTTCAACTTAAATGCACGATAACATCCTGTATATAGATGTTTGCGTAAGATTTTTCAGTTTTTATAGTGGAATAATGTTTTTAAGGTGCGTATTATTTATTAATTTTTTTAATTCATGAATACCATGTGGTCTGCTGTAACTTTTAATTAACTGTATGAACCTGTCACATTGGGTGTTACCTTCTGGGTTGTTTTTTTTTCAGGTTATTATTATTATTATTATTATTATTATTCTTTATATGGTGCCACAATGGTTCCGCAGCGCCTTACAATGTACATAGACAAATCATCAGAACAAGAAAACGGGGACAATGCAGGACAAGTACATGGTTTATAAACCTTGCTGCACCAGCAATTATGACACACAAAAAAGCAGCAGGGTGGCAAAAATCAATGGTTAGGTGACATTGTGGCCAGTATGCAGTAAGTGAAGGAAAAGAACATTGAAAGGAGGGCGCTGCTCGTGAGAGCTTACATTCTAAAGGGTAGGGGCGGATGGATGGGGTGACACAGATGAGGTAGACAGTGAGCATGGGACAGTGTTACGATGAGAGATGGATGGCTTAGATGAAGAAGTGGGTTTTGAGAGCCCGGTCGAAGTTGAAGGAGTCCAACAGGGAGAGAAGGAAGCAGCACATGCAAAATCTTGAAGGTGGGAGTGGTAGGAAGCAGTCAGTTGGCAGCATTCATTTGTGGAGCAAAGCGGGTGGGAGTGTGAAGGAGATGAGGTCAGAGATGTAAATGGGAGAGGATTGGGTGGGGGCTTTGTAAGTGAGTGTGAGAAGCTTGAATTGTGATCTGTAGGAGAATGGCAGCCAGTGTAGGGCTTATAGGAGAGGGGAGGCAGATGTAGATTGTTTGGAGAGGAAGATGAGCCTGGCAGCAGCATTGAGGACTGATTGGAGTGGGAGTCAGGGAGGCCAGATAGGAGGAGGTTACAGCTGTCCAATCTGGAGATGACCAGTGAGTGGATGAGGGTCTTGGTAGTATCCAGGGTGAAATAGTGTATGATGCTGGAGATATTTTTGAGATGGAAGCTGCAAGACTGCGAGAGGCACTGAATGTGTAGTTTGAAGGAGAGGGAGGAGTTGAGGATAACTCCAAGACCGCACACTTGGGGGCTAGAGAAGATGGTGGTGCAAATTGTGGTTATTTCGGTTATGCGGGAGGGTGGGAAGATCAGCTCAGTCTTAGACATGTTAAAAAAAAATAATAATTTAATTGTGTGTATAGCGTTGTGAAACACTGGTGTATAGGGTACAGCGCAATTCCCTCACTGCAGCTAAGGAAGGAAGCAAAAGGGTAGCACCAATTACCCACAAATAACACAATGTGACTTGGAGGATACTTCTCTTCTCTCAGTGCTGTGAGCGTTCCAAAGAGTATGATCACTGTGACAGCCTATACAAGTACAGATAGCAGTGCCCTATGCAAAAACCCATAAAAACCCAGGCCCTGATTCAGAGCCGGACGCTCTGACCAGAGCGCTCGCTCTGAATCAGGGCCCACCTCCATTAATATGGAGCGTCCTCCTGGACGCTCGTATAGCTGTGGGTCGCCACCCACAGCATGTACGAGCGTGCAGGATGATGGTCGCGATGGTCTTGACCATCGCGACCATCGCCACTGCGAGCAACAGCCTGCGGTTGAGGTTTTCAACCGCAAGGCCAGGAGTGATTTTGGCACTATCGGAGCCAAAATCACTCCCACTGACATCACTAGTGATGTCAGTGGGGCCGGCTTCAGACGGTAGGCGTTCCCTTGGGAACGCCTCCGTCTGGCAGGCACGCCCACCAAAGGGGGCGTGCTGTCAGTCAACATCGACAGCACGCCCCCTTTGATGAGACACTACGAGCGAAGGAAAGTCCTTCGCTCGTCGTGTCTCGCGCATGCGCACGACGGAGCTCCCTCCGTCGTGCGCATGCAGACCATCGACCCACTTGTGAGCGGACAGCCGCTCGCGAGTGGGTCTGAATGAGGGCCCCAGTGTCCATGGAAATATAAAGTGATCTCCTTATTCCCAATGGTAAAACATTAAAAACATACAGGTAGACTATGCTCCAGCACAGCAATTCAAGGCACATTAAAAAACAAGGGGTCACATGATGTTCAAAGTCCTCTGTGCCACGATGGAGCACTACCTAATGAACCGCAGTCCCGGATAATGTAACAGTCAGGCCCCAGCTGCCAGAAAAACAACTTGGGCAATGAGTTCTAGTTGCGGGCACTCTGGAGTAAACTGTGATCTTGTTGTTTGACCTGGTACTTGAGCAACGCAATCAGTTTTATTTTTGCAATTAATATGTTTGCCTGTAAAGCTGGCCATCCACTATACAATTTTCTGTCAGATATCTGGCTGGTTGGAATGAAAACCTGGTAACGTATGGGAGCAAATGACAATCGTCCATTTGCTCACAAACACTGGAAAATAGCCAAAAATGGTTGTTCAGACAAATTGGATAAAACGCACAAATTTAACCAATTTGAACAATATTTTTTGTCCTTTTTTCAGTGTTTACAACCATATGATCTACTGTCACTTGCTCCCATACATTACCAGGTTTTCATTCCAACCAGCCAGATTGGACAGATAATTGTATAGTGTATGCCCAGCATTACAGATCAGAGTGTTCAGCATTGGGGCCAGGGGCCAGATCGCAGTGTGTGTGGACATCTGTAGTAAATTATTGACCTTTTTAAATAGGTCTTGTCAAACATGTTGTAACGATTTCATGTTCCTTCCAGTATGGAGATGTATTTTCCCCAGGACGACTCTTGGATAGGCCTGGCACCTTTGGGATCCACCCGCTATGAATTTGGACTGTGCACCCTGGACCAGAAAGTGTATGTTGTTGGCGGTATTGCTACTCATGTCAGGCAGGGAATCAACTACAGGAAGCACGAAAGCTCAGTGGAATGCTGGGACCCCGTGACCAACACGTGGACATCGGTGGAGAGAATGAATGAGTGTCGGAGCACTCTTGGTGCTGTAGTCTTGGCAGGAGAACTCTATGCCTTAGGGGGATATGATGGACAGTCCTGCTTGCAGTCTGTGGAAAAATATATACCGAAGGCTAAAGAATGGCAGCCGGTTGCACCGATGATTAAAACCAGGAGTTGCTTTGCCGGCGCGGTGTTGGATGGCATGATCTATGCTATTGGTGGCTATGGACCAGCTCATATGAACAGGTACACTATATATACTGATAGTGGAATGTTTATTCTATGCAGCATTCAAATCCTTGTGGTACTAATCATCAAGGGATTTAATTATCCATCTTTGTCACTATAAATACATGGTTGTTAAGGGAACAAATCTAAACCAGCAATGAGTCTTTGAGTATTCACTTTTTTTTTCCTAAACAAACTTTACATGGACTTTAGCTGGCGGCATTGTCTAACTATGATTAAAGGAACATGATTTAACAATATACAATGGGTTTGGTATGATAAGTCAAAACATCAACAGCGTTTAAACATGATGGTAAAGAATCCTGTTTAGAGGGCGATTCAATTGTTTTATTCACTGTTATTTCTTGTGGGGCGCCCGATGGAGCAATTCAACTGTTACTGTGTTCGGTCGTGAATAGCCATGGCTGCACGCAGTTATGGCACGAGTGTGCCCCCTGAAGCAGCTAAACATGTCTAAAGTACCGCTTGGGGTGCCCAAAATGCCGACGTATCGCACATTTCTGCTCGCCACCTTGGAAGGCTGCGAGCAGAAATTCTGTGCAGCCACGGCTATTCGTGCCCAAACGGGGCAACACATTGAGGAATTCAACCGGGTTGCCCAAAAGTAATAGCTGCGATAAGAACAATTGAGAGTTGTAACGCTGACACGGGCTACAATGCTGTAAGTAACATTACTACTGCGTCAGCATTCTCTGGTCGACATCACACCATTGACAGAAGAAGTGTTGCAATTTTTAGTAAATAATTATCGGTTTAACCAAAAAAAATGGTTTCCTCCAGTGTGTGAATGTTGCCATACACTTAAAATATTAATTTGGCAAGAAGACTCAATGAGCTCATTCTATTAAGTTAATAAAAATAGTATATTGGGGAAAATACGCTCCCCCTTGTGAACTACTAATTGCATCCGTATATTAGGGAAACGTCTACAGCTCAAGAACATTTAAATTGGCTCTTTTTTTTTTAATTTGTTTTATGATGCTGTTGTACTGCTCAGTGGCACATCATAATAGCAACAACGCTCAGCTTGCCTCGCACCCCTATAGAGGTGTGCAAGAAATTTAGCACTGTTGCTGTAATGTAATCTGTGCAGTAGCATGGCAACCGCACATCACTTGGAATTGAGGGCCTGATTCATTACAGATTGCGAATAGCGATTACTGTACGCAGTCTCCTGCAATGATATGCTAATCCTCTGAGATCACCATGTCGCCACAGCACACATAAGGATGCCCACCTTACCTTACACACATCTGTAATACTTAGCAAGACTGCAAAACCATCGGTAACATGGAGTACCATCGCAGCCTCATGCACACTTGCACAAGCTCTGACCTTACTCAGGAATTGCTAACCTCGTCGCACGCGGTGAGTACACAAGCTGCGTATGGCATCGCAGTGGCTAATTTATGCACGCCCATTCAATGGCGTTCAAAAGCACTGGCATGCCTGCATTTCGCCGAACACCCCCCCATCACCACCCCCCAAATAATACTTCCTGTCAATCATTTTGCGATGGGTCTGCGTACCAACTACGATCGCAGTGGAGTATTCGTGCACGAGCACTGCGTTGCATGCTCAGACTGCAACAATTGGCCGATTGCGTGCGTTCTCAGTTACGATCCTTGCTGAATCAGGCTCGGAGTCTGCTTCTGTGAGTCTTACAGAAACATAGGTACTGGGAGGGGGGGGTTACACTTGCATTGGCAAGATGAGGACCTTGTCTCTGCTTCCCTTAGTAGTCTGATGTCTCAGCAGTAGTCCTCTTGCCTCCTAGTGCAGCAATCCCTGTACACAAGTAACTCTGGAGAAGCAGCAAGATGATAGTTATAAATGACAAATATTCTCCCTTTGACTACAGTGAACAGTTGAGATTTTCCAATTGGCAGAGTGATGTGTGGAGTTTGGTAAGCAGTAAGTTGATGCTACTTTGTATAGAAGTTGCGAGAACACAAAAATAATAACTTTAGATATAATTAAGTTTTTGCTTAAAAGCTGCATTTACTTTGTTGTGTGTCTCTTATCCAGCGTGGAACGATATGATCCTGCTAAAGACTCCTGGGATATGGTGGCTCCAATGGCCGATAAAAGGATTAATTTTGGAGTGAGCGTCATGCTGGGATTTATATTTGTAGTAGGCGGACACAACGGGGTGTGTCACTTGTCGAGCATTGAGAGGTATGACCCTCACCAAAATCAGTGGACTGTTTGCAGACCGATGACGGAACCCAGGACAGGTGAGAGAAATGTAACATGAACTATCAATAATTTGCATTTCAATCCTGTATTCTTTTGAATGTTTTAGTAGCTGTCTTGATAAATTATTTACTTGTGTGTGAAATCCTAGTAGTTAGTTCGGTTCCTAACCAGATATATAACCAAGAGGAAGAAGTGAATGGAAGTACTATTAATGCGAGGGGTGTCCGTTTTTCGGAATTGGGGTTTTTTGCAACTTTTCCATAGTTCAATCAAATACAGGGATATGTTTTACATTTGAAGAGGAGAGATAAAGTTGTGAATATAAACCGTGCAATTGTTTTTAATTTTTGTTTTACATTAGGTCCTCGCTCTGTTTGATGGTACTAAATGATTGTATATAATCTGGGTCTGATGGAGCCAGTTCTACTAAATTCAGTTTGTACAGATCTAATATGACTTTGCATGGTATCCACAGGGAGGCCCCCATTAATGTTCAATTTGCTAAATTGCTCCCTTTTTAGTGAGTTCCGGGCACTGTATGGTGAAGCCATTTTAGCAGAAGGTCCTGTGGTTACTGTAAAACAGGTCCCGGTCTATTCAGCTGGTAAAGTGCTAACCATACAGAAAATGTCTGCCAGTGAGGGATGCACCTTCCTGACCAATAGGAGGCTGTTGTCCTGCCACATGATAAATGGTTACAATGTGCGGTTCCAGAGGCCCTATTAAGGCATTTGCAGCTCTCCTGGCCACAATTCTGCTTTCTAATGAATAAAGAGAAGAGCATTAAGCACTTAAGCTGGCACTGGTCCATCCTTTGTGTACCAGACAGTTTGCCCAACCAATCTCCGAGCTCCCAATGCAAAGGAAATTGCAGAATTGATTGTCAATGAGATATGTCCATAGATATCTTAAGCAATAACAGTAGGTAGAACATGACTTGCAATAGAAACTTTTTAAAAGGTTCATATTCATTTTTTTTTTTTTTCCTTCCCGTGCAGGAGTTGGAGCTGCGGTGATTGAGAACTACCTCTATGTGGTTGGGGGTCACTCAGGGTCATCCTATCTCAATACAGTACAGAAATATGACCCCATCGCGGACACTTGGCTGGATTCGGCTGGCATGGCATATTGTCGCTGTAACTTTGGCCTGACAGCTCTTTGATGAACATAAGCACATTGTGTAATAATATATTCCTGCATGAGCAGATGTCCGAGGCCTCGTTTCCAGGAAATTGAAACACAAAGGTGTGGAGATTCAGGGGAAATCAGATCTTCTGCCGGGGTGACACCCTTCTGCAGTTCCAGATGTAGTCAATTATTTTTGTATTCAGTAAACTGAAACTAGCATGACTCAGTGTTCCCAATCCTAGCATATTCTCAAAAAGCTCTGGTAAGCTCCTAGAATAATGATCGACCATTGCAGTTGTAGTTTACGGGAAGAACAGTCGATGTTTGTTGATGATGATGATTGAGATGTACGTGTACGAGGAGTAAAAATGGATTCTGTGTCGGGTCTCTCTAACATTTGCAGACATATCCGCCTATTTGTACCTTGATAGTCCTCACTTGCTGAACAGCTTCAGTGTAAGTGTTCAGCATCGAAAGAGTACAAATCCTATTGTGTCTCCCACAGTAAGTAGGGGGGGGGGGGGGGGGGAACTTTTACTTAAAGCCAGATACACAAACGTACAGGGTGTGTCACTGGAAAGTACGTGTGTGCGCACTTGTACAATTCTCCCCAATTTAAGTATACTGAACGTAAAATAATAATTTGAAATCGCTGTTTTCTGGTCTACATTGTTATCCCAAACTGGTCCCCAAAATATAGATAAGTACTCTGCTATGGTGTGCACATTTATTATCTGCGTTGTACTAGCCTTTAGTTGTGGAAGTATTTCCCAATCTTGCCTAATTATCAGTCTTCCCTTTGTCTTGGCTCTCCCACATTGCGTTTAAATATCAGGTACCCACTTTGCTAACAAGAAGCGAACAATTAAAAAAAAAAAAAAGAAAAGAGGATCTTGTGTGGTAATAATGATGTTGATTCCTAAGGGAATGTCATTGGTTCCTAGTGAAATAACATGGCTGCCTCCACTGCGCTAGTAATCTGTAACCTCACCTAGACACGGCCTTCATACAGGGTCTCTGTGTTCTCATTTGTTCCTAGTGAATTTTCTGCATTCTTTGATTTCACCCAGAAAGTGTCAGATTCCACTACATTAGGACTACATTAGGAACCAGTAACATTACCTAGACACCTCATGCAAGTAGTGCCTCCATTTTGTCACTTGTTCCTAGATGGGCTACAGTACCGTGTCCCAAACTCTGCCATTACAATCCCAGGTTTTTAGGATATCCGTGCTGAGTCCAGACGGTTAAATCAAATTAACTGAGGTTCTCATTAGTTTGGGAACCTCTGGGCTACAGTATATTCTCATGACTATTAGTTCAAAATGGCTGCCTCCACTCTGTATAGAAAAGAAAGTACAATTTAAGGTGGTTTTGTGGTATTGCCAGATTTATTTTACTTGAGAAGAATAATAAATGGCCGAACCTGGTGGAAATTCTCTATCTCCGTCGAGCTGTAGAATTGTGGGCTGTACAGCTGACCCTGGCTTCATAGCAGTAATGCACAAGCCTTGCTTTGTTGAGCAGTGACCAAGTGCGACTATCGCCCCACTGCGACACTAATGGTGCAAGTGCTGCACTGTTAAGTACGTGTTTAACTATTATCTCGTAGAAATCTGGCCTATTACATGAAAAGGTCTGAAACGGCATTTCAGAAATAATCTGATATTTTAAACAAACCTGTTTTCATATATAACCTATATGACAATGCAAATCAAATAGATTTTGAGTTTGTCTATATATATATATATATATATATATATATATATATTTTAAATATTTGGAGGCTCAGCTGAGCTTATTCTTTCAGTGGCTCATCGCTATATCTCCACAGTGGTGGCCTTGCACCAGTAACTTTAGCGAGCAGCGGCAGAAGTAACCACCCAGCAAAAGCGCAGCCTCATCTCTTATTAGTCTAAGTTGGTTGTGGGTAAGGAATTACAGCAGCATCTGTATTGTGTACATTTTCTCGCCACTGATTTAAAGGAGTTTTGCCTAGAAGGTGACTTTAAATATACATGTTGTTGGGACATTCTTGAATTTTATTAAATACATTGTTTTTTTTATTTCTTTAATAGCTTTTTTTTTTTTTAATTCATTTATCACATCAGACAGACGTGATTTTTGTCATTGCCCTGGATATTACCCGACTCACAATTTGCATTAGATACAGCGATGTATAGAGAGCCACTTTGTGTCCCACTAATTGGCAAAATAATTACCTCTAGCTGATAAATTACATGGCTGAAAGGCAGAAGAGCCGCGTACCTGCCATTACATTATGGGGGAAATCCTATTGTAGACCTAATTGTACTAGCCCTCTGTGATGGGTTGAGCAGTAGGTGGAAATACAGATGTTACATCCATATACAGACCGTTGCCCTGGGCATAGTCCTTCTATTTATCTGGCTGCTCCGCTGTACATTTTAAAGGATAAAAAAAAAAATCTGTTTCTCATTTCAAATAAAAAAAAAAAGAAAAGAAACCCTCCTACTTAAAGGGCTATTTCATCTGTGATTTTAGGGCCTGATTCAGAGCCGCTCGTTCGCTCTGAGCGATGTTTGCACAACTGCGCATACGTACGGATCCTAATACGCATGCGCGAACCAGTCAGTGCGGCCGAAAATTGTTTGTTCGCTAAATAGCGAATGCCTGCTATTTTGACTGACAGGAGGAGGCGTATGTGGGTGGTAACAGGGAAAGGTGCTTGAAAACGAGGAGTGGAGATCAGAACGCAGGCGTGCTTAAAGGTCAAAACGGGCGTTTTATGGGTGTGCATAATTAATACAGCACGTCACTGGGTTACTTTATAGTCAGAACTGCTCGCATGATTGCGGTAGGAAAAACCAACCACAAGAATAGCGAGCAGTTCATACGCTGGTCGATGTACTCGATTAATCTAATAGCGGACATGACGTAGGATGCGAGCGGCCAGGGGGGGCGTAGTTTTCCAAAAAACGACCGCATGTTTGGTTCGCTCGTTCAGACCTAGAGGCGTGAACAGTCCGCAAAGAGCGAACGGTTCATTTGAATAGCCACCCCTTTTTACTGAACGAGCGAGCACAAATAGCGTCCGGCTCTGAATGAGGTCCTTAGTCTCTAGGGTTCTGCTAGAAGTAGAGAGCAGTGTCCAATACAACACTTTTATATTTTGAAAGCTGAGTTAATGAATTGTACACAGTGTTGTATGTATTCGCTTAGCAAGGGAAAGGTTACTTCTATAAATTCAGTAAGATGTAACGGGTGCAAATATGTTCAGGTTCATTTCCTCACTGTGTGTATAGTGAGTATTAACAATCCCGTACACATCAGGGTCCAGGCTACATGGGTTTAGAAAACCAACCCCCCCCCCCCCCTCCCCAAATTTATTGCTTTCCTAGAACTATTTCACTTGTATGTGCAAAAAAACAATGGTGCTATCTGTAGGGCTGCTAACTAACATGTTGGACATTAGGTAGATGTTCTCACGTCTTGTCTTTTGGATCCGCCAAGCGTTGGGACATGTTCTAGAAACTGGTGCATAGAAAAAGGTGCTGTAACACAAGGTTGGACAAATACCTGGAGCCCGGTAACAAACGACCCTGAAAAATTATTGATGGCTTCTACCTTTTGTGTTGATGTTAATGGATGTGCATCTTCCACGATTCCTTTAAAGGCTGGCTCCTGAATTGTACATCGTTTTCTCTGCCCCGGCTTGTAACCCGTAGCAGCCAATTAGATGGGCTTTTGTAGTACTTGTTAGAAACGCAGACATCTGATTACTGTGCGCTACAGGATCCTTTCCCGCTGCGCCGGTTTGTCGTAAACATCCTCTGTTATTTTCAGAGTTCTTAGACTTTTTTTTTTTTTCCAAATTTACTGTCCATCCAATCTTTCTGTGTTTTAAGTTTGTTTGCAGCTTATTGTAAAATTGCTGCTTCGTAGCATAATACACGCCCATTTATGCTGATTGCTTTGTGCCAGATAACCTATAGTAATCGCGCTACCTTTCTTCATTATGCTATGGCCAAGAGGTACAGTTGTTTACTTTGCCAAACCGAATACTATGGCAGTTGATGTGCAAATAAACAGAAGCAGAAATTTGTGAGTGATCACCGCCAACTAACCTATTTCTGTGAGGTTCAGTCCCTTTCCTTTTTTTTTTTTCATTTCACTGATGTTTACATGTAAACTTTTATATTTTGTTTAAAATGAAAACTTCAGTACAAAGTTCTCCCACTTCTTATGGTGCATACACACGGTCAGATTTTTCTTCAGATCTGAACGATAACGATTTAAAAAATCATTCATATCTGAACGAAAATCTGACATATCTAACATGCCTGAACGATGGACGATGAACAATGCGCGTTCCCGATGGTCAGATAACGATTTCTGACAGCTGATGTGTTTGCAGTCAGACTTGGACGATTCCATTCATTTTAATGCATTCAAAAATCGTTCAAATCGTTCAACTGTTTGATAAAATTGTTCATCTGACAAATCTGACCGTGTGTATGCTCCATTAGCGCTATAGCGCGTTACCAAGTTTCGAGGTGACTATGGTCACTTACAGTCGGCAAAGATGAAACTATAAGTAAATCTTTGCCAGATTAAATGGCTTATTATTTGACATAAGCAGATGTCTTTTCAGTGTATATTTAAGATGGAAGTGTAACCTGATTTAAAGGTAGTTGTCCACATACAGTCAAACACACACATTCTTAGTTTATGAATAACTCCACTGGTACAATTTTTTCCATACATCAGTGGTTCCCAAACTTTTTTGAATCACAGCACCCTAGAGTATCAGCATTGTTTTCACGGCATCCCTAAGCCAAAAGTTTGTTATTGAGAAATTCAGAATAAATGTAGTAAAGTGAAGTAAATTGTGCTTACCTGTCATCCTTAGGGTCAGTTATATAGTGGTGGACAGGTTTGTGCTTCTGTTTGTCCACCTATTTACATTACATTGACCATAAATAATTTGATTTGATGCTGGATCACCAACCTGAGTCACCCGTGCAAGTGTCCCGAGGAACCCCAGGGTGCCACGGCACAGTTTGGGAACCACCGCCATACATCATTTTTATAATCCGTAAATGGCAACAAATAAAACCCTATCAATAGCAACAGGGTTGTGTATTGCAATTCTCCTCTTTCCAACTGAGAACATTTGCTAGGTCTTGAAGACTAAGCTTGGGACTTTCTTGGGTTGCAACTACAGTGTGATGCTTTACGGTCTGCTGAAATGTTTTTGTTTTGCGTCAATAAGTACTTGATGGTGAATGGTTTTTGAGACCAGGCTTGGGGAAACTGGACTTTTTACAGGTGTTGTGGAACTACAAGTTCCAGCATTCACTGCTAGCCAAAGGACTTGTAGTTCCAGTAGGGATATACACATCATAAACTATTAAGATGTCAACTGAGTGCAATGTGAACCAGCTGAATAATACATAGTAACTGTTGTTTCTTTACAGAGAGTATTAGATGAATTTCTTAGTCTGTAGGAATGGCGAGAGTGGTAAATCTGAATGCGCCAGCAATATTTTGTGATTATAATTGTTTTTCAGGGAGTTGTACATTATGGATGCAGATGTAAACTGCTAGTGAGTATATCTGTTAGGAGTTTTATAGCTGCTTAACGATGCCTCTGTCTTTAAAGTCTTCCCTCTAAATTATCTGCTCCCTCATTTGCATCAAAGTATCGTTGTTCTCTGAGCTTGCAAACCATATGGTCTTTAATGTTTCTTTTGGTGAGAAAACCTTGGAAACAAAATTATTTTTTATATATATATATTTTAATTTAAATAACAAACTTCTAATATTTTTCTGAGATTGTCATTTTTTTTTTCTTTGTTTTGCATTAATGTTTAATTTTTCTATCAATGTAGTGGAAGATGTCCTTCAACTTCCTCTACTAATCTATATACAGGGGAATAACATTATCTGACTTTGTAGCAATACTCCTTTTGTCGGGTATACAAGTATGGGATAGATTATCAGGAACGCTTGGGACTAGAAGAATTTTTGTAGTGTGGGATATTGTGCCGAACGTATACTAAATGAATATATTACTGCTCTCTCCCTAGAATGACCACAGCGACACCTTTTTCTCGTTACAATATTTAGCAGTGCTCCTAAAGGTGTCTGCTTAGAGGTATATGTAATGGTCATGTCAGTGAGATTATGACACGGCAACTTCAATTTTATTGTTCCATTTGTCTACAGAACGCTATGGGTACTGTATTTATTAAATACCCCATAACTATACTTGAGAACCAGTTAGTACAGATTTAATGGATGGGAGTGAATGAGATTAACAAGTGATCTGACTGCTTTACTTCGAACGTGCTCTTTACATCTCTGGCCTCACACCATAGCGTCAGCATTTACACGGCAAGCAGGGCCTTTTTTTTTTTTTTTACCCAAATAAGTGACTTAAGCTGGGTACACGCTATGTATGATATATCGTTCCGATGCGAATCGGTGGAGGCACGAGGCTCCTATTGTGTTGAATGGCAATAATATGGTCATCTTTTCTGCTGCTAACTATAAAATGGCCCATAGTCGAATGCTAATGGCAAAGTATAAACACATTTATTAGTATGATCCTCAGCTGGATGATTTTATTTATTCATATTTTATTTTTGTAGATTACAATATTGCTGGTGTTTTACATTTGGCCCTGGCTCCTAACCAATGGAGAACATTATCCAGGTCTGTGTTAGAGGTTTCTCCTCACCTACACCTGCTGAAAGCAGCCATGCTTTGGGCTGACACAATAAGAATTGGAAACTGATGTGACTAGTCCCGAGTCAATTGATAGGTTAAAAATTGGCTCCGCCCACAAAATGGCTGTCCCCGGTGAATACGAGACGGGTACACTTTTAAGAGTTTGTCATTTAGCAATAATAGAACTGGACATACTATAACAGCAATAAAAGAATCAGACTTTATAAGAGAACGTTGGTAATCCATTACAAACTCTTGGAGGTGACTGAGCTATTGGTGAACCTGTTGGCATGAAAAGATTAAATGAGCTCTATACTCGATATTAAAATACCTAAAATTGTCCTCTTCTCTCCACATATTCAGTATAAATATTTTATTGCTTTCTCTATGCCAGGGATGGGGAACCTCAGGCCCGCTAATCATTTGGTCTGGCTCTGAGCTTTTTTTTCTGCTAGCTTCCTCTGGCTAGCCTGGTGCCTAGAATGGCACACTGCAGCCAGAATCTATGCAGCAGGGCCGTCTGGAGCTTCCTTAGGACGCTTCAGATATCACACCCGCTGCCCTTACAGCTCCCCGGAGCATCTTCAGGATGCTCCAGGCATTGCAGTAATCATCGGAGATTGCGGCCCCGCCCCGTATGATGTCACACGGAGGGAGTCGTGGTCTGCAACAGGCCCACGAATAATATATATATATATCTCTCTCTTCCCTCTCCCCAGAAAAAAAGGTTCCCCACCCCTGCACTATGCTATCATCTTCAGTCACTATTGTTATATAAGGCACACATAGGGGGGAATTCAATTAGCCATGAAAAGTTTTCACAGTTGAAAAAGGGAGGTATCCCCGGACTTTATCCCCTGAGGCTATTCAATTAGGCTCCTTTTTTTTTTTTTTCACCCGATAACTTTGTTAATGCCCGTTAAATTGACATGTAAACACACAGATCCGTGAAAAGTTCACGGATTTGAGCGTTAATTGGTGCCGTTACCCTGTTAACCTAGCTATCGGGGATTTTTTTTTCACTGGATTGGTGAAAAAAAAAAAAAAAAAAAGTCCTGTTGGGACTTGACTGATTTGTCTGCTACAAGTGAATATTAACCTAACAGCATTTTGTTTTTTGGACTGTAGAAGCAAAACCATGCAAATATGGGAGTACATACAAACTATAGCTATTGTGCAGTAACTAATTGTATGCCCACATGCTGTTTGCTAGGTACCACATCCAGTGTTCCAAATGAATAAACTCATCAATGGCTTCGTGGTCCATGGGGAATAAAGATTGAAAATAAAAAAAGACTGGATGCTGCAGATTGCTGTCTATTGCAATAACTGGCTGTACAGCTCTTTTCAAAACTTAATCAGTAGTGAATATGTACTCTGACCAAACACTGATGGTAGTCCTCTAGTTTTTCTATTGTCCGCTGATTCCTGCTCTTATTATTTAGGGTCATGTGAGGTTTTTAAATGGAGAAATTATTGTGGTGGCTCAGTGGTACCCAACACCCCAACATTTTTGAGAACTACTGTTCTCGCTGGTTAATAAATGCTGCATAGAGACCAAGTTGTAGTCTAACAGTCTCATCTTATTTTCCTGGTTTAATTAAAGTGATGCCACCTTTGTACAAACCGTTTGATCTATCCTGCTGACCAATGACATCCCTCCACATCCCATTACCTCCATAGTGCAGGTGTCACAGCTCACTTTGTTGTAGGACTCAGGAGGAGATTTATACCCCTTTTCCACTGACCTGAAACTCCCGGCTTATTGCTTGTGAATGCGGATTTCTGTCAGTGGAAACTGCTCCACCCGGGTCCAGTCACCCAGGAAAGACCCAGGGTAAGGCTCAGTGTAAACGGGTAACCCGGGTTATCCGACCCAGCACCAGATTACAGCACAAGAAGAGCCGCATCCCGGCGCAAGGAGATTGTCATTTACAAGCGCCGGTGCTGTACCCTTGTGTAGTGTGAACGGCACCAATCCGGGAATAACCCAGAACGGCGCCACAGTGTAAAAGATGTCTGAACCGGTTTGGCCTTTTGTTCCAAATCCCTCAGGCCTTGGAGAGAGCTAAAGTACCAAACAATAACATCCTTACTGTCATTCTTCAAACGCCACCTGTAACATGGCAGTTAGAAGCCGATTGGTTAATACAATCTCTCCAAGCTTTGATAGATCTCCCCCACGGTCTGTCCAATACTCTATAGTATAGCTTCATAGCTCCTGATTGAAGAAGACTGTATGGACTATAAAACCATTTGCTATACAGGGAAGGGCCACTAGACATCCGGTTCAAGTTAACCAATGGGATATTTGATATCTTTCATGTACCAAATATAATGCGCACTCCTTGCCTTTCATGGTTTTAATTTCAGCAGGATGACTGAGACTATTCAATATATAGGTTCTGTCTAAACCCACACTAGATTCCGTGTGACTGGCTCGCCAATAACCTGGCGTTCAGCCTCTCTCCCCCTTAGCCCTGTCATCTATACACATAGTATTAGGCTTCCTGTGTCATCTTCTGGCCACCATAATGGTCGGCTCGCAACAAACTGAATTTAATTATCCACTAAAAGACCAAAAGGATACAATTTTATATACTGAATACAATTGGAAATTGCCACACCATAAAATATAAAACAAATCTTTTCAAAAATTGTACTTCCATGTCATTGTAATGTCCCCCCTGTAAGAAAAGAGGACTATTCAGCAACGTATCAGAGTAGTATATGACTCTGTGTGTGTGTGAGGGAAGTGGTCTGTTCTATTGTGCATGAGATTTCTGGTTTGTATATAATGACTGAAAGGGCAATATGGCGCATTTGGCCCTAAAATGGCTGATAAAACAAACTTGCACTCCGGTTTGTAGAAATGTCAAATGCCTTAAGTTGTGTAGTCATGTGTTTTTGCCTTTTCTTTATAGGATCATCTCTTGTTTTATGTAAATGTAATCCATAGACAAAATGTACATGGTTATGTCAGATCTCTACTTGTAATTGTGAAAATGGGGGGTTTCCATTCTATATAATTTACAAAATGTCCTCCCTTCCCAGTAATAGTTTTGTGCAGACCCCTACCACCTGCTGGTTGCAGCTTATAGATATAGCTTAGGACCTCTATCAGTGCTCTGCTCTGTCCTGCACAGCATCTGTGATGCAAAGCCTTACCTATGTGTGTGCCCAGGACCCTGGTAAATACCGCATGTGATGGGGATCCCCTTAAAGTACTACTTTTGGGAAGACCGGGGATTAAGTAACATTCGTATTCAAAGTGGAAACCACCGTGTAATGATATATAGTTGAGGATTTGTAGAAGATGACACAAGACTATTAAACCCCCCTCTAGCGGAGTGCAATCATATGGAGACCAGCGGCACATAACTCATTTTACAGAGAGAAAATGCAAAAAAAAAAAAAAAAAAAAAAGTCCAAGCTTGCCTTAAATTTATTATCCACCTTAAGTTACATAGCAAAACTGGAGATTTTACTGTACGAATTGCCTTATGCGCTGTTTTGTCCCTCCAATGTCACAATGTGATTTTCATTAGAGCAAGTTTCATGAAATAATTAGGGAGTGCGGTGTTTATATTCCAGTAGACAGTGTATGATGATCCATGAGACAGATAATAGACTGTGTCAATGCAGTGGTATTATATTAAACACCATAAAACAATCGCCCTGCTTTGCTTATCACCCTTTATGCTCCTTCTCTCAGCAAAGATTTAAAGGAGTACAGTTCTTTAGCCCCTCATCCCTTCTGTCCACTCTCTAATCTACCGTTACTTTTAAACCAGGGGGTGTATGTAAGAGCCTGCGAGTATTCTGCAATTTAACTGCTATCTTTTTTTTTTTATTTTTTTTTTTAAAAAAGGAAAACCAGGTTGTTTTTTATATTTTGAAAAAATTTCCTTTTTTTTTTTTTATTAATTTTAGCAGAATCTCAAAAACACTTGCAGGCTATTACATACGTCCCTAGTAGATCTTTGTATACCCTACTTGGTCGTATCGGGTGTAGTATGACCTGTCGACCTTCTGAAATCAACCGGATACCGTTCTGTATTCAAGAGCCCGGTAGCTTATCCCTCCCGCTATATTCGATGGGGCGAATACATCCCCATGTAATAACGAGTTTAGTTATTTTATAGGTAATATTAAACACACCAGAGGTGGAGAGAACTCCCAGGGTATGTGCTAAAACTTTCTTGTGGGTTATATACTGCAATAGAGAAATCTAGGGAAAAAGTGTGTAGCTTCTGCCTTAGCTTTATCAAGGGCACGTAATACTAGTTTTTTGTTGTTTGTTTTTTACTTTCAGCCCCATCTGTAAATTTTAAAATATACTTGTGTACAGCTAAAGCATCAGATAGGCCTTCATTGTACGCCATAGTAATGTCTGCAGTTTCGCGGGGCGATTGTTTTATACATGTATATATAATATTACTGTTCATTTTTAGAAAATATTTGTTTACAAGCTGAAATTTCTTTTTCTATTTACTTTCATGCTATGTATCCTTGTTGTAACTGTAATGTTGCGGTGAACTTGTAAACTGTTTAATAAATACATAGTCAAATGTAAAGGACTGAAGTTTTGCATACACCTTTCATTCACTGTTACTTGCTACTGATTGGTATCTCCATATAAGTTCTCTCTATAAGATGGTATCTTAATGGTCATACAGCTTTCATTCATTGTTACTTACAATCTATCCTGTATGATGACTTTAGATAAAATATATTGATTTTTTTTTCCCGTCAAATCAAAAATCAAGTAATTTGAATACAATTCATGTAAAATATTCACTTAAAGTGGTGTGTAGATTAAATGGGACAATTTGTTTTTTTCCGTGTATATAATATATTAATTTAAATTAAATACATACTTTTCATCACTTTTGGGGTCGTGCCCAGCACTTACGGACATGCTGGGCTACCCACAAGCTCTTATTCACTGTGAATAGATGCATCTATTTACCGTCTGTGAGTGCTACACTGCAATTCCTCCCCCGGGACACTGCGGCCCATGGGTGGGGACAGCACCCGGCAGGTTGTTTCAGCAGGCGCCGTCATGAGGGCAGGGTGCATTATGCCCTTTTAAAATTGGGTAGAGAGCGGCGTCCTGCTAAAACAGCCTAAAGGGAACGCTACGTTTCTGTTCACATTTTTCCCTTCATGTGACAGATCTGGCTTAGCTGTAAGGTTTCATTGCCTTGAAACACTAGATTTACTGACTATCAATTGACTGCAAATTTCAACCTGTAGACTTTTATCAAAAGTGATATTATGAGAACTCCAGGGCCCAACATACTAGTCAGGGGGCAGAGTAGTAACTAGTGGTGCAAAGAGCACAAGTCCTGTACTACTGAGCAGACAAGGAAAGGTGACTGGTCTTGACAAAAGTAAGGCAACTGTGCTGCAAACCCAAAGTAGTCTCCCAATAATGATGGCTTGAGCATTGTAAACGTGTGGGGTTAGCCTGGCATGGTATAGGTGCAGCTCTTTCCTTAAGAGGTAAGGTCAATGTTAATTGCAACTTAATGGTGATCATCATTACCCTATTTTCTAACAGGAGAGGGGTGTCGAACAGGTTTACAATGCTCCTCTCCACAGAGTACATGTGGTTGCCCCATTAAGCATTTATAAAATATTGGGGAAGAATGGCGCTGCATCCCTCCTCCTGCTAGCTACCAGGCATTATAGCCTCCATGCCAAGGGGCATACAGGCAGTATATGCCACACGTGCTCTAACACTATAACAGGGGTGGTAAATAAGCAGCCCTCCAGATGCTGTTGAACTACACACCCCAGCATGCTTTGCAACCATTTTAGCATGGTTAAATAGCCAGGCAGGGAATGCTGGGATGTATAGTTCTATAACAGCTGGGGGGCCGCTTATTGCCCACCCCTACTCCTATAAGGACTATACGAGGTGAGGCTATTCAATAACCAGACCAATGCTATAATTTGCTTAATTATATTAAGTACATTAACTCTGTTCCCCCTTCTGCATCCACACACCGCTGCATCCTTGGTCAATGCCGTGCTGTAAGCTCATTATCTGTTGTTTTCTTCTTTACCTAACTGAGGCAAAACGGGTTCCCTTGAGTACAGATTTGACTTTAGGGAAAAGAAAGAAGTCACATGGTGCTAGGTCTGACGAGTATGGAGGGTGTTCTAGCACCGCGATCTGTTTCTCTGCCAAAAACTGCTTCAAAGAGAGCTGTGTGGGCCGGTGCACAGTCCTGATGGAGGATGAAACCATTTTTCTACCACTCTGGCCTCCTTTCATCTGATTCGTTCCCGTAAAGTTGCTAGAACATTTTTGTTGTGCCTCCTGGTTCCCAGTCTTCCAAAATAACACCCTTAATATCAAAGAGAACAATTAATGGATTTGCTTTGTTCATTCTTGGTAATGAGTGCATGGACTGGCCATTTGTCTCAGGAGCATACATGGAAGATCCATGTTTCATCACAGGTAATAACTTAAACTACAAAAAAAACAAAAAGAGGAAACCACTTACATTTGTTCCAAAATGTCTGTACAAATTCACTTTTGATTTTCTTTCTGCTCGACCGTGAGAAGCCTAGGACCCATCTTAGTATAAACTTGTCATGTTAAGATCGTGATGCAAAACTGGCTAAAGGGGGGTATCCACATTTAACCAAGCGATTGCACGATAACGATGTCGTAATCATGCAAATCGGGCAGGTTTCGGTCGGAAACAGCCAGCGATGCGCGTGCCCACTGGTCAACCTGACGATCCCGTCAGGTTCAGCATGTGCAGGGATGATGGATGTCCCTATCTAGGCACATCACTAGACATAGAAGCACGATTGCAATGTCGTCATTGTGCTCTCGTTTGAATGTCACTATGTGGATACGCGGCTTAACAGTTTCATTGTCGATGTTTTTCTGCTATCATTTGAATGCTGAGTGGATGGTCAATTCAAACTTTTTTTTTTTTTTCACATTTTCATTTATATTTTTTTATGTGTAAGGTCTTCTGCAACACTCATCTTCAACATCCTCACGACAGTCCCTAAATCTTTTGTGCCGCTTAAACATACTTGTACGTGACACACAATCTGCCCCGTAAGCCTGTGTTAGCATAAGGAAAGATTTGGTGGGCGTTTTATTGAATCTAACTAAAAATGTGAAGTTAACACGTTGCTCTGCTCCTGCATAAGATGCATATGAAAAACACAAACTTCTTCAAACGCTGTGTGACTGCAAACTATCGGTGCGAGAGGGGTGAAACTTACGAAACCGTTTTGGATTAGTCTAAGGTCAATGTACCCCCACTTCCTTTTTACATATATTCTTGTTATTTAATATCCACACCTCGTATATTGGTGTTTCCGTGTATTTGTCCATTTTCTATATCTGGGCAAAGTCTCGGCTGCCTGATTTAAGTGTATCGCAAGCTTCACGGCATTACCTCCGGGCTGACTGGAGATGCATTATAAATACAGAAAGTCTCTTCAATACATATTTACTTTATAAATATATTGAAGAGTTTCTGTATTCAGAATAAGGAAATGTGTATGGTAGTTATACAACACTGAGAAATTGAGACATTTAGTCACATAGTATGGGGGGGTCGTTACATGGTTGACATTAATGCTGTTGGGAACAAACTAAACACTGACCGTAATCACAGTTCGTTATCAAAAAGTAATGTTCTCCTTCCCTCTCATCTCAGAACTATTTTCTACATGAGTTACAGGTGCAGGCTACAGTGTTATATGAAATAGAAAAAAAAAATTATATATACATTGTTTACCTTCTGACCCAATTTTATGCAAGTCCTGCTTTCCCCAGTGTCCAGCCTCACAAAGCAACAATAATATTTTGACAACTGTACAAAAACTATTGAGCATTTTTGTTAGATTGAATGCAAAGTTCTAACATTTACTCTTAAATAACATAGTGATTGCTCTCTTTAAACCCAATATAAATAAACACATAGTATTTTTCATATAAATTTATTTCTGTAAACAATAAAAGTATAAAAAGAATTACAAAGTATTGCATAGATTATTTTCTCACCTTTTTAGCCAAGATATATAGATATATATTACACGTTGCAGAACTATCATAGTCCAAACTTTTTTTTGTCTTGGATGCCAAGTGTGAAGAAGCTGCAAGCCCTTAATATACCAGGGACAGTGAAAGTATTTAGGTTTTTATTACACAATTCAACATCTCAGGTAAGATCATAACTACTTGGAAAAAGGAAACCAGGCTTCTCTAAGGACCTACTTTCACTTCACCTTTTTCCTGGAAAGTTATGAGGAAAAAACAAAAAAAACCTCTTGTACACATCATCTGTAAAGCATCAACTATTTTCAAGAAGCCTCAGATCATTTTTTATTTTATATATATACACACAAGTTCCTTTGGGAGATGTTACCATTAAAAAAAAAATGCTATATTCCTTTAAATATAAGATTTCCTATAATCAATGTACAAAAATAAAAACTATTATTTCTCGATCACGGATTGGAATTGCCGTTTGTACAGATCCATTGTGTCTCTGCAAGAACCCTGCACAGCAGGCAGTCTCACCTGGTGATTTTATTACTATCTATTGATCATACAGCTACCGACTGAACAATACTAATGAATTGGATGGTACGATCCAGTGACTCCTGAAGTGAGAAAGCTGCAGCACATTACACTGGCATTGCAGTGTGGCTAAAGGTGGGTAGCCTGACTGGCATAATAAGCGCCAGGTGCTAACTCTCCCATCCATCCAGTGGCTCTTTTGCTGCACATTGAAAAGTGAGACAAAGGGAGAAAAGTTACTAATATAATAATTTCAATTGTAAAATTCAACACTCCTGTGCAAAATTGCTAACATTTTTAAAAAATAAATAAAAATCATTATTATTGTGTGGGTGAAGGGGCTTTGAAAAAAACAAATAATCTTTCACAGCTGTACTACTGTGTGTTTTAGCTGTATAGTGGGAGGCTCCTGGCATCTGCTCGCTCATGGGGGACCTGGCACTGACTAAATTATTAGTCCAAAACCCTTTGCGTGGAAAGACGTCCTTCACCGCACATTCAAATCCTGCGAAGTAACAGTCTGTATGCACCACTTGCATGAAGGGCTGCCCAGAATTCAACCTGCATCGTGTTGCTTGACCAGAACTGTTGTAGCCGCGCTGGTGACAGCTTCAAAGCTGCCAGATAGAGCCGCTACAGAATGCAACTATAACTTTTTAAAGCCCCCTTTACCTACACTTTAAAATAACTTTTTTTTTTTTTTCTTTTTAATGCTGCATTTAATCTTACAAATTATTATTATGGTAGAGAACTTTTTTTCATATCAGCAAAGAATCTCTTGGGAATAGATAGGGGAACAGAAGTAGACCGTAATTAATGCATTTAACAGAAAAAGAAAGACCGATATAGGTGTAGCTGCAAAGCACCTGTGACCATGTCACAAAACCACCCCATCATATTACACTTACACATGCCGCAAGCCAGCCTACATTCTGACTTTCTTTTACCCGATTGGTTACTAAAATAAATACATCTGTTACAAGTGCCACTATATATCCCATTATTATGGATCATGATTTTGTCAGTTTGCCTTAGTGCTCTATGAATTAGCAATCACAGAGATCAACTAATGCAGGTTTACTTAACCTGTATCAAACCAGGTGAGGCAGAGGCAGCTATTTGTGTGGAGCCAAGTAAAACAACAAGCCCTAGAATGACTTCACCTGACAAGATGAATAGAAAGTCCCATGTGTCCTAAGCCTGACGTTGGACATCAAATCCACATCCATTTCTTTGAAGTGTCCCTGACCCCTACAGACAGTGCTGGCAGCCAATGTATGGGCTGAACCAATATGGATGAGAATCTGGCCAGTCCATTTGTCAGTAATTTGACATAATTGAAGCATAAAGCGCCTCTTTTCAGTGATGTCGCATACACCCAACATTTCAGATCCGGGAATACTGGCAGGGGGCACACCCTCAGGAGTGAAGCTCTAGGCTGCCCCTTAGCCACCAACTATTCAATGAAACTCTGAGGATTATCGGTGAGTGCGAGATTCATTCCAACTGTCCCACCTAGGGAGAGAGTCCTCCTATCGGGACATTTGTGAGGTATGATGTTGCTTGTTCCTAAAGAATTGAAAGACTGAATACTGGTTCAGCCCACAAAATGGCCCCCTCTGCCGTAAATTAAAGGTACCCTTTAACATACCTTTGTTTACTTTGTAGGAGGTGCAAACAGTAAGAAGAGAGTCCTTTTCCTTCCTAAAATTTCCACTTTCCCAACTCTCGTTTTTGAAGGGGAAAAAAAAAAAATACAACCGTACAAAGGATTTTAAAAAAATTGTACATGGCGCCAGTCATTTTTCTGCCGATCGCACATAAACTAAAGATGAGAGAAGCAGCAACTCAGGAGGTTTGTTTAAAAGGATTAAGTTTACGTTCCTCAGGCCATCGTAGTGCATCCAGTATCCGTCGATCTGGAAGGCTGCGGAGTAATGGTGCTCGTCTTTGTTGAAAAGGGTGGCGCCTTCCAGCAGGTATCTGAAAGCAGAGCATGCCAACGGGTCACAGGACATGTTTTAGCCAATGAGAAGTGTGCAGACCTCTTGCAACGGAGTCAGCTATTTTGTGGCCTGGACCTATATTTATTAACTTAACTATTTGTTAAAATGTACATAGTGCCTGAGTACTCCATAGTACTTGACAACTGGGAACAAAAACATAGTAATAAAACAAGACAGACAAAAGAACTTACAACCTACTGAAAAACAGGACTATATTTATGTGAATGCAGCCTATCAATTCACTTTCCTGATGACATCACCCAGAACAAGTGAGATCATCTATATGTTTGTGTGTCAGTGATGTCATTAGCTTCCTGTGCTAAGTGTTGGTAACAAGTACAGTACACTTAACTGTTCTGTACTTGGCAGTAAAATGTTTTATGTCATGCAGGACAAGTACATGTTTCCATGTTCCATTCTACATACTAATTGTAGGCATCACTGAGCTTTTGAGTGCTCTTGAGGTCCTGTAATGTCAGCAATTAGCAGTAATTTCCGTGATGGAGAAATTCTCCAGATGTACTTATCTTGCACAATGTGTCCATTTCCTATAAAACTGGCAAAGCGGGTTCTGGGGAAGAATCTGGTGGTGGTGGGCATGGTAACAAAACTTGTGGAGGTCTGTGAGACTCTGTAGAAGGTGCATACAGAGAAACATCCACGCAGCGACCGTTTCAATTAATAATAAAATGTGAATGTTTTCTCCAATGAGAAAAGAGGGGTCTAGCTTTTAGGAACAAGAGAAAGCAGCCTATCCATACACTAGGTACAGTGACACGAATGAGAAAGCAGCCTATCCATTCACTAGGAACCAGGGACATCACTGAAAATGCCTCCTATCCATTCACTAGGAACCAGGGACATCACTGAAAATGCCTCCTATCCATTCACTAGGAACCAGTGACATCACTGAAAATGCCTCCTATCCATTCACTTGGAACCAGTGACATTACTGAGAATGCAGCCTAACCATTCACTAGGAACCAGTGACATCACTGAGAATGCAGCCTAGCCATTCACTAGGAACCAGTGACATCACTGAGAATGCAGCCTAGCCATTCACTAGGACCCAGTGACATCACTGAGAATGCAACTATCCATTCACTAGGACCCAGTGACATCACTGAGAATGCAGCCTAGCCATTCACTAGGACCCAGTGACATCACTGAGAATGCAGCCTAGCCATTCACAAGGAACCAGTGACATCACTGAGAATGCAGCTATCCATTTACTAGGAACCAGTGACATCATTGAGAATGCAGCCTATCCAGTCACTAGGAACCAGTGACATCACTGAGAATGCAGCCTATCCAATCACACCTCACAGTACACTCACAAAATAAATGTATCAGTCTGTTTTTCTTTATTGACTGAGCATAAGATCATTAGGAAAGTTAAAATGCTATAGAAATAATTGTATTCTATTAATTATATACTGTTAGGTCAAAAGTTTGCATTTGAAAGCATATCCACTTTTTCAGTCACATCTTATATAATCCAGCTTTGGCGATACTTCCAATTAATATCCTGTCCAATATATGCATTTATCTGTTTCCATCTGCCTTTTCTTTACAACTCATTTTACACTCTCCTTTAAATGTCTCGGGTATCCTGACTTCCGCTGACTTGGTTTATATGTGCCATACGGTAACTTGTACTAACTCCATTGCTTTTACGTTTATCCTCCCATGTTTTATTTCTTTATTAAGGACTTTATATTATCCACTATTATCTATGTTGTATACAATCCCAAACTGTGTATACAATTGTAATAGGAAGGTATGCAACGCCAACTGTGATCCTAGTTGGCATTATGTCTTCAGTGTTTGCCTCTTTTTATATTACTGCAAGTCAGTAAACATGTAAGTTATTATTGCTAAGCAGGACAGAATTTACCATCTTCATGTGACTATTATTAAACTGGTATGTGCCCTCCTGCAATCTTTACTGAACATATTACCATACCTTTTTGTCCATGGACACAATATCTAGCCATGTGAAGGGGGAGAGCCTCTTTAATTATATATGGGTACCACCAAGACACCCGGAAACAAACATATGACTCTTGTTTAACTAAAATATCCCAGCATGCACACTGCCTGGCAGTGTCTGCTGGCCCTTGTAGTACAACTACAGACCCTCCAACATGACCCCTTCCACCAGGTACAAAATGCTCTGCTCCTGGACTTCTCTCTTAATTGATGATTGCAGCCACCTGTGGTAAAACACCTGTCTCATCTATTCACTAGCTCAACACAGGTGTCTGCAAACATTAATTAGGAGGAAAGTCCAGGAGCAGAGTGTTTTGTACCAGATGGAAGGGGTAATGTTGGAGGGTAGGCAGCTATAGTCGGAGGAACCTCAAGTAGTCTCCGTGTATCTTAGTACTGGGCTTATGATCAGTTTGTACTTACTTATGATCGGATAAATCCAAGTTATATGGTACATAAGCCAGGTCTTCTGACTTCCATTGTTCCATGTTTAAGATAACAAATGGCGGAGCTCCATGACAGAAAATTCTCTGAGAAAATTCTCTCAAGCAGCCACACCTAGAAGAGACAGAAAAGTCTCACCTATCATGGTAGCACATACATCCACACCTATATACTGTATATACCTATATATAGCACCTACAGTGGCGTCACCATCCAGTGCTGGGATCACCTACCCGGTCTCTTCACACACTTCAATCCTGGAGCTGAACAGCTCATCCACCGCCATCTGAATGAGGTCTCCGTGTGGTATGTCATGAGGGGGGCTGAAATGATAAACAGGCATAGAGTATATTCTGTAACTCAGCGTATACTCATACACACTTTCCATAAGTATTTAGAGAGTTTATATAAATGAACAGAATGGGAATGGAGATCGGGTGCAGTAAAATCCGTCGACGTTTGGAATGTCAACGATTTGCATTGGCGACGTGAGTATCCTTAATCCTTACCACAGCCGAAATCCAACATTGTGAAAAAACAGACGTGACGAATGTCGACATTCTGTGAATCTCGACATTATAAACGTATACTGGGAGATTAATTTGTACTACTACTATGTGGCATTACTGTTATAATGTGTAAGGGGCATTACTGTGTGGCATAATGTATAAGGGGCACTACTACTGCATGGCATAATGTGTATAATGGGCTTTGTGTGGCATAACATGAATGGGCTCTGTGTGGGGGAAAATGTATGGGATTTATTTACCTGTGGGGAGGGCCCTTTTAAGATCTTTACGCCCTTGCATGCAAACACAGAGGGCTGACTAATATATATGGCCACTTTAAAAAGGACTTAAGCTGGGTACACACTAGACGATATGTCGTCTGATCATGCGGATCAGAGAGACATATCGGCTACATCGTCTAGTGTGTACCCATGATATCCGTGCTCCCGCGGTTCATTATCAACATCCCCCTTCGGCCCTACAGAATGCAGCATGGCACGTCCCTTCCCCCATCAGACCCGGCATCGGCAAGTGTGTATGGACTTGCCGCATGCCAGGTCCCGTCGCCCGTGACATCGGTACACATAGTCTGATGTGTACCCAGCTTAACTCTGGATTCAATATGAACTTGCAAGAGTCATAACGTTTGCTCAGACTGAAATTAAAAGGATACATTTGTAGCTTTCACACAGGTTTTTGTCAGACTGCCAATTTCCACTGGAGCCAGCCCTGGAACCTGTGTAATTTAAGAGTGTTCCCATTTTTAGGGATTGTGTGACAGTGTATGGCCCTGACGAAGGTCAAACCTAGGCAAAAACCTAATCCTGGGCAAACTACACCACCATGCCAAATTTGGTGGAGCTAGGTCCAAAACTCTGGCTGTGCATAAAGGACAAACAGACAGACACGCTATCTCGCTTATTACATAGATTATAGGAACATGTGTTTGCATGTTTTGTTTGATATGTTATATATAATCAGTGCTTGACATTATTGAATGCCACTCCAAACAAGCCAATACTTTGTTTCTTAGAACTAATTCTGCCAAAAAAATAAAATAAATAAATAAATATATATATATATATATAAATTATTTTTTATTTTTTTCACTGTGAATTGGATGGGAATATTTTTTTTGAACTGGGGTAATACTAACTTACTTGATTAGAATAGTTTGCATGTGGCTCTCCTGAGCACGGATCGGACACTGTGAATTGGAGCAGTAACTCTCCTGCATTGTGGCCATCAGGTGCTCCAGATTTCTAGTGAAATTTTCATGCTCGTTGCCAAACAAGTCAATCTCCAGAGAGGCTTTGTGTATCCCTGACTTGTACTGACGCTTCTCCATCTTGTCCCATATCCACAGCAACTTTACCGACGTGAAACTGTAGGTGTCCATGAGATGGAGGAAGTAATCGACGAACTCCCGACCCAGGTAGTGAGACAGTTCCCGGGGGAACGTGTTATTCTCCCGTAGGATGACATAGAGCAGCATTAAAAACCCGTCAATGGTACACGTGTTTTTCAGCGTTATCTCAACATAGAGAGGCATACAAGATACCGCTTTACGGCCAGCTTTAATGGTGAACACGCCGCCCCATGGGAGCACCGGCCTCCAGAAAGAGCGGTCGTGGTCAGAGTTGTTTTTGATGGATGCTTTGATCTCTTGAAACAATGTCTTCATCCTGTAGAGAGAACATACTGTCAGTAGAGTATTCCCATTAATCAATTATAGCCTGGCACATATTGCATTCCAACAGTTTAATTACAATTATAGGGCAGCTACTACCTATACTTATAAAGTATTCTTATACGTTTCTGTATCAAGACTAAAAACATGCCTAGTAAACAGTGAATATTTGCAAATGACAAAATGACCTAAAGTAAAGCAAAAACCAGCCAATGCCAACATCAGTCTGCACGGCTACAATGTGGAGGGACACACAAGTCTGCCTTTTTCAATACAATTTAACAAGAACCTGCTGAGAGTGATTTTCCCTGAAGATATTTACAATAAAAGCAAAGTAAACTTTTTTTTTTTTACAATCTTTAAGAAGTTTTCCCACTTAAAACTAGGGATGTGCAGGCTCGGATAGGTTCGAATTTGCACTCAGAGTTCAGATTTTTCCCTCCAAAAAACGGGACTCAGAAAGAGGCAAAACGTCATCTTGCATGGACAAACATCATTATTCCTGGACTTTGTCCAGGAATAATGATGTTTGTCCATGCAAGACTCAGCATGCAAATTCGAACCTATCCGAGCCTGCACATCCCTACTTAAAACCAACTTTGTGAAATTTAGGGGTAAATTTACTAAGCTCCGAGTTTGTGTGAGTTTGCAATCTCACATGAGTTTAGGCATGTTTTTCATCTCGCAAATTTACTAAAGACAAAGTCGAGTGAGTTTGGAAGTGAGTTCTGTCTTTTCACTGTTAAAACTCATGTGAGATTGCAAACTCGAAAAACTCACCATCGGCCAAAATAGGTAATTACTTTACATGAGAAAGAAGCAACTCGCAAATTTACTAAGAATCGTGAACTACGCATAGGTGAGGGGAGTACGGATTTTATTTTTTATAGGTACCCCTATGGATTACTTTGGATAATAGGTGAGTATGTGTGAGTGTGCATGTATGTTATAATAAAATTTTACTTTCATGGTGTATGCTGTGTTTTTTTTCGTATTGCTTTGATTGTGGAACTACAAGTACCAGCGGCCCCTTTATGCCCCACATGCTGGTATTTGTGGTTCTCCAAATACCAGTATGCGGGAGAGGCTTGCTTGTATGTGTAGTTCCACAACTAAAGACAATATTTAACCATTGATTTTACACTACACACTAACACTATCAACCCGGCACCCACCGCCCTAGGGCCGGGGATAGCCCCGGCTCCCAGCCGAGGACAGGGGTGCCCTGGAGGGGGGACCCCTTTATTGGGGGGGGCTCCCAGCTCCTCAGGAATCCCCGGCCTGGACTGACTAGCGGTCGGGGCTGATGCTGCGGCTGGGGGGCCCGGTGAAAGGGCTCCCCTGGCTGTGGCATCAGTCCCCCGCTAGAAAGGGTCTGAAGCTAGTATTAAATATACGGGGGACCTCACACCATTTTTTTCTCCGTATATACAAAACTAGGTCTGGCTCTTCTGCCTGGTGCTGGTTCTTAAATTACGGTGGAACCCTACTCATTTTTTCCCCGTAATTTTAGGAACCAGGACTGGCTGGCAAGTCTGGAGCTGGTTATGCTTTTTTTGGGGGGGGGGACCCTATGTCATTATTTATCTAACATTTAGCACTTTTTTACAGGTTCAATACACAAGCAGCATTCACATATTTCATTGATATGTGCAGGCTGCTTGCTTGGGTGAGTTTTGCAGAGAGAAAACACTGCAATCTCGAGTAAGTAATCTCATCTAAACTCTCTTCTAGGCTCGCAATTTGGGGGGAAAAAAACTTGATCTGCTTCACCATCGACAAAACTCACTTTCAGCTAAACTCACTTCTTAGTACATTTGCGAGTTTTAAAAGGTAAATCTCTCCCGAGTTTTGGTGAAGTAAAGTGAGTTTAAAAACTAAAAAACTCGACCAAACTCGATTCTTAGTAAATTCACCCCTTAGTATGTTGTGGATTGTAAGCGCTTTTTGACAGGGCCATCTTTATCTTCTGTGTCATGTCACTGTATGTAATTTGTTTGGATCAGAAGTTTAGAACCCCAAGGTACAATGCTGGAGTGTAATGGTGCATACACACGGTCAGATTTTGTTAAAGATATGAACGATAACGATTGTAAAAATTGTTAAATCGTTCATATCGTTGACATGTAGTTCATGCATCGAGCAACGATGCGTGTTCCTGTCTGTCAGATACCGATATCTGACATCGACTGTGTTTGCAGACAGATTTGGACGACTTCATTAATTTTAATACTGTCAGAAATCGTTCATAGTTATCGTTCAACGCTAATGATGATCTGACAAATCTGACCGTGTGTATGCACCATAAGTCTGCACTTTATCTAATACACCTGGGCAATCTGTCCAGCGCCAGTTATATTGGGAATGTCTTATATTATATTTTTTCTTAGGCATCACATAAGAGATAAAACGATGTGCAGAGTATTACTGGGGTATATAGTATATACAGATGTGTCCACATACATCTTACTACTTTGCGCGTTAAACAGTCCTTCTAGTTGCGCCATGTAGGGGCATGACATGGTAGTGCCGAGCGTCTTTTTGTGCAACTTTTGACCTTCAAATGCATCTTATTTGCACCCTAACGGTCCAGGTTTTAAGGCTATTCATGTTTGTGCACAGATGGTATAATAAAACTGACTGAGGTACTAATAAAGTCACCTAGGCTTTAGCATGGATACCTTAAAACCTACAGTGTTCAGGTGCCCTGAGGACCGACTTTGGGAACCACTGGCCAACATTGCCCCAAATGCTTCTGAACCAAACATAAATCCTCATCTGCTCTTATCAAGATTATAAACAAATTGTAGTAAATGACTACTATCTGCTTTTATCCAATCCTAACAATACAGATGTGTCCACATACATGTTACCTCCGTGCGCTACAAGTCACGTTACACACAACGCATGAGCGCCATGCGACTTGTTGGCACTGAGCTTCTTTTCCTGCAAATTTTGACCTTCAAATGTGTCTTATTTGCAAAGCGATGTGAATAGGACGCACATCAGCTTCTGCTTTTTAAAATGATAATTGGCATGCCTATATTCTGTGTGCAGCTGCGGGTGTATCTACATGCAAAATGCTATGCTATGTTACAGTGTCAAAGCCGATGGCACTGTAATGCAGCATTTCACATGTAGATGCACCCGCAGTCGCATACAGAATATAGGCATGCCACTTATTTTAATCAACAGAAGCTGCCTGTGTGTCCTATTTGCATCAAGTTGGGAATAAGACACATTAGAAGGTAAAAAGTTACACGAAAAGACGCTCAGCGCTACCGTTGAGAAGTTGTGAATAATGAGGTGACTGGTTGTCTACAAGTGATGATATGTACAGAAAACAGGACGATCTTCTGTATATAGGAATTAATATTTTTGCTTTCAATGGTGTATAGACAGTTATCAGAACGGAAAGTATTCACAGAGCTTCAGTTTTTCCACATTTCGTTATGTTATAGCCTTATTCCAAAATGGAATAAATTCATTTTTGTCCTCAAAATTCTACACACAATACCCCATAATGACAACATGTTAAAAGTTTTTTTGAGATTTTTGCAAATTTAATGAAAAAAAAAAAAAAACTAAGAAATCACACGTACGTAAGTATTCACAACCTTTACTCAATACTTTGTTGATGCACCTTTGGCAGCAATTACAGCCTCAAGTCTTTTTGAATATGATGGCACAAGCTTGGCACACCTATCTTTGGGCAGTTTCGCCCATTCCTCTTTGCAGCACCTCTTAAGCTCCATCAGGTTGGATGGGAAGCATCGGTGCACATCCATTTATAGATCTCTCCAGAGATGTTAAATCGGATTTAAGTCTGGGCTCTGGCTGGGCCACTCAAGGACATTCACACAGTTGTCCTGAAGCCACTCCTTTGATATCTTGGCTGTGTGCTTAGGGTCGTTGTCCTGAAAGATGAACCATCGCCCCAGTCTGAGGTCAAGAGCGCTCTGGAGCAGGTTTTCATCCAGGATGTCTCTTTACATGCTGCATTCATCTTTCCCTCTTATCCTGACTAGTCTCCCAGTTCCTGCCGCTGAAAAACATCCCCACAGCATGATGCTGCCACCACCATGCTTCACTGTAGGGATGATATTGGCCTGGTGATGAGCGGTGCACGGTTTTCTCCAAACATAACGCCTGGCATTCACGCCAAAGAGTTCAATCTTTGTCTCATCAGACCAGAGTTCTTCAGGTGCATTTTGGCAAACTCCAAGTGGGCTGCCATATGATTTTTACTAAGGAGTGGCTGCTGTCTGGCTACTCTAATATACAGGCCTGATTGGTGGATTGCTGCAGAGATGGTTGTCCTTCTGGAAGGTTCTCCTCTCTCCACAGAGGAATGCTGTCTGACAGAGTGACCATCTGTTTCTTGGTCACCTCCCTGACTAGGGCCCTTCTCACACGATCGCTCAGGTTTAGACGGCCGGCCAACTCTAAGAAGAGTCCTGGTGGTTCCGAACTTCTTCCATTTACGGATGATGGAGGCCACTGTGCTCATGGGACCTTCAAAGCAGCAGATATTTTTCTGGACCCTTCCCCAGATTTGTGCCTCGAGACAATCCTGTCTCAGAGGTCTACAGACAATACCTTGGACTTCATGCTTGGTTTGTGCTCTGACATGCACTGTCAAGTTTGGGACCTTATATAGACAGGTGTATGCCTTTCAAAATCATGTCCAATCAACTGAATTTACCACAGTTGGACTCCAATTAAGCTGTAGGAACATCTCAAGGATGATCAGTGGAAACAGGATGCACCTGAGCTCAATTTTGAGCTTCATGGCAAAGGCTGTGAATACTTATGTACATGTGATTTCTTAGTGGGGGGTTTTGTATTAAATTTGCAAAAATCTAAAAAGAACTTTTTACACGTTGTCATTAAGGGGTATTTTGTGTAGAATTTTGAGGACAAAAATCAAATTTATTCAATTTTGGAATAAGGCTGTAACACAACAAAATGTGGAAAAAGTGACGCGTTGTGAATGCTTTCCGGATGCACTGAGTGGAAGAGAGTGAATAGGTAGGAAAATAATGTGTATATTGGGGAAACAAGGCAATGTGTAAAAGGCAATTCTCTCTCTCTCTCTCTCGTAGGTGTATAAAATATACAAAGGGGCAATCAACAAGGAAGAAAGACGATTCAGCAGTGGGTGGTCAGATGTAGTGTTCACTCTAGCACCCTGCACCTGTCATAACCCATGCAATTCCTTTTTCTTGCCTGGGGCATCAATCTCTGCTCTGGTGCTTCTACCAAACACTGGTCTGTATGTCAGCAATTTGTTGCATCAGCTAAGTGTAGAAAAAGAAGCATCAGAGCAGAGAGCGACACCCCAGGCAGGAAAGAGGAACTGCAGTGGCAGGGTGCTAGAATGAACACTAAAATCGGTATGTAATGCCGCCGGATCAAATACCGGCAGCCCGGCGTGTCGAAATCCTGACAGGGAAAGGTAAGTAACCTAACCTTCCCCTCCCTCCCCCCCACCCCTAACCCTACTTTAGGGGCGTCTGACCCTAACCTCCCCCCCGGGGTTGCCTAAACCTAACCCCCCCCCCCTCCCCGCGCCCTAAACCTATCCCCTGCCGGGGGGAGTCAACCCCCTCTCCCCTAGCCTAACCCTAACCATTCCTGGGGGGGGGGGGGGGGTGACTAACTCTAAGTCGGATCCCCGGGCTAAGTGTTCTACTTACTCGTCAGAGGACGATCGGGATGGCGCGGGTTCAGTCTTCCGGCGTTCCTTGTCGGGCAGGATGAGTTGGGATTTAGACGGGCGGCATCGCGTCCGCCGGTCTATTAACTACATCCCACACTAAGACGTACACTGAGAAATTTTACACAGTATATAAGGGGTGATCAGCTGCAAATTTGAGAAGTTAAGCAGTATAATAGGTAGAGTTAAGTAGTGTACAAGGGGTGATGACCTGTATAATATGGGGCGTGTACGATAGTGTTTACTGGCTTTCCAATGACAGCTTGGATCAGCTGATCTGTGCACGCGGATCAGGTGTGACATAGGGAATACTAAAGCTGCCCAGACACCATGATTATCTTTCCAACCATCCAACTAGTTGTCTTGTTGGAAGGAAAAGCCGGTAATGTAAGGGGAGAAAATTACATTCAACCATTTGCTCCTAAACGCCAGAAAACAGACAAAAACAGTTGTTCTGACAAATTGGTAAAATCAAATGGATTTAACCAATTTGTCTGAACGACCACTTTTATCCTTTTTCCAGTGTTTGAAAGCAAATGGCCGATTGTCATTTGCTCCCATACATTACCTGATATTCGTTCCAACCAGTCAACTAGTTGGATGGTTGGACAGATAATCTAAAGCTAACTACACACCTGAACAAACCGGCAATCTTAAAATGGGAAGATATGATGTAATAATATATTGTGCTCGCGTACACACTGCATGATCCACAGTATGACAGAATGATATATCTTTACAGTATTAAAGTTAGCGAACCGCATCATACATTCCTTCTGGTGTGCAGCACATTAGATGGGAGGATGCGACTACACTATTCAGGAGGAACAGCTATATAATGGATGAGTGGAGGAGGGTATCCAGGGGAGGAATAGCTATATAATGGATGAGTGGAGGAGGGTATCCAGGGGAGGAATAGCTATATAATGGATGAGTGGAGGAGGGTATCCAGGGGAGGAATAGCTATGTAATGGATGAGTGGAGGAGGGTATCCAGGGGAGGAACGGCTATATAATGGATGAGTGGAGGAGGGTATCCAGGGGAGGAATAGCTATATAACAGATGAGAAATAGGAGGGTATCCAGGGGAGGAATGGCTATGTAATGGATGAGTGGAGCAGGGTATCCAGGGGAGGAACGGTTATATAATGGATGAGTGGAGGAGAGTATCCAGGGGAGGAATAGCTATATAATGGATGAGTGGAGGAGGGTATCCAGGGGAGGAACGGCTATGTAATGGATGAGTGGAGCAGGGTATCAGGGGAGGAACGGCTATATAATGGATGAGTGGAGGAGGGTATCCAGGGGAGGAACGGCTATATAATGGATGAGTGGAGCAGGGTATCCAGGGGAGGAACGGTTATATAATGGATGAGTGGAGGAGGGTATCCAGGGGAGGAACGGCTATATAATGGAGGAGTGGAGGAGGGTATCCAGGGGAGGAACGGCTATATAATGGATGAGTGGAGGAGGGTATCCAGGGGAGGAACGGCTATATAATGAATGAGTGGAGGAGGGTATCCAGGGGAGGAACAGCTATATAATACATGAGAAAAAGGAGGGTATCCAGGGGAGGAACGGCTATATAATGGATGAGTGGAGGAGGGTATCCAGGGGAGGAATAGCTATATAATGAATGAGTGGAGGAGGGTATCCAGGGGAGGAACAGCTATATAATAGATGAAAAAAAGGAGGGTATCCAGGGGAGGAACGGCTATATAATGGATGAGTGGAGGAGGGTATCCAGGGGAGGAACGGCTATATAATGGATGAGTGGAGGAGGGTATCCAGGGGAGGAACGGCTATATAATGGATGAGTGGAGCAGGGTATCCAGGGGAAGAACAGCTATATAATACATGAGAAAAAGGAGGGTATCCAGGGGAGGAACGGCTATATAATGGATGAGTGGAGGAGGGTATCCAGGGGAGGAATAGCTATATAATGAATGAGTGGAGGAGGGTATCCAGGGGAGGAACAGCTATATAATAGATGAAAAAAAGGAGGGTATCCAGGGGAGGAACGGCTATATAATGGATGAGTGGAGGAGGGTATCCAGGGGAGGAACGGCTATATAATGGATGAGTGGAGGAGGGTATCCAGGGGAGGAACGGCTATATAATGGATGAGTGGAGCAGGGTATCCAGGGGAAGAACGGCTATATAATGGATGAGTGGAGGAGGGTATCCAGGGGAGGAACGGCTATATAATGGATGAGTGGAGGAGGGTATCCAGGGGAGGAACGGCTATATAATGGATGAGTGGAGGAGGGTATCCAGGGGAGGAACGGCTATATAATGAATGAGTGGAGGAGGAACAGCTATATAATGAATGAGTGGAGCAGGGTATCCAGGGGAGGAACGGTTATATAATGGATGAGTGGAGGAGGGTATCCAGGGGAGGAACGGCTATATAATGGATGAGTGGAGGAGGGTATCCAGGGGAGGAACGGTTATATAATGGATGAGTGGAGGAGGGTATCCAGGGGAGGAACGGCTATATAATGGATGAGTGGAGGAGGGTATCCAGGGGAGGAACGGCTATATAATGGATGAGTGGAGGAGGGTATCCAGGGGAGGAACGGCTATATAATGGATGAGTGGAGGAGGGTATCCAGGGGAGGAACGGCTATATAATGGATGAGTGGAGGAGGGTATCCAGGGGAGGAACGGCTATATAATGAATGAGTGGAGGAGGAACAGCTATATAATGAATGAGTGGAGCAGGGTATACAAAGGAGGAATGGCTGCATAACGAATCAGCGGAGAAGAGTATCCTGGGAAGAGACAGCTATATAATGACGGAGTGGAGCAGGGGTGCTAAGCAGGTTATAGAGCATTTAGCTGATCTCCCACCTGCTCTTATTTCAGAGACTGCCCCAATGTCGGCAGGAAGTTTGGAGCTATGTCCCAGCTGGTGGGTGAGTAAATAAATGTAAAACATACTGGCATGTAAGGGCTGGTTAGCATTACAGCCTCACAGAACTGGGTTCCTGGGTTAGATATGCACCTAGGCCTAACTGTGTGGAGTCTGTATGTTCTCCCCGTTCTTGTGCTGGTTTCCTCTGGGTGTTCCGGTTTCCTCCCACAATCCAAAAACCATACAGCAAGTTAATTGGATTCTGAAAAAAAAGTAACCCTAATGTATATGTGTGTGTACATGGAGTGGGGTGGGGTATAGACTGAAAGCTCCACTGGGGCAGGCACTGATGTGATTGCCAAGTCTCTGTTTATGTGTGGTAATAAATATGTAACTGCTAATAAATATGTGACGGCTCTGTATGTACTATGTAATAACCTCTCGCTGCCAGTAATCGCCTACATAACCCAGCGCTATGCAGAGTCACAGGGGGCGTGGTGGGTGGGGGGTGTCTCACCCGCTGGCGGAGCTCGTACTCAGCCAAGGAGGGGACTCGCGGGGCCCCAGGGGGCGGCTCCGGCCAGCTCCGACATGGATCCAGCTGCTCGTCCACACGGGCGGCCTCTGCCCAGCTGCGTGCGACAACAACAACACCCGTGACGTCGGCGCGTCACAGCCGTGCGTTCCACGCTGGTACTATGGGCATCACGCAGGTATGGGCACGCCGGCGCCGTAACGTAGCACGCAACTACGGGCAGGACGCGGCTATGGGCACGCCGGTGTCTTGACGCAGCACGTTACGTTGTACGGGCGTGCTGGGCGGAGTGGCTCTCTCTGACGGCGCGTGTTATTAGCGCCTTACCGCCGCTGATAGAGCCCCGGATTGTAAAAGCGCTCGTGGTGTGACTGGGACGTTGGTGACGCGTGTGTGTGCCGCGGAGGAGGCCCGGGCTCTGTAGCCGGTATGTGGGCTGCCTACCCTGCGTGTTGCGCTGTGTGACTCGCGAGGCCAGTATACCCCCTAGGCCGCTGTACCTCAAAATTCTCCCAGGCCTCTCCTCTCCCCTCCCAGCTGCAGGGCCCCGTAGGTCTGTCCCCTCCCAGCTGCAGGGCCCCGTAGGTCTGTCCCCTCCCAGCTGCAGGGCCCCGTAGGTCTGTCCCCTCCCAGCTGCTGGGCCATGTAGTTGCCACTAATAATATAGTACACAGTGTATACTGAAACATAATTTTAGTTCCTTTTTAACATCTCTTCCCCTGACCACCCCCCCTCTCCTCTAATCTACAGGAATATACTGTAAAGATGGCGGATGTGAAGCAAGATTCCAGTAACTTGCCGAAAGAGAGAGACAAAAATGCCGTGGCTGAGGTGCCACCATCCAATACAGACATCCTGGAAGTGACGGCCATGGAGCAGTCTCCGGAACAGGACGCAGTCGGTGGGGTGGAGGAGGCTGCTGAGCCCCCAGAGCCGCCTCTTCCTTCCGAGTTTGAAAAATACTGGAAGGTGGTGGAAGCGAATCCCGAGGAGTTCAGCACCTGGACGTACCTGCTGCATTATGTGGAACTAGAGGTTAGTAGCAGGACACGCGGGCTCAGCAGTCTGGGGCAGTGTCTGCTTGTATGGTAGTTTTCCCCTGTATGTTCCCTCCTGATTTACATCCACTACACTCTTGTTTCTTGCTGCACTGCCTTTAGATGTTTATGGTACCAGTGAAGTGGTTTTACAAACTTCACCATATGTTGGTTTAGACATTCTTCTCATGTCCAAATAAGTCGTTAAATATTATGCTCTTGAGATGTAGTAAATTATATAAGTGAAGCCTTGTCATTTAAAGGAACGTTCTATTGTTTTTCAGTAGAGCTGATCTGTAAATTCTCATACCAGAGAGATCTAAAGGTTACTGTTTTGTTTTTGTTTTTTTTTTGAATATTAAAACATTTGTCATTACAAAATATAAAAAGTAAAAATAAAATTGCCATCCTAGTATGGTACTTTCCTGAGTCAGTTGCTGGGTAGACTCCAGTTTCTAGGTGGCAGAACTCTCCAACATAACTGGCTCCCACCTCTTTCTAGATGTCGTCCTCTCCCTTTTCATAGGAGGTGGATATTGTGCTCTGAGCTTCAGCATTTCCCACTTCGCTGCTCCCTCAGTCCCCTGGTTTACATCCTAAGTGCTTTCCTTGCTGTCTCCACCTAGATTAAGGGGAAGAGTATTTAATATGACCACTGTAGCTTCCTGTCCATCCTCTGATCACTGCAGTGACCTTGGGGAAAGGGAGAGCTGGTACACACTATAGGCCGTATTCAGTTAAAAGCGAAAAGTCAGTTTCAGCGATAATTACATTTTTCCCGTGTTCAGTTTCGGCGTCTTTTCGCCGGTACGATAACTCAATGCAATGTAATAGGCAAAAAAGTTTCGCCTATGAATACCTTGTGGAAAAAGGTGCAGAATTGGGTTTTTGGGGTGCAATGTTTGGGGACCCCCCTGAGGCTAACTGCGTCAAAATAATGCGCAAAAAAAAAACCCACAAAGGACTCCCCAAAAAAGCACTTTGAAAAAAAGGGGAAAAAAAATCAAAGTGGGAGTTCAAATTCAAAAACTAGCGAAATAGCCTTTGGGGGGGCCTGGAAGTATGGGGAGGTATATTTTTGATTGCAGGTGTTTGCTGAAGGTGCGTTTTTGGTGCTTTTTAATGCTTGACTTTAGCAACTTTTAAATATGTTTGTACCCATTTTCATGTACCCTGAATTTGATGCGAATACTTAATTTCCCCCAAAAAAGTTAAAAAATGCTGTTCTTCACCACTTGCTGAAAGACACTAAATAGCGCCTATTGAGACCATTTAAAAACCCCAAATACCTTTAGCAGGGCCATTTGGAGGTACCCATAGGGATCCCCCATGTCAGTACAACTTTTAGGAGGTATCGGGCTGATTTTCCCAAAACTGACAGAACTTTTTGCCGATTTCCTTTTCGCCGGGTCCCGTTTTCGCACATTTGTAATTGAATACGGGGATATGCGGGGGCGCGCGCAATACTTTTTCGCTGGCAAAACCGCAGATGACTGCGAAAAGTCTGCGGTTTTCGCTTCTAATTGAATATGCCCCTATGTCACATATTAGAGTATTTGTAGTCTGCCCTTTCTCACAGAGAAACTAGATGTTAAGATAGAACACCTATAATGGACACTCTGGTATCTCGTCTTTAAAGAAACCACAATACCTCTCCTGGAACAGTGTCATTAGACAAAAGATTTGAAGGATTTTTCTCCATCTCTGTATTGGCCATAACTAGTATAGGGCAACTCATGTATATTGCTGCCAGATATGGATCTCACTGCTCTTCATTCCAAAAGTTTAAAGGTGAGAACCTAGGCAAACCCAGCTGTGTTCCACTGGGATGTACACTTCAACCCTGGGCAGCAGATAATGTCTCTAGTAATCTTGTCCACTTTTTTTTTTCTTAAATGTGAAGGACCTCTTTGAGCCTGAGCTGAACAGTATCATTAAGGCCTAGTTGGAGTAATCTCTGGTATATAAGAATTCCTTCAAGCCCTCTGTGGGTGAAGTAAGTGATGACTCTGTGATTGGGCAACGCCTATTCCTCTTGGACCCCATGAGCTTATGGTTAGCGGGGACTCCTTCTGCTACTCTGCAACTACTGATTGTGGTCTGTCTGAGCCCATTGTTTCAACATTGTGAAACGTTATATTGGGCAGTTCTTGAACAACCACACAAGATTTTTTTTTTTTTTTTTGTTGATGGTGTCCTGACCTGAGAACATACAGGCCTACTGGGTTACATCAAAATATTTTTTTGGACTTTAGGTCACCTGTCTGATCCCAGGGTCAGCGTAGGGGCCGCAATTTTTACTCCATCCCCTTTCTGGCTCGCTAGATGTAACTCCTTCCTTCCCTTCCCCTTGAGGTCTTCAGCTAGTTGCTCCAGTATGAGTTAATCAAAATTAGCTTCTGTCAATGAAATTGTAAGATTCTGAACGTTGGACTCGGGCACATATGTACATATCCCATAGGGAAGAGCTCCGAATATTCCTTTGGTTGCTTTTCACCGGGCAATCTTTGATACTTCAATTTGGTGGCTTCCCAGCTTTGTGGGCTCCCCTGAGTTCATGGTGTCTATACTGTTCATTCTGTATTACAAAGGAGGCCATATTTGGTGGTGTTCTAGTGAAGGCCTGATCTGTCTCCCAGAGGGATAGACACCATGTGGGTAAAGCTTTCTCTCCTAACTGTAGGGAGACCATTCTTGATTTTTGTTTGGCTGATGATCTTGCATTGGAAAGCAAGGAAAACACTGTTGTATCATAGTGTATAGGTATTTCAATTCTTCTCTATAGAACATAACGTATGTAACTTACACGTGGAAATAGCTCTGTCATAAAGTGTACCTATTGTGCTGATCTATTGTAATGTGTACTTCTAGAAGCATATGAACCATAAATGTTGCTATTATCCTGGCCTAGGTGATATATGGCTCTCCAGCTTTTATGCAACTGCAGCAATCGCACTGACAGGGCAGGCTTGCCTACATCTGAGATAAACCGTATAAATATGTTTCATTTGTTTCTTTAAAGTGGACCAAAACACATGGCAGATTATAATCGTCAAAAACCAAGGCTTCAAGGTTGTATGTATGTGTATATTTCTTTAAATATACAATATATCTATTTAATAGTATTTGGTATAACACCACATGACCACCACTTTGTTTCTTTATCTAGAATCACATTTATGCTGCCCGGAGAGTGTTTGACATGTTTCTCGCTCATTACCCGTATTGTTACGGCTACTGGAAGAAATACGCGGACCTGGAGAAGCGAAACAATAACATCATGGAGGCGGATGAGGTAATTTGATGTTCTGTAGACCTTAGACGCAGAAGACTGGACGGTATACGGTTAGGATACCGGCGGCCGCAATACCGACCGCCGGCTTCCCAACTCCAGTCCCGGCTAGGGTTAAATGACAGGTGTCTGAAATCTAGACGCCTGACATTACCCCTACGCCGGGAGACCTGCACCCGGCATCCCGATCGAAGCGGGGGGGGGGGGGGGAGGGGAGGGGAGGGTTTAGGGCTCCCAGGGAGGACTTAGGGTTAGGCACCCCCCCCAGGGAACTTAGGTTTAGGCAGCAGGTAAGTGGGGGGTTAGGTTTAGGCACTTAGAGGGGGGATTACGGTTAGGCACTTGGGTGGGGGGGTTAGGGTTAGGCACACACCCCCCCCCCCCCCCCCCGGGGGACTTGGGTTTAGGCAGTGGGTAAGTGGGGGGGTTAGGTTTAGGCACTTGGGGGGAGGTTTGGGTTAGGCACCCCTAAGGGAGGTTTAGGGGGTTAGGTTAGTTCTTACCTGGGGACGATGGGGATTTCCAGGGCTGCCGCTGCCGGGATCTCTTCCTCTGCTGGCCATGCGGCCGGCGGTATTACATACCGATTCCGACTGGACATTGGTTAGCTCGGACACTACTGATGAGGCCCCTGTGTAGCATTAAAAAGCAGGATTATTACGGCATTTGTCACGAACTGTGACATTTGTGCTAATATCTCCTTTCTTTGTTGGCAGGTACATTAAATCTCCACAATGTCAATCTGTGCAGTGCAAGCCTCTGTTACACTGCAGCTTTACATGTAGGGCAGGTCTTTTTCTGTCATTCGTTGTGTGGTGGCTTTAGTTGTAATTCTGCTGGTTACATTTTGTTACTTTGTTATGAATTTGTGGTCAGCAGCTGTGAACGCAATTTCTAATGGGTCTGTGCCTTATGGTCTGTACCCCAAAGCCAGCCCTCAGCTCCTGCTAAGACTACATCTGCGCACTGAAGATCCAAGATACTGCGAGTGGAGCTCAGAACATAAGCCATGTTCTATCCAACCTCCACTTCAATGGTAATGGCAGATTTTCAATGAAATTCCAAATACTTAGCATTTGTAAGGTTGACCGGCTACAAGTTCTTCATTTGGAACAAATGTATCATCCTCCTTGGTCTATTTTTTTTTTTTTTTCCCCCCCTTTCTCTTTTGTGTAGGTGTATCGTAGAGGAATTCAGGCTATTACGTTAAGTGTTGATCTGTGGATACATTATATTCAGTTCTTAAAAGAGACATTGGATCCTGCTGACCCAGAGACCTGTAACACTGTGAGAGGGTGAGTTACTATTGTATACGTATGTACACGCCACAGTTGGAGGTCTTATACAACATTACACCTGTCCGGACAGTTATAAGAAACCCAATCCGCTGACATCAGGGGTAGGAGGGGGTGGGTGCTGTGTGTATCTATACTCTGTCTCCCCCCCTCTAAACCAGCAGAGCAGGAAGGTTCTCTCTTGATTCAGTTAAAGTGAGACACTACAAAAGTCTGTTTATCCAGTGATTGCTAGGTATGGGGTTTAACACTGCAGAGGAGTTTCTCAATTTAAATATGGAAAATCAAGATGTTTCCAAAGGTGAACATATGTTTAGCACCCGTTGTGGTGTGTTTTTTTTTTTTGTTTTTTTTTTTGTTTTTTTTTGTTTGTTTTAGAGGATTAGTTTTGCCCTTCTGGATGTCCGAAAAGCTGTAAGACCATTTTTAAGTTAATAGCTGGTTTTTGCTAGTCCTACAGCCTAATTATTGGCTTCACTCATTGTATGCAGTATATTGGCAGGCTTTGGCAATATTCCTGAGAATGCTTAAACTTCCTCATACCTCAGTGATGTTCCATGTCCTTAGAGAATTGAGAGTAGAGTTGGTTAGATTAAGTTAATGATTTGTAAGCATCAGGAGAATACCATTAATGGTTTATGGGCCCCTTGTGGCATGTGCGCGGGCCGCTGTCTGACACCTGACCTCCGCTGTTTAGTCGGTAAAATGGCGTCAGACAATCAATGCTTGGTAACTGTCTCTGGCTATCCCTAATTGATGGGTTGCAATGCTATGAATTTAGCTTTCACTCATGTAGTGACCAACTGGGTACATCTGTGCGAACTTCTGCAATATACAAGTGTCAACTGATTATAGTGCACTTTCTATATTCTAACTAACATCGTTGTGTATATTAGTTCTCTGGGTGTATAAGTCAGGGCATACAGCATTAACAATCCATAAGTAGCCAGAACGCTACATCTATAGAAACCTTTCATGTATCACCTTCAAATAGTCCCATTAAATCCAAGCGTTTAATTTAAAATGTGAAGTTTATTGAATGATATGTAAAATATAACTTGTCTGTAATCTCCTTCTGTGACAGGTTTGGGTTTGTAAATCCACTTCATTGTGGCTAAAGCTGTGTCTTTATATTTGATGGCACGAACACAAAACACTGTTTGCAATGTGCTTTAGGCCTTTTAGATCTCTGGACACATGTATAATTAAATGCCTTTCTGTCTTTCAGAACCTTTGAGCATGCCATTATGTCAGCAGGTTTAGACTTTCGTTCAGACAAGCTATGGGAAATGTATATAACCTATGAAACCGAGCAAGGAAATCTAAGTGGGGTCACGTCTATTTACAGCCGTTTGCTGGGGATTCCTACACATCTTTACGCTTCCCATTTTCATAAGTAAGTTGAATTGAATACAGCATAGCTATGAAGCAGCTGCTGTACTTTCGCTGTTTGTATGATCTACGCGGTGTTCATTCTATGTCCGGCGCTGGATAGTAGGAAGGGTACTCTAGCGTGGCCACGAGATCAGGCGGCATGTCTTTAAGACGCTCCTCCTTTTCATCACTTTTGGGGGTGTGCCCAGCACTTACAGACAAGCTCTCCCTTCTCTGTGAATAGATGCGTACTGCATCCATTCACTGGCAGTGAGCGCTGCACCACAATTTTTCCCACCAGCTGGATACCGCAATTTCGGGCAGGGCGCCCCGCTAAAGCAGCCTAGCAGGAACGCCATCTACCTGAGTTAATTAAGGGATTCTACTTGAAAGTTGAGGTAGGGTAGAGTGTCCAGGAATTATCTTGTTTGAGAGGATGGTGTATTTTGAAGAAGCTACATCAAACATTTTTAATGTTTGTTTAAACAGTTAGATTTTACAACCAGAAAACAGGAGAGATGCAATAATTACCAGTTGTTGAACGCTATCCAGCAAATGAAGACACATGGCATGAATGAATAATGTGACTTTTTTTGGATTTCATAGGGTCCACAGGGATACCATGGGGTATGTAGTTGGAGTAATCCATTGCACCAAACAGCTACAGCTTTCAAGCTCCCAGCATCACAGGACCTCTTCCCTATATACCCAGCCACAGGCATTCAGTATTTTCTGTTAGGTGCATCTGGATACTTGCTGAGCACCAATTATAACTGCATAGACAGTACCAGGCTTATTTTTTTTATTTTTTATTTTTTTTACTGGGTTGAGCAATACTAAGTATCTGGGGGATGCTTGTATGGCAACTCCGACCTCCGCTGATTCCGAAACACCAGTAACTCTTTATGCCCTGGGGATTTTGGCGGGTCAGTGAAGCTTGGCTAGCAGCGGTGTTTGGGCCCTAACTGCAATCGGAACCAAGGAAACAAAATGAGACCCTTTGTCAATGTGATGGGGGGGAGTGTCTTTAAGACGTGCCCCCTATTTCAAGACTCTCGGGGGCCGAGCCTGGCACTTATGGGCATGCTGGGCTGCCCTCAAGCTCTCCCCTCTCTGTGAATCGATGTGTGCGGCATCTATTCACCAGTGGTAATCGATGCGTTGCAATTTTTCCCACCCTCTGGACACTGCAGGTGGGGATGGCACTCGGCAGGTTGTTTCCCTAGCCTAGCAGGAATGCTATGATCAGTCTCTTAGAATGAAGAGTATTGCCAACCACTCTGTTTCATGTTTCAGGGACATTTTCTGTTGGGGACAGCCCATAAGGATTCAGTCACACCATGTCAATGTGGTAAGGTACATTAACAGTCATGGAGGAAGAACTTTTGGGGCACTCACCCTAATAGAAATAATTTAAAACAATGTTCATTAATACAGTATAAAATGCATCACGTCAAGTGAGGTGAATAGAAGCAAAACACAAACCTATAAAAAAAGAACCAAAATGGTATTAAGGCTGGGTACACCCCTAAACGATATCCGCCTGATTTGCTGAAATCAGGCATATTGTGCAGTGTGTATGCCCGATTTGCGCTCATGCGATATCATGTGATTGGCCATGCTGCGAGGCTAATCACACAATAGTGCATGTGAAACTGTACGTATTAATGAAGGATGTGTGTAAGTGTATCCCTCACTATAAAATGGTTATGTTGATCCAAAGGACAGTGTGTCACTAAGTGTAATGGCTTAATTCAATGTGATCTACATATGTCTTGAGTGGTAGTTTGTCACAGACAACTAGCTCTATTTTCAACAGTAGCTGGCATAAAAATAGAGGCAAATAACCAAGGCAACTTGTCATCAAATCAAGAGACTTGTGTCTTCTAGTGGAAATAGAGGTTATACTCCAACAAATGTGTAATACAACATGTATGGTATAGGTGAGAGATATCTAGAAAGGATAATCGTATAAGGGATTCATTCCTTTTAATCAGAGCTAGTAGGTGCCACCCAAAAATAATTAATGTATGCTATTCTAGACCTTTCAAATGACACACACAAATACATCATAGTGCCAACGTTAGAAAACATTTCACTGTAGAATAAGTGTGTAGCACTATAGAGGATGATGCAGTATATGTTGTGTAGACATCTAATCACCTGGTGTTGACCGAAAACTAACTTTTTCCGCCTGTGGGTGGAGACTGCACATGGCAGGCTACTTTTGCAGAGTGCCACTATAAGAGCAGCCACTTTAAAATTGAGCAGGGTGTGGAGCCTTGTTAAAACAGCCTAGCAGGAACTCTACTAGTATCGTGTAGGACCACTTCTAGCCCGGAGAAGTGGAGCAACTCAACGTGGCATCGATTCCACAAGTGGACGGGAGATCTCTGGAAGGCATGTTGACACATGCCATCTGGATAACTTCCCACAGCTCCCTGATATTTGTATGTGCAGGATCTTGGGTGCGAATGGACTTCTCCACCACGTCCCATAATTGTCTGATTGGGTTCCTGTTAGGCGAACATGGTGGCGACACCATTTGTCTGAACACTCCAAAATGCTCCTCGAACCAGTCCTGAACAACTTTGGACCGATGACCAGGTGCATTATTTGGCTAGAATATTCCACTGTTGTGGGGGTACATGAAGAGCTGTCATCAAGCAATTAAACGTAGTGGTTACCACTCAATGATGTGTTCAGGGGACCCAACATATGCCATGTGGAACCACCACCAGCCTGCATGGTGCCTTGTTGACAACTGTGGTCCATGGCCTCATGGGGTCTGTGCCACATCCAAACCCTACCATCAGCCCGACAAAACTGGAACCATGGCTCACTGGACCACATCACATGTCAATTAGCAACGTCACAAGCCCAGCTGAGGCGCTGTGTTCCGTGTCGTAGTGTTAACAAAGGCACTCTGGTGGGTCTTCTGCTCCCATATCCCATGGAAGCTAATGAACATGGCACTGATGCTGAATATGCGTCTGGTACCTTCTGCATTGAAAGTGGATGAGTTAAGCCAGTGCCGCTTGTCTGTTACCACGGACAATTCTAGCCAGATGCCCCTGGTCATGATCATTAAGCACCTGTGGTCGCCCACTGCGCTGTCCACGGTGGTAATGCCTTCCATGAGGTATTCCTGGCACACACATGACACCGTAGCTCAAGCAATGTTTAATGTCTGCACAATTTCAGAAATGGAAATATCCCATCCATCAGGCACCCACTATCATGCCCCATTCGAACTCACACAATTCACATCGCATTACTATGAGCAGCCTAGCCTGTGTTCAAACTGACTCACATGATGTCAAATTACAACTGATGCAGGTCAGGGCATTTCCCAGATGTCACAGTACGGTGACGCCACCTACCATTACCTTTACTATTCAATGACTTTTGGCACTTCAGTGTATGTACACTGTTATATTTGATAAAGTATGTTGTTGGTGTCTATTGTGTAGCTAATAGCTACAGGAAGACTATTTTTGCACTCGCCATAAAATCCTTTTTGTCGAACTTCATTTGTGGGGCAGATGGGTAGAAAGGTTGGGTCACTTGGAGCAAGCACTTAAGTAGTTAAAATCTCAAACCAAAGACTCCAACCTCTCTATCTAGAACTGTTTATTAACTAATATAACAAACATCGCAAACCAGGGGAGGGAACACAGTGTTCCCCAAGTGGATTTTACGGTGAGTACAAAAATAATATCCAATCTGGGTAACACTGCTAACTTCCCAAAGCAAGCGGGGTGAGAATACGTCTGCAATGCCGTGCGCAACACCTGACACCCAAAACGGGCATCTTTAGCAGCAAATAAGTTGAACCTGTATAATTTAGTAAATGTATGCACAGAGGACCTGGTTGCTGCTTTGCACAACTGTTTGGCTGAGGCACGCTGCTCTGCTGGCCAGGAAGAACTCTCCGCATGAGTAGAGTGAGCCCAAATCGTCGCGGTAAGCCATTTTGCTACAGCATGCTTGGATGACAGGCCAATGTTGCTTGTTGGCATTGTACAAAATAGGGAGGTCCTCAGTTTTGTCTGACCAACATAAAACTGAAAATCCCAACAAAGCGTATTGTGGCGCAATCAGCCACAATGAACTTGGGCGCATCTGTAAGGCAGCCATTATTGGTCATCCGTTCCAAGGATTATTCATCCTACCCACAAAGGATCCAGGTGAAGCAACATGGATTACAATGGGCGACTAAGAGTGAAAAAAAAAAAAAGTAACCAGATACCCACTACATAAATAGTTCTACATGGTAATCCTGCCCATGAACTTACCAGGCTAAGCAGCCACCTGGGGCGCACTATATAGGTTACAGTGGGAAGGATGAGCAATTCTTAGAAATCTAGCATGCAGCAGGGAATTACAGAAGGGGAAAGACTACTGGGATTGGAAAGAAGGTGTACAGTGGTGTAGTATGGAGAGACATTGAAAGCAGTCTGTACTGCAGATGTACATGGTAAATGGATTGATAACGGGCAGGGGCTTATCTATAATGGGTGCACAGTGCACCCATATTATCTATACCACCTTTCCGAGGTCCCGCGTCGGGTGTCTCAGCCCTGCGGAAAATGGCCACCGTGACCATTTTTCCGGAGTCATGCGCAGTGAGAACTGTTGGGAAAATGCCAGCCGCGCCAATTCCCCGGCGACCTGCGCAGTAGATTCTGGGCACAGACTAGTGCCCAGAGTCTACTGATGCGGTGGTTGGCGGTCAGACGCGTCAGTTTGCTGCCGGCCACTCAGAAGAGAGGAAGTGGCCCCGGACAGGGAATGCACACGGGCCCTCTCTTAATACGCCCCTGATGATGTGCATACTGCAAAGTGGTTGAGAACAGAATGCAACAATAATAGTAATAATAGTCAATGTTTAACAACGATGTGTACAGTTTATAAGGGAAAGTTGCTGGAGGGTGCAATTGAGGCATGCAGGGAATGCAGTGCTTGGGAACCTGTGGCATTTTTGAGATTAGAGTGGGGAAAATTACAGTCCAAATTTCAGTCAAAACGTTTAAATTACATACTTAAAATGCAGCCTGCAGGATGGCAGGCCAAAGACTGTTTGCAGGTCTTTAAAGTTATGGTCTTGTATAGGACATGCTGTATCAGCTGGTACAGGAGGATTATGCCTTTTTTTTCTCAAGACCACCATGGGAGCCATGAACACTTGAGGAACCGTGGAGTGACCAAACAGAAGGGGCCCAAAAGTGGAAGTGGAGGCTCCGTACCACAAAGTGGAGAAGCGTGTGATTCGCCTTCCAGATTGGGAAATGGTGATGGGCATCTTTTAATATTCAGAGATGTCAGAAACTGTAGTGTTTGAAGTTATAATCACCCAGATTATTGTGAATGCTGAATTGTTTATATAATGGAGAAATATTATTTATTTTTTATATATATTTTTAGCATACACCGTGGTTCTTCAAATGTTTTTTCTTTGGGCACTGGAATCGCCATGGGGTACAGAGTGCGGGCCCCTCCCAGTAGCATTGTATAGATTCTGACATGTTATTTTTGTTGTAGAGGACAGAAAATGTCTAGATCAGTTACAGACTGATACAATGTAATTCTTGGTTTGTACTGAGGCTCGCGGCTGTCTAACTGCGCTCTGCTGTCATTTAACAGATTAAGTATCGTACTATTGTTCATTTTCAAGGAGGGCTGATGGACAGTCCCCTGGACATGAAATGCTGCTTTACAGATTGAGTGTGTGACTGACTAGGTTGTATAACCTTCCTTTTATTGAATACATATATACGTGCACTACTCAAACCTTTTCCTTTCCTAATGGCATTTCCTCTTCCAGGTTTAAGGAGCACATACAGGGCAACCTACCTAGAGCATTTTTAACAGACGAAAAATTTGTTGAGCTACGAAAAGAATTGGCTGCTATTAATCAGCATAATTCTAATATTAGCTACCCAACTGGCCTGGAGGAGATAACTGACCCAGCGCAGGTGAGCGGAACTGTAGCAGGAATTTTATCATAAATGGCACTTTAATCAAGATGGGAGGGGGTTGTAGTGTGTGTGTGTGTGTGTGTGTGTGTGTGTGTGTGTGTGTGTGTTTTTGTATTTTTATTTTTTTTCATTCTCAAAACTTTCCATTTTTTACAGCGAACGACTGAAGTGGAGAACATGCGACATCGGATCATAGAAGTGCATCAAGAGATATTTAACGTCAATGAATCTGAAGTACACAAGCGATGGACTTTTGAGGATGGAGTAGGTTTTATTCTGGATTTTGCGTTTGGCTACAGTGCAGTTAAAAGGGGATATCAATTTATTATTTTTTTACTTTTTGGGGGGAGAATCCTAATTACAAACAGTTCCTGCCTAGCAGCATGGGTTGTACATAAAAAAGAATTCTGGGAATACAAGTAGGCCAGCAACTTACAGATGTGTCCATATACATCTAGCCTCCCAGCCGCAGCGTGACTCTGTGGCGCCGAGCATCTTTTCGTGTGACTTTTTACATTCATACATCCTATTCGCACAGCGGTGCAAATAGAATGCACAAGCCGCTACTGCTGATTAAAATGATATGCGGCATGCCTATGTTCTCTGTGCAGCTGCGGGTGTTACTGCATGCGAAATGCTACGTAACTGTGGCAGCGGCTTTGACACACTAACGTAGTGCAAGTGCGGGTGTATCTGCATGTGAAACGTTACGTTAGTGTCACAGCCGCTGACACTGTAACGTAGCAGTTGGCGTGCAGATAGACCTGCACACAGAATATAGGCATGCCGCATATCATTTTAATCAGCAGAAGCCACTTGTGCGATCTATTCACAACACTGTGCGAATTTAACGCATTTGAAGGTATAACGTTGCAAGAAAAGACTGCTACCGAGTCACACAGCACTCATGCGTTACGTATAATGCAACTTGTAGCGCACGGAGGATAGATGAATGTGAACACATCTGTACATACAATGCCTGTCCTATGATGGACGTTACGTTTCGCTTCATTGATTACGCATACATTTATTTGTCTTTAATTTCCCTTTGAAGATTAAGCGACCCTATTTCCATGTGAAGTCTTTGGAAAAAGTGCAGCTAAATAACTGGAAGGACTATTTGGACTTTGAAATTGAGAATGGGTCACACGAGCGAGCGGTCATCCTGTTTGAGAGATGCGTCATTGCCTGCGCCTGCTACGAGGAGTTCTGGATCAAGGTAAGAGCCATTACATCTCCCCCGCCATTGTCGTCTGATGCGACACATTGATCTCGTGCGTAAGCCTGTATACTTGTTGAATTCTGTTCATCTATAACTGTATCTATTGCATTAGGGGGATGGTCTGCTTGCAACCAGATTTGACAGCTGCATATGCCAACAGCGTTGCCTCCCTTCGCCCTTCCTTACAGAATCTAGTCTAGTGGTTCAATAAAGGTGCTGGCTGGGTTTAACACAAGAATTTTATTGTTCACATTTCACATTGTTCTTAGAGATTAACGCTCTCCTTCTCTTGTATTTAGTATTCCAAGTACATGGAGAGTCACAGCGTTGAAGGCGTGAGACATGTCTACAACAGGGCCTGCAATATCCATCTCCAGAAGAAGCCCCTGGCGCACTACTTATGGGCTGGATTTGAGGAGCAGCAGGGTAAGCTGCCACTACTTGTCACAACCGCCGCTATTGGCAAACGATTACTTCCTGTTAGATTGCGCTGAGCATCTTTTGGTCTCCTAGGTAACCTTGAGGAAGCCAGGCGCATATTAAAAACATTGGAAGATTCCGTGGGCGGTCTGGCAATGGTTAGATTGCGGAGAGTCAACTTAGAACGGCGCCAGGAAAATTTAAGCGAGGCGGAGAACCTGTTGTCCGACGCTATGAAAAACACGAGCTCCCAGAGTGATTCCTCGTTTTACGCTATTAAGCTTGCCCGACACTACTACAAGGTTCAGAAAAACGTGGTGAAGGCGAGGAAAGTGTTAAACGATGCCATACAAAAGGACAAAGTAAGTGACACTCTAACTTCTGTGTTTAGCTGTTAGCAGGAACGATGAGGTGCATGTTTGTAAGCTTGCGAGCAGGGCCCTCCTTTCCTACCTTTCCTGTCTATCATAAGTGTTTATGATTGTTCAATCATATGAGGCGTGGATATTAATATACCCTGTCACCTGCTACACACCAAGTAGGTGCCAGTTTTGTGGGCTCGACCAAGAAGCTCTTACCTGAAGGCACAAATTGTTAGGCTGAATCCTCAGACAGTGTCCTCAAAACAGCTGCCTCCACTGTGGGCCTCAGTACCCAGACTGCATTTGTTTGTTCACCTCCCAAATAAATTGCGTCCATTTATATAGGTAATGGATGCTCCTTTAACGGACTGCTTACGAGGTCCAGGCAATGGTGATAAAATATCTGTGTAATTCACTATGTTGACGACATTTCCTCTAAGCTGGTATCGCCCGGTAAGCTGGAATTTGTTAGTGCCTTGGAGTAAAGGTCTCACTTGTGCGTCTTTCTGCACAGGACAACACAAAGTTATACCTCAACCTAATCGATTTGGAGTTCAGTGGTGATGTGAAACAAAATGAAGCCAACATCTTGGCGCATTTCGATAAAGCGATAAAAAGCTCAATGCCAATAGCATCAAGAATACTCTTTTCTCAGAGGAAAGTGGAGTTTTTGGAAGATTTCGGTTCAGACATCAACAAGTAAGTTTGTTTTTTCTTGTTTTTTTTTTTTTTTTTTTCCTGCATTGTTTTATTACATTAAGGGCTAATGTGCACATGGGCAGGATGTAGACTTTTCTTCTTTTCAGGGGGTGATGGGTGATGGTAAGAATTCTGATTCGTCCCTGCTCTACTCATTACTCCTCCCACTTCTAGTACTGCCCCTCCAATTTTCTGTCCCAACTCTTTTTAGGCCCTGTGCTTCCATACTTTTTTTTTTTTGCTTCCAACAGTGGCTGTGCCCCTTTCCTCCCTCTGGTCATAAAAATTTAGGAATCTTGTATTTATGGTGCCAGCACAGCAGTAGACACAGCACCCATAAATCATTTGTCACACAAATCTCGTAAGGTTGAAGAGTAGGAACAGAGGCTGTATTTCTGTGTGTGCTGTAAAATACTTTATACATTAAATAATCCTCCTTATGGGAACCTTGTTGAGTTTGGGGTAATTATGTAAAGCAGCGTGTCCTGGCGATGATGGCGAAAAGTCCGACCTATTGAATACGGCCCTAAGTAGGTGAGAGCAGCCTCCCGTAATTGGCATTTATACACGCAGCCCACAGCTAATTGAGTCTCGCCCCAAATGCCCAATCTCAGTGACCAGTGAAGTGTGGTCCTGAGGTGTTTAACGACTCATTCTACTTTTGTTTTCAGATTGTTGACCACATATGATGAGCACCAGAAGCTTTTAAAAGACCAAGAACATCTAAAGCGGAAATCTGAAAATGGGTACCGGTTTGTTTTCTGACCAATATTGTGTTGCTCATACTTTGGAAAGTGTAACGTAAAATCCAAGCACTATAGTTATACATTTTTAAATTACAAATGTCTTCTTTAAACTCAAAAATTTATTTTCCTGGGTCCTTATTGTGCTTTACAGCCATGTATTTATATCCAGTTATTTGGTATTGGGTTACAAAACTACCTTGCTATGTTCTAGATTAGGGGTGGGCAATAAGTGGGCCCCCTGCTGTTGCGAGACTACACATCCCATGGTTTTGCTATCTGGCCATGCTAAAACTGTTTCAAGGCATGCTGGGCTTTGTAGTTCAACAGCAGCTGGAGTGCCGCGTATTGCCCACTCCTGTCCTAGATAGTTGTAAACAAATTGCATCATCCTTTCCTCTGGACATGTGTAAAGTAATTATTGGTAACATCAGATGTAAAGGTGTGATAGGAGAGGGTTACATTGCTGGGAGGTGCAAGTTAGTCTTTCTCTCTAATTCAGTTTGGGGGATGCTGCTGACCATGGGGTATATCTGCCTGTTCAGAAGTTTGGGCACTTGTACTGGATCTGTATGGATTCTAAATGCTCCTCCCCACTATACCGCGCATCCGGAAAGTATTCACAACGCTTCACTTTTTCCACATTTTGTCATGTTACAGCCTTATTCCAAAATGGAATAAATTAATTTTTTACCTCAAAATTCTACACACAATACCCCATAATGACAACATGTAAAGTTTTTTTTTTTTTTTTATATTTTTGCAAATTTAATAAACAAAAAAACAGTAAGAAATCACATGTACATAAGTATTCACAGCCTTTGCCATGAAACTCAAAATTGAGCTCTGGTGCATCCTGTGTCCACGGATCATCCTTGAGATGTTCCTACAGCTTAATTGGAGTCCACTCATGGTAAATTCAGTTGATTAGACATTATTTTGAAAGGCATACACCTGTCTATATAAGGTCCCATACTTGACAGTGCATGTCAGAGCACAAACCAAGCTTGAAGTCCAAGGAATTGTCTGTAGACCTCCGAGACAGGATTGTCTCGAGGCACAAATCTGGGGAAAGGTACAGAAAAATATCTGCTGCTTTGAAGGTCCCAATGAGCACAGTGTCCTCCATCATCCGTAAATGGATGAAGTTCGGAACCACCAGGACTCTTCCTAGAGTTGGCCGGCCGTCTAAACTGAGCAATTGGGAGAGAAGGGCCCTAGTCAGGGAGGTGACCAAGAACCCGATGGTCACTCTGTCAGAGCTACAGCATTCCTCTGTGGCGAGAGGAGAACCTTCCAGAAGGACAACCATCTCTGAGCAAACCACCAAGCAGGCCTGTATGATAGTGGCCAGACGGAAACCACTCCTTATATGTATAATATAATAATGAATCATGTGCTCCCCGTGATAAGCAGCTTTCTTTTAAATGACCACTCCTTAGTAAAAAGCACATGGCAGCCCACCTGGAGTTTGCCAAAATGCAGCTGAAGGACACTCAGACCATGAGAGACAAAGATTGAACTCTGTGGTGTGAATGGCAGGCGTTATGTTTGGAGAAAACCAGGCACTGCTCATCACCAGGCCAATACCATCCCTACAGTGAAGCATGGTGGTGGCAGCATCATGCTGTGGGGATGTTTTTCAGCTGCAGAAACTGGGAGACTAGTGAGGATAGAAGGAAAGATGAAAGCAGCAATGTACAGAGACATCCTGGATGAAAACCTGCTCCAGAGCGCTCTTGGCCTCAGACTGGGGCGACTGTTCATCCACACAGCCAAGATATCAAAGGAGTGGCTTCAGGACAACTGTGTGAATGTCCTTGAGTGGCCCAGCCAGAGCCCAGACTTGAATCCAATTGAACATCTCTGGAGAGATCTATAAATGGATGTGCACCGACGCTTCCCATCCAACCTGATGGCGCTTGAGAGGTGCTGCAAAGAGGAATGGGCGAAACTGCCCAAAGATAGGTGTTCCAAGCTTGCGCCATCATATTCAAAAAGACTTGAGGCTGTAATTGCTGCCAAAGGTGCATCAACAAAGTATTGAGCAAAGGTTGTGAATACTTATGTACGTGTGATTTCTTAGGGTTTTGTTTTTTTTCATTAATTGCAAAAATCTCAAACTTTTTACACGTTGTCATTATGGGGTATTGTGTGTAAAATCTTTAGTACAAAAATTAATTTATTCCATTTTGGAATAAGGCTGTAACAACAAAATGTGGAAAAAGTGAAGCGTTGTGAATACACACTGCATACCATCCCGTTGGAGTCCGTTTAAATGAGGTGCACATGGCAGCCATTTTAATCTGTTTATTTAATCTTTCTACATCAGGGTCCACAGGGTGACCTTGGGGTATAGGTGATGATGGAAGTCATCCGGGCACCATGCAGTTAATTTTATCTTCTTAGGATGCACTGAGTCTCCTATACCCCGGGCCAGAGGCACCTCAGTTTCGTTGGGTGCCCGGCAGGAGTCTGGTCACTGAACACGGTGGGGCTGTTCCTGCCCCTGAAGATCTTTCATTTCTTCTGAGCGGACAGCATGTCCAGTGGATGTCCGTGCTGCCGCTCAATCACCCCGCCAGTGCAGAGATGCTGGTACTGATCCGGGGATCTCGGTGGGCTTTCAGGGTCTTAGCAGGGACCCTGGAGGATCCCTGGACTGTGGCCGGATGCTACGGGGACTCAGGTAAGAGGCGGGTCTCCGTGGTGGGGACCCGCTGAGACACAGTCCTTCTTCCCCAGGGCTGGGGACGGCAGCATGTGGAGCCAGGCACTGAGTCCTGCGCTTCCACTAGACCACCAGGGACAGAGGGGCTGGAGTTATACAGAACGCTCCAGCGTCCAGGGGTTTAAATGCTGGCCAGGGGAGGCAGCCTTCCCTGTCTAACAGCCGGCTCCTCCCCGCTGCACAGCACTCCTTTCCACCGCGGTCTGGCTAGGCTGTGGCAGCTCTCTTCCTCTGGATCCGCCCCCTCGGTGTTCTCCGGCGGCCATTCTCTCTGGCTAAGTCGCAGATCACACAGACGGTGCGGAGCCCAGGTCCCCCTACATAACACTACTCCTGGAAGTGGTCAGTGTATGTAGCACTATATCCTACCAGACACTAACAGGTATTCAATATGGGTGCGATAACAACTTCGTTTTTGCGTTAATATCGCAATTATGACGTCATTATCGCAGGTTTTACTTTTACACCCTATTCAATTTCAAAGACTTATCGCAGTTTTGACAAGTCTTTGATAAAAAAATGGTGATAACTTTTCACCATTGAAAATAGGTGTCGAAAAAAAGTGCAGAATTGGGGTTTAGGGGTGCAGGCTTAAAAAAAAATAGCCTGCACCCCTGAGAAAAAAGAACTGTCACAAAGTTAAAAAAAAAAAGACACCCCAAAAATGTATTAAAAAATTGGGGTGCAAAAAAAAAGGGAAAAAATAGTTAAACAATAGGGAAATAGGTTCAGGGCTATTCTGCAAGTATGCGGCAGATGTTTTCTAGAATAGAATTATAGCGGCAGGTGCACAAATGCAGAATTTTTAAAAAATTACTTTAGGGACACCAAAATATGCTAGTACCCATTTTCATGTACCCCAAATTTGATGGGACCACTTAAAAAAACACAAAAAATAACCTAAGTGCTCTTCTGCATCACTACTTCAATGTCGGGGGAAAAAACACCTGCTGCGGCTATTTAAATCCCCGACTTTCAATTAAAGGCTAAAACGAGGGTACCCGTAGTGTTCCCCCATGTTTTTACAACTTTAGGGCGGTCTTACAATTATTTTAAGGAAAAATTCGTAACTTTACGCAAATCCAACTTCGGAGTTTACCTTTTTCGTTAACTTTATATTTAATACGGGGATAAGCGGGAGCACGCACCATACCTTTAGGCAGAAAAAAACTCCGATATGAAACGTTAACTTCGCCAGGGAAGTTTAACCTTTCATATTGAATACCCAGTAAGTGCAGGTGTTATTGTTCTGCATTGTATACGACACTGCTAGCGCTGTTTTTCTAAATCTGTCAGCCATTTACTTTCCCTGTGCCTGTTTTTTCTCACTGAGCACTAATACAAGTATTGTCGGGGTGCAACCTCACAATCTGTTAAATTCTCTGTGGGGGTTCACTTACAGTATATTGGTATCCTCTTCACCATTTCTGGCAGTGAGAGTGATATGCCAAGTTTGGCTCCCGCCCGGCTCTTATGTTAAGTGTTCAGTGGAATTAGGGGTGGGAGACATGGTCCTTGGGGGATTGAATTTGAATTTGACTGTCCTCTACACGTGAGGTGGAGTCCAAGTCAAAAATATATATTCTGGGTCTGATACAAGCTGTCCGAGCAGCCCTGGTCATAGAGGAGGATGAACCTCCAGCACCTAAGTCCAAACCTGCATATTCAAGGACATAAAGGTGACCGCTGCTATATTTCCTTTGTCCGACCAGCTGGTGGACCATCTAGCGGTGGTATGGAAAACATTTGGAAAGCTGTACCAGCCACAGAAGCGTCTGGCCTTTTTGCTTTTCCTTTGGCTGAGGACTATTTTCCTAAATGAGAAATTTCACCGGCGGTGGATTCCCATGTAACGCGCTTGGTTAAAAGTGACGCTCCATATGCCTTCCATGTTGTCCCTGAAGGATACTACAGATAGGGAGGTGGAGGTTTGCTTGAAGTATATTCCCTTTCAGGTGCCGCGTGCAGACCAGCCATGATTAAATGCTGGGTGGCTCGGGCTATGGAATGTTGGGCAAACTCCATGGAAAAGTCCTTGTCTCCGGATGCTACCAGGGAGCAGTTGAATTTGGTGGGCAACCTCCGAGATTCAGTTACCTATATTAATGAGGCTGCCTTAGATGTCCGCTTATTGAATGCCATGATTTCCACGGTGGCCATTGCGGCTCGCCGCTTCATTCTTGGAGGGCAGATGTGGACTCCAAGAAGGGCTTGGAGTGTTTACCCTATAATGGTAAGGTCTTGTTCGGCCCTGATCTGAACAAAATTGTGGATACACTGGCAGCTGCTAGTCTGCCTTCTGCTCCTACTCCGTGGGGGTCTCGGACTTCGTCCTTTCGGACCTATCGGGCCCTTGGTAAGGTTAGAGCCCATTTCTTTCCTACGCAGTCAACCACCAAGAAAACTACAAAGCCTAAGAAACAAGCTTGGAGTGCGAGACGTCCAGCTGCCAAGCCTGACGACAAGCCCTCAGCCTGACGGGGCTTGCCTCCCCCTGGGGGATCCCAGGGTGGGAGGCCAGCTTCTTCAATTCACCCAGCGCTGGTGTTGGACTACTACAGACACCTGGGTGAGAGAAGTGATCTCTCGGGGATATGCCCTTTCCTTCCGCAAATGGCCTCCCCATCAGTTCTTCTGCACAGGTCTCCTGACACAGGGACAAGGCCTTGGCTATTCAAGAGGCAGTACATTCCATGCTTCAGGCAGGGGTGATTGTATCGGTCCCGTTATCCCAGAGGATTCCTTTTTCTGTTTCAAAAACCAAACCGATCCCACTGTTCTATCCTCAATCTCAAGTCCCTGAACAAATTCCCTGTTCAGGATGGAAACTCTACGTTCCATCATAATGGCTATGGAACCTGGGGATTTTATGGTGTCTCTGGATATTCAGGATGCCTACCTGCATATTCTGATTGCTTCAGTTACTAGCGTTTTCTCAGGTTTGCTGTGTCCCAATAACATTTCCAGTTTCAGGCTCTGCCGTTCGGCCTCTTTACTGCACCTCTGGTGTTTACAAAAGTTATGGCAGCAGGGGGTCCACCTGTTACAATACCTGGATGACCTGTTAGCAGGGTCTCCAGAGGTACTTCACCACCATCTACAGTTGACTATCTGTTCTACAGATGCACGGGTGATTGATCAGTTGGATTAAGGGGGTCATTCAGACCCGGTCGCAAGCGCTGAGCACTCGCAACCGTATAGATATTTTCCCCACTGGGCATGCGCACATCGGAGCCGGCTCCGACGTGCGCATGCGCGAGACCCGGCTAGCGACGGGCGCTCCTTCGCTAGGGGGCGAGCTGTCGATGGTGAGTGACAGCTCGCACCGTTTGGGAGTCGGGCAGGGGGCGTGGCCGGCCAAATGGAGGCGTTCCCGATGGAACGCTTGCTGTTTGGGGGTGGCCCCACTGACGACAGCAGTGATGTCAGTGGTGAACTTCCTGCTCGATCAGCGCTGGAAGCTCCCTGGGGCTTGCGAGTGCCGAGACCCAACCTTAGGGTCTCGTCGCAAGCCCCGATGGTCTTGACCATCGCGACCATCACCCTGGTCGGTCGCTAGAGCTGTGGGTGCTAACTCACAGCTTAGCGATCGACCAAGAGGCGGCACTACAAGATGCAAGCGACCGCCCTCATTCAGAGTGACCGCTTGCATCTAACGACCGCCTCTGAATGAGGTCCTAAGTCCTCCCTGATCCCATCTCAAAGGATGCTCCATCTGGGAGCTCTGTTGGATTCACAACAGCAGAGGATTTTTATAACTACAGACAAGATCTACACTTTGGAGGCATCTGCGTACTCATGTCTGCAGAGTCGCCGAGAGTCCATACACTCAGCAATGCAGTTACTGGGATCCACTGTGTCAACGTTTGACATGGTGGGATATGCCCAGTTTCATTCCCGACCTCTGCAGAAATTGATCCTCCTACAGGTGGGACGGATTACCCCATCGGATAAGGACACAAACGATGGTGCTGTCTCCGGAGGTGCGTCTATCTCAGACTTGGTGGCTGCAGTCGATCCACCTAACCAGGGCGCACCCCTTTTGGATTTCGGACTGGGTCCTGACGACAGTCTCTGGGGTTGGGGCGCAGTGACAGGTCCACACTCCTTTCAGGGACGGTGGACAGCAGACTTGTCTGCTCTACCAATCAACATATTGGAATTTCGGGAAGTCTTCAGGGCCCTGCAACAAGCCAGACTCATTCTTCACGAAAAACCTGTGCAAGTTCAGTCAGACAACGCCACGACGGTGGATTACATAAACCATCAAGGACGGACTCTAAGTCAGGTGGTAATGTCAGAGGTGTCACGCATCCTGACATGGGTGGAAGGCCATCTACCAGCCATATCTGCAGTCTTCATTCCAGGAGTTCTCAATTGGGAAGCAAACTTCCTCAGCCGTCACGACGCGCATCCCGGGGAATGGTCTCTTCACCAGGAAGTGTTTCAGCTCCTAGTGGACAGGTGGGACCTTTCGGACGTGGACCTCATGGCCTCTTGACAAAATCACAAACTGCCTCTGTACGGATCCAGGACAAGGGCCGCCAAGGCTTTCTTGGTAGACGCTCTCAGTCAAGTGGACCTTCCAGTTTGCATACCTCTTCATTCCAATCTCCCTTCTTCCTCGAGTGCTTCGGAAGTTCAAACAAGGAGGCACTGTTCTCCTGGTGGCTCCAGCGTGGCCCAGACGACACTGGTACTCTGATCTTCAGAGTCTCTCCATCGACATTCTGTTGCTGTTGCCTCAACGTCCTTACCTTTACCCGGACCTAGGTTGCCTGTCTTTGACAGCGTGGCTCTTGAGACATCCCTCCTAAGGTCCAAGGGTTTTTCCGGCTCTGTGGTTAACACCATGCTCCGAGCACGATAACCTGCCTCTGCCAGGATTTCTCACAGGGTGTGGCATACCTACTTTGGTGTTGTCCCAGAGGTTTCGACCCCCAAGTGTTTTAGGGTATCCTGAGTTTTGGCTTTCCTGCAGGCGGGTTTGGACCTCAGTCTCCGCCTTGCTTCGCTGAAGGTGCATGTCTCTGCCCTTTCCATATGGTGTCAGCGAAGGATTGCTCCTCTTCCTGATATCCGCACTTTCCTACAAGGGCTCCTTCGCATTCAGCCTCCCTTTGTCCCCCCTGTGGCGCCTTGGGATTTGACTATTTTTCTTCTGGCCCTATAGGGCCCTCCTTTTGAACCCCTGGACTCAAATGGCTTACTGCTAAGACAGGTTTTTCTTTTGGCTATTGCTTCTGCCAGTAGTGTTTGATTTTGGGGGCACTCTTGTCGTTCCCTATTTCTGTTTTTTCACCAGGACAGGGTGGTGCTTAGGACTCTCCTTGGTTTCCTTCCTAAGGTGGTCTCTAGTTTCCACATTAATGAGGAAATTATTGTGCCGGCCTTTAATTTCCCAGACCTTTCGGGTACGTACCTTCAGGATTTGTGGACCGTACTAGTTCCCTTTTGGAAGTCAGACTCCTTGTTTGTACTCTATGGATTCCACAAGAAGGGATGGCCAGCCAATAAACAAACTTTGGCTAGGTGGCTTTGCATGGCGATCTCTGAGGCTTACATTCATGAGGGCCTTCCAGTGCCGCCCTCTGTTATTGCTCATTCTACTCTGTGGGTCCTTCGTGGGCAGCTCACCATGGCGCATCGGCTGTTCAGCTTTGTAAGGCAGTCATGTGGTCTTCTGTCCAGACCTTTCTCAGGTATTATGCATTCGATACCTTTTGCCTCTCAGGATGCATCCTTCGGGCGGCGGATTCTCCTCTGCACAGGAGCGTCCCCACCTTTTTGAGGGTACTGCTTTGGGGAATACCCAAGGTCACCCTGTGGACCCCTATGAACCCTGAAGTAGAAAATGAGAGATATGGTAAGAACTTGCCTTTATCTCTCTTGCTACGAAGTCCACAGGGCACCCACCCTGATGCACCTGTGCTTCAGATGGGCTTCACTCTGGTCACCGGTTTTCCGTCTCCCGCTATGTTAGAATGTGATTCTTGAGTGTTCCAGACTGTCTTCTCTCTCTTATCCTCCTTCGGGCTTTGGCTTGCTACGAAACTGAGGTGCCTCTGGCCCGGGGGTGGGGTATAGGAGAGGGACTCAGTGCATCCTGGGAAGAAAATTTAACTGCGTGGTGCCCGGATGACTCCCATAATCACCTATACCCCAAGGTCACCCTGTGGACCCTAAGGACTTCATAGAAAGAGAGATAACCAAGGTAAGTTCTTCCAATATCTCTCATTCTTTTTTTTGTTACAGCACTGTTCACGGTTGTCCCGTATGGGAGTGCTTTTAGGTGCAAGTGTCTTACTATCGGCTGTGCACCGCAGGCAAAGGGGCCACTCGTAGTGTTCCCGCAAGGCTGTTTCAGTAGGGTGCTGTGCCCTGCCCGATTTTTAAAATGACGAAATGCGCCCTGCCCTTATGGCAGCGCCACGCTGAAACAGCCTGCCCTCAGCTGTCTCCACCCGCTGGCTGCAGTGTCCTGCGGGTGGGAAAAGTTTTGGTTTAACGATCATTGCCTATGATTAGATGACATGTTCATGCACAGCATCTATTCACACTGAGGGGAGAGCTTTGGGGCATCCCAGCATCTACGTAAGTGTTGGGCATGCCCCCTAGAGCAGTGTTGGCTAACCTTGACACTCCAGCTGTTGTGGAACTATATATCCCAGCATGCCCTGCCACAGTTTTAGCATGGAAAAAAAGCGAGATTTGCCCTCCAGCACACTGCAGCAAAAACAATACTTAAATCCTACATAATAGAGATTTAGAGGTATTGGTTACACATATTTGCAAATATATGAATAAGCGCCAGGCTAATCGTCAAGGCTCCTCTATACTGGCGTCCCTAATATTAAGGGGCTCACGTCCGAGAAGCTAGGCACCCCAAAAAAATTCCAACCAAGGGCCATCCCCAGGGCATCACACGAAAAAGGGAAAAAGGTGATAGTGAAGTATGTAGAAAAGATGTGTAAAGATAAATCAATAAGTGTTAATGAAATGATAAAGAATTAAAAAGACATATATAATGTACAAACAAATAGAGAAGTGATAGAATACTTTTATGTGAATTAAGTGGTGATGCCATGAGAAAGGCCCAGTCAGAACCCCCCCGGGGGCCCCACTCCCAAACGCTCACCCCAAAATAATTATTGCTACATAATGGTAGCACCCACTCTGGGTCATATAATTACAATTGATGAACTGCATGATAACAGTACATATGTAAGCTGAGAGCTAACTTACCTTGGAGGTACAGTTTTAGCATGCCCTAATAGCAAAACTGTAGCAGTGCATGCTGGGTTATGTAGTTCCATAACAGCTGGAGTGTCAAGGTTAGCCAACACTGCCCTAGAGTGTTGAGCAAGGAATGGCTAGCTACGCCCCCTCCCGAAGTGGCCTGGCCCCCTTGCATGTGCACAAGTGCCCCTTCTCCCAGATGGCGCTGTACCCGCTGTTCACCCTAGAGTGAACACTAGGTGGTCAATCCAATTAGCCGTGATGAACTCATGGCTGCGATTCATCACGGCAACAGCCGCCCTTTATGGCAGCCCGAACTCGCAGACCCATAGGAATGCATGCAAAATTGTGCAACCGGGCACCCTACGCGGCTAATTGGATTGACCCCCTAGGTCTCCTTTTCATGTTCTCTGAGACTCTGTTGTGAAGAGCAAGACCCCACTGGATCACTCCTGAGGATGTTTTGGGCACCAAGCAATTCTACAGCTATCCTGCATTCAGTGAGTCTGTGTGTACAGAGTGCTCAGAAAGGGGATCAATGAGTCCTAATCTTCTGTGTCCACAGGTGTATTTGATTGCACCTGAGCCCATGTATATGAAACGTACTAATGATATAAGCACTGCATCCTTATAAGCCGCAAAGGTTGGAATGTCTGCCTCATCCACTCTTTAGTCCTGGACAAAGATGCCAGGGATTTCCACTGCTGTATTGCATGACCCCACAGACTCAGTCCTGTAATGTTTAATGATGACTTTGCAGTTTAGACATGTGATGTTGGCCGTTAGCTGGCATTACATCTGTTAGAGCGGCATACTGTGACACTGCAGAAAAGGACTAGCCACTTCGTTTCATTGATGCAGAAAGTGCAAATTGATGATACCATTGTGTGTGATGTGCTTTGTATTACACCCTATTCCCTCCCTCCCTCCTTTCTGAATGCTGACCATAAGCAGGGACTTTCAACTACATACATAGACATTCTAGTGGCTGCTGCTTCATGTAAGAAATCTCTAAAAGTGTGCACTCTGTACTGTACAGGGGCAGGTTATACCATAAAACAAAGATATTATAAGCCGCTGAGGAGTGGCTTGCGTACAGTCGCATACATAAGTGTTTTATCCTGCCAAAACTGAATAACCTCTACTTTAACCACTTAGGGCCGATTTCAATTAGCTGCGAAAAGTGCCGTTTGGAGAAGTTTTTTGCCGACTTGCACTTTCCGCCTGTTTTCAAAGTGTCTCCATATTGAATTTCCTGGAGTTTACGCCCCTGTGAAAACTCCGTAGGCAAAAACATGCGAAAAAGTTTCTCCAGCAAAAGGCAGGAGAAAAGTGCAAAATCCATATTTTGGGGTACAAATGTGGGGACTTGGTTCAGAACCCTTTGGACACCACCCCTAATGACTAATTAGGCGACAAAAAAAAAAAAATTAACTTGCTTTACACCCCCAAAAATTTCATTTTTGTGGTGCAAATGAAAAAAGTGTTGGAATGTGGGAAGCCTGGTACTTTGGCGGGGGGGGGGGGGGGCGCTATACGGTTGGGACATGTGTTTTTTGGGATTGCGGGAGGCTGCAGCCGATGTTTTCTGAGATTTATTAAATCTTCATTTTAGAGACGTCAAAATATACTAGTACCCATTTTCAGGTTCCCCAAATTTAACCTCTGTACTTATTGGAAAAAAAATAAAGAATTTCTATCATTTTTCCACACATTTGCAAATATGCATATAACAGCCCATTGCAAAATAATACGTTCACTAAATACCTTTATTTAGTGCTACTGCTACTATTCTATATTGATTCCCAAGGTCACTGCAGCTTTTTATGGGGTACAGACTGATTTCCCTCAAAAAAAGTCCTTTTTGCTTTGTAAAACATTTGCCTATCTGCGTTTTCTCGTATTTTTTACAATTGAATAGGGCGAAAAGCGGGGATGCGCATGACAAATTCAATCCACTTTTCGCCAGACGGCACTCTTCGCTGCTGAGTGAATTCGGCCCTTAATGGGCTAATAGTTTTTGTTTGGTTTTTTTTTTTTTTTTAAACCTCGCAAATTTAAAATTTTTTATGTAGATGGCTATTTATAACTTATTCAGTATAATTTTATTAACAAAAAAAACTTTTTTGTTAATAATTTGTTCTCGTTGAAACGAGATAAGGTTCTTTTGGATACAGAGACGTTAATCAAGCCACACAAACAATATATGTTAAAGATATTTATTACAAAGTAAAAGGAAAAATACTTAACTTGCTTTTCAGATTTACTTTAGAACATAAATGGTTTCATTCATTCCCAGGAGCCTCTCCAACACCTTGAAGCTGGGATCTCGTACATCGAGCAATAGGCTGCCTCTAAAGGTTATGTTTGGAATTATAAGTAAAAGAAAGAATAGACATTAGGGGGCACTGTTGCCTTAATTATGAAAGTTGGACATCTATTTATGAGGGGTGTTTATAGTGTATATACTCAGGTAAACTGAAGATAACACCATGTTGACTGAGGCTTAAGTATGTCTGGCCAGAGAGACCTTTGTCCTGTTCTTAGGTTCTTTCTGTCAATAACACTTTAGACAATGGTTAGGCAATAGATGGTCAAACATTGCATAATGCCTTATACATTTATAAAATCGAACAATATGGCTTTCAGCAACCATTTTCTGTACTCCCATCACAAAATGATACTGAATCAGATTTAACTGCTTTTTTGATCATTTGAAAAAAAATCTAATATTTGGGGTGTCTTTTTGACTGTATAAAACTAAGCTTAACAAATTCTGACTACTGGCTGGACTTCAGTCCTGCAAGAAGAGAAACCAGCAGCAGGGTTTGGGTGTATCTGGGGATCGCCCATCACTGCTGCCCGGGGAGAGTGGGATGTGGCTGCTGTCAGCCCAGGCTAGTGGGCGATCCTGCGAGACTTGCCGATCAGTCTGTATGGCTGGGGGAGAAACAGGTGGAAAGTCACAGCTGCCCTGAGAGCACAAGCTGCAGAAAGATTGGATGGGAGGGGGAAGCTGGGAGGCCGGCCCTGTGCTGAGCGGGCAGCTGACGGAAATTGTCTCTCTTTAACAGCTGCTATCTATGGGCATCATCGGATGCAACCGTGTCGGGGAAATCCCACCTTGGTGCGGTTGCATCTTATGCGGTCATGCCAGGCATGTGGTTATGGACCTTTCATGATGCATGGTTTTGGGTGATACTGATCATATTTATTTTCTTTTTGCAGGTTGGAACAGCCAGATGCAAAAAGATTGCACATAGAGGAAAGTGCAGTGGTGGCTGCTGGTCCAATGGCTGCTGCCGCCACACTTCCCATCGCTGCTGCACAGCCAGCTTATAACTATAACAACTGGTACCAGGTACATGTATTACTGATCAGGTCTATCTTCTCCTGTAGGACAGTCAGTCAATGCTGCTTCTGGATTTCTAGAAGTATATCCTGTATTTGGTCTTTACTGTCTGTCAGTTAATGCCTCTCTATTGAAAGTTACTTTTCTTGTTTTTAAATGGTGTGTGTGTGGTGGGAATAGGGGAAGTAGTCCTCTTTCCTACACTGCAGTTACTGCTTTGTCAATCAACTTACCTTTATAGAGGGATAGATAGATGTATTTATTGTTTACTGTTTATTAAGCATAGCCCCATCTCCATTAAATTGTTAACGCCTTTGGAGCCAGACTTTGGCAAATACTACTTTGGGAAATGAGCATTGCAGTCTGTCTCTTTCTCCCTATCTCTCTAAGGGGGCTTTGTTTTTGTATAGGATATCCCATTTAAAGGCCACATAGATCTGCCCTGTAGGAGGCTTATAGTTATACTAACTGCAATTCGTTTTGGGTGAAAAACTTTGGTTAAAAAAAAAAAATTGTTGAAATTAATAGAAAGCAATTGTTTTTTACCAGGAAATTGCTGCTCTACATAAATTGGGGATACTTTAAAATGGGTGCAAGTATATTTGTGTCATAGAAACGCAATTTTTTTTTTTTGGCCAAAAATTCCACTGTTCCCCCAACCCCACCAAAAAACAAACAAACGGGATCTTTCGGTGTAAATTGAATACGGCCCAAAGTGAGACAGGAGAAACATTCATGGACTCCTCTGCCATTATAAACATTGCATGTTGTATGTAGCATTTATCAATGTGTTTTCCACACAAGCTCTTATTAACGTGCACCTACAATTTGGATACATTGAATTAGATACTTGACTGTTGCTTCACATGAAGGAGGATACTGGAAAATAAAATGTTAATGTATACATATTCAATGCTGATTTATTTCTGTTTTTTTTTTTTTTAGCATTACAACGATCAGAACACCTGGAATTATGGACCGTATTACCATCCTCCTTCCACTTGATGGCGCACTAATTCATCCCAGATTCCTTTCAAAACCGACATTGACCTAAATTATAAAATGTTCTAATTTTGTCTTTCACTTAGGGGGGGGAAATTTATGGCATTCTGTTGCTTTTCCTGAAATTCACTGCAAAGGGGAAGATTTATTCCTTCCACCCATCTCTTTATATTTTTGTGTTCCAGGTTTCCCTTCATTGGAAGTGAGTATGTATCATTCAAATGTAGATTATTTTTTTTTTTCCCCCTTACATATTTTTTTTTTTTAAGTGTTTTTCTGTTCCTGACATTTTGTACAAGTGTATAACCAATCTCTTGGGACAAATAAGTTACATACCAGTCTTTCTATGAAGAAATGTGTTTGAAAATGGCTGAAACTTTCAGGATAACGTTCCAATATGTTATTACATGATGCAATTTATTTTTTTTTTCCCTGTGGCAACGCATCTGGATAGCTTACTTAGAAACGTTGTTTGTATTCATCTGTATGTAACTTTTCTCCTTTTTATCAGAATTTGTCATGTTTTGTTGTTAATAAACAGTTGGCAATGAACCTTTCCCTTCCTCTAGAGTATACATTAAATGTACATTGAAATTATAACTTTTCCACTCTCCAGTATTGTTTTTGTGCTATTTCCTCTGTCTCTCTGCTTTTTAGTCCTCCCTGCTGGATTTGCATAGCAATCATGCAACTTGCTCTCGATTCCGGCATATTGCCACAATCATGAATGGCCAATATGTTCTCCATTGGGGGGGGGGCGCGCGATCTACAGATGTGCCCTTATTAAGCTTTGCTAAAATAAAGCAAAAGACCCCTCTGTTTCGCTAAACAGCATGTTGTACAGCGGTGCGCAGTTATAGGCCGTTCGTAATGTGCGAGTTCTCTCCGAACATGCCTGTTCTGTGTTATGCAAGAAAATAGCACTTCCATTGCTCTAAATTATTTATTACCAGTTATTTATATAGCGCACACATATTCCACAGCACTTTACAGAGAATATTTGGCCATTCACATCAGTCCCTACCCCAGTGGAGCTTACAATCTCTGTTCCCGATCGCATGCTCACACACATACATACATTACATACTAGGGTTGATTTTATTTTATTTTTTTGTTGGGAGCCAATTAACCTACCAGTATATTTTTGGAGTGTGGGAGGAAACCGGAGTACCCGGAGGAAACCCACGCAAGCACAGGGAGAATATACAAACTCCACACATTAGGGCCGTGGTGGGAATCGAACCCACAACCTCAGTACTGTGAGGCAGTAATGCTAACCATTACACACCGTCTGTGCTGCCCAAATTATCCAAAAAGCATAATAGTGGAAAAGTAGTAAAGAGCGGTCACACTAATCAACATTGCTGTCTATGCATAGGACCAACAATTATCATTATTATAATTTATATGGCGCCACAAGTGTTCCGCAGTGCCTTACAAAGTACATAAACAAATTGTAGACAAGTGACTTACATAACAATACAATACAATACAGGACATGGATAATATATATTGCTACATTAGCGACCATATCATCCAGATAAGCAACCAAGTGTTTAGGTGCCCTAGTGGTGAGTAAGAAGTAAATGACACTATAGTAAGGAGAAGCACAAGAGAGTAGATGGCCCTGCTCGTGAGAGCTTACATTCTAGAAAGGTGGGGGAAGACAAACTGGGTTGACACAGATGGGGAGGAAGGAGCATATAGCAAGGAGTTAGAGTGGTAGCTGGAAGGCTTTGATGAAGTAGTGGGTCTTGAGAGCCCGTTTGAAGGATTGCAAAGAGGTGGAGAGTCTGATGGGAGTGGGAGAGAGTTCCAGAGGTGGGGGGACCAGTGCGGGCGAAATCTTGGAGGCTGGAGTGGGAGGAAGTAATCAGCTGGCATGAAAAGCGGCGTGCATTAGTTGGGTGGAGAGGAGCGTGAAGTGAGATGAGATCAGAGATGTATATGGGAGAAGATTGGGTGAGGGCTTTGTGAGTGAGCGTGAGAACCTTAAATTGGGTTCTAAAAGGGAAGGGGGAGCCAGTGGGAGGGCTTGTAGGAGAGGGGAGGCAGTTGTAGAGCGTTTGGAGAGGAAGATAAGCCGTGCAGCAGCATTAAGGATAGACTGGAAAGGAGAGAGATGGGATTTGGGGAGGCCAGATAGGAGGAGGTTACAATAGTCCAATCTGGAGATGACCAGTGAGTGTTTTAGTAGCATCCTGGGTGAGATAGGGTCTGATCTTAGAAATATTTCTACTTCAGGGTCCATAGGGTATCCACAGGATACCTTGGGGTATAGGTGTGACGTCAGTCGCAGGGCACCAAAGAGTTAAGCTTTCAGCCTCCCAGGATGCACTAGGTCCCCCTCCTATACCCCGCCCCCGAGCCAAGGCACCTCAGTTTAGTTTGGTGCCCGGCCGGAGTCGGGTGCACCTGTTGGAGTGGGGGCTAGAAGAGCCCCTGAAGCTTATTCTTCATGCAGCTGTGGCTGCACAACTGGATGAACAGCATGGACAGTCAGTCCTGACGTCCATGCTGTCTTCCCTACACCCCGCCGGTACCAGAACGCCGGTACTGATCCGGGGATGCTGGTGGGCGTCTGGGGTCACAGCTAGCGGTGACCCCAGATGCTCCGGACCATGGCCGGATTCAAGGGGGACAGAGGTAAGCAGCGGGGTCCCGCGGTGGGTCCCCGCTGATCACATGGTCCTAAGTCCCCAGGCAGGGGGCTCCCTGGGGACTGGCTGCAGCGTGGAGCCAGGCGACCAACCTGCGCTTCCACTACCCCCTGGGACAGCGGACCGCAGCAGAGCGGTAGCGCTGCGGCGTCCCAGGGGTTAAATGCATGCCAGGGGAGCGCGCCTTCCCTGTCTCACAGCCGGCGCCTCCCCCGCTGCACACAGCCCTCTCTGCATGCTGCCGACTGGTCCTGTGGCAGCGCTCCTCCCCCAGGCCAGCCTCCTCTCTGCTCCTCGGCGGCCATCTTCTCCAGAACGCATGGTGAACGCTGCTGGAAGCGCTGGAAGGAAGCATCGTGGTCTGGGTCCCCCCGCATACCTCTCCTCCGCTGTGGTCAGGTCTGTGTATGCAGCGCTGTGTCCTACCAGGCCCTGTGTCTGTGTAGTTGAGTGATCAGCGCTGTTAGTGCAGGAATTGTTATTTTTCTGCATTGTATGTGACTGTGCTAGCGCTGCTGCCTGTAATCTTTTCTTCTCTAAACTGTCAGCTTTATTACTGTCCCTGTTCTTTCTGCTAAAGCCCTTGCGGTGCGGTGCTGCAGGGTGGTCTCTCGCCTATTTAATACTTAATTGGTGAGAGAGGTCACATACGTGGTGCCATCATGTCTGAAAGTGATTTTCCCCTCCGGCTACAGTGTACCACGTGCAAAGTACCGTTAGCGGAGGGGGAGGGTAGCGCGGAGGGCCTTTGCCGGCAGTGTTTGTCCATGGCGCGGCCTATTACGGTTACAGCACCGGTACAGGAGCCGCCCTGGGCTTGTTTCGCTCAGGCGTTAACAGCTTTAGTGGGCCAGTTAGCTCCGCAGCCCGCGTTTACTCCGATGGGTTTGTCCCAGCAGTCTGTGGTGTCGTCACCCATGCAGGGGTTCCCACGACAATTGGTGGTACCCCACAGTCTCCCTATTTCCCCGCTCCCGGGTTCTCAGGAGCCAGCGTGGGTTAACTCCCTGACGAGTTCTGTACAGCACTTGTCGGATGTGTTGCAAGGGGAGTCTGTGATGCGGTCTCATAAAAGGCCGGTGGCGTCTCTGTCCGCTCCTTATGAGGATGACGAAAGGACGTCTGATGATGGGGAGATTCTAGATCCTTACGATCAGGAACCTCTCCATACTAAGGACGCTGATGCTAAGTCCAAAGTATATATTCCTGGACTTATTCGGGCGGTCCGCACAGCCTTGGTGATTGAGGACGAAGTTCCCCCAGCGGCTAAATCTAAGTATGCCTTTTTCAAAGATGTGAAGGGCGATGCCACAGTCTTTCCTCTTTCGGGTCAGTTGGTGGACCATTTAGAGGAGGCGTGGAAACAACCTGGCAAAAGATACCAGCCGCAGAGACGCCTGGCGGTGGCTTATCCGTTCGCAGATAATTATTTTGCGAAGTGGGAATCCCCTCCACAGGTGGATTCTCACGTGACCCGTCTTGTCCGTAGTGCCACATTGCCGATGCCATCCATGTCCTCCCTTAAGGATGCTACGGACCGCAAGGTAGAAATCTGCCTGAAGTCCGCTTATTCCCTTGCAGGGGGGGCAGCACGGCCGGCTATGGCCATTTGCTGGGTTGCCAGAGCGATGGAGCGCTGGGCGGATTCATTAGAGGCTTCTTTTGAATCCGACTGTCCGGCCGATCAGGCGGAGTTGATTGGCAATCTCCGTGATTCGGCCACCTACATCAACGAGGCGGCTCTAGACATTAGTACTCTGGTGTCTAGAATTTCTTCAGCAGCGGTAGCTGCTCGTCGCACCTTGTGGCTGCGATCCTGGAAGGCGGACGCAGATTCCAAGAAAGGTCTGGAAGCGTTGCCGTTTACCGGAGAAGTTCTCTTCGGTCCGGATCTGGATAAGATTGTGGCCACGCTGGCGGCAGCCAAATCTGCCTGTCTCCCGTCGGCCGCTGCTCCTTCTGGTTCGGGACCATCGTCCTTTCGGTCATCTAGGGCCCAGGGCAGGCCCAAACCACAGTCGTTTCCTCGACAGGCTGGCCCTAAGAAATCGGTCAAGCCCTGGAAGCAGGCATGGAGTACCAGACGTCCGGCCCCCAAGCCAGATGACAAGCCTGCGGCCTGACGGTCCGGGCCTCCCTTTGGGGGATCCCAGGGTGGGAGGCCGCCTGCTACAGTTCGCCCAGTGTTGGTCGACCACTACGACAGACACTTGGGTTCTGGAGGTGGTTTCCCACGGATACGCCCTCTCCTTCCGGCACAGACCCCCGGCTCGCTTCTTCACCACGGGTCTCCCATCAGACCGGAACAAGGCTACGGAGCTGCGGAAGGTATTGCACACTATGCTCCAGGCTGGAGTTATAGTGGCGGTTCCATTCTCCCAGAGGGGCCAGGGTTTCTATTCAAATCTATTTTTGGTACAGAAACCCAATGGGTCATATCGTCCGATTCTCAACCTCAAAGCACTCAACAAGTCTTTGCGGGTCCCCAAGTTTCGGATGGAGACCCTACGGTCCATCATTCTGGCGCTGGAACCTGGGGACTACTTGGTGTCATTGGACATACAGGACGCTTACCTGCATGTCCCTATTCTTTGGCGCCATCAACAGTTCCTCAGGTTTGCATTCAGCAGCGACCACTTCCAGTTTCGGGCGTTACCTTTTGGCCTGGCAACAGCACCACGTGTTTTCACCAAGGTGATGGCGGTCATGGCGGCTTCTCTCCGGCTGCAGGGAGTCCGCATGTTGCCGTATTTGGACGACCTGTTATTGGTGGCAGGATCTCCAGAGCTCCTGTTACGCCACTTGGACCTGACCATTGCACTGCTGCAACGGCACGGCTGGCTAATCAACTGGCAGAAGTCCACTCTAATCCCGTCTCGGAGGATTCTGCATCTTGGAGCCTTATTGGACTCGGGACAGCAAAGGATCTTCGTGACGGAGGACAAGATCTCTGCTTTACAGTCAAGGGTGCGCAGTTGTCTGCACAGCCGCCGGGTGTCCTTACACTCGGCGATGAGGTTACTGGGCTCCATGGTGTCGGTGTTCGACATGGTGGAATACGCCCAGTTTCACTCCAGACCTCTGCAGCACCTGATCCTGTCCAAGTGGAACGGGCTGACTCAGTCTCTGAAGTCCCAGACGATTGTGCTCACCCAGGAGGTTCGCCTGTCCCTTACGTGGTGGTTACAGACGACCCACCTCAACAAGGGACGTCCGTTCTGGGTTCCAAATTGGGTCCTGTTGACAACGGACGCCAGTCTTCGGGGCTGGGGAGCAGTTTCGGGTCCACACTTGTTCCAGGGCAGGTGGACGCCGACAGAAGCGGAGCTTCCAATAAATATCTTGGAACTCCGTGCGGTCTTCAATGCTCTCCAGCAGGCACAGCGGTTTCTCCAGGGTCGCCCGGTGCAGGTCCAGTCGGACAACGCTACCACCGTGGCCTACATAAACAGGCAAGGAGGAACTCGCAGTTGGGCGGCTCTCGTAGAGGTCTCTCGGATCCTGGTTTGGGCGGAGCGCAATCTTCCGGCCATATCAGCGGTCTTCATCCCGGGAGTGCTCAATTGGGAGGCGGACTTTCTAAGTCGCCAGGACGTTCATCCGGGGGAATGGTCCCTGCACCCGGACGTTTTTCAACTACTGGTGGACAGGTGGGGTCTTCCAGAAATCGACCTCATGGCGTCCCGGCACAACAACAAGTTGCCGGTGTACGGGTCTCGCACAAGAGACGAAGGGGCGTCTCTGGTGGATGCTCTGTCCGTCCGGTGGACGTTCCGGTTCGCATACCTGTTCCCTCCGGTCTCCCTTCTTCCACGGGTAATCCGGAAATTCAAACAGGAAGGAGGGACGTTCCTGTTGATAGCTCCCGCGTGGCCCAGACGGCACTGGTTCTCAGACCTTCAGGGTCTGTCCGTGGACATTCCTCTGCGGTTGCCGCTACGACCGGACCTTCTGTCTCAGGGTCCTTGCCTTCACCCGGACCTGACTCGGCTGTCTTTGACGGCGTGGCTGTTGAGACGGCCATGCTGAGGTCCCGGGGGTTTTCCAGCTCTGTGGTGCGGACCATGTTACGAGCTCGGAAACCGTCTTCCGCGAGGATATACCATCGCGTGTGGCATACGTTCTTCCAGTGGTGTCGACCGAGAGGTTATGCACCGCGGGAGTTTCGTCTGTCTCGGATTCTCGCCTTCCTGCAAGCGGGACTAGATCATGGGCTTCGCCTTGCTTCTTTGAAGGTACAGGTTTCGGCCCTATCTGTCTGGTTTCACCGTAGGATTGCTACAATCCCGGATGTGCGCACCTTTATGCAGGGTGTTCTCCGCATTCAGCCGCCCTTTGTTCCACCTGTGGCGCCTTGGGATTTGGCTGTGGTCCTGAGGGCTCTCCAAGGACCGCCGTTTGAACCACTGGGCTCAGTGGATCTTAAATGGCTAACAGCTAAGACTGTTTTCCTTCTGGCCATTGCTTCGGCCAGACGTGTTTCTGAGTTAGGGGCTCTTTCTTGTAGACCCCCTTTCTTGTTTTTTTATGGGAACAGGGCAGTGCTCCGCACTCGGCCCGAGTTTCTTCCCAAAGTTGTTTCCCAGTTTCATATTAACGAGGAAATAGTTGTTCCGGCCTTTAACTCACCGGGTCTTTCCGTGGGTGAGGCCTCTTTGGATGTTGTGCGGGCCTTAAGGACTTATGTTGACCGCACTTCTTCGTTTAGGAAGTCGGACGCTTTGTTTGTCCTCTTTGGCTTCCGTAAAAAGGGTTGGCCTGCTTCAAAGCAAACTTTGGCAGCCTGGATCCGTATGGCTATTTCTGAAGCTTATCTTCATGAAGGCCTACCGGTCCCTCCTTCTCTGAAGGCTCATTCCACTAGGTCTGTGGGTCCTTCGTGGGCAGCTCGACGTGGTGCCTCGGCAGTTCAGATCTGCAAGGCTGCTACGTGGTCCTCTGTCCATACCTTCGTGAGGTATTACAGGTTTGACACCTTCGCCTCTCAGGATGCTTCCTTCGGGCGGCGGATTCTCCTTTCTGCACAGGAGCGTCCCCACCCTTAAAGGATACTGCTTTGGGACATCCCCAAGGTATCCTGTGGATACCCTATGGACCCTGAAGTAGAAAATATGAGATATGGTAAGAACTTACCCTTGTTATCTCTATTTCTACGAAGTCCATAGGGTTCCACAGGACTCCCGCCCTGTCGCACCTGTGCTGCAGATGGGCTTTGCTCTGGTCACCGGTTTTCTGTCTCCCTCTGGTGAGAATGTGATTCTTGTATGTGTCCAGATCTTTGTTCTCTCTCTTCCTTCTCCTCCTCCGGCCTATGGCTTGGTAACTAACTGAGGTGCCTTGGCTCGGGGGCGGGGTATAGGAGGGGGACCTAGTGCATCCTGGGAGGCTGAAAGCTTAACTCTTTGGTGCCCTGCGACTGACGTCACACCTATACCCCAAGGTATCCTGTGGAACCCTATGGACTTCGTAGAAATAGAGATAACAAGGGTAAGTTCTTACCATATCTCATATTTTTTGAGATTGAAATGACAGGACTGAAGTGTTCTGGATATGTGGTTTGAAGGAGAGGGATGAGTCCAGGATAACTCCAAGACAGCGCACATTGGGACTAGATGAGATTGTTATTCCATCAATTGATAAAGAAATAGTGTGAGGTGATCTGGGAGGACGATCAGCTCTGTCTTAGACATAAGTTTAAGAGATAGCAGAGAGACAGTTGGAGATACAAGTCAGAAGAGAGGGGGAGAAGTCAGTGGAGGAAAGGTAGATTTGAGTATCATCAGCATAGAGATGATAATGGAGGTCAAAAGAGCTGATGAGTTCACCTAGAGAGGGAGAATAGGAGAGGACCAAGGACAGAACCTTGGGGAACACCTACTGTAAGAGGCTGTGGGGGGGAAGAGGTGTCATGAGAGGAAACTGAGAAAGATCGGTCAGAGAGGTAGGATGACAGCCAGGAGAGGGCAGTGTCACGTAGACCAAGGGAGTGAAGGATATTCAGCAGGAGAGGGTGGTCCACAGTGTCAAAAGCAGCAGAGAGATCAAGGAGAATGAGAAGAGAGTAGTGGCCTTGGGATTTGGCAGCAAGGAGGTCATTGCTGACTTTTGTGAGGGCAGCCAAATGTGAAAAAATCATGTCATACATATGATGGTGATCTATGGCATACATGTTTTCATTGAAGGAGGTTAAACAAAATGGAAGAATAATAGCCGTTAATATTCTATATTTGAAAGTAACACTGGTGTTTGACTACCTAGTCCGCTGAGAAGAGACAGGAATTAAAGAAACTCACTGTAAGGTATTTAAGGTGAGCACTCCTTCCCATGCTGTCACACACACTCACTACACGAGTGAGAGAATCAGCCATCTCAAGAGGTTGATATTCGTTTTAATGAGCAGTAAGTGTGCCAAGGACGTACAATTATGTAACTGTTTGTCTTTACCAAATGTTCAGTTTGGAAGGAATATATGGTAAGGATTAATGGCCACCCTGCTGTTTTGCATAGATAGTCTGCTGAGGCAAGGTGCCCCCCGCCCTTGTAGTATTATTATTACCAGTTATTTATATAGCGCACACATATTCCGCAGTGCTTTACAGAGAATATTTGGCCATTCATATCAGTCCCTGCCCCAGTGGAGCTTACAATCTATATTCCCTTTTACATGTGCGCACACATACTAGGGTTTATTGTGTTGAATTCAGCATTAAATTTCCTTTCATTTGATATATGAATCATTGCACTGCATGAAGTGTAACAGTTTTTATAAGCATTCGAAGTTGAAAAACATTCAAATTTCCAAAAGTGTCTGCAATTTTGGCCACCACTGTATATAGCAATGGTGAAATGCAGGTAGGATGTTATATATAACGTCAATAGGCTGTTCATGTGACTCTATAGAACTTTCAGTTATCAGCTGTTTCTACTTCAGGGTCCATAGGGGGTCCACAGGGTTGACCTTGGGGTATAGCTGGATCTGGATCCACGGGCACCACACAGTTAAAGCTTTGCTGCTCCCAGGATGCACTTGGGTCCGTCCGCTATACCCCGCCCCCGAGCCACAGGAACCTCAGTTTCTACTTCAGGGTCCATAGGGTATCCACAGGATACCTTGTGGTATAGGCGATGGTGGCAGACATCCAGGCACCACAGAGTTAAATTTTCAGCCTCCCAGGATGCACTGGGGTCCCTCTCCTATACCCCGCCCCCGAGCCTCAGGCCACTCAGTTTTCGTAGGTGCCTGGCCGGACCAGTCGCACCGTACAGAGGGGGGTCTTTTTAAGGCCCCTGAATATTTCTTCGCAGCTGTGGCTGCACAACTAGAGTGCTCCAGCATAGGACAGTCAGTATTGACGTCCATGCTGCCACTCCTACACCCCGCCGGTACCAGAACGCCGGTACCGATCCGGGGATGCTGGTAGGTAGCTGGGGTCACAGCTAGCGGTGATCCCCGGCTACCTGGACTGTGGCAGGATGCACGGGGAACAAGGTAAGCGGCGGGGTCCCGCGGTGGGCACCCGCCGGTAACACAGTCCTGTTTGGTCCCCAGGCAGGGTGCTCCCTGGGGACCGGCTGCGCGTGGGGCCAGGTACTGAACCTGCGCCTTCCACTAGACCACCAGGGACAGCGGGCTGCAGCATGTGCGGTACAGTGCGGCGTCCCAGGGGTTAATAGCACGCCAGGGGAGAACGCCTTCCCTGTCTCACAGCCGGCGTCTCCCCCGCTGCACAGTGCCATTCCACAGCGGTCTGAGCGGGCTGTGTCAGCGCTCCTCCCCTGGGCCCTGCCTTCTCTCTGCTCCTCGGTGGCCATTTTCTCACTACATGTGCTGGGGATGGCAAACGCTGCTGGAAGCTGATACAGATGCCTTTGCAGTCCGGGTCCCCCGCATACCTCTCCTTCAATTAAGGTCAGTGTATGCAGCACTGTTTCCTACCAGGCTCTGGTCTGTGTAGTTGATCGCAGTGCTTGTAATGCAGGATGTTATCTGTGCATTGTATGTGACTTAAATGCTAGCGCTGTTTGCCTGTACTTTCATTTCTGACTGTCAGCCTTTTCCTATCCCTGTTCTTCTGCTACAGCCCTTGCGGTGCAGTGTCGCAGGGTATTTATTACCTCACAGTAAACGTGGTTTTTCTGTGTGGGAGGTCACATACGCTCCGTTCACACTCCTCATGTCGGAAAGTGAACAAGGATATCCTCTTCCAGCTATAATGTACTGATATCATGTGCAGTTAGTGGAGGGATATGTAGACGCTGAGGGTTTATGGAGGGCATGTTGTATTATATATCACGCCCCATTTCTGTCACTGTGCCTGCACAAAAAAGGGGACCGCCCTCGGCTGGCTAAGATGCTTACAGCCTTTGTGGGCAACGCCCCCTGCGTTTCCCCATAGGGGTTATCGCAGCCTGTGGTGGTCTCATCACATGCAGGGGTCCCTGGACAGTTGATGGTACCCCAGTGTATCCTGTTTTTTGCCCCCCCAGGTCTTGCAGGAGCCTGTGTGGGTGAATTTATTGTCCAAATGGTATAGCACCTGATGGACGTTTTACAGGGGGAGTCACCATTTCGGCTGACGTCTGATGGTGACATTATTGACTTTTTCAGACACGAGCCCCTTAGTGCAAAGGAGGCGTAGTCTGGGTCTAAAGTCTATATACCTGGCCTACGGGCAGTCCGTGCGGCTTTGGTTATTACATATCCCCCGTGGCTAGATCCAAATATGCCTTCTTTAAGGATAAGGGTGTTGCCACTGTAATTCCTCTATCTGGTCAGGTGGATCATTTAGAGGTGGCGTGGAAAATCCGGGTAAGCGGATAATTACATTTCCGAATGGGAGTTACCTTTACGGGTAGATTCTCATGTTACACGCCTAGTGAGGAGTGCTACATTGCCCATGCCCTCCAGCTCCTCTTTGAAGGAGGTTCCAGATTGCAAGGTGCAAATATATCTAAAATCCAATATTCCATTGCTGGAGGGGCTTCCAGGCCGGCTATGGCCGTGTGCTGGGGGGCCAGAGCCATGGAACACTGAGTAGGTAACTGGATCTCTGCACACTGACTCTCCAGCAGAGCAGGTGGATAGTGGCAAATTCTTAGAGACTTTGCCACGTTCATAATGAGACGGTCTTGCATATAGCCTACTCCTTTCCAGAATCTCCTCGGCAGCAGTAGCTGCTTGCCGCTCCCTGTGGTTGCGCTCTTGGAAAGCGGACGCACATTCCATTTGGAATGCTTTGCCTTTTACGGGACAAGTCCTGTTTGGCCCTCGTCTGGACGCAATTGTGGCCCTGCAGGCAGCAGCTACGTCTGCGTGTCTGCCATGGGCTACAGTCCCATCAGGGTCTGGGGCTTTGTCTTTTCGGCCCTGTGAGGCCAGGGTAAGTCTAAATACAGCTTTCCAAGACAGTCAGTAGCCAGGAAATCTGCTCAGCCATAAGAACAGGCTTGGAGTACAAGACGTCCTTCTCCCAAGTTGGACTATAAGCCTTCAGCCTCACGGGACGGGCCTCCTCTCGGGAGCCCCCAGAGTTGGAGGCCGGCTTCTTCAGTTCGCCCAGTGCTGGTGTCTGACCACCACGGACACTGGGGTAAGAGAAGTATTTTCTTGAAAGTATGTCCTCTCCTCCCGGTAAAAGCCTCCCAGACGGTTTTTCGTTACAGGTCTTCTGTCAATTCAGGACAAGGCCCTGTAATTTTTGAGGGTGTTACACTCTATGCTCCAGGCAGGAGTTATAGTACTTATTCCGTTGCCCCAAAGGGGAACGAGGTATTACTCCATCCTCTTTCTGGTACAGACACCCAATGGGTCTTACCAGGACATTCTCAACCTCGAATCCTTCAACAAATTCTTAAGGGTTCCTCGGTTCGGGAGGGGGACCCTGCATTCCATCATTCAATGGAGCCTGGGGATTTTGTGGTGTCGTTTGGTATATTCAGGGTGACTACCTGAATATCCCTCTTTTCTTAGCACACCAGTGTTTTCCTCAGGTTTGCAGTGGTCGATAAGCATTTCCAGTTTCTGGCATTGCCCCTTGGTCTGGCCTCCGCGCCTCACGGTTTACCAGGATCATGGTAGTTATGGCAGCCCACCTGCGGATGCAGGGGGTCCGCTTGTTACCCTATCCGAGTGACCTCCTGTTGTTACCACGGTCTCCAGAGATACTTCAGTGCCATATGCAACGGACAATATCTGTGTTGCTACGTTAGGGCTGACTGATAAACTGGAAATGGTCCTCTCTGATTCTTCACAGAGGATGCTCCATATCCCAACATCTGAGGATCTTTGTGATTGAGGAAAAGATCTCTGCATTACAGGCAAAGGTACACAGTTGCCTGCAGAGTCGCCGAGTGTCTATTCACTTGGCAATGTGGTTCCTGGGTTCCAGGATGTTGCTGTTCGACATGGTGGAGAGTACCCAGCCTCACTCTAAAGAACTTGATCCTCTCCGGATGGGATGGGTTGCCCCATAGGATAAAGTCAATAGGATTTCCCCGGAGGTTTGTCTCTCTCTGGCCTGGTGGCTGCAGAAAGCTCACCTAAACAAGGGGCACCCCCTGTGGGATTGCGGACAGGGTCCTTCTGACGACGGACGCCAGTATCCGTGGCTGGGAAGCAGTGACGGGTCCACACTTGTTCCAGGGCAGGTGGACACCAGTAGTTTTTGCGCTTCCCATAAACATCTGAGAACTCTGAGCAGTATTCAAGGTTCTCCAGCATGCAGGACAGGTCCTCCACGGAAATACCGTGCAGGTACAGTCTGACAACGCCATCATGATGGCTTATGTAAACCACCTAGGAGGTTCCCGAAGTCAGGCGACACTAACAGTGGTGTCCCGAATTCTGGCTTGGGTGGAAGGCTATATCCCTGCCGTCATCGGCAGTGTTCATTCAGGAATCCTCAGATGGAAAGCAGGCTTTCTCAGCCGTCAAGACGTGCATTCAGGGAAATGTCCTCTTTATCAGGAGGTGTTCAATCTTCTGGTGAACAAGTGGAGCCTTTCAGAGATGAGACTCTTCTGATAGAGGTAGGTAGGTCCAGTGGACCTTCCAAGTTGTGTACCTCGTCCCTCCGTTATCCCTTCTTCCACCAGTAATAGTAAGAAGGAGGCACGCTCCTGCTGATAGCTCCAGCGTAGGCCAGATGGCACTATTACTCAGCTCTTCGGAGCCTCTCAGTTAACACTCCGAAGCTGTTGCCTCTACGCCCGGACCTGTTGTCTCAGGATCCTGGCTGAAACCCAGACCTGGGTTGTCTGTCCTTGACGGTGTGGCGGTGGAGACTGCCCTCTTAAGGTCTAGGACTTTTTCCAGCTCTATAGTTAACAGGGGCTCTGTCCATGCTAAGAGCTCGGAAGTTTTTATCTGCAAGAATTTACCATTAGGTATGGTATACTTTCTTTCAGGTGTCGCCCTAGAGGCTAGGCTCCTCTGGTATTCCGGATATCCAGAGGTTGGCTTTCCTACAGGTGGGCTTAGATAACGGTCTTCGCCTTGCTTACCTGAAGGTGCAGGTTTCTGCCTGTTAGTATGGTTTCAGTGTAGGATTGCTACTCTTCCTGATGTCCGCACCTTTGTGCAGGGTGTACGTTATATTCAGCATCCCTTTGTTCCACCTGTGGCTCCTTGGGATTTAGCTGTGGTCCTTAGGGCTCTCTGAGGACCGCCATTTGATCCACTGGGCTCAGTGGATTTCAAATGGCTTACGGCAAAGACTGTATTCCTTCTGGCTCTTAATATGGCCAGTAGGATCTCAGAATGGGAGGCTCTGTCATGTAGACCTCCCTTTTTCTCATCTTTCCTAGGAACAGGGCAGTGCTTGCCTTTACTTCCCCAGTCCTGTCTGCTGGTGAGGCCTATTTGGCTGTGGTACGGGCGCTAAGAATTTAAGTTGACCGTACCAGTCCATTTAGGAACTCAGACTCTCGGTTTTGTCCTTTCTGGTTTCCATAAAAAGGGTTGGCCTGCCACTACGCTAACTTTGGCAGGATGGATTCACAGGTCTTCCTGTTCCATCCTCTATTAAAGCTCTTCCACTAGGTCTGTGGGTCCTTCGTGGGCAGCTCGACGTGGCACCTCAGCGGTGATTGGCAGCCACGTGGTCATCTGTCCATATTTTTGTAAGGTATTATGCTTTTGATACCTTCGCCTCTCAGGATGCTTCCTTTCGGCAGTGGATTCTCCTTACAGCACAGGAGCGTCCCCACCCTTAAAGGATACTGCTTTGGGACATCCCCAAGGTATCCTGTGGATACCCTATGGACCCTGAAGTAGAAAATATGAGATATGGTAAGAACTTACCCTTGTTATCTCTATTTCTACGAAGTCCATAGGGTTCCACAGGACTCCCGCCCTGTCGCACCTGTACTGCAGATGGGCTTTGATCTGGTCACCGGTTTCTCCGTCTCCTTCTGGTGAGAATGTGATTCTTGTGTGTTCCAGACTGTCTTCTCTCTCTTTTTTGCTCCTGCTCCGGCCTATGGCTTGTTACGAAACTGAGTGGCCTGAGGCTCGGGGGCGGGGTATAGGAGAGGGACCCCAGTGCATCCTGGGAGGCTGAAAATTTAACTCTGTGGTGCCTGGATGTCTGCCGCCATCGCCTATACCCCAAGGTATCCTGTGGAACCCTATGGACTTCGTAGAAATAGAGATAACAAGGGTAAGTTCTTACCATATCTCATATTTTTAGTTGGTGCCCCTAAGCTTTATTTTTTTTAAAAAGATTTTATTATTTTTTACTATCTTCAGATCGGCAGCAATGGACTGTCCTTCTGGACGTCCACGCTGGCGCTGCGACGCCGGTACTGATCCGGGGATCGCAGCGGGACCCCGGAGTCAGTGCTAGCGTGGCTCCGGGAGCTCCCACTGACTGCTGCCGGACACAAGGGGCCAGGTAAGCTGCGTGCGGGGGAGATGCAGTCTTTTAGCCGCCGCTCTCTGGGGACAGACCGGCGGCGCTAGTAGCGGCGGCGGGCTCCCCCCATCTGTGGCATACCCCGCGTGTCTGCTGGCCTCCAGGGTGTAAGTACCGGCGGGGAACCGGCTTCCCTGGGGGTTTAATACTAGCAGGGGAGGCAGCCTTCCCTGCTTTAGTGCTCCTCCCCTCAGCCCAGCGCGCCTTCTCTCATGTGTGCTGGCGTCGCTGGGTTGTTATCTCCTGGCCACTCCTCCTCAGTGCTCTCCGGCGGCCATCTTCAGGCAGCATCGCAGAGCTCCCAGGCAGGCTTCCAGTGGACCGGTCCCCTGATCAGGACAGTGTTCGCAGTGCTATAGCCCTCCCAGACACTGAATCTGGGAGGTTGATTGTTGCGGAAGGTGCAGTGAGTATAACTTCTCTGCATGGTATGTGACTTTTGCTAGTGCTGCTGTCTGTGCTTTTCTACTTACTGTCAGCTTTTTACCTATCCTTTTCCTTCTCCTATGGCCCGCAGGTGCATGGGGGAGGGGTGTTCTTTCTGTGTAACCTCACTTATATAAATCTACGTATTTGTGAGGTCCGTCACATACTGCGGTGTGCTACTCAGTACCATTTTGTGGGCTGTTTGTGTTGCATGCTTGGGAGTGTGTAGGCGTTATACGCCTTACCTCGTTCCGGTGATACTTTTATTGCGAAAAGTTTGTGTCATGTCTGATGAAGAGAATGAGCGCTCTGTGGCTCCTGTGTTGTTTTCCTGCCGACGCTGTTTGGCAGGAATTGACGGGGCGGATTTGTCTCAGGACGGTCTGTGCAGGCGGCGCCAGCTGGTACCTGGACCCTCTAAACCCCCGGTGGCGCAGGATGCTTCATGGGTGATGTTTACGCAAGTGCTGGCGTCGATCGTGGACCGGCTTGCGATGCCGACAGCGGCCCCTTCTAGGGCATTGCCCCAGCCTACCGTTCCCCGGGTGTGACGCGTCTGGTGCAGTCTCCTCCCGGGTCTCAGACTGTGGGTCCTTATGCGGGTTTGCCTGTATTTGTGCAATCCCCCACGGTGCCGCAGCAGTCGATGGTACCTTTTATGGGGTATCCTCAGGCGGTACCCCCTCCCTGGGTGGATGTCCTCTCCAGTTCTGTTCAGAGCCTGGCGGCTTCGTCATCGGCCTTTCAATCTATGTTGCACAGTGATTTGCCCCACGGGCGTCCAAGCAACTCGTTCCGGCTTCACTGGCGGCTCAGTACACGAACGTGTCTTCGGATGACGGGGAGATCCATGAGGACTCTGACTCGGATGCCGGGGCCCAGGAGGTGGAGGCTAAGTCTTCCTTTAATGTGCCGGCATTGGTTAGGGCGGTGCGGGCTATCCTTCACATTGAGGAGGATGTGCCGGCCCCCAGGTCAAAGTACCCAAATTTTAAGAAGGCCACAGTAGCTTCGATGGTTTTTCCCCTGTCCGACCAGTTAACGGATCATATGGCAGTGGCCTGGCAGCTGCCCAGCAAGAGGTTCCAACCGCAGAAGCGGTTGGCTTCAAACTATCCGCTTCCTGAGGCTCATTGCAGGAAGTGGGAAACTCCGCCTGCGTTGGATTCCCACGTTACCCGCTTAATTAAAAGCGCTACGCTGCCTCTGCCGTCTATCTCCTCCCTGAAAGATCCCACGGAAAGGAAAGTGGAGACTTGTTTAAAGCCTATCTACTCTCTCTCTGGGGCTGTTGCCCGTCCGTCCATGGCCATCTCTTGGGTGGCTAAGGGCATCGAGAGCTGGGCCAACGCTTTGGAGGATACCTTTCCGGAAGATGCTCCGGAGATCCAGAGAGCGTTGATAGGACAAATGAGGGATGCAGCTTCCTACATTGGGGAAGCATCGTTAGATGCAAGCCTGCTGACCTCTCGGGTGTCGGCTGCAGCTGTGTTGGCGCGTCGGTCCTTGTGGCTGAGGTCTTGGAGAGCTGACGCTGACTCCAAAAAGGGCCTGGAGGCCTTACCTTTTAATGGGGAGTTGCTTTTTGGTCCAGACTTGGACAAAATTGTGGATACTCTGGCTAAGTCTAAATCAGCCTTCCTCCCTTCGGCTTCTGCACCTACCAACGTACGGAGCTCTGCCTTTCGGGTTCAGGGCAAGGCCAAAGGTCCGTCCTTCCTGAGGCAGTCGGCGACCAAGGCCGTTTCTAAGCCCAAGAGGCAGGCCTGGAGTGCCAGGCGCCCTTCTTCCAAGCAGGAAGATAAACCTTCTGCCTGATGGGACGGGCCTCCCTCTGGGGGACCCCAGAGTGGGAGGCCGACTTCTTCTATTTGCCCAGTGCTGGCACAATACCACCACGGATGCCTGGGTTCGAGAAGTGGTCTCCCAGGGGTACGCCCTGTCTTTTCGACACAGACCGCCCACCAGTTTTTCTGCACGAGTCCTTCTCAGGATACGACCAAGACTTTACAGATTCAGGAAGCTATAGAGTCCTTGCTGAAAGCAGGGGTCATTGTTCCCGTTCCTCAATTACAACGAGGGACGGGGTACTATTCTTCTCTGTTTCTGGTGCAGAAACCCAATGGTTCTCATCGCCCTATCCTCAACTTGAAGTCTCTGAACAAATTCCTCAGAGTTCCCAAGTTCAGGATGGAAACGTTACGTTCCATCATTCTGGCGATGGAACCGGGGGATTACATGGTGTCCCTGGATATCCAGGACGCCTACCTCCATGTTCCGATAGCACCTTCGCACCAGCGATATCTGAGGTTCGCTATCCGTCAACATCATTTTCAGTTCCGGGCGCTACCCTTTGGCCTCTCCACGGCACCGAGGGTGTTCACGAAGATTATGGCGGTCATGGCCGCACATCTTCGGAACCAGAATGTACGGCTGCTGCCGTATCTGGACGACCTCCTGTTGCTGGCGAGCTCCCCGGAGGTACTGCTTCAACATCTCCACCTGACGATTGCTTGCCTGCAAGCGCACGTGTGGCTGATAAATTGGAAAAAGGACTCCCTGATTCCATCACAGTTGATGGTTCATTTGGGAGCCCTGCTGGATTCTCGTCAGCAAAGGATCTTCCTGACTCCGGAGAAGGTCTCCCTGCAGCTGCGGATACGCAGTTGCCGCCTGTCGGTCCATTCGGCTATGAGAGTTCTGGGGTCCATGGTGTCGACATTCGACATGGTGGAATTTGCCCAGTTCCATTCCCGGCCCCTGCAGGGGCTTATTCTGTCGGAATGGAACAGGTTACCTCACCGGATCCGCTCTCAGATGCTGGTGTTGTCCCCGGAGGTTCGGCAGTCTTTGGCTTGGTGGCTTCAGACAGCGCATCTGGTCGAGGGGCGCCTTTTGGATCCCGGACTGGGTCCTACTCACGACTGATGCCAGTCTCCGGGGTTGGGGGGCAGTGACCGGCTCATTATCGCTTCAGGGTCGTTGGTCCACAGAAGAAGCACTTCTCCCCATCAACATCCTGGAACTGCGGGCAGTATACAGGGCCCTGCAGCTGTCGCGCCCCACTCTTCACGGAAGGGCGGTTCAGGTGCAGTCCGACAACGCCACCACGGTGGTGTACATCAACCACCAAGGAGAACTCGCAGTTGGGCAGCGATGTCGGAGGTGTCTCGCATTCTTGCTTGGGCGGGGTGTCACATTCCAGCGATCTCGGCAGTCTTCATTCCCGGAGTCCTCAATTGGGAGGCGGACTTCCGCAGCCATCACGACGTGCATCCCGGGGAATGGTCGCTTCACCCAGAGGTGTTTCAGCTACTCGTGGACAGGTGGGGGCTGCCGGAGTTGGACTTGATGGCCTCCCGTCACAATCACAAGTTGCCCGTTTACGGGTCAAGGACAAGAGACGCAGGCGCCTATCTGGAAGACGCGCTGTCGGTGAAATGGACGTTTCACCTGGCGTATCTGTTTCCTCCGATATCCCTGCTTCCTCGGGTTCTGTGGAAATTCAAGCAGGACGGCGGCACGCTCGTGCTGGTAGCTCCGGCATTACCCAGACGTCCTTGGTACTCCAATCTGCGGGGCCTCTCCATCGACGCTCCGTACCTTCTCCCTCAGCGTCGGGACCTGTTGTCTCAAGGGCCCTGCCTTTACCCGGATCTGGGTCGGCTGTCTTTGACGGTGTGGCTCTTGAGACAGCCGTCTTGAAGTCTAGGGGTTTCTCCAGTTCGGTTATTGGTACCATGCTTAGGGCACGCAAGCCTGCTTCCGCACGGATTTACCACAGGGTGTGGCGCACTTATTTTCAGTGGTGTGAATCCAGAAACTATAATCCGCAGGTGTTCCGGGTTTCCAGAATCTTGGAGTTTCTTCAATCGGGTTTGGACCTCGGCTTACGCCTGGCCTCTCTGAAGGTTCATGTGTCTGCTTTGTCCGTGTGGTTTCAGCGACGGATTGCTACACTACCGGATGTTCACACCTTTTTCCAGGGTGTTCTCAGGATCCAGCCTCCCTTCGTGCCTCCGGTGGCTCCTTGGGCCTTGGTGGTGGTGCTACGGGTCTTACAGGGTCCTCCTTTTGAGCCGCTTGAGTTGGTGGAACTCAAGTGGCTGATGTTTAAGACCATTTTTCTCCTGGCAATTGCTTCTGCCAGGAGGTTGTCAGAATTGGGGGCACTTTCCTGTCGCCCTCCTTTTCTAATTTTTCACCAGGACAGAGCGGTGCTCCGCACTCATCCGGATATTTTGCCCAAAGTGGTCTCCAAGTTCCACATTAATCAGGAACTTGTTGTGCCAGCTTTTCAGTCACCTGATCTTTCAGCTGGTGAGGCTTCCTTAGATGTAGTCCGGGCACTTAGAATCTATGTGGACCGGACTGCTTCGGTTAGGAAGTCGGATTCATTGTTTGTCCTCTTCGGTTTTCACAAGAGGGGTTGGCCTGCCAACAAGCAAACGTTAGCCCGTTGGCTTTGTTCAGTTATTTGTGAGGCTTAGGCACAGGAGGGTTTACCTGTGCCAGCCTCTGTAAAGGCTCATTCCACTCGTTCTGTGGGTCCCTCTTGGGCTGCTAGATGTGGTGCCTCCGCTGTTCAGCTGTGTAAGGCGGCCACTTGGTCTTCAATTCAAACGTTTTTGAGGTTCTATGCGTTTGACACCTTCGCCTCTTAGGATGCATCCTTCGGGCGCCAGGTGCTCCTTTCAGCACAGGAGCGTCCCCGCCCTTAGTTGAACTGCTTTGGGACATCCCTATGGTCAACCCTGTGGACCCTGAAGTAGAAAATAAGAGATATGGTAAGAACTTACCTTTGTTATCTCTGTTTCTACGAAGTCCATAGGGCCCACAGGGCGCCCGCCCTGATGCACCTGGCTTTATATGGGCTGTGTGGCTGGTCACCGGTTTTTCCGTCTCCCATTTCTGTGAGTATGGTTTCTTGTGTGTTCCAGTCTTCCTTCTCTCTGTTTAGTCTCCTCCTCCGGCCTTGGCTGCTTACCAACTGAGGTTCCTGTGGCTTGGGGGCGGGGTATAGAGGAGGACTGACCCAAGTGCATCCTGGGAGCAGCAAAGCTTTAACTGCGTGGTGCCCGTGGATCCAGATCCAGCTATATCCCAAGGTCAACCCTGTGGACCCTATGGACTTCGTAGAAACAGATATAACAAAGGAAAGTTCTTACCATATCTCTTGTTTTCTGTTATTATGTCTACTGACCTTGTAATGTAAGCTTAGTTTTACCTAAATGATTATGAATAGATTATATAAATGGCTCCAGAAGGATGGCCACTCGCCACACTGAAGTAAAATTTATTAACTCACGACCATCAATACAGCTGGTCAGTCGACGTTTCGGTCAAAATAGACCGCTGTCTTGACAAAGAAGTCACCAACTATTTTAACTGAAACGTTGACTGACCTGCTGTCTTGTTGGTCGTGAGTGATTACATTGTGCTCATTTTATTTCAATGTGGTGAGTGCTCATCCTTGAGCTATATTTGGGACTGCTGTGTCTTTAATGGAGCACCCCCCCCCCCTCCCCTCTCATTGAATATAAGCAGTGAGTGCAGCTATCTTGGATTGACTAGATTATATAAATGGATAGATATCAATGGCATAATGCATGCAGGAGGTGATATTTTTCCCCTCTGTACTAACCATGTGACTTGTTACATTATAAAGGGCCTTTGATGTCACTCATCTTTTGTAGAAAGGTCACCATTTGTAGAGTATTAAAGATAAAAATCCTTTTGATGAGATAGCGCTGCTTAATCCATATTTAATCGAGAAAGGGCACATAAATGATATATCACAATAACAGAGATTGGCACATATATTAAAAACTTTTAAATATTAATGTGGATCCACAATATTAAACACTCAATAAAAAATAAAAATATTTTGTGTGAGAAAAAGGACAATCCTCTGTTCAACTCTTTCCATCTGAGGAAGCCGCTGATTGTTATGAGAGGTGGAGAAACACGTAATTCACTTGTGATCCCCACTTCAGGCTAGACACACTATACATGCTGACCACTGTGGCAAACTGACTGCATGAGGAAAACTTTTAATGAGGTACCGGTACCTGTTAATGCAAGTCCGCCACGGATGGGACTTTGAGCCTTATATGCAGCAATTGAATCCAACTATTTAACTGCTTAATTTAAGCAGTAAGCAGATGTGAAGGGGGACTTTTCAAATGAGCCTTACATATGACATCATCATGTACTAACCAAGCGCATAGGATGAAGTCTGTCTATTAACACTACTAAACAGACCTAAGTAACTGATTAAAATATGTTCCAGATTGACACAGACTACTAACATTATCATTACTAACACTATCACTAACTAACATTTATAATTTTAACATAATATATGCTGGATGTATGGACGATGTTTTTCAATTTTAAATACATCTCAAGACAAAGTCATTGAATACTTTTTCTGATTGTCATCAAAGAGTTGAACAGAGGATTGTCCTTTTTCCCACACAATATATATATATATATATATATATATATATATATATATATATATATATATATATAATTATATATATAATTTTATTTATTTATTTTTTATTGAGTGTTTAATATTGTGGATCCACATTAATATTTCAAAGTTAATATATGTGCCAATCTCTGTGTTGTTGTGATAGTATATCTTTTATGTGCCCTTTCTTGATTAAATATGGATTAAGCAGCGCTACCTCAACATAAGGATTTTTTTCTTTCTTAATATTGTTGTGATTTTCTATTGGAGGCTGGCAATCCTCCCAGAGAGAGCAGCAGCCTGATCTAGTGAGATCTGTGTAAAGCAGACCAGCTCCCATATTTTTGTGGGTTTTTTTTACCATTTTGTAGAGAGCTGTCAGTTATCTGCTGATGACATGTCACAATTTATGGTATAATTATTTTAAACAATATTTTATATATGAAAATAGATAGCATTGGTGAAATGCAGGTAGGATGCGATTTATAACATTAATGGGCTAATCATGTGACTGGCTATAGCACTGGCAGATATTAACTTGTCTATTAATATGTCTACTGACCTTGTAGTGTAAGCTGTTTTATCCTAAATGATAGATATATTAACCTATGGCAAAATGCATGGAGAATGTGATTTACACTTCAGTATGCTGACCATGTGACTTTCTTGCATCATAAACAGCCTTTGTAATGTCACTCAGCTTTGGTAGAAAGGTCGCCATTTTCAAGGCTGGATTAAGGGCCACATGGGCATGAAAATGTTGAAGGCCCTATACAGTGAAGGTAGGAAGCTGTAACCAGTGTTGTGTGGGTGTGACCAGAGCCAAGTCTCTACACCTCATACAGTATCAGCTGTCTCCCTAAATACAGAAAAATAACTAGAAAAACTATTTTAATACTTATGATTTCTGACTGAATGTGTGACAAACTAGGCAGCTGGTCATCCTCCTGCTGATGAAGGGCCTATTTTTATGTGGAAGTCTGGAGCTGTATTTCCATCCGCCCCATTATTAGTGTAACCCTGTGCTCATCGATTGATACAATGTAAAATGTTGATGACATACAGTACATATAAGAAAGATTCTCCCCTCCCCATTAAAAGTTAGGCATCGTTTGGCTTTTTATGGTAGTTATAAGAACAATATATAAAGATGCATTCTTATTCTAGACCTTACCATTTTTTTCAATATACTTTGGAGCATATCCATTTAGCCGCAAGGTTTAACTGGTTTGGTTTCTCAAAACTATTATAAGGACATACAGCTCCCTGGCGTGTGTTAGCTTTGGCAACGCTTAACAGCGAAACGCGCGTTGGAGTTTAAGCTGTGAACTAACGTCTCCCCATAAGTATATATTTATGTATTTTAATAGTTTAGAAGTCGGCCAGAAACAGCAGGCTACACCCACATGTCTAGACCAGTTAGTTGCTCTGGCTGTAAATTCAAACCAGACGGTGTAATGGTTAGCGTTACTGCCTCACAGCAATGAGGTCATGGGTTCAATTCCCACCATGACCCTAACTGTGTGGAGTTTGTATATTCTCCCTGTGCTTGCGTGGGTTTCCCCCGGGTACTCTGGTTTCCTCCCACATTCCAAAAATATTCTGGTAGATTAATAGGTTCCCCACAAAACTTAACCCATGTGTGTGCGCATGTGGTAGGGAATATAGATTGTAAGCTCCACTGGGGCAGGGACTGAAGTGAATGGCCAGATATTCTCTCTGTAAAGCGCTGCGGAATATGTGTGCGCTATATAAATAACTGGTAATAATAATAATAATTTAATATTTGATTGCACTCATTAGTAAAAGAAGGCACTGCAAATAGAATTGCTGTATTTATTATAGTGAAGTCCAAACCTGTTACCAATGCACAGTTACCTTCCAGTGTATAATAGCGCTATGTTTGTTTGATCTTTTATTCACGAAACAAACAGTGATTTAACCCATACACTGCTGTGTGGCAGCAGTTCATTTACTAGACCACTGGCTTCTTGATTAGTATCATCATCATTTATGTATATGGCACCACAAGGGTTCTGCAGCACCTTACAAAGTACATAAATAGAAACAGTATGGACAAAACAAAAAAAAGACTTACAGTACAAAACATTGCAGATCATGGGAATGGTCTATAAACTGCTTTTGCAGCAGGGGCATTTTAGGAGAGGAGGTGGCCTGTGTGCAGCCTACGTTTAAACCACCTCCTCTCTGGCAGGTCTCTGGGAAAATGGCCCCAGCGCTTTATTCCTGTGGACAGCTTTCTGCACATGCACGAGTCACCAGGAAGATGGCCGCCACCATTTTCCCTGTGATGTTTACTGCTCTCTGCAGCCCCGTCCTTGTAGAGCAGCACTCTGGAGAGACTGCGGAAAGGTAAGTGTAGCAAATAGGCTCTCCCAAATATGATCTGCTCAGAATGCATAACATGTCGGTCTATTTTGGATGATTTTGTCATTTTATATTCTGTATAGACATGGTGTGTCAATTATGTGCATTATTCTGTGTGCATGTCAGGAAAGACTGATCAGCAAGGAAGGTAGTTGTAAACTAATCTAGTGGACAGCTCTCAGATAACAAAAAGAATCAATATCCCTCACAGTATGAGGTCATGTGTGGAGAACATTTTATGATGCCTGGAGTGTCCTGGATTGTAAATCCCAAAACCAGACCTTTTTTAAAGCAAGGTCCAGTACTCCACATCTAAAGAATCCTGTATGCACCTGAGTTGTGCTATAGAAGCTGAGATAAGGACTGTATGTTTACATGAGAGAGACCCCTGTTGGTTTGGCCAGGTAACCCTATATTGGAAATTACAGGGGCCCTCTATTGATCTCAAACCCTGCTGACCTGTTAGGGAGAACCTGTTTAAGTAGGAACAAAGATTTAGAGATCTATAAAAAGAAATGCCATCCAGCATGCAATGCCCATTTCCAGTGAGAAGCCTTAAGACTAGTGGTGGGCAATAAGCGGTCCCCCACATGTTGTAAAATTACACGTCCCAGTATGCCTTGCCATAGTCTTGCTATTTGGCATTGCTACAATGTTGCAATGTATTCTGGAATTTGAAGTTCAACAACAGCTGGAGGGACGCTTATTGCCCATCCCTGCTTTAAGCGGCCCATACACGGTGCGATAAAGCAGCAGCTCCAACGGATTGGTACGATTTGGCTGCTACATGTCGGACCGAGCGCGCACCCCTGGGGTCGTACATCGCCCCTCCCTAATCTTACTGCAGGTTGTCGATCAGGGGATGCGATGTGCGATCCCATGCAGCGCTATGTGGGTGGGGGAGTCGGCATATCGGACGGTCGGCCACCCCATTACACTATGTGTGGGGACCACCATGTATGGACTGCATTAGGCTGAGATGTACCAGAAACTTTCTGTGATCTCCTGCACAACAGAGATTTGTCTTATCTGTAAGTTTGTATTCTCTGATTTCTCCCTTCTATTTGATTTCTGAAATTATTTGCATATATAATCTGTCATTTTTATTAATATTTTTCTTCAGGGTCCATAGGCTTCACAGGGAGACCTTGGAGAGTAGGTGATGGAACTGAATCCGGGCACCATGCAGTTATAGCTTTCAGCTGCCAGGATGCACTGGGTCCACTCGTCCTATACCCCGCCCCCGAGCCAGAGGCAGCTCAGTTTCGTTGGTGCCCGGCCGGAGTCTGGTCACCGTTACGCAAGGGGATGCTTAAGCAGCCCTTAAGCTTATTATTTTAGTTTAATTTTACTTCATCTTAAGCGCGCAGCAGCAGACTGTCCGAGGGACGTCTGCACTGCCACTCCGTCACCACTCTGCGCCGCGATGCCAGTACCAATCTGGGGATCTTGGTGGGCATTTTGGGTGTCAACGCTAGCCAGGGCTCCTGGAGAGGACCCAGACTGCAACCGAACTTTAGGGGACAGGTAAGGCGGGTCGCTGCTTGCGGTGACCTGCATTATGGCAATCAATACCTCTGGTCTCAGGACAGACCGGAGGTGCTGAGTGTGGACGCAGGCACCAGCCATAGCGATCCACTAGACCACCAGGGATATTTTGGTGTGGGAAACCAGCGTCCCAAGGGTTAATAATCGGCATGGGGAGACAGCTTCCCTGTTTAAGTGGCTCCTCGGCTCAGGGCGCCTTTCCTCTGAGGTCTGGTTTCTCTGAGCTGCTCTCCAGCAACACCCCCTCTGAGGTCTCCGGTGGATATTTTCTTTATTGAGCAGTTGCAGCTCTGGGGTACAACGCGTGGTCCGGTCCCCCTAAAGACCTCTACCCAGGGTCAATGTATGTAGCACTATTTCCTATCAGACACTGAATCTGGGTAGTTGAGTGTAGTGCCAATTTGCAGTTATTCCTGCATTGTATGTGAGTTGTGCTAGCTAGCGCTGTCTGTCTTTTCTCTACTGTCAGCATATGGCTATACCCTTTATCTATTTCATGCCCTAATACAGGTGTTGTTAGGGTGGTTCACAAATAACCTCATTCATGTAAACTATATTTGTGAGGACGGTCACATGCAGCTGCTGCACTGTGCCATATATAGACAGAAGGTCCCTGCAGCTTACCCAACCATAAGACAGGACCAGTATATTGCTTCTCTGCTAGTATTTGTACATACACGTGGTTGCAATGTACTCAGTGCCATATTGTGTGTTTTACCCTGCAGAGATGTCCGACAAGGGTAATGAACATGTTTCTGCACCCATTCTGCAATGCAGATTATGCGCTATATTCAATATGGAAGCAAAAAGTCTGTGCTGGTAAATTTAAAGGGCAGTCCTTTCCTAGACAGTCCACTGCCAAACCTAAGAAACTGTCTCGGAGCACAAGATGTCCAGCCTCTAAGCCAGAGGATAAAACCTCAGACTGACTGGGCAGGCCTCCCTCTGGGGGACCCCAGACTGCGAGGCCGACTTCTTCAGTTCGCCCAGTGTTGTTGTCAAACCACCGCCTTACAAATCCAGAAAGCCATACAATCCTTGCCCCAGGCAGGGGTAATTGTGCCAGTTCCACTAGCCCAGTGAGGGACTGGGCTAGTGGTGCAGAAGCCGAATGGGTCTCATTAGCCTATCTTCAACCTCAAATCCCTGAACAAATTCCTCATGGTACCCAGGTTCAGGATGGAAACCGTACCCTCAATCATACTGGCTATGGCACCTGGGGATTTTATGGTGCCACTGGATATTCAGGACACATACTTACATGTCCCTATAACACCTTCTCATCAGCGTTCTATCCGGTTTGCTATACTACAACAGCACTTCCAATTCAGCCCTTTACCCTTTGGCCTATCCACTGCTAAAAGGGTGTTAACCAAAGTTATGGCCATTGTAGGCGGCCCATTTGCGGAATCGGGGTATCCGACTATTACCATACCTGTATGACCACCTTCTGTTGGCAGGATCTCCAGAATTGCCTAGCCACCACCTGCAACTAACAATTGCCTTTCTGCAGGCGCACCGGTGGTTGATCAATTGGAAGAAGTCCTCCCTGAATCCTTTGCAGAGGATGATTCATCTGGGGGCCCTCCTGGATTCTCAACAGCAGATAATTTTTCTGACTTCAGATAAGATCTCCGCATTACAACTACGGATACGCAGATGCCTCCAGTCACCAAGGGTCAGTACACTTGGCGATGCAGGTTCTGGGATCCATGGTGTCCACCTTCGACATGGTGGAATATGCTCAATTTCACTCCAGGCCTCTGCAGGGACCTATCCTCTCCAGATGGAACGGATTGCCCTACCGGATCAGAGCTCAGACAATAGTGCTCTCCCCGGAGGCGTGTCTGTCTCTGTCTTGGTGACTACTGACGTCTCATCTAACCAAGCGTCGCCCCTTTTGGATTCCAGACTGAGTACTCCTAACAATGGACGCCAGTCTTCGGGACTGGGGCGCAGTGACCAGTCCGCACTCTTTTCAAGGTTGTTGGAAAGCAGTCGAGGCAACACTTCCAATCAACATATTGGAACTTTGGGCCATGTACAGGGCCCTCGAGGTGGCCGAACACATACTTTTCGGAAACCCAGTGCAGGTTCAGTCTGACAACGCCACCACGGTAGCTTACATCAAACATCAAGGAGGCACTCAAAGTCTGTCAGCAATAACCGAAGTGTCACACATTCTGACATGGGCAGAACATTACCTCCCGGCCTTTTCTGCAGTGTTGATTCCAGGAGTTCTCAATTGGGAAGCAGATTTCCTCAGCCGTCATGAATGCATCCAGGGGAATGGTCTCTTCACCAAGAGGTGTTTCAACTCCTAGTGAACAAATGGGGCCTCCCAGAGGTGGACCTCATGGCCTCTCGACACAATCCTAAGTTACCAGTGTATGGGTCCAGAACAAGAGATGCCAAGGCAACCTTGGTGGATGCTTTGTCAGTAAAGTGGACCTTCCAGTTTGCGTACCATTTCCTCCAGTCTGAGTTCTTCGAAAGTTCAAGCAAGACTGAAGCACTGTCCTGCTGGTGGCTCCAGCTTGGCCCAGACGTCATTGGTACTCAGATCTTCTGAGTCTCTCCATCGACACTCCATTCCTACTGCCTCAACATCCGGACCTGTTGTCTTAGGGTCCTTGCCTTTACCAGGACCTGGATCGTCTGTCTTTAATGGCGTGGCTCTTGAAACATCCCTCCTAAGGTCCAAAGGATTCTCTCGCTCTGTTGTCATATTTAAAGCACGAAAGCCGGCTTCTGGTAGGATCTACCACAGAGTGTGGCATACGTATTTTCAGTTGTGCCTTCCTAGGAATTACAGATTTCCAGAGTCCTGCCCCTCCTTAAAGCTGGATTGGACCTTGGTCTCCGCCTGGCCTCGCTGAAAAGTGCATATCTCAGCACTGTCTATATGGTTCCAACGTAGAATTGCTCCACTTCCGGATATTCGCACATTCCTCCAGGGTGTCCTCCGGATTCAACCTCTCTTTCTCCTCCCTAGTGGCAGTAGTTCTTTTTACCACTAGCTTCATAGACCTTTAAGTGGTTAACGGCTAAACCTTTCTTCTGGCAATAGCATCTGCCAGGAGAGTGCCAGAGTTTGGAGCTCTCTCTCGTCGCTCCCCCTTCTTGATATTTCACCAGGATAGGGCTGTGCTTTGTACTCACCCTGAGTTCCTTCCTAAAGTTGTTTCTAGTTTCCACATTAATGAGGAAATTATAGTTCCGGCCTTTCAGTCACCAGACCTCTCGACAGGTGAGGCCTCCTTGGATGTGGTATGCGCCCTTCAGGATTTATGTGGACCGTACCAGTTCCCTTCTTAAATCGGACTCCTTGTTCATGCTCTATAGATTTCACAAGAAGGGATGGCCAGCCAATAAGCAAACTTTGGTTAGGTGGATTCGTATAACCATCTCTGAGGTTTACACTCATGAGGGCCTTCCAGTGCTGCCCTCTGTTACTGCTCATGCTACTCGGTCTGTGGGTCCTTCATGGGCAGCTCGACATGGTGCCTCGGCAGTTCAGCTGTGTTAGGCAGCCACATGGTCTTCTGTCCGGACCTTTCTTTGGTTCTCTGCCTTTTATACCTTAGCCTTTCAGGATGCTCCCTTTTGGGTGCTGGATTCTCCTCTCAGTGCAGGAGTGTCCCCACCCTTTAAAAGGACTGCTTTGTGACATCCCCAAGGTAACCATCTCCCTGTGGAGCCTATGAACCCTGAAGTAGAAATGAATTAGGTAAGTTCTTACCATTTGCTAACGTTCTTTCGAAGGGCGGGTGTCCTGTGGACCCTATGGACTGATGCACCTGGCTTCTTATGAGCTATGTTGCTGGTCACTGATTTTCCGTATCCTTCTTTGTGAGAATGATTCTTGAGTGTTCCAGTCTCCCTTCTCTCTTATCCTCCTCCGGCCTTAGGCTTATTACAAACTGAGGTGCCTCTGGCTTGGGGACGGGGTATAGGGTGTGGACCCAGTGCATCCTGGGAGCTAAAAGCTTTAACTGGGTGGTGCTTGGATTTAGTTCCATCACCTACACCCCAAGGTATCCCTGTGGACTTCGAAGAAAGAGTTAACACAAGGTAAGTTCTTACCATAACTCATTTTTGTAACTAAGCCTGAAAATATTTTTTGGGATTAAACCCATTAAATCTAGCATATTCTCTGTGATTCTTATTGAACTTGTGAGCCTGTGAGGCCCATGCTACATACCTGTGTGAAACTGAAGATGATTTCTTAATAATTGTTCATAGAATGCAAAGACTCCATAAACATTCATAATGGCAGTAGAAATCTTGTATTTTGGTAAGTGACCAAGGTGTGCCTGCATCACGATCAGCTGGTCCAGATTGCTGTATCTGAGTCATCCCGGGATTGTGACAGTAAGTATAACTATATATGGGAGCAGGGTGTGGGTCCCTCTGGACCCATGTGCACTGCACACCCTTCACACATAATACATATGCCCCTGATCAGAAGTCCTAATACCCAAATGCACAGCAGGGAGGCAGAACCCATGAGCTAGGTGATGTTGAAGGTAGTGGGGAGGAAATGATGATCTAAGTGTGCAGAGGGAAAGCGCATAAGGGAAGAGGGTCTTGCTTCTGAGAGCTTACAGTCTAACGGGGAGGGGCAGACAGACAGGGGTGACACATGGGGAGAGACAGTTTAAGGAGCATGGAGTAGTAGGGTAGGATGAGAGCTGGAAGGCTTTCATAAAGAAGTGGGTCTTGAGAGAGTTTGGAATCGGAAATTGTAGGAAGTAATCAGTTGGGAGGAGAGTCTTCATTCATTTGTGGAGAGAAGTGGCCAGGAGTGTGAAGGGAAATAAGGTCGAAGATGTAAATTGGAGAGGATTGGATGAGGGTTTTATAAGGTGAGTGTGAGGAGTTTGAATTGGGTTCTGAAGGGGAGGCAGGTGCAGTATGTTTGGGGAGTAAGATGAGCTAAGCAGCAGTATTGAGGACAGATAATAAGTTACAGAGGTCCAGTCTGGAGATGACCAGTGACTAGATGAGGGCCTTGGTTGCCTCTAGGGTGAGAGACGGTCTGATCCTGGAGATATTTTTGAGATGGAAACGGCAGGACTGAGAGGTACTGAATGTGTGGTTTGAAGGAGGAGTCAAGGATAACTAAGACAGTGCACTTGTCTTGTGGAGATGGAAATGCTGTCAATAGTTAAATTGTGGGAGATGATATTCAGGTGGATGGGAAAATTATTAGCTCAGTCTTATACATGTTAAGTTTAAGAAAGTGCTGAGACATGACAGACAGATGGTAGATCTGAGTGTTATTAGCATAGAGATGATATTGGAGGCCAAAAGAGCTGATGAGCTCGCCTAAGGAGGATGTATAATGGGAGAAGAGGAGAGGTACAAGAACAGAACCTTAGAGGACAAATACTGGTAGTCAAAGGAGGGAGACTTGAGTCATGAGAGGAGCTGGAGAAAGAGCAGTGAGAGAGGTAGGAGGACAGCCAGGATAGGGCAATATCACACAGTTGAAGGGAGTAAAGTATTTTCAGCAGGACAGGGTGGTCCACAGTGTCAAAAGCAGCAGGGAGGTCAAGGATAATGAGCAGGGAGTAGTGGCAGCAAGGAGATCATTGCTGAGATTAGTGAAAGCCGTTTCTGTGGAGTGGACTTTCATTATACCTAGGAAGCGCCGGAACCACCTCACAACACAAACAGTATGCACGGACACATGTTGACTTTAAAAACCTTAGGCGTTTCTTGGATTCAAACAATTTCATTAGGGGAACAATTTGAATAGACCAGTGGTTCTCAAACTGTGTCCACACAGTTCACGTTTTCCAGGTCACCCAGTAGGCGGACAGGTGTATTTATTCACGGACACATTTTAAAACAATCCACAGGTGGAGCCAGTTTTTTCACTTGTGATTTTGTAGAGAGACCTGGAAAACATGCACTAAGGATCAAGTTTGAGACACTGTGGAATTAGACTAAAGGGGTCCAAACATCAGCAATCACAAAAGTACGGTTCATTGTGATTTTTTTTTCCCCAACTTTAAAAAGATGTCCCAATCCACCAATTTGTGCCCATATATTTCAGATATTTTTCAGTGATCTGCAGATCTTTTTCAGAAAAGTCTGGATCTACCAATCTTGAAAGACTCAATTTTTACTAGTTATGGTCAGGAAATCGGTGAAATTCAACATGTTGGACAACCTAAATTACCGATTCCGATCACTTTTTGGTTGGAGTTGGCATTTAGTGTACCCCATACATTGATGATTTTTTTTTTGCCTCAATCATCTGCAAAATGTGAAATGTCACAATGCATCACGGATGCATGGGGGTCTTTAATTGTGCAGTCTGTATAAATAACAACTAATTACAACACGCATCAGCTGTGTATAAATCTCTACATGGATAGTTTATTTAATACACAATTTCACAGAAAAACACATTCTTAAAGAACACAGTCAGCACACAATAATGTAAGTTATATTGTTGCTTTTGGATGTTTTTTATTATTATTTTGTACGTCTTTCCAGTTTTGCTTTAGTTTATTTGTCCATTATTCTATGCCGTGTATTACAGCTGAAATAACTGGCTGTGTTTTTGTCAATTTTGTCTAATACCTATACTTGTGTCAAGTAACTTAGATCTACTTGTGGTCAGAAATAAGAGCTATGGTAAGAATTTACCTTTGTTATCTCTATTTCTACGAAGTCCATAGGGTCCACAGGATACCTTGGGGTATAGGCAACGGTGGAAGGCATCGGGCGCCACACAGTTAATTTTCATCTCCCAGGATGCAAAGGGGCCCCTCTCCTATACCCTAACCCCAGGCCAAGGCACCTTCAGTTTTGTAACAAGCCATAGGCTGGAGGAGGAGAAAAAAAAGAGAGAAGAAAGTCTGTAACACACAAGGATCACATTCTCACACAGAAGGAGACAGAAAACCGGTGACCAGAGCAAAGCCCATCTGAAGCACAGGTGCGACAGGGTGGGAGTCCTGTGGAGAGGATCAATCGTAGAAATAGAGATAACAAAGGTAAGTTCTTACCATATTATTTTCTACTGCAGGGTCCATAGGGTATCCAAAGGATACCTTGGGGATGTCCCAAAGCAGTCCCTTTAAGGGTGGGGACGCTTCTGTGCAGAACGGAGAATCCACTGCCCAAAGGAAGCATCCTGAGAGGTGAATGTATCAAAATGCATAATACCTCACAAAGGTATGGACAGAAGACCACATCGCCATCTTGCAAAGCTGCACAGCCGAGGCGCCACGTCGAGCTGCCCATGAAGGACCCACAGACTGAGTAGAATGAGCAGTAACATAGGGAAGCACTGGAAGGCCCTCATGAGTGTAAACCTCAGAGATAGTCATGCGAATCCACCTAGCCAAAATTTGCTTATTGGCTGGCCATCCCTTCTTGTGGAAACCATAGCGGACAAACAAGGAGTCATTTTTCCGTAGGGAACTGGTCCTCATATATCCTGAGAGCACGTACAACATCTAATGAGGCCTCACCTGCCGAGAGGTATGGAGGGGTTAAAGGTCGGCACTATAATTTCCTCATTAATGTGGAAACTAGACACCACTTTAGGAAGGAACTAAGGTAGAGTCCGAAGCACCGCCCTGTCCTGGTGAAAAAATCAGAAACGGAGTGTGACCAGAGAGAGCCCCCAAATCTGGCACTCTTCTGGCGGAAGCAATAGCCAGAAGGAACACAGGACCTCATTCAGACCCGCTCGCAGGATGTGATCGCTCGTTGGCAAAAAGGGGCCAGATATTGTAATGAAGTGCTCGCACTGCGTCTCGTAAGGACGCCCACTATGTTTTAGCTAGCTACGGCAAAGTGTGCTCGCAAGTGCCTAAAGACGCCCCCTTGCCATTCGCAACAGAAGTCATCTCCGGGAAATGAAGGATTAATCTGGACCATTGAGAGCCATCGGAGCTACTTGCAGCCCTTGGGGTTGCCTTAGCCTGCCGCAAGCACTGCGATCAGTTCTGGCTGAAATACATTCAGCTACTTTGTAAATTATGCACGCCCTTTAAACTGCTTTTTGGTGGCCTGACACGCCTGCGTTCGCACAACCACTCCCCCGTTCACAAGCACCGTCCCCTGTTGCCACCCACAAATGGCGCTGTCACTCAAAGCAGCGACCTGAAAGTGGCTTGAGAGCTACCAAAATCAGATCGCAATGAATGACTTGCGCACACGCACTGCGAATTATACGCATGCGCAGATGTGTGAAAATCGCTCCCAGCGAGCGTGCCTTAGCGAGCGGGTCTGAATGAGGTCCACAGTCTTAGCCATAAGCCATTTGAGGTCCACTGAGCCCAGAGGCTCAAATAGAGGGCCCTGAAGAGCCATAAGCACCACAGCCAAATCCCAATGAGCCACAGGAGGGACAAAGAAAGGCTGAATGTGAAGGACCCCCTGGAGGAAAGTGCGGCTATAAGGAAGAGGAGCAATCCTTCGCTGGAAGTGCACAGAAAGGGCAGAGACATGCACCTTCAGTGAAGCAAGGTGGAGACCAAGGTCCAAACCTGCCTGCAGGAAAGCCAAAACTGCATATTCAAAACATCTGGGGGTCGTACCTATGTGGCATGCCTATTTTGACACCAATCAAAATAGGCATGCCCCACCCTGTGATAAATCCTGGCAGAAGCAGGCTTTCATAAAGGCAAGGACCTTGAGGCAACAGCAATGTAGTGTTGATGGAGAGACTCTGAAGATCTGAGTCTCAGAGATGTATGGGCCACGCTGGAGCCACCAGCAGGACAGTGCCTCCCCTTCTTTGAACTTCCAAAGCACCCGAGGAAGAAGAGAGAACGGAGGAAACAGGTATGCAAACTGGAAGGTCCACTTGACCGACAGAGCGTCCACAAGAAGAGCCTCTGCGTCTCTTGTTCTGGACATGAACACAGGCAGCTTGTGATTGTGTCAGGATGCCATGAGGTCTATCTCCAGAAGACCCCACTTGTCCACTAGGAGCTGAAACACTTCCTGGTTAAGAGACAATTCCCCTGGATGCTTATCGTGATGGCTGCGGAAGTCCACTTCAAAGTTGAGTACTCCTGGTAGGAAGACTGCCGATATGGCAGGGAGATTGCCTTCCGCCCATGTCAGAATGTGCTATACCTCTGTCAGTGCTACCTGACTTCGAGTTCCTCCTTGACGTTTGACGTAAGCTACCATCGTGGCATTGTCTGACTAAACCTACACGGGTTTTCCATGAAGTATGAGTCTGGCTTGCTGTAGGGCCCTGAAGGCTGCCCGAAGTTCCATTATGTTTATTGTTAGGGCAGACTCCTCTGCTGTCCACCTTCCCTGAAATAAGTGTGAACCTGTCACTGCGCCCCAACCCCGGAGACAGGTGTCCATCGTCAGGAGGACCCACTCTGGAATCCAAAAGGGGCGCCCCTTGTGAGGTGACCAGTATGAAGCCACCAAGTCAAAGACAGACGCACCTCCGGAGAGCACACCATTGTTTGTGTCCTTATCCGATGTGAATATCCGTCCCACCTGGAGAGGATCAATGTCTGCAAAGGCCGGGAATGAAACTGGGTACACTCCACCATGTCGAACGTTGACACCATGGAGCCCAGTAACTGCATTCCCGAGTGGATTGACACTCGGCAACTGTGCAGGCATCTGCGTACTCGCTTCTGCAAGATGGAGATCTTGTCCTGGGTCAGGAAGATCCGCTGCTGTTGAGAGTCCAACAGTGTCTCAAGATGGAGCATCTTCTGGGAGGGAGTCAGGGAGGACTTCGTCCAGTTGATCAGCCAACCGTGAGTCTGCAGCACCGAGATTGTAAGCTGTAGATGGTGAAGTACCTCTGGAGACCTGGCTAGCAGCAGAAGGTCATCCAGGTATGGCAACCGGCGGACCCCCTGCAGCCGCAGATAGCCGCCATAATTTTGGTAAACACCCGAGGTGCAGTAGAAAGGCCAAATGGCAGGGCCTGGAATTAGAAGTGAGAAACATTATGCAAGTATGCATCCTGAATACCCAGAGACACCATAAAATCCCCAGGTTCCATAGCCAGTATAAACCACTGGTTTTCCATCTTGAACCGAGGTACTCAGAGAAATTTGTTCAGGGACTTGAGATTGAGGATAGGCCGCTATGAACCGTTCGGTTTCGGAACCAGAAAGAGGTTGGAGTAATAACCCATTCCCCTCTGGGGAAACGGTACCGGAACTATGACTCCTGCCTGGAGCATAGAGTGTACTACTTTCTGGATCTCCAAGGCCCTGTCCTTGTTTGACTGAAGTCCCGTGGTGAAGAACTGATGAGGAGGGCGTACCCGTGAGAGACCACTTCCCGTACCCAAGTGTCTGTGGTGGTCTAACACCAGCACTGGACGAATGGAAGAAGTCGGCCCCCCCACCTTGGGGTTCCCCAAGGGGAGGCCCGTCCCATCAGGCTGAGGGTTTAGCAAGCTCAACAAACAGGCTTGGAGCACCAGCCAGATGTCTGGTGCTCCAAACCTGTTTGTTGAGCTTGATAACCTTCTTGACTCCTGATAGCCTAGAAAAGGACTGAACCTTAAGTTTTCCCTGAGAACGATAGGTCCGAAAAGGACGAGGTCCCAGACCCTGATGGAGTCGGGGCCGACAGGAGACAAGCTGATTTTACAGCTGCCAAGGTGTCCACAATTTTGTCCAAATCCAGACTAAACAAGACCTTTCCATTAAAGGGTAAACACTCAAACCCTTTCTTAGACTCAGAATCTGCTCTCCAAAAGCGCAACCATAGGGAGCGACGTGCCTAAATGGCCGCAGCTGAAATCCTGGACTTTAAGAGGCTAACATCTAATGAAGCCTCATTTTAATGTATGTAGCCGAATCCCTGAGATAACCTACCAGTTCTATTTACTTACTGGTAGCATCCAAAGTGAAAGATGACTCCAAAGCGTTCGCCCAGCATTCCATGGCCCTGGCAACCCAGCAGATGGCCATAGCTGGCCTGGAAACCCCTCCTGAAAGGGAATAAATGGACTTCAAACACACCTCCACCTTCCTGTCTGTAACATCTTTCAAAGAGGACATGGATGGCATAGGCAGAGTTGCACTCTTAACCAGGCATGTCACATGACAATCCACCTGAGGAGTTTCCCATTTAGAGAAATAATTTTCCTCAATAGGATAAGCGTAGGCCAAACTTCTTTTGAGGTTGGAAACTCTTTCCTGGAGATTTCCTAGCCTCCTCTAAATGATCCACTACTTGATCAGACAGAGGAAAGATTGTAGCGGTTCTTTTAACATCCTTGAAATAGGCATGTCTGAATTTAGCTACCGGAGGCTCCTCATCCCCAATCTCCATGGCCACATGGTCCGCCCATATGAGGCCCTGGACATAAATTTTTGACTTGGGCTCAGCTTCCCGCTTGGGGGGCTCAGTGTCAGTCATGTATCTCCCCGTCAGGTGTTATGTCATCATCATAGTGAGTCAACTGAGACTACATAAGTTGTTCTTAGCAGGCCTAAGCGGGGATTCACCCGGCAACATCTGTCAGGTTTTGAACTGTGGTAGAGAAAGAGTTAACCCAAATAGGCTCCGGAGAAGGTTTCGGCTGTGGAGCGAGGCACTGCGCCAACACCATCTGCCGGGGGACCCCCTGTATGGAGGTTTGAACTACCGCCTGCTGCGTGAACCCCATCTGTGGTATTCAGAGTACATGAAAGAGCAGAACAAGTTGTACATAAGCCCCCATTAAGTACATCTCCCTCCCCAATGTCTGCCTTACATCTGGAGCAGGAAAGTAGGAGAGGGGCATCAATCTGTACAGATTCATCACTCCCAGACATTGTAGAGTATGGATGCTGTATGTGACCCACCACACAGAAAAATACTGTTAACTGCGAGGTAAATTTCCACCCTGATGGTACTGGCACCGTGAGGGCTGGTGAGAAGGAAAAGTATAGGGAAAGCAAAATGGCTGACAGAGAAAAGAAAATACAGTCAGACAGCGCTAGCATAAGTTACATACAATGCAGAATATCCACCTGCACTAATGGCAGTACCATCAACTACGCAGACCTAAAGTCTGGTAGGAATAGTGCTATATACTCTGACTTTACAGGAGGATTGGTATGCAGGGGGACCCGGGCTCCGCACCGCCAATGAGACCAGCGTCCATGCCTTAAAATGGCCACCGGAGAGTTCAGAGGAGACGGACTCGGAGTTCTGACACAGCCCTCCAGACCGCAGTGGAAAGGCACTGTGTACAGCGGGGGAGGCACCAGCTGTGCGACAGGGAAGGCGATCTCCCCTGGCCTATTAACCCCCAGGACGCTGGAGCTTGTTTGAAAGCTCCAGTCCAACGTCCCTGGTGGTCTAGTGGTAGCACAGGCTCAGTGCCTGGCTCCACATGCGGCCATCCCCAGGAAGCCCCCTACCCTGGGGATAAATTACTGCGAACCAGCGTGCGCCTACCGCAGACACCTGCTGTTTACTTTGCGATCCCCATGAAATCCGGCCACAGTCCAGGGATCCACCGGGGTCCCTGCTAGTGGTGACCCTGGAAGCCCGCCAAGATCCCCGGATCAGTACCGGCGTCTTGGCAGCACAGACGTCCGTTGGACTGTCCGTGCTGACCACTCTTGAAGAATCTTCTGGGGCAGTTTGAACAGGCCCTCTGTGTAGTGACCTGACTCTGGCCGGGCAACTACGAAACTGAATGTGCCTTGACCTGGGGTGCAGGGTAAAGGATTGGGGCCCCGGTGCATCCTGGGAGATGAAAATTAACTGTGTGGTGCCCGATGACTTCCGCCATCACCTATACCCCAAGGTATCCTGTGGATACCCTATGTACCCTGCAGTAGAAAGTTGTTATTCTTGCTGTGACACAGCTTGTCCGGTATTGAATTTCCTATTCAATGTCTCTTCATAATATCTTTGTTCTTATAATGCTATAGTGTGTGATGAATCTAAGCCCCTTCCTAACATTCATATTTTAAGTTTCCCTATTTAGTAATTCTTTAGCTATACTCTAAGGCAGGGGTGGTTAAACTCGGTCATCGAGAGCTACCAATAGTTCACGTTTTCCAGGTCTCCTCATAGAATCACAAGTGAAATAATTAGCTCCACCTGTGGATCTTTCAAAATATGTCAGTGAGTAATGACTACACCTGTGCACCTGCTGGGTGACCTGGAAAATGTGAACTGTTGGTAGATCTCGAGGACTAAGTTTGGAAACCCCTGCTCTAAGGGGTACATTTACTAAAGTGAGAGTTTTTAGAAGTGAGTTGTAGAAGAGATGTTGCCCATAGCAACCAAACAGATTCTAGCTATTAACATTTAACTAGCACCTTCTAGAAGATAATAGCTAGAATCTGATTGGTTGCTATGGGCAACATCTCCACTTCTAAAATCTCTCACTTTAATAAATATACCCCTAACAGGGGTATTTAATATGGGAGCGATAACATCGTTTTTGCGTTAATATCGGAGGTATGACGTCATTATCGCAGGTTTTACTTTTACACCGTATTCAATTTCAAAGACTTATCGCAGTTTTGAAAAGTCTTTGATAAAAAATGGTGATGACTTTTCACCATTGAGTAGGTGTCGAAAAAAAGTGCAGAATTGGGGTTTAGGGGTGCAGGCTTAAAAAAAAATAGCCTGCACCCCTGGGAATGACATTTAAAAAAAGAACTGTGTAAAAAAAAAAGTTAAAAAAAAAATAGGGACACCCCAAAAAAAATATTTAAAAATTGGGGTGAAAAAAAAAAAAAATTGGGAAAAAATTGTATAACAATAGGGAAATAGGTTCAGGGCTATTCTGCAAGTATGCGGCAGGTGTTTTGAAGAATAGAATTATAGCGGCAGGTGCACAAATGCAGAATTTTTAAAAATTTACTTTAGGGACTTAAAAATATGCTAGTACCCATTTTCATGTACCCCAAATTTGATGGGACCACTTAAAAAAATGAAAAAAAATAACCTAAGTGCTCTTCTGCAACACTTCTTCAATGTCGGGAAAAAAACACCTGCTGCGGCTATTTAAATTCCTGACTTTCAATTAAAGGCTAAAACGGGGGTACCCATAGTGTTCCCCCATGTTTTTACAACTTTAGGGGGGTCTTACAATTTTTTTAAGGAAAAATTCGTAACTTTACGCAAATCCAACTTCGGAGTTTCCCGTTTTCGTTAATTTTATATTGAATACGGGGATAAGCGGGAGCGCGCCCGATACTTTAAGGCAGGTAAAAACTCCGATATGAAACGTTAACTTCGACAGTGAAGTTAACGTTTCATATTGAGTACCCCTCTAAGTGTCACTTTTGTTGCCGCCTTTGATAGGTTTCTGTGCTTGATCATTTTTTATTATTGGTTGTTCATGATATTGGGAAGCCAGGATTGTTTGTGGCAGCTCAATTAACTGGTTTGTAGTAGCCTTTAAAACTAATAGTTTTCAATGTATAAAGTTAAATAGAGGTCTAAAAATTTAATCCTACCAGTGATCGCGCTGAGTGACAAAATATGTGGGTCCTACCTGATCATTTCTGGGTCCCATCATAATTTATGCTTTAGAGCTCCCCACGTATCCATCAGATACCCTCAACAGCATCAGACCTCCCCACATGCATGTTTAATGCTTCCATGATCCTACAGGTGATATGACTCGTCTGTACACAAAACCCATAGTGAATAAGGCATTAGGTAATAAGAGGCATATTTATCAAATAATATGTGGTGTATCCCAGAAAAAAACATTTTTGCAAGTGGGATGTAAATATTCAGAACTACCAGGATGTATGTACAGGGGGCCACAGCAGATATCTGCTGCAATCCCCTTGTCTTCACATTAGGGCAGGCAGGGGGTGTGGCGCCTTTCATGTGCCCGAAAGAGGGGTGTGGTCACTCAGAAAAGAGGATATGTGCTTGAGATGTGCCCCCTTTTAATCACTGTAGGGGGCGTGCACAGCACTCACGGAGATGCTGGGTTGTCCCCAAGCTCTCTCTGCAGTGTGCATAGATGCCATGCCAGACACTGTGGCTCGTGAGTAGGGACGGCTGTTTTAGCTTTTCACTGTATAATGTCCCTTATTAACCTTACGTCACACAGTAGAGCAGTTTATTCACGTTACACCAAAGTAGTGCCCCTTATAACACATTTATGCCATACAGTAATGCCCTTTACACATTCCTGCCAAACCGTAATGCCCTTTACACATTTATGCCCGGCCTTTATACATTATGCAACACGGTAATGCTCAGCCTTTACACATTATGCCGCACAGCAATGCCCGGCTTTTACACATTATGCCATACAGCAATGCCCCTTACATATTATGCTCCCCCCGTCCTGTCTCTCCAGCAGCCTCTTACCTAGCTCCTGCTGTGTAATTCTAGCAACCTCTGAGCTCTCACCTGCACCAGCTAGCGTGTATTTGGTGCCCACCTGTATCAGTAGGCAGCCACACCTGCACTGCAGCCCTTGTGAGACAGCACCGCCGTCATTTGAATCTGGCACTGGGCACGAGCCAATCGGAGCTCGCAGACCGGCAGCTACTACTGATTGGCTGCCAGTCCATAAGCTCCGATTGACTCGCAATCGGGGCCTATTTGAATAACAGCACTGCCTCTCTCAAGGGCTGCCTTTTTTTAAAAGAGAGTCCCAACTCAATACCGGGTAAAATTCGTGCTATAGCACATATTTGCAATCATGACACAGGACTGATGGTAGCACTCACCTTTCCTTCTCCGGACAAGCGTTTTTCCAGATGCCCCAAACAATCTGAAAGGTGATTCATCAGAGAAAATAACTTGTACCCCAGTCCTCAGCAGTCCAATCCCTGTACCTTTTGCAGAATATCAGTCTGTCCCTGCTGTTTTTTACTGGAGAGAAGTGGCTTATTTGCTGCCCTTCTTGACACCAGGCCATCCTCCAAAAGTCTTCGCCTTGTGTCATGCCAACAGTAAAGCATCCTGAGACCATTCATGTGTGGGGTTGCTTCTCAGCCAAGGGAGTGGGCTCACTCACAAGCAGCAGACTTTGTGAAAACCAACACTTGTGTCATTCTCAAAACGTTTGCCCATGGCTGCAATATACAACTCAAAATTATTACTAGCTCTAAAATGGTTCTGGTAGTATTGTGTACAGTATTTATTTCCCATTTAATTGTTGTAGTTTGAAGTAATATGTGTGGTTGTTGAATAGATGCGGTAGTAATGTTGGTAATTGTGTAGGTTTGTTGGTTACCCATGAGGGTCTTGTGTATAGATTCAAGTTCCTGATTAATGTATAAACCTGGTGCCATCTTGCATAAAAGGAAGGTGAGCATCTCTAGGGTGGCCTTATCTTTGTGAAATGTAAGAGCCCCCATACTTCTGGACAAAGCTTCTAGACAGTAACACTAGTGTAAATGACAAACCTTATTAGCTGAAAAGGAAGGGCCTGGATGAGCTGCAACAGACTCTGTCAGTCAAAAACAATGGGTGGGGGTGTAATGGAGTGCTTTTTGGTAATTTTTGGGGATGACATGCAGCAACAAAACGTTAATTGGAGATTGGTCACTGCACCTTGTTTCAGAAAGGTTCTTTTTATAAAGCCACCTGTCATGTGATATAAACCAGCTAGCAGGAGTTGGTGGTTTAACCACACATACCTCTGATGATATTCCTAAAGAGTATGGGGAGACCAACACTATTTTTGACTATGGTGAATTTACAGTCCCAGACATATTTATAAATGAACCAAGTTGAGAGAACATTTCTGTTCTGTGAGTGTATGTCACCATGTGAGCAGTTTTCTCTCCTGAGATCAATCCCGTTACTGGTCACTTATTTAGTAGCTTGGCGTTCCATACTATATAGCTGCTTGCCACATACACCCATCAGCCGTAACATTAAAACCACTGACAGGTGAAGTGAATAACATTATCTCATTACAATATCACCCATCAAGAGGTGGGGATATATTTATTAGGAAGCCAGTTCTTGATGTTGATGTGTTGAAAACAGGAAAAATGAGCAAGCGGAAGTACTGTATCTGAGTGACTTTGACAAGGGCCAAATTGGGAAGGCTAGACAACTGTCAGAGCATCTCCAAAACAGCAGGCCTTGTTCCTAGGGTACAGTGAATAGTACCTAACAAAAGTGGTCCAAAGAAGGACAACCGGGGAATCAGTGCCAGGGTCATGGATGCCCAAGGCTCAGTGAAGGGCATAGGGAGCAAAAGATAGCCCTTCAGGTTAGATCCCACAGAGCTACTGTAGCACAAATTGCTGAAAGAATTGCTGGCTATGACAGAAAAGTTCAGAACACAGTGCACTGCAGCTTACTGCATATACGAGACCAGTTAGAGTGCCAATGCTAGCCCCTGTACACCGCAAAAGCACCGACAATGGGTATGTGAGCATTAGAACCATGGCACAATGGAAGGTGGTGGCTTGGTCTATGAATCACGTGGTCGGCCAAGGTGCGTGTGCATTGTTTACCTGGGAAAACCATGGCACCAGAATGGACTATGGGAAGACGACAAGCTGAAGGTGGCAGTGTGATGCTCTGGACGATGTTCTGCTGGGAAACACTGGTTCCTGAGATTCATGTGGATGTTACTTTGACACGTACAACCTCCCTATAAATGGTTTCAGACAAAGTATACCCCGTCATGGAAATGACATTCCCTGATGGAAGTGGCCTCTTTCAGCAGGAAAATGCACCCTGCCACACTGCAAAAACTGTTCAGGAATGGTTTGAGGAACATGACAAGAGGCTAGATTTACAAAGGGTTGGAGTTGGATGTTAGTGTTGGGCTTTACACTGAATGTGAGCATTGCTTTAAATTTTTAGCTCCAACCCACTGAGTTGCGGCAGCTTACAAAAGCAGTCGCTTCGTAAATATAGCCCGTGGTGTTGACTAGACCTCCAAATTCCCCAGATCTCAATACGATCAAGCATCTGTTGAACTGGTAAAACAAGTCTGAGACATGGAGGCCACCCCTTGCAACTTATACGACTTCACAGATCTGCTGCCAGATACCACTGGATTTTCTCAAGGCCTCTGACAATGTCCTATCTCCTTTCACGAATGCTAACCTAGTTCTGAAAGTGACATTTTTTTTTTTTTTTTTTTGCACTAGTCCGAGACTCCCTGGGTTCTGAGAAAAGAACATCTTCCTCCTGCCCAACCAGCATTTTGTGGAAAACAAAATCCCCCTACACATATCCAGGAACACCACCAAATTACATTTTCTGCAGCACCGTGGTTCTCCTAAGATTTCGTATAGCAAGCACAGCTGTCTGTCACATTTAGATATTCTGTAATTTTATTTTCAGAGAAAACTTCCTAAATCTTACCACCTTAAGCATAGTGAAGAAGTCCTCCACAGACTATACTGGAGAAATAGGTGATAAAAGTAATGCATTCATTGCTTCCCAAACCCATTTTATATTTGGAATGCTAGCATCTTAATGAAGGGTTTATCGGTCCCTCTGCCCTGTGGGAGAACCTACTGTGCTCACCATATTATTCTACTGGTTCTGCACAGCAATATGACAGATAAAAGCCTCAGTAGCAATCATAACCCTGCTTCAACTTTCAAGTTATAGATCACCAGTTCCCAGAACTATCACTCTAATACATCAAATCATGAATGTTCACAGCCTAGAACGCAAACCAGCTGCTCCTCATTAATAGCCAATTTTGTTGCCTTGAAAAAAAAAAAAAATTGGCACATTAAATCTAACAGCTATGTCACCAAAATCTCACAAGCTATAGGCCAAGGGTGGGGAACTTTTTTCGTCCGTGGGCCATTTAAATATATATAACATTATTCGCGGGCCCAGTGCAGGCCACACCCCCTCCATGTGATGTCACAAGGGGGCGGAATCACCATCGCCGGTGATTACAGCAATGCCAGAAGCATCCTGAGGAGCCAATCTAGGCACCCTGCTAGCCAAATGAGGCTAGCAGAAAAAAGCTCAGAGGGCCACACCAAATGACTCCGCGGGCCTTATACGGCCCCTGGGCCTGAGGTTCCCCATCTCTGCTATAGGCTATGACATTTGAGCCATTGTTAATAGTTTTGACTAAGTACAAAAAAATTAATTACTATCAAAAGAGGTGATAATGTAATGTGAGCAGGACCGTCAATAGATGGGCCAGGTACTGCATGCGGCATGGCAATGCCCCCATGAAAATAATAAAATAAAAATACAAGCGGCGCTGCAGAGGGGGATAATATTCCCCTCGGCTGCTGACTCGAGTCCCTCCAACACATCAGATCACAGTAATCAGTAATACCCCCCACCCACCTGCCTCTCAGCACCCCTGAATGTATTAGATAATTTATACCAATTGTAGAACTTTAAACCTGATAACAGAATAGTTCAGATTGTTGAGTGGTGTTGGATATAACAAGAGATATGGTAAGAACTTACCTCTCTGTTTCTACGAAGTCCATAGGGTCCACAGGGTTGACCTTGGGGGTATAGCTGGATCTGGATCCACGGGCACCACGCAGTTAAAGCTTTAGCTGCTCCCAGGATGCACTTGGGTCCGTCCTCCTCTATACCCCGCCTCCGAGCCACTGGCACCTCAGTTGGTAAGCAGCCAAGGCCGGAGGAGTAGACTAAACAGAGAGAAGGAAGACTGGAACACACAAGAAACCATACTCACAGAAATGGGAGACGGAAAACCAGTGACCAGCAACACAGCCCATTTGAAGCCAGGTGCATCAGGATGGGCCGCCCTGTGGACCCTATGGACTTCGTAGAAAGAGATAACAAAAGTTCTTACCATATCTCTTGTTTTCTACTTCAGGGTCCATAGGGGGTACACAGGGTTGACCTTGGGGATGTCCCAAAGCAGTTCAACTAAGGACGGGGACGCTCCTGCGCCCAAAGGATGCATCCTGAGAGGCAAAGGTGTCAAACGCATAAAACCTCAAAAACGTCTGAATTGAAAACCATGTGGCTGCCTTGCACAGCTGAGGCACCACGTCTAGCAGCCCAAGAAGGACCCACAGACCGAGTGGAATGAGCCTTAACAGAGGCTGGGACAGGTAAACCCTCCTGTATATAAGCCTCACAAAGAACAGAACAAAGCCAACGGGCAACAGTTTGTTTGTTGGCAGGCCAACCCCTCCTGTGAAAACCAGAGAGGACAAACAAAGAATCGAACCTTCTAACAGAAGCAGTCCGGTCCACATAAATTCTGAGAGCATGGACAACGTTCAACGAAGCCTCACCAGCTGTAAGATCAGGCGACTGAAAAGCTGGCACCACAAGTTCCTGATTGATGTGGAACTTAGAGACTACTTTAGGCAAAAATTCAGGACGAGTGCGAAGCACCGCTCTGTCCTGGTGAAAAATTAAGAAGGGGGGAGTACAGGAAAGCGCCCCCAACTCAGATACCCTCCTGGCTGAAGCTATTGTCAGGAGAAAAACAGTCTTAAGTGTTAACCACTTGAGGTCAACCGACTCAAGAGGCTCAAAAGTAGGTCCCAGCAGGACTCGAAGAACCACCGCCAAGTCCCAAGGAGCCACAGGAGGCACAAAGGGAGGCTGGATTCGGAGAACACCCTGGAAAAAAAGTATGAACATCAGGCAGTGTAGCGATCCTACGTTGGAACCACACAGAGCAGACACGTGAACCTTCAGGGAAGCCAGAGGTAAGCCCAGGTCAAGACATGACTGAAGAAATGCCAAAATCCTAGAAACCCTGAACACCTGAGGATCAAAGTTTCTGGACTGACATCACTGAAAGCAAGTGTGCCACACCCTGTGGTTAGTCCGTGCGGAGGCAGATTTACGCGCCCTCAGCATGGTACTGATGACAGATCTTGAAAATCCCCGGGACCTTAAGACGGCTGTCTCAAGAGCCACGCCGTCAAAGACAGTCGACCCAGATCCGGTATGGAACGTCGATGGACAAGCTCCTGAGATCGGAGTACCAAGGACGTCTGGGCCACGCTGGAGCCACCAGCAGAAACATGCCTCCATCCTGTTTGATTTTTTCGTAGTACCCGAGGCATCAGGGAGATCTGAGGAAACAGGTACGCTAGGTGAAATGTCCATTTCACCGACAGCGTGTCCACCAGACATGCGCCTGCGTCCCTTGTCCTTGAGCCATAAATGGGCAACTTGTAGTTGTGACGGGAGGCCCAGGTCCAACTCCCGCAGTCCCCATTTGTCCACGAGAAGTTGAAACACCTTCGGGTGAAGCGACCATTCCCCTGGGTGCACGTCGTGACGGCTGAGGAAGTCCGCCTCCCAGTTGAGGACTCCCGGGATGAAGACTGCCAAGATTGCCAGAATGTAGCACACCATCCAAGCCAGGATGCGAGACACCTCCAACATTGCCGCTCGACTGTGAGTTCCTCCCTGGTGATTGATGTACGCCACCGTGGTGGCGTTGTCGGATTGCACCTGTGCCGCCTTTCCATGAAGAGCGGTGCCTGACGCTAGCAGAGCCCTGTACACGGCCCGCAGTTCCAGAACGTTTATGGGAAGAACTGCTTCCTCCGCAGACCAACGGCCCTGAAGAGACAACGAGCCGGTCACTGCCCCCCAACCCCGGAGACTGACATCTGTTGTGAACAGAACCCAGTCCGGGATCCAAAAGGGGCAACCCTCAATGAGATGAGCTGTCTGAAGCCACCAAGCTAGAGATCGGCGCACTTCCGGGGACAAGACCAGCGTCTGGGATTGGATCCGGTGAGGTAACCCGTTCCATTCTGACAGAATCTGCCCCTGCAGGGGCCTGGAATGGAACTGGGCAAATTCTACCATGTTGAATGCCGACACCATGGACCCCAGGACTCTCATTGCCGAGTGGACCTACACCCTGCAACTGCTCAGGCAACTGTGTATCCTCAGTTGTAGGGAGGACACCTTTTCTGGAGTCAGGAAAATCTTTTGTTGACGAGAATCCAGAAGGGCTCCCAAATGGGCCATCCGTTGCGATGGGATCAGAGTTGACGTCTTCCAATTTATCAACCACCCTTGTGCTTGAAGACAAGCAATGGTCAGGTGGAGATGTTGAAGAAGTACATCCGGGGAGCTCGCCCGCAGAAGATCGTCCAGATACGGCAGCAGCCGTATACCCTGGCCCTGAAGGTGGCCGGCCATAATTGCCATCACCTTGGTGAACACCCTCGGAGCCGTGGAAAGGCCAAAAGGCAATGCCCGAAACTGGTAGTGATGTTGCAGGATAGCAAACCTCAGATACCGCTGGTGTGCAGGTGCTATGGGCACGTGAAGATAGGCGTCCTGGATATCCAGGGAAACCATGTAATCCCCTGGTTCCATCGCCAGAATGATGGAACGTAACGTTTCCATCCTGAACTTGGGAACCCTAAGGTATTTGTTCAGAGACTTCAAATTCAGGAGAGGGCGATGAGAACCATTGGGCTTCTGTACCAGAAACAGAGTAGAATAGTACCCTGTCCCGCGTTGAGACTGCGGAACAGGAACAATGACCCCTGCTTGTAGTAAGGACTCTATAGCTACCTGAATCTGGGAAGCTTTGGTCTTGTCCAGAGAAGGACTTGTGCAAAAAAACTGGTGGAGCGGCCTGAGCTGAAAAGACAGAGCGTACCCCTGGAAAACTACTTCTCAAACCCAGGCATCCGTGGTGGTATCGTGCCAGCACTGGGCGAATTGGAGAAGTCGGCCCCCCAGAGGGAGGCCCGTCCCATCAGGCAGCAGGTTTATCCTCCTGCTTGGAAGGGCGCCGAGCACTCCATGCCTGCTTCTTGGGCTTGGGTGCGGCCTTGGTCGCCGAATGTCTCGGTAAGGACTGACCCTTGGCCTTACCTTGAACCCGAAAAGGACCGAAAAGCAGAGCTCCTCACTTTAGCCGGCGCAGAGGCCGAAGGAAGGAAAGCCGACTTGGATTTAGCCAAGGTATCTACTATTTTGTCCAAATCTGGACCAAATAGCAACTCACCACTAAAGGGCAAGGCCTCCAGACCCTTTTTAGAATCCGCATCTGCTCGCCAATACCTCAGCCACAAGGACCGACGAGCAGACACAGCAGCCGCTGAAACCCTAGAGGTCAGCAGACTAGCATCCAACGACGCTTCCCCGATATGGGAAGCAGCATCCCTCATTTGTCCAATTAATGCTCTCTGGATATCCGGAGCATCCTCAGGGAAAGAATCCTTCAGAGCCTTAGTCCAGCTCTCGATGGCCTTAGCCACCGAGATGGCCATTGACGGGCAAGCCACCGCCCCCGAGAGGGAGTAAATGGACTTTAAAAGGAAGGTAGAGATCTGTTAAAAAAGATTGATGGCAATGGTAGCGTAGTGCTCTTAATCAATCAGGTGACACGGGAGTTCACCACTGGAGGGGTTTCCCACTTCCTGCAATGAGCCTCAGGAAAAGGATAGACGCCAGCCTCTTTTGTGGCTGGAATCTTTTACTGGGCAACTGCCAGGCCCCTGCCATATGATCCGTCAACTGGTCAGACAAGGGAAAGACACTCGAGGTTACCTTAGCCTTTTTAAGGTAAGCGCTGCTCGCGGCTTACCTTGATCCCCGTGAGCCGGGCAGCAGTCTGTGGGAGGTCCCGGAGCCACGCTAGTACTGACTCCGGGGTTCCGCTGCGATCCCCAGATCAGTACTGGCATCAGCGGGGGTGTTGGAGCGGCAGCCTGGACGTCCAGTCTGATGCTGCCGCTCAGAAGACAGTAAAAATAAATAAATTCTTAAAAAAATAAAGTAAAATAAGCTTAGGAGCTGCTAATGCAGCCCCACTGCGCCAGGGTGACAGATTCCGGCCGGGCACCAACTAAAACTGGGGTGCATGTGGCTCGGGGTATAGAGGAGGACGGACCAAAGTGCATCCTGGGAGCAGCTAAAGATTTAACTGCGTGGTGCCAGTGGATCCAGATCCAGCTATACCCCCAAGGTCAACCCTGTGGACCCTGAAGTAGAAATAGGAGGCAATTTATATCCAGGCACATCACTGTGATGTCACTGCGCACATTTCCACCTAATATAGTAACTCAACTTAGCTAACTTTCTTACACATCTCTACATTGTGCAAGGAAAATCTAGCAATGTTGCTGGTCGCAATATACCAATCCGTGAGGGGAACTTGATTCAATTAGCATTGATGGTCACATCAAAATGAACTGAAGGTAACAGAATTGATGGTTTTGAATGACTTACGTAATATTGTTGCTCTTTGGAGTTTATAACTGGAATTTATCAATGGGCGATTTTTCCAAAACACAATGTTAACATGCTTTTTGTTTCGTGCAGTTTGCAAACTGTACAGTTTATCAAAATAAAACACACATCTAGGTCCATTTTTCCTAACCAGTGTACACAATACAGTTTTGTGACCTAGGATCAGAGGTGTATAGTCAAGCCAAAGCGCCTGGAGCAAGCACTTGTTTTGCCACCCCTACGACTCTCTCACCCCCCCCCCCCCTAAAAGTAGTGTTTGGAAGTGCACAGGCAGGATACGTTTTAAGTAACTATAGTGCATGGTCTGTTTATCAAATCTGAAATTCCTCTGTGCCTGGGCACCCCCCAATTAGTACACTTACTTCCCACGTCTACCCATCCCTCCACCGTGGTGTGCCTACTGGACAGGCAACAGTTCTTACTGGGCACTTTCACACCAGTCCATTCCCAACCCCCGGCATGCCACACAGAGCCTCCTCTCCGTTCACAGACCTGCCGCTGCCTTAAATTTGCGGTACGGTGATTCCGGCATCAGAGACCTAGCATTGGAAGTTGGGAGGCAGAAGAAAGGAGGAGACAGAAGACGACAGAGCAGAGGGAGGAGGGACGGATGTGGAAGGAAGGAACCAGGCAGGAAAAACTGTCCACGGCGGTTAGTAGTGGATGTTCCCGACTAGAGCAGGAGTCTGGAGCATGAGCTCTACTGGCTACGCCCCTGCCTAAAGAACCATACAAAAATGTTCAGTACATAATAATATGCCCTTTTTTTTTTTTTTTTTTTTAGACATTATTCCAATTTGACAACTAGCTGAAATCACATTCTCTTTCCATATGATTTTGGATTGAAGGAGAAAGGAGAAGGGGAAAGTTTTTGCACAGGACTATTTCATTTTCTAAATAATTCAAACCAACTATATCTATAATCCTCAGAGTGTAATGCCCTCACAATTTGATTTGCTGGAGTTGCTTCTAGTAGTCAGAAGTCAATATTATACAAAGGATTTTTTTGCAAGAGCATGAAAGAGGCAGACTCTTGTGCCTAAAGCTACCTGCCTGATTTATAGAGTGTATGAACGATCGTTTCACCAATAAAACGGTTAGAAAACATCCACAAACGCATTCCTTCCATTATCTGATCTGTCGGTCAAGAACGAAAATCTGGGCCTCAATTTCCCGATATGGAGCAGTGTGTGCGCATTCTCCATAATCTGACCATAGTTCCCGTGTTCTCCTGTCACTATGTCATCCTCCTTGTGGGTGGATATATGCAAAATCGGTGTGGATTGGTGAACAATCGCTAGCTTCTATGGAAACATTGCATAAAAAAAAAATTGTCCTGTTCCTAGTCCCAATTAAAAAAAATAAATCTGACAGTGTGTAGCTAGCTTTACACACAAGACTCTGCTGCTTTTTACTCTTGCAAAAAATATCCTTTGTACGATAAAACCTTTCCATATGATGCCTATTAAATGATGCCCAATTTAGAATCAACTGAAGAAAAATGTCACCCAAAGGTAGCAGCAAAACACACAGCTGGGCACATATACTAAGATACGCGCCAGACAAAAGGGAGCACATAGCAGTGGGACTTGGTAAACAAATCTGCATGTACTCCTGGTACTGCACATACATGTTACCGGCTTCTATCCACCTCTACAAGATAAAGTGACCAAGTATAAGATACTCAGCTGAAATTGCTGAGACAAGTTGCTTGCAATAAAGTTACAAAATTGACAAGACACAAATATGCCAGTAGGGACGTACTTACAGCCAACCCCTATTTTAATCACTAGCCGTATTTGCATAAGGTTTGGTTTGCAAACCAGTACCTCAATATAAACCGCATGCAATGAATGTTTATTAAACCCAACACACCTTTATTAATGAGGTTTGTGTTTTAAAGCCACATGATTGATATGTCAAGCCGTGAAAAGAGTGAAGTTTCCCATAGCAACCAATAAGCTTCTACCTATGATTGTTATACAATGTACTTGATAAATGCTACTTTAAAGCTGATTAGTTACTATGGACAATTTCTTCACTGCTTGATACAACCCTCACGTTCGCCTAAAGACCACTTTGACACATGCTGGCGTTCAGTTGTTTTTGTTTTTTTTTGCTCAGTCTACAAAAAGGAGAAATATCTTTGTACTATTAGAACAATCACCAATAATGCACCATTGTATATTTGTCTCAGAGTGCTCTTCATTTTCAGTTGTACAACCCTTGCACAAACTGTCCTTTATATACTCAGTGTGTATGTATACATAATTATGGTTTCTTTATGCTTGATGACACGAAATAGGTAACGTTGCATGACAGTCATTCTATCTGAATATGGATTTAAATTTCCCACGCATCTGTAGGTCTAAACTGGCTAGCTAGCATATAGCAAAAGAGTTTGTTTATGCAGAGACAACTTCAGATATTGTATTATTCCATTGTAATTTAAAGGGTGACTATCAAACAAAACCCAAAACAAGAGGCACTAATGACAACGCTGCTATAACTGTCCGATTTAGACATCTTGGTCCAGATTGAGGAGGTGCAGGCAATGCTTATGGCTGCGCAAAAAGTCCGGAAAACCCCTACGGCGCATAAGGTCCCCTGAGTGTGTGCAAACACCAGCTGTTTTGTACGGATTCGCAGGGATTAGGACTGGTAAGGCAAAACCATGGGTCTCCCAGTGCGGGGACTGGGAGGTGGCCTGCATGCAAAAAAAAAGAAGGCTGTCTAATTGGCGTGCTATGGGAGTGTCAGTGAAAGCAGCTACATTCCAAAATGCAGAGCCGTAGCCAGAGGTCATGTCCAGATGAATTTCAGAAGCAGACACTGCGTCTGCCATAGGCTGGCACAAGGGGATCGGTATGAAATACCGCCGGGCGCACGTCCAGCAGTTCAAATCCCGATGCCGGAAGACCAGCAACAGAAGATCCCGACAGGTGAGTATTTATACTATTACTAACCCTGCCCCCACCAACCCTCCCTTGGGGGGGGTTAGACACCCCTAAGTGTCTAACCCTTGCGTAGTGATGATAGGCGTTGGAATGTCAATGCCAATCGTTAGACCGCTGCCGGGATTAGGCAGTCGGGAAGCTGGCGGTCGGCATTTTGACCGTCTGCTTCCTGACTGCATCCCAACACAAATGTCCATGGTGCGCCAATGGTAGAGTGTTCAGAACCACTGGCAATATTGTATCATCTAGAGGTAGTGAAAGTGGGCATCTCAGGGCCTGCACAGTCCAGCGCATGCTAGTACACAAGGGGAGGCTGAAACTAACATTTGCAAATTATGACCGCTGCAAGCTCGCAAAAAGTCACAGTCACGGCTGCAATAGTCTCCACCCCTGAAAAAGACCCAATGATTGTAGACTGTAAATATTTCCGCTTTTAAAAAATAAAGAAAACTAAATATAAATTTGCTGGATTTTCATGAAATGCATAACCGGTCTTTTCAGAGAAAACAGGCAGAGCCACTTACAGTCCTATTTCATATTCATACTGTACATGTCAATAAATGATTTGTTGCAAAAAATGGGACACCAAAGGTGTCATACATCTAGTAGGTTGCACCTTAAAAGAACCTAGCTCAACGTTTCTTTTTGCTTTACAGATGAAAAATCATATGCTAGACAGTTATGGGTTCTCCTATTGCCCAGGATACTAACCAGTTTAGGAAGTGGTGGCTACAGCCCTCTGATATTTTCAGAACTGTGGCTCTTGGCCACACCCACAATGACATAAGATGTCCACAAATAGGTCACGCCCATCTCTTGACCACACCCCTAAGGTATTGTTCTGTAATAGGATCATCACACATTAAGACAGACAGGAGGGTTCTGGGAGAAGATAAAGGGATTACAAGAGACAAAAATAAGGGCAGTCTGCTGAAATGTCTCCTGTAAGCATACTAAGTATTCCTCTCTAAATATTATCAATGCACTCATACAAAAGGAAAAACTAGGTCTCGACTCAATTACCTGCGAATTCATGGCATGGTAACAGCAACACCTCTGGGGGAACAAACAAAATGCACAATGTAGGTGCAATGTGGGATTGTGTTCCGGAACGTGATCCACACCTAAAGGAATCGACCCCAGAGGGTTTATAGAGTGTCTAAGATGCTGGTTGAACCAAATTTTACAAACCAGAGATTTGGTCTTGTTGACTTGGCGCCTGATTCTGAGCCGCACTCAATGCTGATGATGTCATAGTTGAGCGATGTTTTGCAATGGTGTGAAAATTTTTACAAACTTGCACACTGCATGCGTTACAGGGTGTACGCAATAAAGACGCTGCTGCGATCAGGACGGATTGTGTCAGAAATGTTGTGGATTAGTGATGGGCGGTGGCTAAAAGTGCACGCATAATTGGTCGTTTCAGTGGGTGTGTTTTGGGAGTGTCACAGGCGTGTCCGTGAAGGGTGTGGTATAAAGGATCAACGGTGTCTACAAAGTCAGTCAATAGGTCAACAGGAATTAAGGTGGACATGGTCAACACACAAATTGTCGACCACACTTTTTTTTTGTCATTTTAATCCTAATTCTCACCATAACGCTCTCCCTAGTGCCTAACCGTCCTCTTCCGCAGCCTAACCATAACCCTCACACTAAAAATAATGAAAACCACGTGTCTTCCTTTTGACCCAAGTCCATGTCAACTATCTGGTGTCGACCTACTGACTGTCAATCTAGACATTGTTGACCTTCCAATCCGGTTGCTGTCTGTGAAAGCGGCTGCATCACAGATGCACAGCTGCAGGCATAGGAGGCCATACTCAGACAAAGAACCTGCACCGGCCTGGCTTGTGCAAGTTTTGATTGTGCGACGGACGGTGGTGTCTAAGGACGCGCCGATCGGTATTACTGCGTGTACACACGCTGACAGTGGCCGTCTCAGACCTCGCACACTCGGAGGCACGGATGTACACCAGGGAAGGATCTTGTAGCGGCATTTGCATAAAGGCTGCACATGCGCGACCAGACCCTAGCAGTAGAAACCAAAAAGGAAAACAAAAAATAAAAAATATAAAACATATGTAATAATGTTAGCATGCCTACAGATACACCACTGCTTATTTACATTCAGGTTCAGCATGAAAATGTGTATTTCATACAATAGTTGTAATCCATTGCATAGTACAAAATAAAGCACACTTCACCAGAAAACAAAGCCTTCTACAAAAGTAACCTGCACGGAGAGGCTGCATAACGTCTCACCGCTACATATTACAGCAATAATAGAATTATTAAGCAGTAGTTGATTTGGGAATCCTCTTTCCAATGTGTGTGGATGACTTGGGTGCAGTTTCCATCTTCAGACAAATAATAAAGACAAAATTAAATAAAAAATTATACAGAAAGTCAAATGAGTATCATAGTACAACATGGCAAAAAAAAAAATATATATTTAGCTCAGTGACCCATTGATGTTGGTCAGCATAGCGCACACTGCCCATAGCTGATTAGTTATGCCACCTAAAGACAGTGGCAAAACATTATCAAAAAGGTGATACTGCCGAACCCTCTCGATGTCTTGATTTATGCAAATTCTTAGACGAGCGAGTGAATTTATGTCTTTGCTTAACCCGGAAGATTCCTCAATAGTCTTCTCTGATCTTGGCGTACACCTGACAACTTCTTCTCGACTATAATGGGTGTCTTTCATAATCCCGTCACCCTTGGTTACTTGTTTTACTTCCATTTCGTCGTGTTCATGGCTTTTAGAAATACCTTCTATACTTTCAGAAGTGGTCACCACTTCTTCCACTAGTTTTTCTTCAGTCACAACCTCTTCAACCAAATCTCCTTCTCCGGTGGAATGCTCCAATTCCACAACTGCATCCTCTACTCCGGTTGAGGTGGTCACAACCAACGTTTCCTGGCCCTCTTCGGCAGATGAGGCCAAGATGAACATGGTATTTTGCTCTGGTGAAGACTGACTTACCATCACTGTTGCCTCACAACAATCCCTAGGCAAGGCAGCAGTTATAATAGGAGGAATGACCACAAATGCACCAACTGCTTCCACCAAGTCCTGGATTAGGAAGTCTTTTTCGGTGATGACCCAGTCACCAGGTTCCAGCAATTCCAAAATTCCAGAAGATTTTATGATGTCTCTCTTTGATGCGCAACCAGAATACAGTGGGCTTATGAATATAACTGCTCCATGGGGAGCTATGCCGAGCAATCCTTTGTACGTAACATGGTTATAATATATTTGAGATGTTACGCTAGCCTCGTTATTTGTCTGAACTTTTATTTCGGCGCAGTGCAGAGTCACCCGAGCGCGAGGATATGAAGCCTTAAAGCATTCTGGCACATCTTGGCAGCCGGTTTCACGACTACGCCAAAGTGGTATTTCACCGAGGACAAGATATAAATAACGAGCCCACGTGATGACAATCCTGGCAACCCTAATTTGAGACACGTTAAACCTGACTGCCAAGTCTTGATCGTGGAATCCTTGGCGAACTTTGCAGAGAAATAAAAAGAACTGGTCAATCTGTGGCATGGCCTCCAATTCGGACACAGACTCCTTTTCGACACTTAGAATTCTTTCTTGCTGGCACTGTTTCCATTTCACCAAACTGCCTTCGCTTTCAGTCAATGTAGAGAATACAACTTTTAAAGTGGAGTAGTCTTTGAATCCAGTATAAAAATTAATAAGGCTCAAGTCAGCTGAAAACCGCTCCAGAAAGAAGAGATTTTTTTCCAGAGCAGCATTGCGTTGTTGCAGTCTCGCAATCTCTTCGCGGGCTGCATGTAGCATTTCCGTGTCGGTCATCGGTGGTAAGTCGTAACAGTGGTCCAGTATAGATGCTCTCATCATTTCAGCTGGCTGGGATGGCTTACTGTTTTGTACTTGAGCTTGTGAAGGCAAAATTGGCTGAAGAGTATTTTTCCCGATGCTGTTAACATGGAAAAATAAAAGAAAAAAATTTAGATTCTCACTCCAACTTAAAGTATGCCAATAACCTACAGACTGAGGATTCAACTACTGTGAGGTTTGAGCCAATAATCATTAAAACTACAACCAATCAATTCACTAGGAACAAGCAACATCCTTAATCCAAAGCTGGCTTCCTGTAAATACTGGTTCAAGCCACCAAACAGTATGAATGGAAGAGATGGAATGACAACAAGACACACAGGGGGGAGATTTATCAAAGCTTGGAGAGAGATAAAGTACAAACTAATCAGCTCCTGTCATTTTTCAAAACACAGCATGTACAGTTAGGTAGAAGCTGATTGGTTAGTACTTTATCTGTGTCCAATTTCTCTCTCTCCAGGGTTTGATACATCTGCCCTATTGGCTTAATATGTCCGTTATGGAAGCTAAAAAAGCTGTGCCACAGATAGGTTTGCAGACAATTATCCATTAGACAAGGACAAAGGGGGAATGCATTCGGTGTGTCTTCAACACTACTACAGTTTGAAAAATAACTTTGTAAAATAAAGTGCATGTGAAAATAGATTCCTTTACCTCATGTTCCTCTTTGGAATGGACATTTGCTCCTCCATCAGCTCATCCGTTGACCACTGGAAGATACATGGCACACTATAGGGCTTAAGATTCCTTTTTCCCGTTAATGTCCGCACAAAATCAGATGGCAAAAAATGTTTAGAACAGACCCTGGTACAACTGGACACCTGAAACGAGAGGCCAGTTATTTTGTAACTGTATATAGGTCTACAAACTGTGTAAAGAAAGTGAGGTTTAAAAAACAAAAAAAATCAAGGCATGATTAATTCCTATTACACCAGAAGAAAAGCACATAACCAAATTCATCGCTATTTTCATTGGACCTGGTTAGATCCAAAGCCATGGCACAAGCAGTGACTCCAAATGACTATAAAAGGGGTGGAGAAAAGATGGATAAGCTATTCCTGTCTCCTTCCAAGGGAGTTCATAAAAAAATGGGGGGGGGGGGGGGGTGTTGGTTACTACCTAGTGTACTTCCATTTGGTATTCAAGCTTAGTCCTATTCCAACCTGTTCCTCATAGAATCCCCAACTGTTTTAAATTTTACTCTCCCTAATTACCTGCTAGACTGCTGTTATTAAGTTCCCCCTGACAAATCACACTGAAACATCTCGAGATTACACTGATCTACAGATGTTATGGGAAGCTGGCAGCAACGATCACTGGTCAGCCGATGCATTACTGCACCAAGATACACCGGTTCTGTAAGCAAGTAATTATACATAATGTAACAACACTACATTGCAGGACATTTACAGCACAGCATAACACACGTAACACAGGCAGTAGTATGAGGGCTGGCCAGTGTGCCCATCATTGTTAGTGAGCCTCAAGTCACAACTTCAAGAAGTCATAGACTGTGTCAAGCAACAAAGCAATATTAAAATATATATAAAAAAATCATTTGTTGATACAATCCCCCTGCCTATAAAAAAATGCATTTTTTTTCTATAGGTGGAACTAACTTTGGAAAGAAAGGGGCTGTATGTGACCGACAACTAGGTGGGCTAGGTATTTACTTTTTGGGCATAACTGTGCATGTTAAGCAATTATTATTATTATTATTAATAGTTACTTATATAGCGGTAGCATATTCTGTTGCGCTTTACTATTGGGAACAAAATAGCTCTAAAGCAAGACTGGATAATTACAAAAGGGTAAGAGGGCCCTGCTTGCAAGCTTACAATTACTGTTTACATTATCAGGAGTCATACTGTGTGCATGAAACCAGGAGCTCCAATTAGGTGCGAATTTCCATTGCCATGGCACAGAGCGCGGAAATACATTACCTACCCCCCCCCCCCCCTCCTCCTCGCTGCCCGGTCTTATCCCAGACTTGCACATTTTTGTACGCAGCCCTCTGGGGCTGCAAACAAAAATGTGCGGGCCCTGAGGTACCGTAAGTGCGGCATACAGCCACCCTTACTCGCGGGTGCAATTTGTACCTAATTGGATCGAACCCTAGGCGTTTCTTTTTTTTTACTATAGCAGGTGTAATACTGCCTTTTTTGGTTACACCGCAGTGTAGTGGGGTCAGTAAATGTGTTCCTGGTATAATTTCCAGGGGTTGTCACTGGAACTGCCCTTATTTTTCACTACTGACCAACACAAAATGTACCCTTTTATTCTGCATATTGGCTGCAGTTGTAATTATCTGCTCTTCTTTTCTGGACTTTATAAGGATAATATTTATTCAAAATTGTATATTTAAAATTGTCACAAATTACGGTATAACCAAATATACGAGTGAAAAACGACTTTAAAACCTGTGTGGTTAGTGTAACGAGAAGATAACTTTTTGAATGTATATAGTTAATCTAAAACCTCAAATTCACAAGCAGATAGATCAGCAGACCCCTTAATATGTTTTAGTTTTCCACCAGAATATTTACAAGAGGGTGACAACGCCCTAATGCATCACAATATTTATTGAGGGAACTTTACATAAGATATCTTGCAAATGAAGACAGGAGCTGAACGAATCACCTGAGACTTAAGCTGTGCGGGCACTTAACGATGTGTGTACTCAGTGATGTGACGGGCCGACATACAAGGTAGCCGGTACACAGTACACTTTCCGGTGCCCGACATGCCAGCAACAGCCGCATACTGCAGTATGGGGTCGTCAGTCGCAGATTGAGCTGCATGTAGGGCCGACCTGACGATGCGACTGACGACCAAACGGGAGGACGCATGGGCCGACAGAGCATACACATCAGCCAATCCGTTGGATTGGCCGAAATATCGTCTAGTGCAGGGGTTCCCAACCACGGTCCTCAAGGCACACTAACAGTCCAGGTTTTAAGGATAGCCATACTTGAGCACAAGCAACTTAATTAGTACCTCAGTTATTTTGATTAAACCATCTGTGCTTTAGCATGGATATCACCAAAACCAGGACAGTTAGTGTGCCTTGAGGACCGAGGTTGGGAATCACTGGTCTAGTGTGTACCCTGCTTTACATCCAGCCACTGGACAACCTCTGGTGCCTGGTATGCCCAGCTGATCATCCTGGCTGCATAGTACTGCAATGGGGCTGTGCATCCCATTCCCCTTTAGTAATAATTTGCAGAATATCGCTGCCATGATTTAACTGCTGCCTCTTTCTGGAGATAAGTTACTCTTCTCGGCAGTGGAGATTTTCATGCCTGACTATTAAAAGCAATTAGTAAAGTTGTTACCTAGACTAATAAAGTGGCTGGAGGTGAACTGTGCAAACAAATCTGGAAATTCTGAGTGCGATTCCGTTTCGCTCGCAGCTCCCTAAGCGGCCGCAGACGGAAGGTGGATATGTTGCTAATGGGGGCTATACGCACGTCTTCCTGTAAACGTACCGCCCCACGTTTTCCTGTCGGCAGTCATCACTGGTATTGGCACTCGCACCTACCCTGTACTGGGTGAGTGAGATAGATCTGAAACAGGAGTCCCCTTGGCATATGCCCAACTCCGAATAGAACGCAGCTCTGGCTACTCATCCACAAGACGATGTTCTTAAAATGCGCACACTCAGTAACTCCCATTTCATGAACGGATAGACGCAGATGCGTACCAATCAGAATTGCCCGGGGATGCGCATATTCGCTACAGTACGCTCGCAATTTTGTAGATAGGGCTGCTTACATCTCAGAATCAGACCAACGGTGAGCAATGGCCAGAAGGGGCCCCTGGCATATATTACCTTAAAGCTGGGGCCTGGCTCTCGCCGGATTCTGTTCAGCCAGTCCCGATGTCTCTGCGGCTCCACATGGAAAGCAGGGATCCTGTGGAAGGAGATCTTCTTGTCCACATTGTACCTGGAGTCACTGTTACAGAAGGGGACACAGCAGTGGTAGGCAGCCATGGGGGCACCACCAGCCTAGTACATACCTGATAGGGATGGCACAGAGGTACCAGGGCTGCACAACACACTGACAGCTCCCCCCCACCCTAGCTCTCCCCCAGGAGACCACCCTCCATCAGCCTCTCAAATTCAAACTTGCTGCCCGTCTCTACGCAGTACTACTACTACCCGAGGCAGGCACAACAACGCGCACGCGCGCATCAGATCAGCCCGCAAGGCGCATGCGCAGAGCACGAAAATAGTTCCGGTACCTCCAGCGGCTGGCTGGAATGGGTGAGCGTGTTCATCTACGTCACCTCGTTCGAGACCCACACTGCCTTGCACCATGAAGTTGTAAGGGCGCGTGCGCCAGATCCAGTATAAGCCTGAGGACTGTTGTTGTCACGTGAGCTGTCTCTGATTAGGGGCCATGATATTAAAGACCAAATCGCGTAAAAGCGTACGAAGTACGTACTTTGCGATCCACAACAACATGGCTCTTCAAGGAGAGGACCCTGACGTCATCAGTCAGTGTCCAGCGTTATTCCCTGCCATCCAAGTGGGCATAGAGTGGGTCTCTCTCGCTCTCTCTCGTAGTGGATAGATCCCCTTTAGTATTTGTACCCTGACGTTATCAGTTACTGTCCAACATCATCCCTACTAGGCTCAGTTGTTGTCAGCAATAGTGTGTGGAGTGAAATTATGTGCTCTTCTTTTCTGGACTTTATAAGGATAATGTTTGTTAAAAGTTGTATATTTCATGGAAAATATTTCATAGTTCCAGCAATACATGTCCTCTGATGTCATTGTAAATAAATCACATTACATGGTGGGGCCTGACAGTATGGAAGCAGCTAGATCCCCTACCATAGATTGACCATGACGTCATCAGCCAGTGTCCGTCATTCCCTACCATCCAAGTGGCCATAGAGGGGGAATATAACCACAGATGGCGAGCGGTTAACTTTCTTTTTTGGGTGGACTGTGTGGGCAGGAAACTACACTTCCGCACTCAGTGCACGTCACTTCCAGGTACAAAATCTGAAGTGGAAATAATCTCTGCCCTGACAGTATCCTGGCCTTTATCTGATGATTGACAGAGTGGGTATGGGAATGGCTATCGCTACCTGCCTTGCATATAGTTTTGCCTGTTGATTATAGATGGCATTTAAATGTAAAATATAGTATTTTGTGACATACAATACTATTTGCTCTGTTATAATTGTAATCAATAAATAGTACAGTTCTAGTAGTGACAGTTTTATAAGACACTAATGGGGCATTTCAATTTTTTTTAGGCGTGATAATTAATGAGCGCTCAGTGTTGCAATTCAATTGTTCTGGGTGCTCACTAATTATCACTCTTCGCCCCGGGTTTAGCCATGTAAAACGGCTAAACCCGTCTAAAGTTCTGGTTAGGGCGCGTTAACTGTGGTTAGCGCGCCCTAACCAGGGGAGTTTCTCACATTTCTTCTCGCACACACCCTCGGTGCCGGCGGCTATCGCGCCCTGACTGAGCAACAATTGAATTACTTCATCGGGCATCTTAAAAAAAAAAAAAAGCAGCTGGCAAAACATTTGAATCAACCGCTAAAGGGTATCTTTACTAAAGTGAACGTTTTTAGAAGTGGAGATGTTGCCCATAGCAGCCAATCAGATTCTATTTATCATTTATCTAACGCCTTCTAGCAGATAATAGCTAGAATCTGAATGGTTGCTATGGGCAACATCTCCACTTCTAAAAACTCTCATTTTAGTAAATTTACGCTTAACTGCTCTCCTTAGCGTTGCCTGTTTTTTTAAGCCATAGCAAGGAAACTAGAAGATGGTTTAATCACAGATGACTAAACTGTGTGCATGCGCAGTACATATTTGCCGACTGGGAGGTGGCAGCCAGGTTGGCACTTAGGGGGGCGTGGCGGAGGTGAGCAGGTCTGGGGGTGTGATCACGCAATTGCATCATTGTAGCCCCGCTCATTTATATACAATGCAGCGATAACCGGTTTTGTAAAGGGATTGGAGCCACGATTAATCAATTCAATGCAAATTGCATCATTGGCCTCCTGTACCGCCAACTTCACTTGGGAAGTGGGCATCCGCTTGGCTCCAGACTTTAGTAGTCTTGCCCACTTTTCTGAGCGTCCATGCAATTTTCAGAGGTTCCGGACTATAGATAAGACAGTAAAAAGATTGAAAATGTCTAGATAGACACCGGATGTTAGACAGTCAATAGGTCGTTTGGGACAAAATGTCGACACACTAAATGTCAACATATACGAATGTCGACAGGTACAAATGATCAACAGTATCAAAATGTCGACACAAAATTGGTCGACACAAAAAACCTGGTCAACACATTTTTCTTGAGGGTTAGGGTTAGGCACCAGGAGGGAGGGTTACGGTTAGGCACCGAGGGGAGGGTTAGGGTGAAAATTAGGGCTAAAAATAAATCACGTGTCAACCATTATGTATACCTTTTGACCCTGTCGACCATTTGTACCTGTTGACCTTTTATGTTGCCCTTTAGTTTGTCTCCTTTTTGTCCCAGTCAACCTATTGACTGTCTAGCATCTGGGGGTAAATTTACTAAAGTGAGTTTTAAAAGTGATGTTGCCCATAGCAACCAATCAGATTCTAGCTATTATCTTCTAGAAGGTGCTAGTTAAATGTTAAGTAGAATCTGATTGGTTGCTATGGGCAACATCACTTTTAAAACTCACTTCTAAAAACTCTCACTTTAGTAAATTTACCCCCTGGTTACTATCTAGACACATTCAACCTTTTTACTGTCTATCTGTTAATCCACACCCAATTTTCAGGACCCTCCCAGCCGTTCTGGGACGGTAGACAAGTATGACGCAATAGGAGCCAGGACTTTGTGCATGTGCAATAGAGCTGTGCTACAAACACCACTTCTGGGTGGATGGAATGAACCATCAGAAACCAGCATGCATTGGAGGCAGCCATAGCAAACCTGATATCTGATGGAAAAACATTTCCATCTTATCAAGAGCACCAGTGGTTGCAAACCTTCGGTTTCCTTTGTCAATCCCTAGTTTATTATATCACAATGGGTTCGGTGTATTATCATTATTATTATTATTAATGTTATTATTTATAATGTTCCAACAAATGTCTGCAGCGCCAATCAGGGAAAATGAAAGTAACAAGAAAAACTAGAAATTTGCACATGCGCAGTACAGAAGTGACCAGGATCATGGCGCAGAGACCTACACTTGTGCACTAGTGCTAGAGTCTACTGCGCCCATTGCTGGTGAGCTTTAATGAACACATGTGATTCCAGGGTACGTTTGAAGCAATGCTGAATCTGTAGATAGTCTGATAGGGGAAGGAAATTAGGGCCCGATTTAGACCTGGACGCTAAACCGCGGACGCACGCAATGGGCGATTGTAGCCCGTTTGGGCATGCGTATGCATTGCAGTGCGCGTGTGCAAACCAGTCATTGCGATCGGGAATTGTGCGCTTAGCACAAAGTCTGAGCACTACTTTGAGTGATAGATAGTTCCGTTTGTGGGTGGTAACGGGAAGGTGCTTGTGAACGGGGGAGTGGTGCTACGAACGCAGGCGTGTCGGCGTCAAAACGGAGTTTTATGGGAATGCATAATTAGCATGGAAGCGTCATTGTACACATCGCTTGGTTGTATTTCAGCCTGCAGTGATCGCAGTGCTTGTGGTGGGGTAGGGTCTACCTCAAGCGCTGCGTCCAGCTCAGATGGCTCACGATGGTTCTGATTAATCATACACTTCCTGGAGATGACGTGTGTTAAGAAAGAAAAGTGGGCGTCTTAATACCGGAGTACGCTCACTCTGCCGTCGCTCTCTAAGACATAGAGGGCGTCCTTACACCAGACAGTGCGATTGTGGAATTTGCATACCCGGCCCCTTTTGGCAGCGAGAGCGCGCAGCTTAGCGTCCGGGTCTGAATTGCCCCCTTAGTTCCAGAGAAGAAGAGCAGGACGCAAGAAGTCTTGGATGTGGGAGAGGGAGGAGGTCATCAACTCAGTGGCAAGTCGACAATCAGTAGATACCAGATAGGGGGCGGAAGGATGTAAGAATAGAGATGAGATCAGAGATGTAGAAGGGGGAGGAGCACTTGCGTGCTTTGAAAATGAGGGGTAAGTGCTTAAACTGGCTGGATAGTGGGCCAATTAGGCAGTGGGGGCTGGGTCATGTCAGGGGTGGAGCTAAGCTATGTGCGCCCGCCACATGGAGAGAAAAAAACCCATTGCATTGCCATGTGCCATCGATGTCAGTGAACCATTGGATCTCCACCATCAGCCATAGGTGGTTACCAATCAATGTTTGTTAACCATCGATGGTCGATGGCCATCCCTAAGTTAAAGGAGGGTAGAGGTAGAATCAGAGCAACAAGATAGGAAGAGAGCAGCAGCATTAAGGATAGATTTAAGAGGAAAGGTGGGAAAATGACCAGAGCAATAGTCAGGCAGGAAATGACAAGGACATGAATAAAAGAGTTGATAGCCTCCAGGGTGAAGAAGAGTCTGATGCTGGAAATGTTGCAGAGAAGAAAGCAGCGGGATTGGGAGATAAGCTGAATGTGGGAGGTGAAGAAGGGGTAGGATTCAACCCAGATAGCAGACTTAAGGAATAGGGGAGAAGATAGAGCTAGCAGCAGAAAGAGCTAGGAAAGAATTTGGACCCTGGGTGGAGGAGATGGCAATGTCTTAAATACTGTAGTACAACTTGTTAAAATGATAGATATCAATTTAGAACAGAAAACTTTAGATTTTTTTTTACCGTAAAGTGGGCCTGTCACCTACAAACGGGAGACAGACATTTTGTCGGCTAAACCGATATTAAGCCTGTTAGTTCACAAGGAACATTGTAGCCCAGCTCTGCTGATGAGGGGAGAACCAATGTGTGGACAAGAAGGCTCAGCATTGAGGCATCTCCAGAAACGAACGTTTATTATAAAGATAGAGAACAATGATGCAAAAAATATTCTCCATTACACACGTCAGAATAAAAATGACCTATGGAAAGGAAGAGATAAGTGAAGATCGTTGTGTTCACCATGATTTTCAAAATGTTTATTTGCTTTCTCCGCAGGTGAAAAAACTTCTTAAGTTTGGGTTGGAGCACTAATAACATCTAGATAGAATAATTGCTTCTGTATAGGTTCATATTCACCTATTCTTCCACCTGACTCCTTGGACAATACGAAAACTGTTTTAGCATCCAACAACGTTACTGTCACAGACCTCAGTGATGTTACCAGTTCCTAATAAATAAATGGGCTGTAATCTTATAAATATTGTTTCAGGCCACAAAATGGCTGCCTCCACTCTGTGTTGTAGGTATAACTATATATGGGTGCAGTGTGGGCCCGCACCCATTATAGATACGCCATTGAGTGAAAGTTGTGAGGCACAAGAAGAGATTATTTGTTTCAATATAAAATCATATTTATTTGTAATGTTTTTCTTTTCTTTCTAGATCTATATTTTATTTTCCAGCATTGACATATACGTTCTCACAAAATGAATGTAGCAGTAACAACTAGCCTACTGTAGATATTATGACTGGAAGTAATCCCCACCAATAAAAGATAGACTTGGGCGGCTGCTATCAGCAATACAGTAGACAGGGGCGTTTTAAGAGAGGAGGGGGCCCGTGTGCAGACTCATTTCCGCGGCGGGTGGTGCGGCAGTAGATTCTGGCTTAGTGCCAGAATCTACTGCTCATGCGCGGGTCTCCGGGAAAATGGTGCCCGCCCCGTTTTCCCGGGGACAGCAGTAGCAGGCATGTGCCACCATTTTCCCAGTGACCTCTGCAACGCCCGTCCGGCGCTGAGGTTCAGCACTACTGGAGATAATGGACAAGTATAAAGAATTAATGGCTGCAGGGTAAGTGGTGTGGGCCCACGTGCACCGCACACCCTGCACCCATTCTAGATACGCCCATGACAGTAGAGTAGTGGTTCTCACCATCGGTCCTCAGGACTCCCACATAGGTCACGTTTTCCAGGTCACCTGGCAGGTGCACAGGTGTATTCATTACTCAATGACACATTTTAAAAGATCCACAGGTGGAACCAATTATTTCACTTGTGATTCTGTGAAACCTGGAAAACATGCACTGTTTGGGGTCCTGAAGACCGAGTTTGAGAACCTGTGCAGTAGAGGAAGGAAAATATTTTACTCATTGTGCCTACACTGACTGATAACTGGTTATTATGACTCGGGAGTGCTTTCTGCTTATCAGAGATTTTGGGCACAGCGTCTTAGATGTTGGTGGTTACAACACTTTGGCCACATCTGTAGAATACTTTGCTGAGTATTGGTTTGTATGTGTTCTCTAAATGTATATTGGTGTAATAAAAACACAAAACCTTAACCATAAACATTCATTTTCGTGGTTACATGTAGCTGTTTTTTACTCTAGGCAAGTGGTAAGAATGAAAATGATTGCATTATGCCTTATTTCCTTCAGTTCTGCTTGTGTAAAGTGTAGTACAATATCTGGCAGGACAAGGCATTGTGACCTTGTACACTGCTCATCCTATTTACTCTTACATAGGTAGGTAATTGTAATCGCTGAGATCATTGACGCAAAACTCACGTCTTCATCGAAGCCTACCACCCCTCAGCTTAATCTCCACTCTTATTCTCTACTGTACTTCGCGTATCCCCGGCCCACCCTCCTACTGTTCTCCCCTCCTTTTAGCATGGAAGCTCTCACGGACAGGGCCCTCCATCCTCAAGATGTTCCCTATCCTTGCTTCCAGTGCTCCGGTCCCTTATCTTTAAAGCTGGTTACACGCACTCTCTGTCGGCCGATATATATCGTTACGACGCAGATCAGAATGATATATCGTACACATCATATAGTGTGAATTCCCAATCCATCGCTCACTGCCGTTGTTCATTGAATCGTCCCATCTGCTGTGCTGCACATCACATGGGACAATTCCACAGCCAATGCAGTGTTTGTCTTGTCTTGTTAATAAATAAGAGCCTCCTAAACACTGCTGAGTGATGTTAATGTAAGGAATACATATGTATTATGACAAGTATAACACAGTTTAGACATCACACTAAGAACCTCATTCAGAGTCTCGCAAGCGGCCGCTCGCTCGCTCTGAGCGATGGTCGCACAACTGCGCTTGCGTATTCGCAGTGTGCGTGTGCAAACTAGCAGCTGCGATGTAGAAGTGAGCGCTCGTAGTACATAGACATGTCGCTGCTTTGAGTGACAGATTGCACCGTTTGTGGGTGGTAACAGGGGAGGGTGCTTGTGAACGGGGGAGTGGATGTGCGAACGCAGGCGTGCCTGACCGTCAGAACGGAGTTTAATGGGAGTGCATAATTAGCAAAATTGCATCATGGCACACGTGACTTGGGTTGTTTTATACCCTGACTGCTCGCAGTGCTTGCGGGAGGGTAAGGTCTACCTCAAGTGCTGCGAGCAGCTTCGGTGGCTGCCGATGTTCCCGATTAATCATACATTGCCCGGAGATGACGTGTGTTGCGAGTGGCAAGGGGGCGTCTTTAAACACTTGCGAGCGCAAAATGCCGTAGCTCGCTAAAACATAGAGGCGGCCTCACACCGCAAAGAGCGAGCGCATGATTTGCACATCCTGCCCCTTTTTTCCAGCGAGCGATCGCATCTAGCGAGAGACTCTGAATGAGGTCCTAAGGTTGAAGAAGTCATCAGTTCTTTAAGTTCAGCCTCTGATATTTTAAATCAGGGATGGGAGAACCTCCGGCCCGCGGGCCGTATATGGCCCGTAAGATCATTTTCTCAGGCCCGGCCAATTGTGGCTGACCGGGTCCTGCAGGACGTGCTGTGTGCATGCAGCTGCCGGCCCAGTAACATCCCTCATCATCTCCCAACCAATGACCGTCCGCGTTAGCATCTCCTCAACCTATCAGAGTGACCTCCGCCTCCCGGTCACGTGACGGCTCTCTTCACGGATCCCTAAGACGGTGCTGAGCTGCCATTTTCCTCCAGCAGCTGCTGTACCATGCACCGCACGGGCAGACAATGTGCCTCGGGTGTCCATGCTCATGTCTGCAGCAAGGTGATGCCGGATCCCTCCCTTCTCCTGCCGGGTGCGATCCTCTGCATGTCAGACGCCAGAGCATAACGGACTACAAGACCACCACACACGAGATCATGTTCCCACTAAGAAGAAGCACCTGGACTGTGAGTAGGCCACATCTTGTGTTTTACCTGGGGCTGTGTGTGGTTATTACTGAACTGGGTTATCATTTAGGTTCACAAGACATTATTAATAATGTTCTGCTTTAGTAATGTTATACAGTGTGTGGGTATATTTGATATATATATATATAAGGCACATTTTTAAGTTGATACTTTAGTATGGCCATAGAATGATTTTTTAAATATCCAAATGGCCCTTGGCAGAGAAAAGGTTCCCCACCCCTGTTTTAAATGTATAGAAGATCCAGAAGAAGTTGCCCCCACAAGTAGCAATCTGATATATTCTCTGGATCAGTCGGCCCCATAATGTGCTCTAGTAATTATAGGTGCAAACACCATTTCTCTCTTTACGGGATCTATGTACTAAGCCTTGAAGATAGATAAAGTTCAAGGAGATTAAGTACTAACCAATCAGTTTCTAACTTTAACTTTATAGATTAGTGAGCAGATGTACTAAGCTCTGGAAAGTGATAAATTGGAGCGTGATAAACTACCAGCCAATCAGCTCCTAACTGTAATTTTTCAAACACAGCCTGTAACATGACAGTTGGGAGCCGAGTATCACTCTCCAATTTATAACTTTCCAGAGCTTAGTACATCTCCCCCTGTGTTTGAAAAATGACAGTTAGGAGCTGATTGACTGGTACTTTATATCCGTCCACTTTATCTCTCCCCAAGGCTTAGTACAGAGATACCTAAAAAGTAAAAGAATACCCCAGCTTACAGTAATGAATCTCATACTATTCTTTTTGTGAGGGTAAAGCCGTCTCTTTGGCACGTGCAAGTGATGATTCCTCTGGGATGTAGTTAGGAAGCCGGCGTTCGAAATGCCGACCGCCGGCTTCCCGACTGTTTAATCCCGGCAAGAGACTAATGTTAGTAGTCGAAATGCCGACCGCCGGCTTCCCGACTGTTTAATCCCGGCAAGAGACTAATGTTAGAAGTCGAAATACCGACCGCCGGCTTCCCTACTGTTTTATCCCGGCAAGAGACTAATGTTAGAAGTCGAAATGCCGACCGCCGGCTTCCCTACTGTTTTATCCCGGCAAGAGACTAATGTTAGAAGTCGAAATGCTGACGCCTATCATGAAGTCCCAGCGGCTGAATAATCTCGACGACGAAAGCCTGATCGTTAGAGATCCCGAAAGGGGCATGTAAGTATGTAACCCTACCCTTCACCCCCCTCCTAACCCTCCCTGGGGGGTGCCTAACCCTCCCTCCGGTGATGCCTAACCCTAACCCCCTTTCCCGCACCCTAAACCTCCTCGGGGGGTGCCTAACCCTAAGTCCTCCAGGGGGTGCCTAAACTTAACATCCCCTCCCAACACCACCTAGCTACGAGCTAACAGTGGCCGGCTTACCTTCATTCGGGAAGTCGTAAGGCGTGATTCCAGTGTTGGGATCTAGACGGGCATCTGCATTTCGACCCCTGTCTTTAGTCCCGAGTCGGGATTTCAACGCCAGCAATTTTGACAGACAGCTTCCTGGTTGTCAGTCTTTTAATTACATACTGTACGAAAGAACTAATCATATATGTTAGACACGAGAGGGCCTTCATGGAGACATACTACCCCTATGTTATCCAATTATTTTCTACTATATGTTTTCCCAATCTCTTTATATATTTTACCCAGGATTGAAGCCAGCCTTACAGGTTTATAATGCCCTAATTATTATTTTTATCCCCTTTTACAGATCAGTATTACATCTGCTTTCCGCCAATCCTGTGGCCCTATCCTGGTTATGATAAAGGCCATAACTATATAAAACACGGTGGTATATGGAGTGAGCTAAACTTTTTGTACAAGCTAACTTGGAGAGCTCTGATGTCATCACTCATTAATTATAATGTTATTTTGCATGTGTCCCCCTTACGCTGGAGCTAAGTACTATGCACATCTATGTGTGTTTTTCCATCACTGCAGTTTTATGCTCTGCTGTATGGTAATCAGAAGCGTGGGATTTGCAGAGTTATGTATGTAAGATTACAGAAGGAAACATGTTTACACAATGTAATGCATTACAGGGCTTTCATTCTTTCTACACTATTACTTTCTCCCCCTCACATTTATATAACACCCGTATCTTCCTCCTAACAATAACAATTATATATAATATCTGTGGTCCTGATACATTATTGGTGCAGTTGGGGATGATTATCAGATGAACCATACCAGATGATTCCTTGAAATATTTATAGGGGATGTAGTTGGCATCCAGGCTCCAGAATCCCGACGGTAAATATTAGGCTAGGGGTTAAGGTAGGAGTTAGGCACTAGGGGAGTGTTAGGCTTTTGGGGGGGGGGGCTTCGGGTTAGTCTGCAGGAAAGGTGGGTTAGGGTACTTACCTGCAGGCATAAGGATTCTGACTGTCGGGATGCCGCTGTCGGTATTCTGACCACCAGGGTCTCGTCTTTATAATACCTTGATAATACATTGTTGCTATCCAAAGTATATTGTATCCTCTACTGTTAATATTATAAGAATACTGGAATTATATACTCAAAGAACTCCTTACAAACTTCTCATAAACCTTATACTCTACAGCAGAGGTTCTCAAACTCCGACATTACAGTCCAGCTTTTAAGAATATCCATGCTATAGTTCAGATGGTTAAATCAAATCAACTGAAGTACTAATTAATTTATCTGTGCTCAAGCATGGATATTCTTAAAACGTGGACTGTAATGGAGTTTGGGAACCTCTGCTCTACAGGATAAATGATTCCTAGCAACATTCTCACTTGAGAGACTTCATAATGTACACAAGACAGGGGAAGATTCTGCACAGAGCGGGTTTTCTCAAATCAAATCAATAGTATCCAAAAAAGACCAACCATAAGTGATCATTGCTTTCAAATAAGATCATTCAGAAATTCGTTGGTGGTGCTCCCATAGCCCAAAAAGACAATACATACACAAAAAGAGGAAAGTAGGGCTAGTTGTTGGGGCACACTTAGAAAAATACAATTAAAATATAACTTTTATTAAATATAGGTCAATAAAATATAAGGTACCAAAATCCCCCAAGAAAAAGCAAATAAGACAAATATTAATGGATCTAATATAGATGGATCTAATTAGAATACAAGATCCTGAGGTGATCCTCTGGCGAAATATTTAACAGTTGATCATCATTCCAATGGGTATAATAATAATAGTCAAGAAAAATAAAAGTGTTTAACCATAAATTGGGTAAACGAATAAGGATATGGTTTGTGGTGCTCTGCCAAACGTCATTGGGGTCCCAAATATTCCTCTTTAATCTACGGCACCTGGTATTCCCTGGGGGTCTCCCCTCCAAGTACTAACCAGGCCTATCACCATTTGGCTTCCAAGATCAGACGAGATTGGGCATTTTAGTGATGTATGGCTGTAGTAATAGTCATATGAGGAAAGGTAGATTGCCCCCACCTAGGTCAGAGCAAGAACACAACCAAGTAATACATGTAGGACTATCACAGTGAAAAGTCCATTTTTATTATGAAAAATATTGTGTTCCAAAAAGTTTACGCATGAGCATAATTTAGTTGTTACACATATATATTGTACATCAACACTGTCGAATAAATCGTGCAGACAAATGAATATATTCTAATTATGATAAGTGTAACAGAGAAGTGTAATGGCTCGCCTTTTAATCCAAGTAGGATATCCACAGTAATTAGATATATCACATATATTCAAATATCATATCATCCCCTATGTAACTCACCCTATGTAATAATAGTATATCACAAGATAGGTACTTTCAATTGGCCATAGATATCACAAATGTCTTGAAGAAAGTCTTATCACAATGATAGTTATTTGGTATGCATAGATCACAAATGATCTGCTGTTAGTATAAACAATGAGCTAATAGAATAAGGTTCACATACATTACACAAAAAAGCATGAAATTAGCTCCAGGGTATATTCTGAAGCATATACATATCATATATCACAAATATCTTAAAGGGAACCTTTTTATCTCAATGTTTCAGTTTCCTCATATACATCCCTAGCAAATGATCTGCTGTTAATATAAACAATGATCTAATAAAATAAGGTTCACATACATTACACAAAAAAACATGAGATTAGCTCCAGAGAAAATTCTGAAGCAGATGCATATCATATATCACAAGTATCTTGAAAAGGAACCTTTTTATCTCAATGTTTCAGTTTCCTCATATACATCCATAGCAGGTGATCCATTCATTTAATAAGGCACCAAAAAGAGGGGGTGAAGTTGCAAAGCAGCAATTAATATACTACTTCTTGAGTAGGATGTCTGTCATGTGTGATCACATAATATCATAATATCCATATAAGGGGAATATACATGTAAGGGGAATGATTTGTGAAACTGCTAATCTCAGTACAAATACATAGTACTATGTCCCCTTAATAATGAAATGTAGCTCCTACGATAGAAAAATATCCCAACAGTTTGGAAATATAACCTGGGCAGCAGGAAGTAATTTACCTGCTCCAATATTAGAGCCCATGTAAAACTAAAATGGATATAAAGCCTCCTTGGCTAATACAATACCATCCCCATTGCGGTGGGAACCCAGAATCCTAGTCCATACATCGGCTGTACGCCGTCTGTTAGGTTCCCCCACTGTATGGTATATGAGTGAGGACGCGCGTTTCGCCCGACTGAGGGCTTGTTCACCTCGTGTGTATTACGTCACACGTAGCCGCTACTTAAATGCAGTGAATATTCATATCTCCCATCTTCTGGGAGATGTCATTGGGTGTTGGAAAATTACCCGCGCGATAGGCCACGCCCGCTGGTTACGTACCTAAGTGATCATGTGGCTAATCCAGGCAGCCTATCTCATTAAGGTAAAAATAAAGCATGCTGGTATCTGTAGTTTTGTACCAGTAAAACGAAACCATAGCATGAAGCGCTAATGAGATGAGTCAGGTCTCATTAAGTGTAGAGTGAAGCATGCTGGTGTCTGTAGTTTTATACCAGTTTTATACCAGTGAGTCAAGACCATAGCATCAGGCACTACTAAGAGAAGTCATATTAATAAAAGTATAATCTTTTCCAAGATTACTATTCATAATATGATAATGGTTTTTGAAAATGTATATATGTATATATAAACTCAATTTTTTAGCATTTAAGGAGTGGAGTGATGTTAAATGGAATGGAGCATGCTGGTATTCGTAGTTTTATTCCCTATAATTAGCAATTCCAATAATGCAGTAAGACATTAATAACATGAAGTGTGTTAATATACATGAGATGAATGTAGTTGTCTAATTAGTAGTATAATAGTAAAAGATATGGGAATATATAATGCCAGTAGTAAAAAATACCAACTAGATTTGATGTAAATATACAGGTAAACATAACACGATATACCTCATATAAATAGATGATAACACAGTATATTATATATTAACTAAGCAGCGAGTAACCCAGATCTTATTTAGATCTTATCAACCTTTCATGATCCTAATTAGTCAAAATCATGTCAATAATACATTGACTGATCAAATAGACCATGTATTGATAATTGATACCGCATAGATATAATAATCCTATTCTCTTTGAAAGAGATATTCATTTCTTATGGACATATTATAGTGAAAAATCAATCCTCAAAACGGTGTTGTAAATACAAAAAAGTGCATAAGAATGTGATGAAAAGGAATATGTGAGTAATAAAATGTTGTACCACTGATGAGACGTGCAAAAAGTGAATATATATAATGTATTATGGTTATTCATGAAAAAGAGAATAGTGAACGGTTAGGTGTATTAAGAGGTACAGGTGAAACAGAAAAGAATATAAATATAAGTGGATCAATATATCCATTGATTAATTTAGGTGATACAGACACACATGGAAAAAACACACTAAAAATTAATGAAAAAAGGAGAAAACAAAAAGAAAAGAAAAAGAAAACGTGAAAGAAAAATAAGAAAATATATATATTAACAATCCTAGACTTTTAATACCAATGTAATAATTTTAATAATTAAATTCATACTGTGATTTCATAAGTGTAGTGTATTGAATATTCTATCAAATATGTATTCACAAGGCCCTTAATTAATTCTAAAATGTCTGATAATAGATCTGGCTGCTTGCCAATTATGTATTTGAACTCTAGTGAAGTAAATCTCATATAATTCATGTAATCAATCAATCCTAAAATGTATGTGTAGCCATGTGTGTAAAAACTTATATCAAATATGTAGCTCTTAGTGGTATTTTAAAAGGTTGGGTAATAGGTCTGGCTGCTTGCCAATAATAATATATTCAAAATAAGAGAAATCTCATGTAATTCTTGTAGTCAAAAGATCCTAAAAATTAATAATAGGATCATATGTCACCAAGGTAATTGCCGAAATATAAGATTTAATTTTTTTGTATAGGAATACACTATAGTTTATGAATTCGTTCATCCCGTATGGATTGAGAGCTCCCAATTTAAAAGTCCACATGCTTTCTCGTTTAATTAATTCTTGTGTTAGGTCACCACCTCGAATGCCCATATTGATCTTCTCCAACCCAAATGCCTGAAGTTCTTTATAGTTATTATTATGGCATGTATAAAAATGACGTGCAACTGATGTAAGTTTCTTGAGTTTTGCTCTATCTGAGACAGCATTTCTTATTGTCTCTACGTGTTCAAGAACACGTGATTTCAGATTTCTCGACGTCATTCCAACATACCTAAGATTACAGCTACAGGTCAGGCAGTATATCACACCTGAGGTATTGCAATTGATAAAATCTCTGATTTTAATCTCAGTTCCATATTTATCAATCACTTTCTCTTGTTTAATCATATGTGAACATGCCTTGCAGGTCCCATAGGCATAGGATCCTTATGTTTTGTTGACACTCGTGTGATGTTTCACATAATGACTGTATACAAGTTGGTCTCTAAGATTTTTAGATCGTCGCCAACCCATCGCTACCTTTTTATCCAAAATTGATGACAAATCTTTATCTAAGTGCAGGACTGACCAATGTCGTTGGATAATGTCCTGAATGATTCTCCATTCTTTACAAAAATTGCCAATGAATCTTAGTCCTTCCTTATTCGTTTTGAGCTTTTGGTTATGTAGTTGTTGTTCACGGTCATTGAATATCAATTCTTCTCTTGGTTTTTCAGAGATGCATGCTTGTGCTCGTTTTATGCATCTCTTACTATATCCTCTTTCTCTCAGCCTATTCACAAGTTCCTGACTTTTAGTTTTAAATACATGTGCCTCAGAGCAATTGCGTTTCAGTCTTAGGAATTCCCCCTTAGGGAGGTTTTCAACTGTAGGGGGAAAGTGTGCACTGGTTTGGTATAATAGGCTGTTTGTTGCTGTTTCCTTTCTATAAAGTTCCGTTTGTATGGTTCCATCACTAGTTTTATAGATTTTTAAGTCCAAGAAAGTAACAGATTCTTGACTGTAAAAGTGGGTAAGTTTGATGTTACTGTTGTTATTATTTAGTTCTTGTATGAATTCAATGAGCAGGTCTTCTTCTCCCTCCCATATCATGAGGATGTCATCTATATACCTCCACCATCCTCCTATGTATTGTGTGTATTGTTCTCTTATTTCATTGAAGACAAATTCCTGCTCCCACTTACCCATGAAGAGGTTGGCATATGTGGGGGCACAAGCTGCCCCCATTGCCGTTCCTCTTTTCTGTAAGTAGAAGCAGTCCCCGAATGTAAAATAGTTCTTAGTCAAGATGAACTTCAGAAGATCCAGAAGAAATTGGTGAAATTGGCATGGTTCTTCCATTTTAAGAAAGTATCCAAATGCCTGCAGGCCCAACTTCATAATGTTGCACATACTTACCTACTCTCCCCGGACGTTGCAGGAGGCTCCCGAATTTGCTACTAGTCCCCGCACCCTCAGAAGAGTGTCCGGATCTCCTGCATACCACCCACTTCCTAGAGAAGTGGGCAGGATGGGGAGATAATTGCGTCTCATTATGGAGGGGGCAGGACTAAATTATGTGAAATTGCGTTATTTAGCCCTGCCTCCTCTTCATGGCAGTTTACTGTGGTGGGGCGGAGCCTGATGACATCAGACCCTACCTCTTCCCCCGAAGTGGCCAGCTGCACATTCGCAGAACGGGTCCTGCGCACGCACAGATTCCCGATAATCGGGAATCTGTTTTCGGCATTGCACGTCCGTGCAATGCTGAATCAGGCCCTCTGTCCATTGAGTGGTTTAATGAGAATATTAATAAAATCAAGTCATACTTGCCAGGTGATGTAGCATTTGTCAGATCTGCCGAGATCCCTTGAGGGATTACTAGTCCTATACCGGGATCATTATAGTAATTGGGGATCCATTGCATTCCACCTGTTAACTTTAAAAATCTTTATATGTGCTCCAATAGCACAATTATTAATTGCTAGTCATCCTAACTCTTGCTGGTCTCTTAGTGTTCCATAAAGCAAAGCCAACCTTGGCCCTCAGTCTGTTTTTGGATTCCTGTGGATTGCGACAAGTTGACAGGTTGAACCCAATGGACTGGTCCTAATTCGATCTCACCAACTAGGTAATATTTATAATATGTATATGTGAGGGTGACTAGGAAGCGATGCAAGTGTAATCAGGGAGAGCAGCACAAGATTAGCAAAAAGGTGTACTCACACCTGAAGTAAATAGATAAAGGTATATGTATCCAATCCTAAGCGCTACCCTTCTTCCAATATCTCCTTATTGTGACAATATAACGCAATATCCACTTGTGAAAGGTAACAAGTACAGATTTATTATCATTCAAAGCACTGTGATAAAATGATTCGGTAATCCATAACTTCAGTATTTGAAAAGCAGCAAATGGTGTTATACTGATGTCGATATATAAAGCGTAATGATTAGCTGAATATCCTTATATAAAACAATAGTTAGATGGCTGCTTTACCAGATCCCAGAAGTAAGTGTGCAAGGTAAAACAGTATGAAGATTAATCCGGAATCCTCCTCCACCTTCCTGACACGTTCCTCTGTCCTGGTAGCAGTTGTCTAGCGCCTCCTCTAGCGCAGGAAGGTGGAGGAGGAGGAGGATTCCGGATTAATCTTCATCTTCTTTATATATTGACATCAGTATAACACCATTTGCTGCTTTTCAAATACTGAAGTTATTTTACACTCTGGGCCTGATTGAGAGCCGGACGCTATTTGCGGACGCTCGTTCAGAAAAAGGGGCTGGCTATTTAAATTGAGTGCTCGCTCTTTGCGGTCTGTTGACGCCTCTATGTCTGAGCGAGCGTCCGAAACATGCGCTCGCTATTTTGTAAAGACGCCCCTTGGCCGCTCGCATCATACGTCATCTCCGCTATTTATTAGATTAATCGAGTACATCGAACGGTGTGTGAACTGCTCGCTATTCTTGTGGTAGCATTTTCCTACCGCAATCATGCGAGCAGTTCAGGCTAAAAGACAACCAAGTGACGTGGTCGATGACGCTGCTTTGTTAATTATGCACACCCTTAAAACGCCCGTTTTGACCATTTGGCACGCCTGCGTTCGGATCTCCACTCCCCGTTTTCAAGCACCTTCCCCTGTTACCACCCACAAACGCCTCATTCTGTCACTCAAATTAGCAGGCATTTTGCGAGCACACGATTTCCGACCGCACTGACTGGTTGGCGCATGCGCATTACAACCCATACGCATGCGCAGATGTGCGAACATCGCTCGGAGCGGCCGCTTACGAGCGGCTCTGAATCAGGCCCTCTGTATCTTCCCCCATGTTCTTGCTGTCTCTCTTCCTCCACCCCATTCTGTCTTTCTCCTCCCATTAGGCGGGCTGTACTAAAGTGAGAAATATGGTAAAACCCCCGAAAATGCATTTTTTTGTTGTTGTGGTTTTACTGCATTTTCCATATGTATGCATGCGCAGAAAGGTGCCAGGGGGACATCTGGGTGTTAAACACTGAAAGTCCCTCTATCCTAGGGCATCGCAAAGGAGAGCTCTTATCGGGTGATCTGTCTTTTGCCATGTAAATCGCAATACATAGCGCGGTAATCAACCGTGGTATGATCCCAATGAGAGGCAGGATGTACCGCATGGCCAATGTGATGCTTAGTGCACCCCACCTATTATCTTGTTCTTTCTGTTTGGGTTTTAGAGCAAATCTATTTATCCATGTTTGCATATGTATATCAAAAAAGTTGAGTAAAGGGCACGTGATGATTTTTATCTTTACATTTTATATACACATGTACATATGTTTATATATATTTTTTCCCACGAGACCATGCCCCCTTATCTTTTTCGGGTGTGCGCAACAGTACCCCTGGGGGCGCCAAAAATAATACGTGAAGGCAAGCCACTCTGTCAGGCTCAGACATACAACTAGGCTACAGCTGTATGCCTAGACTCAACATGCTTAAATTGCAGTGAAACTAATATAGAATAGAGGGGACTAAGCAGTGTTCAGTTTTACTGAAATGTTGGAACATCTCTAGGTAAGTAGAACATTAGTGCTGGGGGCGTGGCCTGGCTGGCATTGGAGCTGGATGTGCTTTCCCGCAGCTCCTGGCCGACATCTCTGAGAAGCCCCACTTGTCCCCTTCTAAAGTGCTGCCCGGGTTCCCTCTCCGGGCACTTTTGCCCCAGTACCCTACACCCACCTTGTGTTCAGGTGCGCGGAATCGGGGGGACATTTCTATCTGTTTTTGTGGGTTGCGCCCTGTCCACGTAGAAGCCGGGACCTGGATTGGAGTGGGTCCGGCGGTCTGACTTCCGCGGTGTCCGGCTGCAGCACTCCCTCCTGGACTCCTTCGCGCCTGGCGTGCATCCCCCGGTCTCCCGCTCATGAGCCCCCCTCTGCTAAGTGGATTCCCCCGCTACCCACGAACCGGAAGTGTCGGGTTGCCGATGGCGCAGCCTCCCTCCTGCCTGTGTCTCTCTCTCTATGCTTCAGCTGGCTTCCTGGATATACTGAGCCCTTGGCTGACCTGGGCCTGCTATCGTGCCGCGTGACCTATGTGCATGCAGTGGGAGGACAGCGTTGCCTCTGTGCTGTATGCCCAGCTCCTGGTGAGTCCTGTGGGAGGTTGATCCCTAACATTACATACCCCCTCTGTATGACTGATCCCTATATACCCTGCTTAACCGCCAGGACTAATATTCTGTTACCTACAGCTACAGTGGATTTCAAGCTACTGCTCTTTTTACAGTGTGTGTCACCATTATATTTTCACTATACTGACCCTGGCTTTATTACTCTATAATACTGATACTAGTTTCTTCATTGAATGCCAACTGCTGTATGCTAGTGACACCTGGTGGTGCTCTTTGGAACTACAGCAGCCATTGACTTTTCTCTGCTTACCATTATTTCCGGTTACTACTTTACCAGTAAGAGACTTCTCATCCGATTGGTCAGCGTCTGGAGTACGGACAACCCCTTGGAGACTCCCTATACCACCTTAGGATGGTCTCTTTCGTATACTGATGTCGGCCTAGCCATTTTCTAGGGGGAATGGGTGAACGGTGACTCTGACTGCGTTATACTCTATCCACGTTTTCGAATCATCTGTGCCCTTTTTCTTTTTTGCTCCTCCATTGTTATTTATTACTTGCCTCAAGATAAGAGGTAGGAAAAGCTCTCAGATGGAACAGAAAAGATCCCAGAAGAAAGACTCTGCCTGCCTCATTGCTACTTCTTCCTCCTCAGATATGCAACAATTTCTCCGACCCCAGGGTTCTGCCCAGGCAGGAGAGTCATCTGCCTCGCCCTCTTCCAGGCTTTCCCTGGCCTCTGGCTCTCCCTCCCGGACTGAAGATCCTTCTCTGGGTACGGATGCTACACCGGGGCCGGATGGGATCTCACAGATCCTGGAGTTGCTTCAGTCCATGCCAACAAAACAAGATTTTGAGCAGTTGGAACGTAGGATTCATGAAACTGTTCGCTCTGAAATTCCTCAGCTCAAGTGGACATATCCCATCTTGGCAATCATCTTGCCTCCTTAGAAGACTTCCTCTCCGAATCCGCTGCTGTGCACAATGCCCTTCGTGCGGCCGTCCTCAGACAATCAGTTGTATTCCAGCAATTTCAGGATTGCCTTGATGACTTGGACAATAGAGGGAGGCGAAATAATTTGCGGATAAGAGGGGTTTCGGAAGATATCTCACCAAAGGTCCTTCTTGACTTCCTCACCAAGGTCTTCAATGACGAGATCCCAACTCTCAGATACAGTTTGATAGAGCCCATCGTGCCTTGTGTTCCAGAGGAGCTCCATCCGACCGCCCGAGAGATATTCTCTGCCGGCTACATTATTACTCCCAGAAGGAGGATATCCTACGTAAGGTTCGTCGTTTGGATGCCATAGACATCGACGGTCCACAGTTTCAGATCTTTCAAGATTTATCTTGGTCGGCACTCCAAAAACGCAGGGCTTTACAACCTCTTACTGCTGAGCTACAGAAGCTTGGGATCAAATACAGATGGGGATTCCCCTTCAGCCTTCAAGTCTACCACACTGGCAAGTTGTCTACCTTCAAAGACCCAGCTGACCTCCCCTACTTCTGTTTCACCCTGAACATTCCTTTGGTGTCCCTTCCGGATTGGCAAGAGTCTCTCTTGGGTTCTATCCCGCAAGAGCTTTCTCATCCTAACAATGACTGGCAACTTGTGTGTCGCAACCAGAAACCTCCTACTAACCACCACAAGTCTGTGCCCTTGGCTCCTGAGTGATGGTCTTCCTATAAACTGAACTGCCTTCCATACACCTAGCAAGAGGACTCAATGTACCTTTCAGATGTTTCTGTTGAGTAAAAATGTTCTTTGTTTCTCTCCCTTGCTGTTTATTTTTTAGGTTCCTGGATGGTGTCCTGTATGGAAACTGGTGAGTCTAAGCCTCCTCTTTGGTCCTACTCTGATTGCATATCCTTTTATATGTGATATCACATTATTTGTGTTATATTATTAATGTATGTTTGTCAGATATCACCAGTAAGCCTCTCCCTAAGGGCACCCTTGGTTTGATCTGTCCGGTTATGTTATTTAGTTGTTTTTTCTTCATACTATGAGGTACCAATTTGACTATATCTGTAATGTCTCCTCTGCAATGTATTTAGAGTACCTCGTATACACTAGTTTGTTAATTAGGGTCGCTGGTGTCACCCTCCGTCATACGAGTTCTGTATTACAGGTGATAGACGATGGCGGTTAATACCCGAGCTACAACCATCAAAGTGTTCTCGCTTAACGCAAAGGGTCTAAACTTGCCAGAGAAGAGATCTAGGGCTCTCCGTGACCTGTTTGCAGCTAAGGCAGATGTGGAATTTCTCCAAGAAACACTTTAGGTCTGCTGATGCCCCTATTCTCAAAGACCGTAATTTTCTGGTCTTCTGTTATAACAACACCACTACGGGCAAATCTCTAGGAGTTGCCATTCTGCTAAGCGTCTCCCGTTTCAAGATGTGATCCCGGTAGCTTTGGAGGAGGGCAGGACGCTCTTGGTTAAAGGCACGTTATATGGTCAACTTACTACATTTATCAATCTTTATGTCCCCAACCAGAATCAGCCAGCTTTTCTCTCAACAGTATTAGATCGGATTGCCCCGCTGGTTGTAGGTATTCCGGAGATTGGTGGTTATCTGAATTGGTCTCTCCAGCCAGAAGTAGATGTTTCGAGAACACCTGGTAGACTCTCGCTGGCTTCCCATCGCAAGGTTAGACGCACTCTCCATGACCACCAGTTGGTTGACACTTGGTGACTTCAACACCCGGGGGACTACACGTTTTACTCTAGGCCTCATGACGTAGATTCCAGACCAGATTATTTTCTGCTTCCATATTTCTATATTTGATTCAGTTCACTACCATAGGCCTTATTACATAATTGGACCACGCCCCCATTTCCCTGACCCTTGAGACCTCATGCCCCTATTCAAAGCAATGCGTGTGGAGTCTTAATGAACAAAATCTGGCTGATCCACGCTGTAAGTATCAATTGGTTGAGGCAATTAATGATTACTTTTCCTCTGAGACATTCGGGGTCACAGTATGGGAGGCTCATAAATGTGTTTTACAGGGGAAATTTATCCAACTGGGTTCAATGCTTAAGCGTGAGAAAAACGAGTAGGAAACTTGCCCTGCTCCAGCAGCTGAGAGTATTGGAAACAACACATAAGTCTTCCCCTTTCCCTCAGATCCTATCTGATTGAGACTAGGTCTGCCCTTAATGCCTTGTTCTTTGACAACATTAAAGAAGATTACCAACTCTGTAGGAATCGGTATTATCAATGGGGTAGGTTACTTGCAAGAGCTTTACTGGCCCAGAGAGCCACTTTGTACATTCAGTCAGGGACTCTGCAGAGATACAGTGTCATCTAACCTGGGATAATGCCGACACATTCCACGCATATTACACCAAATTATATAGCCTAGGGGAATCATTGCCTCCAGAATCATTAGCTGCTTCTCAGGACCTTGTGGCTCAATACCTCCGAGAATCTGGCCTTCCCAAATTGTAGGAGGAAGAAAGCGCCTGGTAAGACTCTCCTTTCTCCCTTTTGGAGCTCTAGACAGCCCTCAAATTACGCCTTCCGGAAAAAGTCCGGGTCCGGATGGCTTTCACATAATTTATTAGAAACTTTTCAAGGATTCCCTCTTGCCTAAAATGCTTAATGCAATTACAGACGAGTGTGGGTTTTCTCCCCAATCATTGGAAGCCCACATAACTGTAATCCCCAAGACAGGTAAAGATCCAGCCCAGTGGGCTAGTTATCGCCATATCCCTCCTCAATACAGACGTTAAATTGTTTACAAACCTTATTGCTAATAGAATTAAGACGTTGCTCCATAACTTAATACACTCGGACCAAGTTGGTTTTGTACCCAGGAGGGAGGCACGGGATAATACTACTAAAGCTATAGAAGTTATTCATCTGGCTTCTGGTGGCTCTATCCCTGTAGTGATGCTCTCAACAGACGCTGAGAAGGTATTCAATAGAATCAGCTGGATATTCACGGAATGGGTTTTGAGACACTTGGGTCTTGGTCCTGTAAGCCTTCAAAAACAGATACTAGCACTTTATTGCTTCCCTACTGCCCATATTAAGATTAATGGGGCCCTTTTGGACCCGGTCCAGATCAACAATGGCACTAGGCAGGGATATCCCCTTCCCCCATCTTTTTTATATTATGTATAGAAGCTAGTGTGTACCATCAGACAATCTTAATATCACAGGCTTGGGTGACACGGACTATAAATTAGCATTGTTTGCAGACGACTTATTGGCGTTCTAGTCTAATCCAGTTGTTTCAATCCCGATCCTGATGGCCGAGTTCCAGCAATTTGGTTCCCTTTCTAATTTCAAAGTAAATTTTTCTAAATCCATAGCAGTGAATGTGTCGGCACCTCTCCACTCTATTGAAGGGCTCAAACATTCCTTCCCCTTCACCTGGCATGCCACTAGCCTCAAGCACCTCGGAGTTACCCTGCACACTGATTCTTCTCTTCTATTTGACGTCAATTTAAACGGTTGCTCCTTACTCTCCGCTCTGAATTTAGAGATTAGTGTACCAAGCGGCTCTCGTGGTTCGGTGGAATCAGTGTAATGAATGTTCTCCCTAGGGTTTTATTTCTTCTCCAAACCTTGCCTATTCATATCCCCAAGTTATGGTTCCGGGAGTTACATAATGTCATCAGAGACTTTGTATGGGGAAACAAAAGACCTAGGTTTCAACACGCAGCCCTCTTTAGATGCAGATACATGGGGGGCCTTCAGTTACCTCACTTCTCAGTCTACTATGATGCTATTGTATTGGGTAGGATAGTGGAGTGGTCTCGGACAATGGACGCCAAGCAGTGGGTTCACCTTGAGAATCACTCCCTTCCCATCAGATTGCGCAGTACTACTGGAGGTCCAAGGTTCCAGTTATCTCCCAACCCACTATTGGCCCACCCTAGACTCCGGAAACGTGTGTGTCCTCTATTTTCTCCCCTTTGACCTTACTTTTCAGTAACCCTGACTTTCCCCCGGGTGTTGCCAGCACTGCGTTTGCTATTTGGGGACCAAATAGCCAGCTGTGGGGGGGGGGGAAATAGTTACTCTGTGATTGAAACACAATTTAAGGTTTTGCCCCGATGGTACAGATGCCCTCTTATGCTAGCAAAAATGTACCCTCAGCTATCCGATAAATGTAGGCGGTGTGAAATGGAGACAGGCTCCTCACTGCATATTTGGTGGGACTGCAGTCTCTTACGACCCTTTTGGAACCAGGTGATCTCTATTACTTTTGTGGACGAGGACACTCCCTCTGACTCCTCTTTTTTGCTTCTTAATTTATTCCCTGGTCCTCTATCAAACTATAAAAAGTCCCTGTTTTTTTAATAGCGCCGCAAAAGCTTTGATCCTGGATCGCTGGCGATCCACTTCCCCACCCACACTCAAGGAGTGGTTTGCCCATATAGATTTATATATGTCCATGGAAGACCTCCGAGTGGGCCTGGAGAGGAATCAGGAGTTTCTCTCTACCTGGCACCCATGGTTGGAATTCAAGTCTTCTTTAAGGTTCGCTGCTTTGAGCCCCGATATTTTTCCCGATAGCTCTAATCTAACTGCTTCTGCTCAAGGCTGTTCCGTTTAGGAAACCCTTCCTATTTATAATCACGAGTCACCAATTCTCCCTCCCTTCTTTCTGCCCCCTTTTCCCCCAATCCTATTCCCTCCTTTATTTGTATTGTTTTTCTTTTACTGTGCTAGATTTGTATTTGATTACTGTTGTTATGGTGTGGATTTATTTCTATGCCTAGTATTTGTTGTGTGTGGTTTATATCTCACGTTATGCTACCAAATTCTTGTTGATTTTGTAACATATTAAAAAAAATAAAAAAAAAGAGAGAACATTTCTGTAAAAGTCCATCCCAGGACTGGTTGGAAATCATTAGTGGTTTTAAAGAGAGAGGGGGGTATATGTTTGCAGGCAGTCGTGTGATTTCAGTGATTTAGCCATTAGATTTGAATCAGCAATTGTTTTGAAAGGCAAAACCAAACAGGTTTTGTTTTTTCTTAATAACTGCCTTAAATCTAGCAGCAAAATAGCTGACATCTTGCAGGCTCCTACATATACCCCAGGACACTCCATACCCTGCATGTGCATACCACTTACTTACTACAGCTCTCCGGTAGATGGTGGATCCTTATAAAGTACTGATGCGGATAAAACACATGGAGCAGCCCCTGGGTGTCTGGCCGAGGCCAGTACAATAACACAAAAACCCGACAGCTATTTTATTTACAGGTTTATTGGCAGCAGCTGTGTAAACAAAGTTATTTCTTCCATCACATACTGAAGTGTCCGGAGGGCAATGTACTTGTACATATTCATTCAATATCAACCAGTTCCACTTCAAAGATCAGCTTAGCGTTAGGTGGGATTCTGAGTAATGCGGTTAAGAAAAATCCGACTTAATTTCACCTACGCCTGCAAGGCCTTGGAGGATCTACAGCAGTGTCACCAAGACGCAAGCTAAACCCCACAGCAAGAAAAGGATCTTATAATCCATTCCATTAGATGTGACAAAGAGAGATCGGACAGCAGCAATAACTAAAGGCCCCCATACATCAGAGATTGATTGTGAGTAAAAATCTTTCCCTTTTTCAATCGATTGTGGCAATTCTGCAATCGATTCAAAAAGGGAAAGATCTTTACACACAATCGATTGCAAATTGCACGATTGCTGCAATCAATCTCTGATGTATGGGGGCCTTAACAAGCGGATGTAGACGTTTGGGCACTCCTGGTCTGACTGCATGTTTTACGGAAGCGCTAAATGAAGTTGGCACAACCCCTGCAGGACACAAACATAAATGACATTTCTGCAAATGATCAGTTTCTCTTTATTTGCTGAATTGAACACACTGAAAGCGGCATATGTAAAAGTTTTTGCACCCCGTCAGTCAGTACTTGGTAACAACCCATCTGACAGAAGTAACTATTCCAAATGATTTTCTTGTAGTCAACTTATTGTCTTTCTATTCTAACTTCAGTTTATTCACTGACCCTGGGTATTTACTGATATTTTGTGGAATCCATTCTTTATTATTACTGTACAATGTTTCCTGAGGCATTGGCAGCCACTAATGAAGTATCTGTAATGGGTGCAGGGTGAGCAGTGCACAAAGGATCCAAAGTTAAGGGGGGCCCACACTGCCCCCCCCCCATTTCAATATACTTATTTCCGGGAACATGGTGCCGGCACTTGCGCAGTAGAGAAACTGGGACAATGGCAGCCACCATTTGCCCAGACACAGTGCCAATGTATTCACTGTGCAAGCCCACACGGACCCCTTCCTCTCATACGATGCCCCTGGCTGCCACACAAGCCCAAAGCATGATAATCTACACTTATGCTTTGTGGTTGGCAAAGCAGTTTTGTTTTTCTTATACCACCAGTATTTTACGAGGTTGTGGGCAAGAAGTTATAATTACAGGGGGCAATCCTATTATGTGTGACGAGGGCGAGTTGCCATTGCAACGGCATTAAAACGCCGGCAATGGACCAGCACCTCGCACTCTTCGCAGCCCAAACTCAGCAGATCTGGGCTCCTGTAAAGAGCGGCTATTACCACGATGACTCTAGGGTGGCTTAGGTTTAGGCACTAAGGGGGACGGGGTTAGGTTTAGGCACTAAGGGGGAAGGGGTTAGGATACAGGAAAGGAGGGTTAGGAGGTGAAGGGGGGAGGGTTAGAGTACTTACAGTGCCCCTGTCGGGATTCTCAGCATCGGGATGCTGCTGTCTGTCTTTTGATAGCCGGCATCCAGAGTGCCGGGCTCCCATACCCAACCGCTTGCACCACATGTATCATTGGTGCAAAACATACGCCTGACAACATACGTATTTATGATGCAGAAACAGATATGGAACTGCGCTAATCTGTAATTTGGGATATCTATCGTGTTGCTGCTGAGAATGTGGTAGTACTACAGGACCCCACTTTTGTATCGTTTGGAGTAGAAGTATGTAAAGTGCCTCAACCTGGTTAGATGTCAAAATAAATACCACAATAAATAAAAATGAAGAACTATTTAATTTTATTAAAAATATAAATATAGGTTAGTATTGATTTAATAGCTGGAAAAGAATCTCAATACATAAATAATTACAATAATATTCAACAAACGTTGCTACAAATGACAAAGACAAATAGACAACACAGGACGGAGACAGAATAGAACACTCTGGGTAGGTACATAGTGTACTGAAGGTGTAATATATGAGTGTACCTATAACGGAATACACCAGAAGGGCGACCGATTAGGTTAATATAACTCACGGACAAATAGGGTCCCTTTACCTGGATTTTCCCCAGAGGCTTGGCCAATATAAAGTTATTGGTTTATTGGATACAATTTATTGATACACAGGGAGAGTAAAACGTTAAGGTGTATCCCCTGCACAGATATTTTTAACCATCTCTCTTGTTTTTAAGTTGTTTCTATTTGTATACCAATATTAGGCACCAATACTAATCGTATTTAAGTCATTTGTAGCAACATTCATTGAATATTATTATAACTATTTATGTATTGAGATTTTCCAGCTATTAAATACTAACCTATATTTATTAGTATTTATATTTAATTTGTGACTTTAGGACAGAAAGGGATGGTGGAAGAGGGTTCTTCCAGTTGCAAGCAATCAGGCTTCTAGCAGCGACTAATGCTGGCCATACACGCTGCAATTATCGGGACGATCCGCCCGATATCGGCGGATCGCTGCGATAATTGTAGCGTGGGGGGACGCGACTGAGGGTTAAATATTGCTCGGTCGGGCATGCTGGATTGTCCAGCATGCCCGTCCGATGCGATATTTACCCGGTAACTATCGGCCGCATCGGGCAGTGTATGCCCAGCGCAGCCGACAGACAGACATTTCCTGTGTTCCTTCCTACGGAAGGAACAGGGAAATGTCTCCTCCCCCGGGGGCGGAGCGCAGATGTCGGGCAATACACTGTGAGATTTCTCTCACAGTGTATGCCGGCGACATCTGCGGCTGGCAGCCGGCCAGATAAAATGTCTGTCGGTCTGACAGGCATTTTATCTTGCTGTGTATGCCCAGCATAAGATGTGGGACAACAATGTAACAGAATGCTTACTGAGATCAGGAGGGGGAGAACTTATAAGGAAGATCCATGGATCCTTCGGAGTCAGGGCCTCAAATATATTATTCAAAAGAGTATGAACCAAGGTCCAAGGACTGGGCCAGTCCACCAGACATGAGCTAGGGTACCCCAAAGGCCACAGTTTCTCCAACAGAGGGGTGAAGCAGATGGGAATATTTTAGAGAGCCGTACCGGGTTATAGTACCTAAAATTAAGTAAATCTTAAGGTGCAATAAAGGAGAGAAAAATACAAGAAACAGTCTCCCCCGCAAAAAAACAAAAAAAGCGCGGAGGCACATTACATACTTCTAGAACATACATATTTACGTTTCTACGCACAACGCTGCTCAGCCTGCAATCATCCTTAACATGCCCTCGCTAAGCTTAGGCTACATACACATACTCTGTTACCACCCAGTTACGTCCCTCCAGTCTTAAGTGGAGACGTGATGGAGCTGCTTACAATTGGCTGCGGAGTATGCGCAGCGTGAAATCACGCAAGACCCATCCGTAAAAGTGACTTGCGTTTAACTCTGCATCAGTCCCATAGTGCCCTAAAGAGCAGAAACTCTGGCCCTGATTCATTACGGATCGCTATTGCGATAACGTACAGACCCACTGCGAAAATATGCTAATGTTTGCACTCGCAATGCCATCACAGCCTAACATGAAGACGCCCACTTCCCCCTACTCACATCTGGATTCCTTAAAAGTCTGCAAAAACATCGGTACCAACAAGTAACATCGCAGCCTCACGCACAATTATACATTGTCAGACCTTACTAACCCCGCAGCACGCAGTGAGTACTAAAGCTGCGTATGCCATCACAGTGGTTAATTTATGCACGCCACTGTAACTGCGTTCAAACGGTCAGGCACGCCTGTATTTCACCGACCCCCGTCCCGTCAACACCCCCCAAAGCTCACTTCCTGTCAATCACTCTGCGTGGTCTCAGTGAACGCAGTGGAGCCTTCACGCACTGCGATGTATATGCAGTACGCAACAATCCTCCGTCTGCGTGCATAATCGCAATAGCGGTCCGGAATGAATCAGGCCCTCTGTGCTCTCATTTTTATTAAGCTGACAGAATGGCTTCCTGGACTTGGTTCTAAATGACAAAGGTTCCCAGCAGATGAAGGATACTTGGCGTCAGGCTGGCCTTTTTTCCCATAGGCCCACTCTGCCTGGATTTCAAGTTTGGCTTTTTCTCCTTTGCTCATAGTTAAAAGAGCCTCATCCCACTGAAAGAAGAAGAGACTTTAGACACAGGATGTTCTAGAACTGTGGACAATCTCTCACCTAGTACTGTACATTGTACTCCTTATATATAACCAACATCCGACCTTTGTTTATTACTCTTACCCCTTTTATTACTTTACCAACACCGACTTTAAAGCTCAAAGGCTTGGTAGCTTTCTTCTTCTTTGCACCTGAATAAAATATATTAAGAATCACATTTAAACTAGACATGATTTGGGCACAAGATTCAGACTTTTATCTGTAGCTGGTCACATATGATTGTCCTAATAAATGCCCCAGAGCCATCACTGGCCATTGGATGACCATCCTCATTTCTTCCCCCATGTCTCTACCAAAGTATCAACGCAATATACATAATGTTCCATTCTGATCATTGAAGGTCCAGCTTAGTCTCCCAATGACTCCACCATGGCGGTGCACCCTTGTAAACACCTCCCTTCCAAATACTAGAGCAGGAAAGAAATATACATTATGTTCTAAGTACAGGACGGAGGCCTAGGGGCTTATGCTATAGGTTGCTAGATGCGGGAACTCCTGCAAATCTTCCCATATTTTTAAAGAGGCAATCATTTTAAAGGCAAAAACAAGCTGGTTTTGTCTTTAAAATTATTGCCACTTTAAAAATATGGGAAGACTCGCAGTTTGCAACCTATTACGTAATCCCCCAGGTCTGACTATTTCCTATCATTGCGGTTTAAAGGACAGTCATTCCTTTACCAGCTTTTTCTCTTCTGTGGTTATAACCTCTCCCCTATATCTAACCTTGGGCAGCAGATACACTCTAGTATACCATATCTGACTAGTACCTTGAGACAGGGGGGCTATCCTCTGTGTACATCTGACTCCCACCAGCTGATTGCACACTAATACCATCACAGACTAGTCAGAATCAACAACTGACGTCAGGCAGAAGGTACAGCAGTGGGGGCCAGACATAGTCTGTGGACTACATACATCCGGTCTGAAGAAAGGCCACTGGGGTAAGTGAAGTGATATTAGACATGAGGCGAGTGAAACAAATGAAATCTTATTCTTACTTGTTGTGATGTTTGAATCAAACACTGTGCCGTCCTCCAGAGTTCCCGTGTACCAGCAATGCACGGTGTCACCTTTTTTGGGATAATTGGTCTTATCTCCCTTCCTCAGCATGAACTTTGTGTATTTTGGAGGCCCCTAGTGAACAAGAACAAACTGTGAAAAAACAGAAGATCTCTGACCTCCCTGCTACTCTGTTGTCCTCAGTCTTCTGCTAAGTGCCGGCATCATACCAGGTTAGGTTCTTTCCATACAGATGGAGTGGCGACCATGCGCACCCCCCCCCCCTAGAGTAATGCTGCCCAACTCACATCATCCACCACTTCTGGCTTTGTCTCATCGGCCTTTACATTGTCCACTTTGAGAGCTTTAGTGTCCTTAGTCAAAGCATCCACACTGTCTTTGCCTTTGAAACGCTTGAAAGACAAAACAGAAAAATAGGAAGTTTTAAATTCGCCTTAATTCTATACTTCATACAGTAGAAAATAATTGATATTTATGTAATGGATGAACCCACTTCTACTCATAACTAACAGAACCAGTGCAGATGCCCTGCAGAAGTTTAAATTATTTCAGTGGTCAGTGCAAGAAGACAAATGGTTAACTAGGGCCTTATCTGTGTGGAGTTTGTATGTACAGTTTTCCTCCCACAATCAAGGTTATAGTGTTCCCGCAAGGCTGTGGGCCGGGCAGGGTGCTGAGGGAGCAGGCAGGGAGTCTTCTTGCGTACGTTCCCGAGACAGGGGTGTAGTCAGCCGGGGAGGGGCTGTGTGTGTCATACCTCCAATTTGTTACACTTGGGCGTGCTCAGCACTTATGGAGGTGGTGGGCTCTCCCATCATGGCGTCCATTTAGCCCGCGGTGGTTGGTCACTGAAACTTTTCCCACCCGCGGGACACTGCAGCCCGAGGCGGGGAAGGCTGAGGGCAGGCTGTTTTAGCTGGGCGCTGCTAAAAGATCAGGGCGCATTTTGCTCTTTTAAAGTCGCACAGCGTACCTCTAAAACAACCTAGCGGGAACAGTAGGTCAATTGAAGTTTTGAGTGTGTGGTAGGGAATATAGATTGTATTGGTGGGTATGATATGCACCACTTCATTGGAGGAGGAAAGGGTTCTCCGGTAACTGCTGCCGATACTATAAGATTAGGGGTAGTCCACAATCCCCTCAAAACAGAACTATAGAAGATGATGCTCTTGGGGCAGGTGTACTGGAAATGCATTTTACTTAGTACATAATAAAAAACGAAGTAGTTGAATGACTCCCAAAGTCCTGGATAGGAAAGTTCTTATTTATACATTGTTTATTCCATATATAGTTATTTTGTTGCATCCAGGGAATTTCAACTATGAGGATGATAAAATTTTGACGCGTTTCACACGTCAGCGACTCACTTCATCACATTGATAAACCATGCGTTGTAGTCATACAGATCCCAGCAAGTATCCGATCTAGATATTTTTAAAATGAAAGTTTGGAAATCATATTGCTGTGGAAAATGTAAATATCTAGTTGATGAAATACTTACTAAAGGTGAATCATCTCATTGAGGACCTTACATCTTAGTTGATGTGAACACTATCACTTGTCATTTACATTTACAGTACAAATGCACCCAAGAGAATCTTGGCTTTTTCTAGACATATCAATAAGACGCACAAAGTACTTGGGGGGTGGGAATTCAGCGCCAGGAATGAGTTCCTGGCATTATTCAATTGGGCGCGCTGTTAACCCTCAACTAGAAGAACTAGTGCCACAATGCTAGTAGCTGGCTTAGTGCGTAAGCTAACAGCATTGAGGACGGCACTTAAGACGCAGAATGCCGTTGACCGCGGCTAAACACCCGGCATTAGGTGCCGTAAACTGCATCTCCCGACTTAAGGACAGGGTACAATGGGGACAATTGGATAGCTACTGGCATTCATTCCCAGCGCTATTCAACATTTTTAATTGAATTCCCCACTTAGCGCCTCACAGATGTGAGCTGATAGCAGCATTCTCATCAGCATAAACAATGGCTACCATCTCTAGTGACTGGTATACTGAAAGCAGCCATTTCTTACTTACCTTTGTTTCAAACAGTTTGTTATACGCTGTAATCAGATGATCTTTGGTTGCAGTTTTCGCTACATTTTTTATATTTCCCAGCAATTTATGTTCTGCAAGAAACTAGGAATTAAACAAGACAAAAAAGCATTCATTAGAAAGTGTTATATAGCACAAATCCTGTATATAGGGAACACAAGAGGCCCAAATTAGCCAAAGGTAGCCAGCCAGGCCTAGGGGGCTGATGCAGAGGGAGTACTACATCGGTGTGTGTAGAGTATCTTGCATGAAAGCAATTGCTCATAAGTGAGACGACAGAAGTGCGCGTGGCCGGCATTGATGGCTTACCACTGGGGAGGCAGCGCTGAGGGAGGAGGATAACAGTAAAGAGGGTGTTCGCACAAATGAAACTCCCACATACCTACAGAACTTCACACCTGTAGTATCTTCTGCACTTGCACAAATACACACTAATAATAATGATAATGAGTTTGTGTAAACTAATGCAGCCGATAGAGAACTACATACATCCTGAGATTGCGTGCCGCACTGCGTATCGGTGTAAATACAGTACTTTGTGGTGTGCGGTTTTTTCCAGACTGTTTAATAATTTTATTGGTGTCAGAAGAGAAAGGCGAATAACTGCACTAACTTCAAACGCCAGACTGATCATTGACACATCATGATTTATATTTTGGCCTACCTGGAGTATCACGGGAGTTTGGGGATTACGGACACTGTAGTCAACACTCTGAGCTCTATGGACGAGTGTACAATGTTTATAAAAATGCCACCTGAAGTCTGAATAGGTTTCCCAAGTAGCCCTGTATGTTTACCATACTGCAGGGCAGTCATCTCTTTAATTATTAAGCATAATACAATACACCCTGCTGGTTATATCTTGCAGCATATTTTAAGGGGCAGATTCAATTAGCCATGGTGCTTACCGTGGACAGACAGCCTCAAGCTTTCACATTCGCAGTTATTTAATTGTTGGCCATTTCTTCCCACGCCTCGCGGTTGCTGCGGTAAGGGCAGAAAGCCCTACTTGCCGTGGATTTCTGTTAGCATCTCAGGAGGGTGCGACTAGAGATCCATGGTAAGTGCAGCCTGCAGGCTTACCACGGGCTGCAATTGAATAGCCCCAGACAACTGCTACAAGCCCACGGTAAGCACTTTCATTTCATTCATTTACAGTGTTGTCATTTCCATTTCAGCTAGATGTTTAAAATTCAAAAAGAGCTCTATACAGACTTTGAATTTCATCCTGGAACCTTTAGTCCGCTATCCAAGTTTCTTATACTGCATTGCAGTCTTTTTTTTTTTTTTACAATTTATATCTACAGGAGAGACATCCTGTATATACGCAAGTCTGAGCCGATATCAAACCCAGTTGTTAAGTTCTCGATTGCTATTTATTTCTGTGCAAAATGTTTATGTTTTTTATATAAAATTATCTATATCTAATTATTTTGACGTGCCTTGAATTTGTTTTGAAACAAAACTTCAATATATTTCCAGGGCTGTGGATGTAGAAGATAAAATGGTAAGTAAGGTATGTGTGTGTTCTTAATATTTTATTATTACACGTAATGACTTGTGGATAGGATAAGATTGTAATACACAAGCAATGTTAAATTTGTGTGTGAACTTTTGTAAATAGCATCAGGGAAAATCAGCAAATCGAAGTGCAGAATTATCACTTATGTATAATATATATCTGATATATATTTATTTTTTAGAAGTTATCTCACCTCAGACCTGCACTATATTGCAAGAAGTGTTTAACCTACACCAGTGTTGGCTAACCTTGACACTCCAGCTGTTATGGAACTACATAACCCAGCATGCACTGCTACAGTTTTGCTATTAGGGCATGCTAAAACTGTGGCAGGGCATCCAGCATGATATATAGATATATACCAGATATATAGTTCCACAACAGCTGAAGTGTCAAGGTTAGCCAACACTGACCTACACTATGTTCCAATGCAGCTGCTTAGCCACTTGCCTGGTTTGGTCGCATCGTTTTGCAACCACGCCAGGGTGTGTATTACCTGACATCAAACAATGCGACCAGTCAGAAACACCCACAGGCTGGGTGCTAGAAGATAATCTGCCAGCAGCCACCAATGGCAGAAGGACCTCCCATCCCGTCTGCATCTTTGCATCCTCCCTCAGTATCTTCCTTGCAACCGATCACTGCTGATTAGGCAGCCGGGCAGTAACCCCCACCCGGCAGCTACATAGAGGAGCAGCCACAGGGAAATGTAAAGTTGTGATGTTCCGATGATCGATATTTCAATAGATCACTAGTCCATATATATACAGGTTGAGTCTCCCATATCCAAAATGCTTGGGACCAGGGGTATTTTGGATAACAGAATATTCCGTATTTTGGAATATTTGCATTTCATAATTAAATATCTTGGGAATAGGACCCCAATATACACACATAATGCATGTATGTGTTATATACACCTTATACACACAGCCTGCAGGTCATTTTATACAATATTTTTAATAATTTTGTGGTTTAAGCAAAGTTTGTGTACATACATGAAATTCATTTATGTTTCATATACACCTTATACACACAGCCTGAAGGTTATTTTATACTGTATTTTTAATAATTTGTCCCTTAGACAAAGTTTGTGTACATTAAATCATCAAAAATCAAAGGTTTCATTATCTCAGTCATGCCAAAATTATTCCGTATTTCGGAATATTTGGATATGGGAGACTCAACCTGTATATATTTTTTTTAAAGCCAATAGTTAATGTTATGTATTTAAAACTTTTTTCTTTTTAAACAGAAGTGTGTTGGATAAGATATAAGTAGACATTTTTTACTTAATTCAATGATAAACCCCCCCCCCCCCCCCCCCACCGACAATGAGTGTTTTTTTAGAAAAAAAATATTAGTCAGTTTATGGTGCATACACACGATCAGATTTTTCCTTCAGATATGAACGATAACGATTTAAAAATCGTTCAGTCGTTCATATCTGAAGGAAAATCGTTCATATCTGACATGCCTGAACGATGGACGATCAACGATGCGCGTTCCCGATGGTCAGATAACGATTTCTGACATCTGATGGGTTTGCAGTCAGACTTGGACGATTCCATTCATTTTAATGCAGTCAAAAATCGTTCAATCGTTCAAATCGTTCAAAACTTTGTTAAAATCGTTCATATCGTTTAATCGTTCATCTGAAAAATCTGACAAGTCTGACAAATCTGACCGTGTGTACGCTCCATTAAGGCAAAGATCAACGATTCAAAAGCAATACAGCAAGCACATGGTTGTGTTACACTAATAATTTATACCAGAGGTATCGCGGCTTATATATAATTGATGGATTTGCGCACTTTATACAGCTAAATAAACACGGGACTGGTATTTAATATATATATATATATATACACACTGCATGGATACAAGGCACAGCTGACAGAAATGCCTAATCATTTACAGCAAACAACGCGTTATTCCATATTATACACAAGTGATGATCGGCAAACTCGCAGACAGCTCTGTACGCGGCCACCTCTGGTGTATTTCAGCCACCTGCACATGCTGCGTAGCGAACATACAAATCTCTGGGCAATTCTGAGTTAAATCTGAGCCCCTAAATGGGCGTTTTCTGGGTGGCAACAATGCGAACGCACCCAAAAGAACCGTTCTGTGGGCATGTAGCCAGAGTTGCTTCCTATCGCCAGTCCCGTATTTTTCAGACGGATCTCTTGCACCCAGCATGGGGTAGGTATAAATGCTGATGCCAGCGATGACGGCTACAATAGCGGGCGGGGCATACGCTGGAGAATGTACGTATAGTCATTCTGCTAACAAAATATCTGCCTTCCGCATGCGGAGCTGCGCATGACGCAGAATCAGGCGCTAAGTGATGACAGCTGGACTGGCCATTTATACAGCTATTATATTTACAGATACACGGGGCTGATGAATCAAGCAGTGAAAAGCGCGGAGAAGTGGACTGGCGGGGAAGTAGCCCGTAGCAACCAATCAGCTGCTACCAAATACTTTATAGAGTGTACTTGATAAATGCTACCTCAAAGCTGATTGGTTGCTATGGGCAACGTCCTCACTGGTCCACTGCTCCACAGTCAGTGAGGGGTGTAGGGTGAATCAGGCTTATAGTCATTTATAGCCATCAAGCTGCTGTGGAACCACAAGTGTCAGCATGCCCTGACAGTTTTCTCCTGGAAAGACATGCTGGGATTCATAGTTCCACAGCAGCAGCACAGAGGAGCTGAAGGTACCGAGTCCGAAGCGTGTTGCTGGAGGAAGGAGATGACGTCTTTCTTGGGCAGCCCCTCGCTGCGGAGCGTCTCATCGCTCCACTCCCTGAGCGGTTCTCCGGCTGCCGCGGCCATTGCACCACGTGTGTGTATCTGTGCTGCTGGGTGCGCGGGGCTGCCTGGGCTTTTTTTTTTTTTTTAAGTTTTTTTAATCTTTTTTTTTTTTAAACGATTGCAACTTTATCAGATGACGAGGGAAATGAAACTGGTCATCACGTGACACTGCTCAGGCGGTTGTGAAAAGCCGCCATATTGGAGGAGGCACCCTGGGAGGTTGCAGGCGGCGTCCCCATTGTTGGTGTTTAATTAGTAGCTACTGGGGCCCAGTGCACTACTAGGCCGTCACTTCCTGCCGTGACGTGTTACCGGCGCGTTGAATTCAATTCTCAACTATGTCAGGTTATCGTTATGGTTATGTCAGGGATGTATGGACTACGTAAGCGGCCGCCTGGGGGATGAGCGGGAAGCAGAGGACCCTCTTCCAGACATGGGGTGCTGGTGTGGCTCCTGAGCCCAGGAGAGGTGCAGAGCCCCTGGCCAAAAAGAGCAAAGCAAAGACTGCAAAAAAGGGATGGGGTGCCAAATGCCAGGACCCACAGCTTAGGGCCACCCCTCCAGTTTTGCACCCAGCACCCCAGCATGAGCTGGAGGAGGAGAATGATGATGATGTCATGCTTGTAGCTGTCTATGAGGCTGAGAAAACCTTCCATCAGTCTGTTACCCCTGATAGTCACCATGGCCTGCCTGTGCCCCAGTCCCTGGGCAGCTCCAGTGACCCCCCTGTTTGCCCTCCTCCTGAGGCCACTGTTATCCAGAATTTGCCAGGCTTTGACCTTTCGGCTGGGAACATATGGATCTACCCCACCAACTACCCGGTGCGTCAGTACCAGTTCAGCATGGCTCACACTGCATTGCTGCAAAACACTTTGGTCTGTCTGCCCACGGGCTTGGGCAAGACGTTTATCGCTGCAGTGGTCATGTATAACTTCTACAGGTGGTACCCATCTGGCAAAGTTGTCTTTATGGCCCCTACCAAGCCACTGGTGGCACAGCAGATTGAATCCTGTTTTCGGGTCATGGGGATCCCTCAAAGTCACATGGTGGAGTTAACAGGTAATTATAGTGGTTTATGTAACTGTAGTGGTGTTGTACTGTCCTGCTTGTCCATATGAATATGCCCAGCCTACACCTCTCTAAAGAAATTCAACTGTTCCATGTTGTGATATATCAGAAGCAAAATCACATAGAAGTTGCTCCTATGAAGGATGATTGCTTTATGTCTCTCCAGTACTGTTCCCTTCATCCATGTTACATAGCATCAGTAAGGATTTCTCCCCAATTTTGTTGCTTTGGGTTACAGTACAGCTTTCTTCTCTCTATTGGAGAACATTATATTGTGAAAGCAGCTTTGTGTGGTAGTGCCGGGTAACAAAAATAGAAACAAAACTGCAGGAGGGCAAGTTCAAGGTGGAAAACATCCTTCAAAAGCAGCCCTTCTCTTCCCAAGCACTATGGATTGGTGATGGAAAGGACGGGCTGTTCACTGACGTCTAAATCAATGTTTTTCAACTCCAGTCCTCAAGCACTGCCAACAGGTCATGTTTTCAGGATTTCCATATGTGGAAACTGGTGAGCTGATTACTGGCCCAGCAAAATAGATTAACTCCCCTGTGCATGATTTAAGAAATCCAGAAAACATGACCTGCTGGGGGTTCAAGAGGATTGGAGTTGAAAACCACTGGTCTAAAGTGTATTTTCACCCAAAGCTGAAAATGGAGTTTTAGATGGAATTCAGTGTTTTGTTATAAAACAGTTTTTTTTTCCTGTGTGTGTATATATGTGTTTTATCTCTGGCATGTCTCCCTGCAGTTCACCTGTCACACAATGAACCGCTCTCATACTACTGCTTGTGTGTTACAGGTAGTGTTGTTCTTGATTCTCCCTTTTCTGGGCAATTACTCTTGTTGTTAGGAACACCTCTGTGTGTTTGAAAGCAGTCAAACCTAGTAGGATGGACCGGCCTGGCCAACCTTTGGCTTTCTAGCTGTTTTGAAACTACAAGTCCCAGCATACCCTCCCACCGATCAGCTGATAATGCATGCTGGGACTTTTCACAACAGTTGGAGAGCCCGACAGGACAAGATCCTGACTAGGCTGGTAAGTACCCTAACCCCCTCCTCTCCCCCCCCCTTCCTAACCCCCTCCTCTCCCCCCCCCCCCCCTTCCTAACCCTAACTCTCTTTTAGTGGTGCCTAACTCTAATACTCCAGGGTGGTGCCTAAATCTTACACTCCCTTCCTGCACTCTTAACCTATCCCTCCTGGGGAGATGCCTAACCCTAACTTCCTTCTCCCTAGCCTAACCCTCCCCAGGGGTGCCTAACCCTAAGTCCCCCCGGGAGTCCATAAACCTCACTGTGGCTAACTGCTAAGACGCCTGGACTTACCTTGATCGGTCCGGCGTCCTTCTGCATTCCGGCATCGGGATTAACATAGGCGTTGTTATTTTGACGCCTATCTTATGTCCCCCGTCTGGCTTTCATTGTCGGGATATAGACCGGCGGTATCTTGTCCACCGGTTTATTAACTACATCCCGGTTGGCCAGGCCTGGTCTACGACATTGCTGGTGCACCATGATTGTAAGCTCCTAGGAGCAGGGTCCTCCTCCCCACTGTCTGACAGCCCTCTTCCCTAGCACTTCAATGACAGCCTTCACCTTCCCAGCTGTATTGTGTATGGAGAATTGTGGTGCTAATTGTTACTTGTGCTCTGTTTATGTTCTGGTTACTGTAATGTTATGTTCTGTGTACCCTGTACTGTCCTACTGTTGACTTATGTAGAACTCTGTGGACCACTTGTGGTGCCCTATAAATAAAAATGTAGTAATAATAATAATTGTATATTCAGCATAATTAATATAATAACACAAAATACTGTACTATATCATTTTTTTTTAATATTTTTTGGTAAAATTATCCTTTTAATTCCAGAGATTGGATTGATGACGTCTTGGTAACAAAAATGCTTAATAAAAGTGACAAATGCTGTTTAATAGCAATTTCATCCTGTTTTGTGATGAAGGCAAATGAAATACTCCATCACACTTTACTGATGAACCAAACTGCATATTGCTTTTCTGCTTTACATGCAGTATATGATAATGTATATTCTTAAACCGAGAAGTAATTTCAATCTGTTCACAGGCAATACCCAGGCCCATAACCGTAAGGATATGTGGCAGAATCACAGAGTTTTCTTCTTAACTCCTCAAATCCTGGTGAATGATCTAACACGCGGTGCCTGTCCTGCTCCTGACATCAAATGTCTTGTTATAGACGAAGCCCACAAGGCCCTTGGCAATCACGCGTATTGCCAGGTAAGCTTTTATTTTTATTATTATTACTACATTAGCTGTTGTCCGTGGTTTCGACCACGATGAAATTGCTTCTGCCAAACTTTTTTGTAATTTAAGGTGTTCCAGTGGTATTGCTTTGCATAGGGGCCCTGTTGCGGCAGTGGCCCATGTGACCAGCAGCGCTATACAGACTGGTGGCAGCATTCAAACTAGCCGCACGTCCATCCTAGATCTGGTCATTAGGAGCAGTGGTCATTGTAATGACGTTAGATGTGCTTTATTTAGTTAGACTCCAAAGAACTAGCTCAGGAAGGACTATTAATGTTTGTGAATGCAATAGATGGATATTGGCTACATATACTCCTGTATAGTTTTATTCCTAAATCCGAAATGGAATAATAGGTATTTAAAAATGTGGAAAGAAAACTAATGATTGCACCTCATTAAATGTTGTATTGTAATTCCAAAGTAATTTGTATGTGACGGATGCATTTTGTCTTACTAATTATTTTTTTTCCTATCAAATCTGAAGCATCTAGATTCCTATGGGAAAGTACAGTACATTTTATTTTATTTGTGAATATAATGTATTCTGTTGCATTAATATTTTCTTTTTTCTCGTCACCCAGGTTGTACGAGAGTTGAGCAATAATACCACGCAGTTTAGGATCTTGGCTCTTAGTGCCACGCCAGGAAGTGATACCAAGGTAAACACTAGTTGATGGCACAGTAATGCTTAACGCAGTATGAGATTCAACTACATGTTGCACTAATATATTATTTTTCACCCTGTCTGTATGGCTGGGTACACATCAGATTGACCCGGCAATCTTGCCAATGGTCGGGGCGATTTACCTTCGCCCCGGTCCATGCAAGATTGCCTCTACACACTATGAAGATTTAGTGAACGATGGAACAATCACTCGCGGTCTTACTCGCTGCACGATTTGTCGTTCCGATTTGCCTCAAAACAACAAATCGTCCAATTTATTGTGTAGTGTGTAGCCAGCCTATGTATGTTCTCAGGCCTGATGCATCTAAAATAACCTATGGGTTTGTTTTAGGAAACTGGTCCACTAATACGCTGTAACGCTTACTTTGTAAACTTGCCCTACTGACACGGCAGAATCTGGTTGGTTGGTATGAGTTACACGTTTACACACCGCTACATTAAAGGGGTTGGCCACATTTTTGACAACACTTAACCCTTAGTATGACTTGCTATGTCAGACCAGCTCTTTATCACTGCGGCTCAGCTGATATATTATAGCGTCCGATGGAACTTTATTGTGTGATCCAGTGTCCCTACTTTATTATTATTATTATTAATATATTATTATCATTTATTTATATGGTGCCACAAGTGTTCCGCAGCGCCTTACAGAGTACATAAACAAATAAGTAACTAGTGACTTACAATACAATACAATACAAAGCCGGACACGGGCATGTATAATAAACATTACTATATTAGCGACCTTTACACCCGCATAAGCAGCCGAGCGTTGGTTGCCCTAGTGGGGAGTAAGAGAGAAATTAAATGACAGTAGGGAGAAGCACAAGAGGGCAGAGGGCCCTGCTCGAAAGAGTTTACATTCTTTAAGGGAGGGGCAGACAAACAGGAGTGACACAGGAAAGAAGATGTAGCAGCAAGTTAGGATGAGAGCTGGAAGGCTTTAATGAAGTAGTGGGTCTTACTCACTTCAGGTGACATCAGGTTCCCATCCCCACCTTTGCTACATACATTGGGCATCCACCAAAACCAAACTTAGAGGTGACCATACACAAACCCTTTGTAGTCTAAGAACATACGTAGTTTTCCAGATAAGTATAAGATCACAAAGTTATTTATTTATTTGTTTTACACTTTTTGAAGTTTTTTTTTCATTTTAATAATTACAGAATCTGTTCCTATGCTGGTTCTAATTGACACATCGAGCCAGCTTCAGATGCGCGTTTTAAATAGCACGTACTGCCGATGTTCACGTAGTTAACCGATTATTTCCTACAGCGCATATGCAAAATATCCAGAGAAACTAACCTACGGTGCGTGTGTGTACGCGCTATTGCGTATGGGATCGCTGGTGTCGGAAATGGCGCGGTATGAAAATGGGTGTTCCTGGGCGGTGACTGGGAGGTGGCCTGAAGTGAGCGCAAAAAGAGTATGTACCATGAGCGGACAGATGTGTCTTTAGGCGGCTGCGTTCTCAGACGCACAGCCGCAGCCACAGAGTCCATCTTCCTATAGAGACACTGCACCTACCATAGAATTGGTACAAGTACCGATGGTGCTGTGTCAAGAATCACCGGCAGTGTTACAGATGCATAGTAGTACACAAAGGTGAGGTTGAAACTAGCATTTGCATATTATCGATGGTGCGGCTCCACAAACAAATGTGGCGGCTACTGCGCACACCCCTGAAGTATTTAGTGAGGCCTGGGTTCAGTACAGGTGTCAGGTAATCATATGTGAATTGTATTCTGTGATGGTAGCTTAATAAAGATGTGTTTTTTTGTTTTTTTTTGTTTTTTGTTTTTTTTTAGGCTGTGCAGCAAGTGATAACGAATCTGCTGATTGGCCAGATAGAGCTGCGGTCAGAGGACTCCCCAGACATTCAGGCTTACTCCCACGATAGGCAGCTGGAGAAGTTTGTAGTGCCACTTGGTGGTGAACTGGAGGCTGTGCAGAAGTCCTATTTACAGGTAACCTGTAAGCAGGCTGCGGATCCATTCTTGTGTGGTGCTCTGATATTTCCTGTGCCGTGCTACATCTATGGGTTTCTGAGCTTGTGCTGTATTGGTACCTGGGTAGTGACCAAGATCTCTAAAGTGCATTGGGACTCTTCCCAGTTTGGAAAATCTTCATGTGGAAAAGATGATATAGAGCATTGGGGAAATCCTTGCATAGCACTTTCCCAAGTGAGAGTGGAAATCATCATTGTACGGTGTGGTTGGAGGGGGGGAACTGGAGAATTTGTATTATTAGTTAGTGATTGGTGAGACAGCAGGGGAAAATCTTAAGGGGGCAATTCAATTGCGGGGATGTAGCTTCCAGGTTTAGTGCCCCTGGCTATTCCATTGACTGCATCACGCCTGACACTTAACCGGGGAGATGACCCTTACCGGGCTTAGTCGCAATAAACTGCATCTCCTTAGTCGCTATAAACCGCAATACAGTTATCGCATGCAGTAAGCTCGCAACTAGCCCTGAAGCACTAGTTAACGTGGATGTCTGCTCACACCCTTCGGTGAGTGCGAGCAGAAATCCGCTAGCCGTGATCTTACTGCAGGAGCATTTTAATATCTCCAGGCACTTAACCTGGTAGCTACATCCTCGCAGCATTAATTGAATCTTGCCCTGTATTTTTATGGCACAGGAAAATGTATTCGAAGAAATGAAAGTATGGTAGAGAGAGAGGTTTTTAGATAGTGACTGCCTATAATAAGTATCCATAGTGCATGTACCTGGCTTATTTTTCACTTTTTGGAGTATATTTAATAAAGTGCGGGTTTTTAGAAGTGTAGATGTTGCCCATAGCAACCAATCAGATTCTAGCTATTATCTCCTAGAACAGTGTTGGCTAACCTTGACACTCCAGCTGTTGTGGAACTATATATCCCAGCATGCCCTGCCACAGTTTTAGCATGCCCTAATAGCAAAATTGTAGCAGTGCATGCTGGGTTATGTAGTTCCATAACAGCTGGAGTGTCAAGGTTAGCCAACACTGTCCTAGAAGGTGCTAAATAAATGTTAAGTAGAATCTGGTTGCTATGGGCAACAACACCACTTCTAAAAACTGTCACTTTAGTAAGTATATCCCTTTTATCTCCTGTTCTCTGGGATGTTCCCCTGTTTTGAAGTGGATGGAGTTGGTCTGCAATGGTTATATCAGAGAAGCACAGGGTACATAATAGAGTGCTGATAATGTGGGAATGAGGGATCTGTCCTCTGCTGTCATTATGTTAGAGCTGTAAGAAGTGAGCACAGTAATTATGTGAGAGGGGACGTGAATCCTAATATGGGAATCTTGTGATGTCACAGGCACTGCAATTTTTTTGTTATACTGTTTCATTTATTACTCTCCAGAAGTGAAATTGTAGATAACATGTTTCGTAGAGTAAATCAGATTGGTATGTTCATTCCGAGAAATAATGTAAGAAGTTCAGTCCATTTTAACTGGAAATCTGAGTCTGACCGTTATAAAGGAACAAAAAAAAATTGAGACCCAATTTTAAACTTTTAAAAAAATTTTTTGTCTTCGCTTAATGCTTTGCAAAATATACAGAAGCTGATTACCACATTAGCGTACCTTTGCTGATAAGCTGTCCCGAGTCTACTGTATAAAGGTAGCCTCACGACGATACAGTATACTTAGAAAATATAGGGGGCAAAGGTGAGGGAACCAAAGCCTCCAGAAAGATTGTACGTCCCAAGGATGAGCATTGCTGGAAGATCTCTGCTTTTATTCTATCTATTCTACAAAATAGTCTTTAAGTTGTGTGTAATTGCTGTATAATAATTTAAGCGGGCCTTGTTTTTCTCATGCATTATGTACCCGGACTTGGTGATATCAAATTGTCACCTGTGGTGGACATGCTTGGGTGGTTGGATCACTGCTCGTCTTGAACATCTGTCCTGCCGTTATCAAAGGCGGTGCACCAAACTCGTGTGGCTTTTTGGAGCAGACCTGACAAAACCCGGAAAGACCAGGTTTATGGTGCAAATCCATTAAAGCCCTAGAAGCAGTTGCAGCTTTTGGGCCAACTTCAACTGGCCCATAGAGAGTAGACCTGCGAGGTCAGGTGGGGAGAGTTATGGCACCTGACAATATGTACAGAGCCTCTCCCCTGTAATGGTTTTTTATGGTTGCGCTGTATAAATTTATAGCAAAGCCTGTGTCAGTGATTGGAAATAAACAAACATTATTATTATTATTATTATTATTATTATCCGTTATTTATATGGCGCCACAAAGGTTCCGCAGCGCCTTAACAGTACATAAATGAGCACACAAGAAAAACAGTTAATAGTAATACAAAACAATGCAGGACAAGGACAAGGTTATAAACTCAGCTGCAAAACACAAGCAGCAGGACATGAGCAACCAGGTGTTAGGTGCCATTGTGGGGAGTTAGGAGTAAAACATGTACAGATGTGTCCTCATAGACAAACTGCCCTTCTGAGCGTGCCTGGTCCTGTCTGACTTCGCTTTCGCCGAATATCTTTTTTGTGACTTTTTGGCCCAAAAATGTTTTAATCGCAAACAAACCAAAAGATGAACTGATTAATTTGATATGCGACACTATCTGCGCGCGACTGAGTCTCCATCTGTATATGAAGTTCCGTTGTGCTTCATATACCGACTCGGGGCCTGATTCAGCAAGGATCGCAAAAGCGATTACACACGTAGTCTCACTGCGAAGATATGCCATACGCAACCTAACATAAGGACGCCCACTTTACCTTACACACATCCGTAATACTTAGCAAGACTGCGAAACAATCGGTAACATCGAGTACATTCGGAGCCTCGCGCACACTTGCACAAGGTCTGACCTTACTCAGGAATTGCTAACCTCATCGCACGCAGTGAAAGCCCAAGCTGCGTTTGACATCGCAGTGGCTAATTTATGCACGCCCCTGTAACTGTGTTCAAATGCACTGGCACGCCTGCATTTCGCCGTCCACCCCTCCCTTATCCACCCCCAAACTGTACTGCCGATGGCTCTGCGTAGTCACTGCGACCGCAGTCTCGATCGCAGTGGAGTCCACACCCACTGCGATGCATGCGCAGAACGCAACAATCGGCTGATTGCATGCGTAATCGCAGTTGCGATTGGTAGTGAATCGGGCCCTCTGTCGCACAGAGATATACAAGTGTCGCATATCAAATTTAATTAGTGCAGTTTCATTTGTCAACAAGACACATTTTCAGCCCAAGCCAATTCGCACGTCATTTGGCTCCCTGCGTCTTGCGCCACATGGCATTTTGACGGGTGTAAGAGGACACATCGGTGCCATGTATAGGATTCAAAGCCCCACGTTGAAGATCCTATGTTGGGTGTGTCTGGCTGTAGTATATACTGAGACATACATCTAACAGCTTTAATTCAGAGCAGAATAGGAACTGTACTCCTGTGTAAACTGGAATCTGTCTTTAAGTAATTAATTTGTACATTATCTTGTCTGGTGATTTATGCTGTATTATAAGTACCGTATGTGAGGGTTTATTGTGTACTGTGTCTATGGTCAGTGTAGCAATTTCTGTCATGGATCGCCTAAAAAAACAAAACAAGTAATTGCAGGAGTGCGAGTCTTTGCTCTCACTTATAGTCCATATGCATGATACATTTCTTGAATTTAATTTTATAGAAGTAAATTGAGGAATGACTATAATACTGTACTGTGTAACCACTGTACCAACATTAACAAGGTGATCCTAATGTTGCTGTCAGTGTTTTTAGTGAATTCTCACATGCAACTGCGTATTTCAAAACCTTCCATGTAGCTTACGCATTAGATTGTACAATCCAGAAAAAAACTAGAAAAAATAAAAAATAAATAAAAAAATATAATCTAATTTTTTTTTAAAATAAATTAACGTATTGACACATTGCATGTCAATAGATCTCAAGTAAGCAAAAACATTTAGAGAATGTATATTATATTTAACACCAGTTTAACCTAAGGCTCTGAGTAGGCTCTTAAGAAAATCCGAAATCTCAAGAAAGACCGGACTGATTCTTTTTTTTTATGCAATATTTTATTATAGTTTTAATTTTGATATCCAGAAAGTCTCAATCAAACAATTACATTACTACAAAGTGGATTTATTTATTTATTTTAAAGCACAAGAATCGTTGTTCTGTCCAGAATTAAGCATTCACACTTTATTCAAATATTGATTTCATTGAAAGCACGACTACTAAAATATATATCTAGCACAAATAAATATATATATTTTTGCAATTTTTTTTTTCATTTAAGCCACTGTATACCAGTGAGTAGGTGCATCATGCCCTGTTTATATTGCAGATGTTATTTTACACCGGTTACGTTATTGACTGTACAGCTGCAATAGGAACAAGTATTGTGAAATCACAAATCATAGTTTCATTACACCAATCCGAGATTGTAATCGTCATATTCCTGGCAGCACCTCTGCCCAGTGCACCAGTGGGTCGGACATGGACTACCAAACACAACTGACTTCTTTATGATTTTATCTTTTGTGACCGTATGTTGGAGTCACCTTGCAGAACAAATGGTCTTGTCTGTAAATGATGAGTTACAAAATGCTATGTGTATTCAGGGCCTAATTCAGACCCGCTCGCGAGCGCAGGTTGCTCGCAAGTGGGTCGATGGTGCCCTAATGCGCATGCGCACGGCGGAGGGAGCTCCGTCGTGCGCATGCGCAAGACCCGCATAGCGACAGCCAAGCTGTCACTCGGGGTCTCGCACCAAAGGAGGCGTGCTGTCGATGGTGACTGACAGCACACCCCCTTTGGTGGGCGTGCCGGGGGCATGGCTGCCCAGATGGAGGCGTTCCCATGGGAACGCCTTCCGTCTGGAGCCGGCCCCACTAACATCAGTAGTGATAGAGCCAAAATCACTCCAGGGCTTGCGGTCACCGAGACCCTACCGCAGGGTCTCGTCGCAAGCCCTTTGGTCGCGACCATCATCATGGACACTCGCATAAGCTGTGGGTGGTAACCCACAGCTATGCGAGCGTCCAAGAGGCCGCTCCATTTTTAGGCAGGAGGGCCCTGAGTCAGAGCGAGCGCTCTAGTCAGAGCGTCCGGCTCTGAATCAGGCCCTCAGTGCCGTAGGTGAGCAAAGATTTTAAAGTAACACCCCTTTTGCACATAAGCCCAGGCTTGGACCCTGGACACATAAGCCGGACTTTCAGTACTAAAGGCACACATCCACTAGACGATTAAATTCGATAAATATCGTTATCGTTCAATAATTGTTTGCAAATAGTTTGCACATCGTTTAAAAAAAAAGTCTAAAACGAGTGAAGCGCGATCCCGCTGGTCGTTTAGACATCTATCATCGGGCAAACATGCTGGACAAACTGACGATAACGTCAGGTTGAGCATGTTAGCAGATGATTAATGTGATCGTTCAGTGCAGGCTCATCACAGACTGACAAACGACTGCACGATTACATTGTCGTAATCATGCAGTCGTTTTCATGTCTTTAAGTGGATGTGTGCCTTACTCCCTTTCAAACCTGGCTGATGGACCCGGGTTATTTTTGGGGCAGCACTCTTCACACCGGACCCGGGTCTCCTGTCTAACAGTGGACGCTTGGAGATAATGTCATCTCGAAAGCGCTACTGTTCCCGCCAATCAACTCCTTTTAAGGCATGTCCTGGGTCTTCGTGACCTGGGATGCACCGTTAACACTACTGGCGACCCGGGTCAGTCCCAGGAATAACCCGTGTCCTGAGCAGGGCCGCAGACCCAGACATCGGTTCTGTTCACACTTCGCAGAGACCGGTGGTTGAACCGCAAGCCCGGGCAAAAACCAGAGTAAAAAATTTATGTGTGAAAGGGGTATAACCTATACCGGTACAGTACGTTGGAAGCAGACATTTTTGTGGCCTGAGCTGAATACAGCCTAATAATCCAGTATGACCTGGTGACATCACCAAGGAATTAAGTATTTTAGACCCTGGTTTACTTTTTGTGAGGTGGGAATATATTTCTTAGGCACATTGGGGCATAAATGACTTAATGAACTAACGCCCGTATACAGAGCAGTACATATCTGGAAATGTGTATGGCTCTGCATCGGCAACATATGCTCCTTGTGTGTATGCCAAGCCACCATCTTCCCTGTGTATTTACACCTTCCCTGAGGTAAGCACATGTACGTTTCCGCAGGTCTGCACGAGCTGCATGTGCGGGAACACGACCTCACCGTACTCTTGCGGTTACCTCAGACCGCCCCTGCTTTCATTCCTTTGTTCCGTCTCTCCAGTTGAAAGGAGTCCTCTGCGTTGGATGAGGGCAGGTCTGCATCACCCAAATGCGTGAGAATTCTCTTGTGAGTCATGTGCAGAGCAATTTCCGCTACGCAAACTGGTATAGCACTTGCTCTGCATGAGCCACATTATCTCTACACGATTGTGAGCAGGACTTGGTTAAATGGTAAAATGCAGGTGAATACCGGAGTAATGAGGTGCACTGTAGTGAAAACTACAAGTATGCCATCGCACTGCGTTACAAGCAGCGGTATTGCTGGTAGAGAGCTAAGTATTGTGTGGAAGAGTAGAGGGCGTAGTATTGTGTGTCTCAGTCTCTGTGATGTTAATGTATATAGGCTTTAAGATGCCACATAGGAGTCTATTCAAATAGCCATTGCAACTAGAACCCCCCGCCTGATCTCAATCAATGATTTTAGTTCGCTGCCCCATAGGAGGTACCGGAACTGAGAGATATATATATATATCTATTTATCTACACTTACTCTTGCTGCTAGCCGACTCTTGGCTAATTGAAGTCCCCTATAGTGTTTATGTAAAGTCCATGGCTGAAGCATGCAAATTACATCCGTGTATGTAGTGACCAGTGAGGGACTGATAGACTGGAACAATCCTCCTGCTATAATCACTTTCTGCATGAATAGCAATGACGTTCTTTTAGGACAATTGATGGAACCAACTTATGGTGCGTACAGATATCGTTGGTTTGCTGGACGATCGACACCAACGACTATCCCTATAGTAACCTGGTCGATATCGACCAGGTTGGCCTACATACATGGCGATGGTCGATATCGACTATACGTGCCCACACATTGCAGGTCGTTGGTGGGCGAAAAATGCACGATATGAACAATAACAATATGATCGATTATCATTCATATCGTCCATTTTAATCGTACCGTGTGTATACGCAGCTTTAGATTTATTTTTAATTTGTGTCCATGGTATTATCAGTTGATCTGGTCAGTTCTTACAACACTAAGTGGACAAATTACTTGTAACTTGTCTAGCCTGATCAAGGAGGAAGAGAGGGCCTGATTCAGACCCGGTCGCAAGCGCTGAGCGCTTGCAACCGGGTCGATGTTTGCCCACTGGGCATGTGCACGACGGAGCCGGCTCCGTTGTACGCATGCGCGAGACCCGGCTAGCGACTGGTGCTCCATCGCTCCGGGTCTCGCACCAAAGGGGGCGAGCTGTCGATGGTGATTGACAGCTCGCCCTGTTTGGTAGGCGTGGCCGGGGGGTGGCTTCACAAACTGAAGTGTTCCCAAGCGAACGCCTGTCGTTTATGGGCGGCCCCACTGACATCACAAGTGATGTCAGTGGGAGAGCTTCTGACTCTATTAGAGCCAGAAGCTCTCTGGGGCTTGCGGCCACGAGACCCTACCACAAGGGTCTCGTCGCAAGCCCGATGGTCGCGATGGTCTTGACCATCGCGACCATCATCCTGGCCGCTCGTAATAGCTGGGGGTGGTCACCCACAGCTATGCGAGCGGGCCAGGAGGCTACACAAAAAAAAAAAACACGGCCAGATTCAGAGCGAGCGCTCTTTCCGAGCGTCCGGCTCTGAATCAGGGCCACAGTGTGATACTTTAGGGCAGTGATTCCCAACCTCGGTCCTCAAGGCACACTAACAGTCCTGGTTTTAGTGATATCCATGATTGTGCACAGATGGTTTAATCAAAATAACTGAGGTACTAATTAAGTCACCTGTGCTCAAGTATGGCTATCCCTAAAACCTGGACTGTTAGTGTGCCTTGAGGACCGTGGTTGGGAACCTCTGCTTTAGGGTAACAGTGCACCCAGAGCTACACATTAGTGGCAGCCATTTTGTTTTCTGAACTAAAAGTCATGAGTCTGCGACCTATCTATTCTCTAAAAACGTGTACTTTGTACCTCAGGAATATCATATAGGATCTGCCACAAAAAGGTCCGCTTCTCTGCATGTAGATGATGTATACACTTTAAATACAATACAACTAGTTGTGTTATTGGTAGTACCGATGGTGCCTGCTACATGTGTTGATTATTTTCAATGTTAAATGTGTACTTATCATGTGACCGTTTACATAAGCACAGGAGTTAGCCATGTTCTAGGCGGAGCTAATATTCTTTAATACATACAACATGCCGTTTCACTAGAAGCCTGCAGTAACATAGATAATGGAGCCCATTGATTCATTAGGATTCTGTAACATTACTGGTGCATCCTCATAGGCTTAATTTATGTAGGTGATAGAGTTCTTATGGGGTTCACTCACCTTTAAAGTATTCTGTAGGGAAAAGAGCTTACAAATACATGAAACATGATTTCCATGCACTTTTAAATGTATTTTGCATTTAAATTGTACTGGCAACTCCCATTAACGCACAAGAACTATGTTGCGCTGTGTATTACATTTCCAGTGCAGCATTAAAATTTGACAATGCCATTCAATCTTGATTTAGCTATTTTTTAAGAACTTGTCGGCGATTGTTTTATGAGCAATATGTATAAACCTTAAATGTGCTCGTTAACCTGCCCCCACCTTTATTAATTTGGTCAGATTTTAAATTAAAGTTCATATAAAAATTTGGACATCATTTAAGAATTAATTTTTTTTTATTTTTTTCCGGTTTGTAATAGAAATAATCCTAAATATAAGATCTGAGTGATAAATTGTGTCGCTGTGTAATTTCTAGTGATGGAAGTGATCACTGATTTGAAATTAATTATGTGTCTGATCGGTCATGCGACGACTTGTACAGATTATACCTCCATTTAATGTAATGTATGGTTACATTTTACCACTCTCTAACTTTTAAGAATCCACACCAATCCAGTTAGTATTTGTGTCAAGGTGTTAATTTTAAAGCTCATGCTACGGTTAACCCCACCCCCCTCCCCTCCCACTCCCCCTTATTAGTGCACATAGGATGTAAAGATCCCACCTAATCCTCCACATATAATCTTGGGTGATAGCTTTCAAAATCGGTTTGGACATCTAACGCTTGCCTATTACGTTACCACCAAATCGGGGCTAGTTAGTTTGTGGGAGGGAACCAGCAACATTACTTGAGGCATGAGGCACTCAGTGCCTCAGTCATGTCACACACAGTTCATTCTGAATTGATAGACTGCATTGTCATAAGTAAGGATGTGACCATAATATGGCTGCCCACACAATCTCACTACCATGCCAACCCGGCGTACTTAGATTTTGTATGACTCCTTTTAAATGACTGAGATGGGGGTGCAGGGGGGAGATGTATCAAGCCTTGGAGAGAGATAAAGTGGAGAAGTGGCCCATAGCAGCCAAATCGGCTTGTAACTTTTATTTATCACATCACAGTGTAGTTACCCATAGAGAACCTTATATATTCTTAAGTGTTTTCTAATTTGCAGACTTATCAAGGCTAATTGGTGATTGCTTGCTGTAGAGGACTGTGCACTTGCACCTATGTTGGTAAATCACCCTTTGTGTCTGTAGACAACAGAGAAGAATACATTCAGCGCTAGTCCACTTAACTGGGAACAGATACCATGTTTTATTGTGTAATAGTGTCCATGACCACTGGGGGCAGCATTAGTTGCTCGTGAACGTCCTCCACCTCTGCCGGTTCATGGCCTCTCTAAGAACCAGATCTCGTTCTGTCTGTTGGCTGCCGCTGGGTTTGTGTATCCTGCAACTATGAATGTGTCCTGTAAGCACAGATCTGCAGACTCTAGCAGCTCGGCCAGCAAGGAAATTTCATGCATAATGGACTCCTCATTGGTTGCTCCGGTAAAAGCTCTGTAAGAAGAAGATATAGTGTCAGTCTCTATGTAAACCTTCATAGTAAAGAGGTTGAGATGAAAAACAAAAAATGGCGGTCACAAATTTTCATTGAGATGCAGGCTATCCGATCACTAGAAACCAGTGACATCATGGAGGCGCGAGTCATGACGTGCCTCATATAGTGGCACAATTAGGATCTTTGGTTCAGCCTAGAAAAGTCTTACTATACTGTGTGTAGGCGACAGGTCCACTAAGGAAAAACATGCATGGGGTAAAAACATGCATCCATGCCACGGAATAACAGCTATTTGTCATCTGATTTATTAGGAATCCCTGTGAGCTGTGAAATTACTGCTGATCTGGATGCTGCGAGAGGATAATATAGCATTATAATCCTCAGGCATGAAAACACTGTGCTGTTGGAGACCTCACAAGACAGTCTCATGCTTACTAGTACTGTGACTCTGATTAAAGTAGATGCCACACAGAAATCTATCCTATCTATCTATCTATCTATCTATCTATCTATCTATCTATCTATCTATCTATCTATCTATCTATCTATCTATCATCTTTGAAGCCTGTGGCGCTCTCCTAAATTAAAAAAAAAAATTATAGTTTAATATGTGTGTGTGTAGTGTTCATTCTAGCACCCTGCATGTGTCGCTCTGTTGCTTCTAACACACTCAGCTAATGCGACAGACTGCTGATATACGGAACAGAGAACGCTAGAGGCACCAGAGCAGAGAGCGACACCCCAGGCAGGAAAGAGGAACTGCTTGGCTTGTGACAGGTGCAGGGTGCTAGAATGAGTTTGTGTGTATATATAGGTGACTGTTTTGTTAAATGTATCCCTGATGAAAATTCCTGAGCAGAACTGAAATGTTCCAAAACAAATTCACTGTGTAGCATGCTGATTTGTTTTATGGTGATTGTTCCAAGACCCGTAAGTGCCGTGTGTGTGAATGTATGTGTGTAATAGATATACCACTCCTAGTTGTGCGTTTGCGCTCTGACATACGCACGCCTCGGTATAGTAACCACCCAAGTCGTGCGTATATATCAAAAGGCGACTGCACACCCATGAGTGGTAAGTCTGAGTAGTCTCTCTGGCCTCATCAACAAAACGAGTGATAAAGCTCGGTGCGTATGATAACGGTGCTGCAGCCAATCAGCTCCCAACTGTCATCTGTTTGAAAAATGACAGTTGGGAGCTGATGGCTGGAGCTCCATTTGTCAAACGCAATGATTTTAATCACTCGTTTTGAGAGATAAAACTCCTTGGGGGTGATGTATTATAGCGGCACTTAACATGCCGCTATAACGCTTCCTGCTTCACCTCTTTACCGAGGCGAAGCAGGAAGCACTAATGATGAGGTGTGTTAACATCTCAACTCCCCCCTCTCGGCGATCCCTGCTAGAGCCTAGGCTGCTCTGTCTCACTCCCGGCCGGGTCCACTGAGCATGCGCGGGAGCTCGCAAGCATCACGATATCCCGCGTGCAGCCCTGGAGCTGGCAGCCCTCGCAGTCCCTTCTGTAGCTATGCGCCCCAGTCATTTACCGCCCAAACACACAATCATACAATCATACACGGGGGAGAAGCGGTATCAGCGCACATAATGTGCGCTGATGCCGCTTCGAAATTTAATACATCTACCCCCTTTCTTAAATGAGGCCCTTTGTGAGTGATGGTTTTGTTTGGTATGTGCGTACATGACAAACCATTGAAAGAAAACTTGGGGCCGTATTCAATTAGAATCGAAAAGCCGTTTTCCGCAAAAAGTATCGCGTATAGGGGGTTTTCGCGTGGCTGGAACTTATCTCCATATTCAATTCCAGTCGGTTTTAACCTACGCGGAAAGTCATAGCAATGTAATAGATTTGCCTAAGAATAGCAGGAGAAAATAAGTGCTAAATTTTTATTTTGGGGTGCAAACCTGGGGAAACCACTCAGAACCCTTGGAACAGCCCCCAAAGGACAACTCTGTCAAAAAAATCCCTGGAAAAACCATAAGAACACCCCAAAAAAGTACTTTCATTTTGGGGGTGAAAAAGTACAAAGTGGGGGGACAAGCATAAAAACTAGTGAAATAGACTTCTTGGGGTGCTGTAAGGAGGGGCCAAGTGTATTTGGGATTGCAGGTGCATGTATGTGGGTGGTTTTTCTCGTGTTTTTTTTAAAAACTTCATGTTCGAGATATATAAATATGCTAGCACCCATTTTCAAGTACCCCAAATGTGACAGGACTACTTACTTTCACCAAAATATACTGCTTAATGCCATTATTCACCACTTGTACAAAGACGCTAATTAGAGACTATTGAAACAACTTAAGTAGCCCAAACAGTTTTATTAGGGCTATTCGGACACGTCTACATTGATCCCCAATGTTAGTGCATCTTTTTTTGGAGGTCAGGCTGATTTCCCCAATTCTGACAGCACTTTCCGCCTGTACTGAATTTGCTGCTTGCCGTTTTCACGTGGTTTGTAATTGAATACGGTGAATAGCAGGGACGTGCACGATAGTAAGTTTCCGCGTCCAAAACACGCGATATCGGCGAAAAGTCGGCCAGGCGAAACTTTTCCGCTGATGCGAAACTAATTGATTACTGCCCATGGTCTGTATTGCTTTATCATGTGTTTCATAAAATATGTAACCAAAGGTTTTTTTTTTTTTTGGTAACAGCAACATTTAACATTGCACAAATTATGCTACGTGGTTGGCGATTTAGTTCTATGACTTTTTCATGGTAGATTAATATAACCATTACCTGGATTTGTCGGTTGTCATAATTGTTTGGAATATGCTATGACCTTCAATGTCTTTTTTTTTTTTTTTTTTTTTCTTCTAAAGGTCAAAATAAGAGAACCACACATCTACTATGTAGCCTAAGGGGACAGTATAATAGGTTTACTGTATAGTGATGGATTAGCTGGTTTTCCTGGAATTGTCTAGTACAACATGTGAAACTTAAATAATGAATCGGTCACAGAGGCTCCATTCGTTTTACTGGAGGGCAAGTTTATACTTGTTTCACGGCGATGTACGGCCGCGCACCTCTCTGCCTAGTATGGCAGCTCAACATCGCAAATTTTAGTATGGGGGGTGATTCAGTTGGCTTATCGCTGCCATTCACATTGACCTGGAGTTATTGAATATTTTTGGGAGACCAGCCCCAGGGGCTGTATATGGAGGGCTCGAGCAGAAATTTGCAGTGAAGTAGGGCTTAGGGGATAGTCGCGAGTGCTGGGCGCGCCTTAAGTTTAGCTGGGCCGACACTAGAACGGGAAAAGCAGCTTAACGCAGTTAATCTCGTGCAATAGGGTGTGATAATGCGGCGACGCAGGACACTTTGGGCCTTATTTTTCAACGCGTTTTATCACTCACAGCGAGTGATCAAACTCGTTGCGTATGATAAATGGTGCTCCAGCCAATCAGCTCCTAACTGTCATTTTTCAAGCAGATTACAGTTAGGAGCTGATTGGCCGTAGCACCATTTATCATATGCAACAAGTTTTATCACTTGTTGATAAATCAGGTCCTTTATATGGGAGCTACGGGAGCAATAAACAATCCCCCCCCCCACCCCCCTCTGACCCTTTATGGGGTGCAAGTGAAAAAGTTAGTCCACCTTGACAGATCTGAAGGCTTGTAAAGCTGGAACCAAGGAGGTAAGAGACCTGCCGTAAGATTGTGTTCATGTAATTACGATCTGAGGCAGATCCGCACTGACACTTGTGTCTGTCAGTAGCAGTGACAATTGTGGCTGTATCTGAGGGCTGGCGCAAATGGAATCAGTATGATTCCGACCACGGAAGCCCGGTAGGGGTGAAAATCGCGAAGCTACAAAAGGTTAGTATTAATTAACCTTTTTTTTACCCCCTAACCCTAATCCTCTTTTAGGGGTGCCTAACCCTAACCTCTCCCTCAAGTGCCTAAACCTAACCCCCCTCTTCCCCGCAGCCTAAACCTAAGTATCCCGGGGGGGCGCCTAACCCGAACACCCCGCGGCTGTCCGCGCCCGGCTTATCTTCGATCAGTAAGCTGTGTGTCGGGCTCCCAGCGTAGGTTTAATGACAGGCATCGGGAATACCTTGCCGGGATTAGACAGTCGGGAAGCCGGAGATCGGGATTTCGTCCGTCGGCTTCCCGACTGATTCCCGTGCAAACGCAGGCCACTGACCACAGGCCTTAACACTAGCTAAATTCAGAGTGGAAGGCATATTATACAGGAATCTGTATATAATGCCAGCAGTCGGGATGCCTCCCGTCAAAATACCGACAGCGGCATGCCAATGGTTGGTATTCCACCAGGGTCAGGTAAGTATACTTACTCCCCCCCTTCTCCCCCTAACCCTCCCTTCTTGCAGCCTAAACCTAAGTCTCCTCCCTTTGTGCCTGTCCCTAACCCCCTCCCCCACCATAAAACGCTAACCCCGCTATGCTACCTGGCACTCCCCCCGGTGGCTAACAGCCAAGACGCCCCCGAGATGCTTAATTCTGGCTGGCGTCTTATTTGTATTCCGGTGTCGTGATTAAGATAAGTGTTGGGCTTCCACCGTCGGGATTCAGACCAGCGCCATACCGTCCCCCGGTCTGGTAACTACATCCCATTTGTTGCTTGTGTGTGTTTTGTACACGAGTAGTATGATGATACCAGCTGTGTCATAGACTTTTTTTTTTTTTTTTTTAAACAAACCCTCTAGTAGAGTGAATGCATTTTTAGCCATCAAAACCAGAGTAATAAAACCATGCTCTTGTGCTTCTGACCTGGCTGGGGTGTAAGTACGCCCGGTGCATATGCTAATGGTGCAGACCTGGGTGCATCCAGACTTGCCTCAGACTCCACATATGGGAGTAATTGCACTAAACTATTTTTCCTTAGAGCTTATTATTTTCAAGCATGTTCTCCAGACATTTGCCAAATATATAATCGTTCATATTTAAAAACAAAACAAAAAAAACCCTTTGGTTAAAGTGGTCTTTCTGCAACAAAGCTACGTGTCAGTGAGTGAGGAGAGGAAGGTGCTTGTAGTGATTCCATGGTCAGCACAAGGCAGTCAGCTGGTCGTCTGGTGCTACGTCTGCCAAAGTACATAACAAGCTGTTTGCCAAAATCCTCCAGACTTCAAAAGGGTCTTGTTTGAGTTTTAAAGGGAGTTTTGTTGCTGCTTTGAGTCCATGACTGTAAAGGTGGAAATATTAGGGCCGATCCTATGTTGGGAGTAAGCAAAAAAAGAACAAGTAACTTTGCACCTGGAGCAAACCATGTTGTGCTGCAGATGGGGGTGATGTAAATGTGCAGAGATATTAGATTTGGGAAGGGTGTGTCCAAACTGAATAGCAAAACCCGGTCCATTACTGGATTCCCCCCCTTGGATTTCAATTAGATGACTGAAAATTGGACGCGGTGATTTCTGTAGAAATCGTACGCTTGCTTAAATAGCAGTCATTATTATCGGCGCGCATTTGTACCAGCCCTAGGAAATGCGGCCGTATCAGACTCTACTGTAGATCTGTACACTCTGCCAGGGACTTTGGTGCAACTCTGCCCCAGTGAGTTTCTTTGGACACATCAGACTGAGGGGATGTAGTCAGGAAACCGGCAGTCGAAATGCCGACCGCCGACTTCCCGACACTGAAAGCACGGCATGGGGCTAAAGATAGGCGTCTAAATACCGACTCCTGTCATTAGCCCCATGCCAAAATCCAGAACCCCGGCATACTGAATGTAGGTAAGCCGGGGCGTCAGGTGCTGTTAGCCACTGGGGGGGGGTTAGGTTTAGGGACTCCCGGGGGGACTTAGGGTTAGGGACCCTAGGGAGGGTTGGGATTAGGCATGGGGAAGGGGGGGTTAGGGACCACCGGGGGGAGGTTAGGGTTAGGCACCCCCCCGGGAGGGTTAGGTTTAGGGTGCGGTTTAGGTTTAGGCACCCCTGGGCGGAGGATAGGGTTAGGCACCACATAGGGAGGGTTAGGGGGGCGGGAGAGGGGATAGCCTACTTACCTCCCCTGTCGGGATCTTCATCTGCCGGGCTTCCTGCGTTGGGATTTCAACCGCCGGGATTGCGTCCAGCAGTATTACATACCCAACCCCAGACTGAGTAGTATTTGACAAGCTGTCATCTACCGTCTTCCTTTCTTATCGCTGCCACACTCCTCCCCTCCTCCACCTTTTAACATGTAAAGGGTAAAATAAGGTAACCCTGCCATCAGCAGTGACGGAGAGCGATGCATGTAATGGGCTGTACGAATTAGAAAGATGCTTTTAAAAGACAAACTGAATCCTTTCCCTGCTTCGGTGCCCTGTATGACTGCTGCTTGTAGCCACAGAATATATACACCGTTCTGAAACATGACGTTAGTGTGCCTTTTAAATGAACCCATGGACAGGTAGAGACAATGTGAAAACATATGAAATTACTTGTTGCTATCTTTACTGCTTTTATTTTTGGCACTTAATACACTGGGAAGCCCCCCCCCCAATAATCAGTCTATGTAGTCACCTCTTAGTGACTGATCTCAACTACAAGTACCAGCACATCTAGGAAAGGCAGCCATGCTAGTAGCAAGTGTCGCTGATCTATATAATGCATAAACCATTTGGTGTATTTGCCTATTCGTTGCTTGTAAACCAGAGTGTTTATGCATACTTGTTTGGAGTACTGTTCTTTGGATCATATATTAAATTAATTAATTTAATAAATAATATTTTCATGGTAGTCGACACCCCAAGGTCTTACAAACCACTTTAGAGACTGCTAGTTACATCCATAATCCATTATGGTCATTAGATGGCACCTGGGCTATATATATTCTTCCCTGTGCCAGAGGACTTTAATAAATAGCAGTGCAGTGAGATAGAGATGGTGCCTGGCCTCTATGCTCTTCACTTTATTATGGTATGTAAGAGATGTTGGGTACACTTTGGGGTATTAATGTATGGCCCAAAGAGGGTGCTCTTATGTAGCGTTGGGGCCACCAAAAGCAGAGGCGCCTTGTCATGGCTGGTGGCTTAACATATGTTTGCAAATCTATGTACTGAGATATCTGCAATTACTATTATTATATAGGACGCAAACCTCTTTACCGGCTTGTGTGAAGAGTGCTGGGGGAAGTTTTTGTCTGTTTTTTTTTTTTTTTCTTGCCCTTTAAAAGGGGCCATTTCTAGTGACTGCTTTAGCACGCCACACAGATGGGGATTTTTGGACAGGACATTCAGAAGGTATAATTTCTTCTGTCACCATTTGCTGTTCCACGTTGTAAAAAAGTAATTTCTTCGTTATTTTTAGGCCACGTACTCCTGTGTGGTTTTTAGCATCCACCTATTGCTACGTGGTGTTCAGCAGATCACTGACCCCCGCTTACTGTATGTCAGATAGTGATCAGCTGACCGTACACGTTAGACCACCTGCTTAAAACAAAGCAGGAGGGGGAGAATGCAGAGCTGGGTGAAGCAATGACTAATGGGAGCAGACGTATGAATATGTACCTCTTTTTTTTTTTATTAGTTTCCATTATATAGTTGATTTTGCAGATTTTTCCCAACTCCAGCTATATGAACATATAATCAGACCTGCAGCCCACATTACAGACCGCTCTAGCTCTGATACGGATCTAAGTAAATGAGGCTGGTGCAGATTGTGCTGGAAATAAAGTTAAATTAAAGTAACTATGAGGATTATGTTGTAATTTGTTCCTCAGTTGAGATGGTTTTCAGTACTTGGTTTCCCAGAATAAGTGTTTAGTAGTTGCAGCACATTGTGATTAAATCCTGGGGGAAGGACAAGTAACTTTAATATACCATCTCTTTGTAGATGAGACCCAGTTAAATCCTGTAAATCGATGTCCTCTGGAGTTATTGTACCTTGGCGGTGCCCAAGTCATTATCTCTGCGGCAGGGGAGCAGTACAGGTCAAGGCGCTCTCCATGCGCTTAGTACTTCTTATTCTTGCAGACGAGGGTGTTATTATTCAGCCTAAGGTCTGAAGAGAAGCCCTTCATTTCAGGTCACTTAGACCCTCACCTTATTTGCAGACCAATAATTGTTTGTGATATGAAAGTGAACGTCTTCGAGATGAGAAAGTGGCTGGGGAGTGAAGAATGTGCTAATTGCGTACATCATCCTTGTTCTGTTAGGATGAAGCTGGATGGATAGGACTCATGCTGGCCAAATGGGTTTAACACTATTAGGGCTCATTCTTATATAAATAGTGTTATTTAATGTTAAGCTGCACTAAACGCCTGGCCTGGCCTTTTGTGTGCGCTTCTCGAAAGGGATTAAACCTCTATTGTAAAGCGGAGAATGCCCAGCGTGAGAATTGGTTTGACACCTAAACCCTGCCTATGTTGTAAACATGCAGTATCCGGCCGTTATTAACCACTTATTTTATGTCAATGGCCTGCAAAATGGTAATCTGCCAGAATATGCCGCGTATCCACTACGCGACATCACCGAGCGATTGCACGATTACGACATCGTAATCGTGCAATCGCTCAGTAATCGGGCACAAATCGTGCACATTAATGTTGGAAACGACCAGCGATGCGCACTCCCTTTGGACGTTTCTGGCATCAATCGTCGCCCGAAAATGCTGGTCAGTCTGCCGATAATGACATATTGCCCATGTTCGGGGATGATTGATGGCTCCTACACTGAACGACTGATAGGTCAGTGTAGGCGAGCACAGGCTGTGAAACGACTGCACTTTTACAATGTCGTAATCGTGCAGTCGTATCACAGTCTGCTAGTGGATGGGCAGCATTATTCTTAAGACTGCAATTGCCACTAATTGTGCTGGACTGCTCGTCCTGTCAGGCTTAAATAATAATAATCATCTAGTAAAGTGTGAACATTGTAACATTTTGCTTGTAGCAGATAGAAACAATTCAGCAATGTGTTCAGGAGCTGTATAAAGTTTCCTAAATATCCTCAGCACCTATTTACTAATACCTAAAATGGTATGCAGCCGGGAAGCCGGTGGACGTAATCCCGACAGCCTGCTTCCCGACTGCTTTATCCCGGTGAGGGTTAAATGACAGGCGTCTAAATCTAGACTCCTGTCATTTTACCGACGCTGGGAGACCAGCGCCCGGCATCCCGATCGAAGTGATGCCGAGCGTGGACAGCCGTGTCAGGTTTAGGGCTCCCGGGGGGGGGGGGGGGGGCGCTTAGGGTTGAGCACGCCCCCGGGAGGTTAAGGTCAGGCTAGGGGGGGGGAGGTTAGGGTTAGGCACCCCCCCGGGGGGGACTTAGGTTTAGGCAGCGGGGAAGGGGGAGGTTAGGGTTAGGCACTTAGAGGGGGGATTAGGGTTAGGCACTGGGGGGGGAAGGTTAGGGTTAGGCCCCCCTAAGGAGGGTTAGGGGAGGTTAGGTTAGTTAATACTTACCTTAGGGACGATCGGGATTTTCAACCATGTCGGACAGCCGCTGTCAGGATTCCCCGGCGGAAAATAATACCAGTTCCCCTAATATAACTTTGGCTGCCTCGTATGACATTATGACTTTGTACATGGATTGCCATTTACACAACCTTAATAAGTTTTCCTATCGAAGTAAACTTGTCCCATTTGTTGGGAGTATAAATCTACATGTCCGTCTATGACATGCGCAGTATAAAATGGGCAGTGGCACGCACATGTGGCCCCCCCCCCCCTACAATTTCCACTGCTAGCCGCAGTGGAAATGATAGCCGCCAGCAACAGAGGTGTACGCCGCCGTTACAGAAGTGGCATAGACTGCAGAGCACCCCCGGGATCAGAGGCTCCCCAACATGGGCCACCACAAGGCTCAGTTGTTGGCATCTGCATTTTCTAGAAATCCGTAAATCCTTATTGTACGAGTCTGGCATTACCGGTAGTCACTTTACAGAGAGAAAATTAAAGATGAGTTACAGTTAAGGTCTGTAGGCCAGATCTCCCTGCAGAACGTGGAATGTCCTGAGGCCGTTTAGGGCAGGGGGAAGGGGGGCATTTGGGAAGGCCATAATTCTATATTTTCTTGTAACATTGCTGTTAATAATAAATTATTATTATTTGCCATATTTTCTTACCATCAATGTGTAATGCTATAATACCGGTATATTGCTCATCCCTAGCTTCTACTCGTCTAATTCTCGACGTATGTGATCTGTTTAGAGGGGTGAGGTCGTATATCCGCCAATGATTGATTTCACCCAGTACATCAACTTCTTTAAAGCGGATAACATTGCTCATCAACCTCAGGGTCATCGCCTGGAAAGAGAGATGAAGGTAGATCATGTACCTGGTGAAGACCATGGTGGGAGGCCATTCCTCAATCACTATCTCCTGGTCTGTTGGTTGAGGCGGGTCATCTTGAAGGTGTGTGGGGATATAGTAGGCCACGGTCACACTGCGCAGGAGTCCGGTTCGTGCCTCGTCCGTGTGCACTGTTGTCAGGATCGGGATGGTCATACCCAGGTATAAGCCTATGAACAAAGTTACAACATGGGTTTTTTTTCCCGAAATTTATGATTAGACTAATATTAAACAAAAACATCATATGCTAAAAAAAAACAACAACTTTTAAATAGGAATCAAATAGCCATTTTATAGCACCGTCATTGTTCTTGCTGCATTTCTATATATATATATATATATATATATATATATATATAGTATAACTTATCTGCAGGTGTACTAAACACCCTCTCCTCCCATCTGCCTCTTACTAAAGTGAACCTAGCCTATCTCCAGTATTATCCAGTGACAACATTCAGATATCGTTGATGTCGTTGGTTCCAAGTGAATTGTTGGGCTGCATTCTCCTGTGTATTAGTTCAGTGGTTCTCAAACTCTGGCCCTGATTCAGAGCCGGATGCTCTTTGTGAGCGCTCACTCTGAATCAGGGCGGCCTTTTTTTATTTCTTTTTAGCCCGGCCTCCAGCACAGCTTTTAGCGGACGGCCAGGTGATGGTCGCGACCATTGAGCTTGCGACGAGACCCTTGTGGTAGGGTCTTGTTCCCACAAGCCCCAGAGAGCTTCCTGCTCTAATAGAGCAGGAAGCTCACTACTGACATCATGAGTGATGTCAGTAGGGCCGTCCACAAACGGCAGGCGTTCCTTCAGGAATGCCTCCGTTTGTCCAGCCACCCCCCCTCCCCGCCTACAAAACGGGGCGAGCTGTCGATCAACATTGACAGCTGCCCCGGTTGTAGCGAGCCCCGAAGCGAGTGAATTTCTCACTCGCCACAGGGCTTGCACATGCGCGGCGCATGCGTAGTGCCCCAACATCGACCCGCTTGTGAGTGCATTGCGCTCGCGAGCGGGTCTGTATCAGGCCCTCTGTCCTCAGGACCCTACACAGGTCATGTTTTCCAGGTCACCCAGCAGGTGCACAGGTGTATTCATTACTCACCGGCACATTTTAAAAGATCCACAGGTGGAGATAAATATTTCACTTGTGATTCCGTGAGGAGACCTGGAAAACATGCACTGTTTGGGGTCCTGAGGGCCGAGTTTGAGAACCTGTGTATTAGTTCATCCCATATAGTGTCTACATCTGCTGTGTGAAAAGAGACAGGTCAACTTTAAGAGTAAATAAAATAATATATAGTAATATATAAATGATATATTTAATGACTTCTTACATTAATAGGTTAATGTGCTGCATTGTGTGATAATCGGACACATCTTACCTGACGAGTTCTGCTCACAAATGTATCTCATGATCTTCATGAACCCCACGCATATACTTTGCTCATAGCGCTCCTCGTGCACCTTGATACAGGCCCATTTGGCTTTTCCGTATTGCCGTTTCTCATACAGCACCTCCCCACACTACAAGCAAGATGATCAATATTAAATGGACACTAATCCAAAATGAATCTTCATCTTCAGTTAAACACCAGGGGGTCAATCCAATTACAGGCGAAGGGTACAAATTGCCGTTGTAGTGGAGTTAAAACGATGACAACGCCACCGCATCTCACACCCCTCGCAGCCGGCTGTGAACCCGAATTCGCTTAATTTTGATCAGAGCCCTTATGGGGGTGCGAGCACTTTTATGCGAATTTGGGCTGCCGTCAAGCGCGCCTGTTGTCACGATGTCTCGCACCCGCGAGTACATCGCGTGTAATTGGATTGACCCCTAAAATGGTGTGTTATTATTTATTACTCTAAAGAGAACCTGTACCCGGGTGCTTTGTCGTAACTTACAAGCAGACAGTGCTCTTCTTCCCACCAGATTTATGGTTACGCCTGACGATGCTATAATGTAATTATCGAGCATTGTGCATAGGGACCTACCCTACCGAGGTTACCCTGATGTGGTGGGTAGGCCCATAACCTTGGCCAAGATTATGCCAAAAACCTCTATTTACTGCAAAATTTATTTATTTATTTATATATCGGCCCATTCACAATGGTTTCCATGGGTGTGTTATGAAATGTCGACACCAGAACGTTAACAAGGATGTCATGTCGACAATAAGAATGTCAGCATTGCGTTTTTACAGCATTTAAGCTCTAACCGCAGCCTAACACTAAACCTTACCCTAACACTGAGTTATACTGTTGACATTCACAGTGTCGACGTAATGACCATGTTGACTTTGTGAATGCATAAGGACTATACATGTAGAGTGGTTTGTGGGTCACATAACATAAGGCGTCTGTGTATGTCGATGCTGAGCCTTAGAAATGAATGGCTCACCTTCTCTTTGCAGCTGAGCATCAGGTAGGGCACTCTTTGTCGTTCCTCTGTCCGGCTGTTCCTTGTTAACTGTTGAATGGGCTCTGCCATCTCTATAATAAAAACAAAGCATGGATTATGTATTTGGTACATGTGGACAGACAGGTTTGTGTCTTACAGAATCATACCATTTGTGGCCCAAATATAAATGACAGCAGATAGGTCTGCAATTGTACAGTTATAGGAGGCCTTGTAAAGAGGATCAGGAATATTCTAGAACGCTTCGTCGTTCACCAGGGAAAAAGGTTGTAAATTTTAATGAGGTGTATTATTGATTTTAACTCTGATTTGCCTTCATAATATTGCATTGAGAAATCTGCGCATTATTTAACATCCATTTAATTCCCACCCTTTCCAAGCCACAGTGTCCCAGCCCACACCATGATAAACAGTCCCAGGCACCTGTCGCACCCGTAACAGGTATTAAGAATAGCCATATTTGAGCACATGTGACTTAATTAGTGCCTCAGTTATTTTGAATGAACCATCTGTGCTCAAGTAAGAATATCCTTAACATTTGGACTGTTAGGGGTATATTTATTAAAGTGCAGGTATTTAGAAGTGGAGTTGTTGCCCACAGCAACCAATCAATTCTAGCTATAATATTCTAGGAAGGTGCTAGATAAGTAAGTAGAATCTGGTTGCTATGGGAAACAACTCCAATACTAAAAATCTGCACTTTAGTAAATATACCCCTAATGGTGCGTACACACTGGGCTATTAAAGTGGACGACTGAACAATAACGATATGGTTAAGTTGTTCACTTTATCGTCCATTTTTTAACCTAAATTATGAACGATAACGATGCGCGTTCCCGCAGGTCGTTCCTCTTTATCGTTCATCAGGTAAACATGCGATATTGTCAGGTTGCTGCATGTTGGGGAATGGGGAAGAGAGCCCAGCGCTGAACGATATCGTTAATGATATCGTTCAGCGGGTGTGCTCAATGTCACGAACGACATTGAGCACACCCTGCCAGGGACACACTAGACGATATCGCTCAGGGAGCATATCGTCTAGTGCAGTGTTGGCTAACCTTGACACTCCAGCTGTTATGGAACTACATAACCCAGCATGCACTGCTACAGTTTTGCTATTAGGGCATGCTAAAACTGTGGCAGGGCATGCTGGGATATATAGTTCCACAACAGCTGGAGTGTCAAGGTTAGCCAACACTGGTCTAGTGTGTATGTTCCTTTTATGTGGACTGAGGTTGGGAAAACACTGCTCTAGAGAGCAACATCAAAAACACAACGCTCTAAATCTCTTTTAAAGTAGCGCACATATATTCTGCAGCACTTCACAGGGAATATTTGACCATTCACATCCGTCTCTGCCCCAGTGGAGCTTACATTCTATATTCCCTACCACATGTACACACACACACACACAAACACACACACAGTAGGGTTATTTTTTGTCTGTAGCCAACTAACCTACCAGTATATTTTTGGCTTGAGGGAGGAAACCGGAGCACTCAGTGGAAACCCAGAAAAGCATGGGGAGAACATGGAAACTCCACACTGTATTCTAATGCTACATTGTGTTTGTAAACGTACCAGGCATCAGAACTGCATGGAACACCTTAACATGCACTGCTAAAGTGTGTGTTCGTTAACATATCTGTAACCCATTTTGCTAGTACACACGTGTGTGAAAACAATCTCTAAAGGCTCAAATGCTTTTGTAGGGCCAAGTGTTTACGAAAGAAAACTTTGCATAAACTGAGCTGTGATTATTACTGCTTAAACTCAAGCCGTGTAACAAAATGTTGAATAGTCCTATTATTCTTTTTTATGTTATTACATACTTTCTCCTTTGCTCAAATTGAAAGGTTTTTCCTATATGGATTTGAGTATTATTTATTTATTTATTTTTTTCTTTGACCTGTGAAGATTTAATAAACCCCCATACAGTAATTATTTTGTCCCCAGCCACTGCCAGGCACGTCTAAGACTGGGAGCTGGTAATCTCATTGAGATATTCAGGTCATGCTGGCATTAAGTGCTGTCTAGTAACCGGAGAGTTTCATCTGATTCAGGTCCCCCCTGCTTTTTGCTGTTAGGATAATTTAGTGCAGACGAACCTATAACACCGACGTTACAAGTTATAAGAACTTCTGTTGGCCGATCAAATTTAGGATCAATGTGAAATCAGTCATATTGACAGGTTAGTGATGACCCTCACTCCCGGTAATTCAGTGGGATGCTCTTTTATTGGGTCAGCCAATAAAACGGCTGCACCCACTCAGTGTAGGTGACTTTAGTGCGACCCAAAGTAAGCATACTTTAGTTATCCACATGCTAAGAGGATTTCAAAACACTTATGTTTTTATCCCTCTGACTGATCTCCAGCCACTAAATGTAAAGTGGAAGTTGTCTTGTATACAACAGTAATCCCTGACGTGCACATATCTAGGTATGTGATAATGTTAATACCTTTCCATAAACTTAGCGGCTGTTTGCAGTGTCATTTAGCGAGATTGCGGACAGGGAGTCTAATTTAGGGATGGACATTGAATTACGATGGTTTAACAACATCAATGTTTTTCATGTGATGGTAGCGTTGTTACCATTTTGGTGACTGCTTCCCGATGGCAGCCGCCATCGAGTGGTGTGGAAACGATGGCCATTCGATGTTTAAAAACAAGCCGAATTTAGTTGTTTAACATCGAAAATTGCGGTAAATCGCTATTCTACATCTGCAAACATGTCTTGTTTGCGCAGGCGTGAACCATCACAATGGTTTTTCCATCTCATTCTTTTGATATGATGGTTAGTTATTACCCCCAGGAAAGTTTTGATGGTGGAAGCCCAGCCATCATTTGGTGGTGGGCTTCTACTGTCCATCTCTAGTCTAATTCACTGGTTTGTATGGCGCTACCTAGTTGTATGTTTTTGAACTCTGGAAGGAACCAGGGCCCTCAAAGGAAACCTACACAATCGAAGGGAACAAGCTCCGCATCGATAGGGCTCTTGTCGGAATCAAACTCCTGGCCCCCGCCCTGGGAGCTGGCGCTGTGTCACAGTTCCGCCTCTTAAGTTATGAGGAAAGACTTTTCTTATGCACAACTTCTGATAACCTCCCATAAACCTTTCCATGTAGATCTGTGATCTTAAGTAATATTATCAACTTGTATTTTCGGCTTAATGCTTATTTAGATTGGTGATTTCTCTCTTTCAAAACTGTCTAATACTTTGTCTCTATAGGGACATCTGGCTATAGTAAAACTCGCTGTACCAATTGTACAGAGGATTGTATTTGATACCTGGGTGGGGTGTCTGTCTTGTAATGTACTTCTCATCAGCAAGACCTGTACAATTCTCTGAAAGTCCGGCCTATGATCATGTGTATTTTATTTATTTATTTTTTTAAATTTATTACCAGTTATTTATATAGCACACATATTCCACAGCGCTTTACAGAGAATATTTGCCAATTCACATCAGTCCCTGCCTGAGAGAAGCTTACAATCTATGGCCCTCATTCAGAGCCGTACGCTCTGAGCAGAGCGCACGCTCTGAATGAGGGCCGCCCTCCATAAAAATGGAGCGTCCAGCTGTGGGTCACCACCCACAGCCTATATGAGCGTGCAGTTTGATGGCTGCGATGGTCGTGACCATCGCGACCATCGAAACTGCGAGCCGGAGCCTGCGGTTGAGGTTTTCAACCGCAAGCCCCGGAGTGATTTTGGCTCTATCAGAGCCAAAATCACTCCCACTGACATCACTAGTGATGTCAGTGGGCCGACTTCTGACTGGAGGCGTTCTCGTGGGAACGCCCCCGTCAGGGAGGCACGCCCCCGGCACGCCCAACAAAGGGGGCGTGCTGTCAATCAACATCGACAGCACGCCCCCTTTGATCAGACACAACGAGTGAAGGAAAGTCCTTCGCTCGTCGCGTCTGGCGCATGACGGAGCTCCCGCCGTCGTGCGCAGAGCACAACATCGACCCACTTGCGAGCGGACAGCCGCTTGCGAGTGGGTCTGAATCAGGCCCTATATTCCCTACCACATGCTCACACACAATGGGGTTAATTTGTGTGGGGAGCCAATTAACCTACCAGTATATTTTTGGAGTGTGGGAGGAAACCGCAGTACCCGGAGGAAACCCACGCACGCACAGGGAGAATATACAAACTCCACACAGTTAGGGCCGTGGTGGGATTTGAACCCATGGCCTCAGTGCTGTGAGGCAGCGATGCTAACCATTACACTGTCTATGTTTGCCTCTTGTGCGCTCAGCAGGTATAAGACTCAATACTTTCTCCCTTCTTTCCATGATAACTCACCTACTTGATAACACTACCACAGATATAGATATTTAATTAAAAGCAGTTGGATGAGATGTTGGAAGAAATGACACCAATCGATGAAGCTGTATTTATTGACTTGTTTACATTTAAAAACAACCACAACCAAACAAACAAAACAGAAGTGCACTTTCTTTATGTGACCGCACATCACATTGTGTACCCCATTAGTGTACAACAGGCATCCTGTGGGAAGTCTGACAGATACAGGGAGACCCTATCCCAGCTTCCCATGTATCTGTCCTGTATTGTACCGGGTCACTGCTAGTAGTGTGGGGTAACTGCAGAGTTCTGCCTTATTTCCTGGAACTAATTTACATACTTAAGCAAATGGAGCTTTTTAGGGGTCTAGTTACTTAAGCAGTGTTAGGAGACAGAGTGAAAAGTGATAAGGTACCAGCCAATCAGCTCCCAACTGCCATCTCACAGGCTGTGTTTGAAAAATGACAGGAGCTGATTGGCTGGCACCTTATCACTTTCTTATCACTTTTCACTCTGTCTCCTAACACTGCTTAGTAAATTGGCCCCTTAGTGCGACCCCTTGAAATGAGTACCCTCTCCTGATGCGACCTTCGGATGAGACCTAGTTGTGCATCCATAACTAGAGGTACATAATATGCTGATTGGAGGACATTGCATACCCCCCCCCCCCTTTTTTTTTTCGTGCTGTAACACACCCGTTCAACCACATTTCTCTACTTGAAACTTGTCTGTTAATTACAGGTTCTCATTAAGACATTTGTGTAACCTTGAATAACCCTGTATTTTAAAAGAGGGTGTTATTCCAGTAACAGGAAAGAGATGTAACTTGTAATATATTGAGTAGCTTACAGTAGGATGTATATTTGCCTTATAATGCACACATTTTCTTAATGTACACTGAAGTAATAGCAGAACGCATCTTATATGTAGTGACATCAGGGCCCGCATTTATTTACTCATCTTATTATTTGTGTTATAATAGTAGGTGATTTGGCTTCCTGATGAAATTAGTGTTTTATGTGGGAGATAATTTATATTTGGGTCCAGTGGGACATTTTCCATAGAAGTCTGCATACTATGTTCCTATGGGGTGGGTACTGGATGCCCGTGCTCGGGAGCCCGACGGTCGAAATGTCCCGACACTGGCATCTCGACGGTTAGGATACTGACTCCTGTTGGTAGGGAGTTTGTCATTATAAAGCAGTCTCTCAGTGCCGATCCTCCATCCCACATCTGTGTACGGCAATATCACATCCCGGAAGTTGACCGCTATATGCGACATGGAATTTCCGACTGCTTCCCTTGATGAGTTATCAAAAGCGGCGCATATAACTTTGAACTGTCCAATTTAAAGTTCGAGGAACTATAGTAAAGACATTGGTTGTCATGGGTGACCGCCATCCACATTTAAATGTTGATCGTAAAATAAAACCCATTTTCTCTCGGCCTCTACAGGATTGCCGTGCACAATGAAAGCATCACACTAATGGTGCCCATCCACTAGGCGATTTAATTGAGCGATTCAATGATATCGTTTAAAAATTGTTGGCAAATTGCTCAGAAAAATGTCTAAAACAACCAGTGATGTGCGCTCCCGCTGGTCGTTGAGTCATCTATCATCGGGCACACATGCTGTACAACCTGACGATATAGTCATCTATCATCGGGCACACATGCTGGATAACCTGACGATGATATAGTCATCTATCATCGGGCACACATGCTGGATAACCTGACGATATAGTCAGGTTCAGCATGTTTGCAGATGATTGATGTGCCTACATTGAACCGTCAGTGTAGGCACATCACAGACGGAGAAACGACTGCACGATTACAATGTCGTAATCGTGCTCTCGCTTCTCCGTCTGCTAGTGGATGGGCAGCTTAACAGTGAGGCACATTTTACCAAGCCTTGTGACCGCAATGAATCAAAGACTGTTGTATCTCATCCAGGGTCACAGGCTCTGGGTGCTCCCCAGTCCCTCTTACAGCATTTGCGCATTGTATAGACTGGCACCTTAAGACTCTTTATTTTCGGCTTCCAATGCACTCTGACGTATGACTGACGCACTTGGGCAAATTGCCTTTATTATTTGAAAAAGCATTAACTCTGTACTGCTTTGCTTGTCTTACCTTGCACTGACAAGATATGTATATCAGGACCAGAGTTTCTTCTCCCTTACAATAATTTACCATGTAAATCACTCTACTGGGATGATCTCCTACCCAGAAGCATAATATAACAGTCTGTCTGCACATTGCTACCCAGAGAGGTGTACCTGGAGATGGGGGCAGGAACACTGATTGGCTAACCTATGTGTATAATACTTTGGTAGATACAGATATGTCCTCATACACTATTATTGTAGTCACTCCAAGCAGCCTTTCTCGGCATGCCAGGACCTGTGCAACTTGGCTTGTGCCGCGCGTCTAAGTAGCCAAAAATGCATATAAGTAACAAACGGGTGTGACAAACTGCTTCACGAGATTGCACTGATTCATTTGCTAATAAGAGGTTGGTTAGTATTTCTTACAGGGCTTATATAATGTACGGGGTGTTGGGAGATGTAGATTATATAGAGTTGTGAGCGGCACAGCTATACTCTCGCATCTTTGTCTTACAGAAATAGACGTGTCCTTGCACACTATTGCTGCAGTCGCGCCAAACAGCCCTTCTTGGCGCAACATGTCCTGTCTCACTTGGTTTGCGTCATGGTGCGAAAAGTCTGCATAGGTGGTGAAAAAAGAGTGCAGAATTGGGGTTTTGGGGGTGCTGACTTATAAAAAGTAGCCTGTAGCCTTTGAAATGTCCCCTAAAAGTAATGTGTCAAAATTTTTTACAAAATTATCATGGTACCCACAAAAAAATTTGATTTTGTTTTGGGGGTGGGAAAAAAAAATTGGGGGACAAACGTAAAAACTAGCGACATTGACTCAGGGGGGGTCCCCAAGTATGCGGCAGGTGTTTTCTAGAATGCCGGTGGTTGCGGCAGGTGAATTTTTAAAAATCACTTTAGGGACTTAAAAATATGCTTGCACCCATTTTGATGTACCCCAAATTTGATGGGACTAGTTATTATTTCAAAAAAATAAAGCTAAATATTATTCTTCACCACTTCTTCAAAAGACGCATTTATGCACCTGCCGCGGCTGTTTAAAAACCCCAGTTACCTTCAGCATGCCAAATCAGGCGGTACCCATAGTGATCCCCCTTGTCAGATGATCTTTTGGGGGGTGACAAGCTAATTTCCCCAAAAGTGACAGGACTTTTTGCTAATTACCTTTCCGCCGGGTCCCGTTTTTGCCGATTCCTAATTGAATACGGGGACAAGCGGGCACGCGCCCGATACTTTATCCCCTGCAAAAACGGCGATGATGGTGAAAAGTCCAACCTTTGACTTTTCGCTTCAAATTTAATATGGCCCTTAGTCGTAAACAGACGCAACAATCTGCTTCACTAGACTGCACTGATATGTGACACTTGTATATCTGTGTGTGACTGAGCCTGAATCTGTACACGAAGAGCGACGGTGATAGCACTTGCGGCTTTTTTCACGTGAAGTTCCTTTGTGCTTCCTATACAGACTCACAGGGATATTCAATATGGGTGCAATAACATAGTTTTTGCGTTAATATCGGAGGTATGACGTCATTAGCGCAGGTTTTAGTTTTACACTGTATTCAATTTCAAAGACTTATCGCAGTTTTGAAAAGTCTTTGACAAAAAACGGTGATAACTTTTCACCATTGAATAGGTGTCGAAAAAAGTGCAGAATTGGGGTTTAGGGGTGCAGGCTTAAAAAAAAATAGCCTGCACCCCTGGGAATGACATTTAAAAAAGAACTGTGTCAAAAAAAGTTTTTTAAAAAATAGGTACACCCCAAAAAATTAATTAAAAAAATGGGGTAAAAAAAAAAAAGGGAAAAAATTGTTTAACAATAGGAAATAGGTTCAGGGCTATTCTGCAAGTATGCGGCAGATGTTTTCTAGAATAGATTTATAGCGGCAGGTGCACAAATGCAGAATTTTTAAAAACTTACTTTAGGTATATATATATATATATATATATATATATATATATATATATATATATATATATATATATATAATATTTATATTATATTATATTAATGCTAGTACCCATTTTCATGTACCCCAAATTTGATGGGACCACTTAAAGAAACGAAAAAAATAACCTAAGTGCTCTTCTGCATCACTTTTCAATGTCGGGAAAAAAACACCTGCTGCCGCTATTTAAATCCCCGACTTTCAATTAAAGGCTAAAACGGGGGTATCCATAGTGTTCCCCCATGTTTTTACAACTTTAGGGGGTCTTACAATTATTTTAAGGAAAAATTCGTAACTTTACGCAAATCCAACTTCAGAGTTTCCAGTTTTCGTTAATTTTATATTGAATATGGGGATAAGCGGGAGTGCGCACCATACCTTAACGCAGAAAAAAACTCCGATATGAAACGTTAACTTCGACAGTGAAGTTAACGTTTCATATTGAATACCCCCCTCAGTCGCACACAGATATACAAGTGTCTCATATCAAATTAATCGATGCAGGCTCACGAAGCAGTCTGTCGCATCCGATTGCCATTAAGATGCATGTTCGAGAGAAAAAGACGCTCTGAGCAAGCCGAGTGGCACGGGACCTGAATGCCTGTCGTCTTGTGGCGCATTGAGCTTAGTTGTATGAGGACACATGGGTACAATATCTTGCAGACTGTTTCGACCATTACCTTTCTGTAGCTTCTGGGGCCTGGCCGTACATAGAAGACTGAGAAACTACAGAAAAGCATTAGATATACTCTGCCAGAGAGTGTATCATGCAAAGTATTACACCTACTGTATGATAATTGTACATTGGTATTACACCTACTGTATGATGATTGTACATTGGTATTACACCTACTGTATGATTGTAAATTGGTATTACACCCACTGTATGATAATTGTACATTGGTATTACACACTACTGTATGATTGTACATTGGTATTACACCCACTGTATGATAATTGTACATTGGTATTACACCCACTGTATGATAATTGTACATTGGTATTACACCCACTGTATGATAATTGTACATTGGTATTACACCCACTGTATGATAATTGTACATTGGTATTACACACTACTGTATGATTGTACATTGGTATTACACCCACTGTATGATGATTGTACATTGGTATTACACCCACTGTATGATGATTGTACATTGGTATTACACCCACTGTATGATAATTGTACATTGGTATTACACCCACTGTATGATAATTGTACATTGGTATTACACCCACTGTATAATTGTACATTGGTATTACACACTACTGTATGATAATTGTACATTGGTATTACACCTACTGTATGATAATTGTACATTGGTATTACACCTACTGTATGATAATTGTACATTGGTATTACACACTACTGTATGATAATTGTACATTGGTATTACACCCACTGTATGATGATTGTACATTGGTATTACACCCACTGTATGATAATTGTACATTGGTATTACACCTACTGTATGACTGTACATTGGTATTACACCTACTGTATGATAATTGTACATTGGTATTACACCCACTGTATGATAATTGTACATTGGTATTACACCCACTGTATGATAATTGTACATTGGTATTACACCCACTGTATGATAATTGTACATTGGTATTACACACTACTGTATGATTGTACATTGGTATTACACCCACTGTATGATAATTGTACATTGGTATTACACCCACTGTATGATAATTGTACATTGGTATTACACACTACTGTATGATTGTACATTGGTATTACACCCACTGTATGATAATTGTACATTGGTATTACACCCACTGTATGATGATTGTACATTGGTATTACACCCACTGTATGATGATTGTACATTGGTATTACACCCACTGTATGATGATTGTACATTGGTATTACACCCACTGTATGATAATTGTACATTGGTATTACACCCACTGTATGATAATTGTACATTGGTATTACACCCACTGTATGATAATTGTACATTGGTATTACACACTACTGTATGATAATTGTACATTGGTATTACACCCACTGTATGATAATTGTACATTGGTATTACACCCACTGTATGATAATTGTACATTGGTATTACACCCACTGTATGATAATTGTACATTGGTATTACACACTACTGTATGATGATTGTACATTGGTATTACACACTACTGTATGATGATTGTACATTGGTATTACACCCACTGTATGATAAATGTACATTGGTATTACACCCACTGTATGATGATTGTACATTGGTATTACACCTACTGTATGATAATTGTACATTGGTATTACACCTACTGTATGATAATTGTACATTGGTATTACACCTACTGTATGATAATTGTACATTGGTATTACACCTACTGTATGATAATTGTACATTGGATTCTTCAAAAAATAAATAAATAGAAAAGATAGAAAGAAATACGAAAAACATAGAAACAATTTATCTGACCTAGTAGTATTTGCATAATGCTCATTATTTGGAAATTAATCGGAAAATAAAATCGGTCAAATTGTCGTGTGTGCGCACTTTGCACGCTCCTGCGGGGTCGTCTGAGAAACGGGTATGGTAGATCTGAAGATACGACAATCTGAAGATCTGACTGACGACGCCATGCTTTTGGATGTGGCGGGGGATCTACATATCGTTCAGTCGTTCACCAGATTGTGTGGTGTGTACGGACCGCACGACATGTCGCTCCATCGCAACCTGCCGTCGGCTGGGTACTCAGTTCGTCTAGTGTGTACCCTGTATTTTTAGAACCTTGCAGTACTTTTTCCTTCTGCTCTGCGATATACTGCGCCAGTGTTTTTCCTGCGCCCGGATACAATTGTAACCAGAGAACAGCTGTGTCTTGTGTCCCTAGGGGTAATGAATATAAATCTGCCAGTTGGCTAAAATTCACAAAAGATATTCATGTAGTAAAAGATGGGAGCATTTATCAGGCAGTAATGTAAATTCTTCTCTAGGTTAAACCACCGTTCAGCCAACATTATATTATATATTCTAAGTTTCAGAATGGGGTCGTTCGATTAATAAGCACAGATGAGAATAAGCCCCACGTTTTCTTCATATCGGCAATGTTTTCCCCCCTCTTTTTATGAAATTCCTTTTATTGATTTCAGATCTAAGTAATTCTAGGGCTAAGATGGCTTTCTATTCCCGTCCTTCTTTTCATATGAAATTCAAGAGTATTGTTGGCTTAATGCAGGGCTAAGAGATTTTTTGCGATTTCCGCAAATCCTCTTATTGTGGCAGCTTACACTTGGAGCAGCCATGGAAAGCGCTGCCGGGGGTTGTAATTCAGTCTGCATGGTTACAGCATACAAGGTCACCGCACATACACAATGCTCTCTCCCCAGTGTTATATCTGAAGTGATACAGGAATGACTGAGTGTTCCTATGCAGAGAAGTGTCTGATACAGCCATTTCGTCAGCGGACTCTCCTTACAGGTGGTCTCCCAAGACTGGTTAAAGTAACATTATTATCCAACCTACCAATTCACTAGGAACTAGTACTTAATGAATTGATTGGTTCCTTATTAGTAATATTGATACACTAAGCTCCATTACTACTTAATTCTTTTTTAATTCATTCACTATCTATGTGCTGAATACACGCAAGGCGTGATTCAGAGTTAGTTTGCGTACAACTCCGATGGTGGCCGATCAATGCATACGTAGGATCTACCGTGCATGTGCCGATCAATGTTTGTAAGATCGCTCTCGGGACCTGATTCAGACCCGGATGCTAAGAAGCGTCCGCTTGTAGTTGGCCGATGTTCGCATTCTGCACATGCGTATGCATCGCAGCGTGCGTGAATTATTTCGATAGATCGGGAAGCGTTCGCTCGTTGCACATAGGCTGCCCAGCAGAACGAGTGACAGGTCCAGCCGTTTGTGGGTGGTGACATGGGCAGGCCACTACAAACTGGGGAGTGGAGATGTGAACGCAGGCGTCCCTGAGCGTCTCAGCGGAGTTTCAGTGGCGTGCATAATTAACAGGCAGCGTCATAGTACACGTCACCTGGTTGTATTTATAGTCGACCTCAAGCTCTGCGTTCGCTTCCGATGGTTGTATAGACTTCCTGGAGATGACGTGGGCGTCTTAACACAGGCTGCTGGGCTTCTGCATACACAAAGTGATCGCACGCCAAGACATAGTGGATGTGCTTATGCCTTGCCATGCGATCGCTTGCCTTGTCGACACTTGGCCAGATTTGCAAACGATGGGTGCAAAAGAACGCATCTAGCGAGCGGATCTGAATGAGCCTCCTCAGTGCCCCCTTTTGGGACGGGGTGGAAACAGCCAGCGTCCCAGAAAACGGGGGCGTGCCGGAGGTGTGACCCGGCTGTCTGAAACCCCGCCCATCCTGAGTAACTTGAGGGTCACCAAGGTGGACGATGTTCACTCAAGTGATCCAATGGCTGCGTCCTCGGACACAGCAGCGGATCTCAGGAGGCTCCTATTTACACAAAACGCCTCCTGCGGCATTAGCACATTTTAGAAGCACCAGAGCAGAGAGCGACACCCCAGGCGGTAAGGAGGAACTGCACGGGTTGTGACAGGTGCAGGGTGCTAGACTGAACACTAAGCATCGCTGCTGTGTCTAAAGATGCAGATGCGATGCTAAAAGCGCACAATTCTGCATCTGGCCTATAGAAAGTAGGCTGGCTGGTCTTATGAGAAGTGCCACTGTGAATCAGCCCCTCTACCTCCACTAAAACCCAGCCTCATTGTCAGATGCACAAAGCGCCTGTGTGATTTGGGCTTTGGTGTCTGTTCTGTCTGCCCCCTACACCCAGTACTATTTTTTACCGTAAGTGCCGTTGTTCTAGGACCCTAAAAGAGCTGGTTCCCTATAGAATGCTGTGCACCTCCTGATGGAACGTAGGCATCTCAGCTCTCCAGTGTTTGTGCAGCCGTTATGGGCTGGCAGTGCCTGCTGGGACTTGTAGATCCACAGCAGCTAGAAAACTGCCGGTTGTCTGGTCTATAGAGCGCAAAAGAACAGTGCCCTCCAGTGGCTAAATTAACGATTAACCCAAACTGTGCGTCGTGGCACCCTGGCACTTCCAAGGGTGTCTCAGGTTGGTGGTTCAGTACCAAATAAAATCAATTTTAGTAAGCGTGATAGGCAATCCCAATGCTAATGACTGTTAAGTTGCATACACACGTAACGATTTTGTAACCAACGAGTTTCTGTCAGATTTTCCCTTGTGTTGAGGACATGAGATGTGTGTTACAAATGTACTGACAGCATCTCAGTCCTTGCAGAGATCAATTTACTTTTTAGTCCTTTTGTGTTCCCCCATCCGTCTGCTAAGTGTATGTGTGATCATTCTCAGGACACACATTTCCATTAGCATGTATATTATGTACTGTAATAATGTAAGTTATTGTAATGTTTAATACTGGATAAGCCTTGATGTTAGCCTGGTCCATATGTCTGTGTTATTCGCAACCACTAGAGCAAGGTGACACCTCCCAGAACAAAAGACCCTCTAAGTTAATTCCCACCTCCCCAGGGGACGCTCAGGATTTCCATATGCCTGTTTTGTGCCTCACTTGAATCTCTCAGACTGAACGGAACCAACCCAGCAGGTGTTCGTCAGGGAAGTAATATCCGGAGGAGGTAGGAGAAAGTGACAGCATAAGGGACTCGCACCAATCAGGAAACGGTGCAATTAAGCTGGGAGGTCACAATATCATGGGAAATTGGAAGATTTCAAAACAAGTCACGGAAGGCAACTCCACATGTTAGTCGCTGACTTTGGCTAAGAGGCCTCGCTCTGCCAAGGTGCTAGTGGAACGCATCACCAGTTCTGTGGATTTATACTTTGGAAATTCTGCAAGGACCTATATGCTATTCACTGCTGTGTGTTCTGTGATTCGCTTCTACTGTATGGGGTCCTGGAAACGTTTGGTTGGGCCCAGGCACTATCACTGCTGTGTGATCTCTGATAGTTTCTACGTGTGGGGTCCTGGAAACGATTGAGTGGACTGATGCGCTATTCGCTGCAAGTGTGATCAGTGATCGTTTCTACTGTGGGGACTGAGGGTCTCTAGCTATTTAGTGGAATTGTTCTGGGACGTTATACTCTACTGGGACTGCCTCTGTCTGGACTGCTACCTGTTTATTGCCTGTTCACTGTATTTACCGCTTGTCCATACATATTATCTACTTCTGTGTGCTGTGGAAAAATAAACCATCAATTTGGTTTCATCTGCTCGGTGTCTGGGTGATTGAGAGAAACCCGTATCCTCACACCTTGAAAAAGTGAACGCTTTTTGAAGTGTAATTAACTATTTTTACAACGACGAACGAAAAATGTTCTTTCCCTTAATGAAAATCGTTATGTTGGACAGTCTGAAATGGGCGATGAACGATCACTACAAACGGGAGCGCTCTTGAACGATTATCGTTCATCGTTATAACTCAGAAACTGAATGATCTTTGGAACGATAACAACGTCGTTGACGACAAATCGTTAAAAAAATCGTTACGTGTGTATGCACCTTCACTCAGACAATGGACCTCATTCAGAGTTGGCCGAAGCGGCCGCACAGTCGTATGCCACCGATGTTCGCTATACTGCGCATGCGTAAAGTTCGCAATGCGTGTGCACAAACTAGCCGATACGATCAGAAATTTATCTCTCCTTGAACACAGCCAGGTCGGTAGTTTGAGTGACAGATTGAGGCGTTTGTGGGTGGTAACAGGGGAAGGTGCTTGAAAACGGGGGAGTGGAGATCCGAACGCAGGCGTGTTTAATTATGCGGACTGCGTTTTGTGGGAGTGCATACGGTTTATGGGAGTGCATAATTAACAAAGTAGCGTCATGGCACATGTGACATGGGAGGTTTTTACACTGACATGATCGTAGAGCTTAAGAGAGGGTATGGTCAACCTTAAGCTCTACGACCAGTTTCGATGGTTGCCGATGGTCTCGATTAATCCTTATATGCCAGGAGAGGACGTGCAATGCATACGAGAAGGGGGCGTATTTTTTTGTCTTCCAACCGCTTCCTCCCCTTGGTCGGCCAGCTACCGATCCGAACTTAGGGACGCAACTTGCGAGGGAATAATTTGCATATACAGCCCCTTTTCCTGTACGACCGAGCGGCCGCTTCGACCGACTCTGAATGAGGTCCAATATGTGGACACAAAGAAGCACAGCCCTGTCAACCACCACATAACTGAACCAAGCTTGGCATACACTATACAATTATCTGTCAGATATCTGTCCTATCTGGCTGGTTGGAATGAAAACCTGGTAATGTATGGGAGCTAATGACAAACGTCCATTTGCTCACAAGCACTGGAAAACAGACAAATGGTTGTTCAGACAAATTAGTTAAAACACACAAATGTAACCAATTTGAACAATTTTATTTTTGTCCTTTTTTCAGTGTTTAAAACCATATGATGGACTGTCATTTGCTCCCATACATTACCAGGTTTTCATTCCAACCAGCCAGATTGGACAGATAATTGTATAGTGTATGCCCAGCTAAATATAAACACAATTTACTATATTTATTTTTTGCTGAATTTCTCAATAAGAAACTTTTGGCCCAGGGGTGCCGTGGAAAACATGCTGGTACTGTAGGGTGCTGTGATTTTAAAAAAAAAAGTTTGGGAAGCACTGGATTAACCTATAATACACAATTTTCTCTGCTTTAGTAGTACGTGGTTGGTGGGGGCTCCATGTCCTTGGCATCTATTGTACTGTACTTGTTTTCTAGTTCTGTAATTGTTACTGTCACCTGTTTTCTGTCCAGATTCACATAGTGTTTAATCTGCCCCTGACCACCTACTCTATAGTCTGACATAATTACCGTACACTATAGTCTGAGTTGGGTTCCCTGGCATGGGAGTTTTGTCCATGTGCCAGTCTGTCCTGTTGATGTCAATGGATGCACTTCTCTGTCTGGGACTCCTAGATTTTTGCGGACCTCCTGGGTTTTACTTTTATTTTGTCCACCTCAGATTCTAGGCGATGATGGGGAGAAGAAATGCAGCTTTCCATGTTACAGGTTGTTTAGCTGCCACTTCTGTTAATGAGTGCCCTATGCAGTGTATAAGCTCTACGTACGATGTTTAAGGGGTCTATTTACTAAGCAGTGTTAGGAGACAGAGTGAAAAGTGATAAGGTGCCAGCCAATCAGCTCCCAGCCTGTGAGATGATAGTTGGGAGCTGATTGGCTGGAAACTTATCATTTTGTCTCCTAACACTGCTTACTAAATAGACCCCTTAATCTCTTAAGTGTTATGGGTATTGAGAGATGAACTGTCTGGAGTAATGCCACAAGATAGACTTTCCTAACACTGTACTCGCTGCAATGCAGAATACTATTCTCTAGTGCAGTAATTCTCACACTCAGTCCTCAGGACCCCACACAGGTCATGTTTTCCAAGTCTCCTGGCAGGTGCACAGGTGTATTCGTTACTCACTGACACATTTTTCAGGATCCACAGGTGGAGCTAATTATGATTCTGTGAGGAGACCTGGAAAACATGCACTGTTAGGGGTCCTGAGGACTGAGTTTCAAAGCCTGTGCTCTAGTGTTTCTTATATAATATATATGTATATACACGTTGCAGCAGAAAAATGGATTTCCCCTAACATAATCTAGCTATGCACAGTTATATTCTGAGCTTATTACCACAATGTCTGTAGCCTTCACCAGCTGAGAAACCCTTTTCCAGCCCCGAAATCCCTTGTGTCTTGTTTTAATCCACAGTCAGGGGGGAATGGAGAGGGGAACGATGACCACCAAATACAAGGGCACAAGTTTATTTACACAGCCTATAGGGGATGATGGCGAAAACCGTTTCCTGTAGTAGTTTTTGTCTGATTAGCTATACATGTATTATCCCTATTGGACTGTAAACTGCTTTGGGAAGACCCATTATTACCTTCTGTTTCAGTCATTGCGTGTTATTCAATTGCATCATGATCCCCCCCTAATTCAGATATTCCCAAACTGCAGAAGGGATTTTAAATCTTGTGATGTCACAAAGGGTTCGGTCACAGTTATGTGTTTCTGTTTTTTGCACTCTTCACAGGTTAAACGCACACAAAGCAGATTATAAACCAGACTAATGAATTAATGGTGCTTTTTCCAGCACTGCGTTCTAAACTGGATGCGGCATCTAGAATATTAGAGCGCAGCGCAATCCTTTTTTTTTTTTTCACAATAGATTGCTGAAGGCAAAACACATGAAAAGCACATAAAAAACATGTGAAAGACATCACATCATTTCCTTTCCTAGTGTTTTTCTCCATTTTCCTAGTGTATGACTGAGTACTAATTTTTGTGTCCTAAGCAACCGTGATATATGCATATTGTAACGTCCCTCATCTGTTAATACGTCTATCGTAAGTTCCTCAATGACATTGAACCCTGGTCCTTACCATTTGGTACCTCCACTTCATGTCCTCTCCCTACGGTCTGCCAGTAGTTCAGCAGCCGATCTTGTTCGGCGTCTTCCATTGGTTCCAACTTCTCCTCGATGCTCCCGTTACTGTTGTACGCCGAGTCCGAACCCAAATCATCCGCCATGTTGTCCAGGTCGTCTAACGTGATCATCCCGGCCGCCGCCGGCTCCTGGACTCCACCGCTCATCAAACACCCTTCGCGCTGCATGGTTATCCACAGAACTGGATTTCAACGCTATATACAGGACCCAGTGCTATGAATCCAGTCTACAGTCTCTATCTCTCTCTCCCTCTGGCCAAGCTTAGAGATTTCTGGGAGAATCCGATGGAGGTCTCCCAGCTGAGCCAAGACTGTGACCTAGCCCTAGACCAGGACTGCTACTGGCCTTGGGATAAAATCTCAAGAGACTATAGTATCCAGATTACCGTGACCCTCAGTCACAATGTCTGAGCTGTATCTGGAGTCATCTTAACTTGTTCAACTCTCCCAGAATGCAGCACGGTAGAGCAGCCGAACCAATCGTGGCCAAGCGAAAGTTTGTGCAGTTTTAGTAGTAAGTATTCTAGCAGTGCCCTGAATACTACAACATGACTGCAGTGTCCTCCCTCCCTCCCTGTCTCTAGCAGTAATTGGGACTGTGTCGGGCTGGACTCAGTGTTGCTGTGTGTGTGTGTCTAAGCAGCTGCTTTTAAAAGCTGAGCTTAGAGGAGGGTTCAGGAAGCTCTTGAGGGAGGGGACGCAGATATAGACACATGCTCCTAGTCAGGTGGGGGGAGGCCGGTATTGTCAGCTGCACTTTAACTCCTCCTTTACCAGATCGCACAGAGCCTTTTTAGAGGCATCTTCGGTGTCTGAGTATTGCACTTATGTTTATGGGTACAGCAAAGTGTCTACTTGGAGTATATAGTGTATATATGTACACATTTGTTGAAGTTTTTTGCATAAGGAAGTGTACCTGGTCATCTAAAGGCCCCCATACATTAGCAATTGATTGCAGCAATTCTGCAATTTGCAATCAATTGTGTATACATTTTTTTCCCTTTTTCAATCGATTGTGGCAATTCTGCAATCAATTGAAAAAGGGAAAGATTTTTTATAAACAATCGATTGCAAATTGCACGATTGCTGCAATCAATCTCTGATGTATGGGGGCCTTAAGATCTAGGCAGCTCCACCATGTTCTTTAGCAGTGTTTCAGTTTCTCCGACTTAAGGCCCCCATACATCAGAGATTGATTGCAGCAATCGTGCAATTTGCAATCGATTGTGTATAAAAATCTTTCCCTTTTTCAATCGATTGTGGCAATTCTGCAATATGCAATCAATTGAAAAAGGGAAAGAATTTTATACACAATTGATTGCAAATTGCACAATTGCTGCAATCCATCTCTGATGTATGGGGGCCTTAACATGTATGTAACCTGTGTTCCCCACAACAGGTTTGTATGTAATGGTATACCCACCACTGTCGGCACGGACACGAACGTGGCACCTGGTTTTGCAACACATAAACCCGCAACTTGCTTTAGATCTTTACAAAACTACCCTTTTATCCTTTCCACAGCTATCAATGTTTTCACACTCGGCTGCAGAGCAAATGCATCTTTCTTCCCTTTCATAGTTAGAATTGCACTCGGTATGCAGAAGAAGAGAAATTGTACAGTGCACAGGATTGGCACTGAAAAATAGGGACCATTCCTGGGACAATCGTTTCAACCCTCGCGCTGCCCCTGGCATTTGGAGAGTGTTTGGTGATTTTTATACAGCTCTATATATGTAACTTAAATGTATTTTATGGCAAATTGAACTGATATGTTTATTCCTTTGGATATATGCCTTAAGCAAGTGGAACTGTCCTTACTTTACAGAGACACTCGAAGGGGGAGATTTATCAACATAGCAACTGATCAGTTTATTGCTATCATTTTAGTGAAGGTCAGAAATGATTGATAGCTAGAATTTTATTTCTTTTTAGGGCCGTATTTAATTAGCGGCGAAAACTGCCATTTTTTTCACCATAGGCGCAAATGGCTGTTTTTCGCCAAAAAAAGATGATATTTTCGCCAATAAAACAGGCGAAAAAACACTGGAGAAAAGTTTTCTCCATCCCAGACCAAGCGAAAAAAAATGCAAATTCCTTATTTTTGGCTAAAATTGTGGGGATCTCTTTCAGAACCCTTTGGACTCCCTCCCTAATGACAAATGACCCCCCAAAAAAATCGTAAGTTGGGCACTCTGGCGAAAAACGTCCGTGCAAGTTTTGGGTAAAAAAATAAAAAACGTTGAAAATGGTTTTAATGTATTGGGTCTGATTTTTCGGGGGACGGTATGGATGTGTGAAGTATTTTAAACATCACACGTGGTTGCAGCAGGCGGCTTTTTACGATTTTTAAATTGCGTTTGTACGACACAAAAATATACTTGCACCCATTTTAACGTACCGCTAATTTACGTGGAACAGTAATTTCCTGGGAAAAAAATTGCTTCTTATCCTTTTTCAACGGTTTTTATTTTTTTTCACCCAAAATTGCGTGTTTGTTTTTTGCCAAAGTGCGCAACTTAGCAAAATGTTTTTGGGTAATTTATCATTAGGGGGGGGGGGGGGGCGTCCAAAGGGTTCTGAAAGAAATCTCCACAATTTTAGACAAAAATAGGGATTTTGCATTTTTTTCGTCTGGTCTGGGATGGAGAGAACTTTTTTCTCCAGTTTTTTTTCGCCAATTGCGGTTTCGCCTGTTTTTTGGCAAAAATATCGGCTTTTGTGTCCGAAAAACTGCCGTTTTCGCCTATGGTGAAATAAACGTCTATTTTCGCTGCTAATTGAATATGGCCCTTAGACGGTTTGATAAATTTCCCTTAATATTTAATTATTTGTCCCTGATAATGTCCCTATTTTAGAGTACTGACAAATTTCTCTTTTCCATCATATTAGATGTGATTCTTACTAAACAGTCTTAAGTGTAAAATATTTAAGATGCAAAAATATACATTAGAATAAAGTCTAGAAGACCTAAAGTAATGGTGATTTTTAGGGCTCAAAGCTACCGATGGCGGGATCCCACATAATGCGCTCAGGTGCTCTGAAACATCGCCAACCACCACACACCTATTTAGTACCTGCTGTTCACGCACAGATTTATTGTAGCAAGGTGGCGCTTTCTGTAATATGAGCAATATTTAGCAAAATGTGATGGGGGGGGGGGGGGGAACGACCTGGTTTTGCTCGGTAGGAATGGCTCATCCAAGTAAGACTATGGGATGGATATAATAATCTCCCTGTCTATAGTCACTAGTGCAGAAGCGATATCTCATTTTGCTGGAAAAGGTTTTTCGTTGCTCTTGTCTATTAATCTGGATGGATTGTAGCGTGTAAAGGTTTGAAACAATCCATGGTGGTAATCGGACCGCGAGAGGCCTTTTGCAGAGTGTAAGCGCACTTTATAGGGGATACTTTTAATCCCATGCCCTATGTACTAAAGACCATGAGAGTACAACATAAAGACAACTGAAATAAAGACCGTTATACTATGCACTCAATGTAATGACTGAGGACCTTATTGAGGAGAGAGAAGTTGTCCATTGGATATTAGCCTAGATGAACAGTGGTTTGATCAGACTGAAACAACAGTACCTTTTCATATCCTAATTATGAGAAGTAATTGATTCTATGTTGTTTGCTGCCCAGTGATCCCAGTGACCGACCCTTCTTCAGTTCGGCTTGGCCTGTTGGCGGATGCTCTTCTCCTTGTATTATGTTCCTTGTACACCAGTTGGCGCCTTGAGGACCATTTTGTAGATGTGGGAGCTCCCATCAGTTCCTCATCTGATTGTGAGTTGATATTCTCTGACAAACGTCACTCACTGCAGAGATCAACTTGGCCTCCTTATTTTTAAATTCTTGTCATTAAACTTTATTTATAGGGTGCCACAAGTGGTCCACAGGGGGCAAAAAATAAGCCAGTACAAGGTAAACCGTACAGTTCAATACAGTAGACAAGTAACAGGTAGAACTACAAGTCTCAACACCACGACCGATGCAAGGAGTTCTGTGGAAATACTCAGCATAAGCTGAAACCTGTAACTATTGGCGTGGGCGCAGATAACTGTTCAAGGTCGTTTGTAGGAATTAGAACAATGAAGGAGTGGAGCCTGTGGGCAGAGAGCCCAAGGAGGAGGTGGAGAGCGTAGATGGTGTAATGAGAATAAGAGGAAGGAGGGCCCTGCTCATGGAGCTTACAGTCTAAAGGGAATGGGATGGGTCGCGTAGAAACATTACTATTGCATGATTACCTAGTCCCTCCTGATTAAACTAATTCAGTTACTACGTTATAGTGTTATAAATAGTCCTCTTATATGATGTATCAACTTGAGTGTGACTATTGTTTTTGATTGAGTGGTTTTCTATTTTTTGCCTATATTAATATATTTAATAAAAATAATCAGCAAACTATCAGTACAAGGGGTGGAATGAAACCGAGGAAAGATATTTAAACAATGAGTGACTGACAATAACAGTAGCAAATTAAATATCGCCGTGAAGGAGCTCCGGGAGCTATTCAATTCAGCGCGCTGTTAAGGATTTCTTCTCGCACCCCTCCAGGGGTGCAAGCAGAAATCAGACAAAAGTACAGGCGCAATGCTGTTTTCTGCCCGTATCGCAGCGGAGTCAGCATCGCGCCGGGCAGTTTAGTCAGTGAACTCCCGCCCTTGTGACTAAACGCACTGTTTAAGGCGGGAGAACGGGCATTATCTGACCTAACAGCGCGCTGAATTGAATAGCTCCGGGAGCTCCCTCCCGGTACTATTTAATTTGCGTTCAATTGAATCGAGCTCACTGATCCAGTGCCCTGGGAAGGCCAGACAGAAAGAATCCGAGTCGCTGACTGTAAAAGGGGAGTACACTGGAGACCAGAAGAGTGCAGGGTGACAATCAAGATGACGGAGGGCCCTGCTCGTGAGAATTTAAAGTCTAGGTGAGAAGAATTGGTTAGAGTTCAGGGAGGAAGAGAACAGAGGACATGCCTTATAAGTATAACAGTGAGGAGTGGGCTTTAATGAACAGGAGATTTTTCAGAGCATGTTTGAAACGATGTACATGATCAAGCTCTTTAACAGTCTTTATACAAGTTGCTGTCTGAAAATATTATTGTTCGCTGATAGAAAATGTTGTCTTATTTTGACTGAATTGTACATTTTATTATAATATATGAGCCTTTTTGTAGTGATGTGATATATTTTGCAATATATACAGGGGCTTCAAAACACATTCACCCCCTTGTAGTCTTAAGTTGTGGAATGAAAATGTATTGAAAATTTTACCAATTAAGCAACACAAATTCTCTGCAAAACCTCCGTAATGCTGAGTGCACACTTGTTGCTATATCGAACTACGTCATTCATAGACCTATTAGGTAGACCCTGTAACACAGCTGATGTACCAATATATCTGGATGATATATGAGCGTCTGGCTGTGTGTACAGCTGCAGGGACCGCCAACACGGACATCAAAACTGGGCGGGCAAATTTGAATTCCCACCCAGGGTGTGATGTCTGGCCAGTCATATTGAGCGACTTATTGATATGTGTGTACAGCTTACGAAATCAATAGCTCAAGGTGGGGGCGGTTAGGGTTAGGCTTTTTTTTTTTGGGGGGGGGGGGGGTGGGGAGGTTAGGGTTAAGCACCACTTGGGAGGGGATTGTGTTAGGGTAAGACACCACTGGGGGAATGGTTAGGGTTAGGTGTAGGCACCAAGGTGGGAGGGTTAGGTTTAGGCACTAAAGGGGAGGGATAGGGTTAAGGTGCACAAGGGAGGGTTAGGGGGAGAAGGGGGAGGGTTAACATACTTACGTGACCCTTGTCAGGATACCGAGCATAGGGATGCCACTGTCTACATTTTGACAGCAGGCATCCCGACTGCCAGAATTTGATATCGATTCCGTATCTACCCATGTTTGTAAGATCTACCTATATTAACATTGTTACAATTGGTTGTCTTTTAAGGTCACTTATTCCACATAGATATGAGTACAGTATCTTTATTAATTTCACCCCTGTCTAAAGTTGGTTACACACTATATGATATACAGATGTTTCCTCATACACAATTGCTGGAGGCGCGCCAAACAGCCCCCCTTGGCGCACCAGATCCCGTACGACTCGACTTGCACCGAGCGTCTTCTACGCCAGAACGTGCTTCTTGGTCTAAACGACTCGCTTGCGCCTGGCGTCTCGCTCCGCATGACGCATTCAGGTCTCCTCTGTATTGGCCAATCTTGCAATCCGCGATGGATCGCAACGACCTTCGTATACTGCCCAGTTCCACGCAATTCATCGTTAGATGAATTGTGTGGTCACACCGGATGTGTGCTGCATGCCGCCAATTATTTATTTGTCCCAGATTTATACACAGGAGATTTGTCAAGTCCATAATAAAGCAATGGAGAGAGGTTACATACCTGTAAATCGGTCTAGAACAGACTGTTCTCTAATACGGGGAGATCTATATATTGGTTGCTATGGGAAACTTCTCCACCTGTCGCCTTTAGAAGGTTTGATGCAGCTCATCCTATGAGTAAAAAAGATCATTTGTAAGGGAAGCCACCAAGATGCTTATGGCAGCTCTGACAGAGCTACAGTCACCCATCCCTGGGATAGGCTAAAACAGTAGTGGCGAGCCCTGGCATTCCAGCTGCTGTGGGACTACATATCCCAGGATGCCCTGCCACAGTTCTAGCATTCCCTAATAGCAAAGCTCTGGCAGTGCATGCTGGGATATGTAGTGCCAGGGTTCGCCACCACTGGAATAAGATGTCTGTTGGTCGTTCTCTGTGCTAACAAGACCAAGATTAACATTTTTGTCCTCTGCATCATAAGTGTAGGAGAAGCTCCTCTGCTTCAGTGTCTGTAAAACTTGTCAAAGCCGGTAAAAGGGTAACGCAAAATACAGTATATGGTAGGACGAAGCTTGGATTAAAATCAAATCCATCTTCTTTTTTTGATTTATAAAAGGTGAACAATACCCAAGGGGTAAATACTTCTTTGTAGCAAACTGCATTTGCCCATCTATAGATTATTTATTTAAGATTTGATCTGATCTATACATCCCCATAGCAGAAAAAGAAAAGTCTGATCATGGAAATCAGGCACCAGTTCTTGTCTTGCATACTTTCATTGAGCATTCTGTTTGATAGATAATGTATTTTAGCTAGTGATTAATGATTTAATTGCCATGGCTGTTTACACTGTGGGAAAGAGGAAAGCCAGAGTGCCCGCTCCCCCCGGCCGCTGTTACCGCTAGTTCCTGCCGTCTGTCCCGCACCGATCCATATTGTAGGTAAGCAGCAGGCTTTTAGCCTTTGTCTATTTTACCGAGGTTCGGCTCCCTTTGCTGTGTGCTGTACAGGAGGCTACATGAATAAGCAGAACTGATTTAACGGTATGTGTGTGTCACTTATACATCTCCGCTGGTGGGGACACAATGGTGGAAGATGCGGGGGGGGGGGGGGGTCAGACTAGGGTCAGACTCGGTGACATTATAACCCAATTTGCCACTATGTTTTGTTGCTTTTTTTTTTTAATGCTGAATTAAGTGAGTGTATACGATACTGTACTTTATTACGAGGTTTGCTTTTGATCTGCATACTTTCAATGGATATGTGCATTATTCCTTATACCATGTCATCCACTGAATTAAAAATGTTTAACTAAAGAACGGATCATTCAGATTCTTGTACAGCAAAATGTTAAATCGATGTGGCGTTACACTACGTAATTAAACCAATTTGAGAACTTGTCATCTTAAAATGTTTTTGAGCAAGTCTACAGAAAAATCTTCCAATCTTGGGTTTATTTGGAAAGCTATTAATTACTCTTTCATAATTGTATTTTTAGATTAATAGGTCTCATCAACAGGGTCCTCTGTACCCTTCCACATCCGGCTCTCTCTGCCGACATATGTCCTTTTTCTGTGTATGATTTATTACACCGACCATCAGGATCTTGTTTTAGTTAGTAAAAAGGGAATGGGTATGAAATACCGATGGCTGTTCTATTCCTGACTACAGGAGCCAGACAGGGCAAGATCCAGACTAGGGCGCCCCCCCCCCCCCAAACCCTAACGCTCCTTTAGTGGTGCCTAACCCTAAGACTAAGACTCCTGGGGTGGTGCCTATCCCTAAGTCCCACCCCCAAGGGGGTAGTTAACCCTCCCTTCCCGCAACCTAAATCTAACCTTCCAGGGGGGGTGCCTAACCCTAAACTCCCCCCAGTGGCGCCTAACCCTAACACCCCCCACCCTCTCTCCCTAGCCTAACCCTTGCCCTAAGTCCCCCCGGGACTCCCTAAACCTAAGCCCCCCTGCACCCGGACTTACGTCGATCGGTCCGGCGTCCTTCTGTATTCCGGAGGCAGCATTAAGATAGGCGTTGGTATTTAGACGCCTATTTTAAGGCCCCCGTCGGGCTTTAGTTGTTGGGATATAGACCGACAGCATGTAGTTCGCCAGTCTATTAACTACATCCCGTAAAAAGTGCAGGTGCTGATTTGTCACTAGATGAAGTGCTTCCAATATATTGTGTTACTGTCATTTTATCACTCCAGACTTGTCAGGCAGCTCCTACTCATATTGAGAGTGATAAATATGCTTATTATTCTACTATCCTATTACTCTGATCAACACTCTTAACATTTTATTGCCAATCATATTAGAGTGATTGTGGGGTAACTTTGTGGTGCTGATTCTGAATAGGACATCAGTTCATGGACGAGAAATAAGAAAAACACAAGCGACAACTGTGAACTGACTGCCGGCTGGCCGATCATTTATATAAGTAGGAGAAATATTCTACAATTATTGCGGAGTGAATACAATTATTATGGGGCTACGAGCAGTTTTGAGCAAATTCCGGCTGCCGTAAAGAATGTCTGCTGCCACTGTGACTTGCGCTGTGATGGGACTCGCAGCTAACTGGATTGACTTCCTAGAATATTCGCGTCTCACCTTCTATAATGTTCCGATAATTCCCATGTGCATACGTTATGTCTAAGTTCCCTATTACTTGAGGGTATCCATCATCTCAAAATCTAGAGCCAATTCAAAAAATCTACTTTCATTTTTGAATTCGGCAACCCCAAAATACCCAAAATTTTATCAAATATTTGTGGTAAATGACCAATTTTTTTTTTTGTTAGGCTCTATTATTGGTGGTAGTTGTTGGTAGTAGTAGTTGTGGTGGTTGTTGTGGTGTTTGGTAGTTGTTGGTTGTTGTTGTTTCTCCCCGGTACTATCGTTTCCATCCCCCACAACCCAAATACTGTTGTGGTATGTTATGTCGGCATTTTGGTTTTGTAGTGCCGACATTCTGAATGTCGACATAATGACTGCACACCCCCAAATGCATTGGGTAATTCAACCAACAGCTCAATAAATTAGCCCTCTTTGTGCCTCAGTGATATAGTTAGTTGTAGTGACTTGGTAGACCCCAGTCATCCACTATCATTGATGGGTTACGCTTTTTAAAGGATTAATGTATTTAAATTACAGAATTTAAATATTCATTCAGATATATGAAAAACTTATTGTATACAATTCTCAGTGTTTAAAATGACATACCAGTGCAAAATTGTTAAAAATATTTAAGATCTCCTCCCCGACTCCAGTACAGACAGCTGAAATCAGCATGGCCTATTACTGTTATTTAAGGCAGGTTTGGAAACTGAGACTGCAGTCATTTAAGCTGCTGTGAAATCACTGGCTCTGCCCATGTGTGCGAATCCACTAACACATGCCGCTCATTTACGCAAAGTAAGGGCTGAATTCTGAGTTGCACGTAAAATGAACTTCATTCCGGATATCCGCCAGGAATAGAATGCGAATACAACTTTATGCCCATATTCTGAGTGGTCTTTGAGATCGCACCGCCACACTCCGCCGTCATTACGGTCATCGGCACTTACACCTACCGCATGTTAGGTACACTTTGCACATGTACAATGCGCAAGTAACTCTAGCAACTCGCCCACAAAGCTGTTCTTTTGCTGCATTTGCTTTGTTTCTGCCCAGTTGCCACCCAGCAACCCCCAGTCGTTGCAGAGAAACGACTGAGGTGCGTATGACTCTGTATAGCTCATAAGTTTGCGAAGACCCGTATGAAGCCTGTGACACATGAGCAGTACCCTAAAAGAAGAGAAGCACCTTCCTGCTAACATTGCAATATGTGTATTTAGCCAACTATAGACACTTCAGCTATACCATGTTCTATTATGCTGCTCAGTGATGCAAGTCTAATATTTTAGTTGCTTGACTTGCTCTTTAATATTTTTCCACATTAATTATAGTACGATGGCTCTGTAGCATTGAACTCTCGGTTCTACTAGTTGGGTGGGTGAGTCACAGAAATGAAATCTAATTGGTTAATATTGGTTACAGCACAAATATTCCCTTTACAAGCATTATAGTGCTGACACCTGCCCCTCCAGTACAGCTGTGCAAAATCCTGCTATATTTGTGTGTATATTACTATTACCCAGCTTTCATTGTCCACAACAAATTACATACCCTGATCTTTTGGTGCAGTGTGTAAAGTAATGCTAATATAGGAGACAATTCAATTTAGCCCGCTGTTAAGTCCGACTAAAAACACTTAAGTCTTAGAATGCCGGTTAGTGCGGCTAAAGCTGGGTGTTTAGTCGTGCTAACCGGCATTTTCCGACTAAGGTGCCGGCCGTGAGGCTGTTAGCGCCACGCCGAGCCGGAAAACAGCCTCGTGGCTGGTTCTTCAGTCGGATTTCTGCTCGCTCCATCAGGAGGGTGTGAGAAGAAATCCTAACAGCGCACTGAAATGAATCTCCCCATAGATTGTTGGATTTGAAGAGCTTATCCCCAATCTAAACCATCAAACGTGTTCATATTCACTACACTGTATTGAATGTAAGCATATTATTTTTGTGAATAGAATATATTGTTTTCCAAATGTTTTTAGACCATAAATCAGCCTGAGAAATTTCCTTGTACTAACATAAACAGTTTGCAAGAGAGCCTGTTTACACTGCTGTTACCAAGGCAGATGAGCAAAGGGTACAGGAGAGGGACAGGTTTGCCGCGAGCCGGGCATCCCGTGGTAGAAGGAGACTGGGGCTATTAGTAGATCTGCAGTGGTTCTGATGAGGCTTGGGGAAGTTAGGACTGTCAGATCATGTGTACCCAGACCGGCGTCTTTCATCCTGATCCTAGATTTCTCAGTGTTGTTCTGTGAACCCAATGACCACCTCCGTTCTCCCTGGGTATCACATGTGTTCATCGCTTCAGAGTGCAACACGTGCTTAATAATACAAGTTGTGAACCAGCCCTTTTTTGGTGGCAGTAGTTCTGTTTCTGCACTTCGTGGCTACAAGTCTCTTACAAACAACTGAGTTGTTGTCTTATTCTTCAATTGCAAGACCCGTGAGTGCCGCTGATTTGTACTTTAGGGATATATTTATACTCTGACGGCAAGTTTTTGTATGTTTTTGTGGAGTGCCAGCCATGCATTTACGATATAATGTCTCTTTCTGCTTCAGTGTCTTTGCATTGGTCTTTCTTGCTCCATATATATCTCTGTGTGGCACAGTAGTGCTCCCCCTTATTACGCACAGCCTCGGTGTAACAGAGTTCCGTGGTGGTGTGACTGCCAGGCCCAGTGTGCAACAATATAAACATGGTGGCACATCCAATTGGGCTTTGGATTTCGGCCGCAAAAAATGTGCGGACATTGCATATAATTTTTAATTATTATTACATTTTATTTATAAGGCCGCTCAAGTGACCCACAGCGCCGTACTTACGTCAACAGTAGGACAGTACAGGGTACACAGAACATTACATTAAAATACAGTAACCAGAACATAAATAGAGCACAAGTAACAATTAGAACCACAATTCTCCACACACAATACAGCTGGAAAGGTGAAGGCTGTCATTCAAGTGCTAGAGAAGAGGGCTGTGAGAACAGTAGGGAGGAGGACCCTGCTCCTAGAAGCTTACAATCTAGGGGAGACAGACAGATGACACAAGGTATGAGCATGTGGATGGAGACCTGAGGGCAGGAAGTAGGCGAGGTAGAAATTGCTGAGGCAGGATGGTGTGGAGAGCGGCCTGGTGACGTGTGTGGTGGAAGGCTACACTTTGATGAACAGGTGGGTTTTTAGTGCACGTTTGAAGCTATGCAAGGTGGGGAGAGCCTGATCGAGCGAGGGAGCTCATTCCAGTAAAGGGGGCAAAATCTTGGATTCGAGCGTGAGATGCAGTCACCCGGGTAGAGGAGAGGCAACGGTCATTGGTCGACTGCAGCGGGCCAGAGGGAGTATGTAAGGAGATGAGGTTGGAGATGTAGGGAGCAGTGGAGTTAGAGAGGGCCTTGTCCTGCGGGTATGCGCGCTCCTGATCCCCGAGGAGTTCAATATAAAAAATTGCTCTTGATTTTTTTTTTTTGCACGCAAAATCCTGCAGCGGGGGATTTTTTTTATTCTTTTTTTTGTAATCAGTCTGCACAACCCGCCCACAGGCTCCCGATGCTGCAGACAAACCTGGCTTTGCACCTCTGACACCCATCACATACACCAGCATCGCACACACACACACCAGCATCACACACTTACCAGAGTCCTGGCTGCTCAGGAAGAAGATAGAGTAAGTGACAGAGATACGGAGGAGGAGGACAGCGCTGCAGAAGGTAAGTAATTATGGACTAATCAAACTAATTGGAAACTTCCATTTGCTTAATTAGTCATTAGGGGGGTGTCCAAGGGCTTCAGAAGCAAGTCTGTGCAAATTGTCCTAAAAAAAAAAATAGCGATTTTTGGAAATGATGAGCGCTCTCCCCCAAAATGAATTAAAATCTCTTATCCAATTGAATTTGGTGGGTTTTTCCTGCAGGTGCGAGATTTTTGGTAAACTTGCACCTAATTGAATATGTTCCATAGCATTCCATTTTTCTTTTTTTTTCTTTTATACAGACCTATACTAGCAAAACAGCAAACATAATAATTCTAATAATAATGGCTAGCTGCTGCTCCTGTATGATCCTTGCCAGCAAACTTCTCTAAATAACAGATCTGAAAACACAAAACCAGAAGGAGCTCATAGTGTAGTCATTTGATCCTTGCGAAGTTTGTGTAAAGGTAAGTATTGTGCGTACCTTCAAATAAGAAAATAACGTTTATCTGTTGTCTTTGACATTTAAATGTTCTCCTTCGCTGTACTCAGGAGATGAGCCAGATGATAAATGGACCTGCATGATATATCTGAAATCGGACCTCCGCACAAAAGAGCGAATACCATAGTGTAGTATTTCAGATTTAGAATGATGGGATAAAAAACTTGTTCATGAATAAAATATAAATGTGGTTATCACATAAGAGCACCCAAATCATGAAGGATGGACACGACCACAACCTGCAAAAAGGAGCTCCAGAGCAGGATGATAATATCTCGGTCATAGGGGTCAATCCTATTCCATGTGAAGGGTGCGAGTTGCCGTTGCAGCGGCGTTAAAATGCCGGTAACGGACTGACACCTCGTACCCTTCGCGACCCACTTCAAGCCCGAATTCGCTTAATTTTGCTCGGAGCCCAACAGGGCTGCGAGCACTTTGAAGCGAATCCGAGCTGCCGTCAAGCGCGGCCACTGTCGCGAGGGCTCGCACCCGCGAGAACATCACATGGAATAGGATTGACCCCATAGCGTCCAGGAACTATCCAAAGGGTTTCATTGCTGCCAACAATAAACATTATTATTGGCATTATTATTATTGGCATTATTATTATTGCTAGTATCCCCGTGGCGAACATTTCGTCAATTCGAACTTAGAACATACGTAAGGAAAATGCTTCTCTAGATCATATGTTAATACTACGGAATCTTGTAATAAAAAATGTGTGTGAAACATAGCCGGCTAAGCCATGGTTTTTTGGGGATTTTTTTCTTGTAACATTTTGCCAATTTGTACGTGCGATGATATATTTGGCCATGGACTCTGAAGCAAAATGGACCGTTTCCATGGGGTATTGCAGGCTGAGCCCCTATAGATGCAAATGATAATGCACTGTTACTCCGCCTCACCATCTCCCAGCCTCCCGCCAATCAGTGGCTGCCGGCAGCTGTCATGGAAAGCAGAGAAAAGAGGCGTTGCTTTCGAGGCACAAACCTGGTGCTGATTGGCTGGGAGTTGCAAGCCTAGAATCGATGTGTTGGAGAAAGTAGGTAAGGTAAGAGCGCCCCCTACGGCAGCAGCCTCACGTGTTGTGCCGCCCGCGCGCCCTTCCTCATTCACACGGCCAATCGGGCTGAACTGGGCAGAACATAAACCGTGTCAGCACATGGCTAGGGCATCGGGTCCATGTGAGAGCACAGACCACCAGTACAGCAACCGGCGGTGGTCACCCCTATCCCACTTTCCACGGGTCACTGTGCCAGCTCTGTGTTCTGGTAGTTTTCTTGACATTTTAAGGTTAGCTATTCGAAAGCATTTATGTTTTTTGTCTAATTTTTTTTCCATCAAATTTTATACAGTTTTAATCCAAATTCTGTAATTTATTGCTGATTGAAATCCATAGCAAAAAAAATCACGTTAATATCTTAATTAGTCTTTGAGATATTCAAATTCAAAGAGCGTTTTGGACAGAGGGACTAAGAAAAAAATAATAATAATAATAAAAAAAAAATAAAAAATTATATATATATATATATAACACAAAAAGGTGCCTCCTCTTGCAGTATAATTAATGGCACAACACCATTTATGAACCAATCCAAATCGGAGAGAAGTGTGTCCCCATACCAAAAGGTAAGAAATATAGGTGCAATGGAGATTGGACCATTCGGAGTATTTCGAATATTTGTGGACACTATCAATTCTGTATATGGGAAAGATTTCTGGACTGCACAACCTGACTATATATATATATATATATATATATATATATATATATATATATATATATATATATATATATATATATATATATATATACATACATACATATACATATATACAATGGGAGGTGCTACCTGATGAGACTAATTGAAGGCACAGGAACAGACAAATCTCAGGTGCACTACTCCAAATTATTAATAATATATATATAAATGCAATACAATTTTGCAATCAATAGAGGTTTTTAGCATAATCATACCCACCATATTCAGGTAACCTCTTTCGGGTAGGTCCCTAACATACTAGGGTTCAAATCCAGAGTGCAGGACCCCCCTAAAATGGCCCAGCCAAACTGCCCCAGGGCACCAGCATAGTAAGAAAAGTGCAGTGTAAAGAGATAGTTAGGAACAGCTGCATATAAAGAATGAAAATAAAAAAGTGAAGTACATGTATATTAAACACACAGTGAAGGGTTAAAATGTGTTATAAAGGAAAATGTGTTATAATGCGGTGCCCTGAGACAGATCAACCAACACAATCCAGGGGGACCCACACCCCAAAAATGAACCAAAGTTGCACTACAGTATATAACTTGTAGGACTTACCTAGAATTGTACCTAATACAGTGTGCATATACATTACCATACTCCATGCTTTTAAACCAATAAGGAAGGGTGCTAATCCAGATTGAGGGCGTCTCCTTTCCCTCAGAAGTGCAATAAAGCACATTAAATGGAGTATATGCTACCTGATGAGACTAATTGCAGGCACAGAAACAGACAAATCTCAGGTGCACAACTCCAAATTATTAATAATATATATAAATGCAATAACATTTTGCAATCAATAGAGGTTTTTAGCGTAATCATGGCCAAGGTTATGGGCCTACCCACCATATCCAGGTAACCTCTTTCGGGTAGGTCCCTAACATACTAGGGTTCAAATCCAGAGTGCAGGACCCTCCAAAAATATGGCGTATGGAAACACATTTTCCTTTTATAACACATTTTAACCCCTCACTGTGTGTTTTAATATATATGTACTTCACTTTTTTATTTTCATTCTTTATATGCAGCTGTTCCTAACTATCTCTTTACACTGCACTTTTCTTACTATAGCGGTGCCCTGGGGCGGCTTGGCTGGGCCATTTTTGGGGGGTCCTGCACTCTGGATTTGAACCCTTGTATGTTAGGGACCTACCTGAAAGAGGTTACCTGGATATGGTGGGTAGGCCCATAACCTTGGCCATGATTATGCTAAAAACCTCTATTGATTGCAAAATATTATTGCATTTATATATATTATTAATAATTTGGAGATGTGCACCTGAGATTTGTCTGTTTCTGTGCCCACTATCAAGTCTGTTCAGCAAATGGGCTCAGAAGAAAAACATTAAAATCATAGTGTAGTATCTTAAACCATATGTAATCTTTTTTTTAATAAGGTACATTTAATGCTTACCTTGTGATATAAATGAACAGCTTACCTGAATCATGACAAGCATTCAGCGGAAACGTCCAAATCCAATCCAATTAGGTGTAAGGCAGATGGATTTCATCTACATCTCCAAGTGCGCTCGTTCACAGGGGCGAGAACAGTGATTGCCCAAAATGTCATGGCTACAGGTTTGTAGCTATAGCAGATCCCTGGTGCATAAGCACTATGTAATAAACCGTTGTCATAACTCCTGGTTACAGGGTCGCTTTACATGTGGCACATTGTACAATGTACCTGGCTAGCAGATAAGAAGCGAGGAAATAGGTTATGTTTTCTGGCTCCGTTATATTGTGTTACCCGCCTATGTCTGACAGGAGGGTGGACTGTAGCAAGCTCCCCCCCAGTCCCTATAACCTCTCTTTAACAAACTCCTAATACAAATAAACCATTCTGCAGCCATTGCCTCTTACAAGATCTGAAGTTGACCCCTGGGCCACTACAGCCCCAGACTTAAGGGATTCAGGAGACCCATTTACAGAATTAAATGGATTTCAAAAAAGATTTAGACAGTCAAAATAAATGTTTATGTAAGAGACAATCTGCAGTGCTTCCTTTTATTTTAATACAACAAATCTCCTCATTCCCTAATGACACTGATGTGAGGATCGTTAGTATTTCATGCAGTGCTTATATAATGTATGGGGGATGGGTGGGAGCTGTAGATTATATAGAGTTGTGAGTGGCACAGCGTGCCAGGTTCCGTTTAACTTGGCTTGCGCTGTAGCTCTTTTTCGCCCGAAAATGAGTCTTAGGGCCGTATTCAATTTGGAGCGAAACCTGTTATATTCGCTATTCTCACTTATCCCCGTATTCAATTTGGTTGACTTTTCGCAGGTGCGAGAAAGTCAGAGGTTCGATCCCAGCGCAAAAGTATCCCCATTGAATAGTTGGCGAGAACAAGTGCAGAATTGGGGTTTGGGGGTGCAGACTTCTAAAAACCACCGTGTACCCCTTGGACAGGCCCCTAATGATATTCTGTGTCACAAAATGTTTTTAAAATACCACAGGACACCGCCAAAAAAGGTACTGTCATTTTGGGGATGAAAAAAAAAAAAGTTGGTTGACAAACTTTTAAACTAGCGAAATAGACTCCAGGTGGGTCCCCAAATATGCCCCAGGTGTTTTTTGGATTGCAGGTGCTTGCGGCATGTGGATTTTTCACAATTTTTACAAGTTCACTTTAGCCACTTAAAATTATGCTTACACCCATATTTCAGGTACCCCAAATTTGATGGGACTAGTTATTATTCCAAAAAAAAGTAGGAAAATGCTATTCTTCACCACTGTTCCAAATACGCTAAATAGCACATATTGAGACCATTTAAAAAGCCCCCATAGTGTTCCCCCATGTCAGACCATCTTTTGGGGTATGTCCCCAAAAATGACAGGACTTTTCGCAGATTACCTTTTCGCCGGGTCCCGTTTTCGCCAATTCCAAATTAAATACGGGGATTCGCTGGGATGCACGCGATAACTTCAAAACCTCCGATGACAGCGAAAAGTCCGGCAACTGACTTTTCGCCTGAAATTGAATATGCCCCTTAGTCGCAAACTACTTCACGCGACTACAATGATTACTTTGATGTATATCTGTGCAACTGAGGCTGAATCTATATACCATGCGCTAAGATGCAGCTGCTGCTCCTTTTTTCCACGCCAAGGTCAGTTGTGTTGTATGCAGGCTCAGGCCCACACAGATATACCGGTGTTCCATATAAAATGAATCCGTGCAGCCTCATGAAGCGGTTTGCTGCAACAGTTTGCAACGAAGACTCCTTTTCGGATAAAAAGACTCAATAAAGGTGCCTGGCTCAAGCCGAGTCACACGGGACCTGGCGGCTCACCCCTGGGTCCCGCGCCTCATGGCGTATTGAGGCTAGGTGTAATGAGAACACATCTGTATTACAGGGATGTGCGATAGTGTCAGCTAGATTGTGTTCATGTACAGCACATTGTCAGGTGATACAATTGCAGGCTGGGATAGTAATCTTTGTGTGAATTACATTTTTTACTCCCCAAAGTTTATCCAGGGTCCAGCGTTCGAGGTCTCCGCAGCTGCCCTCAATCTTGCGCGTTCCCTCAAGCAGTGCGTTCTCAACAGACAGACCAGTGCTGTGTCTTCCACTGACATGCGGGAGCATGTACTTATCTTTTTAACAGTATCAAGACCTTTTAAAAGGGCTATACCAAAGTGAAACACCCCTTTGGCTTACAGATAACCTAACAGAGCTCTTATCAATATACAGCTTGTGAATTTATGGAATGGAAGTTTTAAATCCTGTATACCATTGATGGGTAGCCCCCAGCTCTGTCATGCTTTGTCAGAGTGGTTTGTCATATCTTGTAACTGTTGTGTAAAATGCCTCCAGATACATTATTACGGATAGATCATGTCTTTAATTAATTTAATGATATGTATTGCTTTGACTTATTATTAAGGGTAATGTGTAACCTTTTCAAAGGTTATCGGGCCGCTATTTGGCCCATGAAGTGCCTCAAGTTGTCCATCACTGATTTTAGAAAGATTATTATTTTTTTTTTTTTTCTCCCTTGAATACAACACATTACTGCTCTGCGAGTACAGTTATAACCACAAATATCCATCTCCCAGACATTTAAACAGCATTTCCTTTCAGTCTTGATAGTTACATGGTACATTGTAAGTGTGATGAAGGTTTAGGAGAACAGAAACCTATGGGTAACGCTACAATTATAGGCAACGTCTGCAGTGCGTACTATTGCTTGTGTGTCGAGAACCCATTATGCCGTTATACTGCCTGCTATTTGAATGGCGATAAATCCAGCGTACATTTGCTTGCTTCACGAGGTGGGTACAGAAAAGACCCATGTGACTGTGGGCCTCATTCAGAGACGGGCACCAATGCTGCTGCGTCTGTGTACGCAGCTGTTGTGCGAGAATATGCAAATGGCGTAGACACCTATTTTTGCATTGAGACGCCAACCGGCTCCTTCGCAATTCCAAGCGGATGCATACAAAGATGCAGCATCGGTTGCGGAACCCTCGATAATCGGCCGACTGAGTAATTCTATGGTCGCGCAGAATTGCCACGTATATTGATGGAGGCACCAGTGCCCATTTTATTACATACAGGATCGCAGGCGCAGGCTGCCAAGCGCCTGCTTTTGCCACCACTCCCCCCGTTACCTCCTCCAAACACTTCCTGACTGTCAATAACACCTCAGGTAAATAGTCGCTGCCAGCAACAAAGGGTAATGTACCTTCACGCATGAGCAGTGTTACTCAGGCGCAGTTTACCTATAATCCCTCAGTTGCATAAATATCAGCATTGCGTCCATCTCTGAATCAGGCCCTTTGTCCTCTAGTAACATTGTACAGATGACACTAATTGCTGTAACCCCTAAGAACAAATCTGCTTTCATCAACCTGATGTAACATAGACTGATATTAGATGTATGGTTACTTATGCTAATATTAGATGTATGGTTACTTATGCTAATACTAGATGTATGGTTACTTAGGCTAATACTAGATGTATGGTTACTTAGGCTAATATTAGATGTATGGTTACTTAGACTAATATTAGATGTATGGTTGCTGTGGGCTACGTGTGTTAGTTGCACATTGTTATTAAATGTGCCTCTGAACATTGCAGTCTTGGCAGAACCAATTTTGTTTTAGTGTTTTTTTTTTTTTTCTCATTGACCTTGCAAACAGCAAGGGTTCTCTGCATGCCCGGCTGAAGCATAATACATATTTCAGTGTCTCACACGGCACATTGGCAGCGCACAGAAATGTGACGTATTGGCTGCTTGCTTTTGATGGCAGCAGGCAGAATCCTCTGATCCAGGGCACTCGCACACAGTACATCGTGTCTTTCTGCTAGGAACACTTTGTTTTAACTTTGTTTAAATGTTTGACTCTGTTCATTCATCTTGGTGCAGAGTAGAATTCACTGAGTGAGAACACATTCTCTATTTGCAGCTCAGAGAATTTTGATGAAGAGGAAGTTTTCCATAGATATCAATGATCTATGTGAATAATTGTGAACTGATATTTATATTGCACCAATTTATTTTACAGTGCTTTATAGAGAGAGAGAGCGTTTAATCCTTCACACACATCCCTGCCACAGTGGAGCTTACAGTGCATCTGGAAAGTGTTCACAGCGCTTCACTTTTTCCACATTTTGTTATGTTACAGCCTTATTCCAAAATGGAATAAATTCATTTTTGTCCTCAAAATTCTACACACAATACCCCATAATGACAACGTGTAAAAAGTTTATTTGAAATTTTTGCAAATTTAATAAAAAAAAAAACCTTTGCCATGAAGCTCAAAATTTAGCTCAGGTGCATCCTGTTTCCACTGCTCATCCTTGAGATGTTCCTACAGCTTAATTGGAGTCCACCTGTGGTAAATTCAGTTGTTTGGACATGATTTTGAAAGGCATACACCTGTCTATATAAGGTCCCACGCTTGACAGTGCATGTCAGAGCACAAACCAAGCATGAAGTCCAAGGAATTGTCTGTAGACCTCCGAGACAGGATTGTCTCGAGGCACAAATCTGGGGAAAGGTACAGAAAAATATCTGCTGCTTTGAAGGTCCCAATGAGCAGAGTGGCCTCCATCATCCGTAAATGGAAGAAGTTCGGAACCACCAGGACTCCTCCTAGAGTGGGCTGGCCATCTAAACTGAGCGAACAGGGGAGAAGGGCCCTAGTCAGGGAGGTGACCAAGAACCCGATGGTCACTCTGTCAGAGCTACAGCATTCCTCTGTGGAGATCGGAGAACTTTCCAGAAGGACAACCATCTCTGCAGCAATCCACTATTCAGGCCTGTATGGTAGAGTGGCCAGACGGAGGCCACTGCTTAGTAAAAAGCACATGGCAGCCTGGCCAGAGTTTGCCAAAGTGCACCTGAGGGAATCTCAGACCATGAGAAACAAAATTCTCTGGTTTGATGAGACAAAGATTGAACTCTTTGGCGTGAATGCCAGGCGTTATGTTTGGAGGAAACCAGGCACCGCTCATCACCAGGCCAATACCATCCCTACAGTGAAGCATGGTGGTGGCAGCATCATGCTGTAGGTATGTTTTTCAGCGGCAGGAACTGGGAGACTAGTCAGGATAGAGGGAAAGATGAAGGCAGCAACGTACAGAGACATCCTGGATAATAACCTGCTCCAGAGCGCTGTTGACCTCAGACTGGGGCGACTGATATCTTGGCTGTGTGCTTAGGGTCGTTGTCCTGCTAAAAGATGAACAAAGGAGTGGCATCAGGACAACTCTGTGAATGTCCTTTAGTGGCCCAGCCAGAGCCCAGACTTGAATCCGATTGAACATCTCTGGAGAGATCTGAAAATGGCTGTGCACCGACGCTTCCCATCCAACCTGATGGAGCTTGAGCAAAGAGGAATGGACGAAACTGCCCAAAGATAGGTGCGCCGAGCTTGTGGCATCATATTAAAAAAACCTTGAGGCTGTAATTGGTGCCAAAGGTGCATCAACAAAGTATTGAGCAAAGGCCGTGAATACTTATGTACATGTCATTTCTTATTTTTTTTTTTTTTTTTTTATTAAATTTGTAAAAATCTCAAAAAAACTTTTTACACGTTGTCATTATGGGGTATTTTGTGTAGAATTTTGAGGACAAAAATGAATTTTTTCCATTGTGGAATAAGGCTGTAACAAAACAAATTGTGGAAAAAATGAAGCGCTGTGAATACTTTCCGGATGCACTGCACAGTCTAAAGCTAGGCACACACTAAACTACGTATGTACTCAGCGATCTGACAGACTGACATATTTTGCGGCTGGTACAAATTAGACAATCTGGTGCCCGACACGTCTGCCCCTGCCTCATCCCGCAGCATGGGGTCGTCAGCCACACCTCAGGTTGAGCTGCATGTAGGGCCGATGCGGCTGATGACCCCACAGGAGCGCGCACCGCCCAACATATTGGGTACACACTGCACGAGTCGAACGATTTGTCGCGCTGATCCATCGGAATCGGGCAAATCATTAAGTAAATCACTAAGTGTGTACACAACTTTAAAAAATGTTTTCTATTGGAACCTCCCATGTTAATACAAAGTGGGTTTGCTGACAGGAAACCTCAGTAGGGAATGATCAAGGGTTTCCTACGACAGCACCCTGCTATGTGCTCAGCAACGCGAGGGACAGACGGGTCCTTTTGCTTAATCTCCATCAATAGGATTGTAGAGTTGTAGAGGCTGCTTGCAAAGTCCATACCACGAACCGGTCCCAATTTGAGAACCTTGAAAGATGCAGAGCTTCATTAGAAACTTGGGTGTAATTGTTTGGTAAGCGGACATGTTCGGACAGATTGTGATGGGCTTTTGTGAATTGGAGTCACCGTTTGCACTGATCAGGGAAAAACTTTTTTTCTACTTCAGGGTCCATAGGGTATCCACAGGATACCTTGGGGTATAGGTGTGACGTCAGTCGCAGGGCACCAAAGAGTTAAGCTTTCAGCCTCCCAGGATGCACTAGGTCCCCCTCCTATACCCCGCCCCCGGGCCAAGGCACCTCAGTTTAGTTTGGTGCCCGGCCGGAGTCGGGTGCACCTGTTGGAGTGGGGGCTAGAAGAGCCCCTGAAGCTTATTCTTCATGCAGCTGTGGCTGCACATCTGGATGAACAGCATGGACAGTCAGTCCTGACGTCCATGCTGTCTTCCCTACACCCCGCCGGTACCAGAACGCCGGTACTGATCCGGGGATGCTGGTGGGCGTCTGGGGTCACAGCTAGCGGTGACCCCAAATGCTCCGGACCATGGCCGGATTCAAGGGGGACAGAGGTAAGCAGCGGGGTCCCGCGGTGGGTCCCCGCTGATCACATGGTCCTAAGTCCCCAGGCAGGGGGCTCCCTGGGGACTGGCTGCAGCGTGGAGCCAGGCGACCAACCTGCGCTTCCACTACCCCCTGGGACAGCGGACCGCAGCAGAGCGGTAGCGCTGCGGCGTCCCAGGGGTTAAATGCATGCCAGGGGAGCGCGCCTTCCCTGTCTCACAGCCGGCGCCTCCCCCGCTGCACACAGCCCTCTCTGCATGCTGCCGACTGGTCCTGTGGCAGCGCTCCTCCCCCAGGCCAGCCTCCTCTCTGCTCCTCGGCGGCCATCTTCTCCAGAACGCATGGTGAACGCTGCTGGAAGCGCTGGACGGAAGCATCGTGGTCTGGGTCCCCCCGCATACCTCTCCTCCGCTGTGGTCAGGTCTGTGTATGCAGCGCTGTGTCCTACCAGGCCCTGTGTCTGTGTAGTTGAGTGATCAGCGCTGTTAGTGCAGGAATTGTTAATTTTCTGCATTGTATGTGACTGTGCTAGCGCTGCTGCCTGTAATCTTTTCTTCTCTAAACTGTCAGCTTTATTACTGTCCCTGTTCTTTCTGCTAAAGCCCTTGCGGTGCGGTGCTGCAGGGTGGTCTCTCGCCTATTTAATACTTAATTGGTGAGAGAGGTCACATACGTGGTGCCATCATGTCTGAAAGTGATTTTCCCCTCCGGCTACAGTGTACCACGTGCAAAGTACCGTTAGCGGAGGGGGAGGGTAGCGCGGAGGGCCTTTGCCGGCAGTGTTTGTCCATGGCGCGGCCTATTACGGTTACAGCACCGGTACAGGAGCCGCCCTGGGCTTGTTTCGCTCAGGCGTTAACAGCTTTAGTGGGCCAGTTAGCTCCGCAGCCCGCGTTTACTCCGATGGGTTTGTCCCAGCAGTCTGTGGTGTCGTCACCCATGCAGGGGTTCCCACGACAATTGGTGGTACCCCACAGTCTCCCTATTTCCCCGCTCCCGGGTTCTCAGGAGCCAGCGTGGGTTAACTCCCTGACAAGTTCTGTACAGCACTTGTCGGATGTGTTGCAAGGGGAGTCTGTGATGCGGTCTCATAAAAGGCCGGTGGCGTCTCTGTCCGCTCCTTATGAGGATGACGAAGGGACGTCTGATGATGGGGAGATTCTAGATCCTTACGATCAGGAACCTCTCCATACTAAGGACGCTGATGCTAAGTCCAAAGTATATATTCCTGGACTTATTCGGGCGGTCCGCACAGCCTTGGTGATTGAGGACGAAGTTCCCCCAGCGGCTAAATCTAAGTATGCCTTTTTCAAAGATGTGAAGGGCGATGCCACAGTCTTTCCTCTTTCGGGTCAGTTGGTGGACCATTTAGAGGAGGCGTGGAAACAACCTGGCAAAAGATACCAGCCGCAGAGACGCCTGGCGGTGGCTTATCCGTTCGCGGATAATTATTTTGCTAAGTGGGAATCCCCTCCACAGGTGGATTCTCACGTGACCCGTCTTGTCCGTAGTGCCACATTGCCGATGCCATCCATGTCCTCCCTTAAGGATGCTACGGACCGCAAGGTAGAAATCTGCCTGAAGTCCGCTTATTCCCTTGCAGGGGGGGCAGCACGGCCGGCTATGGCCATTTGCTGGGTTGCCAGAGCGATGGAGCGCTGGGCGGATTCATTAGAGGCTTCTTTTGAATCCGACTGTCCGGCCGATCAGGCGGAGTTGATTGGCAATCTCCGTGATTCGGCCACCTACATCAACGAGGCGGCTCTAGACATTAGTACTCTGGTGTCTAGAATTTCTTCAGCAGCGGTAGCTGCTCGTCGCACCTTGTGGCTGCGATCCTGGAAGGCGGACGCAGATTCCAAGAAAGGTCTGGAAGCGTTGCCGTTTACCGGAGAAGTTCTCTTCGGTCCGGATCTGGATAAGATTGTGGCCACGCTGGCGGCAGCCAAATCTGCCTGTCTCCCGTCGGCCGCTGCTCCTTCTGGTTCGGGACCATCGTCCTTTCGGTCATCCAGGGCCCAGGGCAGGCCCAAACCACAGTCGTTTCCTCGACAGGCTGGCCCTAAGAAATCGGTCAAGCCCCGGAAGCAGGCATGGAGTACCAGACGTCCGGCCCCCAAGCCAGATGACAAGCCTGCGGCCTGACGGTCCGGGCCTCCCTTTGGGGGATCCCAGGGTGGGAGGCCGCCTGCTACAGTTCGCCCAGTGTTGGTCGACCACTATGACAGACACTTGGGTTCTGGAGGTGGTTTCCCACGGATACGCCCTCTCCTTCCGGCACAGACCCCCGGCTCGCTTCTTCACCACGGGTCTCCCATCAGACCGGAACAAGGCTACGGAGCTGCGGAAGGTATTGCACACTATGCTCCAGGCTGGAGTTATAGTGGCGGTTCCATTCTCCCAGAGGGGCCAGGGTTTCTATTCAAATCTATTTTTGGTACAGAAACCCAATGGGTCATATCGTCCGATACTCAACCTCAAAGCACTCAACAAGTCTTTGCGGGTCCCGAAGTTTCGGATGGAGACCCTACGGTCCATCATTCTGGCGCTGGAACCTGGGGACTACTTGGTGTCATTGGACATACAGGACGCTTACCTGCATGTCCCTATTCTTTGGCGCCATCAACAGTTCCTCAGGTTTGCAATCAGCAGCGACCACTTCCAGTTTCGGGCGTTACCTTTTGGCCTGGCAACAGCACCACGTGTTTTCACCAAGGTGATGGCGGTCATGGCGGCTTCTCTGCGGCTGCAGGGAGTCCGCATGTTGCCGTATTTGGACGACCTGTTATTGGTGGCAGGATCTCCAGAGCTCCTGTTACGCCACTTGGACCTGACCATTGCACTGCTGCAACGGCACGGCTGGCTAATCAACTGGCAGAAGTCCACTCTAATCCCGTCTCGGAGGATTCTGCATCTTGGAGCCTTATTGGACTCGGGACAGCAAAGGATCTTCGTGACGGAGGACAAGATCTCAGCTTTACAGTCAATGGTGCGCAGTTGTCTGCACAGCCGCCGGGTGTCCTTACACTCGGCGATGAGGTTACTGGGCTCCATGGTGTCGGTGTTCGACATGGTGGAATACGCCCAGTTTCACTCCAGACCTCTGCAGCACCTGATCCTGTCCAAGTGGAACGGGCTGCCTCAGTCTCTGAAGTCCCAGACGATTGTGCTCACCCAGGAGGTTCGCCTGTCCCTTACGTGGTGGTTACAGACGACCCACCTCAACAAGGGACGTCCGTTCTGGGTTCCAAATTGGGTCCTGTTGACAACGGACGCCAGTCTTCGGGGCTGGGGAGCAGTTTCGGGTCCACACTTGTTCCAGGGCAGGTGGACGCCGACAGAAGCGGAGCTTCCAATAAATATCTTGGAACTCCGTGCGGTCTTCAATGCTCTCCAGCAGGCACAGCGGTTTCTCCAGGGTCGCCCGGTGCAGGTCCAGTCGGACAACGCTACCACCGTGGCCTACATAAACAGGCAAGGAGGAACTCGCAGTCGGGCGGCTCTCGTAGAGGTCTCTCGGATCCTGGTTTGGGCGGAGCGCAATCTTCCGGCCATATCAGCGGTCTTCATCCCGGGAGTGCTCAATTGGGAGGCGGACTTTCTAAGTCGCCAGGACGTTCATCCGGGGGAATGGTCCCTGCACCCGGACGTTTTTCAACTACTGGTGGACAGGTGGGGTCTTCCAGAAATCGACCTCATGGCGTCCCGGCACAACAACAAGTTGCCGGTGTACGGGTCTCGCACAAGAGACGAAGGGGCGTCTCTGGTGGATGCTCTGTCCGTCCGGTGGACGTTCCGGTTCGCATACCTGTTCCCTCCGGTCTCCCTTCTTCCACGGGTAATCCGGAAATTCAAACAGGAAGGAGGGACGCTCCTGTTGATAGCTCCCGCGTGGCCCAGACGGCACTGGTTCTCAGACCTTCAGGGTCTGTCCGTGGACATTCCTCTGCGGTTGCCGCTACGACCGGACCTTCTATCTCAGGGTCCTTGCCTTCACCCGGACCTGACTCGGCTGTCTTTGACGGCGTGGCTGTTGAGACGGCCATGCTGAGGTCCCGGGGGTTTTCCAGCTCTGTGGTGCGTACCATGTTACGAGCTCGGAAACCGTCTTCCGCGAGGATATACCATCGCGTGTGGCATACGTTCTTCCAGTGGTGTCGACCGAAAGGTTATGCACCGCGGGAGTTTCGTCTGTCTCGGATTCTCGCCTTCCTGCAAGCGGGACTAGATCATGGGCTTCGCCTTGCTTCTTTGAAGGTACAGGTTTCGGCCCTATCTGTCTGGTTTCACCGTAGGATTGCTACAATCCCGGATGTGCGCACCTTTATGCAGGGTGTTCTCCGCATTCAGCCGCCCTTTGTTCCACCTGTGGCGCCTTGGGATTTGGCTGTGGTCCTGAGGGCTCTCCAAGGACCGCCGTTTGAACCACTGGGCTCAGTGGATCTTAAATGGCTAACAGCTAAGACTGTTTTCCTTCTGGCCATTGCTTCGGCCAGACGTGTTTCTGAGTTAGGGGCTCTTTCTTGTAGACCCCCTTTCTTGGTTTTTTATGGGAACAGGGCAGTGCTCCGCACTCGGCCCGAGTTTCTTCCCAAAGTTATTTCCCAGTTTCATATTAACGAGGAAATAGTTGTTCCGGCCTTTAACTCACCGGGTCTTTCCGTGGGTGAGGCCTCTTTGGATGTTGTGCGGGCCTTAAGGACTTATGTTGACCGCACTTCTTCGTTTAGGAAGTCGGACGCTTTGTTTGTCCTCTTTGGCTTCCGTAAAAAGGGTTGGCCTGCTTCAAAGCAAACTTTGGCAGCCTGGATCCGTATGGCTATTTCTGAAGCTTATCTTCATGAAGGCCTACCGGTCCCTCCTTCTCTGAAGGCTCATTCCACTAGGTCTGTGGGTCCTTCGTGGGCAGCTCGACGTGGTGCCTCGGCAGTTCAGATCTGCAAGGCTGCTACGTGGTCTTCTGTCCATACCTTCGTGAGGTATTACAGGTTTGACACCTTCGCCTCTCAGGATGCTTCCTTCGGGCGGCGGATTCTCCTTTCTGCACAGGAGCGTCCCCACCCTTAAAGGATACTGCTTTGGGACATCCCCAAGGTATCCTGTGGATACCCTATGGACCCTGAAGTAGAAAATATGAGATATGGTAAGAACTTACCCTTGTTATCTCTATTTCTACGAAGTCCATAGGGTTCCACAGGACTCCCGCCCTGTCGCACCTGTGCTGCAGATGGGCTTTGCTCTGGTCACCGGTTTTCCGTCTCCCTCTGGTGAGAATGTGATTCTTGTATGTGTCCAGATCTTTGTTCTCTCTCTTCCTTCTCCTCCTCCGGCCTATGGCTTGGTAACTAACTGAGGTGCCTTGGCCCGGGGGCGGGGTATAGGAGGGGGACCTAGTGCATCCTGGGAGGCTGAAAGCTTAACTCTTTGGTGCCCTGCGACTGACGTCACACCTATACCCCAAGGTATCCTGTGGAACCCTATGGACTTCGTAGAAATAGAGATAACAAGGGTAAGTTCTTACCATATCTCATATTTTTTTTTTTCTCCACCAATTTTGTCTGGATAATTGTAGGGAGTTCTGTTATGGTGAATGAGGAAACCACAGGTGATACAACAATCCATTGGCTTAAGGTGCCCACACACATATCGATATTTTACACGATCTGGCCGATTCCGAGGCATTGGAACGACAGATCATGTAAAATATGGCCAAATCGTGAGTAAATCGTGAGTCCCCACTCACGATGCGATGCGCGCCCCCGCAGGTCGCACATCGCATCGTCAGATCTGCGGTCCAGTATGGCAGATCTGACAATCTAGGACACAATGCACTATAAAAAAGTCTCGCTACAGGAGATCGGATGAAGATTGGACAGCATATCGTGTGCTGAGCTGCTGGGGAGAGTTTCAAGGGAAATCATACACATCGGCTGATCGTAAGTATATCGGTATGTGTGTGGGCACCTTAAGGGAATGTGTTAAAACATCTTTAGAATTTTTCAGGAGAGGCTATCCAACAAAGTACTAATGCTAATAATTATGCATTTTAGTTATCTTGTGATGAATTGGGGTATCCTAAGGTATCCACTACTTTCCTTTTTCTTCCATTTATTTTAGAGAGACAGAAATTTGGTTGAAGCTGGCCTAGCCAGTGCAATAACATACAAACACTTTTTTGACCTAGGAGGACTCTCAAAGTTCATGGAATCCTTTGGGACTTGGGGCCTGATTCAGAATTGGACGGATTTACACAGCCACACACAAGCTATTGTGCAAATCTGTCCATCTCCGATGCAAATGCAGAAGAATGAGTCAGACACCTCCTTGCTGCATTGGCGGTCCCAGCACTGTGACAGGCGTCGCAGGCTGGGATCACCATCGCAACCGTTGCTCCTTCAGCCAGGCTGCGAGAGCTGAAGCCCTGTTAACGCAAGGGGCCAGGAATCTGCATCCGCAGATGCAGACCCTGGCCTAGTCACTCCCAGAAAACTGAGACGGCACGCCTATATTTCCGGTAATGGCGCCCAGGCACGCCTTAGCTCTGCCCCACAAATACAGCGGCATGTCAAACTTGCTGCTGCCTGGGAGGGGGGGTCTGCAAGTGAGATCGCAGGACCCATTCTGCACATGCGCAGAACAGGTCCTGCACAGGCGCAGACCTTCAACATCGGGGAAGTGGATAAACGTACATCTCTGAATCAGGCCCTTAGTTCATGAAAGTTAGACCACACAGGCAGAAGTCGCTCTTATAACGGAGCCCTCTTGGTGAGCAGGTATCTACCTTCTCCCTCTTGGCTTTCCCCTTTCCCTCTCTCTCCTTAATTACAATAACAATGGAGACCCTGCAATTGAGGAGAATTACTTACTAGCTCTTCACACATACACCTTGCCATAGCTGAGGTCCAGACATCTTCCGAAAGGGAGACAACATTGATTTTGAATTGGAGACCTATACAGTATGTGCTAGATTACGTTCTATTAAACCGAAGCACATGACGGTGAGAAGTGATCTTCATGATGTGTGCTGTACTAGACCACAGAATGTGTGAGTGATGGCAATCTATGGTTTGTGTGGGGATTCTATGTAGCCAATGACTAGCCATACTGTGTGTTTATGTGTGATTAGAGTACATAGTGTCACCTGTGCACCAACAGTGATGCCATCCGATCATATTACACCATATGTAGTATTTACTTTTTTTACATGTGAACTTGATGGAAAGTGAGATGCAATTTATGATTGAGGAGGATTTGGAAGGGACATTGATTGGATTTGACATATTACCCATTTGAAGTCTTTATCCTATAGAGGAAGGAGCACCTTATTACTGTAGGTGTTTTTATTACATTGAGGTATCATGTTTTGTAGGCGAGGACTGCATCCGCTGAGGTGTCACAATTTTTTATGTTTCTCTTTTTTTTTGTGGTCACTTCAAAGTACAGTCGGCGTAATGGAAAAGTGATAATGTAATGTTTGATCCGTTATACTCGTATGTTATATTGTTATTGAAGATTGTTAAACCGTTGAAAATGCATACTCTCGTAGTCATCATGTCTGCACGGATTATACAGACTTGTCCTTGCTCATCCAGCCTCAATACGCCATGCACAAAAGAGGCCAGGAAATGTCCATTAGTCGACGGAGATCCTGGACTCTTCACTCTCCCTCCCCCCCCCCTTACAACGGCGAAGACACGCCTCCGTTTAGGGAAATTGATGCAGTTGCCGTTCCCTCCACGCCCATAAAAGGCAGCAGACTGTCAATCTCTGACCGTCTGCTGCCGGACTGTGTACGTGATCGGTACATGGGTTAGGCGCATGCACAGATTCCCTTCCATCGGGATTCTGCACGATTTTGCCCACTGCGTCGTCTGCTTAATCGGGCCCTTAATCCACTGGATAAGTGACTTTACACTCGCTCCCTAACTATTGACTACTTAGACAAGTGCCTCAGTTCTTCTAATGGTAACACTGGCCCAAAGTGTGAGAGTGAATCGATGATGATAGTGGGGTTTATTTTCAATTATTTAATTAACTGTTCTCTCGAGGTGATCAAAAAGCATTGCACCAGCACCAACAGAGTGTTGTGGGATAGGAGTTATATTCAGATTCTAAGACAGAATATGGTGCACTGAATAAAGTTACCTGTTTTCCATTATAATATGGGCAGTAAAAATGGGTGTGAATGGAAGGAACAGCAGAAAGCCGCAAGTTCTAAAGACCCCCCCCCCCCCCCACACACACACACACACCCTCTGCCCCCTTAGGCTGAAGCAAAAGCCATTCATGTGTACTAGAGATATAGTGAGAATCTGGTTTTCATTTTGGGATTACATTTGTGTTCCAAAGGTATAACCTAATTCATCCGTAATACTGTCAGGTTTTCTTGCCTGGCTATATTGATGTCTGCAGGCCTCCTGTCTGAAAGGATTGCTAGTTCTGTAGCCCATTTTTGTATATTTAAATTGTATCTGATATATGATGGTTTCATGGCAACAAGAGGTCAAAATGAGCTTTGATTATGTGTAAATGTTCTGTGGGGGGAATAAATCCTGAGAGCACCTTTTAGTTATTCCCCCAACAGACATACGACTCGGGAAATTTCCTGTTCAGACCCGGGAATTTCTCCTGTGCAAATTCCCGGGTATTTAGTAGAGACCCCCCCTTTCACACTACAGCGTCTACCCGGGAAATTCCCAGGTAGACCCCTTTCAGACATAAGCCGGGTTTTTCAGTTTTTAATATTACCTGCCTCTCCTCTGCTCTTCCTAGCCTATCCCCTCTCTGGCTGCCACTGATGATGTAATCATGCAGAAGCCAGCCTACCAATCACTGCCGCCATTTTATTTATTTTATTATTATTATTAAATTTATTTTCTGACGTTTCTGTGGCAGAGACCCGCCGGCGATCTCCAGCGCCGGCGGGTGTCCCCGGCGTCTGGCTGGGGTTCTCTGTGCAGCATTGGACGCTCTGCGCTGCCAACTCAAAGCAGCTTGGTGCAGCCCGGGAGTAAATTCCCGGGTAGCACCATTCAGACATAAGCAGGGTAATTACTTAGCTGTAAGGCAAGACCTATGCATGCTTAAGGTAAGAACGCCACAGTTCCCGGGAGATTAGGGTTAGGCTAGGGGAAGGGAGGGTTAGGGTTTGGCACCCCCGGGGGGGGGGAGATTTAGGGTTAGGCACCCCCTCGGGGGACTTAGGTTTAGGCGGCAGGAAGGGAGGATTAGGGTTAGGCACTGGGGGGAAGGTTAGGGATAGGCACCCCCTAAGGGAGGGTTAGGGTTATGGGGTAGAATTAGGTTAGTCAATACTTACCTTAGGACGATCAGGATTTTCTCCTCTGCCGGGATGCCGCTGTCGGGATTCCAACCGCCGGGCATTGGTATTGATTCCGACACATCATGTTTCTCATGATGTGGCGCCACTGAGCTGATACACTTTCTGTTGATATTTAAGAAGAGAAAAAAGTATGACCATACTTTTCACTCCTTAACATGAACAAACTGCAGAACTACGTTACTGTAATTAAAAAATTAAGTTGCTCCTGAGCCTATATTTGTATACACTTGTAGGCTTTATCACATCCTTTGTGCAGTCTTCCCGTGCTTATGTTAAGCCGCCCATACACAGTGCGATAGGCACCTTGCGCTGCGACTTGCGGTCCGACGGCCGACATATCGGGCGGTCCCCACACACTGAGCGATCTGCTGCCCGATATGCCGATGTACGACCCCACGGGAGCGCGCACCTTAAGATTACTACTGCTGTATCCCAGGTGCTTTCATGGATCTTTGCTTATACAATCTAATTGGTCACAGACACTGCATTAGTGCACAATGTACTGTATAAGAGACCTCATTTGTTTGGCTTGTAATAAACTTCTTTTCTGCGCTAATGGTAAAACATCAAATTAAGTATAATGAAGAGCACAAGCTACAAACATCTGTCTCAAAAAGTGCGTTTCCAATCTGTGCTTTTAGATTAGAAACATTTTTCTTTTCTTGATGTTCCGTTAAAGTGAACTGGAGGTAACTCTCCCAGACATCAGTAACAATACCATGCTGGGCAAGTATGCATGTATTGAATATGTGTGTATACGGTACATAATACAAAACGTGTGTGCGTATATATGTATATAATATAAATGTGTTTGTATATAATGTGTGGTGTGTGTGTGTGTGTGTGTGTGTGTGTATATATTATAAAATAAAGTGTGTATATGTATATAGTGTGTGTGTGTGTGTGTTTGTAGGTTAGGAGAGAAAGGGGCCTAAGTGTAGTATTTAATCTCACTATTTAAATAATAAAGTGTGAAAATATATAAAGCTGTACTCGTAACAGAGCTCAATAAAACGTGCTTATCTGTGTTTGTTTGGAATAGTGCATTAATTAGCAGAACTCTGCAGTATGGCGCTTCCATAGCATCTCAGATTGCATCCATATAAAATATAACACAATAACCAACCATAGGGTGATACGGTATAGTGCATTTATTAAAAAAAAAATAGACCAAAATGTGTATATTTAGAAAACAGAACAATGCTGATCTGTATAACCCCAGAAAGGGTGTCTTTAGCAGGAAACTGCAAGGATTAAAAGTGTCCAGCACCTCTACGCATTTCATCTTAGATGGACTTCATTAGGAGGTTGAGCTCATAAAGCAGCATAAAGATAAATAAAACATAAAAGAAAAGCCTAGCTTGTTCAGCTCTAACTAAACAAATGATTCCCTCTCTCATCGTGGAGGAACCCAACATCCCTCTTTACAAAACAAGGGTATTAGCACAGTACTTACAGCCAGTGATCATATGGTCTCTTAGCAAGCCTGCTACCTGTTCCCCAGGTAGTGAGAGACTGAGACTAGCAACTGACACACCTTCTATCAGCCTCTCACAGGTGCTCTTCTGTCTACCAGACAGAAGCCAGGAACCTAGGGCGCACACAGTTCCCATTTACAACTTTTCCTGTGCTTTTATCACAGTATTCAGAGTTATTACAAAATAAATAGTTTTAACATTTTATAAAATAATAACTATTAGAGATCACAACATTCACCATAAAACTGTTTACAGTTTTTCTATTAAATGGTGTAACTATGGAAGGCCATGGTGACGTAAGCAACCAGAAGTGCGTCACGTGACCAGTCAGGCAAGATGGCCACAAATGATGTGGAAAGGTGTTTTGTGTGCTCGAATTAAGTAGAACTAGGTCCAACACGATTCGGGAAATCCCCACCGACTGGACAATCCATCTATGATTGGCACAATACCTTTGAAAAAACTGGATGTTTGTGTAAGGGTAAAAGTCCTGGACGCCCGTCTGTATCTGATGAGCAAACACTTCCACAGCGCTGGGACCCACCTTTTCCACCTCTTGGAGATATCATGAAATCACAGGGACTCAGTGATTGGGGGGTACCGCCATTAGCCACCTTGGTACAGACATTTATTCCAATTTATTGATTTGTGTGTGTGTGTATTCTTTCCCTTTTGTGAAGGGTTATTTTTATATATTACTATTTAATTAAATATCCCCGTTTTTAACATAGTAGTTTTTCATATATTAACTTTCTCTGGTGTCTCTTCATCTTTCGCCTAAGTCTAGGGTGTCACACAGGGGTTAATTGGGTTCCTTTTTCTTGTATTTGTGGGACTTTGATGTTCCTTATGACCTCCTTTATATTACATGTGAATAATATTATTGGATATCTTTATAAAAATTGATCTTTCATCTACTGCACCTTATATGCATGTTAATCATTCAGCGAATAGCGCCCAGAAAGGGGATGGGTATGGATTGCCGGCGGTCGTGATGTTGCCGGTCAGAACACCGACAGTCAGAATCCAGACACCCATAGGTAAGTATGCTAGCACTAACCCCTACCCTAACCCTCCCTCTTCGGTGCCTAAATCTAACCACCACCCCCTAGTGCCTAAGCCTAATTTTCCCCCTCCCCTCCCCGCACCGTAAACCGAACCCTCCCCCTAGTACCTAACTCTAACCCTCCCCTAACCCCCGATACTTAATTTTGGGATGCCCGCGGTTGGGATACTGGTGCTAGGATCCCGACGCTGTCAGGTTTTAGGCGCCGATATTTAAGTGGCCCATACACCTACACAACCAGCATAAGATCCGATTATTCATAATACGATTCCCCTATGACTCCCCGGAGCTCCCTGGCAGTCTCGGCAGCATGTTTGTTGTTTATCTTAGCACAGGATCTGTCGTAAGATTGAGAGTGTCTCACAGGCTCATAAGGGAAACAGTCATTGAAATGACATGAATTGCTGCACGATGGATCGCATGAACAAAATAAACGGCATGATCTGCACCCGATATGATGGAACTATGTGCTGAACATCTGATCATAAGATCCGATTATAGGAGCTGCGGGAGCACGCATAGGATCTTATCTTACTAAAATAATACACGATTTTCACCATATCCATCTTATGACCGAAAATCGGGCAATCGGGACGAAATCGTGCAGGTGTACGGGGGCCATTAAACTGTCGGCATCCGCACGCCGGTATGTCAACTACATCCCCCCAGGACTTATCATCTTCCCTTTTTATATATGCATAGTTTTGCACAGGCGCTGGGTACAGATTGGCAGCTGTGGTGGGATTAGTGTACATCTCTGAATTAGGACCTAGTTTCCGTTGCAATAGGTCTTTGCAGATTCCCGCAGAGTTCTTTATTGGCACATATGTTATATGATTACAACGCAGCCATGCAACAAATGCGTTTTCTAGATGACTTATCTGGAATATCTAGTTGATCTGTTAACACTTTCTTAACTCACAGCAGGACATGAGGAAAGTACAGCTTGTCTGGCAGGTTAACCAGGTTTCTCTGTCACTTGTGTCGGTCAGAATAGCAGATAAGAAGGCTGGTCCTATAAAATGGAAAAGAGTCTCTTTTCTATATATCTATATCATACCAGCTTGTACATTGCCAGACGCCATAACTATATATAGTGAGCTGTAGCCAGTTGCAAGCTCAGTTGACTATCTGCACTTCCTTAGCTCCTCGGCTCCCTTCCTTCTGTTAGTTGTGTTTGGATACAACACTTGGATATGCTTTGAGCTGGTATATAGAGCTTTATGTAGTAGCATGGGTGCGCTCACTGTGTGTAGTGTAGATGACGGACACATATCTTTAGCTTTTGCTCCTTATTGGAATATTTAATTATTTTTAGATTTAGATTTTACAATGTGATCCTAAAATGTAATGTATTTTGTCTTCATGGTATGTTACCAATGCAGTCACGTAACACATTGTTTGGTTAGCTGAGCACTAAATATTCAGTGATGTTAGAGTACACCAGAAAGGCGCACACATTTATTTACCGCGATAAGTATTTTGCGTCGTCCACCTATCTGTAATTTCATATAGATGTCATTTCATCTGCAGGTCCTAGAAACAGTTGCCGGACGACTGATACAAAACAAAGTGTTAATGCGGAAAGAGATCCCCAATCTAACCAAGTACCAAATCATTCTGTGTCGAGATCAGTTCAGAAAAAACCCACCTTCCAATATTGTGGTAAGTGTGCAAAGAGGTTTGTTTAATTTCTATAGTACAGACGATAAGGAATGTCTGGGAAGTGTCCCCTGAGAGCAGGGTGTACAACCCTGCAAGAACTAAGATAAAAGGTTCTTCATGGTACTTATAGTATGGGATATAATGAGCACTATGCGTTATATTTGGCATTGCAATCTTAAAAATGTTATACCGCTATCTCTTATCTTGTTCCCATTGGCTAAAATTTGCCAATTTGTTTTTCATGTTACTTAGGCCTGTTCACATACAGTATATTGCCAGTCACAGAGAGATATGGGGGGGGACACAGACTGGCAATGGGCTTGGACGTACAAAGAAAGGGAAGACAAAAAAGCACTGCCAGCCACAACGGCTAGTGACCCTATTTTTATATTTTTTCTCTGTATTGCGTCCTTTTGAATCTGTAAAGGCGCATGTCCACTACACGATTAAAATGAACGCTAACGACATCGTTATCACTCATTAATCGAGCAGTACTTATGCCGGCAACGACCAGCAATGCGCACTCCCGCTGGTCATTGGCGGCATCTGTCATCGCCTGAACATGCAGGCCAACCTGAAGAGATGTTCGGGCATGTGGGAGGGTACCTGCACTGAATGACATTTTGTTGTAATCGTACAGTCGTCCTACACTCGTGTAGTGGATACGCACCTTAACCTGCTTTTATCTGTTTTTCATTTGTTTTTCAAGGTTTTTCTTTTTTTTTTTTTTTAATACTAAAGAGAATAAACAGGAGAAAAAATATTGCAACTAATAACCTTTCTGGTTAATACAGTAGTAAATCTCATCACAGGTTTAAGTTTAGTGACTGGCGCACTTTACAGCATTTCTTACTATGTCAGTAGATTTTTTTCAGGTCCTTCCGTTTTTGTTGTGTTCCAGGTCTTTCTGTATTTAGATATTTAAGCTCTACAGTAATCACTGCATTGCTGTATGTGTAATGCTGGGCATACAGGGCAAGATAAAATGTCTGTCAGACCGACAGACATTTTATCTGGCCGGCTGCCAGCCGCAGATGTCCGCGGCATACACTGTGAGAGAAATCTCACAGTGTATAGCCCGACATCCGCGCTCCGCCCCCGGGGGAGGAGACATTTCCCTGTTCCTTCAGGAAATGTCTGTCTGTCGGCCGCGCTGGGCATACACTGCCCGATGCGGCCGGCAGTTACCGGGTAAATATCGCATCGGACGGGCATGCTGGACAATCCAGCATGCCCGACCGAGCAATATTTAACCCTCGGTCGCCCCCCCCCCAACGCTACAATTATCGCGGCGATCCGCCGATATCGGGCGGATCGTCCCGATAATTGCAGTGTGTATGGCCAGCATAAGTCATCTTTTACAAGAAATGGGTTTAATATAATGAAAACAAATAGTGTTGATTTAACTGAAGTTTAGAAACTTTAGATGAACTGGCCAAGGGGAGGTGAGGTATACCTGAGTAACCTAATATTAATTTCCACTTGTAAAGAGCAATGGAATATGCTGCGCTATATAAGAAACTGTTAATAAATAAATAATAAATAAATTAATGGGTGAGATGCTTATGTAATTGTTATAATACATTCTGACAGGTTGGCCAAAGCTGTGGAGTGTTTTTTATTTGTAGTAGAGGTGTGAGTAGTGGAAACGTGTGTGACTGAAGACACCAGGGGGTAGATCTACTATCCGTCTGTTTATCAAACCAGCTTATCGTCCACTGATGGATTTAAAGCGGCAACTGTAATAAATACTAAAACCAGGCTGGTATACCATTTATTTCTGTTGCCCCTTTAATTTGGCTCCTTTTGATAAACCGACGAACAGTAATTCTACCCCTAAGGATTATATTAGAACCAGACAAATTACTCCCATCTTTGGTACAGCAGACACTATAATGTTTATTGATACCAATGCAAAGAACCCAACAAAAAATCCAAAACGGCAGCTGGTTCAAAGATATGGTCATTTTTCCTTTAGGCTATAGGAGAAACATTGTAACCTGCATTTGGCCTGGTGTTTTCATGTTACTTGGAGTTGGCATATACCCATAATAGAGATGTGCAGTCTAATGTATGGGTGGCCTTCACCAGGGACCCCTGCAAGGGGGTTTGGGCTTTGCTGCACCCAATACACTGGTGGCGGTCATCTGTCTGTTTTGGTCCTCTGTCTGTTTTCCAATGTATGGGATGGTGGGTATGAAGGTACTAAGGACCGGCATTGACCCTTGTCGCCAGGAGGCCTACTGTAGCACAGTCAACAGAAATGGTTTAGAACCAGACGGGCAGTGGTGTACCAGGGGTCGAGCAGAATCGGGTATGAGGAATAGCCAAGGTCAGAGCCAGAAAGTTGGCACGGTACCAGGGGCGCAATAGTCAGACGAACCAGTTCAAAACACTAGGAGTTCATACAGGAACAGATGCTGGAGTAAAGGTATGCAGCCTAAAACCCTGGCACCGAGCAGTGCCCAGAAACTCCCTTTTATAGGGAGGGGATTAGAATCTGGTGCCAAAAGTGACGTCACACCTGTTGCATTAAGCTGCAGGCAGAACGGCACACGTTCCCCTATTGGAGCCGTGTCCGCATGGACTCACGCAGCCGGCCGCAGCAGCTGTTCAGGGGAGAGCTGTGGATGCTGGGAGGACCTTCATTGTGGCGGGCACCATCCCTCATCCGATCCGTTGCAGCACCTGTAGACCAGCGCTGCCAGACCCGGTAAGCAAGATTCGGGCTCTGGCGCACTGTGACAAGCCCATCACTAGGCAACCTGAGGTGGTGGTTTCAGACAGCAAGAATTTGTGTTGTAGCATAATGAAGGGAATTCATTACATTTTTTTTATAAAAAGTAACTTTTATTAATTAAAAAAGGAAAGAGAAAAAAAAAACCTACAATTTTCATATAAATGTCTAAAGGTGCCCATACACGGTGCGATAAAGCAGACGATCCGATGGATTGGTATGACTTGGCTGCTTTATCGTACCGTGTATAGGTATGATATCTGACAGAGCGCGCACCCGTGGGGTCATACATCGCGCCCCCAGATCTTACTGCAGGTTCATTTGATTTGGGGATGTGATGTGTGATCCCATGCAGCGCTATGCGGGTGGGGGAGCCAGCATATTGGGCGGTCGGCCACCCGATCACTCTGTGTGTGGGGACCGCCCGATATGTCGTATGTCGGATCCCCCGTCGCGTCACACGGTGCATATCGCACCGTGTATGGCCGGCTTAAGAGTTGATGGAGACCACTTCAGTTGGCAAATGTGTACCCAGCTTAAAGCTTGTGTGCGGCTGTCATCCCAATCCAGAAGCTCCCCGATGACCCGTTAATGTGCCGATGGTGCTTCCGGACTCTCTGTAGCGAGTGTTGCAATTGAGGACATACTATTTTTTCCACGCTGTGTGCTTTAGCGCTTGGTAATTTTTTTGCCTTTTACATTATTGCTGCTTATGGGCTGTTTGTTAGACGGGCCATATTATAGCTGCCTCCACTTTCTGTATGCAACGTACACATCGGGCATCAAAGGTGAGTAAACATTAGAGCAGGGCTATCCAACATGTAGCTAACCAGCTGTTGTGGAACTACACATCTCAGCATGCCCTGCCACCATTTTGCAATTAGGGCATGCTAAAACTGTGGCACGGCATGCTGGGATGTGTTGTTCCACATAAGCCAGAGGCCCCCATGTTGAACACCCCTGCATTAGAACACTAGGACCATGAACATCCTGATATAAGCTACTGCACAATTCATTATTACATAGTCATGAGCTAGGCACACCTAGATTTGTGGAATAGACACACAGGCCCCAGGCTATGACAACTGGTACCTAGTGTTGTCTCACTGCTCCGTGATTTTATGTTCTATAATTATTGACATATGCTACAGAACTATAGACTGTAGTATGATTACATTATGTCCATTATTTTATACCGATAAGAAGCAGTAAGATTCAGGCTATGAAGAGGTACGGGACTCGTAGAAGGGGCACCTGTGGGTGGCATAGACCTATAAATCCTAGTTAATCTGCGCTTAAATGGTAACTCTACGGTAAAATTGCAGATTTTCCTATTTAGCTATGTTTTAATACTCCCTGAATGTTTAGTAATAAAGCAAAGAGCAAATCTGGGAAACTTTTTCCACTTTGTATTTTGTAAAGAGCAACATTGTATTGTGTAACGAGCCATTTACAATGACCGCTTCATTAAAATAAAAAAAATTATATATATATCTCTGTAGATTTGATTTTGTGTTTTATATGTGTAGTAAATCATCAAAATGTGCTTGTGTAATTGTTCAGGGGGTTCAGATCGGAGTTGTTGAAGGAGACTTTGCCCTCTGTATAAGTTTGTACCACGGCTATGAGCTGCTATTACAGATGGGGACACGTTCTCTATACTACTATCTACGATCCATAATGGATGGGTCAAAAGGTAAGTTTACTTTAAAGGTGTGTATCTTCCTCTTTCTACCCTAAGCAGATTCTGATTCTCATACTGCCCTAAGTGGGTAACCTCTGACCAGTGCATAAGTTCAGTTACATAGTTGCGTCCAGCCAGCTGGCCATTCCCATTGATATACGTACATTTTGCCAGCTGGTGTGTCACCAGATCCGTGGGTCTTTTGGACGTGTGTGGATCACAATGTAAAGTTGGGCTAATACAGGCGATCTACATCTTTGCCGATCGCGCTACAAACGGGCGCACGCATCGCGTCATGAGATTACCCGCAGCAACATACGCTATGGTGTGCACTGCGATCGCACCATGCAATCCTATGAAAACACGAATGCAGTGTGCATATCCTCTCACGGGGGCACGCCTCACGCCATGCGTGGCGCGATTTGCTGCGTACGCAGCAGCGATGTAGCAGGAAACCTCTGTACTTCTGGTCGCCCATCGTTCTTGCTGTGTCGGACTTTTCCATTTGTATAGGTTTGTCTATTGATCATTTAGAATGGCTGTTTGTGTGGTCACACACGGTATAGGCTTCAGAATAATTGGTTGAAACATTCCGGATTGGGCTTCCAAATTTTCAGATTTGTGGCCAGCATTAGAAATGTGTTTTGACTTCATACAATCCACAAAAATTCAAAAACATTTCCCAGTGTCTTTTTCAACAGGTCGGAGTTGCACCTAATTTTCTTCCCATTTCTTTATATTAAGAAAATGGTCTTTCCAACGAGAACAAATAAGACGAGCAGTTATGAGATCAATCTGTATACTTGGCCCATAGGTGTAGAATAGTACAGATAAGTCATCCTATGTCTTCACTGGAATTTTTGCAGAGATGCAGTGCTCCGGTGATACAGTCACAGAGTTGCTCTTATGCTTCTGTATTCTGCACCATATTTTAAGTAACGCATTTAGGGGTATATTTACTAAAGTGAGAAATTGAGAAGTTGAGTTGTTGCCCATAGCAACCAATCAGATTCTACTTAACATTTAACTAGCACCTTCTAGAAGATCATAGCTAGAGTCTGATTGGTTGCTATGGGCAGAGAATATTCGTTTACCAGTCACACAAGAGATATATGTACCCCAGGGTCGGGGACAATGATTACCCCCTTAATTTATCATATATCTCGCAGGGTGCTGCCACGGACATACATATCTCTTAGGGGATCTTAGGCGGGAGGCTCGAGGCGACTTTCTGACCGCTGCCTATCCCACCATACACCCCCCAGGACGGCTTGCACTGATTTCCCAGTGAACTGGTTGTTGGGTGAGGCGGAAAAGTAAGTGGGTGCTGTCCCTGGTCCTACATGGAGTGGGCCCTGCCGTTCCTCTTACTCCGACCTCCTCCTTGGTCCACCAACCATCAGTTGGGGCCTGCTTAGACCATCTGGCTGGTTGCTATGGGCAACATCTCCACTTCTAAAAACTCACTTTAGTAAATATAGCCCTTAGTGTAATTTATACACTGTAAATAGAATTCGGATGGTGTCGCTGTCGATGCATTGCACTATATTGTTAGGTTAAAGTCCGGTTGAAAGAAAACTTGATAGGTGGCATCCCATGCATAATGCTTAAGGCCAAACTCCACCAAAAGGAAATGTGCAAAGTTCCGATGCCAAACACGGATTGTTGAATATTCTGCTCCTTTATAGTAGTTGAAACATTAATTTTACAACTGTATACGCCTCTTGCTGATCTTTTTCTCTTATGTTCAGTTTTAAAAGTAATAGCGGATCTCTCCTTTCATCTTTATGTCTCAGGGATGACTCGGGCAAGAAACGAGCTTAGCCGAAACGCTGACTTCATGAATCTTTACCAGCCACTGGAGTCCATGTTTTCTGCTTCCGACGGTATGCGAGAAATCTGCAGTCTTCTATTCTTCTTTCAGATCCCAACGGCAAATATGTTCATTAGCACTTTCCAGCTTCTCATAAAATGCTGCTACTGTACCTTCTATACACATCAAACTGTTGATTGGACTTTTATTTTGTCAACCATGATGGCCTTTAATTATAGTCTATTTAAATAAGTCAAATAGCCTTTGTTGGGTTAGCTGTGGAACCAACGCATTGTATATCTCCAGATAACAAGGAGATATACAATGTGCTGGTCATTGTGTGAACAATTAAGTACATTAAGGGCTTTAACAAGTTTTAGGGGTGGAGAATATATTAGGTTATGTTAAACTCTAGGGGCCGTTCAGTAATGTTAATGAGTAAGCATGTGTTTGGGGCAAACGTGCAGTTGATGATGTTTTTGTAAAAACTACAGTAAAATAAACTCCCTGGGAGATCACTTGTACTGCTGAAATAACTGGTTGGTCCTGAATGGGATGATTAGGGTACCCATCCAATCAGTGTGACAGATCTGAATGGGATGATTAGGGTACCCATCCAATCAGTGTGACAGATCTACTAGTCTTAGGGAAACCATCTAGGAAGGTAGAAATACTCCTTTAATAGACTATGGACCTCATTCAGAGTCTCTCGTTAGGGCACGCTCGCTCGCAGGGAGCGATAATCGCACATCTGCGTATGCGTATAATTCGCAGTGCGCAAGTCATTCATTACGATCTGATTTTGCTAGCTCGCAAGCCACTTTCAGGCCGTTGCTTTGAGTGACAGCGCCGTTTGTGGGTGGTAACGGGAAGGTGCTTGTAAACGGGGAAGTGGTTGTGCGAATGCAGGCGTGTCTGGTCGCCAAGACGGCGTTCAAAGGGCGTGCATAATTAGCAAAGCAGCGTCATCGCACGCGTGACTTGGTTGTTTATTAGCCTGAACTGCTCGCAGTGCTTGGGGTAGGTTAGGTCAATCCTAAGCGCTGCGAGCAGCTCCGATGGCCCTTGATGTTCACGATTAATCAGACTCTTCCCGGAGATGACGTGTGCTGCGAGTGACAGGTGGGAGGTTTTAGAGTCCAGCGTACGCTAACTGCCGTCGCTCATTAAGACATAGAGGGCGTCCTTACAGCGCAAAGAGCGATCGCTTGATTTGCATACCCGGCCCCTTTTTGCAAACGACCGATCGCATCTTGTGAGAGACTCTGAATGAGGGCCTATGTCCAGATTAAATTGTACAATCTAGTCTTTATTGATGGCATTTTCTGATCGCTGTTAATATTATAGGTTTCTTCATAGTGCACAACACCTCAGATCTATTCTTATTGTAAATATCATTCATTTTGGCTCTTAGCTATGTACTCCACAAGGAACGTTATAACAATTTTATATCTGTGTATTCCAAGGTCCCCCTCCCATACATCCTATTCTAATTTATTTTAAAACAAGCAGTTTAAAGGTATTTGTGATGTTGGTTAATCGCAGTCTGCATCCAGCTCTGCCCATAGAGATTTCAGTCTCTACGTATATACATGTTACAGTAGTGGTTTTAATATGTATTTATCGTGCTGTTAATCCCCCACCATTGTGTCAGCTGTTCCTGGGATATAGCAGACTAATCTTTTCCTATCCTAACTTACCATAGGGTGAGTTTTTACATTTCATCAACTAGATTTACGATTTGTTCCTCCGAGAGTCACATCTGGATTCCCGCAGTTGTAAAAATGTACAAAGTATTTCAAGTATGTTTCCAGAGAGTGTTTCAGGGCTGCACAGACTTCAAGAACAGAGATATGGCAGGCGCGGTTGTCTTCTATAGTTTATTAATAACAAATACATGCCCATCTTCTTATTTTGCCTTAGAGGTAGATGCTCGTATGCATTTTTTGGAGAATAGTTAGCGTTCCCAGCTGTGGCGTAGCGTTCCCAGCTGTGGCGTAGCGTTCCCAGCTGTGGCGTAGCGTTCCCAGCTGTGGCGTAGCGTTCCCAGCTGTGGCGTAGCGTTCCCAGCTGTGGCGTAGCGCTCTCAGCCATCCCAGCTATCAACGTAGCGATCCCAGCTGTCACGTAGCATTTTATAGCCATCCTCGCTGTCACGTAGAGATCCCAGCTGTCACGTAGAGATCCCAGCTGTCACGTAGAGATCCCAGCTGTCACGTAGAGATCCCAGCTGTCACGTAGAGATCCCAGCTGTCACGTAGAGATCCCAGCTGTCACGTAGAGATCCCAGCTGTCACGTAGAGATCCCAGCTGTCACGTAGAGATCCCAGCTGTCACGTAGAGATCCCAGCTGTCACGTAGAGATCCCAGCTGTCACGTAGAGATCCCAGCTGTCACGTAGAGATCCTCCGCTGTCACGTAGAGATCCTCCGCTGTCACGTAGCCATCCTCCGCTGTCACGTAGCCGTTCCTCCGCTGTCACGTAGCCGTTCCTCCGCTGTCACGTAGCCGTTCCTCCGCTGTCACGTAGCCGTTCCTCCGCTGTCACGTAGCCGTTCCTCCGCTGTCACGTAGCCGTTCCTCCGCTGTCACGTAGCCGTTCCTCCGCTGTCACGTAGCCGTTCCTCCGCTGTCACGTAGCCGTTCCTCCGCTGTCACGTAGCCGTTCCTCCGCTGTCACGTAGCCGTTCCTCCGCTGTCACGTAGCCGTTCCTCCGCTGTCACGTAGCCGTTCCTCCGCTGTCACGTAGCCGTTCCTCCGCTGTCACGTAGCCGTTCCTCCGCTGTCACGTAGCCGTTCCTCCGCTGTCACGTAGCCGTTCCTCCGCTGTCACGTAGCCGTTCCTCCGCTGTCACGTAGCCGTTCCTCCGCTGTCACGTAGCCGTTCCTCCGCTGTCACGTAGCCGTTCCTCCGCTGTCACGTAGCCGTTCCTCCGCTGTCACGTAGCCGTTCCTCCGCTGTCACGTAGCCGTTCCTCCGCTGTCACGTAGCCGTTCCTCCGCTGTCACGTAGCCGTTCCTCCGCTGTCACGTAGCCGTTCCTCCGCTGTCACGTAGCCGTTCCTCCGCTGTCACGTAGCCGTTCCTCCGCTGTCACGTAGCCGTTCCTCCGCTGTCACGTAGCCGTTCCTCCGCTGTCACGTAGCCGTTCCTCCGCTGTCACGTAGCCGTTCCTCCGCTGTCACGTAGCCGTTCCTCCGCTGTCACGTAGCCGTTCCTCCGCTGTCACGTAGCCGTTCCTCCGCTGTCACGTAGCCGTTCCTCCGCTGTCACGTAGCCGTTCCTCCGCTGTCACGTAGCCGTTCCTCCGCTGTCACGTAGCCGTTCCTCCGCTGTCACGTAGCCGTTCCTCCGCTGTCACGTAGCCGTTCCTCCGCTGTCACGTAGCCGTTCCTCCGCTGTCACGTAGCCGTTCCTCCGCTGTCACGTAGCCGTTCCTCCGCTGTCACGTAGCCGTTCCTCCGCTGTCACGTAGCCGTTCCTCCGCTGTCACGTAGCCGTTCCTCCGCTGTCACGTAGCCGTTCCTCCGCTGTCACGTAGCCGTTCCTCCGCTGTCACGTAGCCGTTCCTCCGCTGTCACGTAGCCGTTCCTCCGCTGTCACGTAGCCGTTCCTCCGCTGTCACGTAGCCGTTCCTCCGCTGTCACGTAGCCGTTCCTCCGCTGTCACGTAGCCGTTCCTCCGCTGTCACGTAGCCGTTCCTCCGCTGTCACGTAGCCGTTCCTCCGCTGTCACGTAGCCGTTCCTCCGCTGTCACGTAGCCGTTCCTCCGCTGTCACGTAGCCGTTCCTCCGCTGTCACGTAGCCGTTCCTCCGCTGTCACGTAGCCGTTCCTCCGCTGTCACGTAGCCGTTCCTCCGCTGTCACGTAGCCGTTCCTCCGCTGTCACGTAGCCGTTCCTCCGCTGTCACGTAGCCGTTCCTCCGCTGTCACGTAGCCGTTCCTCCGCTGTCACGTAGCCGTTCCTCCGCTGTCACGTAGCCGTTCCTCCGCTGTCACGTAGCCGTTCCTCCGCTGTCACGTAGCCGTTCCTCCGCTGTCACGTAGCCGTTCCTCCGCTGTCACGTAGCCGTTCCTCCGCTGTCACGTAGCCGTTCCTCCGCTGTCACGTAGCCGTTCCTCCGCTGTCACGTAGCCGTTCCTCCGCTGTCACGTAGCCGTTCCTCCGCTGTCACGTAGCCATCCTCCGCTGTCACGTAGCTCTCCCAGCATTCACCAAGAAATCTTTGTACTTTTTATAAATGGCACATATACAGTACATACTGTATATATACACAAGCTCTTAATATACTAGTTTCATTTGTACACAGTATTGCTCTGCTCCAAGTCATACGATTTAACGTTTGTCATCTTCTTTGCATAGGTGCTGATGGCAAAAAAACATTTATCTACAGTCATCCAAAATTAAAGAAGTTAGAAGAAGTTGTTGTCCATCATTTTAAGTCTTGGAGTAATCAGGGTAAGTTATTATACTCCTGTGCCTTGTGCTGGTCTCTTCCTGTAACACCAGTATAAGATTAACATTCATTTTTTTTTTTTTTTAGGTTACTTGGTGACTCAGTATTTTCAGTTAAACAATTGTTTGAATAAGCCCCCCACCATCAACTCCCCCAGTACCCTACCATTTTTTTCTTTCTCTCATTTGCTTAGAATGTTGTCGGGATTCTGACCAGCTGTGATGAAAAAAATCAGCCAAAGTCTGTTCCCCATCCCTTTCTATGGTGCCATTGTGCCACTGTCCGGCATATTTTATACAGTAGTCTGGCTGTAAGCTTGAAGCCTTACAACAACCAGACTGGTGCACTTTAGTCATCCATGCATGCTGCCAGATTGGTTATTTATCTTTTTGCCAGTGCACAACAACAGATTGATTTATATTTGTGCTACTGTATTGCATTTTTTTTAAAATTCCAAATTATCGCTTGTTGTCCTCTTTTATGAACCAGTATAGACTCCTGACTTTTCCTGGTTTGATTAGAAAATAATGTTTACCCCTTTGATACAACTTTTAAGGTGCCTGAAACCCTCATGGGATGGTGTTTGAATAACACAACATTCATGGGAATTTTTACTCTGGAATAAATATCTATCACCACACAGGAGATTGTGAGAAGTGACCTCTATGAGATTACAGCTCCTCTCGGGAACTGTCCAATCTGCGTCTATATATTTTTTGTGAGGAACTGACAAAAACCTCTTCAGTTAGGAGCGAACACATTGTGGCGCTGACACGGACAAGACCTGTACGTTTTATTCTCTTTAGAGGGTGAAATGCACAGTGGGTGGGGAGGGCAAGAGGATAATTGAGTACAAATGACACACACACACACACACAGTGGGGTCTCATTCAGACCCACTCGCAAGCGCCTATGCGCTCGCAAGCAGGTCGCTGTTGAGGCCCTGCGCATGCACAGTGGCCGCACTGCGTGTGCGCAAACCCCGTAGCGAGAGAGAAATTCTCTCGCTCCCGGACTCACTACAAAAGGGGCGGCTGTCGATGGTGATCAACAGCTCGCCCCGTTTTCTAGGCGGGGCAGGGGCGTGGCTCCACTAACGGAGGCGTTCCCGACGGAACGCCTGCCGTTTGGGGGCGGCCCCATTGACATCACTCGTGATGTCAGTGGTGAGCTTCTGGCTCTAATAGAGCCAAAAGCTCACTGGGGCTTGCGGTAGACGAGACCCTACCACAAGGGTCTCGTCGCAAGCCCCAATGGTCGCGATGGTCTTGACCATCGCGACCATCAACCTGGCTGCTCGCTAAAGCGGTGGGTGGTCACCCACAGCCTAGCGAGCGGCCAGGAGGCCGGCTCTGAACTTAGAAGCAGCCCTCATTCAGAGCGAGCGCTCGCATTTTGCAAGCGGCTCTGAATGAGGTCCAGTGTGCGTACCTGCAGCATTGTATAATTCCTTTCTTTCTGGGCTGTGAGCAGCTGCGATCACTTGAATGGCACACTGGTTAGGAAATGTAAATTTCTTCCCACAATCCAAAAACACACTGGTAATTTAATTAGAAAATTCTGTGTGCATATGTATAGTGGGAGTTAGATAACTTGGACTAAGCTCCTCTGTTGTAGGGACTAGTATGATAAATTCTCTGTAAAGAGCTTTGTAAATATGTTGGTGCCATATCAATATAGTGCATTAGTCCTAATTTAAATTCTTTATTTACTCCTAATAGGACTCCAAGCTTTTTTCATATTTGCAGAGGGTGAGGCGGCCATCTTGTTTGCGCTCGGTTGCTATTCTAGGTGGATCACATGATTCCTTGCCCCAGTAGAGCTTAGAGGCTAAATTCCCAGCCTCGCACACAGAACATATTAGGGTAGATTGTCATTGGCCAATTAACTTACCAGTTTAGTTAAAGACTTTGGCCGTATTAAATTTCAGGCGAAAACCCGTTATCGGTGATAGTTTATCGCCGATGACGTCTTTTTCGCCTATTGCCCTTATCCCCATATTCAATTACAAAGCCTTTTCGCCGGTGCGAAAAATAAAGTCAATGTACAAAAACAGGGATAAGTTTTCTCCAGCCTTTAGCTGGCGAAAAGAAGTGCAAAATTGGGGTTTAGGGGTGCAGGCTTAAAAAAAATAGCCTGCACCCCTGGGAATGACCCCTAACAACAATGTGTGTAAAAATAATAAAGTTTAAAAAAATAAAAAAAATAGGGACACCCCAAAATTTTTTTAAAAGTTGTGGTTAAAAAAAAATAAAAAAGGGAAAACACTTGTAAAATAGATAAATTCAATCCAGAGGGGTTCCAAAGTGTGCGGCAGGTGTTTTCTTCATTGCGGGAGTAGCGGCAGGTGCGTTTTTGAAGAATCTTTAAAAATCATTTTAGGGACTTAAAAATGTGCTTGCACCCATTTTCATGTACCCCAAATTTGCTGGGCATAGTTACTTTTCCCCCTCAAAAAATTGCTAAATGCTCTTCTGCATCACCTTCTTCAAAGCCGCATTTATGTACCTGCCGCGGCTATTTTAAAACCCGACTTCCCTTCAACAGGAAATAACGTCGGTACCTTTATTGATCCCCCATGTCTGGACATCTTTGACGGGGTCCAAGGATAATTTCCCGAAAATTCCCGTTTTTTTTCGCCGCTTCAAGTTTTGCCAGGTTCCGTTTTCGCGTCCTTTCAAATTGAATACGGGGAATATCGGGCACGCGCGCGATACTTTTCCGCCTGGAAAACAGGCGAAGGAGGCGAAAAGTCCAGCAGGCGAAAAGTGAATACGGGCCATAGTAGGAGGACCACATAGAGATAGGTCCTTGGTGGGAATTAAACCCAGACCCCGGCTTTTGATACAACAGTTCTAACCACTCACATTGTCCTCTGCAGTTTGCTTTGCATTACATTTTTTTTACGTTTATTTCTGAAATTTATACATACACAGTACCAGTCAAAAGATTGGACAAACCTTCTAATTCATTGGTTTTTGTTTATTTAAATTATTTTCAACATGGTAGATTAATACTGAAGACATCAAAACTATGAAAGAACATATATGGAATTATGTTGTAAACAAATCAAAATATGTTTTATATTTTAGATTCCACAAAGTAGCCCCCTTTTTTTGGAGGTCCCGTGAGTGGGGTATTTTGGATATCGGAATATACTGTATTTTGGAATATTTGCATAAGATAATGAAATATCTTGGGAATGGGACCGATTTTAAACACAGAATGATTTATGTTTTATATACACCTTATACACATAGTCTGAAGGTCATTTTATACTATATTTTTAATAATTTGTGCTTTAAACAAAGTTTGTGTACATTGAGCCTTCAGAAAGCAAAGGTTTCACTTTCTCAGTCATGCTTAAAATATTCTGTATTTCGGAATATTTGGATTTGGGAGACTCAACGTGTGTGTGTGTTTGTGTTTATCCTGTTGGCTCCGGTGGATATTGTCCGAATTTTAGGGTATCTCAATATACCTAAAATCTGATCAGAATAAATTGAACATTTTTGGTTAGCAGATGGCATTAGTCTGCCTGTTTGGTCTGTATCGGAAAGCTGGCATTTCACACTAGTCTCTCGTCCCCATGGCCAAATAGTAGCGACTGGCAAACTTTGAGGATTTTCATTAATCCTTTGGGCCTCATCCAGAGTCATGCGCTGATGCGACTGCTTTAGGGTCTTTTGCCGTAGTCACGCCTGCATAGGAACAGCCCCTCCCCTGGTGTACAGTACAAGCGCGCATCTGAATGCGCAAACTGTGACGCTCACTTTGAGCATCTATAGACTCAGAAATACTGCTTCTGTGAACAGTGGAATTGTGTGCTGCTCGCTAACAAACCCTTAATGAGGTGAATGCATGATATTCTGGGCAGGAGGTGTATGCGGGAGAATACCCCATGGGTTTATCAAAAGATCAAACAAGGTGACTATTTATATTGCATTATTTAAGAGACCAGGTACCATTCCCGTCAGACGTTCAGCCGCGATGAAGGCACGTTCCATTGTGTTTTACATTTCCTGTTGTGTTTATAGTACACTCCAGAAATCATCTGTTTATTAAGGGAAAGAATTAGGCTTTTTATTGCTGTCCTATTTTTAAGGTGTATTTTCGTTTGAGTGTGTAGAGTAAAATGTAACTTTGAATCAATATTTGGTCAAAATACACCCTTGAGTTAATACAGTTTCACGTTCAAGTATCGCGCTTTTGATTTCCCTCCGCCGAAGAAAGCCGAATGACTTATTTCAAAATTGGATGTGTAGACTATTGATTCTTAGAGGTCGAAAAGGCACTTGAACAACATTCCCCTTTTGTCTGTACCATGCTTTCAAAGCTGAGTGATTTGTGTGGCCGTTATTGAACCTTGGCTTTTTATCTAGGCCATCTCACAGCGGCTAATTTCACGGAAATCAATTTGTATGATTTGTCCATTGTGTCACGCGAGACGGTTAATTGCACAAAACGCGCTCTCACTCCGGGCTCCTATTGATCGTTTATGTAGGGCACTTAGGATAGAGTAATTATAATGTTGTTAATTTGTCTACCTTTTCCCCCCTCTATGAGCATCCTACTAAAGTTTGTAAACATACAAAACTTACATCTCATTAACCATCCGCCTCCTGTGTGATTAGTTCATTCTTGATGGGGGCAGAATTCGCTGCAGCATATGAGGCACAATGTTTTGCTGCTAGCGACTGTTACATTTTAATTAAAAATCACTAGATGGTTGCATGCATTGTTATATAGTAGGGATAGAAAAGACACAAGTCCGTTTATCTCAACATTTTTTTTTTTTTTTTTAGTACCTCAAAGGGGCAAAATTCTCTCCCGAACTCCAGAACTGATGCATTGTATCACATTGTATTGATTGATATTGTAAACAAGTGATTTTGCCATTACTGGCTTCCTGGTTGGTTGCTGAGTTCTACAGATGTGTCCTCATGCATTACCGCAGCAGTCGTGGTAAACAAACTTGGTGTGCCAGGTCCTCTGCGACTCGACTGGCACCGAGCGTCTTTTTTGCTAGAACGTGTGTCTTAGACTGAACGAGACGTGACAAAACTGCATTATGAGACTGCACTGATTATTTTGTTTGTGTGACATCTGTACATCTGTGTGTGACTGAGTGTGAATCTCTCTACGAAGAGCTTCGATTCAGTGGGCGCTGCTTTCTTTCCCGCCAAGTTCCGTTGTACAGATTCAGACTCCATTGTACACAGATCTGCAAGTGTCTCCTAATTAATCAGTGCAGTCTCGTGAAGCGATTTTGTCGCATTGCGTTGTGACTAAGACGCACGTTCGAGCAAAAAAAAAAGACTCTGTACAGCTGACACGCGCCTGGCGTCTCGCACCGCATGCCGTATTGAGGCTAGGTGTATGAGGCTACATCTTTCTAACTATTCCCACGGTGAGAAATCTATGTTGGTAGGGCAAACATTGCTGCTGCAATCGCAGTGGCTGTTCCCTTGTCTGCTGTACATCTTTATTTTGTTGGTGTGTAATGAAGACATTCACACATACATCTCCAAGGCTTTTTTTTTTTTTCCTTTCAAAGTAAGCAGCCCCAGTGTATGAAGTCTCATTATAATGTAAAACCCTCCATTAACGGATCCTGACCAGAACATATAGGCAGATACGCATACATAAAGTGCCTGTGACAACGACAGAAATGCGCGAGGGCTCAGGATCAGCCATGCACTTACTAACAGAGATCGCTACTTCAAACGGATTGAGGGGACCATGCTTTACGAGAGATTGGACTTGTCTATGCGGTGACTGGGCGGCAACCATACAAACGCACGGAACTGTTCCTTCTTATGGGAGCAACGTGGGCTTGTTGGCAGACGTCCTTTCGCGAACAAGTGCGCGGGGGGGAGATGAGACACCTGATTCCGACCGATCTTTTGCACTCGTCAAGTGGTGGGTGCATGTTCCGATACTAGTGATGCCGGCTGTGGCTGCGTACGTAAGAGCAGTGAGATGAAATGGGCTTCCACATGCGATCGCACGGATGTTCAGTATACACGGGAGTATACACGGGTGGATTACCACATCGGCATAACAAAGTAAGTAGGGTGCCGCGGCCGGACGGAAAAGCTGCCTCAGATGCACAAGACTGACAATCAGCCCCTTAATCTATATGTGACCCATTTATTCTCAACCAGCCTTCCTGGTTTTAACGCGCCCTGAAAACTTGCCTTTCTATTATAGCGTGGTAGCGCTCCTTATAATATATCTTCTCCAACCCTCCGCCATGTATCATTCCCAGTTCACCCTCCAACTGTTCTTTACTTTCCCTTTAGTATGTAAGATCTTATGGGAACGGCCCTCTGCCCTCTTCTTCTTCCCCAGCACACTCCATGTTACCAGTGTTCCACTCTCTTATCTCCTTCTCCCATTCAGCGACTCTGATTCTACAGTATTTGCTTGCCTACCTGTTGGGTACAGGTTCTCTGAGTCCAGAAGTGATTCTCACCTGTGACTTCTGTTAGTTTCAGTGAGTTGCCCAACCCATGCCACAGTTATCTGTCCTACCCAGGCTGTGGTGTGATATTCAAATTTGATGTTCATGGTATGGCTTCCTGCTGTGTATTGTATTTAAGATCAAATACCCTTTTACTGTGAAGTGTTTTTATATGTTTACTCTGGGGGTGATGAGCTGCACGCAGGCAGCTTTGCAATTACGTCCTTGCTCTTATGCAAATGCAGCAGGAGGTGTATGATTACGCCCAGCTGCATTTGCGATCCCAGCACTGCAACGGAGGTCGCAGGCTGGGATCACCATTGCAACCATCCGTGGTTAATGTTTGCGATGGTGGACAGTGCCGAGCCACCAGCCAGCTGAGGTAAGCCTTAGCTTACTCCGGTTGACCGGCTTGCATTGGTCGGCTGCGTTGGTCGACTCAGTCCTTGGGCTTGCCACTCCCGGAAAACGGGGCAGGCGCCCCGGCTTCCAGGAACGCCGGCCATCCCCGCCCCGCACCGCCCCTTAAAAGCCTCTGCCTGTCAATCGGGCAGAGGCATAGAAGGGTCTGCGTGAGACTATGCAGGACCCATTCTGCACACTCGCAGAATGGGTCCTCCACATGCGCAGATTCTGCGATCAGCAGTGCTCTTGCACGCACTGCTGAATCAGGCCCTCTGTATGGCACTGTGTTCATTTTGTGGCGCCATATAAATAGAAGATTATAATCATTTATAACCATGTTCTATATGCATTACCTTACCATCTGTCATTTGTTGCCTGGTTTGTCATTTAGGGGCATATGAAGCTGTTTGTTACATAAAATTATGCACAAACTGCACTATGTACTAATTAGTGCTCCAGATCGCAGTCCCCATTATTCTCAACGGGGACTACGATCTGACCCCTGTGTACTAAACTCCAAAAGCAAATCTTTTCGTTTAGTACTGACAGTTTACACCGTCTCCGTCTTCAGATGGTGTAAATTGCTTAGAGCCTATGGAGGCTCCCTCGGTAGGCCCCAGAAGCCGACACTGTGCGCTCGCGCATTGTCAGCTCACCCCGGAAAAGTCTTACACTTCTGTCAAAGGCTTCTCCTAAATGCTGGGGATATAACTCACGGGGAGAGCGGTTACCACAACCGCTGTCCCTGCGAGTTCCTGGTAGTACATAGCAGAGATATTTTTATTAGAAATTAAAATATACTCGGCAAGTTGGACCATTAATAATCGCCGCAGTACTGCGATTATTAACACATAGACCCCTTAGTCCGGGATACGATATCGCTGGCAGATCGTTATGCACCCTCCCTGGTATGCTGGATGATCAATATCTATCATTCAGCACACCACCAACTTGCCATCGGCTATAGCGATCTGTGATAGTCGATCGCCGGTCCCTATAGTAACTTGCTCGAAATCGAGCAAGTTGACCTGCATGCATGGCCGATATCGCTATCGTCCATACGTGGCCGCGCATCGCTGGTTGACGGTAAGTTGGTAGGGACCATTTAAAAGAACGATTTGAAAGGTAACGGTATCATTATCGTTCTTTTAATTCGCTATGTGTGTACACACCATTAGAAATCGTGCATCACATCTGCATATGGGCATCTAACTTCTATACCTTATACAGAATGGTAAATGTAAACAGTGGAACGGACTGGGTCCAGTAATGAGCCAAGAGGCACACATGGTCCCAGCTACTATATAGAAGAAAATTGGCTGCATACATCAAATACGTTGTCACAGATGTAAACTTGAATTTCTCAAAACTGCACCAGATCCATGGATCCAATAACCAAAGGAACAGTGCTCTATTTGTGTCATATTTCTCAAAAATTTATTTAAACATGATCACAAACTGCTCACATTTGAATAACTGTCTCTTGTGGACTCCGGGATCCCGTCACTGGAATCCTCCTCAGTACGTGAGTGAACGACCCTCCAGAAGTACAAACCTCAGGTCAGCGTCCAACCCGCACGTTTCGCCCAGTAGACTTCATCAGGGGTTGGCCTCCCATCTGACTTTTCTCGTTTATATGTAGTCAATGATTATTAACATGTTCAATCTTAATGCAATAAGTGTACAGAAACTGGTATTAAGGTAGGCAAACTTTTACTGATAATTGTTAAGGTGCCCGTCCACATAGCGATATTTGCAAGCGATTGCACGATAACGGCGCAGTTATCGTGCAATCTCTTGCAAATCGTGCATGCATCGTGCACATTTATGTCTGAAACAACCAGCAATGTGCGCGCCCGCTGGTCGTTTCCAATATATATCATCATGCAAACAAGCTGTTCAACCTGACGATAACGTCAGGTTGAGCAAGTTTGCAGATGATTGATGAGTCTGCACTGAATGACTGCTCGTTCAGTGCAGGTTCATCACAGACTAATGACTGCACGATTACAATGTCGTAATCGTGCAGCTGTTTTCAGCTCGTCTAGTGAATGGGCAGCATTAGATTATTGAAGATATCGTCGATGTTACAAGATTACATATTTAACATATATAGTACATCCTTAACGAAGAAGTTTAAAGATACATAAACAATGAAAGTAAATCACAATGAAATATCGGACAATACCTGCCCATTGATGTGCAGACCATAAAGTCTGAACAGATATAGAAATATTCCTTGTTCTCCATGAGTCCCATACCGTTCTGCCTTAGAACTTACTTTTAAAGGACTATTTTATTCACCCTAACTTTGTCAATAACCAAGATCACTGCATCTTGCCCAGTCCTACCCAATGATCTATCAATCAATCCACGGTATGTGGAACCTGTGCACAGGTATACAATATTAATGGTCTTGGTGACCATTTAACCTCATCTGTTCTCGACACCACTTTGGCCCTCATTTCAGTCCTTCTCCTGGCTGTACTGTGCTGCAGTAATGCTACTCCTGAGCTGACCGTAACAGACAATTGACCCATTTATCAGTGTGTGCCAGATCAGCACTAACACTATGCGGTTCTCGGCCTGACACGGCTATATGTGCCAGATAGGGACGATAAATGCGTAGTGTGTATGCGGCACCAGGACGCGGTGGATCGGCTCCCGATATAGAATGTGCTGCAGGCGCTGTGTCGTTTCCATTGTTTTGGAATCTGACAGAAATCGCAGTGTGTACGGACCCTGGCCTGATGTCTGCAGATAGTTTATTGTACAAACGTCTTGCTCGTGGGAGTTTGTATTGAAATTGGCTATGACGTGACTTCCCTGGGCTCGTCAACAGTGTCAGTAGCGCTGGGGAAGATCGCGTGCGGCCCTCCATTTGCCTGTGGAACTACATATCTCAGCATTTCACAACAGCATGCACCTTGGCAGGGCAAGCTGGCGTGTGGTCCACCCCTGATGCAGGTAAAATAACCAGGGTAGAATCAATAGTAGAAATAGTAAAGTGCAGTAGAATATATAACTAACGTCTACACAATACAATAGCAATACCGGAATGGTGAAGAGCATACTTCCTCTTCCTGTATTGTCCATTCTGTCCAGCCCATTATTATAATTTGCATTTCCCATCCTGAAAGCACAATGATCTGACAGCGTGCACGGAGACACAATATCAGTGAGAACATTTGGAATCAAAAGGATCGTTTGGAACAGAACGATTATTGTGCAGTGTGTACGGCACGGTGTATATTTACTGTTTTCGGGAACTTTTGGCCAGTCTGAATCTGACTAATCGTCGGCATCATTGGGAAAAATCTTAGTGTGCACCCAGCTTAACATTGGTGAATTCTTAGGATAATATGTAAATCATTTGTAGTCCGTTATTATCTTGCTGGGACTGATATGCAATGTTCTCCTTCTTTGCAGGTCAGAATACGTCCATTGATACTCCTAAAGATACTCGAATAATGATATTCTCCTCATTCCGGGACAGTGTCCAGGAGATAGCTGAAATGCTCAACCAGCACCAGCCCACGGTCCGAGTGATGACCTTTGTGGGGCATTCATCTACCGGGAAAGGGGTTAAAGGTTTCACTCAGAAAGAGCAGCTGGAGGTGTGTGCTGGTCTGTACCCTCCTATCAGGGATGCGCTAGTCCGGTTTCCGATCGTCTATGTGGTTACGGACAGACATGGCTGTACTGAAAATATATATGTTGTATTGAATTAATGTATAATCAGTCACTAGTACATAACAAGGGAACCATGTTTTCCAGCTTGGTCATTTTAAATGTACACAAATTCTACCACACCCTAATCGTGTTCTCTATCTCTTCATTTTGTGAGGGAATAAATAAGCAAATGACAACCTACTTGGAGGGAGATGTATCAAATCTGGGAGAGAGATAATAAAGTACCAACCAATCAGTTCCTAACTCATGTTACAGCCTGTAACATGAGTTAGGAACTGATTGGTTGGTACTTTATTATAGGAGCTGATTGGTTGGTAAATTTATATCTCTTCACTTTCTCTCTCTCCAGGGTTTGATAAATACACCTGTTAGCTTTCATTTGTATTTCTTTACACAGATCTGTAGTTTGTTCGAATGATCTCAGTTCAGTATTATTCCGGGGAGATTAGGCTGTGCGTTTTGATTTTGATTTCTAAACTTGGGATGGGTACGGGATGCCGACGGTCAGAATCCAGACGTCGACACCTGTCAGTAGGTCTCCTAACCCTCCCTCCCTGGTACCTGAACCTGACACCCCCCCCCCCCCGGTCCTAGTGCCTAAGACTAACCTCCCCCTCCCCGCACCCGAAACCTAACCATCCCCTTAGTTCATAACACATCCCGACCCCGCTACTTACCTTTGAGATTCTGGTGGTTGGGATGCTGGCGTCGGGATTCTGTCAGGTGCCTGGATTCCGACGCCAGCATTTTGACCGCCAGAATCCCGTGGTCGGGATATTGACCGCATCCCCCTAAATTCATAATTATCACACCCGAACATTTGAAATGCTCCATTTTTCTAACCACTTTGCTGCCACATTAATGTGGCCACGACTGTATCACTTTGGTCACGCAGTACAGTTTTTATAGTTCTTGTCAGTTCTGTGTGATAAATAAAACAACTCAGGCTTATGTACTAAGCCTTGGAGAGAGAGAAAGTGGATGGAGACAAAGTACCAATCAGCTCCTTGCTGTCACTTTACAGGCTGTGTTTAAAAAAAAAAAATGACAATTGGTAGAAGATTAGTTGATACTTTATCTGCGTCCACTTTATCTCTCTCCAAGACTTAGTACATAGACCCCTCAATAGTCAAATCCGTTAATTAACAAAAGTTTTCACGTTTATAGTTTTCTTAAGACAAGAAACATAAACTCTGTATGTCTGCTGAGGATATTTTAAATCTAAATTAGAGGATTTTTATGCCATTATGAAGTCTGTATACTTATAGGATCTTACTGGCAGGAGCCTAGTTCTCAGGTAATTTCCAGTAGAAGACTGGGAAGCTTGGAAACCTCAAGCATGGAATTTTGTACTTTTAAAACCATTGTTTCCTAGTGCAGATAGCATACTGAGCATTGATTGCTGGCCTTCATGGCATGGGGAGACAATAATTGTAGAGCCACAGAATATCAGTCTTGGCTTTATTGTACCCATGTTTGGATACCGTACATGATGGGAAACTAGAGCTCTTGCACGAAAGTATAGACTTAACGTCCTAAAACTATTTGAAATCTACTCAATTCCATGCATTAAGTTTCCAGCAAATAAATGGTGTTTGAGTTGCCCAAGAGTGGTGCTATTCTGCACCCATTCAATTTGTAAGGGGGTAATGGTTTGTACTGCTTGTGGTGGTTTATGTTTGCTGGTGCTATTTACTGCCATGCCCATCACTTAGACACAAACTCGCTTCGCATCAGACTGTGATGTAGTGGTCATGAGTTAAATCCCCTGTCATGACCTATCTGTGTGGAGTTTGTATCCTCTCCCCCATGTATGCTTGGCTTTCCTCTGGGTGCTCCAGTTTCATCCTACGCTTCAAAAACTTACTGGTAGGTTAATTGGATTACATCAAACTTAAGGTGTGTGTGAATCTTGATTGTAAGCTACAAAGGAACAGGGTCTGATATAAATAACATTTATTCTTCGTACAGCGCTGTGTAAATTGGAGGAGCTATATAAACAATAATAACAAAATAATGGTTACCTGAACCACTGATTATTTACGAGATCCTTGTACCCGTACTGATAAGAGAACTTCCTTTCTGCTGTAGGCTCCTTGTAGGCAGGATCTTGCTTAGGTCGGGAGATCCCGCCAACCAGGTGCCAGTTGATCTTTGCCAGAAATGTTGTTTGTCTAAATATTGTCTCTGTCTAAACATTTCCTCTGTGTATGTGGATCATTTGTCGCAAGCAGTGAATAAGTTGTCCTTTTTCCCAGGTGATGAAGCGTTTCCGGGAGGGCGGGTATAACACTCTGGTCTCTACCTGCGTTGGAGAAGAAGGTCTGGACATTGGCGAGGTGGATCTCATCATTTGCTTTGATTCCCAGAAGAGTCCTATCCGTCTCGTGCAGAGAATGGGACGGACTGGGAGGAAGCGCCAAGGCCGTATAGTAGTCATATTGTGCCAAGGACGGGAAGAGCGGGTATGTCCCCCATCTCTTTACTGAAATCCATTTTCTTCTGGTATAGTTGTCATGTAAAAGAAGGTCCTGATTCACTAGGGATCGCAATACTGCGTACGCACGCAGTTCAACTGCGTTAGCATGCTAATCCATTGCGATCACACAACATAAGGACGCCCACTTTACCTTACACACATCCGTAATGTTTAGCAGAATAGTGAAACCATCGGTAACAGTGAGTACCATCGCAGCCTCACGCAAACTTGCACAAGCCCTGACCTTACTCAGTAATTGCTAACCTCATCACACGCTATGAGACCTCACACTGCGTTGGGCATCACAGTGGATAATTTATGCACATCCCTGCATTGGCGTGCAAACGCACTGGCACGCCTGCGTTTCCCCGACCACCCCTCCTTCACCACCCACAAACGGTGCTTCCCGTCAATCACTCTGCGAGGGGTCTGCGTAGCCTCTGCGATCGCCATAGCTAGTACGCGCACTGCGATGCATAAGCATGCTCAGAACGCAACAATCGTCCGATTGCGTGCGTATTAGCATCTGCGATCCTTGCTGAATCAGGCCCTAAATCCATTAGAACACATTTCATCTTCCACCTCTGCTCTCTTCATCTGAAAAGTGTTGTGTTAATAAGCAAATAGAGGGTATAACTGGTGGGAGATGTATACTATATATATTGCATATTATATATTTATAAGTAATCTATATAATAATTCTCTAAAGTCTGTCCCCTCTACAACATGCATGCACTGTGGTAATCATTGCACGTGCCCCAGCTGCTTCCACTGCTAGGGGGATGGGACAGAACCTATCCTTCCAGGAGGACCCAACTGGCTGCGGGGTGGGGGGGATAAATATCGAAGGGTGGGGATGGGGTGGCGGGACAGAGCAGCAGATATAAAGGGGGTGGGGCTGGACAGGGCGGAGCTGGGGTCAGGCGGAGGAGACCTGACATATACCGTGTGCCTTTATTAGTATACAATACTGTTTTATAAATCCCCCTCTATTACATTTATTTTCATAAAAAAAATGCCTAGGGTGTAATTTTAGTTTTACATGTCTACATTCTTTTGAAGATACAAGCTTATAGGTATGGGTTGTAGTTGACCCTATCCGCATTATACTCTAGTTTTACACCTAGTCGCTGGTCTGCGTCCACACAGAAGGGGATGACCATCTGCCAAGAGGCGGCTTTAAAGCTCCCGTATTTCTTTGTGTGGTTTACGTTCCAATGCCATTATTACTACTGTTCTCACTTTTTGAATAAGAATGGCTGATCGCCAGTTCCCACCACTCCCCATCAGAGGTCACCTGGACGCCTTAAACATGGAGTTTGTGTGAACCAAGGCGCTTGCCACGCCATTAGAAAACTAGAATTCTGATCGGACACCCTGATTATTACCTTGATGTACAGTGTTACTAGGGAGTATTTTATTTTATTTATTTATTTTTTTTATTAATGACTTAGTGGTCATTAAATGTTATTCTTGCTGTTTTCCCAGAAAAGTAAAAAATGTTTTATTATATGAAGTGTATGAATGTATCTAAAGTAATTGCAATCGTTCACCTATTTCTCCCTCATTCAACTGTTAATAGATTTTCTTCATCCAGACACTTTGACAGTGTTTTTTATTAGAAAATACATCTTCGCTGTACGACCCCTTAATACACAGCAGGGACAGGCAACTGGTAAAAGGGAATCGGCAGGACATAGTCACTGTATAGAGGCAGGAGCAAGATGGGAGATCTATTAGCGGCACTTATCTCTAAAGGGGACTGCTGATGTAGCAATTGTACATAAAGGAACCCAGCAGTGTCTTTTTATATTGCTTTAACAAAGTATTGAGCTTTTTAAATAATGCCATAGCTGAAAAAGCTCACTGTATAATAAAAGTATATATATATATATTTTTTTTTTTTTTTAAACAGTTAAAACGTGGAACGCTGATACATACAAAGCTGGCCGAAAAAATGGTCAAGATCTGAGCTTATTCTCTTTAGATTTAACACCATTTGTGAAGCAAGTTACATACTAGAAGTTGTTGGCTCCCTGATTTTTAACCATTTAAAGAAAAATTACGGGAAGGCCCCACGTGTATATGTTTTAATGCAGCATAGGCAATTTGTGTCTCGCAAGCAGCTATGGAACTACAAGTCACAGCAGGCTTTGCCAGCCTGTAGTTGAACGGCCTTTCTGGGACTAGTAGTCACACAGGAATTGCAGGACCACAGTTTTCCAAGGATTTAACAGACAATATATTCTGTTTGAACAGACAGGCTTGTGGTTTACCTGTGTTGTGTCAAAATAAATGATGTGCCCACATCGCAAGCGTTCATAAAAATGAGCATCTCCGTCCTGTCCATTTGTTTGCACTATTAATATTTAATTACACGTGCTGTAACCCATAGCATACAATAAGGCTTTCAATCATTTTTCTAGTACAGTTTACAAAATGTAAAAAAAAATATCTGCAGCACCCGGTCCCATTAGTCCGTTTCCATAAATGATTTGTTCTACTTATTCAGGCGCTGATAGAAATCTTTGTATCTAATTTAACTTGACTAATATCACTAGTCATCCGCAGCTGCAGCTACCCAAGTACGAGTATGATTGTAGCCGCACACACCTCAGTAAGAAATGTTATCCAATGAAAGATGACAAACCATTGCAAAATAACATCTTAATGCTTATCAATACAAAAACTAGTCTGTTTTGGCTAAAATAATATCAATAATAATAATAATAATTAAAAAAATATATATACGCACACACACACACTCTCTCTCCATCCGGAAAGTATTCACAGCGCTTCACTTTTTCCACATTTTATTATGTTACAGTTTTATTCCAAAATGGAATAAATTCATCTTTGTCCTTGACAATGTGTAAAAAGTTTTTTTGCCATGAAGTTCAAAATTGAGCTCAGGTGCATCCTGTTTCCACTGATCATCCTTGAGATGTTCCTACAGCTCAATTGGAGTCTACCTGTGGTAAATTCAGTTATTTGGACATGATTTTGAAAGGCATACACCTGTCTATTTAAGGTGCATGTCAGAGCACAAACCAAGCATGAAGTCCAGAGCGCCGACTTGAATCCGATTGAACATCTCTGGAGAGATCTGAAAATGGCTGTGCACCAACGTTTCCCATCCAACCTGATGGAGCTTGAGATGTGCTGCAAAGAGGAATGGGCGATCAGGATTTCCTCCTCTGTCGGGCTGCCGCTGCTGGGAATCATGCCGAATGCGTTGTGGTCTTGAAATGATGTCCAGTGTTAGGTCTGTGTCTAGATGCTAAAGCGTACGATCTTGGTCTTTTCAGACCATGGGATCTTCATCTATTTGCCATGTGCACCTGCCCCAGGTGCCTGGCAAAATTCTAGGCAAAACTTTACATGCATATTTATCAACTATGTTTTGACCCTGTTTTTTTTTTTGTTTGTTTTATTTTGACTTCTTATTATGCCACCTTTCCATAAAGCAGAGATTTTGAGTTTACTTGTGTATGGTTGGCTAATATCAGTGATCTCTATCAGAGTTGCCATGGGCAGTTTGTGGCCTCGGTAACAAGTGGCATTCTTGAGCAGAGGCTTAGTTACGGAAGACGGCCTGCTCGAGACAAATTCAGACCTGCCATATTCTTTTTCTATGTTATGGGCGTAACAGTGCTTTGGGGATAAATAAAGTATTTGAAGACTTCTTATATTCTATTCTTGATTGTTGATTTGTCAGATTTACTTACAATATTATTTCCTCTTCATGATGAAGCTCTCGAAGGTTGATTGTGAAAGAAACTGATTGTTGTATATTTACAAAAGAGGACAATATTTATCATTATTTCTACTTCAGGGTCCATAGGGGTCCACAGGGTGACCTTGGGGTATAGCTGGATCCTGGATCCTCGGGCACCATGGAGTTAAAGCTTTTAGCTGCTCCCTGGATGCACTTGGGTCCAACCTCCCCTATACCCCGCCCCCGAGCCACAGGCACCTCAGTTTAAGATGGTGCCCGGCTGGAGTCGGGTCACCCTGCGGGGGGAGGGCTGCAGGAGCCCCCTAAAGCTTTTTTTTTTTTTTTTTTTTAACTTAGTTAAATTTATTTATTTTTTTGACTAGAGTTTTTTTTCTCCAGAGCGGCAGCGCTGGGCTGTCTGTACAGACGCCCACGCTGCCGCTCCTTCTCCCTGCTGGCGCCGCGACGCCAGCACTGAACTGGGGATCGCGGCGGGGGAAGCCAGAGTCTGTACTAGCCGGACTCTGGCTTCCCCCGGGACTGCTGCCGGAAGACGCCGGGGAGCTTAAGGTAAGCCGCGCACCGCTGATTAGCGGCGGTGCGCGGGTAATGCCTTTTATATGCAGTCCCATGCCCCCGGTCTAGGGGACAGACCGGGGGCGCTAGCTGTGGCGGCGGGCCCCCCCTTTATCGGAGGCATACCACGTCAGACCACTAGACCACCAGGGTAATTAAGCGGCAAGCGGGATGCCGCAACCTTGGGGGTTAAATATGCTAGCCAGGGGAGGAAGCCTTCCCTGTCTAGCGGCTCCTCCCCTCAGCTCAGCGCGCCTTTCAGCTCGGAGTCTGGCGTCGCTGAGCTGCAGCTACTCGGGCCACTCCTCCTCTGAGGTCTCCAGCGGCCATTTTCTCTGTGGCAGCGTGGATACTCTCAGGGAGCACGCGGACCGGTCCCCCTGTGTACCTCTCCCCTGCAAAAGGACAGTGTACACAGCACTATAGCCCTCCCAGACACTGAATCTGGGAGGTTGATTGTAGTGGAAAGGTGCAGTGAGTATAACTTCCTGCATGGTATGTGACTTTTGCTAGTGCTGCCTGTCTGTGTCTTTTTTCTACTTACTGTCAGCCTGTACCTATCCCTTTCCTTCTCCTACAAGCCCTACAGGTGTGCGGGGGAAGGGTGTTTCTACTGACCTCACCTATATAGATCACGTATTTGTGAGGTCCGTCACATACAGTTGTGTGCTACACGGTGCCATATTGTGGGCTGTTTTTCAGCACACTGGTGAGTGCGCACGTTTTCTTCCTAAGTCATGTCTGAGGAGGAGATTGAGCACTCCGGGGCTCCGGCATTGTTCTCCTGCAGGCGCTGTTCTGCAGGAGTGGATCGGGAGGATTTGTCACAGGACGGCCTGTGCGGATGGTGCCAGGCGGTCCCTGGTACGTCTAAACCTCCCATGTCGCAGGAGCCACCATGGGCGATGTTTTCCCAGGTGCTGGTGTCCATCGCGGACCGTCTGTCGGTCCCGACTGCCGCCTCTACTAGGGCGTTGCCCCAGCCTGCCATCCCCCATTCCCCGGGTGTCCCACAATTATTGCAGACTCCCCCGGGGTCTCAGCCTGTTGGTCCCTATGCGGGGTTGCCAATGTATATTCAGTCCACCCCTGTGGCACAGCCGGCTGTGGTGCCGTTTCAGGCTCCTGTGACAGCTCCTCCACCCTGGGTGGATGCGCTTTCACACACTGTCCAAGATTTGGCGGCAGCATCTTCGGCTTTTCAGTCGATGTTGCGTAGTGACGTGCCCTCCAGGGCGTCTAACGCTCAGTCATAGCACAGGCTGCGCATCTTTCGGATTCTGAGGGGTCCTCGGATGATGGTGAGGTGCAGGATGACTCAGCCTCAGATGCCTCAGTCCAGGAGGTAGACACTAAGTCTTCCATCAATGTGCGGGCTCTGGTTAAGGCGGTGCGGGCCATTCTTCTGATTGAGGATGAGGCACCCGCTCCCAAGTCAAGGTATCCTAGTTTTAAAAAAGCTAAGGTCACTTCTACAGCGTTCCCCTTGTCTGATCAGTTGACTGATCACATGGCGGTGGCCTGGCAGACGCCCAGTAAGCGTTTCCTGCCACAGAAACGCTTGGCGTCCAATAATCCATTCCCGGAAGCGCATTGTAAGAAATGGGAAACTCCGCCTGCAGTCGATTCCCATGTAACACGCCTCATCAGGAGTGCTACTTTGCCATTGCCGTCTATATCCTCGCTGAAGGATCCTACGGACAGGAAGGTGGAGACTTGTCTAAAGTCTATTTATTCTCTCTCAGGGGCTGTAGCCCGGCCGTCCATGGCCATCTCCTGGGTGGCCAAGGCCATTGAGGGGTGGGCCAACGCCTTGGAGGACACGTTTACGGATGAATCTCCGGACGTCCAGAGGGCGTTGTTAGGACAGATGAGAGATGCCGCCTCCTACATTGGAGAAGCATCTTTGGATGCTAGCCTGTTGACCTCTAGGGTTTCGGCGGCAGCAGTGTCTGCTCGTAGATCCTTGTGGTTGCGGTCTTGGAGAGCAGACGCGGATTCAAAGAAAGGCTTGGAGGCCTTACCTTTTAATGGGGAATTACTATTTGGTCCGGACCTGGACAAAATAGTAGATACCCTGGCAAAATCCAAGTCAGCCTTCCTCCCTTCAGCTACTACACCTGCTAAGGTCCGGAGCTCGGCCTTTCGTTCCTTTCGGGTTCAGGGCAAGGCAAAGGGTCAGTCCTTCCCGAGGCAGTCCGCACCCAAGACCACCTCAAAGCCAAAGAAGCAAGCCTGGAGTGCTAGGCGCCCTTCTTCCAAGCCAGAAGATAAGCCTTCTGCGTGATGGGACGGGCCTCCCTCTGGGGGACCCCAGAGTGGGAGGCCGACTTCTTCAATTCGCCCAGTGCTGGCACAATACCACCACGGATGCCTGGGTGCGAGAAGTGGTCTCCCAGGGGTACGCCCTGTCTTTTCGGCACAGGCCGCCTTGCCAGTTTTTTTGCACAAGTCCTTCTCAGGACAAAACCAAGGCCTTGCAGGTTCAGGAAGCCATAGAGGCCTTGCTGACGGCGGGGGTCATTATTCCCGTACCACAGTCTCAACGTGGGATGGGGTATTACTCTACGCTGTTTCTGGTGCAGAAACCCAATGGCTGTCATCGCCCCATCCTCAATTTGAAGTCCCTGAACAGGTTTCTCAGGGTTCCCAAATTCAGGATGGAAACTTTGCGTTCCATCATACTGGCGATGGAACCGGGGGATTATATGGTCTCCCTGGATATCCAGGACGCCTACCTCCATGTGCCTATAGCAACATCGCTCCAACGGTTTCTGCGGTTTGCTATTCTCCACAACCACTACCAATTCAGGGCTCTACCCTTTGGTCTCTCCACGGCACCAAGGGTATTTACCAAGGTGATGGCGGTCATGGCGGCTCACCTTCGGAGCCAGGGAATACGGTTGCTACCGTATCTAGACGACCTCCTCTTGCTGGCAAGCTCCCCGGAGGTACTGATCCAGCATCTCCACCTGACGGTCGCTTGTCTACAGGCGCACGGCTGGTTGATCAACTGGAAGAAATCCTCCCTCATCCCATCACAACGGATGGTTCATTTGGGGTCCCTGCTGGACTCTCGTCAGCAACGGATTTTTCTGACTCCAGAGAAGGTCTCCTCCTTACAGCTGCGGATTCACAGTTGTCTGAGCAGTGGCAGAGTGTCGGTGCACTCAGCTATGAGAGTTTTGGGGTCCATGGTGTCGGCATTCGACATGGTGGAGTTTGCCCAGTTCCATTCCAGGCCCCTGCAGGATCTGATTCTTTCGGAATGGAACGGATTGCCACACAGGATCCGCTCTCAGATGCTGGTGTTGTCCTCGGAGGTGCGTCTGTCCCTAGCCTGGTGGCTGCAGACAGCTCATCTCCTTGAGGGGCGCCCCTTTTGGATCCCGGAATGGGTTCTGCTCACGACAGATGCCAGTCTCCGGGGTTGGGGGGCGGTGACAGGCTCCTTGTCACTTCAGGGTCGTTGGTCGGCGGAGGAACCGATTCTTCCCATCAACATCCTGGAACTGCGGGCAGTATACAGAGCCCTGCAGTCGTCCGGCACCGCTCTTCACGGAAGGGCCGTTCAGGTGCAGTCAGACAACGCCACCACGGTGGCGTACATCAATCACCAGGGAGGGACTCGCAGTCGAGCTGCGATGTCGGAGGTGTCCCGCGTCCTGGCTTGGGCGGAGCACTATCTTCCAGCTCTCTCGGCAGTTTTCATCCCAGGAGGCAGACTTCCTCAGCCGTTACGATGTGCATCCCGGGGAATGGTCGCTTCATCCAGAGGTATTCCAACTACTCGTGGACAAGTGGGGGCTGCCAGAGCTGGACCTGATGGCGTCCCGTCACAATCACAAGCTGCCTGTGTACGGGTCAAGGACAAGGGACGCAGGCGCAAGTCTGATAGACGCGCTGTCGGTGAAATGGCTGTTTCAACTGGCTTACTTGTTCCCTCCGATATCTCTGCTGCCTCGGGTCCTGCGCAAGTTCAAACAGGACGGAGGCACACTGATCCTGGTGGCCCCAGCGTGGCCCAGAAGGCCGTGGTACTCCGATCTGCGGAGCCTGTCCATCGACGCTCCGTACCTCCTACCTCAACGGCGGGACCTGTTGTCTCAGGGGCCCTGTCTTCACCCGGATCTGGGTCGACTATCTTTGACGGCGTGGCTCTTGAGACAGCCGTCCTGAGGTCTCGGGGCTTTTCTATCTCCGTTATTACTACCATGCTGAGGGCGCGCAAGCCTGCTTCCGCGAGGATCTATCACAGAGTGTGGCACACTTACTTTCAGTGGTGCGAGGCCAGAAACTATGATCCCCAGGTGTTCCGGGTTTCGCGTATTCTGGCTTTCCTTCAGTCGGGTTTGGATTTAGGATTACGTCTTTCTTCACTGAAGGTGCACGTGTCTGCTCTGTCGGTGTGGTTCCAGCGCAGGATCGCTGCTATGCCGGACGTACATACCTTTTTCCAGGGTGTTTTGAGAATCCAGCCTCCCTTTGTGCCACATGTGGCCCCGTGGGATTTGGCGTTGGTTCTTCGGGCCTTACAGGGTCCTCCTTTTGAGCCCTTGGAGTCAGTGGAGCTCAAGTGGCTAACTTTTAAAACTGTTTTCCTCTTGGCAATTGCTTCTGCCAGGAGGGTTTCAGATTTGGGGGCGCTTTCTTGTCGTCCCCCTTTTCTGATTTTTCATCAGGACAGAGCGGTGCTTCACACTCGTCCTGATTTCCTGCCTAAGGTGGTTTCCAGGTTCCACATTAATCAGGAAATTGTTGTACCAGCCTTTCAGTCACCTGATCTTTCGGCTGGGGAGACTTCCTTAGACGTTGTCCGGGCACTCCAGGTTTATGTGGACCGGACTAGTTCTGTGAGGAAGTCGGATTCTTTGTTTATCCTCTTTGCTTTTCACAAGAGGGGTTGGCCTGCCAACAAACAGACTCTAGCCCGTTGGCTTCGTTCTGTTATTATTGAGGCTTATATGCAGGAGGGTTTACCTATTCCAGCCTCTGTTAAGGCTCATTCCACTCGGTCCGTGGGCCCTTCTTGGGCTGCTAGCCGTGGCGCCTCTGCTGTTCAGCTCTGTAAGGCAGCCACCTGGTCTTCCATTCAGACCTTTTTGAGGTTCTATGCGTTTGACACCTTTGCCTCTCAGGATGCATCCTTTGGGCGCCGGGTTCTCCTATCAGCACAGGAGCGTCCCCGCCCTTAGTTGGACTGCTTTGGGACATCCCCAAGGTCACCCTGTGGACCCCTATGGACCCTGAAGTAGAAAACAAGAGATATGGTAAGAACTTACCTTTGTTATCTCTGTTTCTACGAAGTCCATAGGGTCCATAGGGCACCCGCCCTGACGCACCTGGCTTCATATGGGCTCTGTGACTGGTCACCGGTTTTCCGTCTCCCATTTCTGTGAGTATGGTTCTTGTGTGTTCCAGTCTTCCTTCTCTCTGTTTCGTCTCCTCCTCCGGCCTGGGCTGCTTACCAACTGAGGTGCCTGTGGCTCGGGGGCGGGGTATAGGGGAGGTTGGACCCAAGTGCATCCTGGGAGCAGCTAAAAGCTTTAACTCCGTGGAGCCCGAGGATCCAGGATCCAGCTATACCCCAAGGTCACCCTGTGGACCCTATGGACTTCGTAGAAACAGAGATACCAAAGGTAAGTTCTTACCATATCTCTTGTTTTTTATATAACCTATGTATTATATAATGCTGCACTTAACAGGGTATATCATTCACATCAGTTGCTGTCTTTTATTTGTAATAATCTTTCAAGGTTTTTTTTTATCATTTGTTTGCATTGGGTGTATTGTGTCGGTCATTGTTAAGAGTTCCTGATTAAATCCACAGGAGGTGAATACTTTTTATATCCACTGTATACCAATGGCTTCTGGATCTATAACCCCTGACGTACATTTCTTTTCTACAGACTTATAACCAGAGCCAAAGCAATAAGAGGAGCATCTATAAGGCCATTGTGGGTAATAACACGTTTTTTCACCTCCACCGTCAAAGCCCCCGTATGGTTCCAGACGGCTTAAACCCCACAGTGCACAAGATGTTCATCACGCAACCAACCTATGATGTCAAAGAGGTCCCCAAGGACCGACGTCCTAATCTGGTTCACCGTAAATCCTCTGTGTTCTTTACCGGGGAAGGTGAGTGCATACGAACACTTGTAGAGCTGGACTTTCTTTTTAAGTGAATGTGGCTTGCCTATATTCTGTGTGCGACTGCGTTTATGTCTGCATGCGAAATACTGCTATACCGTGTCAGCGGCTGTCTCACTGTAACGTAGCACTCCGCAGTCTCACACAGAATATACGCACGTTGCATATTATTATTATTATTATTATTATTATTATTATTATTATCATTTATTTATATGGCGCTACAAGTGTTCCGCAGCGCCTTACAAAGTACATAGACAAAAAAGTAACCATTGACTTACAATACAATACAATGCAGGACATGGATAAACATTGCTATATTAGTGACATTAATGCCTGCATAAGCAGCCAAGTGTTAGTTGCCCTAGTGGGGAGTAAGAGATAAATTAAATTACAGTAGGGAGAAGCACAAGAGGGTAGAGGGCCCTGCTCGAAAGAGCTTACATTCTTTAAGGGAGGGGAAGACAAACAGGAGTGACACAGAATGGGGTGGGCGGGGAGAAAGGAAGATGTAGCAGCAAGTTAGGATGAGAGCTGTAAGGCTTTAATGAAGTAGTGGGTCTTAAGAGCTCGTTTGAAAGATGGTAGAGAGGTGCAGAGTCTGATAGGGAGAGGGAGGGAGTTCCAAAGGTGAGGAGCAGTGAATGAAGAGGGCGGACAGAGAGTGAACGGAGATGAGATCAGAGATGTAAACGGGAGAGGAATGGGTGAGGACTTTGTAAGAGAGTGTGAGAGCCTTGAATTGGGTTCTGAAAGGAAAGGGGAGCCAGTGGAGGGCTTGCAAAAGAGGGGAGGCAGATGTAGAGCGTTTGGAGAGGAAGATGAGCCGAGCAGCAGCATTGAGCATAGACTGGAGAGGAGAGAGATGGGATTTGGGGAGGCCAGATAGGAGAAGGTTACAGTAGTCCAATCTGGACATGACCAGTGAATGTACAAGGGTTTTAGTAGCATCCTGGGTGAGAAAGGGTCTGATCTTGGAAATATTCTTGAGATGGAAACGACAGGACTGCGAGAGGTTCTGAATGTGTGGTTTGAAGGAGAGGGAAGAGTCCAGGATGACTCCAAGACAACACACTTTGGGACTAGATGAGATAGTAATGCCATCTATTAATAAAGAAATAGTGGGACATGATGTTATGTGGGAGGGTGGGAAGACTATCAGCTCAGTCTTAGACATATTAAGCATATAAATTTGAATCAGCATAAGCTGCTTGTGTGTCCTATTCACATAAGACACATTTTAAGGGAAAAAGTTGCACGAAAAGACACTCAACGTTACTGAGTCACGCCTCTAGAAGGGCAATTTAACGTGCAAGGAGGCTAGATGTATGTGTGGACACATCTGTATAAATTATGCTAGTTTTAGGTGCCTTTAAAGCAGGGGTGGGCAATGAGAGGCCCTCCAGCTATTGTAGAACTACACATCCCAGCATGCCCTGCCACAGTTTTGCTATTTTGGCCCTGCTGGGATGTGTAGTTCAACAGCAGTTGGAGGGTTTTTTATAAGCTTATTATAGATAATGTTCATTCTGTAGATGCAAGTCTGACTTTATACGAACACTGCCTCTAGTGGGCACATTGTGAATTTAATATGATAGAAATACATGATTGTTATTGCCAAGCATTACGTTTTGGATGAAACCTTTCTTGATTTGAAATAGTCTCTATTTTTAGTCTTAAAGCAGAATTACATTAACCCATAGGGTTTGTTTTGGAAGAAGTACACACTGTAATGTCCTATTACTAACTTCTGCACACAGCCCCAGAGAGTACGAAAGACTGGCCTTTAACACACGCAGAGATTGAGACATGGAAGCGCGTGTATCGCCTGGCGGAGCCTGATGGTATAACAGATGTCACTATGCCCAAAGCCCAGTTTGGAATCTTCAGAGATGCAGACACCAGCCCCGTGAGTAGCGGATTCCACCACATTACAGACAGACTGTTGAGCTGCAAACTCGCATGACTGCAATTGTTTTATGGATTCTGCAAGAGCACCTATGTTAGAGTAACACTTGGGTGACGGTAATGTTGGGTGGGTTTTCGTTTTTTTTATATTTTCAATTATTTTTCTCTTTTTTTTTTTTTTCTTTTTGTGGGGGCGATTCAATTGTTTTTATGTTGTGGTAATTAATGTGCACCCAATGTTGCAATTCAATTGTTTTGGGCACCCATTAATTATCGCACTTTTAGCGGGTAATGAGACCAGGTTTGACCACGTAAAATGGCTATACCCGTCTAAAGTCCAGGTTAGGTTGCCCAAAACCAGGATTTATCGCACATTTCCGCTCGCCTCTTCAGGAGGGGGCGAGCAAAAGTGCTGGCACCGGCGGCTGTTCGCACCCTAACGGAGCAACAATTGAATTGGCCTCTTTAAATCAAGGGGTACTGACCTAAGCTCTCGCGAGCAGGGCCCTCTTCCCTCACGTGCTCCTTCTTGCCTTACTTTTACTTTCATTTACAATGGCACCTAAAACTGCTTACTGACGCCCTGCTGCTTATTTAGGTGTTATGCAGCATTGTTTATAAATCATGTCCTTGTCCTGCATTGTCTGTACTGTTAATAACTGTTGTCTTGTGTGCTCATGTGTTTCTGTACTTAGTAAGGCGCTGCCGAACCCTTGTGGCGCCATATAAATAATGGATAATAATAATACACAAAAAAAGACTTGTGTAAAGGATGGCAACAGGTTTGGTAAGGGTAATTGGGGAAGGGAGAAGACAATTAGGCCGTATTCAATTAGAGGCGAAAAGTCAGAAAAATTTTGCCTGTCCGACTTTCCGCCTCCTTCGCCTGTTTCAGAGGCGAAAACGTTTTGTGCGCATCCCCGCTCTTCACCCTATTCAATTAAAAACAGGCAAAAACTGAAAGCGGCGAATGCGGAACAGGCGGAAAGTACTGTAAGGAGTGGGGAAATCAGTCTGTACCCCCAAAAAGGATGCACTAACATAGGGAATCAATGTAGATGTGTACTAATAGCCCTAATAAGTGTTTGGGGTACATCAATAATTTAAATTGCTTCTAATTAGCTTATTTGTAAAAGTGATGAAGAATGGCATAAAGCTGTATTTATTGGTGAAAATAAGTAGTCCAGTCAAATTTGTGGTACTTGAAAATGGGTGCTAGCATATTTTTATGTCTCTAAAGTGAATTTTTAAAATAGGTAAAAAACGCACCTGCGACATGCCCCTGCAATCCTAAAAATACCTGACCCATCCTTGCAGACCCCCAAGAAGTCTGTCTCGCTAGTTTTTATGCTTGCCCCCCACCTTTTTACTTTTTTGGCCCCAAAACGAAAGTACTTTTTTGGGGTGTTCTGAGGTAATTTTTTTTTTATTGTATTGTTGATTTGTCCTTTGGGGGGCTGTCCCAAGGGTTCTGAGTCATTTCCCCACGTTTGCACCCCAAAATAATTATTTTGCACTTTTTTTTTTTTTCTCCTATTCATAGGAGATACTTATCCGCCTATTACATTGCATTGAGTTTCCGCTTAGGCGAAATCGGCCTAGAATTGAATATGGAGATACTTTCAAAACAGGCGCAAAGTCCGAATCCGCGGAAACTTTTTGCCAAACGGCGCTTTTCGCCTCTGAATACGACCCATAGGCGGAGTAGAACCTAACACTAATGCATATCATATCTACAAGGTGGGAAGGCCAGAAGCATCCAGTGTGTTATGAATTAAGAAGGAGATGGTTACATAGAAACATAGAATTTGACGGCAGATAAGAACCACTTGGCCCATCTAGTCTGCCCTTTTTGTTCAGTAGGGCTAAACAGAGAGGAATCAAGAGCTCCAACCAGCCAACTCGCCGAGGTGACATAACGAAAGTAGCAACTATCTGAGGCCAAATTTGGCATTGACCCCCTGTAGCTTGTAGGTCAGTCCATGTGGGAATGGCAGGTGTTGGTGTCTAAGCTCTTCTTATATTTTTACTGTGTTTGATGCATGCATACGGTCCGATTTTTCTTCAGATCTGAACGATAACGATTTTAAAAATCGTTCATATCTGAAGGAAAATCTGACATATCTGAACGATGTGCGTTCCCGATGGTCAGATAACGATATCTGACATCTGATGTGTTTGCAGTCAGTTTTGGACGATTTCAGTCATTTTAATGCAGTCAAAAATCGCTCGTAGTTCAAATCGTTCATCTGACACATCTAACCGTGTGTATGCTCCTTAACACTGTTAAGTTTCAGTGTAGTCTCAATCAGTACAATTATATTCTCATAGTGTTAATTCAGATCCTTAAATATGTCAGCACTTTGTTACCGAATGCTGAGATTATAAATAGGGCAGCAACCTCCTGTTACGTCATCCCACAAGTACCATTGTTTGGACATATTCTAAAACATGTATTTGGCTTATACAGTTTTATCTTTCTCAACATCAAAGATAATCCTTTAGAGTTTGTCATTGCTTTGTATCAGGTACTCAAAATAAATGAATAAAAGTATTAATTAAAATTAGGTGTAAAAAAAAATATTTTCATCTCGTACAATTATATCTTTTAGGACCCAGTCCCTGGAAATGTCCGCGAGCTCTCCCTGTCGGAGTGGAAATTGTGGCAGAATCGGCCTTTGCCAACGCACTCTGTTGATCACTCCGTCCGGTGTAAGAATTTCATCGCGGTGATGGACCTGATTGAGCAGATGAGATTGGAGGAGGCGAGTCCGTTCATTATAACTATACAGTGTTTTGGCTGTTAATAGGGATTTGCTATCTGTTTGTTTGATGTACATAAGAGCCCCCTGCTAGTGATATCATTGTTATAACAGGCGAAAACCCCACTGGCTTATGCCTAATTAACTTTGACCTGTACTGTTTCTAATACTATTCTGTTATCACTATCCCTGGATGGGAATAACAGACAGCCCGGACATAGCTTTAGGTTAACACCCCTGCCCCGTATCACTGAGCTGTTTTGGAGATTTTATTAATATTTTGCCAATAACTTTTCTGCTGCTGTTACAAAATAAAAATGAGACTTCTGGTCTCAATCAGGATTCCAATGATAACAGACCCCCATAGACTTTTAACAGTGTTTGCCATAAGTCTGATATAATACTGTGTGTCTCGCTTCCTCATTATTGTCTCTTTCATGGAAGATCCCAGGGAGCAGTCAGAACAGACAAAACACATTGTTCCCGGCACCGCTTGACATCTGCATTACCATCATGTTGAATAGGTGACCGCACGGGTGTCTTTCTAGAGCTGTGTGACACGCCGTGAGTGGGGTCAGCCACTTTTGTTAAGCCCATAATAGATTCATGTGTTTTTCCACATTTCCCTTCTGCGTTTGGCACTTAGAGCCATTCCAAGTTAATGAAATAATACAGCAATCGGTGTTTGAATGTGTAACTTTTTTTTTTTTTTTTGTATGTTGCATAGATCTTGTTTTATGTACCTCATTATGCATGTAGCTAGAGCACATGCTTCCGACATATGAAAATGCTATTACATTGCAGGCAGGATCATGCTGCAGGGTACGTTCCACTGTACCCCTTTCGGTTTAGGTAGCATATAATAGTGGAGGCTCACTGGCCGGGCACTGTGTCCTCTTTGAGAACCCCCCCCAGCAGTTCAGTAGTGACCGGTGAATTTTAAATGCTACGTTGCAGTGTCTCAGCTGCTGACACTGTAACGTAGCATTTTGCATGCAGATACACCCACAGTCGCACACAGAATACAGTCATACCGCATATCATTTTATTCAGCAGAAGCTGCTTGTGTCCTATTTGCACCACTTTCCGAATAAGACTCATTTGAAGATAAAAAGTTGCCCAAAAAGCTGCTTGGCGCTACCAAGTTGCACGGTGCTCACACGTTATGTTTAACGCAATTTTTAGCACACGGAGGTAAGATGTAGGTGGACACCTCTGTATGTCTATATTGTAGAGTTCTAGACCAGCAGGGATCCTATGCTATGACTTAATATTTTTTTTTTTTTTTTGTAACACATAAATAATAGTTTCTTTGTGCTACTTTGCAGAATGGTTGCAATTATGATCTAGAAATGATGTCATACTTGCACAAAGAGGACGTTCAACCATCAAAGAAAGGTACTATAAATAGTGAGGTTTCTTCGTACAGTAATTCCAAGCCCACAAAAAAGTTTCCGCTCCTCAAAAAACAAAAAACTTGCAAAAATCCAGATTTGTTTTCCATTATTGAATATGATGAAGATTTTAGGTTGGTGTCCAAGACATCTACGAACACAAAATCATGTTCTACTGAACCGATGAATATAGATTCAGTAGCCAATGCTTCAGGAAGAGAAGAAGCTGGTATTGCAGAAGATGATCTTGATGCCAATCACATGGAAACTGAAAGTTATAGAGAGGTCTCTAACATTCCTCCAGATCTACCAGGAAAGTCACTAACAAATTGCCAAAGTACAGTATTAAAGTCTCCAAGTAAAGCGGACTCTGGCTACCACAGTTTCAGCGAAGACACCTCTTCTCTTTTATCCAATTTGTTTTATACGTCATCCGCACATAACGGTCAAGGCATGTTTACGAGGTTTGCCGATGACCGTATTTATGAGCTAAGAAACGTGCCATCACGTGTAAAGAAATTCCTAACGTATTCCCCTCCTCCATTAAGTGAACTGGATTCTCTCGATGACGTAGACCTTTCCGCAGGGTATTTACTAATCAAATTATCTACTCTACCATGCGAACATTCTGGACAACAAGTTTCAAATTTACAGGGATCTCACAGTCCTATAAATCAAACAGAATATTTAGATGATGAAATGTGTCCTACAAAGGTAGACAATCATGAACAAGAGCCACTTGACACTGAAGTCTGTGCTTCACCAGGCCACGAATATGCTAATAACTGTGATATGGAGACTATTGACACCAATGGACTTGTAGATAGAGCACAAAATGATCCTCATTGGGATGACATTTTTGACTGTGATGGTGATGAAACTTACATTGAAAATGTTGACCCTCCTATAACACACAGCCATGTCCAGAACCACAATCCTTTTGAAAGTCATGAAACAGATGTTGAAGACCTTGGCATTCCTAAGAGACACAGTCCCTTTAAGAACCATGATAAGATTGAAAATGTAAATGATCCCCGTAGTCCGAGCCCTTTCCATAACCTAAAAACAAAACGTGATGAGCCAGACATTGAGGTTCCTCGGGCACAGAGCCCTCTCCAGAACAACAATATAGTGCAAAGCCAAACTTATTTAGAGGAGACTGAACTCAATTCTTTTCCTGAGAACTTAGAGGTCAGCTTTGACTTATTCGAGGATGAAGCATTTGCTGAGATAGACCAGTTTAGTTCATATGGGGCGAGCACAGCAAACAAACCCAACAATGGAAAAACCAGTGTGAATTTTAACATGTTTGATCTTTCTTTATTAAACGAGGACAGTACAGAACAATCGGAAAACAAGACTTGTTTGAACTCCCGTGAGAACAAACAGCACATAGAGGATAATGATGAGTTTGATGACTCTGCAGAGTTATATTCTGTTAATTTCGACCTTGGATTTTCTTTTGAGGATGACGATCTTGCAGATGATGAAAATATAGAAGATGGGCAATTGGAGAACGAATATGGGGGTGAAACCAAGAATTTAAAGGCTGTGAGCCCTCCCCAAAAGAGCATTATGGGTGGCGGTATTGTGTCCACTCCTGTGACCTCAGGAATTGGTAATCCTATCTTTGGAAGAGCATCTGGAAGACAACCTTCTCTATTTTCACCATTACAGTCCCGGACATCTGAAACGTCACCGTGTTCTTCATCACTTCTAACACCATCAACTAAGATGCTGAAAAACTCTGAAACCTCTTTCAGTTCTTTGCATAAGAATGACTTGTATACACCCACCACCCCAACATCTGGAATGAGGACTATCAATGCACCCACAGCGAATGTTGGACAGTCGGCCACAAATCTACCTTCTGCCAAGGTTGGCCATTCTACAACTATAGGTAAGTGTTTGACTTATCCATAGTATTATACAACTGGCTTTTATTACTTAAAAATCTAAAATGATTTCAGGTAAGAATCCTCATCCTGTAACATCCACAAAAAAATACATTGCTACCAGATGTATATATTGATAAAAGCAACAGTTAAATAGTCATATGTGTTGGTCTTTGCAAGCATTTTACATTGTGGTGTGCCGGCGTTACATTACTATATAGATATACTGTACATGAAAGTGCATCCAAGATACAAAGCTGCAGTTTGACCCATTATAACTGGGAGGTTTCCACTTTTCTTTTCTTTTTTTTTTATACAATTAACATTCCCCCCCCCCCCCCCCCCCGTTAACAAAATCCTTTACAAGCATTGTTAGTCTTTTTAATTTACAAAGAACAAAGCAAAACAACAAATAAACCCCGCAATAGTGTGACTGCCTACAATGTGTTGTGGGATGGGAGAACACAAACCGCAAGACTCACTTGATACAGGTCACCTGAAATCTTTAGCTTATAAATACTTGGATTAGAAACCACTTATAAAGTGGTATTCTGTGTTGGCAGTGTTTATATTATTATTATTATCCTTTATTTATATGGCGCCACAAGTGTTCCGCAGCGCCTTACATAGTACATAGAACTAATAGGTGGACAAGAAACGAGTAACTTACAGTACATTACAGTACAGGATAAGGACACGATTTATATACATTGCTGCAATAGTGATTAAAGCACTCACAATAAGCAGCCGGGAGTTGGCAGCCACGTGTTAGGTGCCCTTATGGGGAGTAAGGAGTAGAAGAAAATGTAAGGAGAAGCACATGAGGGGAGAGGTCCCTGCTCATGAGAGCTTACATTTTATACAACCTCTCCTTTTACTAGTACATTGTTGAGGTCTCTCCCATGAGAAGTCTACTGCTTGTCGTGTTTATTTTTACAATAAGCTTAATTAGATCATTGATTTACCTTTTGTGGAGGCGATGTCGCAGTGGTAGTAATTGTAACTCTTTGGGTGGCCAATCAGGAGCTGGCTGTTTATTTGATTTGATCCCACTGCCCTAATTCTTCCAGCTGTTGCTTTTAAAAATTGTTACAGCCAGTGATCCAGGAGAGGTCACAGCCAGTAGCGGCTCCAGAGGTGGGGCTGCAGCGTAGTCCAAAATTCAAATAGGGGAAGCAATGCTCAATGTTATGTATCTGATTTACAGTCATCTGACTGATGCAGCAGGTCCTACGTAAGCTGCAGTAGTCCTGGAAGGCTCCTGACCTCGGCTCATGTCTGCAGTGTGTTGTTGCTGGACAATACACCCACTGTATGATAAAAGGCTGCCTTGCAGACTGCCTGATACTTCCACTTAAAACCAAAATTTTAATTTGGGGGACATTAGCCATTTAAAAAATTAAAATGTATTGTATTTTATATTCTCTTTTCTTTCCAAAGCATAGTGGAGGGGACAGATTACTTTTTATACTAATAGAATTCTGCTGAATCTGTCTCCTTCAGTCTATTACTTTACTGAAGCTATTGCAATTAGCCTGGAAACACCATAAAGATATATTTATTAATAAATAAATAGAAATATAGAAAGTTTATATAGGCTGTTTGTAGTAAACTATCTAATCACATGCTAAAGTGTTAGGCACAATTGAAATGACAACATAAGCAACATTGTACTACTGACCTGTAGCTGCCCTGTGCTCATTATTTCCGGCTCTGATAGTCCTCTCTCCCCTATTACATTTTGCACAGTAACCTGTTGCCAGGGAGAACTAATGGTAGTGTTGGGAAGTTTGAACACATTTCGTACAACCCCACCTGGCTGTATCATCGGGTTGATTGGCCGTCGCTGCGAGCAGTGTCCTGCACTGTGACGCCACAAACTAGCTGCGCGGAAACTTTGTATATCAAAACGTCAGTTCAGCTCAACTTCCGTATATCACACAGTGACGGGCGGCAGGGGATTATTGTCAGGTAGAACGTCTGAGAACTTTAGTGCGTGGGGGAGCTCCCTAAATATTTACATTGCGCCAATTATATAGGCAGATATCCTGTATAAACAGAATACGATCTGTTCTCCTTATTTTGTTTCAAACAATATATTGTTTTAAAACCAAAGTGATTTGCACCAAACACACACACAATAGTGCAGGTCTGTCACATTCCAGGTAAGACTTGTGTCCTGGGGCAGAGGTATTGTTTGGATGACCGCTGGGCACCTGAACACGGCGTGTTTAATTGCAGCCGCTCTCGGCAGCATCCCCTATTCATTCCAAGTCCTATTGTTTGTTCTGGGATGTTTGCCGTCTTTCTCCGCAGGTAGCAGCCCCGAGAGTGAAGACAGTGTTGTTTTCAGACGGAAAAGAAAATTAACCACAGGCAGTGTCCTGAAGTCACCGGAGGTGAGTACAGCAAAACCTCACACGACAATGTGCTGGGAATCTCAGGGATGCAGGCCAGTCATTTAGCAATGTGCTTGTTCCAGTCTTTGTTCATTTGTTTCCAATTTGGTTTTCCAGACTGCAAGCAGCGAGTGTGATTTCGACTCACCGATGCCTGCAGCGAAGAAACGCAGACATGTGTTTAACACAGTGAGTATTCTGTCCGTTCAATTCTGACAATTGTTTGTTCTTGGCTAGTTGTCTCACTTGTTTTCAGAAATCTAGATTAGATTATTTTTTTATTTCTCTTTTAAGTTGTTTTTGAGAGACAAAAACTTCTGTGTGCCGAATGATGCCATGGCTACGTCTGTTGGCAGCTTTTGGTTATGTGTGTTCATGCAGGTTTACTTACGTTTGTTTAAGCTGGGTGCGAACGGCTTTACTCCTCAGAGACTACAAAATCAATATGGTCTTGTACAGGCTGTGGAGTCTGCGATGGTAGAAATGTACAGACTGCAGCTTCAAAATAAAAACCAAATTTATTATATAAATATCAGTCATCGCATTAACGCATGTACAGGCGTCTGTGTCGCATCATTCCCCAGGTATTCCCCCACATCAGTTGCATATATCTGAACATATGAACCTGATTATCGGCTTTCTTCTCCTGCCATTTTAACATGTCTTTTATGCAAGATAATAAAGTGTTGTTGACCAAGACAAAAACAAAACAAAGACCAGGACAGCAGTGTTTGTTCTCTGTTCTGAACATAGTAAAGTTTTGTTCAAAATAGGAAAAAAACTAGCAATGAAGTAAAGTGACCCTTGTCCAGACTGATCTGTGTGAGGGTAAGTATTACAAAATATGGTACTAATCATGTAGGTAGTGGTACAGTAGAGGCCAGGGATAGATGAGAAGTACTAAACTAATGTTGTTACAGCATGGGTGAGGATTAGCAGCAGTATGCATTAGTTACTGGAGAATACATGACAGCAAAATCATGTATTGCATTTATTTCATTACCCTACTGTCATATACTGTAGTCAACAGTGACTAATAAGTATGTAGTCAATTACTTTTTGGCAGAAGTGGTCAAGCTTCATTTTTTTCTTTTTCTGTGAGGAATTCAATTATTCCTCTCATCAGTTTAAGGACGATTTCTGTCCAAAAAAAGAGAATGGCAAAATAATATATTATACCATTATAATTACCCAAGGCTTTTGTTCTCATCCACGACTAGACTTCAGTATTTACCCCATGCTACCGCCACCCACTATACTGTAATGTTACCAGTTCCCACATGCAGTCGTCATACATTGCACTGCGTTATAATTAACCCATCCTGCTGTTATAGTTTACATATGTTCTGTTACTATCTATTTTTTTTAATGCATTCTTATACAGTCTCAGGATCTAAACTACTATTTGAACCTTAATGAAATCATGCATTGCAGAGATTTAATTACCCTACGGTACAAAATCTAGATAGGATGCATGTAAAATATACTTTTGCCATTCATATGAAGTACTGTAGTCCAAGGTTTGGAGTCCTGACTCCGCAGTGCTGGTCTTGTTACATACTATAGGGACCATCTGTATTTTTGCTAGCAATGACTCATCAGTGATGTCGCTGGGTCTTAGGTCAATGAATTAGGCTCTAATTAATATTGGTTCAGCCCCACAACATGGCTGGCTCCACAGTGTAACACTTAAATACCTGCAGACTTTGTGAATATATTGTCCAACAAATGATATCACAAAATGATAGTTTGTGTGACTTAAGTTACCCACACAGAAAACAAGAGATATGGTAAGAACTTACCTTTGGTATCTCTGTTTCTACGAAGTCCATAGGGTCCACAGGGTGACCTTGGGGTATAGCTGGATCCTCGGGCACCACGGAGTTAAAGCTTTTAACTGCTCCCAGGATGCACTTGGGTCCAACCTCCCCTATACCCCGCCACCGAGCCACAGGCACCTCAGTTTGTAAGCAGCCCAGGCCGGAGGAGGAGACGAAACAGAGAGAAGGAATACTGAAACACACAAGAACCATACTCACAGAAATGGGAGACGGAAAACCGGTGACCAGTCACAGAGCCCTTATGAAGCCAGGTGCGTCAGGGCGGGTGCCCTGTGGACCCTATGGACTTCGTAGAAACAGAGATAACAAAGGTAAGTTCTTACCATATCTCTTGTTTTCTACTTCAGGGTCCATAGGGGTCCACAGGGTGACCTTGGGGATGTCCCAAAGCAGTCCAACTAAGGGCGGGGACGCTCCTGTGCTGATAGGAGAACCCGGCGCCCAAAGGATGCATCCTGAGAGGCAAAGGTGTCAAACGCATAGAACCTAAAAAGGTCTGAATGGAAGACCACGTGGCCGCCTTACATAGCTGAACAGCAGAGGCTTCACGGCTAGCAGCCCAAGAAGGGCCCACAGACCGAGTGGAATGAGCCTTAACAGAGGCTGGAACAGGTAAACCCTCCTGCATATAAGCCTCAATAATAACAGAACGAAGCCAACGGGCTAGAGTCTGTTTGTTGGCAGGCCAACCCCTCTTGTGAAAGCCAAAGAGGATAAACAAAGAATCCGACTTCCTCACAGAACTAGTCCGGTCCACATAAACCTGGAGTGCACGGACAACGTCTAAGGAAGTCTCCCCAGCCGAAAGATCAGGCGACTGAAAGGCTGATACAACAATTTCCTGATTAATGTGGAACCTGGAAACCACCTTAGGCAGGAAATCACGATGAGTGCAAAGCACCGCACTGTCCTGATGAAAAATCAGAAAAGGGGGACGACAAGAAAGCGCCCCCCAATCTGAAACCGTCCTGGCAAAAGCAATTGCCAAGAGGAAAACAGTTTTAAAAGTTAGCCACTTGAGCTCCACTGACTCCAAGGGCTCAAAAGGCGGACCCTGTAAGGCCCGAAGAACCACCGCCAAATCCCACGGGGCCACAGGTGGCACAAAGGGAGGCTGGATTCTTAAAACACCCTGGAAAAAGGTGTGTACGTCCGGCATAGCAGCAATCCTGCGCTGGAACCACACCGACAGAGCAGACACGTGCACCTTCAGTGAGGAAAGACGTAATCCTAAATCCAAACCCGACTGAAGGAAAGCCAGAATACGCGAAACCCGGAACACCTGGGGATCATATTTTCTGGCCTCGCACCACTGAAAGTAAGTGTGCCACACTCCGTGATAGATCCCTTCGGAAGCAGGCTTGCGCGCCCTCAGCATGGTGGTAATAACGGAGATAGAAAAGCCCCGAGACCTCAGGACGGCTGTCTCAAGAGCCACGCCGTCAAAGATAGTCGACCCAGATCCGGGTGAAGACAGGGCCCCTGAGACAACAGGTCCCGCCGTTGAGGTAGGAGGTACGGAGCGTCGATGGACAGGCTCCGCAGATCGGAGTACCACGGCCTTCTGGGCCACGCTGGGGCCACCAGGATCAGTGTGCCTCCGTCCTGTTTGAACTTGCGCAGGACCCGAGGCAGCAGAGATATCGGAGGGAACAAGTAAGCCAGTTGAAACAGCCATCTCACCGACAGCGTGTCTATCAGACTTGCGCCTGCGTCCCTTGTCCTTGACCCGTACACGGGCAGCTTGTGATTGTGAAGGGGCGCCATCAGGTCCAGCTCTGGCAGCCCCCACTTGTCCACGAGTAGTTGGAATACCTCTGGATGAAGCGACCATTCCCCGGGATGCACGTTGTAACGGCTGAGGAAGTCTGCCTCCCAATTGAGGACTCCCGGGATGAAGACTGCTGAGCGAGCTGGAAGATAGCGCTCCGCCCAAGCCAGGACGCGGGACACCTCCAACATCGCAGCTCGACTGCGAGTCCCTCCCTGGTGATTGATGTACGCCACCGTGGTGGCGCGGTCTGACTGCACCTGAACGGCCCTTCCGTGAAGAGCGGTGCCGGACGACTGCAGGGCTCTGTATACTGCCCGCAGTTCCAGGATGTTGATGGGAAGAATCGCTTCCTCCTCCGACCAACAACCCTGAAGTGACAAGGAGCCTGTCACCGCCCCCCAGCCCCGGAGACTGGCATCTGTCGTGAGCAGAACCCATTCCGGGATCCAAAAGGGGCGGCCCTCGAGGAGATGAGCTGTCTGCAGCCACCAGGCTAGTGACAGACGCACCTCCGAGGACAACACCAGCATCTGAGAGTGGATCCTGTGTGGCAATCCGTTCCATTCCGAAAGAATCAGCCCCTGCAGGGGCCTGGAATGGAACTGGGCAAACTCCACCATGTACGAATGCCGACACCATGGACCCCAAAACTCTCATAGCTGATTGCACCGACACTCTGCCACTGCTCAGACAACTGTGAATCCGCAGCTGTAAGGAGGAGACCTTCTCTGGAGTCAGAAAAATCCGTTGCTGACGAGAGTCCAGCAGGGTCCCCAAATGTGACTTCTTCCAGTTGATCAACCAGCCGTGCGCCTGTAGACAAGCGACCGTCAGGTGGAGATGCTGGATCAGTACCTCCGGGGAGCTCGCCAGCAAGAGGAGGTCGTCTAGATACGGTAGCAGCCGTATTCCCTGGCTCCGAAGGTGAGCCGCCATGACCGCCATCACCTTGGTAAATACCCTTGGTGCCGTGGAGAGACCAAAGGGTAGAGCCCTGAATTGGTAGTGGTTGTGGAGAATAGCAAACCGCAGAAACCATTGGTGCGATGTTGCTATAGGCACATGGAGGTAGGCGTCCTGGATATCCAGGGAGACCATATAATCCCCCGGTTCCATCGCCAGAATGATGGAACGCAAAGTTTCCATCCTGAATTTGGGAACCCTGAGAAACCTGTTCAGGGACTTCAAATTGAGGATGGGGCGATGAGAGCCATTGGGTTTCTGCACCAGAAACAGCGTAGAGTAATACCCCATCCCACGTTGAGACTGTGGTACGGGTATAATGACGCCCGCCGTCAGCAAGGCCTCTATGGCTTTCTGAACCTGCAAGGCCTTGGTTTTGTCCTGAGAAGGACTTGTGCAAAAAAACTGGCGAGGCGGCCTGAGCCGAAAAGACAGGGCGTACCCCTGGGAGACCACTTCTCGCACCCAGGCATCCGTGGTGGTATTGTGCCAGCACTGGGAGAATTGAAGAAGTCGGCCTCCCACTCTGGGGTCCCCCACAGGGAGTCCCGTCCCATCACGCAGAAGGCTTATCTTCTTGCTTGGAAGAAGGGCGCCTAGCACTCCAGGCTTGCTTCTTTGGCTTTGAGGTGGTCTTGGGTGCGGACTGCCTCGGGAAGGACTGACCCTTTGCCTTGCCCTGAACCCGAAAGGAACGAAAGGCCGAGCTCCGGACCTTAGCAGGTGTAGCAGCTGAAGGAAGGAAGGCTGACTTGGATTTTGCCAGGGTATCTACTATTTTGTCCAGGTCCGGACCGAATAGTAACTCTCCATTAAAAGGTAAGGCCTCCAAGCCTTTCTTTGAATCCGCGTCTGCTCTCCAAGGCCTCGACCACAAGGATCTGCGAGGAGACACTGCTGCCGCCGAAACCCTAGAGGTCAGCAGGCTAGCATCCAAAGATGCTTCTCCAATGTAGGAGGCGGCATCTCTCATCTGTCCTAACAACGCCCTCTGGACATCCGGAGCTTCATTCGTAAACGTATCCTCCAAGGCGTTGGCCCACCCCTCAATGGCCTTGGCCACCCAGGAGATGGCCATGGACGGCCGGGCTACAGCCCCTGAGAGAGAATAAATAGACTTTAGACAAGTCTCCACCTTCCTGTCTGTAGGATCCTTCAGTGAGGATATAGGCCCTCATTCAGAGCCGTACGCTCTGAGCAGAGCGCACGCTCTGCATGAGGGCCGGGCTCCATTTTCATGGAGCGTCCTCCTGGACGCTCGTATAGCTGTGGGTCACCACCCACAGGCTATACGAGCGTGCATTTTGATGGCCGCGATGGTCGTGACCATCGCGACCATCGAAATTGCGAGCCGGAGCCTGCGGTTGAGGTTTTCAACCGCAAGCTCCGGAGTGATTTTGGCTCTATCAGAGCCAAAATCACTCCCACTGACATCACTAGTGATGTCAGTGGGCCGGCTTCTGACGGGAGGCGTTCCCGTGGGAACGCCCCCGTCAGGGAGGCACGCCCCCGGCACGCCCACCAAAGGGGGCGTGCTGTCAATCAACATTGACAGCACGCCCCCTTTGATCGGACACAACGAGCGAAGGAAAGTCCTTCGCTCGTCGTGTCTGGCGCATGCGCACGACGGAGCTCCCTCCGTCGTGCGCATGCTCAGTGCAGACCATCGACCCACTTGCGAGCGGACAGCCGCTCGCGAGTGGGTCTGAATCAGGCCCATAGACGGCAATGGCAAAGTAGCACTCCTGATGAGGCGTGTTACATGGGAATCGACCGCAGGCGGAGTTTCCCATTTCTTACAATGCGCTTCCGGAAATGGATAATTGGACGCCAAGCGTTTCTGTGGCAGGAATCGCTTACTGGGCGTCTGCCAGGCCACCGCCATGTGATCAGTCAACTGATCAGACAAGGGGAACGCTGCAGAAGGAACCTTAGATTTTTTAAAACTAGGATACCTCGACTTGGGAGCGGGTGCCTCGTCCTCAATCAGAAGAATGGCCCGCACCGCCCTAACCAGAGCCCGCACATTGATGGAAGACTTAGTGTCTAACTCCTGGACTGAGGCATCTGAGGCTGAGTCATCCTGCACCTCACCATCATCCGAGGACCCCTCAGAGTCCAAAAAGTGCGCAGCCTGCGCCATAACTGTGCGTTTAGACGCCCTGGAGGGCACGTCACTGCGCAACATCGACTGAAAAGCCGAAGATGCTGCCGCCAAATCTTGGACAGTGTGGGAAAGCGCATCCACCCAGGGTGGAGGAGCTGCCCCAGGAGCCTGAAACGGCACCACAGCCTGCTGCGCCACAGGGGTGGACTGTATATACATTGACAACCCTGCATAGGGACCAACAGGCTGAGACCCCGGGGGAGTCTGCAATAATTATGGGACACCCGGGGAATGGGGGATGGCTGGCTGGGGCAACGCCCTAGTAGGGGCGGCAGTCGGGACCGACAGACGGTCCGCGATGGACACCAGCACCTGGGAAAACATCGCCCATGGTGGCTCCTGCGACATAGGAGGTTTAGACATACCAGGGACCGCCTGGCACCGTCCGCACAGGCCGTCCTGTGACAAATCCTCCCTATCCACTCCTGCAGAACAGCGCCTGCAGGAGAACAATACCAGAGCCCCGGAGTGCTCAATCTCCTCCTCAGACATGACTTCGGAAGAAAACGTGCGCACTCACCCGTGTGCTGGACAACAGCCCCCAATATGGCACTGTGTAGCACACAACTGTATGTGACGGACCTCACAAATACGTGATCTATATAAGTGAGGACAGTAGAAACACCCTTCCCCCGCACACCTGTACGGCTTGTAGGAGAAGGAAAGTGATAGGTATAAGCTGACAGTAAGTAGAAATAAGCACAGACAGGCAGCACTAGCAAAAGTCACATACCATGCAGGAAGATATACTCACTGCACCTTTCCACTACAATCAACCTCCCAGATTCAGTGTCTGGGAGGGCTATAGTGCTGTGTACACTGTCCTTTTGCAGGGGAGAGGTACACAGGGGGACCGGTCCGCGTGCTCCCTGAAGATCTGCGCTGCCACTTGGAGAAAATGGCTGCTGGAGACCTCAGAGGAGGAGTGGCCGAAGAGTCTGCAGCTCAGCGACGCCAGACTGCGTGCTGAAAGGCGCGCTGAGCTGAGGGGAGGAGCCGTTAGACAGGGAAGGCTTCCTCCCCTGGCTAGCAAATTTAACCCCCGGGTTGCCGGCATCCCGCTTGCCGTTTATTTACCCTGGTGGTCTGGCGGGGTATGCCTCCGCTGGAGGGGGGGTCCGCCGCCACTGCTAGCGCCCCCGGTCTGTCCCCTAGACCGGGGGCATGGGACTGCATTTATAAGGAACCCGCGCACCACCGCTAATCAGCGGTGCGCGGCTTACCTTGATCTCCCCGGAGTCTCCGGCAGCAGTCCCGGGGGAAACCAGAGTCCGGCTAGTACAGACTCTGGCTTCCCCCGCCGCGATCCCCAGTTCAGTGCTGGCGTCGTGGCGCCAGCAGGGAGAAGGAGCGGCAGCATTGGCGTCTGTACAGACAGCCCATCGCTGCCGCTCTGGAGAAAAAAAACTAAAAGTCAAAAAATAAATTTAACCTAGTTAAATAAAAAAAGCTTTAGGGGGCTGCTCCGACTCCGGCCGGGCACCATCTTAAACTGAGGTGCCTGTGGCTCTGGGGCGGGGTATAGGGGAGGTTGGACCCAAGTGCATCCTGGGAGCAGCTAAAAGCTTTAACTCCGTGGTGCCCGAGGATCCAGCTATACCCCAAGGTCACCCTGTGGACCCTGAAGTAGAAAGCAAACTGATAACTAGGACATATCTGTGGGTGATTGGCCGCCTGTTCTCTCACTCTTTGACTGCTGGCTGTCTAATTGGCTATAATGTGCCCATGTGTGCCTCATTGGCTCACATGAGCCTGTTCGGTGCTCCTTGTTGCTGATCATGTCTGCTCCCTTACAATTACTGTGTGCGCTTTCTCTATTTAAATTGAAAATTTCAGTCATTTTACTTGATGGAAGATTTTGCAGAAACCTATTTCTTCTTCCCATTCTCCTTTTAGCTGGGTAATTCGGCAATGGCCTCAGTTACTATTACACGCTGAATTGTGTATGGAATTAGGGAGGACCTAGAACACATTAAGACCTCATCACCATTATCTGTAGTATTTTCCATCTGTCAGCTGTGCACAGTCAGGAATATAGGTTATTAAGCACAGTCATATACAGGCCCTGTGAATACTAAAGACTTTATGATAAGACCTGGCTTTTATTCTGATCCCACGTGCAGGAGGAAGAAACGCGTCAGTCTGTTTTAGTATTTAGCGAATGATGGGAGTTTGAAGAAGTATGTGTGTGCTTCTATACAGCAGGCAAAGCTGGAGGGATTTGAACGGAAGCATACAGTATATAACACAGAGTACATGCAATTTTAGGGGGTGGAGGGGTTCATTTGATTGTCAGTGACTCTCTGTTCCTTAGCAACAAGCCATCATTCTTTGAATAGAGATGTTCAGCTGCTTTTCAAGGCTGGTAATGAAAGGCAGGAACGGACTGTATGTGTCCTTGGATTTGTCCTCCACCAACGGTCCATTAGCTTTTACTGTTTCAAGCAAGCGACCCCCTGACCCATTATTTCTGTAATCGGGAATATTTTTGGTTTTAATGTTGATCATCGTGATTTTACGGTCTTGATATGTTTAGTCTACTTATTAAAGGTCGTCTGACACCCCATTTCATATAAAGTCCTTTTCAAATAAAGTTACAGATGTATCCTTATACAACTCTGCTAGCGCCGAGCACCTTTTTCGTCCATAAATATGTCTTAGTCTCAAACTGATACGACAAACCGCTTTACGAGACTGCACTGATTCATTTGAAATGCGACACTTGTATATCTGTGTGCTACTGAAGCTGTATACCGTACGAAGCACAACGGAACTTGGCGTGGTGAAGAGCTGCGGCGGCTGCATCATAGCGCCGAGTGTACAGATTCTGACTCTGTCGCACACAGATATACAAGTGTCGCATTTCACATGAATCAGCGCAGTCTCACGAAGCGGTTTGTCGCATCCTATTGCCACTATGGCTACTGGCGAAAAAGACGCTCAGCGCAAGCCGAGTCACAGGGGACCTGCCGCGCAGAGTAAAGCTGTTTGGCGTGACTGCAGCAATAGTGAATGAGCACACGTCTGTATACAGACATTCCTCACTTAACGGCCGAGTTCCATTCCTACGAATCTGTCCAGGACCCAGGCAGAGGGTGACACGTGCCTGTGTGTGCCCCACCGTCGTCCTCCCAGAGCGTGCCGCATCTCTGGCCGTCCTTTTGCATCTGCATGCGAAGTGATACGTTACAGTGTCAGCGGCTGTGATATTTTAATCAGCAGAAGCTGCTTGTGCGTCCTGTTCGCATCGCTGTGCGAATAAAACGCATTTGAAGGTAAAAGTTGCACGAAAAGACGCTCTGCGCTAGGAAGTAAGATGTATGTGGACACATCTGTAGTGCAAACAGCCTATTATTCCAGCTGTCTCGTCAGTCACAACCACTTCCTTCGCTTGATCAATCTGGCGGTCTCTATTCTATAATAATGGATGGCAATGTGTCTGATGGCGGTTTCAAAACGTTCATGTTTCTGGCGGTATTTCGGCTGTTTTGCCTTTAGTCAACACGCCGGCCTTTAGGATGTCCGGCAGTTTCAAAACTGCTGGGAAACCAGCTATTTTAACAAACGACATATTAGTCAAGTTTGAGAAGGATGGATACATGGCTCTCTTCTGATCAGGCCAGCGTCCCAGCAAATGGGGTCATGTCGGCCCTGTTTTCTAGGCGTGCTGAGGTCAGTGTCTGCACCTTCCAATGCGGCATCACTGTCCCCGACTGTGTGAACACACCGGCCATCCTGAGTAACCTGTTTACACAAGACACCTTCTGCGGCATTACCATATTTAGGCGCAGTAGCTGTATCCAAAGGTCCTGTGTCCTCCATGTTATTTCTTGCTGCAGATGAGAAGCATTAGAAGCGTCGAACTCTGAATCAGGCCCCAAAATAAGATCAGACAGGCCGGCATATTTGGTGCTCCAATGGTCACGTTAGGCGCATTTTGCCAGGTGAGCAGTGCCCATTGGTCATTTGGCTTCATCACTGAACACCTATGCCTGCAATATGTGACCATTTGCTGAACACCACTTCCAACATTGCTCAACGGGCCAGCAGGATGAAGGGGGTTGGGTACAGGATGCCGGTGGTCAGAATACCGACAACAGCATTCTGACAGAATTAGGTAAGTATTCCTAACCCCTAGCCACCCCCTAACACACCATTCCCACTGCCTAACCCTAACCCTCCCCCCCTGCAGCCTAACCCTCCCCCAAGTGCCTAACCCCTAACCCTAAACATAACTCTAATAGTTACCGTTGGGATGTCAGTGGTCAGGATTCTGGGAGCTGGGATTCTGACTGCTTTTGGGATCCCGACCGCTGGGATACTGTCTACATCCCGGATGTAGCTACTGTTACTGCACTGGAACTGTTCATTCATGTGGATTGATTGACCTCTGAAGCGTTCATGTGATGTGAAGTGTTTGTGCTTGTATTGGCAGATAGACTCGTGCGATGATGATGATGATGATGACCAGTTTAAGGGGCTACAAAAAGAAGCGAGAACCTCTAAACACACCAAGAGGAAGGTTTGTAGAATACAAAATGGGGGCTTGCCAGCAATGTGACATCTGAGATTACTGCTACACAATGCATAAAGCGCCAACTTCTTGCGCAGCACTGGTATATCCTGCGTTGGCGGGTTTACAGTCTGAAGGAAGAATGGCAAAAAGACAGGGCCAAGGTGTGGGCACAATACTAAGCTTTTCAAGCTGAGGGCAAGAGAAAGTTCAAAGTACAGACAATTATATTATGGGGAACATCGTCTACAGGGATATAATACTAGTAGTTAAGCCAAACGCATCCTATATTTCTTGGATGACACTAAATGCTGTTTTTTAGTTGCAGAATGGACCTAGTTGATTACAAAAAGACCATTTACCCAGAGCTTTTGTGTGTTACAAATGATCCAGTAGACTCTGTGATAGTCACCTCTATTATCGGGAAGCAATCGGGAAGCCGAGTGCCTATATACCGGCAGCCGGCTTCCCGACTGTCTTATCCCGGCAAGGGTGAAATGCCGAGCGTCTGGATGTAGACGCCCGCATTTCCCCGACGCCGGGAGACCGGCGCCCGGCATCACGATTGTAGTGATGCCGGGCGCCGCGAGCGGACAACCGCGGGGGGGGGAGGGTTAGGCTAGGGGGAGGGAGGGTTAGGCACCCCCGGGGGGACTTAGGGTTAGGCACCCCCCCGGGGGACTTAGGTTTAGGTGGCGGGGAAGGGGGTGGTTAGGGTTAGGCACTTAGAGGGGGGATTAGGGTTAGGCACTTAGAGGGGGGATTAGGGTTAGGCACTTGGGGGAGGGGGGGAGATAGGGTTAGGCACCCCTAAGGAGGGTTAGGGGGTTTGGTTAGTGGATACTTACCTATCCACGATCGTGATTTCCAGCGCTGTCGGGCTTCCGCTGCGTCGCACTATGCTCCTGTCTGGCTGACGCTGACGGGAATCGAACCGCCGGCCGTGCGGCCGACGGTATATCATACCCATTCCCTATTATCATACTGCCATCCTGTCTGCACGTAACTGTCACAGCATGGGGGGAGGAGGGACCTGGATCCTATACAGCGGACTCCAACATTTATCCATTCATACATAGGGGTCCACTGTATTTCTTCTTCCATCATATGAAAGGATACCAGATGATGTAATTTGTATCACCATTTTATATACATATATCTCTGACTAATATGACTAATATATAGCCTTGTGGGGGGATGGGGAAGAAGAAGGATCCTTTGCTCCACACTGGCTCTGTGCACATTGGCTACTAAGGGCGTAGTAACCTCTCTTCCAGCTCAGTGACCGTTACATTACAGATACCAGATCACATACACAACCTGATTAAACTGTATAGGTCTATTGGCATGTGTAACAGGACTTTACCACTGCAAAGACCCTGCTTAATGGTCCCTGTATGTTGTGTTTTACATCTCTTAAATGGCAAAGAGGAAATGATCTGATTCTTAAATAGGGATTTGGGATTTTAAAGTTATATAGATAATTCTTTGCAGCACTTCCTAACAATCTCTAAACGTTTTTGAAGACTGCTGTATCTCTTATTTTGAATACAGCTTTGTCTTAACAACTTGAAAGTATGAAACCTCATGTCGCCCCATACAGCCCTGTCCTCACTAGCATCAAATATCTCCTGATATACTCTGTGCTGCTAGGGGACCCCGCTTTTTCCATTATATGATTCTCCATCTGAGGCTTCCTGTGGCCTCCGTTCCCCTCCTCACATCATGTCACTGTCCTCGTCACATGTAGTCCTGTCCTCACAAACACGTTTACTCATCTCCTGATATACTCTGTGCTGCTGGGGACCCTGCTCCTTCCAGTATATAACTCTCAGCCTGTGGCTTCTGCTGCCTGCATTCCCCTCCTCACATCATGTCACTGCCCCTGTCACATGCAGCCCTGTCATTACTAATACAATCACCCTAGGGATAGGTTAATGCCTCACCACTATAGTCCAACATGGATCATTTTTATAATCCACTCTTGTTCCATTGTAGGATTCCTGCCATGCTTTACTTCCCATTGGCAGTTCCCTTCTATGCACCTAACAAGTCTTCAGGACTAGCGCAAAGAAGGCTTGGAAGATGGTGACCCATTGCTCGCCTATGATTTGCAGAGACAGGACCAGCACGTTCAGTACAGCAAGGCCTATAATGTGCAGACAGCAAGTGTATGAGAGGGCTTGCCCTACACTTAATATCATGTGTGTTGAGGTCCGGTGGGATGATTTATACCTGCTGATTGGTCAATTAGTATAATACTTCAGTGAATACACTGCACATCCTAGGCAGATATTCAGCAATGACCAAATGTAATGTTAATACGATGTTTCTATAGCCAAGGTAATACATCCCTCAAACACTATGCAGACCTGGCCTGCAATAGGTCATTGTCTCTAGCGGCAGTGATCGCTGTAAGATACTGTCACATAAAGTGAAATTAAAGATTTTCAAAATAAGGAAGAATAAAACACAAACAATCCCTTTATATGATTTATGGAACTTGTGTTTGATGTCACATATTACAATGTATCATATAATGATGAAGAGGAGATTGTCAGAACGAAGCATATATCATGTAAGCATTTGATCATGGAAGGGTCCTATTGAAGGCACCATAGAGACGTTGTAAACTACCCCTTCCCAATAAGGAACATGGTCATGGGCTCAGGAAACCTGATGGATCCAGGGCTACTAACCAGCTCCCGTGGTCTTCCAGGCTTATGGCTTGGAGAAGCTCACACAGAAATACCCTGCCAGCTGGACTCGGGTTGAACAAGTCTAGGCTGGCGGGGTAGGTGTAGCCTCTGTATGTTTTTAGGCTGTTTGATATCGTCACATAATAGATGTATGTTGTCCACTGTTACTGCAGCAAGCGGCCAGACAGTTTCTAGACGATGAGGCTGAGTTGTCTGCAGAAGAAGCAGAATTTGTGTCGTCTGATGAGAGCGTTGAGTCAGAAAATGGGCAAAACACGTCCCTTGTGGAATTTCTCAATGACAACACTCAGCTGTCTCAAGGTCTGAATGGTACGTGGCACATGGTGATAGCGGGTCACTCGGGGAGGAGGATGCAGGTTCACTATGGTGGCAGATCACTGTGGGGGTATTTTGCTGGATCACTGTGATGGTGGATCACTGTGGGGGGAAGAATAGCGGTTCACTGTGGTGGTGGATCACTGTGGGTTGTATTTTGGCAGTTCGCTGCTATAAATTGTGGAGGGTCACTGTGAGGTAATGGATGGCATATGACTTTGGGGGTAGAATGGAGTGTCACTGGGCAAGACCTCAGAATCTAATCTTGACCCATCAAGTTTCTCCAGTTTACGAAGCGGAGTTGTGGGCTCTCAACCTATTGAAGCCACCAGATTGGGCATGGTGTCATATATTTCACATGCTTCCACTATAAGAACTAAACGACCTGGCACCACACGCTCCAGTTACATAAACAGAGAGAACCACCTCATTATCAAAGATCCACCATAATACATTGTAGGTAATAAGACATTTATACATTTATAATTGGTAACCCTGCTAGAAGCTGCCAGGTATTCTGCATATAGCGGCTGAAAAGCATTTTCTCTTCATGGTCAGTTGAACATTTTGATGAACTGAAGTTATATAAAGCAATGATTCCTCAGAGTATATATAGAAATCTCTACATACAGCAGCCATCTACTTACCTTCATCCTTCCTCCCATTCTCATTGCTTCTTGTTCTTACTGTAACAGGCTTTATTACAGAGTACAATTATAGTCAGTTACTAGTAACAATGCATTTTTCTATCTCCATGGTAAGTTGTTTTGTTTCTTGTCTTGTCCAAACTGGACAACTCCTCCTTACTCAGTCTGCCGCCATCCCAGTCCCTGGGACTTCCCTCTCCCCTGACTCCACAGGCTCGGTGTCCGTGCTGGAGGCCTCCGTCTCTGTACAGGCTCTATGGATCCTCCCTGCTTGCTGTGTGTATGAGGCTGGATTAATTACACACTGAGGGTCTGATTCAGAGATGGACGGATTTGCAGAAGCGCACGCAAGCGGCTGTGCAAATCAGTCCATCACCGATGCACATGCAGAAGCAGGTGTCAGACACCTTCTTGCTGCATTTGCGATCCCAGCACTGCTACCGAAGTCACAGGCTGGGATCAGTCAGGCTGCGGGAGCTGAAGCTTTCCGCAGCCTGACCGGATGGTGATCACGTAAGAGGCCAGGAATCTGTGTCCATTGAGGCAGACACTGGCCTCCTACCTCCCGGAAAAACGGGGGCGACGCGCCCCATCTCCAGAAACGGTGAGCAAGCACGCCGCTGCTCCACACACCTCCCAAATGTAGCATGTCAACCATGCTGCTGCGTGGGGGGGTCTGCGTGCGAGATCGCAGGACTCATTCTGCTCATTCTCAGAACAGGTACTGCGCAGGCGCAGACTTTTAACAATCGGAGACGTACGTTAATCGTCGTTCGTGAATGCTTATCTCTGAATCGGGCCCTTATTGTCCAAAAGTCAGCTAACCCTTTAAATTACAAGTGGGAAGAGTAAAAGGGATGTCACTTTGGGCAACTATTCTCCTCCATGTCACCCAGTAGATCTGTGACTTATTATTTCACATCTTCTACCATTTAGAGAACAAGTGTATTACAGCTCCCCTGTGCACTCTATGACTAGTATTAAGGCAAACTCCAACAATATTGTTATCCACTGAGATACATAATACATTTTCCCCTTACAGCTTCCTCTCCTCTTGTCGGAATAGATGATTTTTGTATCCTGTGTTTTTAGATTCCGAGATGCATGGAATATACCTGAAGTCTGTACGCAGCCCAGCAGCCGTAAACCGATTTAAGCTGGGATACAAGAGGCGCAATATGGCAGTCTTCTCCCAGGTAGGTCTTTCGGCTGATACAGGAATCCATTCATAATTTAGAATTTCTACTTCAGGGTCCATAGGGTATCCACAGGATACCTTGGGGTATAGGTGTGACGTCAGTCGCTGGGCACCATAGAGTTAAGCTTTTCAGCCTCCCAGGATGCACTAGGGTCCCCCTCCTATACCCCGCCCCCGAGCCAAGGCACCTCAGTTTAGTTTGGTGCCCGGCCGGCGTCGGGTGCACCTGTCGGAGTGGGGGCTAGAAGAGCCCCTGAAGCTTTCTTCAGTGCAGCTGTGGCTGCACATCTGGATGTACAGCATGGACAGTCAGTCCTGACGTCCATGCTGTCTTCCCTACACCCCCGCCGGTACCAGAACGCCGGTACCGATCCGGGGATGCTGGTGAGCATCTGGGGTCACAGCTAGCGGTGACCCCAGATGTTCCGGACCATGGCCGGATCTAAGGGGGACAAAGGTAAGCAGCGGGGTCCCGCGGTGGGTCCCCGCTGGTCACATGGTCCTAAGTCCCCAGGCAGGGGGCTCCCTGGGGACTGGCTGCAGCGTGGAGCCAGGCGACCAACCTGCGCTTTCCACTACCCCCTGGGACAGCGGACCGCAGCAGACAGGGGTTAAATGCATGCCAGGGGAGCGCGCCTTCCCTGTCTCACAGCCGGCGCCTCCCCCGCTGCACACAGCCCTCTCTGCATGCTGCCGACTGGTCCTGTGGCAGCGCTCCTCCCCCAGGCCAGCCTCCTCTCTGCTCCTCGGCGGCCATCTTCTCCAGAACGCATGGTGAACGCTGCTGGAAGCGCTGGACGGAAGCATCGTGGTCTGGGTCCCCCCGCATACCTCTCCTCCGCTGTGGCTCAGGTCTGTGTATGCAGCGCTGTGTCCTACCAGGCCCTGTGTCTGTGTAGTTGAGTGATCAGCGCTGTTAGTGCAGGAATAGTTATTTCTCTGCATTGTATGTGACTGTGCTAGCGCTGCCTGTAACTTTTCTTCTCTAAACTGTCAGCTTTATTACTGTCCCTGTTCTTTCTGCTAAAGCCCTTGCGGTGCGGTGCTGCAGGGTGGTCTCTCGCCTATTTAATACTTAATTGGTGAGAGAGGTCACATACGTGGTGCCATCATGTCTGAAAGTGATTTTCCCCTCCGGCTACAGTGTACCACGTGCAAAGTACCGTTAGCGGAGGGGGAGGGTAGCGCGGAGGGCCTTTGCCAGCAGTGTTTGTCCATGGCGCGGCCTATTACGGTTACAGCACCGGTACAGGAGCCGCCCTGGGCTTGTTTCGCTCAGGCGTTAACAGCTTTAGTGGGCCAGTTAGCTCCGCAGCCCGCGTTTACTCCGATGGGTTTGTCCCAGCAGTCTGTGGTGTCGTCACCCATGCAGGGGTTCCCACGACAATTGGTGGTACCCCACAGTCTCCCTATTTCCCCGCTCCCGGGTTCTCAGGAGCCAGCGTGGGTTAACTCCCTGACGAGTTCTGTACAGCACTTGTCGGATGTGTTGCAAGGGGAGTCTGTGATGCGGCCTCATAAAAGGCCGGTGGCGTCTCTGTCCGCTCCTTATGAGGATGACGAAGGGACGTCTGATGATGGGGAGATTCTGGATCCTTACGATCAGGAACCTCTCCATACTAAGGACGCTGATGCTAAGTCCAAAGTATATATTCCTGGACTTATTCGGGCGGTCCGCACAGCCTTGGTGATTGAGGACGAAGTTCCCCCAGCGGCTAAATCTAAGTATGCCTTTTTCAAAGATGTGAAGGGCGATGCCACAGTCTTTCAATCTTTCGGGTCAGTTGGTGGACCATTTAGAGGAGGCGTGGAAACAGCCTGGCAAGCGATACCAGCCGCAGAGACGCCTGGCGGTGGCTTATCCGTTCGCGGATAATTATTTTGCTAAGTGGGAATCCCCTCCACAGGTGGATTCTCACGTGACCCGTCTTGTCCGTAGTGCCACATTGCCGATGCCATCCATGTCCTCCCTTAAGGATGCTACGGACCGCAAGGTAGAAATCTGCCTGAAGTCCGCTTATTCTCTTGCAGGGGGGGCAGCACGGCCGGCTATGGCCATTTGCTGGGTTGCCAGAGCGATGGAGCGCTGGGCGGATTCATTAGAGGCTTCTTTTGAATCCGACTGTCCGGCCGAACAGGCGGAGTTGATTGGCAATCTCCGTGATTCGGCCACCTACATCAACGAGGCGGCTCTAGACATTAGTACTCTGGTGTCTAGAATTTCTTCAGCAGCGGTAGCTGCTCGTCGCACCTTGTGGCTGCGATCCTGGAAGGCGGACGCAGATTCCAAGAAAGGTCTGGAAGCGTTGCCGTTTACCGGAGAAGTTCTCTTCGGTCCGGATCTGGATAAGATTGTGGCCACGCTGGCGGCAGCCAAATCTGCTTGTCTCCCGTCGGCCGCTGCTCCTTCTGGTTCTGGACCATCGTCCTTTCGGTCATCTAGGGCCCAGGGCAGGCCCAAACCACAGTCGTTTCCTCGACAGGCTGGCCCTAAGAAATCGGTCAAGCCCCGGAAGCAGGCATGGAGTACCAGACGTCCGGCCCCCAAGCCAGATGACAAGCCTGCGGCCTGACGGTCCGGGCCTCCCTTTGGGGGATCCCAGGGTGGGAGGCCGCCTGCTACAGTTCGCCCAGTGTTGGTCGACCACTATGACAGACACTTGGGTTCTGGAGGTGGTTTCCCACGGATACGCCCTCTCCTTCCGGCACAGATCCCCGGCTCGCTTCTTCACCATGGGTCTACCATCAGACCGGAACAAGGCTACGGAGCTGCGGAAGGTATTGCACACTATGCTCCAGGCTGGAGTTATAGTGCCTGTTCAATTCTCCCAGAGGGGCCAGGGTTTCTATTCAAATCTATTTTTGGTACAGAAACCCAATGGGTCATATCGTCCGATTCTCAACCTCAAAGCACTCAACAAGTCTTTGCAGGTCCCGAAGTTTCGGATGGAGACCCTACGGTCCATCATTCTGGCGCTGGAACCTGGGGACTACATGGTGTCATTGGACATACAGGACGCTTACCTGCATGTCCCTATTCTTTTGCGCCATCAACAGTTCCTCAGGTTTGCAATCCGCAGCGACCACTTCCAGTTTCGGGCGTTACCTTTTGGCCTGGCAACAGCACCACGTGTTTTCACCAAGGTGATGGCGGTCATGGCGGCTTCTCTGCGGCTGCAGGGAGTCCGCATGTTGCCGTATTTGGACAACCTGTTATTGGTGGCAGGATCTCCAGAGCTCCTGTTACGCCACTTGGACCTGACCATTGCACTGCTGCAACGGCACGGCTGGCTAATCAACTGGCAGAAGTCCACTCTAATCCCGTCTCGGAGGATTCTGCATCTTGGAGCCTTATTGGACTCGGGACAGCAAAGGATCTTCGTGACGGAGGACAAGATCTCTGCTTTACAGTCAAGGGTGCGCAGTTGCCTGCACAGCCGCCGGGTGTCCTTACACTCGGCGATGAGGTTACTGGGCTCCATGGTGTCGGTGTTCGACATGGTGGAATACGCCCAGTTTCACTCCAGACCTCTGCAGCACCTGATCCTGTCCAAGTGGAACGGGCTGCCTCAGTCTCTGAAGTCCCAGACGATTGTGCTCACCCAGGAGGTTCGCCTGTCCCTTACGTGGTGGTTACAGACGACCCACCTCAACAAGGGACGTCCGTTCTGGGTTCCAAATTGGGTCCTGTTGACAACGGACGCCAGTCTTCGGGGCTGGGGAGCAGTTTCGGGTCCACACTTGTTCCAGGGCAGGTGGACGCCGACAGAAGCGGAGCTTCCAATAAATATCTTGGAACTCCGTGCGGTCTTCAATGCTCTCCAGCAGGCACAGCGGTTTCTCCAGGGTCGCCCGGTGCAGGTCCAGTCGGACAACGCTACCACCGTGGCCTACATAAACAGGCAAGGAGGAACTCGCAGTCGGGCGGCTCTCGTAGAGGTCTCTCGGATCCTGGTTTGGGCGGAGCGCAATCTTCCGGCCATATCAGCGGTCTTCATCCCGGGAGTGCTAAATTGGGAGGCGGACTTTCTAAGTCGCCAGGACGTTCATCCGGGGGAATGGTCCCTGCACCCGGACGTTTTTCAACTACTGGTGGACAGGTGGGGTCTTCCAGAAATCGACCTCATGGCGTCCCGGCACAACAACAAGTTGCCGGTGTACGGGTCTCGCACAAGAGACGAAGGGGCGTCTCTGGTGGATGCTCTGTCCGTCCGGTGGACGTTCCGGTTCGCATACCTGTTCCCTCCGGTCTCCCTTCTTCCACGGGTAATCCGGAAATTCAAACAGGAAGGAGGAACGTTCCTGTTGATAGCTCCCGCGTGGCCCAGACGGCACTGGTTCTCAGACCTTCAGGGTCTGTCCGTGGACAGTCCTCTGCGGTTGCCGCTACGACCGGACCTTCTGTCTCAGGGTCCTTGCCTTCACCCGGACCTGACTCGGCTGTCTTTGACGGCGTGGCTGTTGAGACGGCCATGCTGAGGTCCCGGGGGTTTTCCAGCTCTGTGGTGCGTACCATGTTACGAGCTCGGAAACCGTCTCCCGCGAGGATATACCATCGCGTGTGGCATACGTTCTTCCAGTGGTGTCGACCGAGAGGTTATGCACCGCGGGAGTTTCGTCTGTCTCGGATTCTCGCCTTCCTGCAAGCGGGACTAGATCATGGGCTTCGCCTTGCTTCTTTGAAGGTACAGGTTTCGGCCCTATCTGTCTGGTTTCACCGTAGGATTGCTACAATCCCGGATGTGCGCACCTTTATGCAGGGTGTTCTCCGCATTCAGCCGCCCTTTGTTCCACCTGTGGCGCCTTGGGATTTGGCTGTGGTCCTGAGGGCTCTCCAAGGACCGCCGTTTGAACCACTGGGCTCAGTGGATCTTAAATGGCTAACAGCTAAGACTGTTTTCCTTCTGGCCATTGCTTCGGCCAGACGTGTTTCTGAGTTAGGGGCTCTTTCTTGTAGACCCCCTTTCTTGGTTTTTCATGGGAACAGGGCAGTGCTCCGCACTCGGCCCGAGTTTCTTCCCAAAGTTGTTTCCCAGTTTCATGTTAACGAGGAAATAGTTGTTCCGGCCTTTAACTCACCGGGTCTTTCCGTGGGTGAGGCCTCTTTGGATGTTGTGCGGGCCTTAAGGACTTATGTTGACCGCACTTCTTCGTTTAGGAAGTCGGACGCTTTGTTTGTCCTCTATGGCTCCGTAAAAAGGGTTGGCCTGCTTCAAAGCAAACTTTGGCAGCCTGGATCCGTATGGCTATTTCTGAAGCTTATCTTCATGAAGGCCTACCGGTCCCTCCTTCTCTGAAGGCTCATTCCACTAGGTCTGTGGGTCTTTCGTGGGCAGCTCGACGTGGTGCCTCGGCAGTTCAGATCTGCAAGGCTGCTACGTGGTCCTCTGTCCATACCTTCGTGAGGTATTACAGGTTTGACACCTTCGCCTCTCAGGATGCTTCCTTCGGGCGGCGGATTCTCCTTTCTGCACAGGAGCGTCCCCACCCTTAAAGGATACTGCTTTGGGACATCCCCAAGGTATCCTGTGGATACCCTATGGACCCTGAAGTAGAAAATATGAGATATGGTAAGAACTTACCCTTGTTATCTCTATTTCTACGAAGTCCATAGGGTTCCACAGGACTCCCGCCCTGTCGCACCTATGCTGCAGATGGGCTTTGCTCTGGTCACCGGTTTTCCGTCTCCCTCTGGTGAGAATGTGATTCTTGTATGTGTCCAGATCTTTTTTCTCTCTCTTCCTTCTCCTCCTCCGGCCTATGGCTTGATAACTAACTGAGGTGCCTTGGCTCGGGGGCGGGGTATAGGAGGGGGACCCTAGTGCATCCTGGGAGGCTGAAAAGCTTAACTCTATGGTGCCCAGCGACTGACGTCACACCTATACCCCAAGGTATCCTGTGGAACCCTATGGACTTCGTAGAAATAGAGATAACAAGGGTAAGTTCTTACCATATCTCATATTTTTCTTTACGTCCTTTCTTGGATAGCTATATGTATAGGTTTGACTCTGAAACAGATTTAAAAACAGTATTTGTGTGTTTATTAAAATACTCTGGAGTTGATTGGAAGGGGGCGATTCAATTGTTTTCACCGGCAGCCCTGACTACAACGGAGCAATTCAGTTGTTGCCCCGTTCAGGCCGCGACAGCTGCCGGCATTTCTGGTCACACCCTCCTGCGGTGGCGAGCAAAGATGTGTGATAAGTCCATGGCTTGGGGACCCTATTCAGGACTTTAGACGGGTTTAGCCATTTTAAGGTAATAAACCCGGCTTAATTGGGCATGACGAGCACAATAATAAATGGGCGCCCAAAACAATTGAATAACCCCCTGAGAGTCTGTTCAGCCAAACACTATGGTGCAGTTCAATGATCATACTGGACAGCTATTAATCTGCAACAGCAAAGTGTGATTCCACATTTGCCTGTCTTACACTTGGCTGATTGGTTGGCTTGCATTGTCCAATCAGAGAGCTAAACTTAAGAGTTACTTAGAGCACGAAAGTTAAGTTTTCTTTGTATTTCTTCTTTCTCTAGATTTGTTTTAATTTTAGGTATATACTTTTTGTTGTAATGTCATCACTAGTGGTTGCTTCCACTCTCTGGGGGCGATTCAATTCAGCGGGAATTGAATAGGGCCGGGAGGGAGCTTTCAGAGCTATTGAATTCAGTGCGCTGTTAGTCCGACTAATGACTTCTTCTCGCACCCTCCTGAGGGTGTGAGAATGCGACTAAAGTGCCGACCGCGAGGCTGTTTTCCAGGTTAGCGCGGTGCTAACAGCCTCACTGCCAGCACCTTAGTAGGAGATTGCCAGTTCTCGCGACTAAGCACTCTGGTTGAGTCTTGAGAACCGGCATTCTCCAACTGCTTCCCATTGGAGTAAACATCACTGTGAATTGAATAGCTGCGGGAGCTCCCTCCCGGCATTATTCAACTCCCGCTGAACTGAACCCACCCCCTCCGTAGGAAATAGGAACATTTATCTAAATTCGAAACAACATAAAGTAGCGCATTTTTAGAATTACTTAAATATATTACCACCTATAGCTTTGGTGGCCATATAGGCTTAAGAGGCTTCAAGCTCTGACTCTTCTCTTTGGTTCTCTTAGATCCCAGAACAGGACGAGAGCTACATGGAGGACAGTTTCTGTGTTGAAGAGGACGATGAGGCGGAGGGGAATGAAGAGTCGTCCAGCACAGAGGAAGTTCAGGTGGACTTCAACCTCCTTCAGCAGGACAGCTTTGTAGAAGGGAGGAGGCAGTATTGAACCAGACGTAGGTTGAAGCTCAAAGGTGCTCAACGCAAACAAACCAACGAGGGGCACCCGGCAAAAAAGAAGAGACGGATTATCATTCACGACGACTCTAGTGATGAGGATATGGGAGCCAAAGTCAAATCACCACCTCCAAAGTCATCTAATTTGTCCTGTTCCTCCAAACCTCCCCCGAGGAACAAAGATCTTGTAACGGAAAAGAGGAACGCTTTAGAGGTTCCCCTGAGAGACCGGTGCCAAGGGAGGATTAATCTCCAGGCTTCTCTGTCAGACCAGCTTGATTTTCATCCAGAAAGTAGATCTTCTCTAAGCATCAATAGACCCCAAACATTGAATGGGATTATACATTATCCAGACAAGGTATATACTAGATATCAATGAATATACACAATATAATGATTTGTCAAAACTAACCTCACAGATTGATGGAAACTATATTGTCCAATCAGAGCGGACATTGCATCATGTTGTCCGTTGGCGCTTTATAACAATGGGGAGAAAATAAAAAGAAGTTAGACCTGCAGGTGCCAAATGCAAATAATAGATTATATGTTGCATAATACAGATAAAAAAATTACAACTCTGCTCTGAAAAGCAATTTTCTTCTTCGGGGTCCATGGGGTCCACAGCCATTACGTTGGGATATGAATCCCGGTCACCAAACAGTTAACACAAACGAGCTCTCTGCTCCCAGGATGCACCGGGTTTCCTCCTCATATACCCCACCTCCTGCCTCAGGTAGCCAGTTCTTCCTGTTTGGTGTGTTCACCACATAGACAGTGGGACTGCTGGAGCAGTCCTGCAGACGAGTAGCAAAAAAAAGAGAGTTTTACTCTCTATCTCAGCGGGTGGTCTGAGCTGTCCTGGAAGCAGCCTCGCGCCTGATTGGAGGCGCACCGGCCACGCGCTGCAACTACCTCCTCCGTTGCCGCACCGCTAGCCACGGCAGGGGATTCGGCAGCGGCTTTCTGGCCCTGACCGCAACCGGATCAAGGGGATGGCAGGTAAGCAGGTGGTTGTGGCGGCCGCTGACGCCGGGACCACGTGGCAGTCCGGCCTCCGGCGGTGAGACTGGCCGGAGGCGCGCTGCAGTCAGGAGGCAATACGGCTTGTTCTCCTATCCTAGACCGCCGGGATTTGATGTTCCTGACCTGCCGGGGCTTGTGGTGGCGGCCGCCAGGTCAGTTTACCGGGCAGGTCCAAGCAGCATAGGGGAGGTATGCTTCCCCGGCGGCCCCTCCCCCAATCCACACGCTAGTTCAGTCCTCTGGCACAGTTGATTGTGGATTGCTCCTCCCAGCCTCCATATCAAGAGGGACGCTGGGCAGTCTCCCTGTATACCTTGCCTACTGCTGGTCTAGGTTTTTACAGGGCTCTATCCTACCTAAGCTGAGGCTGATTATGGTAGTGAGAAGTTATATGCATATGTCTAGCAGAGTATTTATGCATGACATGTGATTGTTGTTTATGGATACTGTTTCTTCTGTAAAAGAACTGTAATTCCTGTATACTGTCACTGTCTCTCCCCTTCCCTTGCTACAGGTGTGTGGGTTGAGAGTAGAAAGCAGCACATATACACTCAGAACCAGTGGCATAGTGATATGTCTGAGGGTCAGGTGGCGGGAGCCCCGTTGCTGATATCCTGTGTAGCCTGCAAGGCAGGTTTGTCCCCACAGGACTTTCTACAAAATGGGCTTTGTGGGAGCTGTTTCAGACAGCCTCCACACCAATTAAGTTTGCCTGTTTCAGGCCCTGAGCCTCCTTGGGCATCCTTTTCTCAGGTTATGGCTCAGGTGGCGGAACGGCTGGCTGCCCCGGTACCACCGGTTTGGGGTTTGCCTCAGCAGATGCATCCTATGCCCATGATGTGGCCGCCTTGGATGGACCCTGGTGCTGGTAAGGTTATGGCATCATCCTCGGGGGTTTTTCAGCCTCAGGCTGTCAAGTCAAAGCAGCCTAAATCTAGGCGCCATGTACCGCCTTACATGGGTGAGTACTCGAGTGTCTCCTCCTCCGAGGAACAGGCGCAGGACTCTTCGCAGGAGTCTAGCTCCGAGGAGGGTGATGATCATTTCCCAGTAGCCGATGTCCCTTTTCTGATAAGGGCTCTAAAATCGGTGTTAAATATCGAGGAAGGGGATCTTCCGCTTAGGAAAGCCCCCCTGTTCAAGCGCCAAAAAGTGGTTAAGGCAGAATTCCCAAAGTCTGAACATTTATCAGAACTTATGGAGGAAGCCTGGGTCCGTCCGGATAAGATAAGCCATTCTTCTAAAAGAATGGTGCTTCTATATCCTTTTCCAGCAGAGGACTGTGCCAAGTGGGAGAATCCACCATCAGTTGATGCGCATGTGGCACAGCTGATTAAACGTACCACTTTACTAATCCCAGCAGTTTCGCTGAAGGAAACCACGGATAGGAGACTGGAGTCTTGTCTCAAATCAATTTTTTCGCTGGCAGGAACGGCCACCCGCCCAGCTATGGCCACTGCCTGGGTAGCAAGAGCTATTGAGGAGTGGGCCAAAACTCTAACAGAGTCTTTACCAGATGCCTAAAGGAGCAACTGGATATGATCTCCTTTATTAGAGAAGGGGCCTCTTATTTGGATGATGCCGCCTTGGATGCAGGGATCCTTTCCTCTAAAGTTTCAGCTGAGTCCGTGGTGGCACGTAGGATCCTCTGGTTGAAGGATTGGAGGGCAGATGTCTGGTCCAAAAAGGCCCTAGAATTCCTTCCATTCGCAGGAGATGTGCTCTTTGGTCCAGAACTGGACAAAATTGTATCCTCCATGGCAGCCTCAAAGACTGCAGGTTTGCCATCAGCAACCTCGTCTAAATTGAGGAGGTTGTCCTTTTGGGGGTTTCGGCCGCAGGGCAAGGCCAAAGGTCAGCCCTCAGCGAGATTTCCACCAAGAAAGGCAGGACTCAGGAAGCCCTGGCAGAACAAACGTCCAGGATAAACCAGTGGCCTGATGGGACGGGCCTCTCCCTGGGGGATCCCAGGGTGGGAGGCCGACTACTTCGGTTCTCAGAGCCCTGGCACCTCATGACGGAGGATGCCTGGGTTCAGGGAGTTGTTTCCCGAGGGTACGCCCTGACGTTTTGGAGGATTCCTCCTCAAAGGTTCTTTTGTGTAAACCCGCAGGTGAGTTCAGAAAGAGCTTTGGCCCTTCTGATGCTAGTAAGGCAAGAATAGCCTTCTGAAGTAGTGATTCCGGTACCAGAGAACCAGTTCCGAGAGGGGTTTTACTCCAATCTGTTCTTGGTTCAGAAACCGAATGGGTCATACCGGCCTATTCTGAATCTGAGAGAGCTCAACAAATTTGTTCGAGCCCCCGGGTTCAGGATGGAAACATTACGATCGATTGTGTTGGCAATGGAACAAGGGGACTATATGGTGTTCCTAGACATACAAGATGCCTACCTTCATATCCCAATCACACAGGCTCATCAAAAATTTCTTCGTTTTGCGGTAGGGGAGGAACATATTCAGTTCCAGGCCCTGCCGTTTGGCTGTCCACAAACCCTCGGGTATTCACCAAGGTGATGGCAGTGATGATGGCATGCCTCAGGCGCCAAGGCGTCAGGATTTTGCCTTACTTGGACGACCTCCTGTTGCTGGGGCAGTCCCCACAGCAGTTACAGGATCATTTGAGGCTGACAGTATCGTGTCTTTACAGTCACGGCTGGATCATAAACTGGCAAAAGTAGTCACCCTGTCCGGTACAACAGATGTGTCATTTGGGAGCGAGATTGGACTCCGTGGTGCAGAGAATATATCTACCGGAGAAGATCCTTGCTCTACAATCACGAATACGCAGGTTGCTTCGCAACAGGCAAATATTCGTTCTAGTAGCCATACAGGTCCTGGGGTCGATGGTTGCCACCTTCAGGATGGTGGAATACGCTCAATTCCACTCCAGACCACTGCAGCAATTCATTCTGTCTCGCTGGAACAAGGATCATCGCACGATTAGGTCCCAGCTGCTGCATCTCTCTCCAGAGGTACGGTTGTCCCTGACCTGGTGGTTGCAGACAAAGCATCTCAGGCAAGGTCGCCCCTTTTGGGTGTCGAATTGGACATTAGTCAAAACCGACGCCAGTCTTTAAGGTTGGGGGGCGATGACGGGGTCACACACTTTCCAAGGAAAGTGGTCAGTGACGGAAAGCCGGCTACCGATAAATATCCTGGAACTAAGAGCTTTAGTGCAGGCTCAGGAAATCTTAAAGGGCAGGTCGGTGCAGATACAGTCGGACAATCGCACCGCGGTCGCCTACCTAAATCATCAAGGGGGCATGAGGAGTCGGGCTGCCTTGGCAGAGGTATCAAGAATCCTGGTATGGGCAGAGACTCATCTGCCCACGATATCTGCCGTGTTCATTCCAGGAATCCTGAATTGGGAGGCCGATTTTCTCAGTCTGCAAGAGATAAATGCAGGGGAATGGGCCCTACATCCACAGTTTTTTTGGAATCTTGTGGACAGGTGGGGTCTACCAGAAATAGATCTGATGACATCAAGAAGGAACAACAAGGTTCCTAGGTACGGATCCTGGACAAGAGATCCGAGAGCCGAGTTTGTAGACGCACTGACAGTAAAGTGGCATATCTGTTTCCCCCGTTTGCTTGTCTGTCCAGAGTGGTCACAAAGATCAAACAAGAGGGCAGCACCGTCATATTAATAGCTCCGGCATGGCCGAGACAGCACTGGTTCACAGATCTACGGTCTCTCTCCATAGACACTCCATGGCCTCTGCCATTGAGACCGGATCTGTTGCTACAGGGTCCCTGCTGGTACCCGGATCTTCATCGGCTATCTTTGACGGCATGGCTCTTGAGGCCTCCGTCTTGAGGGGAAAAAGGGTTTTCCGAGTCTGTTATACGGACGATGCTGAAGGCACGGAAACCATCCTCAGCCCGTATATACTATAGGGTTTGGCATACTTTCTTTCAGTGGTGTGACCTGAAAGGGTATGATCCACATAAATTCCTGATATCCAGAGTGCTGGATTTTCTTCAAAGCGGTCTGGAAAAAGGGCTACGCCTGGCCTATTTAAGGGTACAGGTGTCAGCTCTTTCAGTCTGGTTCCAACATAAAATTGCTCTGTGACCGGATATAAAGACCTTTTTTCAGGGGGTGTTGAGGAATCAGCCTCCTTTCGTTTCCCCGGTTGTTCCGTGGGACTTGACTCTAGTTCTGAAGGTTTTACAGGCTCCTCCGTTCGAGCCTTTAAATTCAATAGACATCAAGTGGCTAACAGCAAAGACGGTATTCCTCCTTGCTATGGCATCTGCACGTATAGTGTCGGATTTAGCTGCGCTTTCCTTCCGGGAGCCGTTCTTCATATTTCATCAAGATAGAGCAGTACTACGTACTAGGGAGGGTTACCTTCCGAAAGTGGTGTCTAAATTTCATATTAATGAAGAAATAGTAGTTCCAGCATTTCAGTGCACAAGTCTCTCACAAGGTGAGGCTTCCCTGGATGTGGTCCGTGCGTTGAGAATTTATGTTAAACGCACAAGCAAATGGAGGAAGTCCGATTCACTTTTTGTGCTTTATGGTTGTCATAAGCGTGGCTGGCCAGCCAATAAACAGACACTGGCCAGGTGGATTCACATGGCAATTTCATTGGCTTATACACAGGCTGGTATGCGTGTGCCAGATTCAGTGACGGCACATTCTACTAGGGCGGTAGGTCCATCATGGGCGGCCCGCCGGGGTGCTTCTGCTGAGCAATTATGTAAAGCAGCCACATGGTCTTTCATGCATACCTTTGTCAAATTTTATGCCTTTGACACTTTTGTCTCTCAGGATGCCTCCTTCGGGCGTAGGATTCTCCTCTCTTCCGAGAGTCAGGAGTGTCCCCGCCCGTAGGGTTAGTGCTTTGGGATATCCCCAACGTAATGGCTGTGGACCCCATGGACCCCGAAGAAGAAAATAAGAGTTATGGTATAACATACCTTTGTTAACTCTTTTACTTCAAGGTCCATGGGGTCCACAGGACACCCACCCAGACGCACCTGCAGTTCTGGGGGAGGTTTTCCGTAGTTTCTTCTCTTGAGAGTCTGGACTCGTAAGTATGGGTCTTTTCTTTCTTACCCTTTGTTTGTCTCTGCCTGCTTGAGCTTGGTAACGAACTGGCTACCTGAGGCAGGGGGTGGGGTATATGAGGAGGAACCCCGGTGCATTCTGGGAGCAGAGAACTCGTTTGTGTTAACTGTTTGGTGACCGGGATTCATACCCCAACGTAATGGCTGTGGACCCCATGGACCTCAAAGAAAAAGAGTTAACAAAGGTATGTTATACCATAACTCTTATTATCCCTGTCTGATCATCTACGTGTGCGTCTATTGTATAGAAGAAAGGGGCATTAGGGCCTATGCATGTCAGTGAAGGAATTTCTTGTGAATGTATAAAATCACAGTTAACGCTCTCCCTGCCCTATGTCCTACATTATGGACTTTGTCACAGTTCAGCTTCGCTGGGAAGCCACTCCCATAGCTGCGGCCATTCTATAATTAGCGATCTGGTGTCCGGGGGACATCCCTACTCATCATGGCACTCGCGAAGACTACAGGAAACCTCTTGCTGTAGTACAACCCAGATCATCTCTGCCACAGCACCTCTTGTGGTACATCCTGGTATTGCATAGCTTACCATAGATTTGAGTGGGAAAGTAAAAAAATAAAGCATTAAAAAATAAAATAAAATGAATTGTGTATAACATAATGCAATAACTCCTGTTTCAGGAAACGTGCAAGGAAAGAATATCGGCTACATCTTATTTTCAAAGTATGGTTTGATCTCTCGTTATTACATGGCGTCTCATTTATTACATGGCATCATCTGTCAGTGGATACCATTGGTTAATTTAGCTGCAAGTATGCTGTATGACTTCTCCTTTGTGCTATTACTGACCTGTATACATTAATCTCATCTGCAGCTGGAAGGTAGCACTAGAAATCCCTCTTCTGACTCAGCCTGGACGGGTTCCGGTGCTGTAAGCAGCACAGCCCTGTGCATCCTAGCAGACAGCCGGGAGATCTCATCGGGGCCAGAGGTCATCTCTTTCCTAAAGACCGCTCATGGGGTCAGAGTGGACATTAGCTCCCTGGGAGGCTGCGACTACATCGTCAGCAACCGCTTGTGCGTGGAGAGGAAATCCCAGTCTGAGTTCTCAAACAACACCAACAGGAGCAAAATGGTGGAGCGGATCCAGCATGTACACGCCATGTTTGAGAGGATTTGTCTGATCGTGGAGAAGGACAGAGTGAAGCCAGGTGTGCAACATTACTACATCACAGTCACATATATGGGTAGTGGTGATTACTAGTTACTGAGGATGTTATTGCAGAGCTGTGTATGTGTGTAAAGTGACTAAGGGTAAGATGAAAGCGATCGCTGGACTGGAGTAAGTGATACAAATAAATGATACAGTAATTAGATATTTATGTGGGCTGTAGCTGACCTGGCTGCAAATGGTGCTATCCTGTTATCTAGCAACCAAAGGTGTGCCCACCGTTTGTGCATGACACCGTGCCCACCCCTTGTGCATGACACCGTGCCCACCCCTTGTGCATGACACCGTGCCCACCCCTTGTGCATGACACCGTGCCCACCCCTTGTGCATGACAATGTGAAAAAACAAGAGCAGCTGTTTGGAGGTTAGGGAGGCACGGTTTCTCTTTTTGACTAGTGTTCAGTCATCAAGGGATGGCTTGTAAACTGATGTTAGTAATCCCCCTCCCAAAGCGGGGCCAATCACTTACATGCGGAGCTTACAATATATGGAGGTTAGGGAGGCACGGTTTCTCTTTTTGACTAGTGTTCAGTCATCAAGGGATGGCTTGTAAACTGATGTTAGTAATCCCCCTCCCAAAGCGGGGCCAATCACTTACATGCGGAGCTTACAATATAACCTTATTGGTGAGCAGTGAGACTTCTCCCATGATGGAATAAGTCACCAAGGGCTCCCCCTGTCTGACTTGTGGCACATTACCTCCTGTGCCCACTAATGCTGCCGTGTGTTACACAACCGTGACAGGCTGGGCAGATACAGCTCCACACTGCGCACCAGTCAGAGGCCAGTGACGTGTGGTTCTGTAGGATGAGCCAGGCCTCAGACTGTATCTTGAGAAGTAAATTCTCCTATTCCCTGTCATCCCAGCACGGCTAATATTTACCAGCCATCCCAGTCACTATTTCTGTAAATGTGGAAACATTTCTTTGTAGATGAAGCAGGTCGGCCATATTATTTTTCTACAGTTTTGGCAGAAAAATCTCCCTGTAAACCCAACTCTGCTAGCATTATGTAGATGCCTGAATCTACATAATGCACATTGTAGTTACATTTGTGAAATTTACAGAACTTATCTGATTTGTCTAGTCAATGTTAGTGGTACAGGCCTGGGAGAATGTATAATAGTTATAATCAGCATGTCCATCGTTCTGTTATATATGGCCTGATAGCTGCCAGCTGGTCTTATTGTAGGCTGCCCTCAGAAATGCTCCTGCGTGGCTGAACCCTATTGGAGGAAATCACACTGACTATCTCCATAACCAATCATGTTCTCTCCCTACACGCCAAGCAATCCTTCTGCAAATCTCATGTCATTCTATCCGCGCTGCTTCTATTTTACTTTTAACTCCTCCCCTATTTCCCTGCCTTTCCACCCTTTTCTACCATCCTCACCCCACAGAAGGCTCCTCTCCATCTCCCTTTCCCCCTTGAACCCATTCCCACCCATCTTCTCCGCTTCCTCTTTGATTTCTCTACTAACTTTGATACTTGTTGACCACTCTCCTGCTTCTCACTCACAACCACATTAGCCTCCACGTCTGTCCTTTCCTGCTGCCTCACCAACCACTTCTCTGCTTCCACCTCCAGCTCCCACTCCCCGCTATTCCCTTTCTCCACCTGTAGGTCACCCAAGGCTGTACTTTGTGCCCAAACAACCTGCCTTGAAGTTCTTATCCACTCATTTGGCGTCCAATATTGATTTATTAAATCAAATCACAGGTTCTATGTAATAACATACCAAATACAGGACACTGTGATTCCTTGACCACCAATTCAGTGAAGATCACACCCACTTTTGTGACATCATGCCATCCATTCCGCTTGCTGCTGGAAAGTACTCTGCAAGGGCTCCAGCCTGACGGCTGCCTGCACCCTGCTGATAACAGCTGATTCCAGGGGACAGACAGGAGTATGTGAAGAATGGGGTTAGCCTGGCAGCATGTTTGTTTAGCCACCCCTGTTTTTATACTACATCCAGGTTCCAACATAAATTACTGCAGTTCGTACATTATTACATAGATGCGCTTTATCATTTGTTATTTGAGTGTATACATTTTTAATTGATATCTGCTTTACATATAGACCAGGGAGCACTTGGAAAACAATTTATATGAGCTATAGACTGATGATACTCCAATCTGTCTCCTCTTCTGACCTCTCCCCCTCCATCCACTCTGGTCTCTGATTATAACATCACCCTTTCTTCTGTTCCCCATGTCCCCTGCCCGTGTCATCTTCACCTCCATTCTCCACAATGAGGCCATCTCCCAATCTTTTCACTTCCACCTCTGTAATATCTCTGGGATCAGGCCATTTCTCACCCCCTGATTATTAATAACATTTATATAATGCTAGCATGTTATCTTCCACTTTACATTTGTGAACAAAAAACATGGAAAAAAAAAATTAGACCGGAGAACAAAAGCCAGTGATGCCACTCCTAAATGCACTCATCATTTCCCTGCTGGACTACTGTAATCCCTTACTCGCCTCTCTCGTCAGTTTATCCTCAGCCCTGCTGCTCGTTTAATTTTCCTCTCCCATCGTATGACCGCTGCTGCCCACCTCTTCAATACACTTCACTGGCTCCCTCGACAAGGACGCACCAGGAGACCGTGCTGAGTAATGTGATATGTGACACTTGTATATCTGTGTAGCCTCTCAATGTATATATACGATGCAGCGGCTTTAGCTTTTATTCCACGCCAAATTCAAACTCAGACGCATACAGATATAAAAGTGTTGCCTATCAAATTAATCCGTGCAGTCTCACAGTGTGTTCCAGTCTTATCACATTGCGACTGAGACGCATTTTTGGCTTAAAAAGACACCTGGCACTAGCAGAGTTACTCACTTAAGCCGGGTGGCATATTGAGGCTAGATGTATTAGGGCACAACTGTAATTGTCTGGCATATACAAATTATATTCTGCAACCTGTGTAAAGCTCTGACTTTTTCTTAATGTGCAGTAACTGGTTGTATAGATGCGCTGTTTTGTTGCCTAGGATTGTATTCCCTCATTATGCTACTAGTTTTAGTTTTGAGACTTCAATTAGAATGAGAAATGTTTGTGTGTTCCAAGTGTGTGTCTTATATGGGCTTTCTTATCCATAAAAGGCTAATTACTGGCACTACGTATGGTGTCAATAGTGCCAGAATTAAAAAAAAAAAATGTATTAACATTTTATAGTGTGGAGAGCATGCTGAGCCTTGTAGTCACACAACCTCTTAGGAGCCAAAACTGGGATATGCCTGGAAGGGATTGCTGGGGCTTGTAATACTGTAACACAGGTCACCTACTGTATCATCAGGAAAGTGCGGAGTGGCAGTAGGATGAAATGGACAGACCTCACGCTGGAGGCCCATAGGCAGCGCTAGGAGCACAGAGCAATGGCTCTGCAGATAGAATCATGAATTGTAATATTTAGGAGAAAATCAAATATTGTTAAATACACCTGTATGTAATCCCTAACGGGGTTCTAGATGTGAGGAAAGATCCTATACTGCACATGTGCTTTATGGATAGGAGACCACTACAGCAATATTGCTTCCACAATAAAACACAAACCATTAGAATTATTCCATCTCAATTGCTCGTCTTTTCCATATGTATTTGTAAATTATTTATTTTTTGTATTTAGTGATACCCGACTTTTCCTCCGTTAGTGATTTCTATGCTGGTGTTATCTAATATTAAGTTCTATAATGTGTTTAATGTTTACAGGAGAAACTTCGCGGCTGTTTCAGAGAACAAAGTATTACGACACCATGTTGTCCTCTTTAACCAGCGCAGGGGTCCAGGTTCTCTTCAGCTCCAGCCAGGAGGAGACGGCAGGGTTGCTGAAGGATCTGGCCTCGCTGGAGAGGAGGAAGAATACCGGGATATCCGTACCCACTCAGGTGACCGGTCCCAAGCAGGAAGCACTGACCTTCTATCTGTCCATTCCCAATGTCAGCCACATCACCGCCCTGAACCTGTGTCATCACTTCAGCTGTGTCAGACATATGACAAACAGGTAAATTACTTCCCCGGTGATTTATAGATATTTTACTTAAAAAGCAGCTTTCTATTGCACTTACAGTAGCATAGCAGGAGGAGGTGCCATTGTGTAAGCTGAACCAATTAGTCATCAGTCTCGGTTACTTAAGCACCAGGTATCATTCGTAGTTCCTAGTGAATGAATAAGCTGCATGTACTGTATGTAAGCTAAACTTGGAGAGAGGGGGGGGGGGGATTGTATGTTTTCTGGTTACAGTGTTGTGGTTCTATACCTTACTGCTTCCATTTGTTTTTTTTAAGCTGAAGTTCTGTCACAAACAATCCCCTTAGCTGTTTTCACTAAACAACCAGCACCGTAACACCAAAGCATTGTAGATTGTCACAGTATGTAGTCCTCCATGTCACAGCCTGGAGAGCCCAATATGAAGGCGATAGGATGATGTCACAGGTAGGCAGCACTAGAGTCTGTACTGAATACCCAATGGGGTCCTGCCTTCACTTCCTTATGAAGCTTAACACCGTTCTCCAGACCGACCTACCTGAGAACTGCACTAGTTTGTTGTGCCTCCCATTTACACAGGGAAGATACTTCTCATGATGTCATTATAGCTGAGAAACCAGATGTAGTTTTTTGTTTGAAGTTCTGAGATGTAACCAGCAAAACAATTTTGCAGCCCTGTCGATGTTATCGCAAGCAAAGGACAAGTGAGCCGGCAGAAGGCTGAAGAAATCTACCGCTACCTCCATTATCCGTTCGATCCACAGATGCTGCCACCTAGTGACAGGCGGAAGCAGAGTCTCGTATGATCACTGTATAGAATATTTTTATGTTATTGTCTGTTGTTTTCCTTTTTTCTTTGCAGGGGTAAATCTTATTGCAGTGCAATTCTTTCCAGCCCTCTGCCTGTCTTTATCTTATGCACTTTATAATGTGTTTATTTGTATAATATGTAAATAAATGTTTGAAACAAATATTCACATTTGTATGTAGAGAATTGCTTTTTACCCATGCAACTAAACCAGAGGTTCCCAAACTCCGCCATTACAGTCCAGGATTTAAGGATATCCACGCTGAGCAAAAGTGACTTAATTAGTAACCAAAATAAATGTACACCCCCAAGTCGGCACTTGGTTTTTTCCACATATATAAATAACAAAACAACAGTGGAAATAGTAACAAAGTTCATAGGATTCCACATGTTCATAGGATTCCACATATAAAAAAGTATATTGGTAATTATACTTCAATGCACAGATAAATGATATCCGGCATCCATATAGTGCCACTATATTTATAATTATATAGCAAGTGGTTCTGGTGGATAATCCTTCATCAATAAGGGCACAGTAGAGAGCTCCGAATAACTTACATGTAGTTAGCGTGTGGGAATCTTATAGATGTATCTTTCTCCAAATTCTTATATAGCTTCCAAAGGTAGATAATTTAGCACAGAACCGTCACATAAATGCTCACATGTATGCTTACACAAGGATCACTGTATGAAGGTATCTATTAAACGCCGTGACTTCTGGTTAATTCATCACATACCAAAGAATTACCCTGTAATGAAGTGTTGCTTACTCGAAGATTACTTGGGTAAAACTTTATTCCTGCACATCAAGGTATATTTATAGGGAGTATTTATAATCTTCCTCACGTTCTCTCATCCATATGCAAAAGTTATGAGGTAAAGTCTTGGTGCAGGATATATAAAAGTTCTTTAGTAATACAAATAGGGTAAAAACAGGAAGTTTCTGGTACCGGGACAGAAGGAAAGAACTTGAATCGCCGATGGCATAGATGTCCTGACATCTACTTGATGTAACAAAAAGTCCTCCCTCGTGGTGCAAGTTACTTACCCTCCTGCTGGACCAACGTGTTTCAATGCCCACTGGCGTCTTTCTCAAGGTGCGGGGGTGTAGAGAATACCGGCATTAAGTACCCGGCAGACGGAAGTGCCGAACTTCCGATTTTGTGTCCGTTTGTTAATAAAGTTAGTTATGTTTACGGTTCACAGCCGCCATTATTAGTTCCACCGCTAGAAAGATATTAGGTATACATCGAAAAATAGAAAGAGATCATTCTAATGGAGATATATAGATATATATATATATATATATATATACACACACACATAAAAAAAGTAATCTACATTATTATAATATAATAGCAAGTTAATACAAATTACAAAAATGTGTAAAAACATCAATTCACATTTAAAAGCATCCGATGTTGTTATAACCATCAATGTTTGGATCTAGAACAAAGATTGAGTTCAACAACTATCAAAAATTCTTTAATCCATACAGGATGCATTAGGGACCTTAGAGTAACTCATTCAGGGTGGGAAAAAAAACAATAAAAGTTATTATAAATGTAACATCGATGCTGGATAAAATCTCTAAAAAATTATATTTTAATGTAAAAAGTCAGACTTATTCAAGGTGAAGAAAGCAATAAATATTATTATAAATGTAACATTGATATTACAATCGATGTTGTATAAAGTTTCTTTTAAGTTGATGTTACTTAGATCAAGGGTCGTTTTATCATAAATATATATAATCAGAGATTGTATCCTCCTCTTGATCTAATTCAAAATATCATACGTCAGCAATGTATTTACAGCAATCATGATCCTTATATAAAATATATTACCTAATATTATATTAGTAATAATATCTGTATACAGTAGATATAAGGCAGAGAGTGCAGCTCTTAGATGGAGCAGAAACTAGTAATCACATGGTCATTGGTAATTAGTAATTACTGTACTTAATTCTTATAGTGTATTTCGGCCATTTAGTAATTTCCCCCAGTTTTAATGTTAATTCAGTTCAATATGTATTCAGCCATAAAATAGGATTTATTCATCTTTATTATCAATATTGTTTATTGATAAACCTCTCAAAGTTTTCAGGATACCGAAGACAACAAAACAAAAAGAGGGAAAAAGTATAATAACTCTGGAAAATGTGGTTACAGGGGAGGAACAGGCCCAAAGTTATAACTGTGCTAAAATATGAGATGTTTATGTCCCATACATCCAAACATTACAATCCATGATACCTGTGTAAGTGTATTGAAATGCAATTTCAGTAATGAGTGAGGGGTCAGAGATGTTATTTGGAGGATTAACCATAGAGTATTCCTTACATTACTAATTTGTGCCAAATATTGATAGGACAAGAGACTGAGGTAGAGTCTGGGACACCAAAGGCCTCCATTTTGTATTGTACCTTGGCCATAACCTTGTTGATGATGGGAGATCAGGGGGATTTCTTATAATAAGCTATTGCAGCCCTTGTTGCCTACAACATGATATCACTTTTAAAATATTTTCAAAGGCTACATTATGTTCCCAATCTGCCCCTATGTGTTACATGGTGCTAAGTAGATGGCTGTATAATGTGTCTCACACAGTCAGGGAATAGAATGTCTGGTGATGTCACTGCATTGTGATGTCACGGAATCAGCTGACCAACTGCCAAAGCATAGGTCAGTGCTAGTCGTCGAGTTGAGGAGTAAGGAGAGTGCGACTGTGCTTGAGGGATGTTCCCTCAAATTAAGCCGAATGCTCACCGAATGTTGAGCGCTGTGAAGGGGAAATATGCATTTCCCTGGGATCGTGCAGGACAGGCAGCTGATGTATTTCCAGGCCCTCAGACCTGTGACCAGGTGAGTCCTGATCATTTCATGTCTTTCCCCTGTTGGTTTTATTTATTCCTCGCAACAATATTTCTGTGACCTGGGCAGGATCTCACCCCATAGATAGATGATACATAGTAACTGTAATGACTGTGGAGCACGGGCTGATGGCACTATAGTAATGCACCATTACAGCGTTATTGCAGCATAAAGTGCCTATACAGTGTCAGGTTACCTGGAATTCACAGATCTGCCAGTATGTACATAGGATTTATATGGTGGATGCTCTGTGTTTGTTAGGGTCTTATTCTCTTCTGTTCACCTAATACAATATACAGCGCCCATTGTCCTGACCCTAAGAGCGCATACACACAGGCGCTAGTTATGTACCTATGGTCACCTATAGCAAATATAAAATTAAACGCTAATAAGAATTTTTCAGTCATTGGAAATTATATTTTACAATGTGTAGAAATTACTTATGATAGTAATTATGAAATGACAATAGTTTGTTGAAATTAATGAATTTGCCATTATATACTGTAGATATATTTTTGTGTTTGCTTTATACTGTAGGTTAATTTGTACCTTTTCTGATGGGAGTGTGTTACTCCCTGTGTTATATTACGTACCATCTTTTGTTGCCCTATTGCGCTTCTCCTTACGTCATCCTGTTATACTGTATGTGTTGTTATTATTATATTGTATGTTCTTATCACTTATTATTATGCTGGGTCCTGTATGTTTCTTTGCTTACAGCTGCCTGCAATTCCTAACGTTCCCCGTAAATGTACTGGAAGAAGCCCAGACGCTGGAGGCCGGAGTTCTGCCTATTATAACATCCACCTGATGCCTTTGCCGAAATTGTCTGGTAAATACATTATTATTCTTCTGTCTCCAGTGCTGTCTGGGTAGTGAGTCTTGTGTGTGTGCTCACAGGCCAAATACTATGTAATAAGACAATACCATACAATAGAGTTTATGGAGGCGGTCAGAGAACGTTGGTCTGCATTTGCCAGTTGTAGAGCCCTGATCTATCCTAAGCTTGTGTAGATCCCAGAATGTTGTATGTTCCACCACCCTTTTGTATATATTCAGAAGCTACAGGGACTCTGGTACCCAAACATTTGCCCAAAGATCTATGTCATAATTGTTGATATGTGTATACTATTACTTTTTTGTGCTGTACATGGTTATTAAATAGCAGACACCAGCGGTTTGGTATATACTCCAGCTGGATATACTTAGCCAGGAGCTTGTAATTATTGTAGTGCACAGTTTCAGTTCAGCCATAGTCACAGTTATGTATACAGGCAGCGGTGATGGAGCAGAGCATACAGCAAACCATCCGGTCATGTATGTAGGCAGGAGTACAGGATTTAGCAGGATCCCCCACAGAGCTAAGTAGTAAATGACTGTGTACTACTGTGGTGCTCAAACGCAGTGACTCAAATGGTGTCACGCATGCGCAGACTAAAGGATGGTGGCCATCTTGGTAAAGGATCGGATGCTTCATGTAGTGAAACATTATGGAGGAGGCGCAGTAGCACACTCCATATGTACCAACAATAGTATGGTTTCCTTAGAATCGGTGTTTATTTACTTTTTCCACTTTTTTAATGTATTTATTTTTCATTTATTATATGTAAAATACCCCGTATATATTACATCTGCAGAGATATATAACCCAGTACAACCATCAGGACAGACAGAAATGAAGTTGTCCAAACCTGAGCCTCCAAAGGCTAAGCTAAGCTTTCCAAGCCCTCAGAAATGTGACCAGGTGAGTGTGATCATTTTTATGTTTTTCCCCTGTTGGTTTTATTTATTCTTCACAACAATATTTCTGTGACCTGGGCAGGATCTCACCTCATAGATATATGATACATAGTGACTGTAATGACTGTGGAGCACAGGCTGATGGCACAATAGTAATGCACCATTACAGCGTTATTGCAGCATAAATATACTTGCCTACTTTTGAAAAAGCACTTTAGGGAGATTGTGAAAGCAACAGCTGTGAGTGCGCGGTAAAGTGGGCGTGTACTGCTACATCTGAGAGGCGTGTCATAAAATGTACTTAAACATATGTAAATATATGTAAACAAGCCCCAAAGCAGTTAGATCTACTTGTTGATAAAAATACACTAATACTTATCAGAAAAATAAGAGTTATGGTATAACATACCTTTTGTTAACTCTTTTAATCTCTGTGGACCCTATGGACCCCAAAAGAAGAAATGCATGTAGCCAAAGGTATCATTGTACCTTATAACCAATGCAGGGAAATTATACAAATTATCCAATTTGAATGTTTATAGCTTTTTTTTTTTTTTTTTAATAGAACAGCTACATAAAGGGGGTAAGGTGTAATCAGGGAGCTTGCTGACTCTTCAGGGAGTCAGGGAGATTGTTATTTCAGGGAGCCTGTTCTGAGCCGTCTACTGGATGGATTTAGACTAAAACTTCATAGAGCGTTAACATTGGATCTCAGAAGGGGATGTAGACAGCATCCCGGCATGTGGGATGCCGACGGTCAAAACATTGGCGCCGGAATCATGACCGCCTGCTTCCCGAAGGCAAGTATCAGGGGATAGGATCTAAGGGGGGAGGGTTAGGTTTAGGGTGTGGGGAGGGGGAGGTTAGGTTTAGTCATTATGGGGAGGTAGGTTCAGGCATCGAGAAGAGAGGGTTAGGCACTAGGGGAAAGGTTAGGATCTAAGGGGTGAGGGTTATGGTGTGGGGAGGTTAGGTTTAGATACTAGGGGGAGGTTAGGTTCAGGCATCGGGGAGGGTTAGGGTAAGTTAGTGGTACGATACTTACCTTATGGTATTGGGATTCTGACTGTCGGGATGCCGCTGTCAATATTCTGACTGGCGGCATCACACCCGCCAGGATCCCATGCACAACCCCCCAGAATACATACTAGGTGGTTGAATTCCCGCTCAGACCTTCTGTTGGTGTTCGCTGGTCAAAATGTTGACCCGGAGAGGCTGTTCTGGTCCTTACACTAGATGGATATGGATGAAAACTTCAGAGGGGTGGCAATTATTCTGGGATGCCTAATGGAGTGGTTGGGGTCCCAGTCAGACCTCACAGTGGAGTGCACCGGGCAGAACTTTGACCCAGGGAGCCTGTTCTGGGCCATACATTGGATGGATTTGGACAACATCACATAATATAACTTAATAACTTGAAGGTACATCAGCTAGTGCATACATATGGCCAAAAGTTTTGAGAATGACACAAGTATTGGTTTTCTCAAAGTTTGCTTCTTCAGTGTTTTTAGACCTCTTTGTCAGATGTTACTATGGTATAATGAAGTAAAATAACAAGCATTTCATAAGTGTCAAAGGCTTTTATTGACAATTACATTAAGTTTATGCAAAGAGTCAATATTTGCAGTGTTAACCCTTCTTTTTCAAGACCTCTGCAATTCGCTCTGGCATGCTGTCAATCAACTTCTGGGCCACATACTGACTGATGGCCGCCCATTCTTGCCTAATCAATGCTTGGCATTTGTCAGAATTTGTGGGTTTTTGTTTGTCCATCCACCTCTTGAGGATTGACCAAAAGTTCTCAATGGGATTAAGGTCTGGGGAGTTTCCTGGCCATGGACCCAAAATTTCGATGTTCTGTTCCCCGAGCCACTTAGTTATCACTTTTGCCTTTTGCAAGGTATGCCATCATGCTGGAAAAGGCATTGTTCCTCACCAAACTTTTCTTGGATGGTTGGGAGAAGTTTCTCTTGGAGGATGTTTTGGTAACATTCTTTATTCATGGCTGTGTTCTTAGGCAAAATTGTGAGTTATCCCACTCCCTTGGCTGAGAAGTAACCCCACACATGAATGGTCTCAGGATGCTTTACTGTTGGCCATGACACAGGACTGATGGTAGCACTCACCTTTCCTTCTCCGGATAAGCGTTTTTCCAGATGCCCCAAACAATCTGAAAGGGGATTCATCAGAGAAAATAACTTATACCCCAGTCCTCAGTAGTCCAATCCCTGTACCTTTTGCTGAATATCATTCTGTACCTGATGCTTTCTACTTCAGGGTCCATAGGGGGTCCACAGGGTTGACCTTGGGGGTATAGCTGGATCTGGATCCACGGGCACCACGCAGTTAAAGCTTTGCTGCTCCCAGGATGCACTTGGGTCCGTCCTCCTCTATACCCCGCCCCCGGCCACAGGCACCTCAGTTTTAGTTGGTGCCCGGCCGGAGTCGGGTCACCCTCTTGCAGTGGGGCTGTTTTTAGCAGCCCCTAAGCTTTATTTTTGAAGATAGAAGATTTTATTTTTTACTCTTCAGAGCGGCAGCATCAGACTGTCCAGCTGGACGTCCACGCTGCCGCTCCAACAACCCCGCTGGCGCTGCGACGCCAGTACTGATCTGGGGATCGCAGCGGGACCCCGGAGTCAGTACTAGCGTGGCTCCGGGACCTCCCACTGACTGCTGCCGGGCTCACGGGGATTCAGGTAAGCCGCGTGTAGCGCTGTCAGCGCTGCACGCGGGGGAAATGCAGTCTCTAGCCGCCGGTCTCTGGGGACAGACCGGCGGCGCTAGTAGCGGCGGCGGGCTCCCCCCTCTGCAGGCATACCCCGCGCGTCCGCTGGACCACCAGGGAATAATGGCTGGAGGGGAACCAGCGTCCCTGGGGTTAATTACTAGCCAGGGGAGGCAGCCTTCCCTGGTTTAGCAGCTCCTCCCCTCAGCTCAGCGCGCCTTCTCTCACGTGTGTTGGCGTCGCTGAGCTGTTCTTCATGCGGCCACTCCTCCTCAGAGCTCTCCGGCGGCCATCTTCAAGGCTGTAACGCAGACTCCCAGGCGGTGCATGGACCGATCCCCCTGGGTACCTCTCCTCTGCAAAGGGACAGTGTACGCAGCGCTATAGCCCTCCCAGACACTGAATCTGGGAGGTTGATTGTAGCGGAAGGTGCGGTGAGTCAAATCCTTACTGCATTGTATGTGACTTTTGCTAGTGCTGCTGTCTGTGACTTATTTCTAACTTACTGTCAGCTTGTACCTATCCCTTTCCATACGGCCCGACAGGTGTGTGGGGGAAGGGCTTTTTTCTGTGGACCTCGCTTGTATAAATCAAGTATTTGCGAGGTCGGTCACATACAGTTGTGTGCTGCACACTTCCATATTGTGGGCTGTTTGTGTTGCATGCTGTGAGTGCGGAGGTGTTTTCACCATATTCCCTCTGGTGATACGTTTTCATTGAGCATTTCTGTATCATGTCTGATGAGGAGACTGAGCACTCCGGAGCTCCTGTGCTGTTTTCCTGCAGACGCTGTGCTGCTGGAGTTGATATGGGGGATCTATCTTAGGATGGTCTGTGCGGGCGGTGCCAGCTGGTGCCTGGCCCCTCTGTGCCCCCTATTTCACAGGATCCTCCTTGGGCGATGTTTTCCCAGGTGTTGGCATCTATTGTGGACCGTTTAGCGGTGCCGGCTGCGGTGCCTGTTAGGGCGTTGCCCCAGCCTAACATCCCCCATTCCCCGGGTATTCCGCATTTATTGCAGTCTCCCCCCGGGTCTCAAACCGTGGGTCCTTATGCGGGGGTGCCTGTGTATGTCCAGTCACCCCCTGTGACTCAGCGGTGGATGGTGCCTTTTCAGGGTTATCCTCATGCTGCGCCTCCACCTTGGGTGGATGTACTCTCCAGCTCTGTGCAGAGTCTGGCGGCCTCATTCTCTGTTTTTGTGTTGCAGAGTGATTTGCCCCCTAAGGCGCCCAAGCGTCAGGTTGTGAGTTCTCTAACAGTGCAGCTGTCGGACTCGGATGTGTCTTCGGATGATGAAGTTCATGAAGACACTGACTCTGACGCCGCGGCCCAGGAGATGGAGACTAAATCTTCCATTAATGTGCCGGTATTGGTTAGGGCGGTGCGCGCTATCCTTCATATAGAGGATGATGCACCGGCCCCTAAATCTAAGTACCCTAACTTTAAAAAAGCTAAGGTTACGTCGAGTGTGTTTCCCTTGTCTGACCAGTTGACGGATCATATGACGGGGGCCTGGCAGTTGCCCAGTAAGAGATTCCATCCACTAAAGAGGTTGGCATCGAATTATCCTTTTCCTGAAGCGCATTGCAGGAAGTGGGAAACTCCACCGGCTGTGGATTCCCACGTCACTCGCTTGATTAAGAGCGCTACGCTTCCATTACCGTCTATTTCCTCTTTGAAGGATCCCACAGACAGGAAGGTCGAGATATGTTTGAAATCCATTTACTCCCTTTCAGGGGCGGTGGCGCGCCCGTCCATGGCCATTTCATGGGTGGCTAAGGCCATTGAGAGCTGAGCTAACGCTTTGGACGATACTTTTCCAGAGGATGCTCCGGAGATCCAGAGAGCGTTAATTGGTCAAATGAGGGATGCCGCTTCCTATGTAGGGGAAGCTTTGTTGGATGCTAGTCTGCTGACCTCTAGGGTGTCGGCTGCAGCTGTGTCTGCTCGTCGGTCCTTGTGGCTGAGGTCTTGGCGAGCAGATGCGGACTCTAAAAGGAGTCTGGAGGCATTGCCTTTTAATGGTGAGTTGCTATTTGGTCCGGACTTGGACAAAATAGTGGATACCTTGGCTAAATCCAAGTCGGCCTTCCTTCCTTCGGGTTCAGTGCCGGCTAAGGTTCGGAGCTCCGCCTTTCGGTCCTTTCGGGTTCAGGTAAGGCCAAGGGTCAGTCCTTCCCGAGACATTCGGCGACCAAGGCTGCACCCAAGCCCAAGAAGCAGGCATGGAGTGCTCGGCGCCCTTCCAAGCAGGAGGATAAACCTGCTGCCTGATGGGACGGGCCTCTCTCTGGGGGACCCCAGAGTGGGAGGCCGACTTCTCCTATTCGCCCAGTGTTGGCACAATACCACCACGGATGCCTGGGTTCGAGAAGTAGTCTCTCAGGGGTACGACCTGTCTTCGGTTCAGGCCAACCCGCCAGTTTTTCTGTATGAGTCCTTCTCTGGACAAGACCAAAGCTGTCCAGATTAAATCCTTGCTACAAGCAGGGGTCATTGTTCCCGTTCCACAGCCTCAGTGCGGGACGGGGTACTATTCTACTCTGTTTTTGGTGCAGAAACCCAATGGTTCTCATCGCCCTATCCTGAATTTGAAGTCTCTGAACAAATACCTCAGAGTTCCCAGGTTCAGGATGGAAACGTTACGTTCCATCATTCTGGTGATGGAACCCAGGAATTACATGGTCTCCCTCGATATCCAGGACACCTATCGCCATGTGCCCATAGCCACGGCTACGTGGGTGTTCACCAAGGTGATGGCAGTTATGGCTGCCCACCTTCGTGGTCAGGGTATACGGCTGTTGCCGTACCTGGACGATCTTCTTCTGCTGGCAAGCTCCCCAGAGGTGCTTCTTCGACATCTCCACCTGACCATTGCTTGTTTTCAAGCACACGGGTGGTTGATAAATTGGAAGAAGTCCTCTCTGATCCCATCACAACGGATGGTCCATCTGGGAGCACTTCTGGATTCTGGTCAACAAAGGATTTTCTTGACTCCGGAAACGGTGTCCTCCCTACGACTGAGGATACACAGTTGCAGGGTGTAGGTTACCTGAGCAGTGGCAAAGTGTCGGTCCATTCAGCAATGAGAGTCCTGGGGTCCATGGTGTCGGCATTCGACATGGTGGAATTTGCCCAGTTCCATTCCAGGCCCCTGCAGGGGCAGATTCTATCGGAGTGGAACGGGTTACCTCACCGGATCCGATCCCAGATGCTGGTTTTGTCCCCGGAAGTGCGCCGGTCTCTGGCGTGGTGGCTTCAGTCAGCTCATCTCATCCAGGGTCGCCTCTTTTAGATGCCGGACTGGGTTCTGTTTACGACAGATGCCAGTCTCCGGGGTTGGGAGGCAGTGACCGGCTCGTTGTCACTTCAGGGTCATTGGTCTGCGGAAGAAGCTCTTCTTCCCATCAACATTCTGGAACTGCGGGCAGTTTATCGGGCCCTGCAGTCGTCCGGTCCCGCTCTTCACGGAAGGGCGGTTCAGGTGCAGTCCGACAACGCCACCATGGTGGCGTATATCAACCACCAAAGTCGGCAGCGATGTTGGAGGTGTCTCGCATCCTTGCTTGGGCGGAGTGTCACATTCCAGCGATCTCGGCAGTCTTCATTCCCGGAGTCCTCAATTGGGAGGCGGACTTCCTCAGCCGTCACGACGTGCATCCCGGGGAATGGTCGCTTCACCCAGAGGTGTTTCAGCTACTCGTGGACAGGTGGGGGCTGCCGGAGCTGGACTTGATGGCCTCCCGTCACAATCACAAGTTGCCCGTTTACGGGTCAAGGACAAGAGACGCAGGCGCCAGTCTGGTAGACGCGCTGTCGGTGAAATGGACGTTTCACCTGGAGTATCTGTTTCCTCCGATATCCTTACATCCTCGGGTTCTGCGGAAATTCAAGCAGGACGGCGGAACGCTCGTGCTGGTAGCTCCGGCGTGTCCCAGACGTCCTTGGTACTCCGATCTGAGGTGTCTCTCCATCGACGCTCCGTACCTTCTTCCTCAGCGTCGGGACCTGTTGTCTCAAGGGCCCTGCCTTTACCCGGATCTGGGTCGGCTGTCTTTGACGGCGTGGCTCTTGAGACAGCCGTCTTGAGGTCTAGGGGTTTCTCCGGTTCGGTACCATGCTTAGGGCACGCAAGCCTGTCTCCGCACGGATTTACCACAGGGTGTGGCGCACTTTCAGTGGTGTGAATCCAGAAACTATGATCCTCAGGTGTTCCGGGTTTCCAGAATCTTGGAGTTCCTTGAATCAGGTTTGGACCTCGGCTTACGCCTGGCCTCTCTGAAGGTTCATGTGTCTGCTTTGTCCGTGTGGTTTCAGCGACGGATTGCTACACTACCGGATGTTCACACCTTTTTCCAGGGTGTTCTCCGGATCCAGCCTCCCTTCGTGCCACCTGTGGCTCCTTGGGACTTGGCGGTGGTGCCACGGGTCTTGCAGTGTCCTCCTTTTGAGTCTCTTGAGGTGGTGGACCTCAAGTGGCTGACGTTCAAGACCGTTTTTTCTCCTAGCAATTGCTTCTGTCAGGAGGGTGTCAGAATTGGGGGAGCTTTCCTGTCGCCCCCCTTTTCTGATTTTTCATCAGGACAGAGCGGTGCTCCGCACTCATCCGGATATTTTGCCCAAAGTGGTCTCCAAGTTCCACATTAATCAGGAACTTGTTGTGCCAGCTTTTCAGTCACCTGATCTTTCAGCTGGTGAGGCTTCCTTAGATGTAGTCCGGGCACTTAGAATCTATGTGGATCGGACTGCTTCGGTTAGGAAGTCGGATTCTTTGTTTGTCCTCTTCGGTTTTCACAAGAGGGGTTGGCCGGCCAACAAGCAAACGTTAGCCCGTTGGCTTCGTTCCGTTATTTGTGAGGCTTATGCACAGGAGGGTTTACCTGTGCCAGCCTCTGTTCAGGCTCATTCCACTCGTTCTGTGGGTCCCTCTTGGGCTGCTAGACGTGGCGCCTCCGCTGTTCAGCTGTGTAAGGCGGCCACTTGGTCTTCCATTCAAACGTTTTTGAGGTTCTATGCGTTTGACACCTTCGCCTCTCAGGATGCATCCTTTGGGCGCCGGGTACTCCTTTCAGCACAGGAGCGTCCCCGCCCTTAGTTGAACTGCTTTGGGACATCCCCAAGGTCAACCCTGTGGATCCTGAAGTAGAAAACGAGATATGGTAAGAACTTACCTTTGTTATCTCTGTTTCTACGAAGTCCATAGGGTCCACAGGGCGCCCGCCCTGACGCACCTGGCTTCAAATGGGCTGTGTGGCTGGTCACCGATTTTCCGTCTCCCATTTCTGTGAGTATGGTTTCTTGTGTGTTCCAGTCTTCCTTCTCTCTGTTTAGTCTCCTCCTCCGGCCTTAGCTGCTTACCAACTGAGGTGCCTGTGGCCGGGGGCGGGGTATAGAGGAGGACGGACCCAAGTGCATCCTGGGAGCAGCAAAGCTTTAACTGCGTGGTGCCCGTGGATCCAGATCCAGCTATACCCCCAAGGTGAACCCTGTGGACCCTATGGACTTCGTAGAAACAGAGATAACAAAGGTAAGTTCTTACCATATCTCTTGTTTTTCCTGGGGAGAAGTGGCTTCTTTGCTGCCCTTCTTGAATTAATTGCAATTCATCTGATCACTCTTCATGACATTCTGGAGTATATGCAAATTGCCATCATAAAAACTGAAGCAGCAGACTTTGTGCAAACCAATACTTGTGTAATTCTCAAATATATATATATATATGTATAGAGTGTGTTGATCCCTGTATTACAGAGGTTCTCAAACTCTGTCCTCAGGACCCCACACAGTTCACATTTTCCAGGTCACCTAGCTGGAGCACAGGTGTATTCATTACTCAGACATTTTAAAAGTTCCACTTGTGGAGCTAATTATTTCACTTGTGATTCTGTGAGGAGACCTGGAAAACATGCACTGTTTGGGGTCCTGAGGACCGAGTTTGAGAACCTGTGCTATATTATATTAACATATTATCTTCTATTGTGCTTCTCCTTACTTCATCCTCTCTGTTATACTGTATGTGTTATTATAATATTATTTGTTCTTATCACTTATTACGCTGGGTGCTGTATGTTTCTGTTTGCAGCTGCCCACACTTTCTTTTGTTCCCCGTAAATGTACTGGAAGAGGCCCAAACGCTGAAGGCCGGAATTCTGCCTATTATAACATCCAGCTGGAGACTTTGCCTACATTGTCTGGTAAATACAATTTTATTCTTCTGTCTCCGGGCAGCATTTATACAGCCAGGGCCGGCTCTACCACTAGGCAGTTTTAGGCTGCTGCCTAGGGCGCCAGGATCTGGGGGCGCCACAGAGTCTGCCTATCACAATATTAAGGATGTATCTGAGAGACACTGTTGTTGTACTAAATGCAGGTGATGGCTGTGGAACTTCTTAGATGCCACCTCCTCACTTTCACCTGAGGGTCTGGAAGGTGGTGGTGGGAGCTGTTTTACCTAGGGTGCCGAGACACCTTGCATCGGCCTTGTATACAGCACTGTGCTGCCTGGGTAGTGGGCCTCGTGTGTGCTCACAGACCAAATGCTATGTAAAAAGACAAAACCATAAAATAGAGTTTATGGAGGCTGTCAGAGAACGTTGGTCCGCAGAGGTGAAGAAGGCAGCATGTTGTATTTTCCACCAGCCTTTTGTATACTGTGTATTCAAAAGCTACCGGGACTCTAGGTTCCTAAGCAATTCACCCAGATCTATGTCATAGGAGATGTATTAAACCTTGGAGATAAAGTACTGACCAATCAGCTGCTGTAATTTTACATGCTGTGTTTAAAAATGCCGGTTAGAAACTGATGGGTTGCTACTTTATCTCTCTCCAAGTTTTTGATACATATTCCCCATAGAGCGGTATTGAATTAGCCCCTAACATTGTTCGGGCGCTAATTGAGCCCCGCGGTCGTCGAAAAACAGATTTTTCGCTGGTTATCCCCGATTTTCGCCAATGTTTTTTTTCACCCTATTCATTATTTTGGTCAAAATAATAGGATAGTTCTCCCGAAAACACATAGGTACCGCCATAATCTCTCGGACCTATGTGTTTTCTCCTATTTTCGAGAGAAAAAATATGAGATATGGTAAGAACTTACCCTTGTTATCTCTATTTCTACGAAGTCCATAGGGTTCCACAGGATACCTTGGGGGTATAGGTGTGACGTCAGTCGCAGGGCACCAAAGAGTTAAGCTTTCAGCCTCCCAGGATGCACTAGGTCCCCCTCCTATACCCCGCCCCCAGGTCAAGGCACCTCAGTTAGTTACCAAGCCATAGGCCGGAGGAGGAGAAGGAAGAGAGAGAACAAAGATCTGGACACATACAAGAATCACATTCTCACCAGAGGGAGACGGAAAACCGGTGACCAGAGCAAAGCCCATCTGCAGCACAGGTGCGACAGGGCGGGAGTCCTGTGGAACCCTATGGACTTCGTAGAAATAGAGATAACAAGGGTAAGTTCTTACCATATCTCATATTTTCTACTTCAGGGTCCATAGGGTATCCACAGGATACCTTGGGGATGTCCCAAAGCAGTATCCTTTAAGGGTGGGGACGCTCCTGTGCAGAAAGGAGAATCCGCCGCCCGAAGGAAGCATCCTGAGAGGCGAAGGTGTCAAACCTGTAATACCTCACGAAGGTATGGACAGAAGACCACGTAGCAGCCTTGCAGATCTGAACTGCCGAGGCACCACGTCAAGCTGCCCACGAAGGACCCACAGACCTAGTGGAATGAGCCTTCAGAGAAGGAGGGACCGGTAGGCCTTCATGAAGATAAGCTTCAGAAATAGCCATACGGATCCAGGCTGCCAAAGTTTGCTTTGAAGCAGGCCAACCCTTTTTACAGAAGCCATAGAGGACAACAAAGCGTCCGACTTCCTAAACAAAGAAGTGCGGTCCACATAAGTCCTTAAGGCCCGCACAACATCCAAAGAGGCCTCACCCACGGAAAGACCCGGTGAGTTAAAGGCCGGAACAACTATTTCCTCGTTAACCTGAAACTGGGAAACAACTTTGGGGAGAAACTCGGGCCGAGTGCGGAGCACTGCCCTGTTCCCATGAAAAAAACCAAGAAAGGGGGTCTACAAGAAAGAGCCCCTAACTCAGAAACACGTCTGGCTGAAGCAACGGCCAGAAGGAAAACAGTCTTAGCTGTTAGCCATTTAATATCCACTGAGCCCAGTGGTTCAAACGGCGGTCCTTGGAGAGTCCTCAGGACCACAGCCAAATCCCAAGGCGCCACAGGTGGAACAAAGGGCGGCTGAATACGGAGAACACCTTGCATAAAGGTGCGCACATCCGGGATTGTAGCAATCCTACGGTGAAACCAGACAGATAGGGCCGAAACCTGTACCTTCAAAGAAGCAAGGCGAAGCCCATGATCTAGTCCCGCTTGCAGGAAGGCGAGAATCCGAGACAGACGAAACTCCCGCGGTGCATAACCTCTCGGTCGACACCACTGGAAGAACGTATGCCACACGCGATGGTATATCCTCGCGGAAGACGGTTTCCGAGCTCGTAACATGGTACACAGCATAGAGCTGGCAAACCCCCAGGACCTCAGCATGGCCGTCTCAACAGCCACGCCGCCAAAGACAGCCGAGTCAGGTCCGGGTGAAGACAAGGACCCTGAGACAGAAGGTCCGGTCGTAGCGGCAACCGCAGAGGACTGTCCACGGACAGACCCTGAAGGTCTGAGAACCAGTGCCGTCTGGGCCACGCGGGAGCTATCAACAGGAGCGTCCCTCCTTCCTGTTTGAATTTCCGGATTACCCGTGGAAGAAGGGAGACCGGAGGGAACAGGTATGCGAACCTGAACGTCCACCGGACGGACAGAGCATCCACCAGAGACGCCCCTTCGTCTCTTGTGCGAGACCCGTACACCGGCAACTTGTTGTTGTGCCGGGACGCCATGAGGTCGATTTCTGGAAGACCCCACCTGTCCACCAGTAGTTGAAAAACGTCCGGGTGCAGGGACCATTCCCCTGGATGAACGTCCTGGCGACTTAGAAAGTCCGCCTCCCAATTTAGCACTCCCGGGATGAAGACCGCTGATATGGCCGGAAGATTGCGCTCCGCCCAAACCAGGATCCGAGAGACCTCTACGAGAGCCGCCCGACTGCGAGTTCCTCCTTGCCTGTTTATGTAGGCCACGGTGGTAGCATTGTCCGACTGGACCTGCACCGGGTGACCCTGGAGAAACCGCTGTGCCTGCAGGAGAGCATTGAAGACCGCACGGAGTTCCAAGATATTTATTGGAAGCTCCGCTTCTGTCGGTGTCCACCTGCCCTGGAACAAGTGTGGACCCGAAACTGCTCCCCAGCCCCGAAGACTGGCGTCCGTTGTCAACAGGACCCAATTTGGAACCCAGAACGGACGTCCCTTGTTGAGGTGGGTCATCTTTAACCACCACGCAAGGGACAGGCGAACCTCCGGGGTGAGCACAATCGTCTGGAACTTCAGAGACTGAGGCAGCCCGTTCCACTTGGACAGGATCAGGTGCTGCAGAGGTCTAGAGTGAAACTGGGCGTATTCCACCATGTCGAACACCGACACCATGGAGCCCAGTAACCTCATCGCCGAGTGTAAGGACACCCGGCGGCTGTGCAGACAACTGCGCACCCTTGACTGTAAAGCAGAGATCTTGTCCTCCGTCACGAAGATCCTTTGCTGTCCCGAGTCCAATAAGGCTCCAAGATGCAGAATCCTCCGAGACGGGATTAGAGTGGACTTCTGCCAGTTAATTAGCCAGCCGTGCCGTTGCAGCAGTGCAATGGTCAGGTCCAAGTGGTGTAACAGGAGCTCTGGAGATCGTGCCACCAATAACAGGTCGTCCAAGTACGGCAACATGCGGACTCCTTGCAGCCGCAGAGAAGCCGCCATGACCGCCATAGCGTCCTGTATGTCCAATGACACCATGTAGTCCCCAGGTTCCAGCGCCAGAATGATGGACCGTAGGGTCTCCATCCGAAACTTCGGGACCCGCAAAGACTTGTTGAGTGCTTTGAGGTTGAGAATCGGACGATATGACCCATTGGGTTTCTGTACCAAAAATAGATTTGAATAGAAACCCTGGCCCCTCTGGGAGAATGGAACAGGCACTATAACTCCAGCCTGGAGCATAGTGTGCAATACCTTCCGCAGCTCCGTAGCCTTGTTCCGGTCTGATGGTAGACCCGTGGTGAAGAATCGAGCCGGGGGTCTGTGCCGGAAGGATAGGGCGTACCCGTGAGAGACCACCTCCAGAACCCAAGTGTCTGTCGTAGTGAACGACCAACACCGGGAGAACTGCAGCAGGCGGCCTCCCACCCTGGGATCCCCCAAGGGGAGACCCAGACCGTCAGGCCGCAGGCTTGTCATCTGGCTTGGGGGCCGGACGTCTGGTACTCCATGCCTGTTTCCGGGGCTTGCCCGATTTCTTAGGGCCAGCCTGTCGAGGAAACGACTGTGGTTTGGGCCTGCCCTGGGCCCTAGATGACCGAAAGGACGATGGTCCAGAACCAGAAGGAGCAGCGGCCGACGGGAGACAAGCAGATTTGGCTGCCGCCAGCGTGGCCACAATCTTATCCAGATCCGGACCGAAGAGAACTTCTCCGGTAAACGGCAACGCTTCCAGACCTTTCTTGGATCTGCGTCCGCCTTCCAGGATCGCAGCCACAAGGTGCGACGAGCAGCTACCGCTGCTGAAGAAATTCTAGACACCAGAGTACTAATGTCTAGAGCCGCCTCGTTGATGTAGGTGGCCGAATCACGGAGATTGCCAATCAACTCCGCTTGTTCGGCCGGACAGTCGGATTCAAAAGAAGCCTCTAATGAATCCGCCCAGCGCTCCATCGCTCTGGCAACCCAGCAAATGGCCATAGCCGGCCGTGCTGCCCCCCCTGCAAGGGAATAAGCGGACTTCAGGCAGATTTCTACCTTGCGGTCCGTAGCATCCTTAAGGGAGGACATGGATGGCATCGGCAATGTGGCACTACGGACAAGACGGGTCACGTGAGAATCCACCTGTGGAGGGGATTCACACTTAGCAAAATAATTATCCGCGAACGGATAAGCCACCGCCAGGCGTCTCTGCGGCTGGTATCTTTTGCCAGGTTGTTTCCACGCCTCCTCTAAATGGTCCACCAACTGACCCGAAAGAGGAAAGACTGTGGCATCGCCCTTCACATCTTTTAAAAAGGCATACTTAGATTTAGCCGCTGGGGGAACTTCGTCCTCAATCACCAAGGCTGTGCGGACCGCCCGAATAAGTCCAGGAATATATACTTTGGACTTAGCATCAGCGTCCTTAGTATGGAAAGGTTCCTGATCGTAAGGATCCAGAATCTCCCCATCATCAGACGTCCCTTCGTCATCCTCATAAGGAGCGGACAGAGACGCCACCGGCCTTTTATGAGGCCGCATCACAGACTCCCCTTGCAATACATCCGACAAGTGCTGTAAAGAACTCGTCAGGGAGTTAACCCACGCTGGCTCCTGAGAACCCGGGAGCGGGGAAATAGGGAGACTGTGGGGTACCACCAATTGTCGTGGGAACCCCTGCATGGGTGACGACACCACAGACTGCTGGGACAAACCCATCGGAGTAAACGCGGGCTGCGGAGCTAACTGGCCCACTAAAGCTGTTAACGCCTGAGCGAAACAAGCCCAGGGCGGCTCCTGTACCGGTGCTGTAACCGTAATAGGCCGCGCCATGGACAACACTGCCGGCAAAGGCCCTCCGCGCTACCCTCCCCCTCCGCTAACGGTACTTTGCACGTGGTACACTGTAGCCGGAGGGGAAAATCACTTTCAGACATGATGGCACCACGTATGTGACCTCTCTCACCAATTAAGTATTAAATAGGCGAGAGACCACCCTGCAGCACCGCACCGCAAGGGCTTTAGCAGAAAGAACAGGGACAGTAATAAAGCTGACAGTTTAGTGAAGAATAGTTACAGGCAGCGCTAGCACAGTCACATACAATGCAGAGAAATAACAATTCCTGCACTAACAGCGCTGATCACTCAACTACACAGACACAGGGCCTGGTAGGACACAGCGCTGCATACACAGACCTGAGCCACAGCGGAGGAGAGGTATGCGGGGGGACCCAGACCACGATGCTTCCTTCCAGACTTCCAGCAGCGTTCACCATGCGTTGCAGAGAAGATGGCCGCCGAGGAGCAGAGAGAAGCTGGCCTGGGGGAGGAGCGCTGACACAGGACCAGTCAGCACAGTGCAGAGAGGGCTGTGTGCAGCGGGGGAGGCGCCGGCTGTGAGACAGGGAAGGCGCGCTCCCCTGGCATGCATTTAACCCCTGGGACGCCGCAGCGATACCGCTCTGCTGCGGTCCGCTGTCCCAGGGGGTAGTGGAAGCGCAGGTTGGTCGCCTGGCTCCACGCTGCAGCCAGTCCCCAGGGAGCCCCCTGCCTGGGGACTTAGGACCATGTGATCAGCGGGGACCCACCGCGGGACCCCGCTGCTTACCTCTGTCCCCCTTGAATCCGGCCATGGTCCGGAGCATCTGGGGTCACCGCTAGCTGTGACCCCAGACGCCCACCAGCATCCCCGGATCAGTACCGGCGTTCTGGTACCGGCGGGGTGTAGGGAAGACAGCATGGACGTCAGGACTGACTGTCCATGCTGTTCATCCAGTTGTGCAGCCACAGCTGCATGAAGAATAAGCTTCAGGGGCTCTTCTAGCCCCCACTCCAACAGGTGCACCCGACTCCGGCCGGGCACCAAACTAAACTGAGGTGCCTTGACCTGGGGGCGGGGTATAGGAGGGGGACCTAGTGCATCCTGGGAGGCTGAAAGCTTAACTCTTTGGTGCCCTGCGACTGACGTCACACCTATACCCCCAAGGTATCCTGTGGATACCCTATGGACCCTGAAGTAGAAAAAAGACAATTATCGTGGATTCGGTTTCGGGACACATCAGGTCTTGAAAATAAAAACCTCGACAAGTGCCATCGTCAGGCCGACTTCGGGGCTAATTGGATAGCTCTGGGCGAGGTAATTAGCCGTGGTAATTTTTTGCAGCTCATTGGATACCCCCCATAATGTGGATTCCTTAAAAACTGTTTATTTCCTTTTACTTTTTCCACTATGTTTAATGTATTGTTTCTTTCTTTTTTTTTGCTGGATAACTTTGCCAGCCGCCTATTTATGCCGGTATAATCATGCAGTGATGGCTCAGACTGTGCTTTGTGCACAATTATTCAGATATAACCTAAAGCATAGTACACACTATAATAGCGGGTCGGTCAGCAGAGTGATCCGCCGTCCAAGCGGCCAATTGGGAAGCTATAAACATTATCAATCGGCTGCACAATATGTCTAGCCTGACATCGCAACTGGGTGGGCACTTAAATTTGCCCACCCAGATGGGGATGTCTGTCAGGGTTCCCTGCAGCTAGTGTACGGGCGGTCGGCAGGTCGCCTGTGCAAACATGCCAATGCACCGATATATCTTTAAGATATATCGGCATCGGCTGTGCCGCAGGGCCGACCTGATATGTCTGTGAACGATGTCATTCAGAAACGTATCAGGTGTACACTCCTGCCGATGCACTCACGATATATATCATTTGTAGATTGATAAATTAGATAAATGAATTGCAATGAGCTTCAATGTTCTAGATAAGAGGAATAGTGTAATGTATACAGAAAAATTCTTACCAGGGCGGCTGCTGGGAGAGCAATTCACTTCCCCAGAGAGGGGCACCACCCCCTCCCCTCTGTGTGATGCCAGGAATCATGGCTTTTTGTAGCGGAAGGTGGAGCTATGATGGCATAAACTGCCTGGGCATACCCTCCACACTTACCCCATGGACATACCTATCAGGATCTCTTACTATTGATACACAGGTATTTATGGTGGAGATGTACTAAGCCTTGGAGAGGGATAAAGGGTCCCATTTATTAATGAACTGTAATACCAGCGGCATATTTAGTTTAGTATTACAGTGATACAAATGGTTATGTCACTGATATTCATCATTACTTACCTCGCCGGCAAGGTGCATCTACCCCCCCCTCGTCTGCCTGGTCCTACACACAGCTGCTGGCAGCCTATAGCCGCCAGCGATGGACACCTATGTCATGTGCGACGGTCAGTGCATGACTGTATAACCTGGCAGGGACCAGAGAGTGCCTGGAAGGCTTCGCTGAGGATGGTGAGAGCGATACAGTGACACACAGCAGTAATCTTACATTACCACTGTTTGTTATATATTGAAAGGATTACATAACCCCTATAGCGAGTGCTAAAGGGATTGTTTTTTTGTTTTTTTTAAATAGGGCCCAAAGTAACAACCAATCAGCTAATAACTTACAGGCTGTGTTTGAAAAATAACAACAAGAATCTGATTGGTTGGTACTTTATCTCCATCCACTCTATCTCTCTCCAAAGCTTGGTACATCTACCCCCATATCTATTATACTTAAACACATTTGTGTTTGTCAGTGAAAGAGTTTCTCACTTCCCTGTATATATTACATCTGCAGAGATCTATAACCCAGTACAACTAAGACCATCAGGACAGACAGAAATGAAGTGGTGTAAGCCTGCGCCTCCAAAGGCTAAGATGGCCAAAGACCGTAAGTTTTTGAAACATTTTCAACCTCTGCTGCTGTCACAGTGGTTATTGGTATTTGTCATACTTTCCTAATCACCCTGAGTGTCTGACAGAAAGTTCTCCAGGACCCTCGGGAGAGTAGAGCAGGCCCCTTCCCCAGTGATGTGGGTGGGATATGGGCCATGATGACACCCCCTCCCTGTCATTGATAATTATCACACATCTAAGTACAGTAACGTTACCTACTTGCACGCCTGCAAACATGATGTCACTGAGTAACTGAGGCTTTGTGAGCTGACATCTCCTGTAATTCTCTGCATAACACAGGATGAGTCTCACGGTATTACATGGTTTTCTAATAAGCACCTGAACTATCTGGGTGAGGGAGAGGCCTCATGTGAGATCTGGCAGCATAGTCCATCTTCCTACAGATAACTACATGTACAGTAACTGCTGCATGTGAGCACTGGCCCTGCACTGTCTGACCTGTATTATGTATTGTTCTTAGCACCAAAAAGCTCCAGCAAAGTCCAATTGTCTGCTCATCATTGCACAGAGGTCACTCGCCCATCTGTGCCCAGAGAGCTGCCCAGACCGGACCCATCTCTGAATGATGCATTTAATCTGCTGTCTAACAATGACTGGTAAGTGAGGGACTGGGGAGGGTCAGTGTTACTGCTTGTTACCTTCTTTATTTTATGCTATTATATTACTTACTGTAGTGTCATTCCAATTCTGTGATTATAAACTAGTGTCAGATAGCACAATATTTCTGTACAGACTCCTATCTATTTATCTATCTATCTCATATCTATCTATTTATCTATCTGGGAGGCAATCGGGAAGCCGACTGCCTAAATACCGGCAGCCGGCTTCCCGACTGCCATTTCCCGGCAAGGGTGAAATGCCGGGCGTCTAGATGTAGACGCCCGCATTTCCCCGACGCCGGGAGCCCGGCGCCCCGATCGTAGGGATGCCGGGCGCCGCGAGCGGACAGCCGCGGGGGGGAGGGTTAGGTTTAGGGCTCTCGGGGGGGACTTAGGGTTAGGCACCCCCCGTGAGGGTTAGGGTAGGGGGAGGGAGGGTTAGGCACCCCCCCGGGGGACTTAGGTTTAGGCAGCGGGGAAGGGGGTGGTTAGGGTTAGGCACTTAGAGGGGGGATTAGGGTTAGGCACTTAGAGGGGGGGTTAGGGTTAAGCACTTGGGGGGGAAGTTAGGGTTAGGCACCCCTAAGGAGGGTTAGGGGGGTTAGGTTAGTAAATACTTACCTATCCACGATCGAGATTTCCAGCGCTGTCGGGCTTCCGCTGCGTCGCACTCTGCTCCTGCCGGGCGGCCGGCGGTATTTCATACCAATTCCATCTATCTATCTATCGGCACTAGCCACTATAACATCTATTAGTTAGTCAAAAATAAATATTAAGTAAGTGGAGTTATTATGAATTAATGTGTATGAATCCTTTGCAATGAACTGTAAGTAAATCCATCCATACATAGGAGATGTACTAAGCCTTGGAGAGTGATAAAGTACAAACCAATCAGTTCCTAACTGTCATTTTACAGGCTGTGTTTGAAAAGTGACAGTTGGGAGCTGACTGGCTGATACTTTATTTATCTCCACTTTATCACTCTCCAATGCTTAGTACATCTCCCCCATAGTCATCTAGATCAGAGATTCTCAGGGAATATTCTGAGAATTTCTCTCGGTGGAAGTAATTGCAAATAAATTAATTTGGAATATTAAACTAAGGAATTGTCACTTTCCTTACCCCCCTTACACCATAGTCCTGTGCAGTATAATGTAAGTTATGTATAATGTAATATTCAAGTGCACAGTCTGGAACCTGATCCCTATAGGAGAGTGTGGGACCTCAGGCAGTGGGGCCCTCCGGGGGTTTCCCCTTTATCCCTGTTGGCCAGTCTGACCTTGGCGATGTCTCTGGCAGTCCAACCATGAGATCCTGTCTGTCTGTCACACACAATAAGCCCAGGCAGTGTATACTGTAGGTGCTCCTCAGATGCCTTTGTCAGGGGCTGTAACTGAGGAAGGTGCCTGAGGAGGAGCAGGACAGTGCTGCCTGGTGGTAACATGAGAAATCCCATAATAACACTGCACAATGACCTGTTACACTTGCTGGAAAAGAACCAGTTATTTCAGTAGTTTATATCCCATCTGTACCTAAAGCCTGTTGTGCTTATTGGAAGAACTGATGCTCTGCTTAGTATATTTGGTACTTGCTGCTATCTCATGTATCCTGACTATACATGCTGCTGATTGTTATATATGTAATTCTGGCTTTCTGCATTGCTGAGACAGACTTTCTGCTTATCGTTAGCCTTGTACCCACTTATACTTATACTGGCATATTCTCTCTCTCCCCCCCTTACACTCACCCCAGCTATCGCCACTCTCAGCCAATTCCCAGCTTCCAGCGTTGCCACGTCTCACCCCCTTACACTGATGGGGCTGTCACCTCACTGCCCCCTGCATTGGGTACGGTAGGCAGGGCGGGATGTGGGCTGCGCACTACAGCTCCTACGGCATATGACGGAGATGGGACAGATGGTAGTGGATTATTATATAGATACAGATACACATCTATATGTGTGTGTCTATATATAGAGATAGAGAGTGATCATTTGGTGACCAGGATCCGTTGTTTAATTGTTTTCAGGGAGAAGAAGATTAAGGGCATCAATCTGGTGAGGTCACTGTCCATGTCCCATCCCACAGTTGTCCTGGAGAGACTTCATGCCCTCAGCATTGTGCTGACAAAAGAGGTAAATGTATGTTACATATATATGTGTATGGCTGACAGGTGTGTGGGTCCTTAGTGTTTGTTACAGTATTTGGTATGTGTAACACAAGTATATTACATCCTTCTGGGTCTCATTGTCCATCGCTCTCCTAGATCTTCTCCATGAATAAAATGTAGTTTATAGACAGACTGCTCATCAGTATCGTAACAGGCAAAACCATGCTGCCTGTCATGATATATCCTGATACCATAAGAATTGTCATAAACTTGCATAATGAGAGGTTCAAAGGTCACATATTTTCTATGAAATCCCCTTCTTACAAGGTGTGAGTGTGGGAGGGAGGTTATAAGCAGGGCTGGCGAGGCATCCAGCAGGCCCCGTGTCTGATGTGTGGCCATGGCTATCCTGGGGGTGTGTGCCTCAGTCTGACTATGTATTGATCCTAATGTGCCAATGGGGATGGTATTGCTTCTCCACCCAGCTTAGCTGGGGCCCCACTGCAGGGGGTATCTACCTCTTGGCCAGGATGGCACTTGCCAGGAGAGCCGGCCGAGGGGGGGGGTGCCGTCACGCCACCAGCCAGTCACCAGATAGGTGCCTTACTTGGTTCTGTATAGTGACTGCTGCAAATATGGGGAATTATTACTTACTGACACAGTATTGCCGTTGATACATTTAGCCAGAGCAAGTAAAAGTAAGTTCTGGATGGCTGCTTTGCTGTGTTTCTTTTTCTGTCTCATATATAATATATCTCCTATTACATATGAAGGATTGATGTTCAAACTGGGATTATTTCCCCCTAACTTCCTTTGTGTACGTTCTGTAGTAAAATCTTCTATTTTATACATTGTAGGTGAAGAACTTGTGCTCCCAAGTGTCCCGGGCTGCCATTGGCTGTGTAGCTGACCTGTTCATACAGCTGGGGAAGGCCATGGATAGAGAGGTGGAGCATTGTGCACGTGTCCTGCTCTCCAGGGCGGGAGACTCCAACTTGTTTATACGGGAGGAGGTGGACCGTGCACTACAGGCCATGGTGGACAATGTAACATCTGTCAGGTCTCTCACATCCCTCATAAATGGAGGACTCAGGTAATGGCTTTATAGTCTACATCTAGATTATATTATGTAGAATTACTCATTTGTATTTGTATATGTAGTACTTGGCCATTTGTCATGTTGGTGGTGATATCCGTTCATGTTCTATCTGTAGCCATGTGAACGCTGCCATCCGGAGCTGCGCAGCCAAACATTTATGTCATCTGGTGGAGAGAATGGGACAAAGGCGCGTCTTATCCGGGACAAAGACCATCACGGAGAGAGCTGTACCCGCTATAGCTAGGTGTGCTCAGGATGGCTCTCAGGACACCAGGTTAGTAGTCTGCTCTGCTCCCAGAAGGGAAATAACTGATATTATACAGCCCATGCTCTGTGGTGATGTGATCAGTTCTACAAATCATTCTCATAGGGTTCAACAAGAGAGAGAGCTGCTCAGAGATGTTATAGAGTAGTTTTAATTATCCGCTCTCCCTTATTTAGCCTAATGTTATATAGGGCAGTGTATGCCGGTTACACAGTCATAGACAACAGCCCTTATCCTCCGCTGGATAAATGTACACGAGAATAAGGAGCAAATGTAAAGCAAATCCTAAAGAATGTATTGTCTGTAGGTGATGGTCCAGGCCTGAGCCTTCATGTGCTTATGTCAGGTTACATCCCTGGTCCCAGAATGGCTTATTACTTATTTACACACGTTTTTCTGTTGCAGGTTCTATGGCAGGAAGATGTTGCACCACCTGAAATCCCATCCGGATTTTGAGAACTGTCTGAGAACCTATGTCCCCGGCAAGGATTTGCCATACATAAAGAATATAATAAAACATCTGTAGATTTTTTTTCATGTAACTTGTGGTTTCATGTGTTGTTGTGGTAAGTGTCCATTATCCTAAATACTCATTCTGTGTAGGCTGTGACCCTAGTGTAGGCTGTATAGCTGGTGTGGGGTTGTTATAACTGTGTGTGCAGATTTATATAGCATGGTAATAGTTACAGAGGAGCTCAAAAAGGAGATAAAGGAGAGGGAGCACAGTACCTGATACCACTGCTACAGGAGGACCCCATCCACCATTCTCCTGTGTGTCCCTGCAGCCTCCACCTCGTGCAGCTGATGTTTACATTGGCTGGACATTTCCTACTCATCTGCTGACTTTGTACCTATTTCCTATCACTGTTATTTGTGTCCTCACCATCATCACACCACACTCACTGGTTACCCTCACTCCCTCTCACTGTTATTTGTGTCCTCATCATCATCACACCACACTCACTGGTTACCCTCACTCCCTCTCACTGTTATTTGTGTCCTCATCATCATCACACCACACTCACTGGTTACCCTCACTCCCTCTCACTGTTATTTGTGTCTTCACCATCATCACACCACACTCACTGGTTACCCTCACTCCCTCTCCCTGTTATTTGTGTCCTCACCATCATCACACAACACTCACTGGTTACCCTCACTCCCTCTCACTGTTATTTCTACTTCAGGGTCCACAGGGTTGACCTTGGGGTATAGCTTTTCTGGATCCATGGGCACCATACAGTTAAAGCTTTAGCTCCCTTGATGCACTTGGGTCCATCCTCCTCTATACCCCGCCCCCGAGCCACAGGCACCTCAGTTTAGTTTGGTGCCCAGCCGAAGTCGGTCACCTGTTGCAGGGGGGCTGCAGGAGCAGCCCCATAAGCTTTCTTTTAAAGAAGAAGATTTTATTATTTTCTTACTTTTTACACTTTTTTAACTAAGCGGCAGCATCAGACTGTCCCGGACATACGGGATTCTGGTAAGCCGCGAGTCGCCGTTTTTTTGGTGGCCCGCGGATACTTTAAAAATGCAATCAGATGCCTCCTGGTCTCTGGGGACAGACCGGAGGCTCTAGCGGTGGCGGCGGGCTCCCCCTCCATTGAGGCATACCCCATGTGAACACTAGACCACCAGGGTAGTAAGCTGGAAGCGGGACCAGCAAGCCTGGGGTTAATAGCTAGCCGGGGGAGACAGCTTTCCCTGTATTATGGCTCCTCCCCTCAGCTCAGCGCTCCTTTCTGCTCGGTGTCTGGCGTCGCTGAGCTGCTCCTATCTTCGGCCACTCCTCCTCTGAGGTCTCCGGCGGCCATTTTCTCCAGTGGCACAACGCAGATCTCTCAGGCTGTACATGTGGACTGGTCCCCCTGTGTACCTCTCCCCTGTTGTAGGACAGTGTTCACAGCGCTATAGCCCTCCCAGACACTGAATCTGGGCGGTTGAGTTTAGCGGAAGGTGCAGTGAGTATATCTTTCTGCATTGTATGTGACTTTTGCTAGTGCTGCCTGTCTGTGATTTATTTCTACTTGCTGTCAGCTTATACCTATCCCTTTCCTTCTCCTCCGGCCCTAAGGTGTGTGGAGGAGGGCTTTTCTACGGACTTCACTTGTATAAAACAAGTATTGGTGAGGTTAGTCACATACAGTTGTGTGCCATATTGTGAACTGTTGTATTGCACACTTGAGTGTGCAGGTGTTAATACCATACTGCTTCCTGTGATAAGTAATTCCTGTGTATTTACTGTATCATGTCTGTTGAGGAGGTAGAGCACTCTGGGACCCCTGTGTTGGTTTCCTGCAGACGCTGTTCTGCAGGATTTAATAGGGAGGATCTATCTCAGGATGGTCTGTGCGGGCGGTGCCGGCTAGTACCTGGCCCTACTAAAACCCCTATGTCACAGGACCCTCCATGGGTGATGTTTTCACAGGTGCTGGTGTCGATTGCTGACCGTTTATCGGTCCCGACAGTCCCTCTCCTAGGGTGTTGCCCCAGCACACCATCCCCCATTCCCCGGGTATTCCACAAATACTGCAGTCTTCACCCGGGTCCCAGACTATAGGTCCCTATACGGGGTTGCCTGTGTATGTACAGCCCCCCCCCCGGTGACGCAACAGTCTGTTGTGCCTTTTCAGAGTTTCCCTCAGGTGACTAATCCACCCTGGGTGGAGGTACTCCCCAGCTCGGTACAGAGCCTTGCGGCCACATCTTCGGCTTTTCAGTCGATGTTACAAAGTGATATGCCGCAGAAGGTTAGTACATTGACGGCGCAATTGACGGACTCTGAGGTGTCCTCAGACGATGGAGAGATTCTTGAGGACTCTGATGCTACAGGTCAGGAGGTGGAAACTAGGTCCTCCATTAATGTGCCGGCATTAGTTAAGGCAGTGCGAGCCATCCTTCATATAGAGGAGGATGCCCCGGCGCCTAAGCCTAAGTATCCTAACTTTAAAAAGGTTAAGGTTACTTCAAGTGTTTTTCCTCTGTCTGATCAATTGGCGGATCATATGGCGGTAGCTTGGCAGCTGCCTAGTAAGAAATTCCAACCACAGAAAAGGTTGGTTTCTAACTACCCTTTTCCTGATGATTATTGCAGGAAATGGGAAACCCCACCTGCGGTGGATTCCCATGTCACCCGCTTAATTAAAAGTGCTACGCTGCCTTTACCGTCTATTTCTTCTTTGAAAGATCCCACAGACAGGAAAGTGGAGACTGCATTGAAATCAATTTACTCTCTCTCAGGGGCAGTGGCTCGCCCGTCCATGGCCATCTCATGGGTGGCTAAGGCCATCAAGAGCTGGGCCAACGCTTTGGAAGATAGTTTTCCCGAAGATGCTCTGGAGATGCAGAGAGTGCTGGTAGGATAGATGAGAGATGCTGCTTCCTATATTGGGGAGGCATCGTTGGATACCAGTCTGCTGACCTCTAGGGTTTCGGCTACAGCGGTGTCTGCTCGTCGGTCCTTGTGGCTGAGATCTTGGAGGGCTGATGCTGACTCTAAAAAGGGCCTGGAGGCTTTGTCTTTTAATGGAGAATTGCTATTTGGTCCTGACTTGGACAAGATAGTAGATACTCTGGCTAAATCCAAGTCAGCCTTCCTCCCTTCGGCTTCTACGCCGGCTAAAGTGAGGAGCTCTGCCTTTCGGTCCTTTCGGGTTCAAGGTAAGGCCAAGGGTCAGTCCTTTCCGAGGCAGTCGGCAACCAAGTTCGCTCCTAAGCCTAAAAAGCGAGTGTGGAGTGCCAGGCGCCCTTCTTCCAAGCAGGAAGATAAGCCTTCTGCCCGATGGGACGGGCCTCCCTCTGGGGAACCCCAGAGTGGGAGGCCGTCTTCTTCAATTCGCCCAGTGTTGGCACACTACCACCACGGATGCCTGGGTTCGAGAAGTAGTCTCCCAGGGGTACGCCCTGTCTTTTCGGCTCAGGCCGCCCCACCAGTTTTTTTGCACGAGTCCTTCTCTGGACGAGACCAAGGCTACGCAGATTCAGGAAGCTATAGAGTCCTTGCTGCAAGCAGGGGTCATTGTTCCCATTCCACAGACAACGTGGAACGGGGTACTACTCTACTCTGTTCCTGGTACAGAATCCCAACGGTTCTCATCGCCCTATCCTCAATTTGAAGTCTCTGAACAAATATCTCAGAGTTCCCAAGTTCAGGATGGAAACTCTGCGTTCCATCATTCTAGCGATGGAACCCGGGGATTACATGGTCTCCCTGGATATCCAGGACGCCTACCTCCATGTGCCTATAGCACCTGTATACCAGCGGTATCTCAGGTTTGCTATACTGCAAAGTCACTGCCAGTTTCGGGCTTTGCCCTTTGGCCTGTCTACGGCTCCGAAGGTATTCACCAAGTTGATGGCAATCATGGCCGCCCACCTTCGGAACCAGGGTATACGACTGTTGCCGTATCTAGACGATCTTCTTCTGCTAGTAGGCTCCCCGGAGGTACTTCTTCTCCATCTGACCATTGCTTGTCTACAAGCACACGGGTGGTTAATAAATTGGAAGAAGTCCTCTCTGATCCCATCACAAAGGATGGTCCATTTGGATTGGATTTGGTCTCCTGGATTCTCGTCAACAGCGGATCTTCTTGACTCTAGAAAAGGTTACCTCCCTACAACTGCGTATACACAGTTGCCTGGGCAGTCGCAGAGTGTCGGTACACTCGGCCATGAGAGTTCTAGGGTCCATGGTGTCGGCATTCGACATGGTGGAATTTGCTCAATTTCATTCGAGGCCCCTGCAGGGGCAGATTCTTTCCGAATGGAACGGATTACCTCACCGGATCCGGACTCAGTGGCTGGTGTTGTCTCCGGTGGTGCGCCTGTCCCTGAATTGGTGGCTCAGACAGATCATCTCATCGAGGGTCGCCCCTTTTGGATCCCGGACTGGGTTCTGCTCACGACAGATGCCAGGCTCCGGGGTTGGGGAGCAGTGACCGGCTCGTTGTCTCTTCAGGGCCGGTGGTCTGCGGAAGAAGCAGCTCTTCCCATAAACGTGTTAGAGCTGCGGGCAGTGTACCGGGCTCTACTGTCGTCAGGCACCGTTCTTCACGGAAGAGCAGTTCAGGTACCATCGGACAACACCACCACGGTGGCGTACATAAATCACCAGGGAGGAACTCGCAGTCGGGCTGCGATGTTAGAGGTGTCTCAGATCCTGGCTTGGGCGGAGTGCCACCTTCCAGCAATCTCGGCAGTCTTCATCCCGGGAGTCCTCAATTGGGAGGCAGACTTCCTCAGCCGTCACAACGTGCATCCCGGGGAATGGTCGCTTCACCCAGAGGTGTTTCAACTTCTCGTGGACAAATGGGGACTGCCGGTGTTGGACCTGATGGCCTCCCGTCACAATTACAAGTTACCCGTATACAGCTCAAGGACAAGGGACGCAGGCGCAAGTCTGGTGGACGCGCTGTCGGTGAAATGGACATTTCACCTAGCGTACCTGTTCCCTCCGATCTCCCTGCTACCTCGGGTACTCAGAAAAATCAAACAGGACGGGGGCACGTTTCTGCTGGTGGCTCCAGCGTGGCCCAGACGTCCTTGGTACTCCGATCTCAGAAGCTTGTCTGTAGACGCTCCTTTCCTTCTGCCTCAGCATCGGGACCTGCTGTCTCAGGGGCCCTGCCTTTACCCGACCCTGGGTCGGTTGTCTTTGACGGCGTGGCTCTTGAGACAGCCGTCTTAAGGTCCCGGGGTTTTTCAACCTCTGTCATCGGTAACATGCTGAGGGCGCATAAGCCTGCCTCTGCACGGATTTACCACAGAGTATGGCACACTTACTTTCAGTGGTGTGAGTCCAGAAACTTTGATCCTCAGGTGTTCAGGGTTTCTAGGATTTTGGCATTTTTGCAGTCAGGTCTTGACCTGGGCTTACGTCTTGCTTCCCTGAAGGTTCATGCATCGGCTCTGTCTGTGTGGTTCCAACGTAGAATCGCTACACTGCCTGACGTTCACACCTTTTTTTAAGGTGTTCTTAGAATCCAGCCTCCCTTTGTGCCTCCAGTGGGCTCCGTGGGACTTGGCGGTGGTTCTTCGGGTCCTACAGGGACCTCCCTTTGAGCCTCTTGAGTCAGTTGACCTCAAGTGGTTAACACTTAAGACTGTGTTTGCTTCGGCCAGGAGGGTATCTGAGTTGGGGGCACTTTCCTGTAGTCCCCCCTTCTTAATTTTTCACCAGGACAGAGCTGTACTTCGCACTCGTCCTGAGTTTTTGCCTAAAGTAGTCTCTAAGTTCCACATCAATCAGGAACTTGTGGTACCAGCTTTTCAATCTCCTGATCTTACAGCTGGTGAGGCTTCGTTGGACGTTGTCCGTGCTCTCAGAGTTTATGTGGATCGGACTGCTTGTGCAAGAAAGTCTGATTCTTTGTTTGTCCTCTTTGGTTTTCATAAGAGGGGTTGGCCTGCCAACAAACACACGTTAGCCCGTTGGCTTTGTTCTGTTATTAGGGAGGCTTATATACAGGGACGTTTACCTGTTCCAGCCTGTTAAGGCTCATTCCACTCTGTGGGTCCTTCTTGGGCTGCTAGACGTGGTGCCTCCGCTGTTCAGCTGTGCAAGGCAGCCACTTGGTCTTCCATTAAGACGTTTTTTGAGGTTTTATGCGTTTGACACCTTTGCCTCTCAGGATGCATCCTTCGGGCGCAGGATTCTCCTTTCTGCACAGGAGCATCCACGCCCTTAGTTGAACTGCTTTGGGACATCCCCAAGGTCAACCCTATGGACCCTAAAAGTAGAAAACAATAGATATGGTAAGAACTTACCTTTGTTATCTCTGTTTCTACGAAGTCCATAGGGTCCACAGGGCCCTATGAACAATCAGACGATATCTTTATCATTGTCTGATCTGACCGTGTGTATGCACCATAACTGTCCTATAGTAATTATTACTGTTCAGATAACCAGTCACACATCAGTACAGTAAGTTTATGGACTGAAGATTGCTCTTCTTTATATGTTTACACCTATTGATTCTTAAAAACAACATTAAATGATGTTAATGAGATCAGTAGGAACTAAATAGAACCATACACACCATTGGAGATGATAGGCTGAGGGACATTGATGTTGGGAAGCCCTGACACACCTGGCTTCATATGGGCTGTGTGGCTGGTCACCGGTTTTCCGTCTCCCATTTCTGTGAGTATGGTTTCTTGTGTGTTCCAGTCTTCCTTCTCTTTGTTTAGTCTACTCCTTCGGCCTGGGCTGCTTACCAACTGAGGTGCCTGTGGCTCGGGGGCGGGGTATAGAGGAGGATGGACTCAAGTGCATCCTGGGAGCTAAAGCTTTAATTGTATGGTGCCCATGGATCCAGATCCAAGCTATACCCCAAGGTCAACCCTGTGGACCCTATGGACTTCGTAGAAACAGAGATAACAATGTAAGTTCTTACCATATCTCTTGTTTTGTGTCCTCACCATCATCACATAACACTCTCTGGTTACCCTCACTCACACTCACTGTTATTTGTGTCCTCATCATCATCACACCACACTCACTGGTTACCCTCACTCCCTCTCACTGTTATTTGTGTCCTCACCATCACACCACACTCACTGGTTACCCTCACTCCCTCTCACTGTTATTTGTGTCATCATCATCATCACACCACACTCACTGGTTACCCTCACTCCCTCTCACTGTTATTTGTGTCCTCACCATCACACCACACTCACTGGTTACCCTCACTCCCTCTCACATGTTGCGTGTGCGAATGTAAATAAATAAATAAATATATATATATATATATATATATAATTATAAAATTTTATATTTTTTTAAGATAAAATCCATCTCATGGTTCTCAATAGATACAAGTTACTAGAAGTATTGGGATTATAATATGGCTAATTAATATACATCTGCCAAGAGATATCTATACATATAAATCGTTATATACATTGTTTAAGGGAGATAGAACTAATGGTTGATACACAGATTTAGCAGGACCAAATAAACTATAACTATATCGTTAGATCTTCCATTCTTTTAGCCCCTTCCAACCCCCAAATGAAGGACGATGCGCGAGCACAGATGCTCGATAACGACCATCGCCCATGCATGCAGTCCAACCTGGATGATATCGACCAGGTTACTATAGGGACCTGCGATCGTTTAGTGCTGTGCTGGATGTTTGATAAAGATCATCCAGCAGATGCAGAACAATCAGACGATATCTTTATCATTGTCTGATCTGACCGTGTGTATGCACCATAACTGTCCTATAGTAATTATTACTGTTCAGATAACCAGTCACACATCAGTACAGTAAGTTTATGGACTGAAGATTGCTCTTCTTTATATGTTTACACCTATTGATTCTTAAAAACAACATTAAATGATGTTAATGAGATCAGTAGGAACTAAATAGAACCATACACACCATTGGAGATGATAGGCTGAGGGACATTGATGTTGGGAAGACAGATCGTGCATATAACAAGACTTCTAACTGAATGGTAAACTCAATCCCGATTTGCTCAGCTGGTCACATGTACAACAGGTCGAGCGATAAGATAGGCTCATGAGGAGAGCCTGTTATGATTGGTCGGGCAGGTCACATGATCAGAGGAAGCGAGATGATTGGTTCCTGAGTGTCAATAGAGCAGCACGATCAGGTTGCCTTGACATAACTCTACTGAGTGAAACGTACGTAGCCACAATGCTCTAATTTATACTGCATGTTCTGGTTAACTATAGAAAACAAGAGATATGGTAAGAACTTACCATTGTTATCTCTGTTTCTACGAAGTCCATAGGGTCCACAGGGTTCACTTTGGTATATAGCTGGATCTGGATCCACGGGCACCACGCAGTTAAAGATTTAGCTGCTCCCAGGATGCACTTGGATCCGTCCTCTATACCCCGCCCCCGAGCCACAGGCATCTCAGTTGGTAAGCCTCCAAGGCCGGAGGAGGAGACTAAACAGAGAGAAGGAAGACTGGAACACACAAGAAACCATACTCACAAAATGGGAGACGGAAAACCAGTGACCGACAGCAACACAGCCCCTTTGAAGCCAGGTGCGTCAGGGCGGGCGCCCTGTGGACCCTATGGACTTCGTAGAAACAGAGATAACAAAGGTAAGTTCTTACCATATCTTTTGTTTTCTACTTCAGGGTCCACAGGGTTGACCTTGGGGATGTCCCAAAGCAGTTCAACTAAGGGCGGGGATGCTCCTGTGCAGAAAGAATCCTGCGCCCAAAGGATGTATCCTGAGAGGCAAAGGTGTCAAACGCATAAAACCTCAAAAACGTCTCAATTGAAGACCAAGTGGCTGCCTTGCACAGCTGAACAGCGGAGGCACCACATCTAGCAGCCCAAGAAGGACCCACAGACCGAGTGGAATGAGCCTTAACAGAGGCTGGGATAGGTAAACCTTCCTGTATATAAGCCTCACGAATAACAGAACAAAGCCAACGGGCAACAGTTTTTGTTGGCAGGCCAACCCTTCCTGTGAAAACCAAAGAGGACAAACAAAGAATCGAACCTTCTAACAGAAGCAGTCCGGTCCACATAAATTCTGAGAGCACGGACAACGTCCAACGAAGCCTCACCAGCTGTAAGATCAGGTGACTGAAAAGCTGGCACCACAAGTTTCTGATTGATGTGGAACTTAGAGACTACTTTAGGCAAAACCTCAGGACGAGTGTGCGAAGCACGCTCTGTCCTGGTGAAAAATTTAAGAAGGGGGGACTACAGGAAAGCGCCCCCAACTCAGATACCCTCCTGGCTGAAGCAATTGCCAGGAGAAAAACAGTCTTAAGTGTTAACCACTTGAGGTCAACCGACTCAAGAGGCTCAAAAGGAGGTCCCTGCAGAACCCGAAGAACACCGCCAAGTCCCATGGAGCCACTGGAGGCACAAAGGGAGGCTGGATACTAAGAACACCTTGGAAAAAGGTGTGAACATCAGGCAGTGTAGCGATCCTACGTTGGAACCACACAGACAGGGAAGCTTCAGGGAAGCCAGACGTAAGCCCAGGTCAAGACCTGACTGAAGAAATGGCGAAACCCTGAACACCCGAGGATCAAAGTTTCTGGACTCACACCACTGACAGTAAGTGTGCCACACCCTGTGGTAAATCCAAGCAGAGGCAGGTTTACGCGCTTTCAGCATGGTACTGATGACAGAGCTTGAAAATCCCGGGGACCTTAAGACTGCTGTCTCAAGAGCCCCGCCGTCAAAGACAGTCGACCCAGATCCGGGTAAAGGCAGGGCCCCTGAGACAGCAGGTCCCGACGCTGAGGCAAGAAGGTACAGAACGTCGATGGACAAGCTCCTGAGATCGGAGTACCAAGGACGTCTGGGCCACGCTGGAGCCACCAGCAGAAACGTGCCTCCGTCCTGTTTGATTTTTCGTAGTACCCGAGGCAGCAGGGAGATCGGCGGAAACAGGTACGCTAGGTGAAATGTCCATTTCACCGACAGCGCGTCCACCAGACTTGCGCCTGCGTCCCTTGTCCTTGAGCCGTAAACAGGTAAGTTGTAGTTGTGACGGGAGGCCATCTGGTCCAACTCCGGCAGCCCCCATTTATCCACGAGAAGTTGAAACACCTCCGGGTGAAGCAACCATTCCCCGGGATGCACGTCGTGACTGCGGAGGAAGTCTGTCTCCTAGTTGAGGACTCCCGGGATGAAGACTGCTGAGATTGCAGGAAGGTGGCACTCCGCCCAAGCCAGGATGCGAGACACCTCTAACATCGCCGCTCGACTGCGAGTTCCTCCCTGGTGATTGATGTATGCCACCATGGTGGCGTTGTCTGATTGCACCTGTACCGCCCTTCTGTGAAGAGCGGTGCCTGATGACAGCGGAGCCCTGTACATGGCCCGCAGCTCCAGAACGTTTATGGGAAGAACTGCTTCCTCCGCAGACCAACGGCCCTGAAGAGACAACGAGCCGGTCACTGCCCCCCAACCCCAGAGACTGGCATCTGTCGTGAGCAGAACCCAGTCCGGGATCCAAAAGGGGCGACCCTCGATGAGATGAGCTGGCTGAAGCCACCAAGCTAGAGACCGGCGCACTTCCAGGGACAAGACCAGCGTCTGGGATCGGATCCGGTGAGGTAACCCGTTCCATTCGGACTGAATCTGCCCCTGCTGGGGCCTGGAATGGAACTGGGCAAATTCTACCATGTCGAATGCCGACACCATGGACCCTAGGACTCTCATTGCTGAGTGGACCGACACCCTGCAACTGCTCAGGCAACTGGGTATCCTCAGTTGTAGGGAGGACACCTTTTCTGGGGTCAGGAAAATCCTTTGTTGACGACCATCCAGAAGGGCTCCCAAGTGGACCATCCGTTGCGATGGGATCAGAGATGACTTCTTCCAATTTATCAACCACCTGTGTGCTTGAAGACAAGCAATTGTCAGGTGGAGATGTCGAAGAAGTACCTACAGGGGGCTCGCCAGCAGAAGATCGTCCAGATACGGCAGCAGCCGCATACCCTGGCCCCGAAGGTGGGCGGCCATAATTGCCATCACCTTGGTGAACACACTCTGAGCCATGCAAAGGCCAAAAGGCAACGCCCGAAACTGGTAGTGATGTTGCAGGATAGCAAACCTCAGATACCGCTGGTGTGCAGGTGCTATGGGCACGTGAAGATAGGCGTCCTGGATATCCAGGGAAACCATGTAATCCCCTGGTTCCATCGCCAGAATGATGGAACGTAACGTTTCCATCCTGAACTTGGGAACCCTGAGGTATTTGTTAAGAGACTTCAAATTCAGGATAGGGCGATGAGAACCATTGGGTTTCTGTACCAGAAACAGAGTAGAATAGTACCCTGTCCCGCGTTGAGACTGCGGAACGGGAACAATGACCCCTGCTTGTAGTAAGGACTCTATAGCTACCTGAATCTGGGAAGCTTTGGTCTTGTCCAGAGAAGGACTCGTGCAAAAAAACTGGTGGGGCGGCCTGAGCCGAAAAGATAGGGTGTACCACTGGGAGACTACTTCTCGAACCCAGGCATCCATGGTGGTATTGTGCCAGCACTGGGCGAATTGGAGAAGTCGGCCTCCCACTCTGAGGTCCCCCAGAGGGAGGCCCGTCCCATCAGGCAGCAGGTTTATCCTCCTGCTTGGAAGAAGGGTGCCGAGCACTCCATGCCTGCTTCTTGGGGCTTGGGTGCGACATTGGTCGTCAAATGTTTCGGGAAGGACTGACCCTTGGCCTTACCTTGAACCCGAAAGGACCGAAAAGCAGAGCTCCTCACTTTAGCCGGCGCAGAGGCCGAAGGAAGGAAAGCCGACTTGGATTTAGCCAAGGTATCTACTATTTTGTCCAAGTCTGGACCAAATAACAACTCACCATTAAAGGTCAAGGCCTCCAGACCCTTTTTAGAATCCGCATCTGCTCGCCAAGACCTCAGCCACAAGGACTGACAAGCAGACACAGCAGCCGCTGAAACCCTAGAGGTCAGCAGACTAGCATCCAACGACGCTTCCCTGATATAGGAAGCAGCATCCCTCATTTGTCCAATTAATGCTCTCTGGATATCAGGAGCATCCTCAGGGACAGTATCCTCCAGAGCGTTAGCCCAGTTCTCGATGGCCTTAGCCACCCACGAGATGGCCATGGACGGACGAGCCACCGCCCCAGAGAGGGAGTAAATGGACTTTAAACAGATTTCTACCTTCCTGTCCGTGGGATCCTTTAAAGAGGAGATAGACGGCAATGGTAGCGTAGCGCTCTTAATCAAATGGGTGTCATGGGAGTCCACCGCTGGAGGGGTTTCCCACTTCCTGCAATGAGCCTCAGGAAAAGGATAATTAGACGCCAGCCTCTTTTGTGGCTGGAATCTTTTACTGGGCAACTGCCAGGCCCCCCGCCATATGATCTGTCAACTGGTCAGACAAGGGAAAGACACTCGAGGTTACCTTAGCCTTTTTAAAATTAGGGTACTTAGACTTAGGGGCCGGTTCATCCTCCTCGATATGAAAGATAGCCCGCACCGCCCTAACCAATGCCGGCACATTTATGGAGGACTTAGTCTCCATCTCCTGGACCATGGCATCCGAGTCAGTGTCCTCATGGACTTCTCAGTCATCTGAAGACATCAGAGGCCGACAGCTGTGCCTTCAAAGAACTCACTACCTGACGTTTGGACGCCTTATGGGGCAAGTCAATATGCAACATCGACTGAAAAGCCAAAGATGAGGCCGCCAGACTCTGCACAGAGCTGGACAGTACATCCACCCAGGGTGGAGGAGCCGCCTGAGGAAACCCCGGAAAAGGCACCACAGACTGTTGCGTCACAGGAGGAGACTGAACATACATAGGCAACCCTGCATAAGGCCCCACAGTCTGAGACCCCGAGGGAGACTGCAATAACTGTGGAATACCCGGGGAATGGGGGATGGTCTGCTGGGGCAACGCCCTAGAAGGGACCGATGTCGGAACCGCTAAACGGTCCGCAATTGACGCCAGCACTTGGGTAAAGCATCGCCCATTGAGGATCCTACGACATAGGGGGTTTAGAGGGGCCAGGTACCAGCTGGCAACGCCCGCACAGACCATCCTGAGATAAGTCCTCCCTATCCACTCCCGCAGAACTGCATCTGCAGGAAAACAACACAGGAGTCCCGGAGCGCTCAATCTACTCATCAGACATGATACAGTAAATACTCAATGAATACGTATCACCAGAGGAATTATGGTGTCAACACCCTTCTCTCACCAGTATGCAACACAAACAGCCCACAATATGGTACTGTGGAGTACACAACTGTATGTGACTGGCCTCATAAATAGTTAATTTATATAAGTGAGGTCCACAGAAAAAGCCCTTCCCCCACACACCTGCCGGGCCGTAGGAGAAGGAAAGGGATAGGTATAAGCTGACAGTAAGTTAGAAATAAGTCACAGGCAGCAGCACTAGCAATAGTCACATACAATGCAATAAGACCATTTACTCACTGCACCTTCAGCTACAATCAACCTCCTAGATTCAGTGTCTGAGAGGGCTATAGCGCTGCGTACACTGTCCCTTTGCAGAGGAGAGGTACACAGGGGGACCGGTCCACGCACCGCCTGGGAGTCTGCATTGTTAGCCAGCAAAAGATGGCCGCCGGAGAGCTCTGAGGAGGAGTGGCCGCAGGAGGAACAGCTCAGAGACGCCAGCACATGTGAGAGAAGGCGCGCTGAGCTGAGGGGAGGAGCCGCTAAGCCAGGGAAGGCTGCCTCCCCTGGCTAGCAATTAACCCCAGGGATGCTGGTTCCCTGGTGGTCCAGCGGACGTGCGGGGTATTCCTGAAGAGGCGGAGCCCGCCGCCGCTACTAGCGCTGATAGCGCTGCTTGCCTTGATCCCTGTGAGCCCGGCAGCAGTCTGTGGGAGGTCCCGGAGCCACGCAAGTACTAACTCCGGGGTCCCGCTGCGATCCCCAGATCAGTACTGGCGTCGCAGCGCCAGCGGGGGGTGTTGGAGCGGCAGCGTGGACATCCAGATAGACAGTCTGATGCTGCCGCTCAGAAGATAGTAAAAATTAAATAAATAACTAAAAATCTTCTTTAAAAAATTAAAAATAAGCTTAGGGGCTGCTAATGCAGCCCCACTGCGCCAGGGTGACCGACTCCGGCCGGGCACCAACCAAAACTGAGGTGCCTGTGGCTCGGGGGCGGGGTATAGAGGAGGACGGACCCAAGTGCATCCTATGAGCAGCTAAAGCTTTAACTGCGTGGTGCCCGTGGATCCAGATCCAGCTATACCCCAAGGTCAACCCTATGGACCCTGAAGTAGAAATTAACAAGTATATACAGGAGAGGTCTCAGAACCACCCTAGGTACACCTGTATTAGGGCAGATTGTAAAGAAAAGGGATAGATATACACTGACATGTGAGAGAAAAAGCAGACAGTCAGCACTAGCATAAGTCACATACAATGCAGAAAAATATATACATACATTAGCATGATATATAATATACTGCACAATGTCGCTACATTCAACTGCCCAAATTCAGTGTCTGGGAAGGCTGTAGTGCTGTGTACACTCACCCAAATGGCCAGGTACGCAGGGGGACTGGGCTCACTGTCATCCTAGGAGTTTTGCAGCACCAGAGAGAAAATGGCCGATGGAGACCTCAGAAGAAGCGTGGCCCGTGGAGGAAGAAGCTCAGCGACGCTAGACTGTAGTATTGAAAGGCGCGCTGAGCTGAGGTGCTAGTGGACACGCGGGGTATGCCTCCATGGAGGGGGAGCCCACCGCTAGCGCCTCCGGTCTGTCCCCAGAGACCGGAGGCATAAGGCTGCATGCACACGCGGGTCACCGCAAGCGGTGACCACATGACTTACCTGTCCCCGTCGATCCAGCAGCAGCCCAGGGATTCCTCCAGAGTCCGGCTAGTACAGACTCTGGGGTTCCGCTGCGATCCCCAGATCTGTACTGGCGTTGCAGCGCCAGCGGGGTTTAGGAGCGGCAGCTTAGACGTCCATTGGACAGTCTGATGCTGCAGCTCTGAAGAGTAGTAAAGAATAATAAAATAAAACTCTTAAAATAAATTTTAAGCTTAGGGGCTGCTAAGCAGTGCACCTGCGCCAAGGGTGACCAGTCTCCGGCCGGGCACCAACTAAAACTGAGGTGCCTCTGGCTTGGGGGTGGGGTTATAGGGAGAGTGGACCCAGTGCATCCTGGGAGCTAAAAGCTTTAATTGCGTGGTGCCCGGATTTTGTTCCCAACCTATACCCCAAGGTCAACCCTGTGGACACTGAAGTAGAAATATTCTATACAGTGATCATACGAGACTCTGTTTCCGCCTGTCACTAGGTGGCAGCATGTGCGAATCGAACGGATAATGGAGGTAGCAGTAGATTTCTTCAGCCTTCTGCCGGCTCACTTGTCCTTTGCTTGCGATAACATCGACAGGGCTGCAAAATTGTTTTGCTGGTTACATCTCAGAACTTCAAACAAAAAACTAAATATGGTTTCTCAGCTATAATGATATCATGAGAAGTATCTACCCTGTGTAAATGGGAGGCACAACAGACTAGTGCAGTTCTCAGGTAGGTCGGTCTGGAGAACGGTGTTAAGCTTCATAAGGAAGTGAAGGCAGGACCCCATTGGGTATTCAGTACAGACTCTAGTGCTGCCTACCTGTGACATCATCCTATCGCCTTCATATTGGGCTCTCCAGGCTGTGACATGGAGGACTACATACTGTGACAATCTACAATGCTTTGGTGTTTTACGGTGCTGGTTGTTTAGTGAAAACAGCTAAGGGGATTGTTTGTGACAGAACTTCAGCTTAAAAAACAAATGGAAGCAGTAAGGTATAGAACCACAACACTGTAACCAGAAAACATACAATCCCCCCCCCCCCCCCCCCCCTCTCTCCAAGTTTAGCTTACATATACAGTACATGCAGCTTATTCATTCACTAGGAACTATGAATGATACCTGGTGCTTAAGTAACCGAGACTGATGACTAATTGGTTCAGCTTACACAATGGCACCTCCTCCTGCTATGCTACTGTATGTGCAATAGAAGGCTCCCTTTTTAATTAAAATATCTATAAATCACCGGGGAAGTAATTTACCTGTTTGCCATATGTCTGACACAGCTGAAGTGATGACACAGGTTCAGGGCGGTGATGTGGCTGACATTGGGAATGGACAGATAGAAGGTCAGTGCTTTCTGCTTGGGACCTGTCACCTGAGTGGGTACGGATATCCCGGTATTCTTCCTCTCCAGCGAGGCCAGATCCTTCAGCATCCCTGCCGTCTCCTCCTGGCTGGAGCTGAAGAGAACCTGGACCCCTGCGCTGGTTAAAGAGGACAACATGGGGTCGTAATACTTTGTTCTCTGAAACAGCCGCGAAGTTTCTCCTGTAAACATTAAACACATTATAGAACTTAATATAGTAGTTACCACCAGCATAGAAATCACTGACTGAGGAAAAGACGGGTTTCAATAAATACAAAAAATAAATAATTTACAAATACATATGGAAAAGACGAGCGATTGAGATGGAATAATTCTAATGGTTTGTGTGTTATTGAGGAAGCAATATTGCTGTACTGGTCTCCTATCCATAAAGCACATGTACAGTATAGGATCTTTCCTCACATCTAGAACCCCGTTAGGGATTACATACAGGTGTATTTAACAATATTTGATTTTCTTCTAAATATTACAATTCATGATTCTATCTGCAGAGCCATTGCTCTGTGCTCCTAGCGCTGCCTATGGCCCTCCAGCGTGAGGTCTGTCCATTTCATCCTACTGCCACTCCGCACTTTCCTGATGATACAGTAGGTGACCTGTGTTATAGTATTATAAGCCCCAGCAATCCCTTCCAGGCATATCCCAATGTTAAGCAACAAAAACACCGTTCCCAGTAAGCGCTTAACACTGATTTGAGAAGCATTATATGATTTATGTCAGCTCATCCTCTGACGAAATGACCAGGTGTAAAGAAACGCGTTAGGAAGACTGCACACCAGCACTCCAACATTGATATACCATCCATTATTGCTAAAGACTGCCGGGACCTGATCAGGAAGCCTGCGCTATTTGTATTTACCGCTACAAGAATAAGCGGCTATTGAAATCTACACTATCTACTGACTCTGCTGCATAATACATCAGTCTCCCGTGACACTCAGGAACTCTGGCTGGATAGGTGATCATCTGGCTGTCACTGCCCCCCACAGGGTAGAGACGGCAGTCTCATCATAGTGAGAATACGGAGACACCAGTATTACACGCGGACCCCGGAGGGAACAGATGGGTGTATACCTATTACAGGGGTAAGCAGCCTGGAACATCTATCTAAATCTTATTATACACACTCTCATTGGAACGTATGTTACCATTTTGTTACAATTTTGTGGAGTTACTATCTTTCAGAGAGTATCTTCTCGCCCACGTATACCAACACATCCAATGACTATAACAACTGTATCCATTGTTTGGAACTTTGCTGATGCAGGATTATTGATTGCTAACCTTGGACATCTAAAAGGACACTTGCATTCCACTACTCTCCAAGATACATATTGGATTCGAGCAAGGGTCCTTTTTGTGATAATATTTGTATCCCATCCATTGATATTTTTATACTTATCCATTGTCTGTCATTTTTTAAATTTTTATGCTGGACCCATGCATTTACTGTTACCTAATAAGTGAATATTTTAGTTAATTGTATTATTTTCTATATGTGTGATAGAAGCACATGTAAAGTGGTCAATGGCAGGTACATTTGTCCTAGAATTTTGGCCTATGTGTTCTAAAAACCCCCAGGAGAAGTCTGTTTTGTAAGCAGACCAGAGTGTCGGCTTTTGGAAAGGCCGGTTTGGGTCCTGGGGGTGTGGATGTGAGGAGAGGGAGGGCTCCATCCACAGGCCACTCCAGGTTTTGGGCATTTCAGCCTGGTAACAGGCTCATTAGGGCTTGCAGCTGGAAATGGCTAATATAAGCATGGTTTGTTTGTGGCTGAGTGTCTCACACCTGGGAGAGCAGACAGACTAGCCTGTTCAGAGACACTTTGTGATAATATTTGTAAGTACTGTGTTTTGTTGATGGTGAGGGCAATAGGCCCTACCATTATTATAGAGAGGGAATTTGCTGTGTAGCTAGTGCCCAGCCTGGCTAGGACTTATGTTTATGTTGATATTCATTTGGCACAATAAAGAATGGCACCGACCAGTTTGTACGAGAACCCCTGACTTGTATCCTGTTTCTACAGCTGCTCTGTGTGTAAAGAGTGAGTCCATCTACCCCAGGAGAGGTACCCCTATCCTGACTGTGTCACAATATGGTATATTATTTTCTATATGGTATGTGCACTTCATTATATCATCAACACAGCGCATTTTTTACAATAGTATTATATCCCAGTTTTGGCTCCTAAGATGTTGTGTGACTACAAGGCTCAGCATGCTCTCCACACTATAAAATGTTAAGAAGTTTTTTTTTATTCTGGCACTATTGACACCATATGTAGTGCCAGTAATTAGCCTTTTATGGATAAGAGAGCCCATTTAAGACATACACTTGGAACACACAAACATTTCTCATTCTAATTGAAGTCTCAAAACTAAAACTAGTAGCATAATGATGAGGGAAAACAATCTTAGGCAACAAGACAACGCAACTATACAACCAGTTACTGCACATTAGGAAAAAGTCAGAGCTTTACACAGGTTGCAGAATTTCATTTGTATATGCCAGGCAATTACAGGTGTGCCCTAATACATCTAGCCTCAATATGCCACCCGGCTTAAGCGAGTAACTCTGCTAGGGCCAGGTGTCTCTTTAAGCCACAAATGCGTCTCAGTCACAATATGATGAGACTAGGACGCACCGCGAGACTGCACGGATTAATTTGATAAGCAACACTTTTATATCTGTATGCGTCTGAGTCTGAATTTGGCGTGGAATAAAAGCTACAGCAGCTGCATCGTATATACATTGAGAGGCTCCGTTGCACACAGATATACAAGTGTCACATAGCACATTACTCAGCACGGTCTCCTGGTGCGTCCTTGTCGAGGGAGCCAGTGAAGTGTGTTGCAGAGGTGGGCAGTAGCGGTCATACGGTGGGAGAGGAAAATTGAAGGAGTAGCAGGGCTGAGGATAAACTGACGGGAGAGGCGAGTAAGGGATTACAGTAGTCCAGCAGGGAAATGATGAGTGTGTTTAGGAGTGGCATCACTGGCTTTTATTCTCCGGTCTAATTTTTTTTTTCATGTTTTTTGTTCACAAATGTAAAGTGGAGAATAACATGCTAGCATTATATAAATGTTATTAATAATCAGGGGGTGAGAAATGGCTGGATCCCAGAGATATTACAGAGGTGGAAATGAAAAGATTGGGAGATGGCCTCATTGTGGAGAATGGAGGTGAGGATGACACAGGTAGGGGACATGGGGAACAGAAGAAAGGGTGATGTTATAATCAGTTCGAGACCAGAGTGGATGGAGGTGGAGAGGTCAGAAGAGGAGACAGATTGGAGTATCATCAGTCTATAGCTCATATAACAAGAGATATGGTAAGAACTTACCTTTGTTATCTCTGTTTCTACGAAGTCCATAGGGTCCACAGGGTTGACCTTGGGGTATAGCTTGATCTGGATCCACGGGCACCACGCAGTTAAAGCTTTCACTGCTCCCAGGATGCACTTGGGTCCATCCTCCTATACCCCGCCCCCGAGCCACAGGCACCTCAGTTGGTAAGCAGCCAAGGCCGGAGGAGGAGACTAAACAGAGAGAAGGAAGACTGAACACACAAGAAACCATACTCACAGAAATGGGAGACGGAAAACTGGTGACCAGCCACACAGCCCATTTGAAGCCAGGTGCGTCAGGGCGGGCGCCCTATGGACTTTGTAGAAACAGAGATAACAAAGGTAAGTTCTTACCATATCTCGTTTTCTACTTCAGGGTCCACGTCTAGCAGCCCAAGAAGGACCCACAGACCGAGGGGAATGAGCCTTAACAGAGACTGGAACAGGTAAACGTTCCTGTATATAAGCCTCCCTAATAACAGAACAAAGCCAACGGGCTAACGTTTGTTTGTTGGCAGGCCAACCCTTATGAAAACCAAAGAGGACAAACAAGGAATCGGACTTTCTTACAGAAGTAGTCCGATCAACATAAACTCAAAGCACGGACAATGTCCAACAAAGCTTCACCAGCTGTAAGATCAGGAGATTGAAAAGCTGGTACCACAAGTTCCTGATTGATGTGGAACTTTGAGACTACTTTAGGCAAAAACTCAGGACGAGTACGCAGCACGGCCCTGTCCTGGTGAAAAATTAGGAAGGGGGGACTGCAGGAAAGTGCCCCCAACTCGAATACCCTCCTGGCTGAAGCAATTGCCAGGAGAAACAGTTTTCAGTGTTAACCACTTGAGGTCAACGGACTCAAGAGGCTCCAAGGGAGGTCCCTGCAGGACCCGAAGAATCACCGCCAAGTCCCATGGAGCCACTGGAGGCACAAAGGGAGGCTGAATCCTAAGCACACCTTGGAAAAAGGTGTGAACATCAGGCAGGGTAGCGATCCGTCGTTGGAACCAAACAGACAGAGCCGATACGTGAACCTTCAGGGGAAGCATGACGTAAGCCTAGGTCAGGACCTGACTGTAGAAATGCCAAAATCCTAGAAACCCTGAACACCTGAGGATCAAAGTTTCTGGACTCACACCACTGTAAGTAAGTGTGCCACATTCTGTGGTAAATCCGTGCAGAGGCAGGCTTGCGCGCCCTCAGCATGTTACCGATGACAGAGGTTGAAAAACCCCGGGACCTTAAAACGGCTGTCTCAAGAGCCACGCCGTCAAAGACAACCGACCCAGGGTCGGGTAAAGGCAGGGCCCCTGAGACAGCAGGTCCCGATGCTGAGGCAGAAGGAAAGGAGCGTCTACAGACAAGCTTCTGAGATCGGAGTACCAAGGACGTCTGGGCCACGCTTGAGCCACCAGCAGAAACGTGCCCCCGTCCTGTTTGATTTTTCTGAGTACCCGAGGTAGCAGGGAGATCGGAGGGAACAGGTATGCTAGGTGAAATGTCCATTTCACCGACAGTGCGTCCACTAGGCTTGCACCTGCATCTCTTGTCCTCGAGCCGTACACGGGCAACTTGCAATTGTGACGGGAGGCCATCGGGTCCAACTCCGGCAGTGCCCATTTGTCCACAAGAAGTTGAAACACCTCTGGGTGAAGCGACCATTCCCCGGGATGCACGTCGTGACGGCTGAGGAAGTCTGCCTCCCAGTTGAGGACTCCCGGGATGAAGACTGCCGAGATTGCCGGGAGGTGGCACTCCGCCCAAGCCAGGATCTGAGACACCTCCGACATCGCAGCTCGACTGCGAGTCCCTCCCTGGTGATTTATGTACGCTACCGTGGTAGCGTTGTCCGATTGCACCTGAACTGCTCTTCCGTGAAGAACGGTGCCTGACGACAGTAGAGCACGGTACACTGCCCGCAGCTCTAGAACGTTTATGGGAAGGGCGGCTTCCTCCGCCGACCAACGGCCCTGAAGAGACAACGAGCCGGTCACTGCCCCTCAACCCCGGAGACTGGCATCTGTCGTAAGCAGAACCCAGTCCGTGATCCAAAAGGGGCGACCCTGGACGAGATGAGCTGACTGTAACAACCACGCCAGAGACCGGCGCACTTCCGGGGCCAAAACCAGCATCTGGGATCAGATCCGGTGAGGTAACCCGTTCCACTCCGATAGAATCTGCCCCTGCAGAGTCCTGGAATGGAACTGGGCAAATTCCACCATGTCGAATGCCGACACCATGGACCCCAGGACTCTAATTGCTGAATGGACCGACACCCTGCCACTGTTCAGGCAACTGTGTATCCTCAGTTGTAGGGAGGACACCTTTTCCGGAGTCAAGAAAATCCTTTGTTGACAAGAATCCAGAAGTGCTCCCAGATGGACCATCCGTTGCGATGGGATCAGAGAGGACTTCTTCCAATTTATCAACCACCCGTGTGCTTGAAGACAAGCAATGGTCAGGTGGAGATGTCGAAGAAGCACCTCCGGGGAGCTTGCCAGCAGCAGAAGATCGTCCAGGTACGGAAACAGCCGTATACCCTGACCCCGAAGGTGGGCAGCCATAACTGCCATCACCTTGGTGAACACCCTCGGAGCTGTGGAAAGGCCGAAAGGCAGCGCCCGAAACTGGTGGTGAGGGTTCAGGATAGCAAACCTCAGATACCGCTGATGTGCCGGTGCTATGGGCACATGGAGATAGGCGTCCTGGATATTGAGGGAGACCATGTAATCCCCGGGTTCCATCGCCAGAATGATGGAACTTAACGTTTCCATCCTGAACCTGGGAACTCTGAGGTATTTGTTCAGAGACTTCAAATTCAGGATAGGGCGATGAGAACCGTTGGGTTTCTGTACCAGGAACAGAGTAGAGTAGTACCCCGTCCCGCGCTGAGACTGCGGAACGGGAACAATGAACCCTGCTTGTAGCAAGGATTCTATAGCTACCTGAATCTGGACAGCTTTGGTCTAGTCCAGAGAAGGACTCGTACAGAAAAACTGGCGGGGTGGCCTGACCCGAAAAGACAGGGCGTACCCCTGAGAGACTCTTTCTCGAACCCAGGCATCCGTGGTGGTATTGTGCCAACACTGGTCGAATTGGAGAAGTCGGCCTCCCCCTCTGGGGTCCCCCAGAGAGAGGCCCATCCCATCAGGCAGCAGGTTTATCCTACTGCTTGGAAGAAGGGCGCCGAGCGCTCCATGCCTGCTTCTTGGGCTTGGGTGCGGCCTTGGATGCCGAATGTCTCGGGAAGGACTGACCCTTGGCCTTACCCTGAACCCGAAAGGACCGAAAGGCAGAGCTCCTCACTTTAGCCGGCGCAGAGGTCGAAGGGAGGAAAGCCGACTTGGACTTAGCCAAAGTATCCACTATTTTGTCCAAATCCGGACCAAATAGTAACTCTCCACTAAAAGGCAAGGCCTCCAGACTCTTTTTAGAGTCTGCATCAGCCTTCCAGGACCTCAGCCACAGGGACCCGCCGAGCAGACACCGCTGCTGCCGACACCCTAGAAGTAAGCAGGCTGGCATCCAAAGACGCTTCCCCGATATAGGAAGCTGCATCCCGCATCTGTCCCACTAACACTCTCTGGATATCCAAGGCATTGGCCCAGGCTTCAATGGCTTTAGCCACCCAGGAGGTAGCCATGGACGGGCGAGCCACCGTCCCGGAAAGAGAGTAAATGGACTTTAAACAAGTCTCCACCTTCCTGTCCGTGGGATCCTTCAAAGAGGAGATAGATGGCAATGGTAGCGTCGCGCTTTTGATCAAGCGGGTGAAGTGGGAATCCACCGCCGGTGGAGTCTCCCATTTCCTGCAATGAGCTTCAGGAAAAGGATAATTTGACGCCAACCTCTTCTGTGGATGGAACCTCTTACTGGGTAATTGCCAGGCCGCCGCCATATGATCCGTTAATTGATCAGACAGGGGAAACACATTCGAAGTTACCTTGGCTTTTTTAAAATTAGGAAACTTCGACCTAGGAGCCGGCGCATCATCCTCTACATGTAGGATAGCCCGCACCGCCCTAACTAAGGCTGGAACATTAATGGAGGACTTAGCTTCCACCTCCTGCCCCATGGCATCAGAGTCAGAGTCCTCATGCATTTCTCCATCATCGGAGGACACTTCCGAGTCCGACAACTGCACAGCTAGTGAACTCACAACAGGACGTTTGGGCGCCTTTGGTGGCACATCACTTTGCAACATCGACTGAAACGCCGAGGATGAGGCCGCCAGACTCTCTACAGAGCTGGAGAGAACATCCACCCAAGGTGGAGGAGCCGTCGGAGCAAAACTCTGCAAAGGCACCACAGACTGTCGCGTCACTGGAGGAGACTGCACATACACAGGCAGTCCCGAATAAGGACCCCCACAGTCTGGGCCCCGGGGGGAGACTGCAATATTTGCGGAATACCCGGGGAATGGGGGATGGTGGGCTGGGGCAACACCCTAGAAGGGACCGTTGATGGGACCGATAACCGGTCCGCAATAGACGCCAGCACCTGTGAAAACATTGCCTAAGGAGGGTCCTGTGACACAGGGGGGTTGGAGGGGCCCGGTACCAGCTGGCACTGCCCGCACAGACCATCCTGAGATAAGTCCTCCCCATCAACTCCAGCAGCACAGCGTCTGCAGGAAAATAGCACAGGAGCCACAGAGCGCTCAGTCTCCTCATCAGACATGATAAAGTAAATACACAAGAAATACGTATCACCAGAGGAATTACGGTTTTAACTGATATGGTTTTAACTGATCGTAGTTGTGACTGACCTCACAAATACGTGATTTATATAAGTGAGGGTACCAGAAAACGCCCTTCCCCCACACACCTGCCGGGCCGTAGGAGAAGGAAAGGGGTAGGTATAAGCTGACAGTAATGGATAATAAGTCACAGACAGGCAGCACTAGCAATAGTCACATACAATGCAGAAAAGTTAGTACTCACTGCACCTTCCGCTACAATCAACCGCCCAGATTCAGTGTCTGGGAGGGCTATAGCGCTGTGTCCACTGTCCTTTAGCAGGGGAGAGGTACACAGGGGGACCGGTCCACTTGAGTGGGAGTCTGCGATGCCTGCCAGAGAAGATGGCCGCCGGAGACCTCAGAGGAGGAGTGGCCGAGAGATAAGAGCAGCTCAGCGACGCAAGACTGCTTGTTGAAAGGCGCGCTGAGCTGAGGGGAGGAGCCGCTAGACAGGGAAGGCTGCCTCCCCTGGCTAGCAATTAACCCCCGGGTTGCCGGTCCCGCTTCCAGCCTGTTACCCTGGTGGTCTAGCGGACACGCGGGGTATTCCTCTATAGAGGGGGAGCCCGCTGCTAGCGCCTCCGGTCTGTCCCCAGAGACCGGAGGCTTCTGACTGCATATGAAGTATCCGCGGCTTACCTGATCACCCGTCGCGTCCGGCAGCAGTCATGGGAATCCCCAGAGCCCGGCTAGTACAGACTCTGGGGTCCCGCCGCGATCCCCAGAGCTGTACTGGCGTCGCGGCGCCAGCGGGGAGAAGGAGCGGCAGCGTGGACGTCCTAAAGAACAGTCTGATGCTGCCGCTCTAATAGTGTAAAAAAAAGAAGAAAAAAAGAAAACATTTTCTCTTTAAAATAAAGCTTAGGGGCTGCTCCTGCAGCCCCACTGCGACAGGGTGACCCGACTCCGGCTGGGCACCAACTAAAACTGAGGTGCCTGTGGCTCGGGGGCGGGGTATAGAGGAGGACGGACCCAAGTGCATCCTGGGAGCAGCGAAAGCTTTAACTGCGTGGTGCCCGTGGATCCAGATCCAGCTATACCCCAAGGTCAACCCTGTGGACCCCCTATGGACCCTGAAGTAGAAAAATAAAATGTTTTCCAAGTGCTCCCTGGTCTATATGTAAAGCAGATATCAATTAAAAATGTATACACTCAAATAACAAATGATAAAGCACTTCTATGTAATAATGTACAAACTGCAGTAATTTATATTGGAACCTGGATGCAGTGTAAAATCCGGGATGGCTAAACAAACATGCCGCCAGGCTAACCCCGTTCTTCACGTACATCTGTCTGTCCCCTGGAATCAGCTGTTATCAGCAGGGTGCAGGCAGCCGTCAGGCTGGAGCCCTTGCAGAGTACTTTCCAGCAGCAAGCGGAATGGATGGCATGATGTCACAAAAGTGGGTGTGATCTTCACTGAATTGGTGGTCAAGCAATCAGTGTCCTGTATTTGGTATGTTATTACATAGAACCTGTGATTTGATTTAATAAATCAATATTGGACGCCAAATGAGTGGATAAGAACTTCAAGACAGGTTGTTTGGGCACCAAGTACAGCCTTGGGTGACCTACAGGTGGAGGAAGGGAATAGCGGGGGGTGGGAGCTGGAGGTGGAAGCAAAGAAGTGGTTGGTGAGGCAGTAGGAAAGGACAGACGTGGAGGCTAATGTGCTTGTGAGTGAGAAGCAGGAGGGTGGTCAACAAGTATCAAAGTCAGTAGAGAAATCAAAGAGGAAGCGGAGAAGATGGGTGGGAATGGGTTAAAGTGGGAAAGGAACATGGAGAGGAGTCTTCTGTGGGGTGAGTATGGTATAAAAGGGTGGAAAGGCAGGGGGCTAGGGGAGGAGTTAAAAGTAGCATAGAAGCACTGTGGATTGGATGACATGAGATTTGCAGTAGGATTGCTTGGCGTGAGATAGGAACAAGTTGTAGGGAGAGAACATGATTGGTTATGGAGATAGTCAGTGTGATTTCCTCCAATACGGTTCAGCCACGCAGGAGCATTTCTGAGCGAAGCCTACAAGAAGACCAGCTGGCAGCTATCAGGGAATATATACCAGAACAATGGCTGATTATCACTAATTATTATACATTCTCCCAGTCCCTGTACCACTAACATTGACTAGATAAATCAGATACATTTGTGAAATTTACAGAACTTAACTACAATGTGAATGATATTGTCATTGGGGTATCTACAGAATGCTAGCAGAGTTGGGTTTACAGGGAGATTTTTCTGCCAAAACTGTAGAAAAATAATATGGCCGACCTGCTTCATCTACAAAGAAATGTTTCCACATTTACAGATATAGGACTGGGATGGCTGGTAAATATTAGCTGTGCTGGGATGACAGGGAACAGGAGAATTTACTTCTAAAGATACAGTCTGAGGCCTGGATCATCCTACAGAACCACACGTCACTGGCCTCTGACTGGTGCGCAGTGCGGGGCTGTATCTGCCCAGCCTGTCACGGTTGTGTAACACACGGCAGCATTAGTGGACACAGGAGGTAATGTGCCACATGTCAGACAGGGGGAGCCCTTGGTCACTTATTCCATCAAGGGAGCAGTCTCACTGCTCACCAAATAGGTTATATTGTAAGCTCCACATGTAAGTGATTGCTACCCAGAAAAACAAGAGATATGGTAAGAACTTACCTTTGTTATCTCTGTTTCTACGAAGTCCACAGGGTTGACCTTGGGGTATAGCTGGATCTGGACCCACGGGCACCACGCAGTTAAAGCTTTAGCTGCTCCCAGGATGCACTTGGGTCCGTCCTCCTCTATACCCTGCCCCCGAGCCATAGGCACCTCAGTTGGTAAACAGCCAAGGCCGGAGGAGGAGACTAAACAGAGAGAAGGAAGACTGGAACACACAAGAAACCATACTCACAGAAATGGGAGACGGAAAACCGGTGACCAGCAACACAGCCCATTTGAAACCAGGTGCGTCAGGGCGGGCGCCCTGTGGACCCTATGGACTTTGTAGAAACAGAGATAACAAAGGTAAGTTCTTAACCATATCTCTTGTTTTCTACTTCAGGGTCCATAGGGGGTCCACAAGGTTGACCTTGGGGATGTCCCAAAGCAGTTCAACTAAGGGCGGGGACGCTCCTGTGCAGAAAGGAGAATCCTGTGCCCAAAGGATGCATCCTGAGAGGCAAAGGTGTCATATGCATAAAACCTCAAAAACTTCTGAATTGAAGACCAAGACCATCACCTTGGTGAACACCCTCGGAGCCGTGGAAAGGCCAAAAGGCAACGCCCGAAACTGGTAGTGATGTTGCAGGATAGCAAACCTCAGATACCGCTGGTGTGCAGGTGCTATGGGCACGTGGAGATAGGCGTCCTGGATATCCAGGGAGACCATGTAATCCCCGGGTTCCATCGCCAGAATGATGGAAAGTAACGTTTCCATCCTGAGGTATTTGTTCAGAGACTTCAAATTCAGGATAGGGCGATGAGAACCGTTGGGTTCTGTACCAGAAACAGAGTAGAATAGTACCCTGTCCCACGTTGAGACTGTGGAACGGGAACAATGACCCCCGCTTGTAGCAAGGTTTCTATAGCTACCTGAATCTGGAAAGCTTTGGTCTTGTCCAGAGAAGGACTCGTGCAAAAAAACTGGTGGGGCAGCCTGAACCGAAAAGACAGGGCGTACCCCTGAGAGACTACTTCTCGAACCCAGGCATCCGTAGTGGTATTGTGCCAACACTGGGCGAATTGGAGAAGTCGGCCTCCCACTCTGAGGTCCCCCGAGGGAGGCCTGTCCCATCAGGCAGCAGGTTTATCCTCCTGCTTGGAAGAAGGGCGCCGAGCACTCCAGGCTTGCCTCTTGGGTTTAAAGGCGGTCTTAGCTGCCGACTGCCTCGGGAAGGACTGACCTTTTGCCTTACCCTGAACCCGAAAGGTCGAGCTCCTGAACCTTGGCAGGTGTTGTGTCAGAGTTCAGCCGGGGATCGGCTGTCCCTTAACGTCCCGCTGGCTTCCTCTGACTTCCCGGGCAGTCGGGCGGATGGCGCGGCGACGTGGGAGGAGCTGAGCATTCACCCTGTAGCTGTGGTGTCAGGCGACCCGGTGAGCGGGGATCGCAGTTTCCATCATGGGCGCTGCCATGACACTTTCCCTATGTCAGTACTTCCTTCCCTGAGTGGCCCGGCTGGTCAACTGACACTGTGGGCCTATCAGCAGGCTTCCAGGGGTATATATCCGGCTCCTGTGCTCCAGGCAGTTGCCTGAACAATCATTGTCGCCGCTAGTGTAACTAGAGGAGTCTCGTTCCAGGTTCCCGTGCTTCCAGTGTGTTTCTTCCAGAGCTTCTGAGCTGTCTCACCACAGTGCCTTTACTATCAACAGCCTGTGTGAAAGCTAACCTCCATCTCTCCACAGTGCCTTTACTAATCAACAGCCTGTGTGCAAGTTAACCCTCCATCTCACCACAGTGCTTTTACCATCACAGCCTGTGTGCAAGTTAACCCTTCATCTCACCGCAGTGCTTTTACCAACAGAGCCTGTGTGCAAGTTAACCCTTCATCTCATCGCAGAGCTTTTACCATCACAGCCTGTTTGCAAGTTAACCCTTCATCTCATCGCAGTGCTTTCACCATCACAGCCTGTTTGCAAGTTAACCCTTCATCTCATTGCAGTGCTTTCACCATCACAGCCTGTGTGCAGGTTAACCCTTCGTCTCGTTGCACCCTAGTGCATGATCTCTGGCAGGCAATCCGGTATATACTTCGTGGGATATCCAGCTGTTACCTCAGCCTACCAATAAATCTCCACACCTCTCTAGCCAGCACCTCAAGTGCCTTTCTCCAGCCAGGAGTTCTATCCCACTCCCCAAGTGCCTATTCCAGGCATTACCCTTGGGCCACGGGTGTTTTGATTCTCTTTTCCCTGCAGGCCTTGGTCACCAAGTCAAAGGACCGCGACCTGCTTACAGGGAGCCGCACAAGCCCATATCCCGCTTGGAGGGGTCACTGGCGAACACCTCCTTGTGAGTTAGACTCCGCACCATTGACTAGGTCTAGCTAACGACCAAGACTTGTGGATGCGGAGATCATACGTCCAGACCCCTCGCCTTCGCCTCCTCCCGCAGCCTCAGACCTCGGCTTTCAAAAACCCACCTCCCAGCGTGACATGTTGCTGCTGAAGGGAGGAAAGCTGACTTGGATTTAGCCAGGGTATCCACTATTTTGTCCAAGTCCGGACCAAATAGCAATTCTCCATTGAAAGGTAACGCCTCCAGACCTTTCTTTGAATCAGCGTCCGCTCTCCAGGACCTCAGCCATAAGGATCGGTGGGCAGACACTGCTGCAGCCGATACTCCAGAGGTCAGCAGACTAGCATCCAAAGAGTACAGACAGGCAGCACTAGCAAAAGTCACATACCATGCAGAAATATATACTCACTGCACCTTTCCACTACAATTAACCGTCCAGATTCAGTGTCTGGGAGGGCTATAGTGCTGTGTACGCTGTCCTAAAACAGGGGAGAGGTACACATGGGGACCGGTCCGTGTGCTCCCTGAGAGATCTGCGCTGCCACAGAGAAAATGGCCGCCAGAGACCTCAGAGGAGGAGTGGCCGAGGAATCTGCAGCTCAGCGACGCCAGACTTCGCGCTGAAAAGTGCGCTGAGCTGAGGGGAGGAGCCGCTAAACAGGGAAGGCTTCCTCCCCTGGCTAGCAATTAACGCCCGGTTGCTGGCTTCCCGCTAGCCGCAAATGTAACCCTGGTGGTCTAGTGGTCTGACTGGGTATGCCTCCGAGGAGGGGGAGCCCACCGCCACAGCTAGCAACTCCCGGTCTGTCCAAACTAACCGGGGGACAACGGACTACATTTTAAAAAGGTACCCGTGAGCCGCTGCTAAACAGCGACACGCGGCTTACCTTTTACTCCCCGGCGTCTCTGGCAGCAGTCCAGGGAGGTCCCGAGTACGGCTAGTACGGACTCTGGCCTCCCGCCGCGATCCGCAGTGCAATACCGGTGTTGCGGCGCCAGCGGGGAGTAGAAGCGGCAGCATGGACGTCTATATAGACAGTCCATTGCTGCCGCTCTAAAGAGCCAAATCTGTTAAAAAAAAGAAGTGACTCCTAATAAAAATAAAATACCTTTCTGGGGGCTGCTCCTGCAGCCCCCCCGCAGGGTGACCCGACTCCGGGCGGGCACCAACTTAAACTGGGGTGCCTGTGGCTCGGGGGCCGGGTATAGAGGAGGACGGACCCAAGTGCATCCTGGGAGCAGCTAAAGCTTTAACTGCGTGGTGCCCGTGGATCCAGCTCAACCCTGTGGAGCCCCTGTGGAACCTGAAGTAGAAATATAAGGATTGGCCCCGCTTTGGGAGGGGGATTACTGACATCAGTTTACAAGCCATCCCTTGATGACTGAACACTAGTCAAAAAGAGAAATCGTGCCTCCCTAACCTCCAAACAGCTGCTCTTGTTTTTTCACATTGTCATGCACAAATGGTGGGCACGGTGTCATGCACAAACGGTGGGCACACCTTTGGTTGCTAGATAACAGGATAGCACCATTTGCAGCCAGGTCAGCTACACCACACATAAATATCTAATTACTGTATCATTTATTTGTATCACTTACTCCAGTCCAGCGATTGCTTTCATCTTACCCTTAGTCACCCTTAGTCACCTTACACACACACACAGCTCTGCAATAACATCCTCAGTAACTAGTAATCACCACCACCCATATATGTGACTGTGATGTAGTAATGTCGCACACCTGGCTTCACTCTGTCCTTCTCCACGATCAGACAAATCCTCTCGTACATGGCGTGTACATGCTGGATCCGCTCCACCATTTTGCTCCTGTTGGTGTTGAGAATTCAGACTGGGATTTCCTCTCCACAAGCGGTTGCTGACGATGTAGTCACAGCCTCCCAGGGAGCTAATGTCCACTCTGACCCTGTGAACGGTCTTTAGGAAAGAGATGACCTCTGGCCCCGATGAGATCTCCTGGCTGTCTTCGAGGATGCACAGGGCTGTGCTGCTTACAGCACCGAAACCCGTCCAGGCTGAGTCAGAAGAGGGATTTCTAGTGGTACCTTCCAGCTGCAGATGAGATGAATGTATACAGGTTAGTAATAGCACAAAGGAGAAGCCATACAGTATACTTGCAGCTAAATTAACCAATGGCATCCGCTGACAGATGATGCCATGTAATAAATGAGACGCCATGTAATAACGAGAAATCAAACCCTACTTTGAAAATAAGATGTAGCCGATATTCTTTCCTTGCACGTTTCCTGAAACAGGAGGTATTGCATTATGTTATACACAATTCATTTTTTTTTTACTTTATTGTTTGTGTTTTTAACGCTTTTTCTACCTCAGGGTCCTTAGGGATCCACAGGGATACCTTGTGGTATAGGGCTTGGCTCCAGCCATGAGCACCACAGAGTTAAAGATGTCCCTCCCAGGATGCACCGGGCCCCCTGCTATACCCGGCCCCCAGGCCAAGGCACCTCAGTTTCAGGTACAGCTGCAGGTCTGTGATAGTGCACTTAGTGCAGGGTTTCTGCATTGTATGTGACTTTATGCTAGCGCTGTGTGCCTGATCTTTCTCCTGTCAGCCATTTTACTATCCCTATTTCTTCCTCCTGACCAGCCCTCTCAGTGCCAGTACTGTCAGGGTAGGATTTACCTCACAGTTTAAGATTTATTTCTGTGAGAGGAGTGTCACATACCACTATGTCCAGTGAGGACTCTGTTAGAGGAGCACCCCTCCTATTTTCCTGCTCCAGATGTAAAGCAGGAGTGGGGGAGGGGGCGGTACTTCAGGATGGGTTATGTGCTGCATGTTTGGTCCCTGGTACCTCTGCTGTACCCAGCACCTCTCAGGAACCACCTTGGGCTTGTTTTGCACAAGCCCTGACTGTTCTTGTAAATAGGCTTGCAGCCCCTCCTACGTTCCCACAATTGGGGTTTGCACAGCAGGCGGTAGTCCCGCCTCCTGTTCTGGGAGTTCCGGGCCGATAGTAATGCAGTGCCCCCCGCAACATGTCCTTAATCAGGCTAACCCAGGTTTGTCTGATTCTGGAGTGCGGGGCTCTCAGCAGGATCAATCTAGACCTGCTAAAAGACCGTTATTGTCATATCTATCCGCTCAGGATGATGAGGATGACGGCTCGTCTGATGAGGGCGAAATTCGAGATTTGTCGGACACTGACACTCCTCAAGTAGGGGCAGAGGCTAAGTCTAGTATTTACATTCCAGGCCTCATACGGGCAGTCCGTGCGGCCATGGTAATTACTGACGACAACTTACCTGCAGCGCCTAATCATGCTTATTTTAAAGAGGTTAAAGGAGCTGCACCAGTATTCCCTCTATCTGGTCAGCTAGTTGATCACATGGAGAAGGCCTGGAAATCTCCGGGAAAAAGATTTCAACCTCACAAGCGTCTGGCTTGTACATATCCCTTTGCGGAAGATTACTTCACTAAATGGGAGTCTCCTCCTCAGGTTGATTCTCAGGTGACGCGCAAAGTAAAGAGCGCAACTTTGCCTGTGCCGTCTATATCTTCTCTGATGGATACTACAGACCGTAAAGTGGAGGTGTGCCTAAAGTATATTCCCTTGCTGGAGGAGCATCTAGACCAGCTATTGCTGTCTGCTGGATGGCTCAGGCTATGGAAAGGTGGGCGGACGCTTTGGAAGCATCATTTGCTTCTGAGGGTACCAGCGAACAGGTTGTGTTAGTGGGTAACCTTCGGGATTCCGCTACGTATATTAACGAAGCAGCTTTAGATTTGAGCCTGCTTACTTCTAGGATTTCTGCGGTGGTTGTGGCCGCTCGACACTCCTTGTGGTTACGTTCTTGGAGGGCGGACGCTGAATCCAAGAAAGGCTTGGAATGCTTACCCTACAATGGGCAGGTCCTGTTTGGACCAGCTTTGGATAAAATAGTGGACACGTTGGCAGCTGCCAAATAGGCTGGGTCTAAAAATCCGTCCTTTCGGCCCTATCGCCCACCGGGAAAACCTAGGGTTCAGTCTTTTCCGAGACCTTCAGGTCCCAAAAAGACCGCTAAGACCAAGAAGCAAGCTTGGAGTACCAGACGTCCAGCTGCCAAGCCGGACGACAAACCCTCAGCCTGACTGGTTGGGCCTCCCCTTGGGGGATCCCAAGGTGGGAGGCCGACTTCTGCAATACGCCCAGCGTTGGCTCAAAACCACCACAGACACTTGGGTAAGGGAGGTGGTATCTCAGGGATATGCCCTCTCCTTCCGCAGAAGGCCTCCTCATCAGTTCTTTGTAACAGCACGTCCTTCAGATCCAACGAAGGCTCTAGCGATCCAAGAGTCGGTGCGTTCTATGTTTCAGATGGGAGTAATAGAACCTGTTCCGTTATCCCTCAGAGGGACCGGATATTACTCCAACCTTTTTCTGGTTCAAAAGCCAAATGGATCATACCGACATACTCAACCTCAAGTCCCTGAACAAGTTTTTAAGGGTCCCTCGGTTCCGAATGGAGACTCTGCGTTCTATTGTTTTAGCTATGCAGCCTGGGGATTTTATGGTGTCCCTGGATATTCAGGATGCTTACGTGCATATCCCCATTGCCAGGGTTCATCAGCGTTACCTTAGATTTACAGTGTTGGACCTCCATTACCAGTTTCAGGCTCTACCATTTGGCCTTTCCACGGCTCCTCGAGTGTTCACAAAAGTAATGGCGGTCATGGTGGCACACCTGCGGTTGCAGGGAGTTCGCCTGTTACCTTACTTGGACGACCTTCTGAGGTTGGCAGGGTCGCCACAAGTCCTTTGCAGCCATCTACAACTGACAATATCAGTATTGCAGGCTCACGGCTGGATAGTGAACTGGAAGAAGTCCTCTCTAATTCCTTCTCAGAGAATGGTACATCTTGGGGCATTGTTGGACTCTCGGCAACAGAGGATCTTCTTGACGGAGGAAAAGATAGCCCTGTTGCAGTCCAAGATATGCAATGTTCTAAGCAGTCGCCAAGTGTCTGTTCTCTCAGCGATGAAGTTACTGGGTTCCATGGTGTCAACGTTCGACATGGTGGAGTATGCCCAGTTCCATTCCAGGCCTCTACAAATGTTGATCCTGTCCAGATGGGACAGAAATCCCCGTCGAATTAAGACACAGATGATCAGGCTCACTCCGGAGGTGCGCCTGTCTTTAACGTGGTGGTTACAAAAGTCTCATCTCAGCAGGGGACGTCCGTTGTGGATTTCGGATTGGGTCCTTCTAACAACGGATGCCTGCCTTCGGGGCTGGGGCGCTGTGACAGGCCCACACATCTTCCAGGGCAGGTGGACGTCAGAGGAATCGGACCTGCCAATCAATATATTGGAAATTCGAGCAGAGTTCAGGGCGCTGCAGCAGGTTCAGTCAGACAACGCCAACACGGTGGCTTACCTAAATCGTCAGGGAGGAACTCGAAGCCAAGCGGCTCTAAGGGAGGTGTCCCGCATTCTGACTTGGGCAGATGGCAATCTTCCGGCCATTTCGGCCGTCTTCATTCCGGGTGTGCTCAACTGGGAGGCGGACTTCTTCAGCGGCCACGATGTACACCCGGGGGAATGGTCTCTTCACCAGGAGGTGTTCCAACTCCTGGTGGATAAGTGGGGTCTTCCCTAAATAGACCTCATGGCCTCCAGACACAACCGCAAGCTGTGGGCGTACGGATCCCGAACAAGAGACGCAGGAGCTCTCCTGGTGGACGCTCTGTCAGCACGATGGAACTTCCAATTCGCGTACCTGTTTCCTCCGTTCTCCCTGCTAATTCGAAAGTTCAGGCAGGAAGGAGGCAAGATCCTGCTGGTGGCCCAGAAGGAGTTGGCACTCGGATCTCCAGTGTCTATCCATCGACACTCCTTGGCTGTTACCTCAGAGGCCGGACCTATTGTCTCAGGGTCCTTGTCTCTACCCGGACCTGAGTCAGCTATCTTTGACGGTGTGGCTCTTGAGACTTCCCTCTTGAGGTCCAAGGGTTTCTCTAGAGCGGTGGTCTATACCATGTTACATGCTCGTAAGCTGGCTTCAGCTGGAATTTACCACAGGGTGTGGCATACCTATTTTGAGTGGTGTCGCCCTAAAGCGTACGATCCTCACGAGTTTAGAATAACGAGAGTGTTGGCTTTCCTTCAGGCAGGCTTGGATTTAGGTCTACGCCTTGCTTCACTGAAGGTGCGTGTTTCTGCCCTGTCGGTTTTGTTTCAACGAAGGATTGCTACGCGGCCTGATATCCGTACCTTTATGCAGGGTGTCCTTCGCATCCAGCCTCCCTATGTCCATCCGGTAGCTCCATGGGATCTGGCTGTGGTCCTGAAGGCGCTACAGGATCCTCCATTTGAACCTTTTGAGTTTGGTGGATCTGAAATGGCTTACGGCAAAAACAACGTTCCTTTTGGCTATTGCTTCAGCCAGAAGGGTGTCGGATTTGGGGGCTCTTTCGTGTCGTCCCCCTTTTCTAATTTTTCATTCGGATAGGGCGGTACTTCGTACCCGTCCCGAATTCCTTCCTAAAGTGGTGTCTAGTTAACGAGGAAATTGTGGTCCCAGCCTTTAATTCATCTGATCTCACAGCTGGTGTGGCTTCTTTGGATGTGGTACGGGCTCTGCGGATTTACGTGGACCGGACCAGTTCTTTGAGAAAATCGGACTCTTTGTTTGTCCTATATGGATTTCATAAGAGGGGTTGGCCTGCCAATAACAGACTTTGGCACGCTGGATCTGCATGGCGATCTCTGAGGCATACACTCATGAGGGACTTCCAGTGCCACCCTCTGTGAAAGCTCATTCTACAAGATCTGTGGGACCTTCGTGGGCAGCTCGACGTGGCGCCTCAGCTCTTCAGGTTTGTAAGGCGGCCACGTGGTCCTCTGTCCATACTTTCGTCGAGCATTACGCCTTTGACACATTTGCTTCTCAGGATGCTTCCTTCGGGCGGCGGATTCTCCTCTCGGCACAGGAGCATCCCCTCCCTTGAAGGACACTGCTTTGGGACATCCCCAAGGTATCCCTGTGGATCCCTAAGGACCCTGAGGTAGAAAACAGGAGATATGGTAAGAATTTACCTTTGTTATCTCCGTTTCTACAAAGTCCTTAGGGTCCACAGGGTGCCCGCCCTGACGCCCTTTGCTTCCGTAGGGTGTTGTTCTGGTCACCAGTTTCTGTCTCCCTTTTCTATGAAAATGTGAATCTTGTGTGTTCCAGACTTTCTTCTTCCTTTTTCCTCTCTCCCGGCCTATGGCTTGATACTAAAACTGTCTTGGCCTGGGGGCGGGTTATAGGAGGGGGCCCGGTGCATCCTGAGAGGGACATCTTTAACTCTGTGGTGCCCATGGCTGGAGCCAAGCCCTATACCCCAAGGTATCCCTGTGGACCCTAAGTACTTCGTAGAAACGGAGATAACAAAGGCAAGTTCTTACCATATCTCCTGTTATTTTTTTTTTTACTTTCCCCCTCAAATCTATGGTAAACTATGCAATACCAGGATGCACCACAAGAGGCGCTGTGGCAGATATGATCTGGATTGTACTACACCAAGAGGTTTCCTGTAGTCTTTGCGAGTGCCATGAGTAGGGATGTCCCCCCGGACACCATATCGCTAATTATACTATGGCCGCAGCTGTGGGAGTGGCTGCCCAGTGACGCTGAACTGTGGCAAAGTCCATAATGTAGGACATAGGGCAGGGAGAGCGTTAACTGTGATTTTATACATTCACAAGAAATTCCTTCACTGACATGCATAGGCCCTAATGCCCCTTTCTTCTATACAATACACGCACATGTAGATTATCAGACAGGGATAATTGGTTTTCAGAGCAGAGTGGTCATATTTTACTTGCACTATGTAACATATCATATATTATTTGCATTTGGCACCTGCAGGTCTAACTTCTTTTTATTTTCTCCCCATTGTTATAAAGCGGCAACTGACACCATGATGCAACGTCCGGTCTGATTGGACAATATTTTTTCCATCAATCAGTGAAGTTAGTTTTGACAAATCATTATTTTGTGTATATTCATTGATATCTAGTATATACCTTGTCTGGAAAATGTATAATCCCATACGATGTTTGGGGTCTATTGATGCTTTCAGAAGATCTACTTTCTGGCTGAAAATCAAGCTGGTCTGACAGAGAAGCCTGGAGATTAATCCTCACTTGGCACCGGTCTCTCAAGGGAACCTCTAAAGCGTTCCTCTTTTCCGTTACGAGATCTATGTTCCTCGGGGGAGGTTTGGAGGAACAGGACAAATTAGATGACTTTGGAAGTGGTGATTTGACTTTGGCTCCCATATCCTCACTAGAGTCGTCGTGAATGATAATCCGTCTCTTCTTTTTTGCCGGGTGCCCCTAGTTGGTTTGTTTGCATTGAGCACCTTTGAGCTTCAACCTACGTCTGGTACAATACTGCCTTCTCCCTTCTACAAAGCTGTCCTGCTGAAGGAGGTTGAAGTCCACCTGAATTTCCTCTGTGCTTGACAACTCTTCATTCTCCTCCGCCTCATCGTCCTCTTCAACACAGAACTGTCCTCCATGTAGCTCTCGTCCTGTTCTGGGATCTAAGAAAACCAAAGAGAAGAGTCAGAGCTTGAAGCCTCTTAAGCCTATATGGCCACCAAAGCTATAGGTGATAATATATTTAAGTAATTGTAAAAATGCGCTACTTTATGTTTAGAATTTAGATAAATGTTCCTATTTCCGGGGGCGTGGCCTGACTGTTAATGGAGGCAGCTGCGATCGCCTTGAACTCCAGCCCGCCATAGCTCCAGCGAGCCCTGTTGACCGTTACCGCGGCCAACTGTCCTCCCCCACACCCCTATGCCTGATATCACCCAAGCGGGTAAGGTCCGCGGAATCGGGGCATGCTAGGCGAGCTCGCAGATTGCAGCCTACCTGCTTTCCCTTGAGCCGGGGACTGGAGTTTGGTGGCCAGCCGCGGCGGACCTCTGGTGGTGCCTGGTCGGCGAACTTCAATCTGTGCCCGACGGAGCGCTCCCCACCGCTAACCGCAGAGCACCTCCTGGACCTCCTTGCTGCTGTGCCGGGTCCTGTGCTTCGGACGGACTCCTTAGCCACCAGCGGCCATATTGGATCTCTGTCCCTAGCAAATCCCAGCCGGGCTGTCAGCTTCAGAGCCCCGATTGCTGCCAGAAGTGCCTCTCCATTGTGAGATACCTTGGAGAGTGATGGAGGGGTGGTGAGTCCCTGCAGGGAGACTATAATTTTTTTTTTACATCTATATTCCCGTCATGCCTGCCCCACTGCCACCCCCCCCCCCTTCCTGCCTTGGCACTGGAATTGTGGTCTTGAGACCTATTGGCCCTTTCACAGTGCATAGCTCACAAAACATGCCCTTTTTCATATGCCCCACAGGGTTAATATCTCTCATTTATTTTGTCTGCTTCCGCTGATAGTTTTTACTCTGGTACTGGTATTTGCCATTTTTTATACACCGGTCCCCTGAAGCGCACAAGCTAAAGATGTACGTTTAATATTACCACTCAGCCTGCATGGATCAATATTGTAAAACCCTGTGTCTTATTTCTTATACAGAATTTTATTTTTTGGTTTGTTTTTTTATTTTTATTGTTGCTTCACTATGTCGCAGAGAGGTAAATAACCTCCACCGTCCACTGCTAATTTTTTCGGATCTAAATTTAAGGGCTCACAGAATTTTTCACTGCTCACAGAAACCAGTCCTCTCCATGCTCGTCTGACGCAGGTATTGATCCCCAGATCCAAGTGGTTATGACTGGTTTGTTGGAGGGAGTCCAATCTGCATTCAAACTAGAACTATGTAAAGCCACAACGGAGTTTAAATCGGAACTGACGTCTCTCGGCAACAGAACAGATGCTCTGGAGTCCAACTCGGATAACTTATGCCGTTCCCAACAACGCCTTGATAAAGAACTCTCTAGACTTCATGACGAGATTGAGACACTGAAAGAAAGGCAAGAAGACCAAGAGAATCGTTCTCGCCGTAATAGCTTACGTATCCGTAACATAGCAGAATCAGTCCTTGGCTCTTCTTTAGCATAATTTCTAAAAGACTTTTTTCAACACATGGTGCCAATTCTCACAGATGAAGACTGCCTATGTGACAGAGCCCACAGGGCGCTCTGCCCAAAGCCCTCTCCTACTCAACCACCTAGGTACGTCATTGTCCGTTTTCATTATTTCCATTCAAATTAACGGATCTTGTCAGCTATCCGAGACTCTCCAGTGATTTCCTTCCAAGATATGCAGCTGCAAGTTTTTCAGGACCTGGTCCCCTCCACTATTCAAAAACGGCGAGACCTTCAGCGAGTTACTAAGATTCTGCGACAGCATCAAATCAGTTATCTCTGGGGATTCCCCTTTATGCTCCAGGTTTCAGCAAATAACTCTATGCATAATGTTAAGACCCTTTCTCAAGGTCAAGAATTATTAGCCAAGTTTAATCTCCTCCCGACGCCAACCTCTGTTCCGGTAACAACTACACTTTCTGCCAAACCACAACATTCTCATCCTTCATTGCCAGAGTGGACGAGGGTATCCCATCACTATTCTGAGAACTCTGACCCCACCTGAACTGTGAGGTTACTCTATGTTGTTCAATTTTTTTGTGATAGGGTTTAATTCCCCTGCACAGTCCTCTCGTGTTTTCTGTTTCCTGGTTCTTTGTGACCATATGTTATTATTTTTATGTGTATTCAGGTTTATATGCGTTTTTTTCTCTTTTCTCTGCCCCCCCTTTCCTTCCCTGTTTTTCCCAATTATTTAATTTAATTTTTTTCTTTTCTATATTGACACAGGTTAATGATCCCTGCATTAAAGTGATTTTTTGTTTGATTTGGTTATTGCTGACTTTATATGTAAGGGTCCAGGCAGCCCTGACTCTATTGGACGGTCCTTCCACTACCCCCATGCTCCCTTTAATATTTTTGATGTTATGTTGACTGATTTTATTGCGGTCCTCGTTTGGGACCCAATTTACCAGGGTTTTCACCCAAATGGGTTCTGTTTTTTCCTCATCTTTTTGTTTTTTTCTTCTGTGGCTCTTCTATGTTTTTCTCCCCCATCTTTTTTCTCTCTGTCCCCAAGGGTGGCTCTACTTGGGCCAAAGTTTTGCCTTATTATATCTATGTGTTATGTATGCAATATTTTCTTACATATTTTTCCATGTCTCTTAAATTGCTATCTATTAATGTAAATGGTTTTAACTCTCAAGAAATGCACTGTTTTCTTGGGGGCTTGCAGGAGGGAGAAAGCCAATGTTGCATTCCTACAAAAGACGCATCTTACGGGCCTTCGAGGTAGGTGGTTCGCCCAGACCTTCTTTGCTTCAGCGAATTGTAAAAAACGTGGGGTGGCCATTTTAATTCGGCGTAATATCCCTTTTGCCCATATAAAAACTGTGATGGACCCAGAGGGTCGATTTCTTATAGTGATTGGTACCCTCCGTACTGAGGGCCTGATTCAGAGCCGGACGCTATTTGCGCTCGCTCGTTCAGAAAAAGGGGCTGGCTATTTAAATTGACCGTTCGCTCTTTGCGGTCTGTTGACGCCTCTATGTCTGAACGAGCGTACAAAACATGTGGTCGTTATTAAGAAAAAAACGCCCCCTGGCCGCTCGCATCATACGTCATCTCCGCTATTTATTAGATTAATCGAGTACATCGAAAGGCGTATGAACTGCTCGTGGTTGCATTTTCCTACCACAAACATGCGAGCAGTTCAGGCTAAAAGACACCCAACTGACGTGGTCGATGACGCTGCTTTGTTAATTATGCACACCCTTAAAACGCCCGTTTTGACCTTTTGGCACGCCTGCGTTCTGATCTCCACTCCCCGTTTTCAAGCACCTTCCCCTGTTACCACCCACAAACGCCTCATTCTGTCACTCAAATTAGCAGGCATTCGCTATTTTGCGAGCACACGATTTTTGACCACACTGACTGGTTCGCGCATGCGTACTAAAACCCGTACGCATGCGCAGATGTGCGAACATCGCTCGGAGCGAACGAGCGGCCGCTTACGAGCGGCTCTGAATCAGGCCCTGAGATTCTCACCTTGGTATCAGTGTACACTCCTAATCAAGGACAGCCCCAATTCTTTGATTCTCTGTTCAGGCGTATTAGCAGACTGGCACAGGGCCATATTATTATGAGTAGAGATTTTAATACCATTATTGATCCCGTTAGATAGATCTAACCCACCTGCAAACCCCTCCGGGATGTCTCTTCATAAAGCGTCTCGTACTCTCCTGGCTACCCTTAAACATTATGGCCTTTGTGACTCCTGGCGTCTTAAACATCCTTATGCCAAGGATTATACTCATTTTTCAGCTCCACATCAACATTATTCCAGGATAGATATGATTCACATTTCCTCCTCTATTACATCTCTGGTTACGGAAGCCGGTATTACCCCCTTTACATGGACAGACCACGCAGGTGTTTATATTCCTTTAGATGTACATCGTTCTCCTCGTGGGAAGTGGATGATTCCCTTTTACAGCATCCCCCCGCTCTGCTAGAAATAAAACTGGCGGTGACCCATTATTTTGAGAATGCCTCTCCTGATATTACTCATAGTGTCCTTTGGGAAGCCCATAAGGCAACTATACAGGGGTTTTTCTCATTTCTAAAACCTCAGCGGTTAGGAAAGCGGCTGCGCAGGAAAACGGGAGATATGGTAAGAACTTACCTTTGTTATCTCCATTTCTACGAAGTCCTTAAGGTCCACAGGGATACCTTGGGGTATAGGGCTTGGCTCCAGCCATGGGCACCACAGAGTTAAAGATGTCCCTCCCAGGATGCACCGGGCCCCCTCCTATACCCCGCCCCCAGGCCAAGGCACCTCAGTTTTAGTATCAAGCCATAGGCCGGGAGAGAGAAAAAAGGATGAAGAAAGTCTGGAACACACAAGATTCACATTTTCATAGAAAAGGGAGACAGAAACTGGTGACCAGAACAACACCCTACGGAAGCACAGGGCGTCAGGGCGGGCGCCCTGTGGACCCTAAGGACTTCGTATAAACGGAGATAACAAAGATAAGTTCTTACCATATCTCCTGTTTTCTACCTCAGGGTCCTTAGGGATCCACAGGGATACCTTGGGGATGTCCCAAAGCAGTATCCTTCAAGGGAGGGGACGCTCCTGTACCGAGAAGAGAATCCGCTGCCCGAAGGAAGCATCCTGAGAAGCAAATGTGTCAAAGGCGTAATGCTTGACGAAAGTATGGACAGAGGACCACGTGGCCGCCTTACAAACCTGAAGAGCTGAGGCGCCACATCGAGCTGCCCACGAAGGTCCCACAGATCTTGTAGAATGAGCTTTCACAGAGGGTGGCACTGGAAGTCCCTCATGAGTGTATGCCTCAGAGATCGCCATGCAGATCCAGCGTGCCAAAGTCTGTTTATTGGCAGGCCAACCCCTCTTATGAAATCCATATAGGACAAACAAAGAGTCCGATTTTCTCAAAGAACTGATACGGTCCACGTAAATCCGCAGAGCCCGTACCACATCCAAAGAAGCCTCACCAGCTGAGAGATCAGATGAATTAAAGGCTGGGACCACAATTTCCTCGTTAATGTGGAAACCAGACACCACTTTAGGAAGGAATTCGGGATGGGTACGAAGTACCGCCCTATCCGAATGAAAAATTAGAAAAGGGGGACGACACGAAAGAGCCCCCAAATCCGACATCCTTCTGGCTGAAGCAATAGCCAAAAGGAACACTGTTTTTGCCGCAAGCCATTTCAGATCCACCGAACCCAAAGGTTCAAATGGAGGATCCTGTAGCGCCTTCAGGACCACAGCCAGATCCCATGGAGCTACCGGATGGACATAGGGAGGCTGGATGCGAAGGACACCCTGCATAAAGGTACGGATATCAGGCCGCGTAGCAATCCTTCGTTGAAACAAAACCGACAGGGCAGAAACATGCACCTTCAGTGAAGCAAGGCGTAGACCTAAATCCAAGCCTGCCTTAAGGAAAGCCAACACTCTCGATATTCTAAACTCGTGAGGATCGTACGCTTTAGGGCGAAACCACTCAAAATAGGTATGCCACACCCTGTGGTAAATTCTAGCTGAAGCCGGCTTACGAGCATGTAACATGGTATTGACCACCGCTCTAGAGAAACCCTTGGACCTCAAGAGGGAAGTCTCAAGAGCCACGCCATCAAAGATAGCCGACTCAGGTCCGGGTAGAGACAAGGACCCTGAGACAATAGGTCCGGCCTCTGAGGTTAACAGCCAAGGAGTGTCGATGGATAGACACTGGAGATCCGAGTACCAACTCCTTCTGGGCCACGCAGGGGCCACCAGCAGGATCTTGCCTCCTTCCTGCCTGAACTTTCGAATTACTTGAGGCAGCAAGGAGAACGGAGGAAACAGGTACGGGAATTGGAAGTTCCATCGTGCTGACAGAGCGTCCACCAGGAGAGCTCCGGCGTCTCTTGTTCGGGATCCGTACGCCCACAGCTTGTGGTTGTGTCTGGAGGCCATAAGGTCTATTTCGGGAAGACCCCACTTGTCCACCAGGAGTTGGAACACCTCCTGGTGAAGAGACCATTCCCCCGGGTGTACATCGTGGCTGCTGAGGAAGTCCGCCTCCCAGTTGAGCACAGCCGGAATGAAGACGGCCGAAATGGCCGGAAGATTGCCATCTGCCCAAGTCAGAATGCGGGACACCTCCCTTAGAGCTGCTTGGCTTCGAGTTCCTCCCTAACGATTTAGGTAAGCCACCGTTGTGGCGTTGTCTGACTAAACCTGCACAGGTTTCCCCAGAAGGAACGGTCTTGCATGCTGCAGGGCCCTGAACACTGCTCGAATTTCCAATATATTGATTGGCAGGTCCGATTCCTCTGACGTCCACCTGCCCTGGAAGACGTGTGGGCCTGTCACAGCGACCCAGCCCCGAAGGCAGGCATCCGATGTTAGAAGGACCCAATCCGAAATCCAAAATGGATGTCCCCTGTTGAGATGAGACTTTTGTAACCACCACGTTAAAGTCAGGCGCACCTCCGGAGTGAGCCTGATCATCTGTGTCTTTATTCGACGGGGATTTCTGTCCCATCTGGACAGGATCAACATTTGTAGAAGCCTGGAATGGAACTGGGCATACTCCACCATGTCGAACGTTGACACCATGGACCCCAGTAACTTCATCGCTGAGAGAAGAGACACTCGGCGACTGCTTAGAACATTGTGTATCTTGGACTGCAACAGGGCTATCTTTTCCTCCGTCAAGAAGATCCTGTTGCTGAGAGTCCAAACAATGCCCCGAGATGGACCATTCTCTGAGAAGGAATTAGAGAGGACCTTCCAGTTCACTATCCAGCCGTGAGCCTGCAATACTGATATTGTCAGCTGTAGATGGCTGCAAAGGACTTGTGGTGACCCTGCCAACAACAGAAGGTCGTCCAAGTAAGGTAACAGGTGAACTCCCTGCAACCGCAGCCGTGGAAAGGCCAAACGGTAGAGCCTGAAACTGGTAATGGAGGTCCGACACTGTAAATCTGAGGTAACGCAGATGAACCCTGGCAATGGGGATATGCACGTAAGCATCCTGAATATCCAGGGACACCATAAAATCCCCAAGCGGCATAGCTAAAACAATAGAACGCAGAGTCTCCATTCGGAACCGAGGGACCCTTAAAAACTTGTTCAGGGACTTGAGGTTGAGTATGTCGGTATGATCCATTTGGCTTTTGAACCAGAAAAAGGTTGGAGTAATATCCGGTCCCTCTGAGGGATAACGGAACAGGTTCTATTACTCCCATCTGAAACATAGAACGCACCGACTCTTGGATCGCTAGAGCCTTCGTTGGATCTGAAGGACGTGCTGTTACAAAGAACTGATGAGGAGGCCTTCTGCAGAAGGAGAGGGCATATCCCTGAGATACCACCTCCCTTACCCAAGTGTCTGTGGTGGTTTTGAACCAACACTGGGCGTATTGCAGAAGTCAGCCTCCCACCTTGGGATCCACCAAGGGGAGGCCCAACCCGTCAGGCTGAGGGTTTGTCGTCTGGTACTCCAAGCTTGCTGCTTGGTCTTAGCGGTCTTTTTGGGACCTGAAGGTCTCGGAAAAGACTGAACCCTAGGTTTTCCCGGAGGGCGATAGGGCCGAAAGGACGGATTTTTAGACCCAGACGGAATCGGGGCTGAAGGTAGACATGCCGATTTGGCAGCTGCCAACTTGTCCACTATTTTATCCAAAGCTTGTCCAAACAGGACCTGCCCATTGTAGGGTAAGCATTCCAAGCCTTTCTTGGATACAGCGTCCGCCCTCCAAGAACGAAACCACAAGGAGCGTCGAGCGGCCACAGCCGCCGCAGAAATTCTAGAAGCAGGCTCAAATCCAAAGCTGCTTCGTTAATATACGTAGCGGAGTCCCGAAGGTTACCCACTAACACAACCTGTTCGCTGGTACCCTCAGAAGCAAATGATGCTTCCAAAGCGTCCGCCCACGTTTCCATAGCCTGAGCCACCCAGCAGACAGCCATAGCTGGTCTAGATGCTCCTCCAGCAAGGGAATATACTTTAGGCACACCTCCACTTTACGGTCTGTAGTATCCATCAGAGAAGATATAGACGGCACAGGCAAAGTGGCACTCTTTACTAAGCGCGTCACGTGAGAATCCACCTAAGGAGGAGACTCCCATTTAGTGAAGTAATCTTCCGCAAAGGGATATGTACGAGCCAGATGCTTGTGAGGTTCAAATCTTTTTCCTGGAGATTTCCAGGCCTCCTCTATGTGATCAACTAGCTGACCAGATAGAGGGAATACTGGTGCAGCTCCTTTAACCTCTTTAAAATAAGCATGAGTAGGCGCTGCAGGTAAGTTGTCGTCAGTAATTACCATGGCCGCACGGACTGCCCGTATGAGGCCTGGAATGTAAATACTAGACACAGCCTCTGCCCCTACTTGAGGAGTGTCAGTGTCCGACAAATCTCGAATTTCGCCCTCATCAGACGAGCCGTCATCCTCATCATCCTGAGCGGATGGATATGACAATAACGGTCTTTTAGCAGGTCTAGATTGATCCTGCTGAGAGCCCCGCACCCCAGAATCAGACAAACCTGGGTCAGCCTGATTAAGGACATGTTGCGGGGGGCACTGCATTACTATCGGTCCCGGTACTCCCAGAACAGGAGGCGGGACTACCGCCTGCTGTGCAAACCCCAATTGTGGGAACGTAGGAGGGGCTGCAAGCCTATTTACAAGAACAGTCAGGGCTTGTGCAAAACAAGCCCAAGGTGGTTCCTGAGAGGTGCTGGGTACAGCAGAGGTACCAGGGATGGCTAAACATGCAGCACATAACCCATCCTGAAGTACCGCCCCCTCCCCCACTCCTGCTTTACATCTGGAGCAGGAAAATAGGAGGGGTGCTCCTCTAACAGAGTCCTCACTGGACATAGTGGTATGTGACACTCCTCTCACAGAAATAAATCTTAAACTGTGAGGTAAATTCCTATCCTGACAGTACTGAGAGGGCTGGTCAGGAGGAAGAAATAGGGATAGTAAAATGGCTGACAGGAGAAAGATCAGGCACACAGCGCTAGCATAAAGTCACATACAATGCAGAAACCCTGCACTAAGTGCACTATCACTTACACAGACCTACAGCCTGGCAGTGATAGCGCTACATACGCTGACCTTATACTGGGAGGAGAGGTATGTAAGGGGCACCCAGGCTCCGCACCCTGCACCACAGCGTCTCGCTCATAAAATGGCCGCCGGAGGATGAAGGGAGGCGGGCCTGGGGAGTATCACTGCCTCAGCCCGCCAAAACCACAAGTAAGGCGCCGGAGAGAGCAGTGATGGGGATGAGCCTCCTGTGCGCTACAGGGAAGGCATCCTCCCCTGGCAGGCTATTAACCCCCCGGGAAGCTGGAGCGTGTTCCGCAACGCTCAAGCCCCGTATCCCTGGTGGTCTAGTGGAGAGTGCAGGCATCCGCCTGGCTCCACTATACTGCCGTCCCCAGGGTTCCCCCAGCCCCGGGGACGCCGGACTGTGAGTCAGCAGACGCCTACCGCAGACGCCCGCTGCTTACCTTATGTACCTTACCTTCCGCTAGCTGGAACCCCCAAGAGCCTGCCGAGCTCCCCGGATTGCTACCGGTGGTCGGCGTCTGCGGGGGTGTCGGAGCGGTAGCATGGACGTCCGCTGGACAGTCCTATGCTACCGCTCTTGAAGATCTCCAGGGGCTGTTATACACAGCCCCCCTCTGCGATGACCCAGCTCCCGGCCAGGCACCTACTGAGGTGCCTGGGGGCAGGGTATAGAAGGGGGCCCGGTGCATCCTGGGAGGGACATCTTTAACTCTGTGGTGCCCATGGCTGGAGCCAAGCCCTATACCCCAAGGTATCCCTGTGGATCCCTAAGGACCCTGAGGTAGAAATTCATCTCCTTGAGTCACAAATCTCCGTACTATTAATTCAACACAAGACATCCCCTAGCGCTTCCGTGCTAACCCAAATTGAGAAACTACGAGGTCAGCTTAATGCCCTTCTGTCTCGCTGCGCTTATTTTGCAAAAACTCAGTCAACGCTTTTATGATAAGGCTGACAAAATTGATTCTTTATTAGCCAATAAATTGCGTTGCAGGCAAGCATTAGGTGCGATAGACAAATTATACTCTCCGTCTTCTGGTTCTCATACCTATGATCCTGAAGTTATGGCTGAGGAATTTCAGACCTTTTATAGTTCCCTTTATAATTTATCAGATTCTTCTTTTCCCACTTCTGCTGGAGCCGAGGGAGTGCGTTCATATTTGTCCTCTACCCCCCTGCCTAGTCTCTCAGAATCTCAATTATCCACTCTTAATGATCGTATTTCAGACGAAGAGACAATAGCTGCTATTAGATCAATGCGTTCCTCTGCCGCCCCAGGCCCCAATGGGTTTACAGCCGAATACTACAAGTTGTTTGCAAAGCAACTTGCCCCACATCTCACATCTTTATTTAATGATATTTTGGAGGGCGCTTCTTTTGCTCCTGATACGACACGGGCTGATATTGTGGTGAACCTGATCGTGATCCTACTCACTGTATTAACTACAGACCGATTTCATTATTAAACGTCGACCTGAAAATTTATGCTAAAATCTTAGCGACTCGGTTAGCTCCTTTGCTTTCTCATTTGAAACATCCGGATCAGGTCGGGTTTATACCTAGACGTCAGAAATAGGATAACACTAGAAGGGCCATTGATTTAATACATTCTATTCATTAAACAAAACTTCCTTCCCTGATTTTAGCTCTAGACGCGGAGAAGGCCTTCGACCGCATTTCCTGGCCCTTTGTATTCACTGTCCTAGACAAAATGGGCTTCTCTGGTAAATTTTTAGATGGCGCTTTGGCACTCTACCGTTCCCCCACGGCGCGGGTTTTGGTTAATGGCGTTTACTCCTCTAGTTTTGGGATCACGAACGGTACTCGGCACGGTTGTCCCCTCTCTCCCTTAATATTTGCTCTCATTATGGAACCTCTGGCGGCAAGGATCCGTTGTAATAGAGCTATCTCGGGAATATCCACAGGCCCCTCTGAATATAAAATTGCATTATATGCCGATGATGTTTTAGTTTCTCTCACTGATCCAGCCCAATCCCTAAATTCACTCCTAGAGGAAATAAATTCATATTCTCAACACTCGGGTTATAAAATTAATGCTACCAAGACTGAAGTTCTCGATTTCTATATCCCAGCTACCCTAAAACAAACCCTAGAGGCCATGCTCCCTTGTACCTGGCAAAAAAAAAGATCAAATATCTCGGTGTCTTCTTAACTCATCACTATCATCAGCTGTTTCAGGCAAACTTTCCTCATCTTCTAGATTGTACTAAGTCTGATTTGAATGACTGGTCCAATTATTTTATCTCTTGGATAGGCAGAATACATTCGGTTAAGATGAGCGTTCTCCCTCAGCTCTTGTATCTATTTCAGACCCTTCCAATTTACATTCCTCCCTACGTGTTCAAATTCCTTCAGTATCAAACTTCACATTTCATATGAAACCGGAAACGCCCGCAGATCAGACTAAAGCTGCTTCAGCGTCCCTCCAGGGGAGGAGGGTTGGGTATTCCTGATTTTAAAAAATATTATTATGCTACGCAGCTCTCTCATTGTGCTCAGTGGTGTAACTTTAATACAAGGAAGGTCTGGGTTGCTATCGAAGCCGAGGAGCTGGGACTGACCACTGTATCTTCCCTGTTATGGCTATCTAGGATTCATCGCCCCCGGATAATTTCTTCTCACCCTGTAATTTCCCGTGCTTTAGCAACTTGGGATTTAATCAATAGACGTTTTAAGTTAGCTCCAGGTCTGTCCCCTTTGATTCCATTACTTCATAACCCCATTTTCCCTCCAGCTTTATGCAAATCATCCTTTACTGCCTGGTTATCAGGTAATATCTATTATGTAAATGATATTACTACAGTTACTACTTTTCCACAATTTTCTGAAATCCGGGATAGAACAGCAATTCCATCCACAGAATTTTTTCGGTTCCTACAAATTAGACATTTCCACTCTAAAATTAGTCCGATCCTGATTAGCAGACCTTTGACTACTTTTGAGTCTATTTGTTGGGGACGACCATCCACTAGGGGTCTTATTTCCACCATTTACTCCTTACTAAGGGAGGAAGTACATCCCAATCGGGACTCTCATGAATTGGCGTGGGAACGAGATTTGGGGCACTCCACAGATGCTAAGGACTGGACAGAAATTTGGGACAACTCCGCCATTAGTTCTATTTGCGTCAAAATTAAGGAAAACACTTACAATTTGCTATATCGTTGGTATTATGTGCCATCGCGGCTTCAAGTAATGTTTCCCGATGCTTCGGATAGATGCTGGAGGGGTTGTGGTAGCGAGGGCACTTTTTTGCATATCTGGTGGACCTGCCCCAAACTAGTCAGTATATGGCAGGTTGTTGATCTCCTCTCGCGCCTCTTTGAGACCACGATTCCCTCTGATCCTCAGTGTTTTCTACTTCCCTTATATCTGCCCTCCCTATCCCGATATCAGAATAAGATATTCCGACACATAGGGCCGTATTCAATTTGAGGCGTTAAGTCCGGATTCACGGTAATTTACCGCCGATGACTTCATTATCGCCTGTTTTAGTTTTACAACGTATATTTTGAAAGACTTTCCGCCTAGGCGTTAAGTCAATGCAATGTAATAGGTGGTAAAGTATCGCCTATGAATGGCAGGCGTTAAAAAGTGCAGAATTGGGATTTTGGGGTGCAACATTTCGGGAACCCCCGTGCTGCCTTCAGACAGTCCCCCAAAGGTAATCTGTGTCAAAAAAAAAAAAAAATTCAAGGGCACCCCAAAAATTTACTTTGAAAAAGGGGGTGAAAAAAAAAGCCGTGGTACAAACTTAATAAATTGCGCACTTGACTCTGGGGGTGTCCCCAAGTATGCCCCAAGTGTTTTTTTTATTGCAGGTGTTTGCGGCAGGTGGGTTTTTCACGATTTTTTCAAGTCACTTTAGCAACCTTAAAATATGCTGAACCCCATTTTCAAGTACCCCAAATTTGATGGCCATAGTTGTTTTGCCCTAAAAAAAACTTCTAAATGCTCTTCTGCATCACCTTATTCAAAGGCGCATTTATGCACCTGCAGCGGCTATTAGAAACCCCGACTTCCTTCAGTAGTTAAAAATGGGGGTACCCATAGTGATCCCCCATGTCTACACATCTTTAGGGGGGTCCCTAGAGTATTTCCTGAAAATTCCCGTTTTATTTAACCAGTAAAAAAAAGTAGTAACTATTTATTTTACAGTGAAATTACAGGTACCGCATGTGTTCTGGCACTTGTTGTTCCACAAGTGCAAAATGGCAGGCATGCTGGCACTTATAGTTCCACTGTAAAGTACAATAGTGTTACATTATTTGCCCCCCTATTACACCCATACCCACCGCTCCAGGGTTATGGGGATGAGCCCCAGGCTTCAGCGTAAGCCTGTGGTGCTCGGGAGAGGGGGGACCCTTTTTTGGGAGGTCCCTGACTCCCCCGAGATCACCGGCTTGCACTGACCGACTTGGGGTGTAATGCTTTGGACCTGGAGCCCCAGTGATTGGGTCTCCGGACTGTGGCATTACACCCCAGTCTGTTGGGTTTGGTGCTGGTCTTAAATATAGGGGGGGATCCCCACGTTTTTTTCCCCCCTATATTTAAAACCAGAACTAGTTCCTGCAGCCTGGTGTTGGTTTCTAAAATATGGTGGAACCCTACATATTTTGTTCCCCGTATTTTTAGAAACCACCACTGGCTGCCAAGCCTGGGGCTGGTTTGGCATTTGGGGGGACCCCATGTAATTTTTTTTTTTTCAACTTGTATTCTGTTTTTTTATAGGTACAACACTACAGGAATTTTCGGGAAATATTACAGGGATCCCCCTAAAGATGTGTAGACATGGGGGATCACTATGGGTACCCCCATTTTTATCTCCTGAAGGAAGTCGGGATTTCTAATAGCCGCGGCAGGAAAAAAATATAAGATATGGTAAGAACTTACCTTTGTTATCTCTATTTCTACTAAGTCCATAGGGTTCCTTCCATAGGGTTCCACAGGATACCTTGGGGGTATAGGTGTGACGTCAGTCATCGGGCACCATAGAGTTAAGCTTTCAGCCTCCCAGGATGCACTAGGGTCCCCCTCCTATACCCCGCCCCCGAGCCAAGGCATCTCAGTTTTGTACCAAGCCATAGGCCGGAGGAGGAGAAGGAAGAGAGAGAGAGAAGATCTGGATACACACAAGAATCACACTCTCACCAGAGGGAGACGGAAAAACCGGTGACCAGAACAAAGCCCATCTGCAGCACAGGTGCGACAGGGCGGGAGTCCTGTGAAACCCTATGGACTTCGTAGAAATAGAGATAACAAAGGTAAGTTCTTACCATATCTCATATTTTCTACTTCAGGGTCCATAGGGTATCCACAGGATACCTTGGGGATGTCCCAAAGCAGTATCCTTTAAGGGTGGGGACGCTCCTGTGCTGAAAGGAGAATCCGCCGCCCGAAGGAAGCATCCTGAGAGGCGAAGGTGTCAAACCTGTAATACCTCACGAAGGTATGGACAGAGGACCACGTAGCAGCCTTGCAGATCTGGACTGCAGAGGCACCACATCGAGCTGCCCACGAAGGATCCACAGACCTAGTGGAATGAGCCTTCAGAGAAGGAGGAACCGGCAGACCTTCATGAAGATAAGCTTCAGAAATAGCCATACGGATCCAGGCTGCCAAAGTTTGCTTTGAAGCAGGCCAACCCTTTTTACAGAAGCCATAGAGGACAAACAAAGGCGTCCGACTTCCTAAACGAAGAAGTGTGGTCAACATAAGTCCTTAAGGCCCGCACAACATCCAAAGTGGCCTCACTCTCTGAAAGGCCAGGTGAGTTAAAGGCCGGAACAACTATTTCCTTGTTAATATGAAACTGGGAAACAACTTTGGGAAGAAATTCAGGCCGAGTGCGGAGCACTGCCCCGTTCCCATGAAAAATCAAAAAAGGGGGTCTACAAGAAAGAGCCCCAAAATTAGAAACACGTCTGGCCGAAGCTATGGCCAGAAGGAAAACAGTCTTAGCTGTTAGCCATTTAAGATCCACTGAGCCCAGTGGTTCAAACGGCAGTCCCTGGAGAGCCCTCAGGACCACAGCCAAATCCCAAGATGCCACAGGTGGAACAAAGGATGGCTGAATGCGGAGAACACCTTGCATAAAGGTGCGCACATCCGGGATTGTAGCAATCCTACGGTGAAACCAGACAGACAGGGCCGAAACCTGTACCTTCAAAGAAGCAAGGCGAAGCCCATGATCTAGTCCCGCTTGTAGGAAGGAGAGTATCCGAGACAGACGAAACTCCCGCGGTGCATAACCTCTCGGTCGACACCACTGGAAGAACGTATGCCACACGCGATGGTATATCCTCGCGGAAGACTGTTTCCGAGCTCGTAACATGGTACGCACTACAGAGCTGGAAAACCCCCTGGACCTCAACATGGCTGTCTCAACAGCCACGCCGTCAAAGACAGCCAAGTCAGGTCCGGGTGAAGACAAGGCCCCTTGACAGAAGGTCCGGTCGTAGCGGCAACCGCAGAGGACTGTCCACGGACAGACCCTGAAGGTCTGAGAACCAGTGCCGTCTGGGCCACGCGGGAGCTATCAACAGGAGCGTCCCTCCTTCCTGTTTGAATTTCCGGATTACCCGTGGAAGAAGGGAAACCGGAGGAAACAGGTAAGCGAACCGGAACGTCCACCGGACGGACAGAGCATCCACCAGAGACGCCTTTTCGTTTCTTGTGCGAGACCCGTACACCGGCAACTTGTTGTTGTGCCGGGACGCCATGAGGTCGATCTCTGGAAGACCCCACTTGTCCACCAGCAGTTGAAAAACGTCCAGGTGCAGGGACCATTCTCCCGGATGAACGTCCTGGCGACTGAGAAAGTCCGCCTCCCAATTTAGCACTCCCGGGATGAAGACAGCTGATATGGCCGGAAGATTGCGCTCCGCCCATACCAGGATCCGAGACACCTCTACAAGAGCCGCCCGACCTCGGGTTCCTCCTTGCCGGTTTATGTAGGCCACGGTGGTAGCGTTGTCCGACTGGACCTGCACTGGGCGACCCTGGAGAACCCGATGTGCCTGCTGGAGGGCATTGAAGACCGCACGGAGTTCCAAGATATTTATTGGAAGCTCTGCTTCTGTCGGAGTCCACCTGCCCTGGAACAAGAGTGGACCCGAAACTGCTCCCCAGCCCCGAAGACTGGCGTCCGTTGTCAACAGGACCCAATTTGGTACCCAGAACGGACGTCCCTTGTTGAGATTGGTCGTCTGCAACCACCAGGCAAAGGACAGGCGAACCTCCGGGGTGAGCACTATCGTCTGGGATTTTAGAGACTGAGGCAGCCCGTTCCACTTGGACAGGATCAGGTGCTGCAGAGGGCTGGAGTGAAACTGGGCATATTCCACCATGTCAAACACCGACACCGTGGAGCCCAGTAACCTCATCGCCGAGTGTAGAGACACTCGGCGGCTGTGCAGACAACTGCGCACCCTCGACTGTAAAGCAGAGATCTTTTCCCCGTCACAAAGATCCTTTGCTGTCCCGAGTCCAATAAGGCTCCGAGGTGCAGAATCCGCCGAGACGGGATTAGAGTGGACTTCTGCCAGTTGATTAACCAGCCGTGCCGTTGCAGTAGCGCAATGGTCAGGTCCAAGTGGCGCAGAAGGAGCTCCGGAGATCCTGCCACTAATAAAAGGTCGTCCAAGTACGGCAACATGCGGACTCCCTGCAGCCGCAGAGAAGCCGCCATGACCACCATCACCTTGGTGAACACACGCGGTGCTGTCGCCAGGCCAAAAGGCAACACCCAAACTGAAAGTGGTCGCTGCGGATTGCAAACCTGAGGAACTGTTGATGGCGCAAAAGAATAGGGACATGCAGGTAAGCGTCCTGTATGTCCAATGACACCATGTAGTCCTCAGGTTCCAGCGCCAGAATGATGGACCGTAGGGTCTCCATCCGAAACTTCGCACCCGCAAAGACTTGTTGAGAGCTTTGAGGTTGAGAATCGGACGATACGACCCATTGGGTTTCTGCACCAAAAAGAGATTGGAATAGAAACCCTGGCCCCTCTGGGAGAATGGAACAGGCACTATAACTCCAGCCTGGAGCATAGTGTGCAAGACCTTCCGCAGCTCTGTGGCCTTGTTCCGGTCTGATGGTAGACCCGTGGTGAAAAATCGAGCCGGGGGTCTGTGCCGGAAAGAGAGGGCGTACCCGTGGGAGACCACCTCGAGAACCCAAGTGTCTGTCGTGGTGACCGACCAACACTGGGCGAACTGCAGCAGGTGGCCTCCCACTTTGGGATCCCCCAAAGGGTGGCCCGGACCGTCAGGCCGCAGGCTTGTCATCTGGCTTAGGGGCCGGACGTCTGGTACTCCATGCCTGCTTCCGGGGCTTGGCCGATTTCTTGGGACCAGCAAGTCGGGGAAAAGACTGTGGTTTGGGCCTGCCTTGGGCCCTATAAGACCGAAAGGACGATGGTCCTGAACCAGAAGGAACAGCGGCCGACGGGAGACATGCCGATTTGGCTGCCGCCAGCGTGGCTACAATCTTGTCCAGATCTGGACCGAAGAGAACTTCTCCGTTAAAGGGTAACGCCTCCAAACCCTTTTTGGAATCAGCGTCCGCCTTCCAGGATCGCAACCACAAGGTGCGACGAGCAGCCACCACTGCTGAAGAAATTCGAGACACCAGGGTACTAATGTCTAAGGCCGCCTCGTTGATATAAGTGGCCGAATCACGGAGATTACCAATCAACTCCGCCTGTTCAGCCAGACAGTTGGAATCGAAGGACGCCTCCAACGAATCCGCCCAGCGCTCCATAGCTCTGGCAACCCAGCAAATGGCTATAGCCGGCCGCGCTGCCCCCCCCGCAAGGGAATAAGCGGACTTCAGGCAGATCTCCACCTTGCGGTCCGTAGCATCCTTAAGGGAGGACATGGATGGCATTGGTAATGTGGCACTACGGACAAGACGTGTCACATGAGAATCCACCTGTGGAGGGGATTCCCACTTAGCAAAATAATTATCCGCGAACGGATAAGCCACCGCCAGGCGCCTCTGCGGCTGGTATCGCTTGCCAGGCTGTTTCCTCGCCTCCTCTAAGTGGTCCACCAACTGACCCGAAAGAGGAAAGACTGTGGCGTCACCCTTCACATCCTTAAAAAAGGCATACTTGGATTTAGCCGCTGGAGGAACTTCGTCAACAATCACCAAGGCTGTGCGGACTGCCCGAATAAGTCCAGGAATATACACTTTGGACCTAGCGTCTGCGTCCTTAGTATGGAGAGGTTCCTGATCGTAAGGATCCAGAATCTCCCCATCATCAGACGTCCCTTCGTCATCCTCAAAAGGAGCCGACAGAGACGCCACCGGCCGTTTATGTGGCCGCATCACAGCCTCCCCCTGCAACACATCCGACAAGTGCTGTACAGAACTCGTCAGGGAGTTAACCCACGCCGGCTCCTGAGAAACCGGGAGAGGGGAAATAGGGAGACTGCGGGGTACCACCAATTGTCTTGGGAAACCCTGCATGGGTGACGACACCACTGATTGCTGGGACAAACCCATCTGCGTAAACGCGGGCTGCAGAGCTAACTGGCCCACTAAGGTTGTAAGCGCCTGAGCGAATCAAGCCCAGGGCGGCTCCTGTACCGGTGCTGTAACCGTAATAGGCCGCGCCATTGACAAACACTGCCGGCAGAGGCCCTCCGCGCTACCCTCCCCCTCCGCTACAGGTACTTTACACGTAGTACACTGTAGCCGGAGAGGAAAGTCACTTTCAGACATGATGGTAGAAAGTATGTGACCCCTCTCACCAATTGTTTTAAAAAGGCGAGAGACCACCCTGCAGCACCGCACCGCAAGGGCTTTAGCAGAAAGAACAGGGACAGTAATAAGGCTGACAGTCAGAAAAGAAAAGTACAGGCAGCAGCACTAGCACAGTCACATACAATGCAAAGAAACTCAATTCCTGCACTAACCAGCGCTGATAAATCAACTACACAGACACAGAGTCTGGTAGGACACAGCGCTGCATACACAGACCTGACCACAGCGGAGGAGAGGTATGCGGGGGGACCCAGACCACGATGCATCCGTCCAGACTTCCAGCAGCGTTCACTATGCGTTCTAGAAGATGGCCGCCGAGGAGCAGAGAGGAGGCTGGCCTGGGGGAGGAGCGCTGCCACAGGGCCAGTCGGCGTGTTGCAGAGAGGGCTATGTGCAGCGGGGGAGGCGCCGGCTGTGAGACAGGGAAGGCGCGCTCCCCTGGCATGCATTTAACCCCCAGGACGCCGCAGCGCTACCGCTCTGCTGCGGTCTGCTGTCCCAGGGGGGTAGTGGAAGCGCAGGGTATATACCTGGCTCCACGCTGCAGCCAGTCCCCAGGGAGCCCCCTGCCTGGGGACTCTGGACCATGTAACAGCGGGGACCCACCATGGGACCCCGCTGCTTACCTTGCTGTCCCCCTTGATTCCGGCCATGGTCTGGAACATCTGGGGTCACCGCTAGCTGTGACCCCAGATGCTCACCAGCATCCCCGGATCGGTATCGGCGTTCTGGTACCGGCGGGGGTGTAGGGAAGACAGCATGGACGTCAGTACTAGAAAACTTCAGGGGCTCTTCTTAGCCCCCACTCCAACAGGTGCACCCAACTCCGGCCGGGCACCAAACTAAACTGAGATGCCTTGGCTCGGGGGTGGGGTATAGGAGGGGGACCCTAGTGCATCCTGGGAGGCTGAAAGCTTAACTCTATGGTGCCCGATGACTGACGTCACACCTATACCCCCAAGGTATCCTGTGGATACCCTATGGACCCTGAAGTAGAAAGCTATTTAAAAACCAGACTTTCTTTTGCAGGCAAAAGAAGGGGTACCCATAGTGATTCCCCCATGTCTGGACATCTTTAGGGGGGTCCCAGGCATATTTCCCAAAAATTCCCGTTTGTTTTCGCCGAGCCAAGTTTCGCTGGGTGCCGTTTTCGCCTACTTTGAAATTGAATACGGGGATACGTGGGCGCGCGATACTTTTCCGCTTGTCAAATAGGCGAAGTCGGCGTTAAGTTAACGCGGCTCGGCTGATATTGAATACTGCTCATAGTCTCAGCTATGACCTGCCAAATTTCAGCAGTTTGGAAAAACCCTAATCCTTCTCCTATGCAGGCAATATTATCACATATCTGGTATGTCTACAAGATGGAATACATGACCGCTTTATTACACAATACTTCAAAATCATTTGATAAAACATGGTCCCCCTGGCTGCCATACCAAAACATTTCCTCTCCATTTAACACTTAATTTTTATTTTCTTCTACCATATTTAGATTGAAAGAGTGTTTTACTTCCTAGAGTCCACCCACCCTTCTCTCCTCTTATTTTCTCCTGTTTTTCTTATGGTTTTCTTCTCTTTTTCTCTCAGACGGTTTGCCACACCGTTGCCGCGAAAATTTTCTTGCTTCTATATCTTTCTTTTTATACTGAGAAAATGAATCACTATATTATTGTTCTGCAATGTTACAGTCCTTATTTTAAAAGCATATTTTATTCTGTAATTTATTTTTGAATGTTTGTCTGTACTTTTTTATTTTGAAATATTCCTTTCTACTTCAGGGTCCACAGGGTTGACCTTGGGGTATAGCTGGATCTGGATCCACGGACACCACGCAGTTAAAGCTTTGCTGCTCCCAGGATGCACTTGGGTCCGTCCTCCTCTATACCCCGCCCGCGAGCCACAGGCACCTCAGTTTTAGTTGGTGCCCGGCCGGAGTCTGGTCACCCTGGGTAGTGGGCCTGCATAAGCAGCCCCTAAGCTTTTTTTGTATTTTTAAAGAAGATATCATTTGTTTATTTATTTTTACTATCTTCAGAGCGGCAGCATCAGACTGTCCATCTGGACGTCCACGCTGCCGCTCCAACAGCCCCGCTGGCGCTGCGACGCCAGTACTGATCTGGGGATCGCAGCGGGACCCCGGAGTCAGTACTAGCATGGCTCCAGGACCTCCCGCAGACTGCTGCCGCATGCACGGGGCCAGGTAAGCCGCGTGCAGCGCTCTGGGATAACAAAGGCAGTCTTCAGCCGCCGGTGTCTGGGGACAGACCGGCGGCGCTAGTAGCGGCGGCGGGCTCCCCCTCTTCAGGAATACCCCGCGTGACCGCTGGACTACCAGGGTGTAAGGACCGGCAGGGAACCGGCATCCCTGGGGGTTAATTACTAGCCAGGGGAGGCAGCCTTCCCTCGTTTAGCGGCTCCTCCCCTCAGCCCAGCAAGCCTTCTCTCATGCGTGCTGGTGTCGCTGGGCTGTTATCTCTCGGCCACTCCTCCTCAGAGCTCTCCGGCGGCCATCTTTTCAGAGCAGCAACGCAGAGCTCCCAGGCGGTATCTAGTGGACCGGCCCCCCTACGTACCTCTCCTCTGCTAAGGACAGTGGCTCTGATTCAGAGCCAGACGCTCTGACCAGAGCGCTCTCTCTGAATCAGGGCCCACCTCCATTAATATGGAGCGTCCTCCTGGACGCTCGTATAGCTGTGGGTCACCACCCACAGCATATACGAGCGTGCAGGATGATGGTCGCGACCATCGAAACTGCGAGCAAAAGCCTGCGGTTGAGTTTTTCAACCGCAAGGCCAGGAGTGATTTTGGCTCTATCAGAGCCAAAATCACTCCCACTGACATCACTAGTGATGTCAGTGGGGCCGGCTTCAGACGGTAGGCGTTCCCTTGGGAACGCCTCCGTCTGGCTTGCACGCCCCCGGCACGCCCACCAAAGGGGGCGTGCTGTCAGTCAACATCGACAGCACGCCCCCTTTGATGAGACACTCCGAACGAAGGAAAGTCCTTCGCTCGTCGCGTCTCGCGCACGACGGAGCTCCCTCCGTCGTGCGCATGCGCAGTGCGGACCATCGACCCACTTGCGAGCGGACAGCCACTCGCGAGTGGGTCTGAATGAGGGCCAGTGTTCGCAGCGCTATAGCCCTCCCAGACACTGAATCTGGGAGGTTGATTGTAGCTGAAGGTGCAGTGAGTATAACTTCCTGCATGGTATGTGACTTTTGCTAGTGCTGCTGTTTGTGCTTATTTCTATTTACTGTCAGCTTTTACCTATCCCTTTCCTTCTCCTACGGCCCGCAGGTGCGTGGGGGAGGGGTGTTCTTTCTGTGTACCTCATGTATATAGATCTACGTATTTGTGAGGTCCGTCACATACAGTAGTGTGCTACACAGTACCATATTGTGGGTTGTTTGTGTTGCATACTTGGGAGTGCGTAGGTGTTATACGCCTGACCTCTTTTCGGTGATACACTTTTATTGCAAAAGTTTTTGTGTCATGTCTGATGAGGAGAATGAGCGCTCCGTGGCTCCTGTGTTGTTTTCCTGCCGACGCTGTTCGGCAGGGGTTGAGGGGGCGGATTTGTCTCAGGACGGTCTGTGCGGGCGGTGCCAGCTGGTACCTGGTCCCTCTAAACCCCCGGTGGCGCAGGATCCTCCTTGGGCGATGTTTACACAAGTGCTGGTGTCGATCGCGGACCGGCTTGTGGTCCCGACTGCGGTCCCTTTTAGGGCGTTGCCCCAGCCTACCATCCCCCCTTCCCCGGGTGTTACGCGTCTGGTGCAGTGTCCTCCCGGGTCTCAGACTGTGAGTCCTTAAGCGGGATTGCCTGTATACGTGCAATCTCCCACGGTGACGCAGCAGTCGATGGTACCCTTTCAGGGGTATCCTTAGACGGTACCCCCTCCCTGGGTGGATGTCTTCTCCAGCTCTGTTCAGAGCCTGGCGGCTTCGTCATCGGCTTTTCAGTCAATGTTGCACAGTGATTTGCCACCAAAGGCATCCAAGCGACCCGTTTCGGCTTCACTGGCGGCGCAGTTCACGGACACGGACGTGTCTTCGGATGACTGAGAGATCCATGAAGACTCTGACTCGGATGCCGGGGCCCAGGAGGTGGAGGCTAAGTCCTCCATTAATGTGCCGGCATTGGTTAGGGCGGTGCGGGCCATCCTTCATATAGAGGAGGATGCGCCGGCTCCCAGGTCGAAGTACCCTAATTTTAAAAAGGCCAAAGTAACTTCGACGGTTTTTCCCCTGTCCGACCAGTTAACGGATGATATGGCAGGGGCCTGGCAGTTGCCCAGCAAGACATTCCAACCGCAGAAACGGTTGGCTTCCAACTATCCCTTTCCTGAGGCTCATTGCAGGAAGTGGGAAACTCCGCCTGCTCAATCAACGAGGGAACGGGGTACTATTCTACTCTTTCTGGTGCAGAAACCCAATGGTTCTCATCACCCTATCCTCAATTTCAAGTCTCTGAACAAATTCCTCAGAGTTCTCAAATTCAGGATGGAAACATTACGTTCCATCATTCTGGCGATGGAACCTGGGGATTACATGGTGTCCCTGGATATCCAGGACGCCTACCTCCATGTTCCGATAGCACCTTCGCACCAGCGGTATCTGAGGTTCGCTATCCTTCAGCATCATTATCAGTTCCGGGCGCTACCCTTTGGCCTCTCCATGGCACCGAGGGTATTCACAAAGGTTATGGCGGTCATGGCTGCACATCTTTGGAACCAGAATGTACGGCTGCTGCCGTATCTGGACGACCTCCTGTTGCTGGCGAGCTCCCCGGAGGCACTGCTTCAACATCTCCACCTGACGATCGCTTGCCTGCAAGCGCACGGGTGGTTGATAAATTGGAGAAAGTCCTCCCTGATTCCATCACAGCGGATGGTTCATTTGGGAGCCCTGCTGGATTCACGTCAGCAAAGGATCTTCCTGACTCCGGAGAAGGTCTCCTCCCTATAGCTGCGGATACACAGTTGCGTGAGCAGTTGCCGCCTGTCGGTCCATTCGGCTATGAGAGTTCTGGGGTCCATGGTGTCGACATTCGACATGGTGGAATTTGCCCAGTTCCATTCCCGGCCCCTGCAGGGGCTGATTCTATCGGAATGGAATGGGTTACCTCACCGGATCCGCTCTCAGATGCTGGTGTTGTCCCCGGAGGTTCGGCAGTCTTTGGCTTGGTGGCTTCAGACAGCTCATCTGGTCGAGGGACGCCCCTTTTGGATCCCGGACTGGGTCCTGCTCACGACGGATGCCAGTCTCCGGGGTTGGGGGGCAGTGACCGGCTCATTGTTGCTTCAGGGTCGTTGGTCTGCGGAAGAAACACTTCTCCCCATCAACATCCTGGAACTGCGGGCAGTATACAGGGCCCTGCAGTCGTCCGGCCCCGCTCTTCACGGAAGGGCGGTGCAGGTGCAGTCCGACAACGCCACCACGGTGGCATATATCAACCACCAAGGAGGAACTCGCAGTCGGGCAGAGATGTCGGAGGTGTCTCGCATCCTTGCTTGGGCGGAGTGCCACATTCCAGCGATCTCGGCGGTCTTCATCCCCGGAGTCCTCAATTGGGAGGCAGACTTCCTCAGCCGTCACGACGTGCATCCCGGGGAATGGTCGCTTCACCCAGAGGTGTTTCAGCTACTCGTGGACAGGTGGGGGCTGCCGGAGCTGGACTTGATGGCCTCCCGTCACAATCACAAGTTGCCCGTTTACGGGTCAAGGACAAGAGACACAGGCGCATGTCTGGTGGACGCGCTGTCGGTGAAATGGACGTTTCACCTGGCGTATCTGTTTCCTCCGACATCCCTACTTCCTCGGGTCCTGCGGAAATTCAAGCAGGACGACGGCACGCTCGTGCTGGTGGCTCCGGCGTGGCCCAGACGTCCTTGGTACTCCGATCTGAGGAGCCTCTCCATCGACGCTCCGTACCTTCTTCCTTAGCGTCGGGACCTGAAGTGTCAAGGGCCCTGCCTTTACCCGGATCTGGGTCGGCTGTCTTTGACGGCGTGGCTCTTGAGATAGCCGTCTTGAGGTCTCGGGGCTTCTCCAGTTCGGTTATTGGTACCATGCTCAGGGCACGCAAACCTGCTTCCGCACGGATTTACCACAGGGTGTGGTGCACTTACTTTCAGTGGTGTGAGTCCAGAGGCTATGATCCTCAGGTGTGCCGAGTTTCTAGAATCTTGGAATTTCTTCAATCAGGTTTGGACCTTGGCTTATGCCTTGCCTCTCTGAAGGTTCATGTGTCTGCTTTGTCCGTGTGTTTTCAACGACTGATTGCTACACTGCCAGATGTTCACACCTTTTTCCAAGGTGTTCTCAGGATCCAGCCTCCTGTGGCTCCTTGGGACTTGGCGGTGGTACTACGGGTCCTGCAGGGTCCTCCTTTTGAGCCTCTTGAGTCGGTGGAACTCAAGTGGCTGACGTTTAAGACCGTTTTTCTCCTGGCAATTGCCAGGAGGGTGTCAGAATTGGGGGCGCTTTCGTGTCGCCCTCCTTTTCTGATTTTTTTACCGGGACAGAGTGGTGCTCCGCACTCGTCCTGAGTTTTTGCCTAAAGTGGTCTCAAAGTTCCACATCAATCAGGAACTTGTTGTGCCAGCTTTTCAGTCACCTGATCTTTCAGCTGGTGAGGCTTCCTTAGATGTAGTCCGGGCGCTTAGAATCTATGTGGACCGGACTGCTTCGGTTAGGAAGTCTGATTCATTGCTTGTCCTCTTTGGTTTTCACAAGAGGGGTTGGCCTGCCAACAAACAAACGTTAGCCTTTTGGCTTTGTTCCATTATTTGTGAGGCTTATGCACAGAAAAGTTTACCTGTGCCTGCCTCTGTTAAGGCTCATTCCACTCGTTCTGTGGGTCCCACTTGGGCTGCTAGACGTGGCGCCTCTGCTGTTCAGCTGTGTAAGGCGGCCACTTGGTCTTCAATTAAGACGTTTTTGAGGTTTTAAGCGTTTGACACCTTTGCCTCTCAGGATGCATCCTTTGGGCGCCGGGTACTCCTTTCAGCACTGGAGCATCCCCGCCCTTAGTTGAACTGCTTTGGGACATCCCCAAGGTCAACCCTGTGGACCCCCTATGAAGTAGAAAACAAGAGATATGGTAAGAATTTACCTTTGTTATCTCTGTTTCTACGACGTCTATAGGGTCCACAGGGCGCCCGCCCTGACGCACCTGGCTTCAAATGGGCTGTTTGACTGGTCACCGGTTTTCCGTCTCCCATTTCTGTGAGTATGGTTTCCTGTGTGTTCCAGTCTTCCTTCTCTCTGTTTAGTCTCCTCCTCCGGCCTTGGCTGCTTACCAACTGAGGTGCCTGTGGCTCGGGGGCGGGGTATAGAGGACAGACTCAAATGCATCCTGGGAGCAGCAAAGCTTTAACTGCGTGGTGCCCGTGGATCCAGATCCAGCTATACCCCAAGGTCAACCCTGTGGACCTTATGGACTTCGTAGAAACAGAGATAACAAAGGTAAGTTCTTACCATATCTCTTGTTTATTTCCTACAGAGGGGGTGAGTTCAGCGCAGTGGGAATTGAACAGTGCGGGAGGGAGCTCCCGCAGCTATTCAATTCACAGTGATGTTTACTCCAACGGGAAGCAGTTGGAGAATGCCGGTTCTCACGACTCAACCAGGGTGCTTAGTCACGAGAACTGGCAATCTCCTACTAAGGTGCTGGCTGCGAGGCTGTTAGCACCGCGCTAACCTGTAAAACAGCCTCGCGGAAGTCATTAGTCGGACTAAACAGCGCACTGAATTCAATAGCTCTGAAAGCTCCCTCCCGGCCCTGTACTGTATATTGAATTGTGTATTGTTGATGCTTATGGTGCTTTACACAATAAAGTATATTTGAAAAAAAAAAACATATAGGACACCATGCCTAATCTGGTGGCTTCAATACGTTGAGAGCCCACAACTCCGCTTCGTAAACTGGAGAAACTTGATGGGTTAAGATTAGATTGAGGTCTTGCCTAGTGACACTCTATTCTACCCTGAAAGTCATACGCCATCCATTACCTCACAGTGACCCTCCACAATTTATAGCAGCGAACTGCCAAAATACCCCCAGAGTGATCCACGACCACAGTGAACCAGCTAAGTACTCCCACAGTGATCTGCCACCATAGTGCACCGCTATTCTTCCCCCCAACAGTTAACTGCCACCCCTCCCCACCCCCAGTGATCCACCATCATAGTGAACCTGCATCCTCCTCCCTGAGTGACCCGCTATCCCCATGTGCCACGTACCATTCAGACCTTGGGACAGCTGAGTGTTGTCATTGAGAAATTCCACAAGGGACGTGTTTTCCCATTTTCTGACTCAATACTCTCATCAGACGACACAAATTCTGCTTCTTCTGTACACAACAGCCTCATCGTCTAGACACTGGCCGCTTCCTGCAGTAACAGTGGACAACATACATCTATTATTTGATGATAACAAACAGCCTAAAAATATACAGAGGCAACACCTACCCCACCAGCCTAGACTTGTTCAACCAGAGTCCAGCTGGCAGGGTATTAAACTCCCTATGGTTCATATGCGCACTATACCTTACCGACTTAACACAATTAAAACTTATCTAAAAATAAACACACGGACAACAGGAGTTGGATTTAAAAGTCAAATTTATTTGACATCAGATTAATCATATTAAATTTGGGTTATCTAATTAGATAATTAGATGTTGCCAATTGAAATTAATTATGAGCTTAAAGTTAGTATGGTGGCGGACAACAAAGAACGGACACTCCCACAGACACATGCAGACCAATCACATCACTCGTTGTTGTTCAACTCTCCCCAAAAAGCACACCCGGACGAGCTGTGTCATTCCCAGAAGGGACGGGTTTGGCGTATCATTGAAACAGGAGAGCGCACCCATCTAATTTGTATAACTAAAAGCACACTACTGTTCTTTCCGCCAAAGTGAGGCAACTCAAAGCTGCAGCCCGCCACCAAACAAACTAAACCCAACTCCACCATCACCTTAAACAATGCCTCCACAAAGCAGAAGCAAAACTGCCCCTGACAAAAAGGTCCCATCAGACCTAACAAATGCACGTATTAGATCATGAGTGCATGATAAACCAAGGTCCCCCATAAGACCCAACAAATGCACGTATTAGATCATGAGTGCATGATAAACCAACCACTCCACCATCATGTCCATCCAAGTGCACGATCAACACCCTTTAGGCCAACCAAACATTTGCACCATATACATCAGACGCCCTTCGATTCACGCAACAGCATTCCTCTACCCATCCACATACAAGACAACATAAAACAACAATAACGATGTTAGTGACAAACACAAGCATGCTAACCAGGCTGGAGGTAAAAACAAAACCTACTAGGATCTTTTCTACTTACATGGGGAACTATTTGTTGCCTCCATAGGAAAAATAAAAATCCCTCCAAACCCCTGAAAGCAAGTAGTCTAAACCCCTGGTTAGTTCGCCAAAGAAGCACTAGCAAGCACCCTGCCCGTGACGCGTCCTGTGCAACATAGAATCATCGCCGCACAATATATCCCGCTAAAGAAGCGCAGCCGCTGGAACACGAAATGCACCATGAAATGCCATTGCAAATGCCAATTTGAGCAAATGAAATTCAAATTGGTCCACCCAGCTAACGTTACCCATTTCAGCAACGCAACCAATCTATTCAGCAAACCACCGCGCCATCAATCTGGTCAGCAGAGGTCATAGCCGCAGCAACACCTGCAGAGGGAGAAGAGGCACAAAATCCATAGCCACATTCGCAGACGTAGGAGAGACAAAGGGCGCAGCACCAGGACTTAAAAACCTCCTGCAAACCAAAAAACGTGCCAAAGCCGACCCGTCGGGGAGGGGGGCCAAAGTGTTCTGCAAGTGTTTAGATGAATGCGCCGACGCTGGGGAGGTGGACGTGAACTATGCTGTCAAATTAAAGTTTTATTCGCCTGCTAACTGGCTGTGATGGAATAGTTATGCCTCATGTTCTGCTGCTTATACCCATGCTAATAAGACCGGTTTTTAATTTTAAAAACAAGAGATATGGTAAGAACTTACCTTTGTTATCTCTGTTTCTACGAAGTCCATAGGGTCCACAGGGTTGACCTTGGGGTATAGGTTGGGAACCAAATCCGGGCACCACGCAGTTAAAGCTTTTAGCTCCCAGGATGCACTTGGGTCCACTCTCCCTATAACCCCACCCCCCAGCCAGAGGCACCTCAGTTTGTAAGTAGCCAAGGGCCGGAGGAGGAGAGAAATAGAGAGAGAAAACTGGAACACTCTAGAACCATACTCACAGAAAAGGAGACGGGAAACCGGTGACCAGTAACACAGCCCATATGAAGCCAGGTGCGTCAGGGTGGGCGCCCTGTGGACCCTATGGACTTCGTAGAAACAGAGATAACAAAGGTAAGTTCTTACCATATCTCTTGTTTTCTACTTCAGGGTCCATAGGGGGTCCACAGGGTTGACCTTGGGGATGTCCCAAAGCAGTTCAACCAAGGGTGGGGACGCTCCTGTGCTGAGAGGAGAATCTGTCGCCAAAAAGGAAGCATCCTGAGAGGCAAAGGAAACCAATGCCTAGAACCTTAAAAAGGTATGGACAGAAGACCACGTTGACACCTAGTAAGGCAAAACAGCCGAGGCGCCACAACGAGCCGCCCACGAGGGTTACATGGCCCGAGAAAAAACAAGCCTCAACGACAGAAATGCCTACCCATGGGTAGGCCCCTGAGGAAGACATACGAGGCCATCCAGCCAACATTTCATTATAGGCTGGCCATCGTTTCCTGTGAAAACCAGAAACCGCAGACCACCAATAAGGAGTCCGATTACCATAAGGAACTTGAACGGATCATATAAAGCCAAAGAGGCCGGACCACAGTCAATGAGGACACACCAGCCGAGAAGACTGGGGACTGAATGGCTGTACCATAAGTTCCAGAATAATATGGAACCTAAAAACCACTCTAAGAAGAAATACAGGGCGAGAGCCACTCACACCCTAACATGATGCCCTCCAGAAGAGGGAGCCACATGAGAACGCTCCCAATTCAGACACTCTCCTGGTTGATTTAAACACCATGAGAGAGAGAGAGAGCTTAAACAATAGACCATGTAATGGCTATCACAACCAGCGGTTCCATTGACTGTCCCCGGAGGGAACAAAGAACCACTACTAACTCCCCAGGAGTCCCTAGGGAGGACAAGTGGAGGCATAATCCAGAAAACACTCCAAAGGATGAACTGGATACCAGAGCGGAGCAATTCCATATCTTAACCATACCGACAGTGTAGAGATCCGCACTGTCAGGAAGGCCAGGCCAAGGGTGAAACCCAAGCCAGCCGGAAGGAAGGAATGCCAGAATATCTGAAAATCCTGGACACCGGAGGATCGTATCGACAGGTACGATACCATAAGAATTATGTATGCCACAGTCCGTGGCAGATCCCAGCAAAGTCTGGCCTATCTGCTCTAAACATCTCAATGAAGACAGAGCCAGGGAAGCCCTAGGACCACAGTAGGGGCGCAGTCAAAGACAAACAATCCAGGTCCAGGGAAAAACAAGGACCCTGAGACAACAGGTCCAGATAGTGAAGCAGTAGGAACGGAGTATCGATGAGGAGACTCCGAAAATCTTAGTACCAGTGATGTCTGGGACGAACTGGAGCCCCCAGAAGGAAAGCCCCTCCGTCTCGAATTAAACTTCCGAAGACCTCGAGGAAGAAGGGAGACCGGAGGACACAGGTACACAAAGTGGAAGGACCACTTCACTGACAAAGAGTCACTGAAGGTAGCTTCAGTACTCCTGGAGCTGGACTGTAACACCGGTAATGTGTGATCAAGTCAGAAGGCCATGAGGATCAATCCCCTCAGGGAGGCCCCCTCTGCTCACCAGGAGTTGAAACCTCTCTTGGAGAAGAGACTAGTCCCCGGGATGCACGTCGCGACGGCTGAGGAAGCCCGCTTCCCAATGGAGAGCTCCGGGAATAAACACTGCAGAGTTGGCCAGGAGAAGACCCTTGGACTATGTCAGAATGGATGACATACCTGACATTGCCACCCAACTACCAGTGTTGCCTAGATGGAAGTCACTGTTGTGACACTGTCGGACTGAACCTATTCAGGTTTACCGTGACATATGGGTTAGGCCAGAGTGAAGGTCCAAGACAGCCTAAAGTATCAACAAGTTAAGTGGCAGGGCAGAAACGACAGACGTCCAACTGCCCCGAAACGAATGCGGACCAGACACTGTCTGTAGCAAAGAACACCCTGGACGAGATGGCCATAGCCACCCGGACAGAGACCAACTCGCCTCCGGAGAAAGTATCATCGTTCGAACAGCGATCCGATGGGAAAAACTCGATCCATCTGGAGGGGAGTCAATTATGGCAAGGCCTGGAATGGAACTGAGCACATTCCACCCTACCAAAAGGTAGAAACTCTGGTAGACCGCGCATCACAAAGAGTAATGACTTATGTCGAATGCGTAGATATCCGCACACTCCAAGTTGAAGAGTGGAGATCTTGTCTTACGCCAGAAAAATTCTCAGAGTGAGAATCCAGCAGTGCTCCCAGATGAAGAAAACCCTGTGAGGGATGTAGGGAGGACTTTTTCTCCGTTGACTAATTATCTGTGCCGAGAAGAAGCCACGGTTATCCTGACCTGGCGGTAAAGTACCTTGGTGATCCTGTTAAAAGCAGGAGACCGTCCAGAGAAAGGAGCATTCGGATACCCTGAACAGGTGAACTGTCAGAAAATCCATAAGGCTGGTAAACCCCGGTGGAGTTGAGGACAGTCCCAAAAGGCAGAGCCCGAAACTTACAAGTGTTGCTGTGGCACAGCAAACCTGAACCCATGCTGATGAGAGGGCTCTGTACGTACCCGTAGGTACGTATCCTGAATACTCAGATATACCCTAAAATCCCAAGGTTCCAAACGTCGGATGATGGAGCATGGACGATTCCACCTGAGTCCAGGCACCGTTGGAATCTGATTCAGGGATTTGAGACAGAGTATAGGCAAATGAGGACCAGTCGGTCACCGCCCCAGAAAGAAAGTAGAACAACCAGTCCCTCACTGAGATAGTGAGGTTGGCCGAAATAGCTCTGCTTACCACAAAGACTGTATAGCTTTCTGGGATTGTAAGGCCCTGATCAGGTCTGAAGAAGGGCCCGTGTAACAATGCCTGTGAGGAGGCTGCCTGAGCAATGAGAGGCCGTTGAGAATCAGTACCTCACTCTGGAAATTCCCCAGATGTAGACCTGTCCCGTCAGGCTAAGGGTATATCCTCAGGTGTAGAAACGGGGTCGTCCGGAAGTCCAGGACTGCTCGGTACTGGATATGGTGGCCCCCATGGAGGCCGACAGCCTAGGAAAAAACAGGCCTTTAGGCTGACCCTGAGGACAAAAAGACTTAACAGAGTTAGTCCGAATGTAGTGGGAGTAGCTAAAGACGGTATCTCCCCATTAGTGATACTGCCAATGGTGCAACGATCTTGTCAAGGTCAGGACCAAACAAGATCTTCCCCATGGAAGGAGTGTGCACCTCTGCTTTCCCATAACGCAGCCATAGGGTACTGCGGCGGATACAGACGCCGCCGAAACCCTGAAAGTTAGAAGACCGGCATCCCATGATATTTTATGTGAGCGGCAAAAGATATTTGAACCTCAGACGTGTTGGAGGGGAAAAACGTCACAAAAGCATCACCATGCGATGGCCATGGTAGGACGGGCAACAGGCCCTGAAAACGAGTACATTGATTTCAGGCAAAATTACCACCTACGGATACGTAAAATCCGTCCAGGCCGGGATGGGAGGCGTATTAATGCCTGTAACCCGATGATTAACATACAAATCCATCCCAGAAGGGGATTTCCATTACTTGTGAGGACCCTCAGGGAATGGGAAACAGGAGGCCTTTGTGACTCCTCGTATCTGGCGACAGCCAGACTCCCGCTATGAGATCCACGGGAAAACGGGAGATGTATGATACAGGTGCAGGATCGACATTCTCTATATCCAGAATGAACCTGGCTACCAGCCCCAAAGCAGGGATAATAATACTTGAAATCGGCTCCCCCCATGTGAGAGGGAAAGAACCGAATATACCATCCAGTTCACGGCAGAGCCACTGGTCTGTAACCACAGGGCGTATATCACGCTAATTAGTATTTCGTATAAAACGACATCCACCAGGGTGGCCGTTGTGGTAATCCCTGCAAGGGGAATGAAAGACCGATGTGGTATCGGAGGTAATTCATGTACTGTGAAAAACCCCGGCGGGGAGCGACAGTCTGTTGCACAGGGGTAAATTGCAAGAAATTGCGAGATACCCCGAGTTCAAAAGGGCAGTATGGTGAAGTAACTCCAAGCGAGTGACGACAATGGGGCCCGCCCGGCGATCCTCAAAGGAGAGGATCCTGAGAAATAAACCGCCCTTTAAGGGGGTCGTGCAAGGGGCCCCGCACCAGATGGTGCCGCATACATAAACCTTTCTGAGTTAAAATCCTCCGCACTAATTCCTGCAGGCTATGACTTGCAGGATAGCAATAATGGGTGCAGTATCGTGTGCAATCTCCTGGTCAGATATATCTGACTATCTGACGGAAATATTAAGCAGCGCCATACCGGTCCTGACTGACGCTAAGATTAGCTGCAGGGACCCATTATCAGCGTATGCAACTCACAGTTCCATCTAAAATATGGCAACGTGCAGCACGCAACAGTATGTGACAAACCTCACAGATATTAACAAATATATATATGTGAGGTCTCAGAACCACCCCAGGTACACCTGTATTAGGGCAGATAAAGAAAAGGGATAGATATACACTGACAGGTGAGAGAAAAAGCAGACAGTCAGCACTAGCAGAAGTCACATACAATGCAGAAAAATATATATACATACATAAGCATGACATATAATATACTGCACAATGTCGCTACATTCAACTGCCCAGATTCAGTGTCTCGGAAGGCTATAGCGCTGTGTACACTCACCCAAAATGGCCAGGTACGCAGGGGGACTGGGCTCACTGACATCCTAAGAGTTCTGCAGCACCACAGAGAGAAAATGGCCACTGGAGACCTCAGAAGCGTGGCCCGCGGAGGAAGCAGCTCAGCGACGCCAGACTGTATTATTGAAAGGCGCGCTGAGCTGAGGAGCCGCTAGACAGGGAAGGCTTCCTCCCCTGGCTAGCAATTAACCCCCCGGGATGCCGGCTCCCGCTATAATCCCTGGTGGGCTGTGGACACGCGGGGTATGCCTCCATGGAGGGGGAGCCCGCCGCCACCACTAGCGCCTCCGGTCTATCCCCAGAGACCGGAGGCATAAGGCTGCATATTCACACGTGGATCACCGCAAGCGGTGACCACGCGACTTACCTGTCCCCGTCGATCCGACAGCAGCCCAGGGATTCTTCCAGAGCCCGGCTAGTACAGACTCTGGGGTCCCGCTGCGATCCCCAGATCTGTACTGGCGTCGCAGCGCCGGCGGGGTGTAGGAGCGGCAGCTCAGACGTCCATTGGACAGTCTGATGCTGCCGCTCTGAAGAGTAGTAAAAAATAATAAAATAAAACTCTTTTAAGCTTAGGGGCTGCCAAGCAGCCCCCCTGCAGTAACAGTGACCCAACTCCGGCCGGGCACCAACTTAAACTGAGGTGCCTCTGGCTGGGGGGTGGGGTTATAGGGAGAGTGGACCCAAGTGCATCCTGGGAGCTAAAAGCTTTAACTGCGTGGTGCCCGGATTTGGTTCCCAACCTATACCCCAAGGTCAAGCCTGTGGACCCTGAAGTAGAAATTGTATTTTTATGACCTTGACAGAGGTTTTAATACATGTTTTTAATGTTTTTGTGTAATCAGAGCCGTATCTGTGCTTTACAGATATATTGTGGCAATAGGTCCTATGAATTATTCCATCTGTGTATTTTGAGTAAATTAATAGGTCTTAATTGTGAAATGTAAAATAAATGATATTACCTAAACCAACAGCCGTTTACAAGCGCTCCCATTGTGAGGTAATGGAACCTGTTGCACTACAGGTGCAGCATCACCTAGCGAACGCAGCCGGAGAAAAACATATGAATTGCGTAAACATGCACGCCGCACACATTGTGCTAATGATGGGATGTAGGTGTTACCCAGCGTTAAGTGACCCCCACCAGTGGCAAACGAAGGATTTCGAAAGGGGAGGGTCTCCCAATGCTTGATTTTATAGTGAGTTTGGCCAGTCGCTGAAGAGAGAATCAGTAGCACTTATCCAGCTTTAATGCGTCATACTAAATATTTTGAGTGTTCATTAATTCCAGCATATACAGGACCATTAATCACAATAAGCCACTAGATGCGGCAGTAGGGCCATCATGCCTGAACTAAATGTCCATATTTCGGACGTGGGTACCATTCCAGATCATTGGGGAGACAGCAGAAGGACCTAGCACTGTCCTGAATATAGATGGACATAGTGGGCTCTATAGCAGCACATCCCTAAACAGTGCATGGTTTCCAGATCTCCTATCTGGTGCACAGGATATTACTGGCTGATACATGGTAATAGGAGCTGCTATGTATTTCATGTGTGACACTAATAAGAACATGAGCACCAGAAAAATCCCATTATATTAATATTTTCTACTGTATTCAGGGATTGGGATATCACACGGTAGACGGAAACCCCTGCGCCTGCATATGCCCACTACAAGCAGTTCTAACCACCGACACCGCCGCACTGTAAAGCAGGGTGGTGTAAGCTCTCTGGCTGTGATTGGGCATCATATCACCCCGTGCATATGGACCTGAACTACAGATCCAGTCTGGCCTGCTGGGAGCCCAACAAAGGGCCTTAAAAGCCACTCATCTCCCTACCAAAGCCTAGGGGCGCTAAAAAGCTGAGTGGCCCCGCCCCCCTTCCGGAACGCCGGAGACAGTAGCGACCAGAGACCCCTCACTAAGGCCTGCCCTGCACTAGCGGCGGTGACAAGCGGAAGCACCGCCGACCCCGCCGCTGTCACGTGGGAGGCCTCCAAGGATGCGCCCGCAGCAGTGCGCGGGCCGCGTCCCTCAGGAGCATGCAGTACGCCGCCCCTACACAATACTGCCGGGAGCCTGGGCTGCTGCTAACTCGGCCTCTGGCCCCGGCACGGCTGCCACGAGCCGTGACCCGCCAGCCACGTGGGTGACAGCAGGCCCCGCTTTGGCTAAAGAAGCCGAAAGGCGTATAGTTTTACTGGGCGGCGGCCAGAGCAGGGGGGGGAGAGAGAGATAGCCGCGCAACAGGAGGACATTTAGAGAGGGAGAAAAACACAGGGAAAATGAAAAGGTAGAAAGTAAATGGAGGGACAGCAGCATAGACTGGGATATAAAGGAAGAAAGAAAGAATAGATTAGGCATAGATACAAGAAAAGACATTGCACAGATTTATACAATCAGAAGCACAGAGCACTGCCCTGATACCTCAGCTGGAACCTGGAAACTTCCAGAAGCAAAGAGGAGGAGTCTTTGGCTGACAGACCTAATATACCAGCAAGGCCACGCCCCCAAGGATCCCTATAGGCTAACACTAATGACTGACACTTTACAAAAGTCTTTACAGGTATACTGCTGCCACATCCACGGGGCTTACGCTGGCTCAGTCACATTGCACCTGCCTTACGCTGTCCTTATACGTTTCATTTCACAGGTCACCCGTATACAACAACTATGTTAAATATATGGATAATTTTCTTTCCATCCATCAACTGTTAGAGATAGCTCCTTGGTATCTTTGTGAATACTGGTGTGTTTTCCACTCCCCCCCTCTTCTGTCTTTTTTCCTATCTTATGGGATAGAACAGTGATATTCATGTATATATCTGTGTTGTGTACAGTAGCGGGCTGGGCCGGGTGCCATGTGTCACTGTGACACAGGCTGCGCCGCGTGTGTATCGCTGATCGGACGGAGTTCGGTCAGCGCTACACAAGTGACAAGCACACAGCCGCCGGCACCGGCAGCTGTGGGTTTGTTTTGATCAGCAGCCAATGAGAGTCTGTCAGACTCTCATTAGCTGCTGCTGCGCCCACTGCGGGAGCCGCTCCATCTTCCGGCTCCCGCAGTGGGCAATGGGAGAGGTGTCATGATGTCATATGACATCTCTCCCATAATGCACAGCGGCCCGGCCCTGGAAGGACAGACGGAGGAGCGGATGGCGACGGTGGGAGCAGGGATTCAGGTAAGTGTTTTTTTTTTTTTTTTTTACTATGTGTGTCTACTGGGGGGGAGGCACTACAAGGGGGGAGACCACTACTGGAGGCACTGCAAGGGGGGGACTACTACTAATGGGGGCAATACAAGGGTGGGACTACTACTACTACTGGGGGCACTACAAGGGGGGGGACTACTGGGGGCACAACAAAGGGGGAACCACTACTGGACTGGGGGCACTACAAGAGGGAGGGACTACTACTGGGGGCACTACAAGAGGGAGACCACTACTGGGGGTACTACAAGGGGGAGATCACTACTGGGGGCACTACAAGGGGGGGACCACTACTGGGGATTACAACTGGGGGCACTTCAAGGGGGGGGACTACTACTAGTATGGGCACTACAAGGGGAGGGGACAACTACTAGGGGCACTGCATAGGGGGGAGGGGACTACCACTGGGGGCACTGCATCGAGGGACCACTGCTGGGGGCTCTATAAAAAGGGCAATACTGGGGCTACTGCATAGGGGGTACCACTACTGGGGGCACAAGGGTCACTGCAAAGGGGGGACCACTACTGGGGGCACTGTATAGGGGGGATCACTACTGGGGGCACTACTGGAGGCCTGCATAAGGGGGTCCTCTCCTGGGGCACAGGGGGGCACTGCATATGGGCACCACGACGGGGCTGTCCCTAATCTTTATTTTTACTTTACATTATTCCCATATGGCCAGCCTCCTCCCTGGAACACTTGAGGGGGGGGGGGGGGCGCCGTAGCACGCACGTTCTTCGGGCACCCTGGCTACACGCTACTCCTCTGCCAGGGCCGCCTGCATGCATTTGCCCCCCAGGCTAAAAGTTGCCAGCAAGACCCTGGTTGCATACATATTTGGCTTCAGATAGTATATATATTTCCTTTTTCATGTGAATGACTTTACTTATATAATCTACCTACATATTTTATTAGTAGGTTTGCAGTACCGCAATGTGGATGTGTATGTGCAGATATTCTTTTGAAGGAGCATTATTTTATGACAGTATAATCTTTGTATATTAGCTAATTGGTTATACTGCAGTAGATCGAGTTGGAGATATATGTAATATAGGAATTTTTCAAGATTTAATTTATCAATATCAAAGAGAGCATAATTGATAACCGGCAGAAAAATCACAGTGTGATACTGTCTGATGAACTGATTTCGTTAATATTTCGCATTTTGCAGCAGTGATTAATAACAGTTGAATTTGTAATCTACATTTTCAATAACACTGTACAACAAATTAATACTTTTGTTTCCTTTATAAAAATAGTCATACATTACTAATTTGAGGTCAAGAAAAACTAAAATGATTTCAGAATGTTTTTACTAGCTCTATTTTTTGAGCTACACTACTTGCACTATACTGTATGTACATTAGTAATATAGTCATAGTGAAAAGCTATTTTAAAATAATCTGATATTTTCTTGATTGATAGAAAATAAATAACAGTTGTTTTAATTCAATCACAAATAAGAACACAAAATGAAACAAACATACAGCATAGGAAACAAACATACAGCATAGGAAAGTACTATTTATTTATTTATTAACAGTTTCTTATATAGCGCAGCATATTCCGTTGCGCTTTACAATTGGAAACATTGATAGAACAAAACAGGGTAATAACAGACAGACATAGAGGTAAGAGGGCCCTGCTTGCAAGCTTACAATCTATAGGTACTATCTAATATAGTGGCCTATTCATGGGGGTGCTTTCTCTTTGCTTGTCGCTTGTACTCCTCTTCTGGGGCATCTCTTGTCACTGTCCAACAGTAGTGATCACCTACCCTGATATCTTTGTTCCATTGCTGAAATGTCTTGGTGGAATCGCTCCCTATGCTTGTCACTCAGTGCACCACAGTTATCTTGTGTGGGTAATCCCGTGAATCGCATATATTTGAATAGGGGAGGGGACAAATAACTGATTCATTTTATTGGGTCATTAGGCCCTGCCCCCTCTGCGTGGAATGCATATTGCTAGTAAGATTTTCTCCATTCTGCCCACTTCACTAGGAATACCCCTACATCGTCATAAATGGGCTATATCTCGGAACTCAGAGCTAGCTGAGAGTTTTAAATGTCATTCATTCTTTGGATGCTGAAATCAATTAGAAGTAACTATTTTCACATCGGAAACATTTTCATTGTTGTGCAGTGCAATTAACTCCCTTTGTCTTATTTTGGTATTATATTAACAGTTAAGTTTTAACTGAATTTTCTCCCTATAAGTGTGCCCCCACACAGAGACCCTGATTCAGAGACGGACACTCTGAAAGAGCGCTCGCTCTGAATCTGGGCGTTTTTTTTTTCTGTGCGGCCTCCTGGCCGCTCGCATAGCTGTGGGTGACCACACACAGCTATAGCGAGCGACCAGGATGATAGTCGCAATGGTCAAGACCATCGGGCTTGCGACGAGACACTTGTGGTAGGGTCTCGTGGCCGCAAGTCCCAGAGAGCTTCTGGCTCTAATAGAGCCGGAAGCTCGACCACTGACATCACTGGTGATGTCAGTGGGGCCGCCCCCAAATGCAGGCGTTTCTTCGGGAATGCCTGCGTTTGGCCAACCACCCCCCCTGCCTGCCTACCAAACGGGGCGAGCTGTCAATCACCATCAACAGCTCGCCCCCTTTGGTGCGAGACACGGAGCGGCGGAGCACCCGTCGTGCGCATGCCCAGTGGGCAAACATCGACCCGGTTGCGAGTGCTCATCGCTTGCGACCGGATCTGAATCAGGCCCAGAGTCCTTTTTCTTCCTTTTTGTTACTATAATTATACATGACTCTGGGGAGCACCACTGACTAAACAGTATTACTACAGTACCAACATATTTATATATGGTAGCTCTGTAAAAATACACATTATTGGTAGGTTTCAATTTATATTTTAGGTCAGGATTGGGAGAATTTAATTTTATATTCAACAAATGCTAGATTACCCCTTGTTTTCTCCTTTGTGTGGACTTGCCCCCCCCCAAAAAAACACCCCTTTTTTTGTATATGATCTATTAAGAACCATGAGATGGACAAAAATACCAGTGAGAGGGAGTGAGGGTAACCAGTGAGTGTGGTGTGATGATGCTGAGAACACAAATAACAGTGAGAGGGAGTGAGGGTAACCAGTGAGTGTGGTGTGATGATGGTGAGGACACAAATAACAGTGAGAGGGAGTGAGGGTAACCAGTGAGTGTGGTGTGATGATGAGGACACAAATAACAATGAGAGAGGGAGTGAGGGTAACCAGTGAGTGTGATGTGATGATGGTGAGGACACAAATAACAGTGATAGGGAGTGAGGGTAACCAGTGAGTGTGGTGTGATGGTGAGGACACAAATAACAGTGAGAGGGAGTGAGGGTAACTAGTGAGTGTGGTATGATGGTGAGGACACAAATAACAGTGATAGTGAGTGTGGTATGATGTGATGATGAGGACACAAATAACAGTGAGAGGGAGTGAGGGTAACCAGTGAGTGTGATGATGAGGACACAAATAACAATGAGAGGGAGTGAGGGTAACCAGTGAGTATGGTGTGATGGTGAGGACACAAATAACAGTGAGAGGGAGTGAGGGTAACCAGTGAGTGTGGTGTGATGATGGTGAGGACACAAATAACAGTGAGAGGGAGTGAGGGTAACCAGTGAGTGTGGTGTGATGGTGAGGACACAAATAACAGTGAGAGGGAGTGAGGGTAACCAGTGAGTGTGGTGTGATGATGGTGAGGACACAAATAACAGTGAGAGGGAGTGAGGGTGAGGACACAAATAACAGTGAGAGGGAGTGAGGGTAACCAGTGAGTGTGGTGTGATGATGGTGATGAGGACACAAATAACAGTGAAAGGGAGTGAGGGTAACCAGTGAGTGTGATGTGATGATGAGGACACATAACAGTGAGAGGGAGTGAGGGTAACCAGTGAGTGTGATGATGGTGAGGACACAAATAACAGTGAGAGGGAGTGAGGGTAACCAGTGAGTGTGGTGTGATGATGGTGAGGATACAAATAACAGAGGGAGTGAGGGTAACCAGTGAGTGTGATGTGATGATGAGGACACATAACAGTGAGAGGGAGTGAGGGTAACCAGTGAGTGTGGTGTGATGGTGAGGACACAAATAACAGTGAGAGGGAGTGAGGGTAACCAGTGAGTGTGGTGTGATGGTGAGGATACAAATAACAGTGAGAGGGAGTGAGGGTAACCAGTGAGTGTGGTGTGATGATGGTGAGGACACAAATAACAGTGAGAGGGAGTGAGGGTAACCAGTGAGTGTGGTGTGATGGTGAGGATACAAATAACAGTGAGAGGGAGTGAGGGTAACCAGTGAATGTGGTGTGATGATGAGGACACAAATAACAGTGAGAGGGAGTGAAGGTAACCAGTGAGTGTGATGGTGAGGACACAAATAACAGTGGGAGGGAGTGAGGGTAACCAGTGAGTGTGGTGTGATGATGATGACGACACAAATAACAATGAGAGGGAGTGAGGGTAACCAGTGAGTGTGGTGTGATGGTGAGGACACAAATAACAGTGAGAGGGAGTGAGGGTAACCAGTGAGTGTGGTGTGATGATGGTGAGGACACAAATAACAGTGAGAGGGAGTGAGGGTAACCAGTGAGTGTGGTGTGATTGTGAGGACACAAATAACAGTGAGAGGGAGTGAGGGTGAGGACACAAATAACAGTGAGAGGGAGTGAGGGTAACCAGTGAGTGTGGTGTGGTGTGATGATGGTGATGAGGACACAAATAACAGTGAAAGGGAGTGAGGGTAACCAGTGAGTGTGATGTGATGATGAGGACACATAACAGTGAGAGAGAGTGAGGGTAACCAGTGAGTGTGATGATGATGAGGACACAAATAACAGTGAGAGGGAGTGAGGCTAACCAGTGAGTGTGGTGTAATGATGGTGAGGATACAAATAACAGAGGGAGCGAGGGTAACCAGTGAGTGTGATGTGATGATGAGGACACATAACAGTGAGAGGGAGTGAGGGTAACCAGTGAGTGTGATGATGGTGAGGACACAAATAACAGTGAGAGGGAGTGAGGGTAACCAGTGAGTGTGGTGTGATGATGGTGAGGATACAAATAACAGAGGGAGTGAGGGTAACCAGTGAGTGTGATGTGATGATGAGGACACATAACAGTGAGAGGGAGTGAGGGTAACCAGTGAGTGTGATGATGGTGAGGACACAAATAACAGTGATAGGGAGTGAGGGTAACCAGTGAGTGTGGAGTGATGTGATGATGAGGACCCAAATAACAGTGCGAGAGGGAGTGAGGGTAACCAGTGAGTGTAATGTGATGATGGTGAGGACACAAATAACAGTGATAGGGAGTGAGGGTAACCAGTGAGTGTGGTGTGATGGTGAGGACACAAATAACAGTGAGAGGGAGTGAGGGTAACTAGTGAGTGTGGTATGATGGTGAGGACACAAATAACAGTGATAGGGAGTGAGGGTAACCAGTGAGTGTGGTGTGATGTGATGATGAGGACACAAATAACAGTGAGAAGGAGTGAGGATAACCAGTGAGTGTGATGGTGAGGACACAAATAACAGTGGGAGGGAGTGAGGGTAACCAGTGAGTGTGGTGTGATGATGATGAGGACACAAATAACAGTGAGAGGGAGTGAGGGTAACCAGTGAGTGTGGTGTGATGGTGAGGACACAAATAACAGTGAGAGGGAGTGAGGGTAACCAGTGAGTGTGGTGTGATGATGGTGAGGACACAAATAACAGTGAGAGGGAGTGAGGGTAACCAGTGAGTGTGGTGTGATGGTGAGGACACAAATAACAGTGAGAGGGAGTGAGGGTAACCAGTGAGTGTGGCGTGATGGTGAGGACACAAATGACAGTGAGAGGGAGTGAGGGTGAGGACACAAATAACAGTGAGAGGGAGTGAGGGTAACCAGTGAGTGTGGTGTGGTGTGATGATGGTGATGAGGACACAAATAACAGTGAAAGGGAGTGAGGGTAACCAGTGAGTGTGATGTGATGATGAGGACACATAACAGTGAGAGGGAGTGAGGGTAACCAGTGAGTGTGATGATGGTGAGGACACAAATAACAGTGAGAGGGAGTGAGGGTAACCAGTGAGTGTGGTGTGATGATGGTGAGGATACAAATAACAGAGGGAGTGAGGGTAACCAGTGAGTGTGATGTGATGATGAGGACACATAACAGTGAGAGGGAGTGAGGGTAACCAGTGAGTGTGATGATGATGAGGACACAAATAACAGTGAGAGGGAGTGAGGGTAACCAGTGAGTGTGGTGTGATGATGGTGAGGATACAAATAACAGAGGGAGTGAGGGTAACCAGTGAGTGTGGTGTGATGATGGTGAGGACACAAATAACAGTGAGAGGGAGTGAGGGTAACCAGTGAGTGTGGTGTGATGATGGTGAGGACACAAATAACAGTGAGAGGGAGTGAGGGTAACCAGTGAGTGTGGTGTGATGGTGAGGACACAAATAACAGTGAGAGGGAGTGAGGGTAACCAGTGAGTGTGGTGTGATGGTGAGGATACAAATAACAGTGAGAGGGAGTGAGGGTAACCAGTGAGTGTGGTGTGATGATGGTGAGGACACAAATAACAGTGAGAGGGAGTGAGGGTAACCAGTGAGTGTGGTGTGATGGTGAGGATACAAATAACAGTGAGAGGGAGTGAGGGTAACCAGTGAATGTGGTGTGATGATGACACAAATAACAGTGAGAGGGAGTGAAGGTAACCAGCAGTGGCGGGCTGGGCCGGGGGGCAGGGTACCATGTGCCCCCCGGGCCGCAGCATCATGCGGGCCGCGGTCTGGGGCAGTCTGTCACTGTGACACAGACTCCACCACGTGTGTAGCGCTGACCGGACGGAGTTCAGTCAGCAGCGCTACACAAGTGACAAACACACAGCCGCCGGCTCCGGCAGCTGTGTGTTTGTTGTAAGCAGCAGTCAATGAGTGTCTGTCAGACTCTCATTAGCTGCTGCTGTGCCCACTGCGGGAGCCTCTCCATCTTCTGGCTCCCGCAGTGGGCAATGGGAGAGGCATCATGACATCATATGATGTCTCTCCCATAATGCAGAGTGGCCCGGCCCGGGAGGACAGACAGAGGAGCAGATGGCGGCGGCGGGAGCGGGGATTCAGGTAAGTGGGTTTTTTTATTTTGTTTTTTGTATTACGTGTGTCTACTGGGGGGTGACTACTACTACTGGGGTCACTACAAGGGGGTAATACTACTGGGGGCACTACAAGGGGGCGACTACTACTACTGGGGGCACTACAAGGGGGGTGGGGGACTACTACTACTGGGGGCACTACAAAGGGGGACTACTACTACTGGGGTCACTACAAGGGGGGGACTACTACTGGGGGCACTACAAGGGGGGGACTACTACTACTGGGGGCACTACAAAGAGGGTGGGGTACTACTACTGGGGGCACTACAAGGGGGGGACTACTACTACTGGGGGCACTACAAGGGGGGCTACTACTACTCGGGGCACTACAAGGGGGGGACTACTACTACTGGGGACACTACAAGGGGGGGACTACTGGGGGCACTACAAGGGGGGGACTACTACTACTGGGGTCACTACAAGGGGGGGACTACTACTGGGGGCACTACAAGGGGGGGACTACTACTACTGGGGGCACTACAAGGGGGGGACTACTACTACTAGGGGCACTACAAGGGGGGGACTACTACTACTGGGGGCACTACAAGGGGGGCTACTACTACTCGGGGCACTACAAGGGGGGGACTACTACTACTGGGGACACTACAAGGGGGGTACTACAAGGGGGGACTACTACTAGGGGCACTTCAAGGGGAGGGGACTACTACTAGGGGCACTGCATAGGGGGGAGGGGACTACTACTAGGGGCGCTACATAGGGGGAGGGGACTACCACTGGGGGCACTGCATCGAGGGACCACTGCTGGGGGCTCTATATAAAGGGCAATACTGGGGGTACTGCATAGGGGGGAGACTACAAATGGTGCCACTATTTAAGGCGCACTGCATAAGGGTTACCACTATTGGGGGCACTATATAAGGGGCACTGCATAGGGGGTACCACTATTAGGGGCACTGTATAAGGGGCTTACTACTGGGGGCACAAGGGGCACTGCACAGGGGGGACCACTACTGGGGGCACTATATAAGGGGCTTACTACTGGGGGAACTGCATAAGGGGGATCACTACCGGAGGCCTGCATAAGGGTGTTCACTCCTGTGGCACACGGGGGCACTACGACAGGGGGCTGCCCCATATCTTTATTTTTACCTTACATTAATCCCATATGGACCCATCTCCTCCCTGGAACACTTGAGGGGGGGGGTGCCCTAGCACGCACATTCTTCGGGCACTCTGGCTACACGCTACTCCTCTGCCAGGGCCACCTGCATGCATTTGTCCCCCAGGCTAAAAGTTGCTAGCTAGCCCCTGGTAACCAGTGAGTGTGGTGTGATGATGGTGAGGACACAAATAACAGTGAGAGGGAGTGAGGGTAACCAGTGAGTGTGGTGTGATGATGGTGAGGACACAAATAACAGTGAGAGGGAGTGAGGGTAACCAGTGAGTGTGGTGTGATGATGATGAGGACACAAATAACAGTGAGAGGAAGCGCGAGTAACCAGTGAGTGTGGTGTGATGGTGAGGACACAAATAACAGTGAGAGGGAGTGAGGGTAACCAGTGAGTGTGGTGTGATGGTGAGGACACAAATAACAGTGATAGAAAATAGGTACAAAGTCAGTAGATGAGTAGGGAGTGTCCAGCCAATGCAAACATCAGCTGCACGAGGTGGAGGCTGCAGAGACACACAGGAGAATGGTGGATGAGGTCCTCCTGTAGCAGTGGTATCAGGTACAGTGCTCCCTCTCTTTTATCTCCTTTGTAACTATTACTATGCTATATAAATCTGCACACACAGTTATAACAACACCACACCAGCTATACAGCCCTACACTAGGGTCACAGCCTACACAGAATGAGTAGTATAATGGACACTTACCACAACAACACATGAAACCACAAGTTATATGAAAAAAAATCTACAGATGTTTTATTATATTGTTTATGTATGGCAAATCCTTGCCGGGGACATAGGTTCTCAGACAGTTCTCAAAATCCGGATGGGATTTCAGGTGATGCAACATCTTCCTGCCATAGAACCTGCAACAGAATAATGTGTGTAAATAAGTAATAAGCCATTCTGGGACCAGGGATGTAACCTGACATAATCACATGAAGGCTCAGGCCTGGACCATCACCTACAGACAATACATTCTTTATGATTTGCTTTACATTTGCTCCTTATTCTCGTGTACATTTATCCAGCGGAGGATAAGGGCTGTTGTCTATGACTGTGTAACCGGCAAACACTGCCCTGTATAACATTAGGCTAAATAAGGGAGAGCGGATAATTATAACTACTCTATAATATCTCTGAGCAGCTCTCTCTCTTGTTGAACCTTATGAGAATGATTTGTAGAACTGATCACATCACCACAGAGCATGGGCTGCATAATATCAGTTATTCCCCTTTCTGGGAGCAGAGCAGACTACTAACCTGGTGTCCTGAGAGCCATCCTGGGCACACCTGGCTATAGCGGGTACAGCTCTCTCCGTGATGGTCTTTGTCCCGGATAAGACGCGCCTTTGTCCCATTCTCTCCACCAGATGACATAAATGTTTGGCTGCGCAGCTCCGGATGGCAGCGTTCACATGGCTACAGATAGAACATGAACGGATATCAGCACTAACATGACAAATGACCAAATACTACATATACAAATACAAATGAGTAATTCTACATAATATAATCTAGATGTAGACTATAAAGCCATTACCTGAGTCCTCCATTTATGAGGGATGTGAGAGACCTGACAGATGTTACATTGTCCACCATGGCCTGTAGTGCACGGTCCACCGCCTCCCGTATAAACAAGTTGGAGTCTCCCGCCCTGGAGAGCAGGACACGTGCACAATGCTCCACTTCTCTATCCATGGCCTTCCCCAGCTGTATGAACAGGTCAGCTACACAGCCAATGGCAGCCCGGGACACTTGGGAGCACAAGTTCTTCACCTACAATGTATAAAATAGGTGGTTTTACTACAGAACGTACACAAAGGAAGTTAGGGGGAATTAATCCCAGTTTGAACATCAATCCTTCATATGTAATAAGAGATATATTATATTAGACAGAAAAAGAAACACAGCAAAGCAGCTATTCTTCAGCTCTACAAACACCTTATTAAGCCAATTGTTACTTTACAAATTTATTTCTAATCAACATTTTACCATCCAGAACTTTTACTTGCTCTGGCTAAATGTATCAATGGCAATACTGTGTCAGTAAGTAATAATTCCCCATATTTGCTGCAGTCACTATACAGAACCAAGTAAGGCGCCTATATCGCAGGGACCGTAAGAAGGGGATGCAAAGCTCATGTTAGACTGTAAAGTATTAGTGACTGTTAGTAACTGTGCCCAGTACATGTGATTGTTCCAACACCTGACAACCCTCTTCCACATTTACTGTGACACAAACATCGGTGGTTGGTGATCACAAAGGGACGATGGTGAGATGGACACAAGTCATCCGTAAGTGCTCCCACGCACATATATATTATTATAGAAGCATCTGATAGTATTCTGAGAAAATAATATTTGGAACACCTTATGGGGATTATTCTGGAACATGAATGTCCCTTATGCAGGTGATTTCCGATCTTAATTTGAGCGATCTGAAAGAGACCAGCCAGATAAGTAGCTAATGGTACTGAGTAATACGGGATCACTTCCAAAGGCAGAGGATGTATTCCAGCACCAGCAAATCATCAATGCTGCCCTATGCTTGTACCTTATCTGTCCATTTGATAAATGCAACCATACCTACTTATACCTAGGGGTGCTAAGAGGTGGTGGGGCAGGTAGAGATTACATATGCTCGGACTGCCTGAGGGGAATGATGGGGCAGGGGTGTATCTAGGGATCCGAGCGCCCCTTGCAAAATAAGGGACTGGCACCCCCACCCCCCCATTGCTAGAGACCTGTCCCCTGATTTATAACTGGAGATGCTCCTCCCCCAAATCAGATGGCTTCTGGGGGCTTGATCTCCACTTGTCTGCTGCTGGCAACACCCACTCCATCCCCTCTAGGGTGAAAGAGCAGAGAAAGGGGGCTGGGTCACCTGTCCTCTCTCCCCTTGCAGGACTGACACTGCCCCGGCGTCTTTGGGAGCTGCAGCCGTTCTCCAACACACAGGTGCAGGTACGCAGCCGCTCTCCCTTCTCTTTACTTCACCTAAGATCCCCACCTCCTCTGGCCACACTTTATATAATAGCTGGAACCAGCGCTGAGCTGCTCCTCTGACCTGTAAGAGATATAGGGGCAGGCGTCTCCGTCCTCCTCACTGACTGACAGGGATTCTGTCAGTCTGACATGTCAGCACAGGCAAGTGTCTTCCCGACTCTAGAGCTTTACTGCCTCACGTTACTATGGCGCTGCGCAACAAACGGCCCTTATCCCTTGGCTGCTACCCTCTCTGGGGACTCTGGCTGGTGGCGTGATGGCACCCCCCCCTCGGCCGGCTCTCCTGGCAAGTGCCATCCTGGCCAAGAGGTAGATACCCCCTGCAGTGGGGCCTCAGCTAAGCTGGGTGGAGAAGCAATACCATCCCCATAGGCACATTAGGATCAATACGTAGTCCAACTGAGGCACACACCCCCAGGATTGCCATGGCCACACATCAGACACGGGGCCTGCTGGATGCCTCGCCAGCCCTGCTTATAACCTCCCTCCCACACTCACACCTTGTAAGAAGGGGATTTCATAGAAAATATGTCACCTTTGAACCATTCATTATGCAAGTTTATGACAATCCTTATGGTATCAGGATATATCATGATAGGCAGCATGGTTTTGCCTGTTACGATACTGATGAGCAGTCTGTCTATAAACTACATTTTATTCATGGAGAAGATCTAGGAGAGCGATGGACAATGAGACCCAGAAGGATGTAATGTACTTGTGTTACACATACCAAATACTGTAACAAACACTAAGGACCCCACACACCTGTCAGCCATACACATATATATGTAACATATATTTACCTCTTTTGTCAGCACAATGCTGAGGGCATGAAGTCTCTCCAGGACAACTGTGGGATTGGACATGGACAGTGACCTCACCAGATTGATGCCCTTAATCTTCTTCTCCCTGAAAACAATTAAACAACGGATCCTGGTCACCAAATGATCACTCTCTATCTCTATATATAGACACACACATATAGATTTGTATCTGTATCTATATAATAATCCGCTACCATCTGTCCCATCTCTGTCATATGCCGTAGGAGCTGGAGTGCGCAGCCCATATCCCGCCCTGCCTACCGTACCCAATGCAGGGGGCAGTAAGGTGAAAGCCCCATCAGTGTAAGGGGGTGAGACGTGGCAACGCTGGAAGCTGGGAATTGGCTGAGAGTGGTGATAGCTGGGGTGAGTGTAAGGGGGGAGAGAGAGAATATGCCAGTATAAGTATAAGTGGGTACAAGGCTGATGATAAGCAGAAAGTCTGTCTCAGCAATGCAGAAAGCCAGAATTACATATATAACAATCAGAAGCATGTTTAGTCAGGATACATGAGATAGCAGCAAGTACCAAATATACTAAGCAGAGCATCAGTTCTTCCAATAAGCACAACAGGCTTTAGGTACAGATGGGATATAAACTACTGAAATAACTGGTTCTTTTCCAGCAAGTGTAACAGGTCCTTGTGCAGTGTTATTATGGTATTTCTCATGTTACCACCAGGCAGCACTGTCCTGCTCCTCCTCAGGCACCTTCCTCAGTTACAGCCCCTGACAAAGGCATCTGAGGAGCACCTACAGTATACACTGCCTGGGCTTATTGTGTGTGACAGACAGGCAGGATCTCATGGTTGGACTGCCAGAGGCATCGCCATGGTCAGACTGGCCAACAGGAATACAGGGGAAACCCCCAGAGGGCCCCACTGCCTGAGGGCCCACACTCTCCTATAGGGATCAGGTTCCAGACTGTGCACTTGAATATTACATTATACATATGTTACATTATACTGCACAGGACTATGGTGTAAGGGGGGTAGGAAAGTGACACTTCCTTAGTTTAATATTCCAAATTAATCTACTTGCAATTACTTCCACCGAGAGAAATTCTCAGAAAATCTCTAATCTAGATGACTATGGGGGAGATGTATTAAGCCTTGGAGAGTAATAAAGTGGAGATAAATAAAGTACCAGCCAATCAGCTCCCAACTGTCACTTTTCAAACACATCTTGTAAAATGACAGTTAGGAACTGATTGGTATGTACTTTATCTCTCTCCACTTTATCACTCTCCGATGCTTAGTACATCTCCTCCTATGTATGAATGGATTTACTTACAGTTCATTGCAAAGTATTCATGCACATTAATTCATAATAACTCCACTTACTTATATTTATTTTTGACTAACTTATAGATGTTATAGTGGCTAGTGCCGATAGATAGATAGATAGATAGATAGATAGATAGATAGATAGATAGATAGATAGATAGATATGAGATAGATAGATATGAGATAGATAGATAGATATGAGATAGATAGCTAAATAGATAGATATGAGATAGATAGCTAAATAGATAGATATGAGATAGATAGCTAAATAGATAGATATGAGATAGATAAATAAATAGATAGATAGAGTCTGTACAGAAATATTGTGCTATCTGACACTAGTTTATAATCACAGAATTGGAATGACACTACAGTAAGTAATATAATAGCATAAAATAAAGAAGGTAACAAGCAGTAACACTGACCCTCCCCTGTCCCTCACTTACCAGTCATTGTTAGACAGAAGATTAAATGCATCATTCAGAGATGGGTCCGGTCTGGGCAGCTCTCTGGGCACAGATGGGCGAGTGACCTCTGTGCAATGATGAGCAGACAATGGGACTTTGCTGGAGCTTTTTGGTGCTAAGAACAATACATAATACAGGTCAGACAGTGCAGGGCCAGTGCTCACATGCAGCAGTTACTGTACATGTAGTTATCTGTAGGAAGATGGACTATGCTGCCAGATCTCACATGAGGCCTCTCCCTCACCCAGATAGTTCAGGTGCTTATTAGAAAACCATGTAATACCGTGAGACATCCTGTGTTATGCAGAGAATTGCAGGAGACGTCAGCTCACAAAGCTTCAGTTACTCAGGGGCCTAGTCATCAACACTAAATTAACATTTTTAAGGACACAAAGCGGAGGGAGGACACAAACTTACCGCATGTGTAGGCAGTGCTGCGCATGCGCTGGATTAACGAATTTAACAGCGCATGCGCAGCACTGCTTCCAGCTGCAGTAAGTTAGTGTAGACAGGGATAACTATCTATTTCCTGAAAAGCTGTCATCGCAAAAATGACAGCTTTTCGGAATAGATAGTTATAGGGAGGAGGAATGATGAATTCCTCTGGTATTTAGGTAGAACTCCATGCGAGTTCTAAACCTAATTACCTCCAGGGAAAGTTTAGTAATGATGAATAGGCCCCTCAGTGACATCATGTTTGCAGGCGTGCAGGTAGGTAACGTTACTGTACTTAGATGTGTGATAATTATCAATGGGGAAGGGGCTTGCTCTACTCCTTCGGGAGTCCTGGAGAACTTTCTGTCAGACACTCAGGGTGATTAGGAAAGTATGACAAATACCAATAACCACTGTGACAGCAGCAGAGGTTGAAAATGTTTCAAAAACTTACGGTCTTTGGCCATCTTAGCCTTTGGAGGCGCAGGCTTACACCACTTCATTTCTGTCTGTCCTGGTGGTCTTAGTCGTACTGGGTTATAGATCTCTGCAGATGTAATATATACAGGGAAGTGAGAAACTCTTTTTCACTGACAAACACAAATGTGTTCTAAATATAATAGATATGGGGGTAGATGTACCCAGAGGCATCACTAGGGTTGGTGTCACCCGGTGTGGTAGCTCATGGTGTCACCCCCCCCATCCTTAGTACTGTTTTTGTACTATCACTAAATGCAATGGCAATAGTAATAAAATAAACAGCTAACAAAACTAACGTTATACCTTTAGAATACAATATCACAGGTAAAACATTATAATATTTACATAAGTGTTATGCAAACTAAACTCAATGCCTAAATTAGCCTCCAGAAGTGCCCTTATACAGTGTCCCATAGCCTCCAGTAGTGCCCTTATACAGTGTCCCATGGCCTCAGTAGTGCCCTTACACAGTGTCCCATGGCCTCCAGTAGTGCCCTTATACAGTGTCCCATAGCTTCAGTAGTGCCCTTTTACAGTGTCCCATGGCCTCAGTAATGCCCTTATACAGTGTCCCATGGCCTCCAGTAGTGCCCTTATACAGTGTCCCATAGCCTCCAATAATGCCCTTATACAGTGTCCCATGGCCTCAGTAGTACCCTTATACAGTGTCCCGTGGCCTCCAGTAGTGCCCTTACACAGTGTCCCATGGCCTCCAGTAGTGCCCTTATACAGTGCCCCATAGCTTCAGTAGTGCCCTTTTACAGTGTCCCATAGCCTCCAGTAATGCCCTTATACAGTGTCCCATAGCCTCCAGTAGTGCCCTTATACAGTGTCCCATAGCCTCCAGTAGTGCCCTTATACAGTGTCGCATGGCCTCAGTAGTGCCCTTACACAGTGTCCCATGGCCTCCAGTAGTGCCCTTATACAGTGTCCCATAGCTTCAGTAGTGCCCTTTTACAGTGTCCCATGGCCTCAGTAATGCCCTTATACAGTGTCCCATGGCCTCCAGTAGTGCCCTTATACAGTGTCCCATAGCCTCCAATAATGCCCTTATACAGTGTCCCATGGCCTCAGTAGTACCCTTATACAGTGTCCCGTGGCCTCCAGTAGTGCCCTTACACAGTGTCCCATGGCCTCCAGTAGTGCCCTTATACAGTGCCCCATAGCTTCAGTAGTGCCCTTTTACAGTGTCCCATAGCCTCCAGTAATGCCCTTATACAGTGTCCCATAGCCTCCAGTAGTGCCCTTATACAGTGTCCCATAGCCTCCAGTAGTGCCCTTATACAGTGTCGCATGGCCTCAGTAGTGCCCTTATACAGTGTCCCATGGCCTCCAGTAGTGCCCTTATACAGTGTCCCATGGCCTCCAGTAGTGCCCTTATACAGTGTCTCATAGCCCCCAGTAGTGCCCTTATACAGTGTCCCATAGCCCCCAGTAGTGCCCTTATACAGTGTCCCATGGCCTCAGTAGTGCCCTTATACAGTGTCCCATAGCCTCCAGTAATGCCCTTATACAGTGTCCCATAGTCTCCAGTAATGCCCTTATATTGTGTCCCATGGCCCCCAGTAGTGCCCTTATACAGTGTCCCATAGCCTCCAGTAATGCCCTTATATTGTGTCCCATGGCCTCAGTAGTGCCATTATACAGTGTCCCATAGCCTCCAGTAATGCCCTTATATTGTGTCCCATGGCCTCAGTAGTGCCCTTATACAGTGTCCCAGCATGGAACTCCATTGGTGGCCCGGCCCCCAGTAATCCCCCTTATACTGTGCCCCCCCGTGCAGTGACTCAGTACTTACCTCTGGGTGTGTCTGGGCCGGGTGGGGTGCGCACTGTGCACTTGACTCCTGGCTGGCTTCTTCTTTTTTCACAAGCAGCGCGCTCAGGTCCGTAGTCCCTCCTCCTTCTCCAGCAGGCTGAGCGGCTCCCAGAAGGACAAGCGGAGCCGGTGTGCGCGATGACGTCATCGCGGCCGGCGTCCAGAACCACACACAGGCACAGAGAGATCCTCTGTGCCTGTGTGTGGCTCTGGACGCCGGCCGCGGTGAAAGAATATCTGTGCAGTGCAGCTCACCCCGCCGGGCAGACCAGAGGATCAGCAGCCAGGACGGACATCACGCGGCGCGGCGGATCTGCACAGTGATGTGTCTCCAGCAGCATGGTCGGCGGTGGTGCCTATGGGGGTGCGGCCCGCGGGTGTGACGTGCTGCTCTTCTTGGTGTCACCCCCTTGAAGGGTGACACCAGGTGCGGGCCGCAACTCCCGCACCCCCCTAGTGACACCGCTGGATGTACCAAGCTTTGGAGAGAGATAACATGGATGGAGATAAAGTTCCAACCAATCAGATCCTTGTTGTTATTTTTCAAACACAGCCTTTAAGTTATTAGCTGATTGGTTGCTACTTTGGGCCCTATTTAAAAACAATACATAATCCCTTTAGCACTCGCTATAGGGGTTATGTAATCCTTTCTTTATATAACAAGCAGTGGTAATGTAAGATTACTGCTGTGTGTCACTGTATCGCTCTCACCATCCTCAGCGAAGCCTTCCAGGCACTCTCTGATCCCTGTCAGGTTATACAGTCATGCACTGACCATCGCACATGACATAGGTGACCATCGCTGATGGCTATAGGCTGCCAGCAGCTGTGTGTAGTACCACGCAGACGAGGGGAGGTAGATGCACTTCGCCGGTGAGGTAAGTAATGATGAATATCAGTGACATATCCATTTGTATCACTATAATACTAAACTAAATATGCCGCTGGTATTACAGTTCATTAATAAATGGGGCACTTTATCCCTCTCCAAGGCTTAGTACATCTCCACCATAAATACCTGTGTATCAATAGTAAGAAATCTTGATAGGTATGTCCATGGGTAATTGTTGAGGGTGTGCCCAGGCTGTTCATGTCATCATAGCTCCACCTTCCACTACAAAAAGCCATAATTCCTGGCATCACACAGAGGGGAGGGGGTGGTGCCCCTCTCTGGGGAAGTGAATTGCTCTCCCAGCAGCCGGTCCTGGTAAGTATTTTTCTCTATATATTACACTATTCCTCTTATCTAGAACATTGAAGGTCATCACAATTAATTTATCTAGTCTAATTTATCAATCTACGAACGATATATCGTGAGTGCATCGGCAGGAGTGTACACGCGATACGTCTCTGAATGACATAGTTCACAAACATATCAGGTCGGCTCTGTGGCACAGCCGATGCAGATATATCTTAAAGATATATATCTGCATCTGCATGTTTGCACAGGCGACCTGCCAACCAGCCGAACACTGGACCTGATTCGTTCGCTCTGAGCGATGTTCGCACAACTGCGCATGCGTATGGCTCGTAATGCGCATGCGCAAACCAGTCATTGCGGTCGGAAATTGTGCGCTCGCAAAACAGCGAGGGGCTGCTAATTTGATTGACGTAATGTACCGTTTGTGGGTGGTAACAGGGGAAGGTGCTTGAAAACAGGAGTGGAGATCCGAACGCAGGCGTGCCTAACGGTAAAAAGGACATTTAATGGGAGTGCATAATTGGTAAAGGAGCGTCATCGACCACGTCACTTGGTTGTCTTTTAGCCTGAACTGCTCGCAGTGATTGCGGTAGAAAAAACCTACCATAAGCACTGCGAGCAGTTCAGATGCCTTTCGATGTACCCGATTAATCAAATAAATACCGGAGATGACATGTGATGCGAACGGCAAAGGGGTGTCTTTACAAAATAGCGAGCGCATTTTTCGTTCACTTGCTCAGACATAGAGGCGTCAACAAACCGCAATGAGCGAGCGCACAATTTAAATAGCCGGCCCCTTTTTTTGAATGACCATCCGCATATAGCGTCCGGGTCTGAATCAGGCCCACTAGCTGCAGGGACCCCTGACACTGACATCTCCATCTGGATGGGCAAATTTAAATGCCCGCCCAGTTGTGATATCAGGATAGACATATTGTGCGGCCGATTGGTAAATGTTTATAGCTTACCAATTGGCCTCTTGGACGGTGGATCACTCTGCTGACCGATCCGCTATTATAGTGTGTACCCTGCTTTAGATTATATCTGAATAATTGTGCACAAGGCACAGTCTGTGCCATTACTGCATAATTATACCGGCATAAATGGGTGGCTGGCAAAGTCATCCAGCAAAAATAAATAAATAAACTATACATTAAACATGGTGGAAAAAGTAAAAGGAAATAAACAGTTTTTAAGGAATCCAAATTATGGGGGTATCCAATTTGGCACAAAGTTTTGTTCAGGACCAGACGTGTCCCGAAAAAGAATCCACGATAATTGCTGTTTTTTCACTCGAAAATAGAAAGCACATAGGTCCGAGAGATTATGGCGGTACCTATGTGTTTTCGGGAGAACTATCCTATTATTTCGACCAAAATAAGAGGATAGGGTGAAAAAAAAATCGGCTAAAATCGGGGATAATCAGTGAAATATCTCTGTTTTTCGATGATCGCAGGGCTCAATTAGCGCCCGAACAATGTTGGGGGCTAATTGGATACTGGTCTATGGGGGAGATGTATCAAAACTTGGAGAAAGATAAAGTACCAACCAATCAGTTTCTAACCGGCATTTTTAAACGCAGCCTGTAAAATTACAGCAGCTGATTGGTTGGTACTTTATCTCTCTCCAAGGTTTAATACATCTCCCCCTATGACATAGATCTGGGTGAATATTCAGGAACCAGAGTCCCCGTAACTTTTGAATATACAGTATATAAAAGGCTGGTGGAACATACAACATTCTGGGATCTATACAAGTTTAGGGTAGATCAGGGCTGTACAACGGGCAGATGCTACCGTCCTCACCTCTGCGGACCAACGTTCTCTGACAGCCTCCATAAACTCTATTGTATGGTTTTGTCTTTTTCCATAGTATTTGGTCTGAGAACACACATGAGGCCCACTACCCAGGCAGTACTGGGCTGTATACAAGGCCGGAGTAAGGTGTCTCAACACCCTAGGTAAAACTTCAGCCCCCACCCTCTCCCACCACCACCTTCCAGACCCTCAGGTGAAAGTGAGGAGGTGGCATCTAAGAAGTTCCACAGCCATCACCTGCATTTAGTACAACAAGAGTGTCTCTTAGACACATCCTTAATATTGTGATAGGCAGACTCTGTGGGCCCCACAGATCCTGTCACCCTAGGCAGCAGCCTAAAGCTGCCTAACAGTACAGCTGGCCTTGGCTGTATAAATGCTGCCCGGAGACAGAAGAATAAAAATTTATTTACCAGACAATGTAGGCAAAGTCTCCAGTTGGATGTTATAATACGCAGAATTCCGGCCTTCAGCGTTTGGGCCTCTTCCAGTACATTTACGGGGAACAAAAGCAACTGTGGGCAGCTGCAAACAGAAACATACAGGACCCAGCTTAATAAGTGATGAGAACAAACAATATGCTAATAATAACACATACAGTATAACAGAGAGGATGAAGTAAGGAGAAGCGCAATAGGACAATAGAAGATAATATGTTAATATAATATAGCACAGGTTCTCAAACTCGGTCCTCAGGTCCCCATACAGAGCATGTTTTCCAGCATGTTCTCCTCACAGAATCACAAGTGAAATAATTAGCTCCACAAGTAGAACTTTTAAAATGTCAGTGAGTAATGAATACTCCGTGTGGGGTCCTGAGGAAAGAGTTTGAGAAGCTCTCTAATACAGGGATCAACACACTATATATATATATATATATATATATATATATATATATATATATATATACACACACACACAGTCATGGCCAAAAGTTTTGAGAATTACACAAGTATTGGTTTGCACAAGTCTGCTGCTTCAGTTTTTATGATGGCAATTTGCATATACTCCAGAATGTCATGAAGAGTGATCAGATGAATTGGAATTAATTCAAGAAGGGCAGCAAAGAAGCCACTTCTCTCCAGGAAAAGCATCAGGGACAGACTAATATTCTGCAAAAGGTACAGGGATTGGACTGCTGAGGACTGGGGTATAAGTTATTTTTTTCTGATGAATCCCCTTTCAGATTGTTTGGGGCATCTGGAAAAATGCTTGTCCGGAGAAGGAAAGGTGAGCGCTACCATCAGTCCTGTGTCATGGCAACAGTAAAGCATCCTGAGACCAATCATGTGTGGGGTTGCTTCTCAGCCAAGGGAGTGGGATCACTCACAATTTTGCCTAAGAACACAGCCATGAATATTGAATGATACCAAAACATCCCCCAAGAGCAACTTCTCCCAACCATCCAAGAACAGTTTGGTGAGGAACAATGCCTTTTCCAGCATGATGGAGCACCTTGCCATAAGGAAAATGTGGCTCGGGGAGCAAAACATCAACATTTTGGGTCCATGGCCAGGAAACTCCCCAGACCTTAATCCCATTGAGAACTTGTGGTCAATCCTCAAGAGGCAGGTGGACAAACAAAACCCACAAATTCTGACAAATTCCAAGCATTGATTAGGTAAGAATGGGCGGCCATCAGTCAGTATGTGGCCCAGAAGTTGATTGACAGCATGCCAGAGCAAATTGCAGAGGTCTTGAAAAAGAAGGATCAACACTGCAAATATTGACTTTCTGCATAAACTTAATGTAATTGTCAAAAAAAGCTTGTGACACTTATGAAATGCTTGTAATTTTACTTCATTATACCATAGTAACATCTGACAAAAAGGTCTAAAAACACTGAATCAGCAAACTTTGGGAAAACCAATACTTGTGTCATTCTCAAAACTTTTGGCCATATGTATATACTAGCTGATGTACCTCCAAGTTATTAAGTTATATTATGTGATGTTGTCCAAATCCATCCAGTGTAGGTCCCAGAACAGGCTCCCTGGGCCAACGAGAGGTCTGACCGGGAATTCAACCACCTAGTATGTATTCTGGGGGGTTGTGCATGGGATCCCGGTGGCTGTGATGCCGCCAGTCAGAATATTGACAGCGGCATCCTGACAGTCAGAATCCTAATACCATAAGGTAAGTATCCTACTACTAACTAACCCTTACCCCTACCCCTAACCTCCCCCTAGTGTCTAAATCTAACTTCCCCCTCCCCACACCCTAAACCTAACCCTCCCCCCTTAGATCCTAACCCTCCCACTAGTGCCTAACCCTAACAATAAACCTAACCCTCCCCTAACCCCTGATACTTACCTTCGGGAAGCAGGCTGTGGAGATTCCGGCACCAGTATTTTGACCATCGACATCCCGCATGGCGTGATGCTGACTACATCCCCTTCTGGGATCCAATGTTACCACTCTATGAAGTTTTTGTCTAAATCCATCCAGTAGACGGCTCAGAACAAGCTCCCTGAAATAACAAAATCTCCCTGACTCCCTGAAGAGTCCAGCATCTCCCTGATTACCCCTTACACCCTTTATGTAGCTGTTATATTAAAAAAAAAACAGCTATATACATTCAAATTTGATAATTAGTATAATTTCCCTGCATTGGTTATAAGGGACAATGATCCCTATGGCTACATGCATTTCTTCTTCGGGGTCCATATGGTCCACAGAAATTAAGAGAGTTAACGAAGGTATGTTATGCCATAACTCTTATTTTTCTGATAAGCATTAGTGTGTTTTCATCAACAAGTAGATCTAACTGCTTTGGGGCTTGTTTACATATATTTACATATGTTTAAGTACATTTTATGACACGCCTCTCAGATGTAGCAGTACACGCCCACTTTACCGCCGCACTCACAGCTGTTGCTTTCACAATCTCCCTAAAGTGCTTTTTCAAAAGTAGGAAACTATGTTTATGCTGCAATAACGCTGTAATGGTGCATTACTATAGTGCCATCAGCCCGTGCTCCACAGTCATTACAGTCACTATGTATCATATTTATCTATGGGGTGAGATCCTGCCCAGGTCACAGACATATTGTTGTGAGGAATAAATAAAACCAACAGGGGAAAAACATAAAAATGATCACACTTACCTGGTCACATTTCTGAGGGCTTGGAAAGCTTAGCTTAGCCTTTGGAGGCTCAGGTTTGGACAACTTCATTTCAGTCTGTCCTGATGGTCGTACTGGGTTATATATCTCTGCAGATGTAATATATACGGGGTATTTTACATATAATAAATGAAAACTAAATACATTAAAAAAGTGGAATAAGTAAATAAACACAGATTGTAAGGAAACCACAATATTGTTGGTACATATGGAGTGTGCTACTGCGCCTCCTCCATAATGCTCCACTACATGTAGCAGCAGATTCTTTACCAAGATGGCCACCATTCTTTAGTCTGCACATGTGTGACACCATTTTGAGTCACTGCGTTTGAGCACCACAGTAGTACACAGTCATTTACTACTTAGCTCTGTGGGGGAATCTGCTAAATCCTGTGCTCCTGCCTACATACATGACCGGATGGTCCGCTGTATGCTCTGCTCCATCACCGCTGCCTGTATACATAACTGTGAGTACGGCTGTACTGAAACTCTGCACTACAATAATTACAAGCTCCTGGCTAAGTTTATCCAGCTGGAGTGTCTACCAAACTGCTGACGTCTGCTATTTAATAACCGTGTACAGCAAAAAATAGTAATAGTATACACATATCAACAATGATGACATAGATCTTTGGGTGAATGTTTGGGTACCAGAGTCCCTGTAGCTTCTGAATATATACAAAAGGCTGGTGGAACATACAACATTCTGGGATCTACACAAGCTTAGGGTAGATCAGGGCTCTACAACTGGCAAATGCAGACCAACGTTCTCTGACCGCCTCCATTAACTCTATTGTATGGTTTTGTCTTATTACATAGTATTTGGCCTGTGAGCACACACACAAGACTCACTACCCAGACAGCACTGGTCTATATAAATGGTGCCCGGAGACAGAAGAATAAAATTGTATTTACCAGACAATTTTGGCAAAGGCATCAGGTGGATGTTATAATAACAGGCAGAAATCCGGCCTCTAGCGTCTGGGCTTCTTCCAGTACATTTACGGGGAACGTTAGGAATTGCAGGCAGCTGTAAGCAAAGAAACATACAGGACCCAGCGTAATAATAAGTGATAAGAACATACAATATAATAATAACAACACAAATAGTATAACAGAGAGGATGAAGTAAGGAAAAGCGCAATAGGACAACAAAAGATGGTACGTAATATAACACAGGGAGTAACACACTCCCATCAGAAAAGGTACAAATTAACCTACAGTATAAAGCAAACACAAAAATATATCTATATAATGGCAAATGCATTAATTTCAACCAACTGTATTGTCATTTCATAATTACTATCATAAGTAATTTCTACACATTGTAAAATTTAATTTCCAATGACTGGAAAATTCTTATTAGCGTTAAATTTTATATTTACTATAGGTAACCATGGGTGCATAACTAGTGCCTGTGTGCATACACCCTTAGGGTCAGGACAATGGGAGCTGTATATTGTATTAAGTGAAGAGAAGAGAACAAGACCCTAACAAACACTGCACATCCACCATATAAATGCTATGTACATACTGGCAGATCTGTGAATTCCAGGTAACCTGACACTGTATAGGTACTTTATGCTGGAATAACGCTGTAATGGTGCATTATTATAGTGCCATCAGCCCGTGCACCACAGTCATTACAGTCACTATGGGGTGAGATCCTGCCCAGGTCACAGACATATTGCTGTGAGGAATAAATAAAACCAACAGGGGAAAGACATGAAATGATCAGGACTCACCTGGTCACAGGTCTGAGGGCCTGGAAATACATCAGCTGCCTGTCCTGGACGATCCCAGGGAAATGCATATTTCCCCTTCGCAGCGCTCAACATTCGGTGAGCATTCGGCTTAATTTGAGGGAACATCCCTCAAGCACAGTCGCACTCTCCTTACTCCTCAACTCGACGACTAGCACTGACCTATGCTTTGGCAGTAGGTCAGCTGATTCCGTGACATCACAATGCAGTGACATCACCAGACATTCTATTCCCTGACTGCATGAGACACATTATACAGCCATCTACTTAGCACCTTGTAACACATAGGGGCAGATTGGGAACGTAATATAGCCTTTGAAAATATTTTAAAGTGATATGTTGTAGGCAACAAGGGCTGCCATAGCTTATTATAAGAAATCCCCCTGATCTCTCACCATCAACAAGGTTATAGCCAAGGTACAATACAAAATGGAGGCCTTTGGTGTCCCAGACTACCTCAGCCTCTTCTCCTATCATCATTTGGCACAAATTAGTAATGTAAGGAATACTCTATGGTTAATCCACCAAATAACATCTGACCCCTCACTCATTACTGAAATTGCTTTTCAATACACTTACACAGGTATCATGGATTGTAACGTTTGGATGTATGGGACATAAACATCTCATATTTTAGCACAGTTATAACTTTCGGCCTGTTCCTCCCCTGTAACCACTTTTTCCAGAGTTATTATACTTTTTCCCTCTTTTTGTTTTGTTGTCTTCGGTATCCTCAAAACTTTGAGAGGTTTATCAATAAAAAATATTGATAATAAAGATGAATAAATCCTATTTTATGGCTGAATACATATTGAACTGAATTAACATTAAAACTGGGGGAGATTACTAAATGGCCGAAATACACTATAAGAATTAAGTACAGTAAATACTAATTTCCAATGACTATGTGATTACTAGGTTCTGCTCCATCTAAGAGCTGCACTCTCTGCCTTATATCTACTGTATATAGATATTATTACTAGGGATGTGCAGGCTCGGTTCTACTCGGTTCCGTTCGGTTCTTTTTACCGAATCTTATTGGCTATCCAAAACTCGTGACAGCTGAAACCCAATAAGATCCGGTAAAAAGAACCGAACGGAACCGAGTAGAACCGAGCCTGCACATCCCTAATTATTACTAATATAATATTAGGTAATATTTTATATAAGGATCATGATTGATGTAAATACATTGCTGACGTATGATATTTTGAATTAGATCATGAGGCGGATACAATCTCTGATTTATATATATATTTATGATAAAACGATCCTTGAGCTAAGTAACATCAGAATCTGATTTTTTTCGGGATTTGGTTAGAAACGTTATACAACATCGATTGTAATATCGATGTTACATTTATAATAATATTTATTGCTTTCTTGACCTTGAATAAGTCTGACTTTTTACATTAAAATATTATTTTTTAGAGATTTTATGCAACATCGATGTTACATTTATAATAACTTTTATTGTTTTTTTCCCACCCTGAATGAGTTACTCTAAGGTCCCTAGTGCGTACTGTATGGATTAAAGAATTTCTGATAGTTGTTGAACTCAATCTTTTTTCTAGATCCAAACATCAATTGTGTTATAAGAACATCGTAAGCTTTTAAATGTGATATGATGTTTTTACACATATTTTTGTATTTTGTATTAATTTGCTATTATATTATAATAATGTAGATATGTTTTTTAATATATATATATATATATATATATATATCTCCATGAGAATTGTCTCTTTCTATTTTTCGATGTATACGTAAATATCTTTCTAGCGGTGGAACTAATAATGGTGGCTGTGAACCGCAAACATAACTAACTTTATTAACAAACGGACACAAAATCGGAAGTTCGGCACTTCCGTCTGCCGGGTACTTAATGCCGGTATTCTCTACACCCCCGCACCTTGAGAAAGACACCAGTGGGCATTGAAACGCGTTGGTCCAGCAGGATGGTGAGTAACTTGCACCACGAGGGAGGACTTTTTGTTACATCAAGTAGATGTCCGGACATCTGTGCCATCGGCGACTTCCTGTATTTACCCTATTTGTATAAATAAAGAACTTTTATATATACTGCACCAAGGCTTTACCTCATATCTTTTGCATATGGATGAGAGAACGTGGGGAAGATTATAAATACTCCCTATAAATATACCTTGATGTGCAGGAATACACTTTTACCCAAGTAATCTTCGTAATCTTTGAGTAAGCAACACTTCATTACAGGGTAATTCTTTGGTATGTGATGAACTGGCCAGAAGTCACAGCGTTTAATAGATCCCTTTATGGGCTTCATCCAGTGATCCTTGTGTAAGCATACATGTGAGCATTTATGTGACGTTTCTGTGCTAAACTATCTACCTGTGGGAGCTATATAAGAATTTGGAGAAAGATACCTCTATAAGATTCCCACACGCTAACTACATGTAAGTTATTCGGAGTTCCCCATGGTGCCCTTATTGGTGAAGGATTATCCACAAGAACAACTTGCTATATAATTATAAATATAGTGGCACTATATGGGTGCCGGATATCATTTATCTGTGCATTGAAGTATAATTACCAATATACTTTTTTATGTTTTTATTTATTACATATGGACTTATTTTATACAATGTGTGAAGCTTGACCTACAACATGTGGAAGCCAATAACCTTTGTTGCTATTTCCACTGTTATTTTGGTATTTATATATGTGGAACAAACTAAGTGCTGACTTGGGGGTGTACATTTTATTTTGGTTAAATCAAATTGACTGAGGTACTAAGTAAGTCACATTGCTCAGCGTGGATATCCTTAAATCCTGGACTGTAATGGCGGAGTTTGGGAACCTCTGGTTTAGTTGCATGGGTAAAAAGCAATTCTCTACATACAAATGTGAATATTTGTTTCAAACATTTATTTACATATTATACAAATAAACACATTATAAAGTGCATAAGATAAAGACAGGCAGAGGGCTGGAAAGAATTGCACTGCAATAAGATTTACCCCTGCAAAGAAAAAAGGAAAACAACAGACAATAACATAAAAATATTCTATACAGTGATCATACGAGACTCTGCTTCCGCCTGTCACTAGGTGGCAGCATCTGCGGATCGAACGGAAAATGGAGGTAGCGGTAGATTTCTTCAGCTTTCTGCCGGCTCACTTGTCCTTTGCTTGCGATAACATCGACAGGGCTACAAAATTATTAGTAAAGATTGTTTTGCTGGTTACATCTCAGAACTTCAAACAAAAAACTACATCTGGTTTCTCAGCCATAATAACATCATGAGAAGTATCTTCCCTGTGTAAATGGGAGGCACAACAGACTAGTGCAGTTCTCAGGTAGGTCGATCTGGAGAACGGTGTTAAGCTTCATAAGGAAGTGAAGGCAGGACCTGATTGGGTATTCAGTACAGACTCTAGTGCTGCCTACCTGTGACATCGTCCTATCGCCTTCATATTGGGCTCTCCAGGCTGTGACATGGAGGACTACATACTGTGACAATCTACAATGCTTTGGTGTTACGGTGCTGGTTGTTTAGTGAAAAACAGCTAAGGGGATTGTTTGTGACAGAACTTCAGCTTAAAAAGCAAATGGAAGCAGTAAGGTATAGAACCACAACACTGTAACCAGAAAACATACAATACCCCCTCTCCTCTCTCCAAGTTTAGCTTACATACAGTACATGCAGCTTATTCATTCACTAGGAACTATGAATGATACCTGGTGCTTAGGTAACAGATCAGCCTTGGGCGGGGCACTCTTGGAAAATAATATCAGTGATTTGTAAGTGTAAAATGTCCTTTCCTTGATATATTTCCTTGTTCCTTACAAGAAAATATTTCTACCTTTTGCTTCATGTGTTTTACACAAATTTTGCGGGTGCACCACCAACCAGGAGTCATCCAATGAATTTTACAGTTAGGATAGACCAGAATGTTGGTTTTCTGTATTTTCATTTGTATCTTTATATGTTAATAATTATTATTTCAAATATATACTCAACTAGTGCGGACTCGTACCCTAACATAGCTTAAGTAACCGAGACTGATGACTAATTGGTTCAGCTTACACAATGGCACCTCCTCCTGCTATGCTACTGTATGTGCAATAGAAAGCTCCTTTTCAATTAAAATATCTATAAATCACTGGGGAAGTAATTTACCTGTTTGTCATATGTCTGACACAGCTGAAGTGATGACACAGGTTCAGGGCGGTGATGTGGCTGACATTGGGAATGGACAGATAGAAGGTCAGTGCTTCCTGCTTGGGACCGGTCACCTGAGTGGGTACGGATATCCTGGTATTCTTCCTCCTCTCCAGCGAGGCCAGATCCTTCAGCAACCCTGCCGTCTCCTCCTGGCTGGAGCTGAAGAGAACCTGGACCCCTGCGCTGGTTAAAGAGGACAACATGATGTCCTAATACTTTGTTCTCTGAAACAGCCGCGAAGTTTCTCCTGTAAACATTAAACACATTATAGAACTTAATATAGTAGTTACCACCAGCATAGAAATCACTGACTGAAGAAAAGACGGGTTTCAATAAATTCAAAAAATAAATAATTTACAAATACATATGGAAAAGACGAGCGATTGAGATGAAATAAATCTAATGGTTTGTGTGTTATTGGGGAAGCAATATTGCTGTACTGGTCTCCTATCCATAAAGCACATGTACAGTATAGGATCTTTCCTCACATCTAGAACCCCGTTAGGGATTACATACAGGTGTATTTAACAATATTTGATTTTCTTCTAAATATTACAATTCATGATTCTATCTGCAGAGCCATTGCTCTGTGCTCCTAGCGCTGCCTATGGGCCTCCAGCGTGAGGTCTGTCCATTTCATCCTACTGCCACTCCGCACTTTCCTGATGATACAGTAGGTGACCTGTGTTATAGTATTATAAGCCCCAGCAATCCCTTCCAGGCATATCCCAATGTTAAGCAACAAAAACACCGTTCCCAGTAAGCGCTTAACACTGATTTGAGAAGCATTATATGATTTATGTCAGCTCATCCTCTGACGAAATGACCAGGTGTAAAGAAACGCGTTAGGAAGACTGCACACCAGCACTCCAACATTGATATACCATCCATTATTGCTAAAGACTGCCGGGACCTGATCAGGAAGCCTGCGCTATTTGTATTTACCGCTACAAGAATAAGCGGCTATTGAAATCTACACTTTCTACTGATTCTGCTGCATAATACATCAGTCTCCCGTGACACTCGGGAACTCTGGCTGGATAGGTGATCATCTGGCTGTCACTGCCCCCCACAGGGTAGAGACGGCGGTCTCATCATAGTGAGAATACGGAGACACCAGTATTACTTGCGGACCCCGGAGGGAACAGATGGGTGTATACCTATTACAGGGGTAAGCAGCCTGGAACATCTATCTAAATCTTATTATACACACTCTCATTGGAACCTATGTTACCATTTTGTTACAATTTTGTGGAGTTACTATCTTTCAGAGAGTATCTTCTCGCCCACGTATACCAACACATCCAATGACTGTATAACAACTGTATCCATTGTTTGGAACTTTGCTGATGCAGGATTATTGATTGCTAACCTTGGACATCTAAAAGGACACTTACATTCCACTACTCTCCAAGATACATATTGGATTCGAGCAAGGGTCCTTTTTGTGATAATATTTGTATCCCATCCATTGATATTTTTATACTTATCCATTGTCTATGTCATGTTTTAGATGTTTATTTTTATGCTGGACCCATGCATTTACTGTTACCTAATAAGTGAATATTTTAATAAATTGTATTATTTTCTATATGGTATGTGCACTTCATTATATGATCAACTCAGTGCAGTTTTTATAATAGTATTATATCACAGTTTTGGCTCCTAAGATGTTGTGTGACTACAAGGCTCAGCATGCTCTCCACACTATAAAATGTGAATACATTTTTTTTTTTTTAAATCTGGCACTATTGACACCATACGTAGTGCCAGTAATTAGCCTTTTATGGATAAGAGAGCCCATATAAGACACACACTTGGAACACACAAACATTTCTCATTCTAATTGAAGTCTCAAAACTAAAGCTAGTGGCATAATGATGAGGGAAAACAATCCTAGGCAACAAGACAACGCATCTATACAACCAGTTACTGCACATTAGGAAAAAGTCAGAGCTTTACACAGGTTGCAGAATTTCATTTGTATATGCCAGGCAATTACAGGTGTGCCCTAATACATCTAGCCTCAATATGCCACCCGGGTTAAGTGAGTAACTCTGCTAGTGCCAGGTGTCTTTTTAAGCCACAAATGCGTCTCAGTCACAATGTGATGAGACTAGAACGCACTGTGAGACTGCACTGATTAATTTGATAAGCAGCAATTTTATATCTGTATGCGTCTGAGTCTGAATTTGGAGTGGAATAAAAGCTAAAGCCGCTGCATTGTATATATACATTGAGAGGCTACACAGATATACAAGTGTCACATATCACATTACTCAGCACGGTCTCCTGGTGCGTCCTTGTCGAGGGAGCCAGTGAAGTGTGTTGCAGAGGCGGGCAGTAGCGGTCATACGGTGGCAGAGGAAAATTAAAGGAGCAGCAGGGCTGAGGACAGACTGACAGGAGAGGCGAGTAAGGGATTACAGTAGTCCAGGAGGGAAATGATGAGTGCGTTTAGGAGTGGCATCACTGGCTTTTGTTCTCCAGTCTAATTTATTTATTTCATGTTTTTTTGTTCAATATTGTAAAGTGGAAGATAACATGCTAGCATTATATAAATGTTATTAATAATCAGGGGGTGAGAAATGGCTGGATCCCAGAGATATTACGGAGGGGGAAGTGAAAAGATTGGGAGATGGCCTCATTGTGGAGAATGGAGGTGAGGATGACACGGGCAGAGGACATGGGGAACAGAAGAAAGGGTGATGTTATAACAAGCAGGTAGAGACCAGAGTGGATGGAGGGGGAGAGGTCAGAAGAGGAGATAGCTTGGAGTATCATCAGTCTATAGCTCATATAAATAAAATGTTTTCCAAGTGCTCCCTGGTCTATATGTAAAGCAGATATGAATTAAAAATGTATACACTCAAGTAACAAATGATAAAGCGCTTCTATGTAATATTGTACAAACTGCAGTAATTTATGTTGGAACCTGGCTGTAGTGTAAAAACAGGGATGGCTAAAGAAACATACCACCAGGCTAACCCAGTTCTTCACGTACTCCTGTCTGTCCCCTGGAATCATCTGTTATCAGCAGCAGGGGCTGGCTGGCAACTTTCAGCCTTGGGGGCATACACAAGCAAGTGGCACAGTTTTTCTACTAGCAAATGCAATGTAAAATTTGGCGTGACATGGTTTCCGTAATGTGCGTGTGGTTTAAATAGCAAATGAAGTATATGAGGGTAAAATTGTTGTGACAAAGAGCTATAAATAAATACCATCTATTGTGTGCGTCTCCCGGGGACTGGGCTGAGCAGCTGCGCCCGGCCCTCCTAAAGCTCCGTCCCACAGTGTGTGTGTCTGACCCGGACAAAGTGGGGCGCAATTAATCGATCACAAAACGAGCAGGGTGCATTTCACAGTTAACAAAACAGGCAGGGCGTAGTGGCCTGCTAAAAGTACCTAGTGGGAACACTAATATATACATACATACAGACACATTAAGTCCATACACATGTAGGGGAATTCAATTCAAAGCGATGAAAAGCCCTGGGAGGGAGCTCCCGAAGCTATTCAATGCGATGTTTGGTCGGGCTAAAGGATTTCTTTTCGCACACCCCTGGGGATGCAAGGAGAAATCCTACAAAAGTGCCGGCTGGCACTTTAGTCACAGAATGCTGGTTCTCACGATTAAATACCTAAGTTAGGTGGCGAGAACCGGCATTCTCCGACGTAACAGCGCGCTGAACTGAATAGCTCCGCGAGCTCCCTCCCGGACTAATTTAGCATCGCACTGAATTGAATTCCGCCCATGGACATTATAAAGTACAAAACAACACCCCCCCTTACAAAGTTTATGCCACACTGACACATATAACTTGTATATAAGATATGATAGATAGATAGATAGATAGATAGATAGATAGATATGAGATAGATAGGTAGATATGAGATAGATAGATAGATAGATAGATAGATAGATAGAGACAGACACACTGTATATAAGCCCCACCCTCCACTTACCTGGTTTCTAAAAAGTGTAGAGAAGACAGGAAGCAGGCTCTCCTGCACTCTGGAGCACTCCTCACCTCTGGTCTCACTGTCTCTCTCCTCCCTGGGTGCCATAAAGCTTCTTATTCATCTCAGCTTCCCTGACAGACTCCCCAATAAGCCCCGCCCCCTTTTTCCACTTTCCAGCCTCTATGGTTCCTGGGAATGGTCGACAGCGGCCATTTCTATGTAGCTTAGTATGGAGGCAGCCGATTTTATGAGGCAGCCGATTTTATTTGCCTCTGTAACATAGATCTCACTCGCAGCATAGCTGGTCAGCCCCTGTCAGAGCTGAAGCATAGTCTGCCTGACATGACAGTACTCTATCCCACAGCCAGGCGGCCATCAAATACTAACACTGTACTGGCCCAGGGGGGCAGATGGCACCCTGCCCCCCAGCCCAGATTGCCACTGATCAGCAGGGTGCAGGCAGCCATCAGGTTGGAGCCCTTGCAGAGTACTTTCCAGCAGCAAGTGGAATAGATGGCATGGTGTCACAAAAGTGGGTGTGATCTTCACTGAATCGGTGGTCAAGCAATCACAGTGTCCTGTATTTGGTATGTTATTACATAGAACTTGTGATTTGATTTAATAAATCAATATTGGAGGCCAAATGAGTGGATAAGAACTTCAAGGCAGATTGTTTGGGCATCAAGTACAGCCTTGGGTGACCTACAGGTGGAGGAAGGGAATAGCGGGGGGTGGGAGCTGGAGGTGGAAGCAGAGAAGAAGTGTTTGGTGAGGCAGCAGGAAAAGACAGACGCGGAGGCTAATGTGGTTGTGAGTGAGAAGCAGGAGGGTGGTCAACAAGTATCAAAGTCAGTAGAGAAATCAAAGAGGAAGCGGAGAAGATGGGTGGGAATGGGTTCAAGGGGGAAAGTAACATGGAGAGGAGTCTTCTGTGGGGTGAGGATGGTAGAAAAGGGTGGAAAGGCAGGGGATAGGGGAGGAGTTAAAAGTAGCAGAGAAGCACTGCGGATTAGATGACATGAGATTTGCAGTAGAATTGCTTGGCGTGAGATAGGAACAAGTTGTAGGGAGAGAACATGATTGGTTATGGAGATAGTCAGTGTGATTTCCTCCAATACGGTTCAGCCACGCAGGAGCATTTCTGAGGGCAGCCTACAATAAGACCAGCTGGCAGCTAACAGGCCATATATAACAGAACGATGGCTGATTATCACTAATCATTATACATTCTCCCAGGCCCTGTACCACTAAATTGACTAGATAAATCAGATAAGTTCTGTTAATTTCACAAATGTAACTACAATGTGAATGATATTGTCATTGGGGTATCTACAGAATGCTAGCAGAGTTGGGTTTACAGGGAGATTTTTCTGCAAAAACTGTAGAAAAATAATATGGCCGACCTGCTTCATCTACAAAGAAATGTTTCCACATTTACAGAAATAGTGACTGGGATGGCAGGTAAATATTAGCCGAGCTGGGATGCCAGGGTACAGGAGAATTTACTTCTCAAGATACAGTCTGAGGCCTGGATCATCCTACAGAACCACACGTCACTGGCCTCTGACTGGTGCGCAGTGCGGAGCTGTATCTGCCCAGCCTATCACGGTTGTGTAACACACGGCAGCATTAGTGGACACAGGGCCTGATTCAGACCCGGTCATGAGCGCTGAGCGCTCGCAACCGGGTCGATGGTGGCCCAGAGCGCATGTGCGCGTCGGAGCCGGCTCCGTTGTGCACATGCGCGAGACCCGGATAGCGGCGGGTAATCCGTCGCTCTGGGTCTCGTTCCAAAGGGGGCATGCTGTCGATGTTGAGTGACGGTGGGCAGGCTGGGGGAGTGGCTGCCCAAGTGGAGGCGGTCCCATGTGAACGCCTCCGTTTAGGGGCGGCCCCACTGACATCACGAGTGATATCAGTTGGAGAGATTTCGGCTCTGTTAGAGCCGAAATCTCTCTGGGGCTTGTGGCAATGAGACCCTACCACAAGGGTCTCGTCACAAGCCCGATGGTCGTGATGGTCTTGACCATTGCGACCATCTTCCTGGCTGCTCGCTATAGCTGTGGGTGGTCACCCACAGCTATGGGAGCGGCCAGGAGGCCGTTCTAAAAAAAAAAATAGCCCGGACCTGATTCAGAGCGAGCGCTCTGTCAGAGCGTCTGGCTCTGAATCAGGGCCACAGGAGGTAATGTGCCACAAGTCAGACAGGGGGAGCCCTTGGTGACTTATTCCATCATGGGAGCAGCCTCAGGAAGGACTTATGGTCAGAAACGCGTTGGTGCTACTGTGGCAAGTTTCTTTGTTGCTGCTATTTTTCTATTTTAATATTGATCGGTTCTCCATACTCATTCACTTGGGGTTTGAGGAGAGAATTTTTGCTGCCTACTTATAATAAGGAAAGAGGACTCTATGCTTGGATTTTACTTCATGTGTTTTATCCGTTTTTGTATTGTACCAACAAATTTTTGATTTTTTATACTATTGTTGGTATATACTCTTGGATCATTGTATTGGAAGGAGTGGATCTATTTTTTGGAATAAGGAGTGCCCTTGTAGACTTAAAGAAACCCTGATGGGAACGTTTATACCTGGTCCCAGGTGAGTGTTTTTCTTAAGGGAGGTCTAATTGGGAACATATGAAAACTTATATCTTCACTATAAGCTGATGCAAGAAAGATACACTTATGTGAACACATCTCTCTATTTGCAGGTGAGTCACAGACGGAGGATTTTGAAGTCTTTAAAGGTGTTCCTGTGCCTTGGGCTTAATCCGTTATCCTTAATGTATCTCTTCTTCCACTTCGACAGAATCAGTTATGAGAAGACCGCGCTTTTGGATCACTCTATTTTTCTTTATTACAGGGCAGTGTTTGCCGGTTACACAGTCATAGACAACAGCCCTTATCCTCCGCTGGATAAATGTACATGAGAATAAGGAGCAAATGTAAAGCAAATCATAAAGAATGTATTGTCTGTAGGTGATGGTCCAGGCCTGAGCCTTCATGTGCTTATGTCAGGTTACATCCCTGGTCCCAGAATGGCTTATTACTTATTTACACACGTTTTTCTGTTGCAGGTTCTATGGCAGGAAGATGTTGCACCACCTGAAATCCCATCCGGATTTTGAGAACTGTCTGAGAACCTATGTCCCCGGCAAGGATTTGCCATACATAAACAATATAATAAAACATCTGTAGATTTTTTTTTTCATATTACTTGTGGTTTCATGTGTTGTTGTGGTAAGTGTCCATTAACCTAAATACTCATTCTGTGCAGGCTGTGACCCTAGTGTAGGGCTGTATAGCTGGTGTGGGGTTGTTATAACTGTGTGTGCAGATTTATATAGCATGGTAATAGTTACAGAGGAGCTCAATAAGGAGATAAAGGAGAGGGAGCACTGTACCTGATACCACTGCTACAGGAGGACCTCATCCACCATTCTCCTGTGTGTCCCTGCAGCCTCCACCTCGTGCAGTTGATGTTTACATTTGCTGGACACTCCCTACTCATCTACTGAGTTTGTACCTATTTCCTATCACTGTTATTTGTGTCCTCATCATAATCACACCACACTCACTGGTTACCCTCACTCCCTCTCACTGTTATTTGTGTCCTCACCATCATCACACCACACTCACTGGTTACCCTCACTCCCTCTCACTGTTATTTGTGTCCTCACCATCACTTCACACCACACTCACTGGTTACCCTCACTCCCTCTCACTGTTATTTGTGTCCTCACCACCACACCACACTCACTGGTTACCCTCACTCCCTCTCACTGTTATTTGTGTCCTCATCATCATCACACCACACCCACTGGTTACCCTCACTCCCTCTCACTGTCATTTGTGTCCTCACCATCACATCACACTCACTGGTTACCCTCACTCCCTCTCACTGTTATTTGTGTCCTCACCATCATCACACCACACTCACTGGTTACCCTCACTCCCTCTCACTGTTATTTGTGTCCTCACCACCACACCACACTCACTGGTTACCCTCACTCCCTCTCAATGTTATTTGTGTCCTCACCATCACTTCACACCACACTCACTGGTTGCCCTCACTCCCTCTCACTGTTATTTGTGTCCTCATCATCACCACACCACACTCACTGGTTACCCTCACTCCCTCTCACTGTTGTTTGTGTCCTCACCACCACACCACACTCACTGGTTACCCTCACTCCCTCTCACTGTTATTTGTGTCCTCATCATCACACCACACTCACTGGTTACCCTCACTCCCTCTCACTGTTATTTGTGTCCTCACCATCACCACACCACACTCACTAGTTACCCTCACTCCCTATCACTGTTATTTGTGTCCTCACCATTATCACACCACACTCACTGGTTACCCTCACTCCCTCTCACTGTTATTTGTGTCCTCACCATCATCACACCACACTCACTGGTTACCCTCACTCCCTCTCACTGTTATTTGTGTCCTCATCATCACACCACACTCACTGGTTACCCTCACTCCCTCTCACTGTTATTTGTGTCCTCATCATCATCACACCACACTCACTGGTTACCCTCACTCCCTCTCACTGTTATTTGTGTCCTCACCATCATCACACCACACTCACTGGTTACCCTCACTCCCTCTCACTGTTATTTGTGTCCTCATCATCACACCACACTCACTGGTTACCCTCACTCCCTCTCACTGTTATTTGTGTCCACACCATCACATCACACTCACTGGTTACCCTCACTCCCTCTCACTGTTATTTGTGTCCTCACCATAACACCACACTCACTGGTCACCCTCACTCCCTCTAACTGTTATTTGTGTCCTCACCATCATCACACCACACTCACTGGTTACCCTCACTCCCTCTCACTGTTATTTGTGTCCTCACCATCACATCACACTCACTGGTTACCCTCACTCCCTCTTACTGTTATTTGTGTCCATCTCATGGTTCTTAATAGATACAAGATACTATAAGTATTGGGATTATAATATGGCTAATTAATATACATCTGCCAAGAAATATATGTACCCTCACTCCCTCTCACTGTTATTTGTGTCCTCACCATCACTTCACACCACACTCACTGGTTACCCTCACTCCCTCTCACTGTTATTTGTGTCCTCACCACCACACCACACTCACTGGTTACCCTCACTCCCTCTCACTGTGATTTGTGTCCTCATCATCATCACACCACACCCACTGGTTACCCTCACTCCCTCTCACTGTTATTTGTGTCCTCACCATCATCACAACACACTCACTGGTTACCCTCACTCCCTCTCACTGTTATTTGTGTCCTCACCATCATCACACCACACTCACTGGTTACCCTCACTCCCTCTCACTGTTATTTGTGTCCTCATCATCACACCACACTCACTGGTTACCCTCACTCCCTCTCACTGTTATTTGTGTCCACACCATCACATCACACTCACTGGTTACCCTCACTCCCTCTCACTGTTATTTGTGTCCACACCATCACACCACACTCACTGGTTACCCTCACTCCCTCTCACTGTTATTTGTGTCCTCACCATCATCACACCACACTCACTGGTTACCCTCACTCCCTCTCACTGTTATTTGTGTCCTTATCATCACACCACACTCACTGGTTACCCTCACTCCCTCTCACTGTTATTTGTGTCCTCACCATCACACCACACTCACTGGTCACCCTCACTCCCTCTAACTGTTATTTGTGTCCTCACCATCATCACACCACACTCACTGGTTACCCTCACTCCCTCTCACTGTTATTTGTGTCCTCACCATCACATCACACTCACTGGTTACCCTCACTCCCTCTCACTGTTATTTGTGTCCTCACCATCATCACACCACACTTACTGGTTACCCTCACTCCCTCTCACTGTTATTTGTGTCCTCAGCATCATCACACCACACTCACTGGTTACCCTCACTCCCTCTCACTGTTATTTGTGTCCTCATCATCACACCACACTCACTGGTTACCCTCATTCCCTCTCACTGTTATTTGTGTCCTCATCATCATCACACCACACTCACTGGTTACCCTCACTCCCTCTCACTGTTATTTGTTTCCTCACCATCACCCCACACTCACTGGTTACCCTCACTCCCTCTTACTGTTATTTGTTTCCTCACCATCACCCCACACTCACTGGTTACCGTCACTCCCTCTTACTGTTATTTGTGTCCATCTCATGGTTCTTAATAGATACAAGATACTATAAGTATTGGGATTATAATATGGCTAATTAATATACATCTGCCAAGAGATATATGTACACATATAAATCGTTATATGCATTGTTCAAGGGAGAGAGAACTAATGGTGCATACAGATTTAGCAGGACGATATAAACTATAACGATATCATTTATATTTAGATTGTCCATTTTTTTGCCCCTTCCACCCGCCAAACGATGCTCGAGCATGGATGGTCTATAACGACCATCGCCCGTGCATGCAGTTCAACCTGGACGATATCAACCAGGTTACTATAGGTACCCGTGATCATTTAGTGCTTTGCTGGATGTTCGATAACAATTATCCAGCACATGCAGGACGATCAGACGATATCTTTATCATTGTCTGATCTGACCGTGTGTATGCACCATAACTGTCCTATTGTGGTAATTAATGTTCAGATAACCAGTCACACATCAGTACAGTAAGTTTAATGGCTGAAGATTGCTCTTATTTATATGTTTAATATTGTTTTTAAGAATCAATGAATAGGTGTAAAAGATGTTTACGTATGTTAATGAGATCAGTAGGAACTAAATAGTGCCTTACGCACCAACAGAGATGATTGGCTGAGGGACATTGATGCTGGGAAGACTGTGATCGTGCATATAACCAGACTTCTAATTGAATGGTAAACTCAATCACGATTTGCTCAGCTGGTCACATGGACAACAGATAACGATAAGATAGGCTCATGAGGAGAACTTGTTATGGTTGGTCGGGTGGGTCATGTGATCGGAGGAAGAGAGATGATTGGTTTCTGAGGGTCAATAAAGCAGCGCTGAACAACATGATCGGGTTGCTTTGATAAAACTCTACTGAGTGAAACGTACATCGGCATTTCCTCGCTGCTCACCACAATGCTATAATTTATACTGCATGTTCTGGTTAACTATAGAAACTTTGTTACACCTACAATTGAGTATATAATAATGTAAAACAGATCAGAAATAGTAGATCTGTGAGATAGTATATGGGGAGGCCTTAACAGCAGAGATCAGCTGTAACTTCACAAATAGCTACTGTTTCTCTTTGGGAGTGCACAAATCAATTACCTCCTAAAGGGATAATGGACCTCATTCAGAGTCGGTTGTAGCGGCCGCACGGTCATGCGTAAAGTTCACAATGCGCGTGCGCAAACTAGCTGCTATGATCAGAAATTTCTCTCTCCTTGAACACAGCCAGGTCGGTAGTTTGAGTGACAGAATGAACCATTTGTGGGTGGTAACAGGGGAAGGTGCTTGAAAACGGGGGAGTGGAGATCCGAACGCAGGCGTGCCTGATTATGCGAACAGCGTTTTATGGGAGTGCATAATTAACAAAGTAGTGTCATAGCACACGTGACATGGGAGGTTTTTACACTGACATGATTGTAGTGCTTAAGAGAGGGTATGGTCAACCTTAAGCTCTACGACCAGTTCCGATGGTTCCCGATGGTCTCGATTAATCTTTATATGCCCGGAGATGACGTGTAATGCGTACGAGAAGGGGGCGTATTTTTTTGTCTTCCGGCCGCTTCCTCCCCTTGGTCGGCCAGCTACCGATCCGATCTTAGGGACGCAACTTGCGAGTGCATCATTTGCATATCCGGCCCCTTTTCCCGTACGACCGTGTGGCCGCAACGACCGACTCTGAATGAGGCCCAATATGTGCAGTGATTAAATCCTGAGAATTACTATACTATGTAACAAAACTACAGTGCATACTGAGGTTCTGAAACATTAGCGCATACTGAGTAGAATACAGGGGTACACTTGTGGAATACGATAAATCCACAATCTCAGCATTTGTTTAGCCTATTTACAGAGTTATGCTTATAATAAGAGTGTATATATAAATATAAAAAGATCTAAATAAAGGAGCCTCAAGATTTATTAAGAACATTATCATTGGTTTGTCTGGGAGCACATACTATAAATCATCTGTCAGTGGGATAAAAGCTGTTAATTGAATTATGATCTATGGAGAGAGAGTAACGACAATATTGGTGAGCATTATGAAATATAACGCCATTTGAAAATATGATGACAGCTCTCCACAGACTTCTTGATATAAAGTATAAAAAGAATATTGAGTGCCGAAAGTGAAATTGTGAAAGGGATTGCGGTGTAGAGCTCACCGCCACAGTGTGGGGAGAGCGTGGGGGCAGCTCAGCATGTCCGTAAGTGCTGGGCACACCTCTAAGAGTGATGAAAAGAGAGCGCATCATAAAGACACTCCTCTTTATCGGCACGCGCAAAAAGTCCGGACCATGAATGAACACTATTAACATTCCATCAGCTCCAGAGTGAGTGCAACTTGTCTAAATTACAGGAGCCTATCAGGGCACAGCTAAAGTCTATGTGGGGAGAACTAACTGACACGAATTCCTCGCTCATGGTAGAAGTAGCAATGTGGGGGGAACTAACAGGAAGGCCCCACTCATGGGAGAACATACAAAGTAGTATATATTCAGGTTTTCCAGGCTTATGGCTTGGAGAAGCTCACACAGAAATACCCTGCCAGCTGGACTCGGGTTGAACAAGTCTAGGCTGGTGTGGTAGGGGTAGCCTCTGTATGTTTTTAGGCTGTTTGTTATCATGACATAATAGATGTATGTTGACCACTGTTACTGCAGGAAGCGGCCAGACAGTTTCTAGACGATGAGGCTGAGTTGTCTGCAGAAGAAGCAGAATTTGTGTCGTCTGATGAGAGCGTTGAGTCAGAAAATGGGCAAAACACGTCCCTTGTGAAATTTCTCAATGGCAACACTCGGCTGTCTCAAGGTCTGAATGGTACGTGGCACATGGTGATAGCGGGTCACTCGGGGAGGAGGATGCAGGTTCACTATGGTGGCGGATCACTGGGTGTGGGGAGGGGGTGGCAGTTCTTTGTGGGGGAAGAATAGCGGTTCACTGTGGTGGAAGATCACTGTGGGAGTATTTTGCTGGTTCACTGTGCTGGTGGATCACTTCTGGGGGTATTTTGGCGGTTCGCTGCTATAAATTGTGGAGGGTCACTGTGATTGGGCATGGTATCATATATATATATATATTTTTTTTTTCAAATATATTTTATTGTGTAAAGCACCATAAGCATCAACAATACACAATTCAATATACAGTACAAATACATTTACATAATAATAAACAGATATCCAAACACTGCCAAAGCTTACAAAACGGTAATCAACAGTGACCATCCATCCATGGCCATAGTGAATAAAATACAGAGCATAGTGCAATAAATGATCATAGAAAGACAGTAATAATATTGTCACCCATATATAGTCAAAACAAAATGGACACAAGGGCGGGGGGGGGGGGGGGGTGGAGCCACCCAGGAATACAAAACCCAACCTCCAGAGTTTCCTTAAACTAAAAGGGAGGGTAAAATCAGAGCATGGACTATGTACTGAAGGGAAGATCCCCCAACAGCCGCCGTTGCTCATTCCACATGGTATAATTTTTAAGTATCTTCAATTCTATGTTGGAGTTCCCTAAGCAAAGTGGAGATGTAACTCTCCCATGTGTCAAAATATTGTGATGTTAAACGCTCTATGGGCCTGATTCAGACCCGCTCGCGAGTGCTGAGCGCTCGCAAGCGGGTCGATGGTGCCCTAGTGCGCATGCACACGACGAAGGGAGCTCCGTCGTGCGCATGCGCGAGACCCGAATAGCGACGGCCAAGCCGTCGCTATGGGTCTCGCACCAAAGGGGGCGTGCTGTCGATGGTGAGTGACACGCCTACTGTCTGGGGCCAGCCCCACTGACATCACTAGTGATGTCAGTGGGAGTGCTTTTGGCTCTGATAGAGTCAAAAGCACTCCTGGGCTTGCCGCAGCGAGACCCTACCGCAGGGTCTCGTCGCAAGCCCGATGGTCGTGATGGTCTTGACCATCGCGACCATCTTTTTGGCCGCTCGCATAAGCTGTGGGTAATCACCCACAGCTATGCGAGCGGCCAGGAGGCCGCTCCAATTTTAGGTAGGAGGGCCCTGATTCAGAGCGAGCGCTCTTGTCAAAGCGTCCTGCTCTGAATCCGGCCCTTTAATAACTTATTTTGAAACATCCATAGGGAAGGAGAAGTAGAAATACAATTCTGCACAATAACTTTGCGGGCAGCAGCACTAATAGCTAGAAGCAGCTTCTTACATCCCCTCGCAGTCCTTTGTGTGGCCGGTATTATCCCAAATAATTATATATAGATATAATGTACTAAATTATCTAAGGAAAATTTTCTAACTGCAAGCCAGAACTGACGTAGTAATGGGCGGGACCTGGTGTCATATATTTCACATGCTTACACTATAAGAACTAAGCAACCTGGCACCACACGCTCCAGTTACCCAAACAGAGAGAACCACCTCATTATCAAAGATCCACTATAATACATTCTAGGTAAGAAGACATTTATACATTTATAATTGGTAATCCTACCAGAAGCTGCCAGGTATTCTGCATGGGATATAGTCGGCATCCCGGCGTGAGGTATGCCGACGTTCTAAATACTGGCGCTGAAGTCCCGACAGGCTGGGATCCCGGCACCAGTATCCCAACTGTCTTCATCCCGAAGGTAAGTATCGGGGTGTTAGGGGGAGGTTAGGGTGCGGGGTTAGGGTTAGGCACTGGGGAGGGAGTGTTAGGATTATGATGCAGGGATGGGGAGGTTAGGTTGCGGGGTTAGGGTTAGGTACTAGGGGGGAGGTCAGGTTTAGGCACTGGGTAGGGAGTGTTAGGATTATGATGCAGGGATGGGGAGGTTAGGCTTAGGCACTAGGGGGAGGTTAGGGTTAGGCACTAGGGGGAGGGTTAGGGTTAGGCACCAGAGAGGGAGTGTTAGGATTAGTGTGTGAGGAGGGGGAGGTTAGGTTTAGGCACAAGGGTTGGGGTTAGGTTTAGGCACCAGGGAGAGGCTGTTAGGTTTAGGGTGCAGGGATGGGGAGGTTAGGCTTAGGCACCGGGGAGTTAGGGTTAGGGTAGGGGTTAGGAAAATACTTACCGTTCGTTCCTATGGGTGTCGGGATTCTGGGTGTAGGGTATTCTGACCAGCGGCATCCCAACAGCCGGGATTTCATACCCAACCCATTCTGCATATAGCGGCTGAAAAGCATTTTCTCTTCATGGTCAGTTGAACATTTTGATGAATTGAACTTATATAAAGCAATGATTCCTCAGAGAATATATAGAAATCTCTACATACAGCAGCCATCTACTTACCTTCATCCTTCCTCCCATTCTCATTGCTTCTTGTTCTTACTGTAACAGGCTTTATTACAGATTACAATTATAGTCAGTGTTACTAGTAACAATGCATTTTTCTATCTCCATGGTAAGTTGTTTTGTTTCTTTTCTTGTCCAAACTGGGCAACTCCTCCTTACTCAGTCTACCGCCATCCCAGTCCCTGGGACTTCCCTCTCCCCTGACTCCACTGGCTCGGTGTCCGTGCTGGAGGCCTCAGTCTCTGTACAGGCTCTGTGGATCCTCCCTGCTTGCTGTGTGTATGAGGCTGTATTAATTACACACTGAGGGTCTGATTCAGAGATGGACGGATTTGCAGAGGCACACACAAGCGGCTGTGCCATTCCGTCCATCACCGATGCACATGCAGAAGCAGGTGTCAGACACCTCCTTGCTGCATTTGCGATCCCAGCACTGCGACTGACGTCACAGGCTGGGATCACCATCTCCTTGATTGCTCCTTTGGTCAGGCTACAGGAGCTGAAGCTTCTCGCAGCCTGGCCGGATGCTGGTCACTTAAGAGGCCAGGAATCTGTGTCCGTTGAGGCAGACCCTGGCCTCCTCCCTCCTGGAAAAATGGGGACGTCATGCCCCGTTTCCGGGAACGGTGACCAGGCACGCCGCCGCTCCACACACCCCATTTCAACCATGCTGCGGCATGGGGAGGGTCTGCGAGCGAGATCGCAGGACTCATTCTGCACATACCCAGAACGGGTCCTGCACAGGCGCAGACTTTTAACAATCGGAGACGTATGTTCATCGTCGTTCATGAATGTACCTCTCTGAATTAGGCACTGATTGTACAAAAGTCAGCTAGCCCTTTAAATTACAAGTGGGAAGAGTAAAAGGGATGTCACTTTGGGCAACTATTCTCCTCCATGTCACCCAGTAGACCTGTGACTTATTATTTCACATCTTCTACCATTTAGAGAACAAGTGTATTACAGCTCCCCTGTGCGCTCTATGACTAGTATTAAGGCAAACTCCTACAATATTGTTATCCACTGTGATACAAAATACATTTTCCCCTTTTAGCTTCCTCTCGTCTTGTCGGAATAGATGATTTTTGTATTCTGTGTTTATAGACTCCGAGATGCATGGAATATACCTGAAGCCTGTACGCAGCCCTGCAGTCGTAAACCGATTTAAGCTGGGATACAAGAGGCGCAATATGGCAGTCTTCTCCCAGGTAAGTCTTTCGGCTTTGACAGGAATCCCTTCGTAATTTAGAATATTTTTTACATCCTTTTTTGGATAGCTATATGTATAGGTTTGACTCTGAAACAGATGTAAAAACAGTATTTGTGTGTTTCATAAAATTCTCTGGAGTTGATTGGAAGGGGGCAATTCAATTGTTTTCACCGGCAGCCCTGACTACAACAAAGCAATTCAGTTATTGCCCCTGTCGAAGCTGGTTTAGTGGCTGAGACAAAATCAGTGTAAAATTAGCTAGGAGCGACGCTATCTTGCGAATGGCAACCAGACTCCATCTTAAAAATAAGAATCTGCACAACGCCAGTTTACGAATGGCCATCCAGCACCATTTTAGAGAAACTCAAACTTAAGTACATACGGCGATGCTATTATTAGCATCATGCGATCGCATATTATTAGCATTATGCGAACGCATATCTCCCCATATCCTATATACACATTAAATACGCACATTAGCGAATGGATAATATCCTGCATGCGAACGTTGTTTATTAGCTGCATGCATACACATCTGCCCCAAATTAAAAGTCCTCACTACATAAATCTAACTAGCGTCTTTTACGAAGCCCCTAATACTTACACACTGCACACTCAAGTAAAAGGTTCCATAGCTTCAAATTGTAATATTCAAAGTTTATTCAGTTATTACTAATGTTGTGAAATAAAGATTATTTAATATCTAAGGTTTAGTATATGATAAGCAAACCATGTTTGGTAGCGTACTGATCTACTCTGTCTCAACAGCTTTCCGGTGTCATCGGTGAGAAGATCGCAACATGCATTCTCAACTTATGGACTGTAGAGAGTTAAAGCACTAAAATGTACTTTGTAATGTTAGCAGCCTAGATTTGCATGCGGCTGGAAAAAGGAGACAAAAGGCTGTCGGAGGCTGACCTGTGTCCATTTGAATCAACCTGTTAAATGTCCTGTAACAGAAGCACCATGATGGAGAACCAATGGGATCACAACAAACCTCCCTTGAGCTTGATTTTCAGCCAGAAAGTAGATCTTCTCAAAGCATCAATAGACCTCAAACATCGAATGGGATTATACATTATCCAGACAAGGTATATACTAGATATCAATGAATATACACAAAATAATGATTTGTCAAAACTAACCTCACTGATTGATGGAAACAACATTGTCCAATCAGAGCAGATGTTGCATCATGTTGTCAGTTGCCGATTTATAACAATGGGGAAAAAACAAAAAGAAGTTAGACCTGCAGGTGTCAAATGCAAATAATAGATTATAAGTTGCATAATGCAAATAAAAACTGACAACTCTGCTCTGAAAAGCAATTATCCCTGTCTGATCATCTACATGTGCGTGTATTGTATATAAGAAAGGGGCATTAGGGCCTATGCATGTCAGTGAAGGAATTTCTTGTGAATGTATAAAATCACAGTTAACACTCTCCCTGCCCTATGTCCTACATTATGGACTTTGGGCCTGATTCAGAGCCGGACGCTCTGACCAGAGAGCTCGCTCTGAATCAGGGCCCTCCTCCATGAAAATGGAGCGGCCTCCTGGCCGCTCGAATTGCTGTGGGTGACCACCCACAGCATATGCAAGCGGCCATGATGATGGTCGCGATGGTCTTGACCATCGCGACCATCGGACTTGCGACGGAGACCCTGCGGTAGGGTCTCCCTGCCACAAGCCCTGGAGTGATTTTGGCTCTATCAGAGCCAAAATCACTCCCACTGACATCACTAGTGATGTCAGTGTGGCCGGCTTCAGACAGTAGGCGTTCCCATGGGACCGCCTCCGTCTGGCAGGCATGCCCACCAAAGGGGGCGTGCTGTCAATCAACATCGACAGCACGCCCCCTTTGGTGCGAGACCCGGAGTGATGGGAAGCCCGTCGCTCCCCGGGTCTCGCGCATGCGTACGACGGAGCTCCCTCCGTCGTGCGCATGCGCAGTGGGGAACATCGACCCACTTGCGAGCGTACTGCCGCTTGCGAGTGGGTCTGAACGACTCCCTTTGTCACAGTTCAGCGTCACTGGGCAGCCACTCCCATAGCTGCGGCCATTGTATAATTAGCGATCTGGTGTCCGGGGGACATCCCTACTCATCATGGCACACGTGAAGACTACAGGAAACCTCTTGGTGTAGTACAACCCAGATCATCTCTGCCACAGCGCCTCTTGTGGTACATCCTGGTATTGCATAGTTTACCATAGATTTGAGGGGGAAAGTTAAATAACTAAAGCATTAAAAACACAAACAATAAAGGAAAATAAAATGAATTGTGTATAACATAATGCAATACCTCCTGTTTCAGGAAACATGCAAGGAAAGAATATCGGCTACATCTTATTTTTAAAGTAGGGTTTGATTTCTCGTTAACACATGGCGTCTCATTATTACATGGCATCATCTGTCAGTGGATACCATTGGTTAATTTAGCTGCAAGTATACTGTATGACTTCTCCTTTGTGCTATTACTGACCTGTATACATTCATCTCATCTGCAGCTGGAAGGTAGCACTAGAAATCCCTCTTCTGACTCAGCCTGGACGGGTTCCGGTGCTGTAAGCAGCACAGCCCTGTGCATCCTCGCAGACAGCCGGGAGATCTCATCGGGGCCAGAGGTCATCTCTTTCCTAAAGACCGCTCACGGGGTCAGAGTGGACATTAGCTCCCTGGGAGGCTGCGACTACATCGTCAGCAACCGCTTGTGCGTGGAGAGGAAATCCCAGTCTGAGTTCTCAAACAACACCAACAGGAGCAAAATGGTGGAGTGGATCCAGCATGTACACGCCATGTTTGAGAGGGTTTGTCTGATCGTGGAGAAGGACAGAGTGAAGCCGGGTGTGCGACATTACTACATCACAGTCACATATATGGGTGGTGGTGATTACTAGTTACTGAGGATGTTATTGCAGAGCTGTGTATGTGTGTGTAAGGTGACTAAGGGTAAGATGAAAGCAATCGCTGGACTGGAGTAAGTTATACAAATAAATGATACAGTAATTAGATATTTATGTTGGGTGTAGCTGACCTCGCCTGCAAATGTTGCTATCCTGTTATCTAGCAACCAAAGGTGTGCCCACCACTTGTGCATGACACTATGCCCACCGTTTGTGCATGACACTGTGCCCACCTTTTTTGCATGACACTGTGCCCACCTTTTTTGCATGACACTGTGCCCACCGTTTGTGCATGACACTGTGCCCACCGTTTGTGCATGACACCGTGCCCACCACTTGTGCATGACAATGTGAAAAAACAAGAGCAGCTGTTTGGAGGTTAGGGAGGCACGGTTTCTCTTTTTGACTAGTGTTCAGTCATCAAGGGATGGCTTGTAAACTGATGTCTGTAATCCCCCTCCCAAAGCGGGGCCAATCATTATATTTTCTGGGTAGCAATCACTTACATTTGGAGCTTACAATATAACCTTCTTATTGGTGAGCAGTGAGACTGCTCCCATGATGGAATAAGTGACCAAGGGCTCCCCCTGTCTGACTTGTGGCACATTACCTCCTGTGTCCACTAATGCTGCCGTGTGTTACACAACCGTGACAGGCTGGGCAGATACAGCTCCGCACTGCGCACCAGTCAGAGGCCAGTGACGTGTGGTTCTGTAGGATGATGCAGGCCTCAGACTGTATCTTGAGAAGTAAATTCTCCTGTACCCTGGCATCCCAGCACGGCTAATATTTACCTGCCATCCCAGTCACTATTTCTGTAAATGTGGAAACATTTCTTTGTAGATGAAGCAGGTCGGCCATATTATTTTTCTACAGTTTTTGCAGAAAAATCTCCCTGTAAACCCAACTCTGCTAGCATTCTGTAGATACCCCAATGACAATATCATTCACATTGTAGTTACATTTGTGAAATTAACAGAACTTATCTGATTTATCTAGTCAATTTAGTGGTACAGGGCCTGGGAGAATGTATAATAATTAGTGATAATCAGCCATCGTTCTGTTATATATGGCCTGTTAGCTGCCAGCTGGTCTTATTGTAGGCTGCCCTCAGAAATGCTCCTGCGTGGCTGAACCGTATTGGAGGAAATCACACTGACTATCTCCATAACCAATCATGTTCTCTCCCTACAACTTGTTCCTATCTCACGCCAAGCAATTCTACTGCAAATCTCATGTCATCCAATCCGCGCTGCTTCTCTGCTACTTTTAACTCCTCCTCTATCCCCCTGCCTTTCCACCCTTTTCTACCATCCTCACCCCACAGAAGACTCCTCTCCATGTTACTTTCCCCCTTGAACCCATTCCCACCCATCTTCTCCACTTCCTCTTTGATTTCTCTACTGACTTTGATACTTGTTGACCACCCTCCTGCTTCTCACTCACAACCACATTAGCCTCCGCGTCTGTCTTTTCCTGCTGCCTCACCAAACACTTCTTCTCTGCTTCCACCTCCAGCTCCCACTCCCCGCTATTCCCTTCCTCCACCTGTAGGTCACCCAAGGCTGTACTTGATGCCCAAACAACCTGCCTTGAAGTTCTTATCCACTGATTTGGCCTTCAATATTGATTTATTAAATCAAATCACAAGTTCTATGTAATAACATACCAAATACAGGACACTGTGATTGCTTGACCACCGATTCAGTGAAGATCACACCCACTTTTGTGACACCATGCCATCTATTCCGCTTGTTGCTGGAAAGTACTCTGCAAGGGCTCCAACCTGATGGCTGCCTGCACCCTGCTGATCAGTGGCAGACTGGGCTGGGGGGCAGGGTGCCATCTGCCCCCCTGGGCCAGTACAGTGTTAGTATTTGATGGCCGCCTGGCTGTGGGATAGAGTACTGTCATGTCAGGCACACTATGCTTCAGCTCTGGCAGGGGCTGACCAGCTATGCTGCGAGTGAGATCTATGTTACAGAGGCAAATAAAATCGGCTGCCTCCATACTAAGCTACATAGAAATGGCCGCTGTCGACCATTCCCAGGAACCATAGATGCTGGAAAGTGGAAAAAGGGGGTGGGGCTTATCGGAGAGTCTGTCAGGGAAGCTGAGATGAATAAGAAGCTTTATGGCACCCAGGGAGGAGAGAGACAGTGAGACCAGAGGTGAGGAGTGCTCCAGAGTGCAGGAGAGCCTGCTTATTGTCTTCTCTACACTTTTAGAAACCAGGTAAGTGGAGGGTGGGGCTTATATACAGTGTGTCTGTCTCTATCTATCTATCTATCTATCTATCTATCTCATATCTACCTATCTATCTCATATCTATCTATCTATCTATCTATCTATCTATCTATCTATCTATCTATCTATCATATCTTATATACAAGTTATATGTGTCAGTGTGGCATAAACTTTGTAAGGGGGGGTGTTGTTTTGTACTTTATAATGTCCATGGGCGGAATTCAATTCAGTGCGATGCTAAATTAGTCCGGGAGGGAGCTCGCGGAGCTATTCAGTTCAGCGCGCTGTTACGTCGGAGAATGCCGGTTCTCGCCACCTAACTTAGGTATTTAATCGTGAGAACCAGCATTCTGTGACTAAAGTGCCAGCCGGCACTTTTGTAGGATTTCTCCTTGCATCCCCAGGGGTGTGCGAAAAGAAATCCTTTAGCCCGACCAAACATCGCATTGAATAGCTTCGGGAGCTCCCTCCCAGGGCTTTTCATCGCTTTGAATTGAATTCCCCTACATGTGTATGGACTTAATGTGTCTGTATGTATGTATATATTAGTGTTCCCACTAGGTACTTTTAGCAGGCCACTACGCCCTGCCTGTTTTGTTAACTGTGAAATGCACCCTGCTCGTTTTGTGATCGATTAATTGCGCCCCACTTTGTCCGGGTCAGACACACACACTGTGGGACGGAGCTTTAGGAGAAGGCGGAACAAAGGGCCGGGCGCAGCTGCTCAGCCCAGTCCCCGGGAGACGCACACAATAGATGGTATTTATTTATAGCTCTTTGTCACAACAATTTTACCCTCATATACTTCATTTGCTATTTAAACCACACGCACATTACGGAAACCATGTCACGCCAAATTTTACATTGCATTTGCTAGTAGAAAAACTGTGCCACTTGCTTGTGTATGCCCCCAAGGCTGAAAGTTGCCAGCCAGCCCCTGCTGCTGATAACAGATGATTCCAGGGGACAGACAGGAGTACGTGAAGAACTGGGTTAGCCTGGTGGTATGTTTCTTTAGCCATCCCTGTTTTTACACTACAGCCAGGTTCCAACATAAATTACTGCAGTTTGTACAATATTACATAGAAGCGCTTTATCATTTGTTACTTGAGTGTATACATTTTTAATTCATATCTGCTTTACATATAGACCAGGGAGCACTTGGAAAACATTTTATTTATATGAGCTATAGACTGATGATACTCCAAGCTATCTCCTCTTCTGACCTCTCCCCCTCCATCCACTCTGGTCTCTACCTGCTTGTTATAACATCACCCTTTCTTCTGTTCCCCATGTCCTCTGCCCGTGTCATCCTCACCTCCATTCTCCACAATGAGGCCATCTCCCAATCTTTTCACTTCCCCCTCCGTAATATCTCTGGGATCCAGCCATTTCTCACCCCCTGATTATTAATAACATTTATATAATGCTAGCATGTTATCTTCCACTTTACAATATTGAACAAAAAAACATGAAATAAATAAATTAGACTGGAGAACAAAAGCCAGTGATGCCACTCCTAAACGCACTCATCATTTCCCTCCTGGACTACTGTAATCCCTTACTCGCCTCTCCTGTCAGTCTGTCCTCAGCCCTGCTGCTCCTTTAATTTTCCTCTGCCACCGTATGACCGCTACTGCCCGCCTCTGCAACACACTTCACTGGCTCCCTCGACAAGGACGCACCAGGAGACCGTGCTGAGTAATGTGATATGTGACACTTGTATATCTGTGTAGCCTCTCAATGTATATATACGATGCAGCGGCTTTAGCTTTTATTCCACTCCAAATTCAGACTCAGACGCATACAGATATAAAATTGCTGCTTATCAAATTAATCAGTGCAGTCTCACAGTGCGTTCTAGTCTCATCACATTGTGACTGAGACGCATTTGTGGCTTAAAAAGACACCTGGCACTAGCAGAGTTACTCACTTAACCCGGGTGGCATATTGAGGCTAGATGTATTAGGGCACACCTGTAATTGCCTGGCATATACAAATGAAATTCTGCAACCTGTGTAAAGCTCTGACTTTTTCCTAATGTGCAGTAACTGGTTGTATAGATGCGTTGTCTTGTTGCCTAGGATTGTTTTCCCTCATCATTATGCCACTAGCTTTAGTTTTGAGACTTCAATTAGAATGAGAAATGTTTGTGTGTTCCAAGTGTGTGTCTTATATGGGCTCTCTTATCCATAAAAGGCTAATTACTGGCACTACGTATGGTGTCAATAGTGCCAGATTTAAAAAAAAAAAAATGTATTCACATTTTATAGTGTGGAGAGCATGCTGAGCCTTGTAGTCACACAACATCTTAGGAGCCAAAACTGTGATATAATACTATTATAAAAACTGCACTGAGTTGATCATATAATGAAGTGCACATACCATATAGAAAATAATACAATTTATTAAAATATTCACTTATTAGGTAACAGTAAATGCATGGGTCCAGCATAAAAATAAACATCTAAAACATGACATAGACAATGGATAAGTATAAAAATATCAATGGATGGGATACAAATATTATCACAAAAAGGACCCTTGCTCGAATCCAATATGTATCTTGGAGAGTAGTGGAATGTAAGTGTCCTTTTAGATGTCCAAGGTTAGCAATCAATAATCCTGCATCAGCAAAGTTCCAAACAATGGATACAGTTGTTATACAGTCATTGGATGTGTTGGTATACGTGGGCGAAAGATACTCTCTGAAAGATAGTAACTCCACAAAATTGTAACAAAATGGTAACATAGGTTCCAATGAGAGTGTGTATAATAAGATTTAGATAGATGTTCCAGGCTGCTTACCCCTGTAATAGGTATACACCCATCTGTTCCCTCCGGGGTCCGCGTGTAATACTGGTGTCTCCGTATTCTCACTATGATGAGACCGCCGTCTCTACCCTGTGGGGGGCAGTGACAGCCAGATGATCACCTATCCAGCCAGAGTTCCCGAGTGTCACGGGAGACTGATGTATTATGCAGCAGAATCAGTAGAAAGTGTAGATTTCAATAGCCGCTTATTCTTGTAGCGGTAAATACAAATAGCGCAGGCTTCCTGATCAGGTCCCCGCAGTCTTTAGCAATAATGGATGGTATATCAATGTTGGAGTGCTGGTGTGCAGTCTTCCTAACGTGTTTCTTTACACCTGGTCATTTCGTCAGAGGATGAGCTGACATAAATCATATAATGCTTCTCAAATCAGTGTTAAGCGCTTACTGGGAACGGTGTTTTTGTTGTTTAACATTGGGATATGCCTGGAAGGGATTGCTGGGGCTTGTAATACTGTAACACAGGTCACCTACTGTATCATCAGCAAAGTGCGGAGTGGCAGTAGGATGAAATGGACAGACCTCACGCTGGAGGCCCATAGGCAGCGCTAGGAGCACAGAACAATGGCTCTGCAGCTAGAATCATGAATTGTAATATTTAGGAATTTGGAGAAGAAAATCAAATATTGTTAAATACACCTGTATGTAATCCCTAAAGGGGTTCTAGATGTGAGGAAAGATCCTATACTGTACATGTGCTTTATGGATAGGAGACCAGTACAGCAATATTGCTTCCCCAATAACACACAAACCATTAGAATTATTTCATCTCAATCGCTCGTCTTTTCCATATGTATTTGTAAATTATTTATTTTTTGTATTTAGTGAAACCCGACTTTTCCTCCGTTAGTGATTTCTATGCTGGTGTTATCTAATATTAAGTTCTATAATGTGTTTAATGTTTACAGGAGAAACTTCGCGGCTGTTTCAGAGAACAAAGTATTACGACATCATGTTGTCCTCTTTAACCAGCGCAGGGGTCCAGGTTCTCTTCAGCTCCAGCCAGGAGGAGACGGCAGGGTTGCTGAAGGATCTGGCCTCGCTGGAGAGGAGGAATTATACCGGGATATCCGTACCCACTCAGGTGACCGGTCCCAAGCAGGAAGCACTGACCTTCTATCTGTCCATTCCCAATGTCAGCCACATCACCGCCCTGAACCTGTGTTATCACTTCAGCTGTGTCAGACATATGACAAACAGGTAAATTACTTCCCCAGTGATTTATAGATATTTTGATTGAAAAGGAGCTTTCTATTGCACATACAGTAGCATAGCAGGAGGAGGTGCCATTGTGTAAGCTGAACCAATTAGTCATCAGTCTCGGTTACTTAAGCACCAGGTATCATTCATAGTTCCTAGTGAATGAATAAGCTGCATGTACTGTATGTAAGCTAAACTTGGAGAGAGGAGAGGGGGTATTGTATGTTTTCTGGTTACAGTGTTGTGGTTCTATACCTTACTGCTTCCATTTGCTTTATAAGCTGAAGTTCTGTCACAAACAATCCCCTTAGCTGTTTTCACTAAACAACCAGCACCGTAACACCAAAGCATTGTAGATTGTCACAGTATGTAGTCCTCCATGTCACAGCCTGGAGAGCCCAATATGAAGGCGATAGGATGATGTCACAGGTAGGCTGCACTAGAGTCTGTACTGAATACCCAATCAGGTCCTGCCTTCACTTCCTTATGAAGCTTAACACCGTTCTCCAGACCGACCTACCTGAGAACTGCAGTAGTCTGTTGTGCCTCCCATTTACACAGGGAAGATACTTCTCATGATGTTATTATGGCTGAGAAACCAGATGTAGTTTTTTGTTTGAAGTTCTGAGATGTAAACAGCAAAACAATTTTGCAGCCCTGTCGATGTTATCGCAAGCAAAGGACAAGTGAGCCGGCAGAAGGCTGAAGAAATCTACCGCTACCTCCATTATCCGTTCAATCCGCAGATGCTGCCACCTAGTGACAGGCGGAAGCAGAGTCTCGTATTATCACTGTATAGAATATTTTTATGTTATTGTCTGTTGTTTTCCTTTTTTCTTTGCAGGGGTAAATCTTATTGCAGTGCAATTCTTTCCAGCCCTCTGCCTGTTTTTATCTTATGCACTTTATAATGTGTTTATTTGTATAATATGTAAATAAATGTTTGAAACAAATATTCACATTTGTATGTAGAGAATTGCATTTTACCCATGCAACTAAACCAGAGGTTCCCAAACTCCGCCATTACAGTCCAGGATTTAAGGATATCCATGCTGAGCAAAGGTGACTTAATTAGTACCTCAGTCAATTTGATTTAAACAAAATAAAATGTACACCCTCAAGTCGGCACTTGGTTTGTTCCACATATATAAATAACAAAACAACAGTGGAAATAGCAACAAAGTTCATAGGATTCCACATGTTGTAGGTCAAGCTTCACACATTCTCCAAAATAAGTCCATATGTAATAAATAAAAACATAAAAAAGTATATTGGTAATTATACTTCAAGGCACAGATAAATGATATCCGGCACCCATATAGTGCCACTATATTTATTATTATATAGCAAGTGGTTCTTGTGGATAATCCTTCACCAATAAGGGCACCATGGGGAACTCCGAATAACTTACATGTAGTAAGCGTGTGGGAATCTTATAGATCAGTGTTGGCTAACCTTGACACTCCAGCTGTTGTGGAACTATATATCCCAGCATGCCCTGCCACAGTTTTAGCATGCCCTAATAGCAAAACTGTAGCAGTGCATGCTGGGTTATGTAGTTCCATAACAGCTGGAGTGTCAAGGTTAGCCAACACTGTTATAGATGTATCTTTCTCCAAATTCTTAAATAGCTCCCACAGGTAGATAGTTTAGCACAGAAACGTCACATAACTGCTCACATGTATGATTACACAAGGATCACTGGATGAAACCCATAAAGGGATCTATTAAATGCTGTGACTTCTGGTTAATTCATCACATACCAAAGAATTACCCTGTAATGAAGTGTTGCTTACTCGAAGATTACTTGGGTAAAACTTTATTCCTGCACATCAAGGTATAATTATAGGGAGTATTTATAATCTTCCCCACGTTCTCTCATCCATATGTAAAAGATATGAGGTAAAGTCTTGGTGCAGTATATATAAAAGTTCTTTATTAATACAAATAGGGTAAAAACAGGAAGTTTCTGGTACTGGGACAGAAGAACTTGAATCGCTGATAGCACAGATGTCTGGACATCTACTTGATGTAACAAAAAGTCCTCCCAAGTGATGCGAGTTACTCACCATCCTGCTGGACCAACGCGTTTAAATGCCCACTGGCGTCTTTCTCAAGGTGCGGGGGTGTAGAGAATACCGGCATTAAGTACTTTTCAAATGGAAGTGCCAAACTTCGGATTTTGTGTCCGTTTGTTAATAGTTAGTTATGTTTGCGGTTCATAGCTGCCATTATTAGTTCCACCGCTAGAAAGATATTAGGTATACATCGAAAATTAGAAAGAGATACATAAAAAAACATACCTACAGTATTATAATATAATAGCAAGTTAATACAAATTACAAAAATATGTGTAAAAACATCAAATCACATTTAAAAGCTTCCGATGTTGTTATAACACCATTGATGTTTGGATCTAGAAAAAAGATTGAGTTCAACAAACTATCAAAAATTCTTTAATCCATACAGTACGCACTAGGGACCTTAGAGTAACTCATTCAGGGTGGGAAAAAAACAATAAAAGTTATTATAAATGTAACATCGATGTTGCATAAAATCTCTAAAAAATAATATTTTAATGTAAATAGTCAGACTTATTCAAGGTGAAGAAAGCAATAAATATTATAAATGTAACATCGATATTACAATCGATGTTGAATAACGTTTCTAAACAAATCCCGAAAAAAATCTGATTCTGATGTTACTTAGATCAATGGTTGTTTTATCATAAATATATATATAAATCAGAGATTGTATCCGCCTCATGATCTAATTCAAAATATCATACGTCAGCAATGTATGACAGGAAGCTTCCTGTTTTTACCCTATTTGTGTTAATAAAGAACTTTTATATATACTGCACCAAGGCTTTACCTCATTTGCATCAGTCATGATCCTTATATAAAATATTACCTAATATTATATTAGTAATAATATCTATATACAGTAGATATAAGGCAGAGAGTGCAGGCCTCAGATGGAGCATAAACTAGTAATCACATGGTCATTGGAAATTAGTAATTACTGTACTTAATTCTTATAGTGTATTTCGGCCATTTAGTAATTTCCCCCAGTTTTAATGTTAATTCAGTTCAATATGTATTCAGCCATAAAATAGGATTTATTAATCTTTATCAATATTTTTTATTGATAAACCTCTCAAAGTTTTCAGGATACTGAAGACAACAAAACAAAAAGAGGGAAAAAGTATAATAACTCTGGAAAAAGTGGATATAGGGGAGGAACAGGCCCAAAGTTATAACTGTGCTAAAATATGAGATGTTTATGTCCTATACATCCAAACATTACAATCCATGATACCTGTGTAAGTGTATTGAAAAGCAATGTGAGTAATGAGTGAGAGGTCAGAGTTATTTGGTGGAATAACCATAAAGTATTCCTTAGATTACTAATTTGTACCATATGATATTAGGAGAAGAGGCTGAGGTAGAGTCTGGGACACCATTGGTTTCCATTTTGTATTGTACCTTGGCTATAACCTTGTTAATGGTGAGAGATCAGGGGGAGTTCTTATAATAAGCTATTGCAGCCCTTGTTGCCTACAACATATCACAAAATATTTTCAAAGGCTACATTATGTTCCTAATCTACCCCCATGTGTTACGTGGTGCTAAGTAGATGGCTGTATAATGTGTCTCACGCAGTCAGGGAATAGAATGTCTGGTGATGTCACTGCATTGTGATGTCACGGAATCAGCTGACCAACTGCCAAAGCATAGGTCAGTGCTAGTCGTCGAGTTGAGGAGTAAGGAGAGTGCGACTGTGCTTGAGGGATGTTCCCTCAAATTAAGCCGAATGCTCACCGAATGTTGAGCGCTGCGAAGGGGAAATATGCATTTCCCTGGGATCGTCCAGGACAGGCAGCTGATGTATTTCCAGGCCCTCAGACCTGTGACCAGGTGAGTCCTGATCATTTCATGTCTTTCCCCTGTTGGTTTTATTTATTCCTCGCAACAATATTTCTGTGGCTGGGCAGGATCTCACCCCATAGATATATGATACATAGTGACTGTAATGACTGTGGAGCACGGGCTGATGGCACTATAGTAATGCACCATTACAGTGTTATTGCAGCATAAACTACCTATACAGCAGGGGCAGAACTATGGGAGACAATGGAGGCGCCTGCCGCCGGGCTTCAGCTCTGAAGGGGCACCTCTTCAATTGTCCACAACATATTCATCCCACTTAGGGCTGTAATTATATACCCGGAGTATACCGTCACGGATGCCCAATAAATGGCACCCCTTCCCAGCACCTGATAAGCCACCATACACTAGTGTAGAGCTCCATGTCAGACCATCAGCTGACACCTTTTTCTATCTATAGCCCGTCTGCATGCAAATTGCTACATTACAGTGTCAGCGGCTGTGACGAGGGGCACCAAATTATAACTTGCCTCCGGGCGTCTGGGATAAACTTACGCCACTGCTATACAGTGTCAGGTTACCTGGAATTCACAGATCTGCCAGTATGTACATAGGATGTATATGGTGGATGCTCTGTGTTTGTTAGGGTCTTGTTCTCTTCTCTTCACCTAATACAATATACAGCGCCCATTGTCCTGACCCTAAGGGCGTATACACACAGGCACTAGTTATACACCCATGGTCACCTATAGTAAATATAAAATTAAATGCTAATAAGAATTTTTCAGTCATTGGAAATTAAAATTATATTTTACAATGTGTAGAAATGACTTATGATAGTAATTATGAAATTACAATAGTTTGTTGAAATTAATGCATTTGCCATTATATATATATATTTTTCTGTTTGCTTTATACTGTAGGTTAATTTGTACCTTTTCTGATGGGAGTGTGTTACTCCCTGTGTTATATTACGTACCATCTTTTGTTGTCCTATTGCGCTTCTCCTTAATTCATCCTCTCTGTTATACTGTATGTGTTGTTATTATTATATTGTATGTTCTTATCACTTATTATTACGCTGGATCCTGTATGTTTCTTTGCTTACAGCTGCCTGCAATTCCTAACGTTCCCCGTAAATGTACTGGAAGAAGCCCAGACGCTGGAGGCCGGAGTTCTGCCTATTATAACATCCACCTGATGCCTTTGCCGAAATTGTCTGGTAAATACATTATTATTCTTCTGTCTCCGGGCACCATTTATATAGACCAGTGCTGCCTGGGTAGTGAGTCTTGTATGTGTGCTCACAGGCCAAATACTATGTAATAAGACAATACCATACAATAGAGTTTATGGAGGCGGTCAGAGAACGTTGGTCTGCATTTGCCAGTTGTAGAGCCCTGATCTATCCTAAGCTTGTGTAGATCCCAGAATGTTGTATGTTCCACCACCCTTTTGTATATATTCAGAAGCTACAGGGACTCTGGTACCCAAACATTCGTCCAAAGATCTATGTCATAATTGTTGATATGTGTATACTATTACTATTTTGTGCTGTACATGGTTATTAAATAGCAGACACCAGCGGTTTGGTATATACTCCAGCCGTACAGACATAACCAGGAGCTTGTAATTATTGTAGTGCACAGTTTCAGTACAGCCATACTCACAGTTATGTATACAGGCAGCGGTGATGGAGCAGAGCATACAGCAGACCATCCGGTCATGTATGTAGGCAGGAGCACAGGATTTAGCAGGTTCCCCACAGAGCTAAGTAGTAAATGACTGTGTACTACTGTGGTGCTCAAACGCAGTGACTCAAAATGGTGTCACACATGTGCAGACTAAAGAATGGTGGCCATCTTGGTAAATGATCAGATGCTTCATGTAGTGGAGCATTATGGAGGAGGCGCAGTAGCACACTCCATATGTACCAACAATAGTGTGGTTTGCTTACAATCTGTGTTTATTTACTTTTTCCACTTTTTTAATGTATTTATTTTTCATTTATTATATGTATATATTACATCTGCAGAGATATATAACCCAGTACAACCATCAGGACAGACTGAAATGAAGTTGTCCAAACCTGAGCCTCCAAAGGCTAAGCTAAGCTTTCCAAGCCCTCAGAAATGTGACCAGGTGAGTGTGATCATATTTATGTTTTTCCCCTGTTGGTTTTATTTATTCCTCACAACAATATTTCTGTGACCTGGGCAGGATCTCACCCCATAGATATATGATACATAGTGACTGTAATGACTGTGGAGCACGGGCTGATGGCGCTATAGTAATGCACCATTACAGCGTTATTGCAGCATAAACATACTTGGCTACTTTTGCAAAAGCACTTTAGGGAGATTGTGAAAGCAACAGCTGTGAGTGCGCGGTAAAGTGGGCGTGTACTGCTACATCTGAGAGGCGTGTCATAACATTTACTTAAACTTATGTAAATATATATAAACAAGCCCCAAAGCAGTTAGATCTACTTGTTGATGAAAACACACTAATACTTATCAGAAAAATAAGAGTTATGGCATAACATACCTTTGTTAACTCTCTTAATTTCTGTGGACCATATGGACCCTGAAGAAGAATTAAATGCAGCCTTAGGGATCATTGTACCTTATAACCAATGCAGGGAAATTATACTAATTATCCAATTTAAATGTATATAGCTGTTTTTTTTTTATATAACAGCTACATAAAGGGGGTAAGGGGTTATCAGGGAGATGCTGGACTCTTCAGGGAGTCAGGGAGATTCTGTTATTTCAGGGAGCTTATTCTGAGCCTTCTACTGGATGGATTTAGACAAAAACTTCATAGAGTGGTAACATTGGATCCCAGAAGGGGATGTAGTCAGCATCCCAGCATGCGCGATGCCGACTGTCAAAATACTGGCGCCGGAATCTCGACCGCCTGCTTCCCGAAGGTATCAGGTATTAGGGGGAGGGCTATGTTTAGGGAAGGTTAGGATCTATGTGGGGAGGGTTAGGTTTAGGGTGTGGGGAGGGGAAGGTTAGGTTTAGTCACTAGGGGGAGGTTAGGTTCAGGCACCGGGGAGGGAGGGTTAGAGGTTAGGCACTAGGGGAAAGGTTAGGGTTAGGATCTAAGGGGTGAGGGTTAGGGTGTGGGGAGGGGGAGGTTAGATTTAGACACTAGGGGGAGGTTAGGGGTAAGGGTTAGTTAGTAGTAGGATACTTACCTTATGGTAACGGGATTCTGACTGTCGGGATGCCGCTGTCAATTTTCTGACTGGCGGCATCACAGCCGCCGGGATCCCATGCACAACCCCCCAGAATACATACTAGGTGGTTGAATTCCCAGTCAGACCTTCCGTTGGTGTTCGCTGGTCAAAACGTTGACCCGGAGAGGCTGTTCTGGTCCTTACACTAGATGGATATGGATGAAAACTTCACAGAGGGGTGGCAATTATTCTGGGATCCCTAATGGAGTGGTTGGTGGTCCCAGTCAGACCTCACAGTGGAGTGCGCCGGGCAGAAATTTGACCGAGGGAGCCTGTTCTGGGCCATACACTGGATGGATTTGGACAACATCTAATAATATAACTTAATAACTTGAAGGTACATCAGCTAGTGTATACATATGGCCAAAGGTTTTCAGAATGACACAAGTATTGGTTTTCTCAATGTTTGCTGCTTCAGTGTTTTTAGACCTTTTTCTCAGATATTACTATGGTATAATGAAGTAAAATAACAAGCATTTGATAAGTGTCACAAGCTTTAATTGACAATTACATTAAGTTTATGCAAAGAGTCAATATTTGCAGTTTTGACCCTTCTTTTTCAAGACCTCTGCAATTCAGCCTGGCATGCTGTCAATCAACTTCTGGGCCACATACTGACTGATGGCCGCCCATTCTTACCTAATCAATGCTTGGCATTTGTCAGAATTCGTGGGTTTTTGTTTGTCCACCCGCCTCTTGAGGATTGACCACAAGTTCTCAATGGGATTAAGGTCTGGGGAGTTTCCAGGCCATGGACCCAAAATGTCAATGTTTTGTTCCCGAAGCCACTTAGTTATCACTTTTACCTTATGGCAAGGTGCTCCATCATGCTGGAAAAGTCATTGTTCCTCACCAAACTGTTCTTGGATGGTTGGGAGAAGTTGCTCTTGGAGGATGTTTTGGTACCATTCTTTATTCATGGCTGTGTTCTTAGGCAAAATTGTAAGTGATCCCACTCCCTTGGCTGAGAAGTAACCCCACACATGATTGGTCTCAGGATGCTTTACTGTTGGCATGACAGAGGACTGATGGTAGCGCTCACCTTTCCTTCTCCGGACAAGCGTTTTTCCAGATGCTCCAAACAATCTCAAAGGGGATTCATCAGAGAAAATAACTTATACCCCAGTCCTCAGCAGTCCAATCCCTGTACCTTTTGCAGAATATCAGTCTGTCCCTGTTGTTTTTCCTGGAGAGAAGTGGCTTCTTTGCTGCCCTTCTGCAATTCATCTGATCACTCTTCATGACATTCTGGAGTATACGCAAATTGGCATCATAAAAACTGAAGCAGTAGACTTTGTGAAAACCAATACTTGTGTCATTCTCAAAACTTTTGGCTTTTATACACATATATAATATGAGATATGGTAAGAACTTACCCTTGTTATCTCTATTTCTACGAAGTCCATAGGGTTCCACAGGATACCTTAGGGTATCCACAGGATACCTTGGGGTATAGGTGTGACGTCAGTCGCAGGGCACCAAAGAGTTAAGCTTTCAGCCTCCCAGGATGCACTAGGTCCCCCTCCTATACCCCGCCCCCGAGCCAAGGCACCTCAGTTTAGTTTGGTGCCCGGCCGGAGTCGGGTGCACCTGTTGGAGTGGGGGCTAGAAGAGCCCCTGAAGCTTATTCTTCATGCAGCTGTGGCTGCACAACTGGATGAACAGCATGGACAGTCAGTCCTGACGTCCATGCTGTCTTCCCTACACCCCGCCGGTACCAGAACGCCGGTACTGATCCGGGGATGCTGGTGGGCGTCTGGGGTCACAGCTAGCGGTGACCCCAGATGCTCCGGACCATGGCCGGATTCAAGGGGGACAGAGGTAAGCAGCGGGGTCCCGCGGTGGGTCCCCGCTGATCACATGGTCCTAAGTCCCCAGGCAGGGGGCTCCCTGGGGACTGGCTGCAGCGTGGAGCCAGGCGACCAACCTGCGCTTCCACTACCCCCTGGGACAGCGGACCGCAGCAGAGCGGTAGCGCTGCGGCGTCCCAGGGGTTAAATGCATGCCAGGGGAGCGCGCCTTCCCTGTCTCACAGCCGGCGCCTCCCCCGCTGCACACAGCCCTCTCTGCATGCTGCCGACTGGTCCTGTGGCAGCGCTCCTCCCCCAGGCCAGCCTCCTCTCTGCTCCTCGGCGGCCATCTTCTCCAGAACGCATGGTGAACGCTGCTGGAAGCGCTGGAAGGAAGCATCGTGGTCTGGGTCCCCCCGCATACCTCTCCTCCGCTGTGGTCAGGTCTGTGTATGCAGCGCTGTGTCCTACCAGGCCCTGTGTCTGTGTAGTTGAGTGATCAGCGCTGTTAGTGCAGGAATTGTTATTTTTCTGCATTGTATGTGACTGTGCTAGCGCTGCTGCCTGTAATCTTTTCTCTCTAAACTGTCAGCTTTATTACTGTCCCTGTTCTTTCTGCTAAAGCCCTTGCGGTGCGGTGCTGCAGGGTGGTCTCTCGCCTATTTAATACTTAATTGGTGAGAGAGGTCACATACGTGGTGCCATCATGTCTGAAAGTGATTTTCCCCTCCGGCTACAGTGTACCACGTGCAAAGTACCGTTAGCGGAGGGGGAGGTTAGCGCGGAGGGCCTTTGCCGGCAGTGTTTGTCCATGGCGCGGCCTATTACGGTTACAGCACCGGTACAGGAGCCGCCCTGGGCTTGTTTCGCTCAGGCGTTAACAGCTTTAGTGGGCCAGTTAGCTCCGCAGCCCGCGTTTACTCCGATGGGTTTGTCCCAGCAGTCTGTGGTGTCGTCACCCATGCAGGGGTTCCCACGACAATTGGTGGTACCCCACAGTCTCCCTATTTCCCCGCTCCCGGGTTCTCAGGAGCCAGCATGGGTTAACTCCCTGACGAGTTCTGTACAGCACTTGTCGGATGTGTTGCAAGGGGAGTCTGTGATGCGGTCTCATAAAAGGCCGGTGGCGTCTGTCCGCTCCTTATGAGGATGACGAAGGGACGTCTGATGATGGGGAGATTCTAGATCCTTACGATCAGGAACCTCTCCATACTAAGGACGCTGATGCTAAGTCCAAAGTATATATTCCTGGACTTATTCGGGCGGTCCGCACAGCCTTGGTGATTGAGGACGAAGTTCCCCCAGCGGCTAAATCTAAGTATGCCTTAGTTACCAAGCCATAGGCCGGAGGAGGAGAAGGAAGAGAGAGAACAAAGATCTGGACACATACAAGAATCACATTCTCACCAGAGGGAGACGGAAAACCGGTGACCAGAGCAAAGCCCATCTGCAGCACAGGTGCGACAGGGCGGGAGTCCTGTGGAACCCTATGGACTTCGTAGAAATAGAGATAACAAGGGTAAGTTCTTACCATATCTCATATTTTCTACTTCAGGGTCCATAGGGTATCCACAGGATACCTTGGGGATGTCCCAAAGCAGTATCCTTTAAGGGTGGGGACGCTCCTGTGCAGAAAGGAGAATCCGCCGCCCGAAGGAAGCATCCTGAGAGGCGAAGGTGTCAAACCTGTAATACCTCACGAAGGTATGGACAGAAGACCACGTAGCAGCCTTGCAGATCTGAACTGCCGAGGCACCACGTCGAGCTGCCCACGAAGGACCCACAGACCTAGTGGAATGAGCCTTCAGAGAAGGAGGGACCGGTAGGCCTTCATGAAGATAAGCTTCAGAAATAGCCATACGGATCCAGGCTGCCAAAGTTTGCTTTGAAGCAGGCCAACCCTTTTTACGGAAGCCAAAGAGGACAAACAAAGCGTCCGACTTCCTAAACGAAGAAGTGCGGTCAACATAAGTCCTTAAGGCCCGCACAACATCCAAAGAGGCCTCACCCACGGAAAGACCCGGTGAGTTAAAGGCCGGAACAACTATTTCCTCGTTAATATGAAACTGGGAAACAACTTTGGGAAGAAACTCGGGCCGAGTGCGGAGCACTGCCCTGTTCCCATAAAAAACCAAGAAAGGGGGTCTACAAGAAAGAGCCCCTAACTCAGAAACACGTCTGGCCGAAGCAATGGCCAGAAGGAAAACAGTCTTAGCTGTTAGCCATTTAAGATCCACTGAGCCCAGTGGTTCAAACGGCGGTCCTTGGAGAGCTCTCAGGACCACAGCCAAATCCCAAGGCACCACAGGTGGAACAAAGGGCGGCTGAATGCGGAGAACACCCTGCATAAAGGTGCGCACATCCGGGATTGTAGCAATCCTACGGTGAAACCAGACAGATAGGGCCGAAACCTGTACCTTCAAAGAAGCAAGGCGAAGCCCATGATCTAGTCCCGCTTGCAGGAAGGCGAGAATCCGAGACAGACGAAACTCTCGCGGTGCATAACCTCTCGGTCGACACCACTGGAAGAACGTATGCCACACGCGATGGTATATCCTCGCGGAAGACGGTTTCCGAGCTCGTAACATGGTACGCACCACAGAGCTGGAAAACCCCCGGGACCTCAGCATGGCCGTCTCAACAGCCACGCCGTCAAAGACAGCCGAGTTAGGTCCGGGTGAAGGCAAGGACCCTGAGACAGAAGGTCCGGTCGTAGCGGCAACCGCAGAGGAATGTCCACGGACAGACCCTGAAGGTCTGAGAACCAGTGCCGTCTGGGCCACGCGGGAGCTATCAACAGGAGCGTCCCTCCTTCCTGTTTGAATTTCCGGATTACCCGTGGAAGAAGGGAGACCGGAGGGAACAGGTATGCGAACCGGAACGTCCACCGGACGGACAGAGCATCCACCAGAGACGCCCCTTCGTCTCTTGTGCGAGACCCGTACACCGGCAACTTGTTGTTGTGCCGGGACGCCATGAGGTCGATTTCTGGAAGACCCCACCTGTCCACCAGTAGTTGAAAAACGTCCGGGTGCAGGGACCATTCCCCCGGATGAACGTCCTGGCGACTTAGAAAGTCCGCCTCCCAATTGAGCACTCCCGGGATGAAAACCGCTGATATGGCCGGAAGATTGCGCTCCGCCCAAACCAGGATCCGAGAGACCTCTACGAGAGCCGCCCGACTGCGAGTTCCTCCTTGCCTGTTTATGTAGGCCACGGTGGTAGCGTTGTCCGACTGGACCTGCACCGGGCGACCCTGGAGAAACCGCTGTGCCTGCTGGAGAGCATTGAAGACCGCACGGAGTTCCAAGATATTTATTGGAAGCTCCGCTTCTGTCGGCGTCCACCTGCCCTGGAACAAGTGTGGACCCGAAACTGCTCCCCAGCCCCGAAGACTGGCGTCCGTTGTCAACAGGACCCAATTTGGAACCCAGAACGGACGTCCCTTGTTGAGGTGGGTCGTCTGTAACCACCACGTAAGGGACAGGCGAACCTCCTGGGTGAGCACAATCGTCTGGGACTTCAGAGACTGAGTCAGCCCGTTCCACTTGGACAGGATCAGGTGCTGCAGAGGTCTGGAGTGAAACTGGGCGTATTCCACCATGTCGAACACCGACACCATGGAGCCCAGTAACCTCATCGCCGAGTGTAAGGACACCCGGCGGCTGTGCAGACAACTGCGCACCCTTGACTGTAAAGCAGAGATCTTGTCCTCCGTCACGAAGATCCTTTGCTGTCCCGAGTCCAATAAGGCTCCAAGATGCAGAATCCTCCGAGACGGGATTAGAGTGGACTTCTGCCAGTTGATTAGCCAGCCGTGCCGTTGCAGCAGTGCAATGGTCAGGTCCAAGTGGCGTAACAGGAGCTCTGGAGATCCTGCCACCAATAACAGGTCGTCCAAATACGGCAACATGCGGACTCCCTGCAGCCGCAGAGAAGCCGCCATGACCGCCATCACCTTGGTGAAAACACGTGGTGCTGTTGCCAGGCCAAAAGGTAACGCCCGAAACTGGAAGTGGTCGCTGCTGATTGCAAACCTGAGGAACTGTTGATGGCGCCAAAGAATAGGGACATGCAGGTAAGCGTCCTGTATGTCCAATGACACCAAGTAGTCCCCAGGTTCCAGCGCCAGAATGATGGACCGTAGGGTCTCCATCCGAAACTTCGGGACCCGCAAAGACTTGTTGAGTGCTTTGAGGTTGAGAATCGGACGATATGACCCATTGGGTTTCTGTACCAAAAATAGATTTGAATAGAAACCCTGGCCCCTCTGGGAGAATGGAACCGCCACTATAACTCCAGCCTGGAGCATAGTGTGCAATACCTTCCGCAACTCCGTAGCCTTGTTCCGGTCTGATGGGAGACCCGTGGTGAAGAAGCGAGCCGGGGGTCTGTGCCGGAAGGAGAGGGCGTATCCGTGGGAAACCACCTCCAGAACCCAAGTGTCTGTCGTAGTAGTCGACCAACACTGGGCGAACTGTAGCAGGCGGCCTCCCACCCTGGGATCCCCCAAAGGGAGGCCCGGACCGTCAGGCTGCAGGCTTGCCATCTGGCTTGGGGGCCGGACGTCTGGTACTCCATGCCTGCTTCCGGGGCTTGACCGATTTCTTAGGGCCAGCCTGTCGAGGAAACGACTGTGGTTTGGACCTGCCCTGGGCCCTAGATGACCGAAAGGACGATGGTCCCGAACCAGAAGGAGCAGCGGCCGACGGGAGACAGGCAGATTTGGCTGCCGCCAGCGTGGCCACAATCTTATCCAGATCCGGACCGAAGAGAACTTCTCCGGTAAACGGCAACGCTTCCAGACCTTTCTTGGAATCTGCGTCCGCCTTCCAGGATCGCAGCCACAAGGTGCGACGAGCAGCTACCGCTGCTGAAGAAATTCTAGACACCAGAGTACTAATGTCTAGAGCCGCCTCGTTGATGTAGGTGGCCGAATCACGGAGATTGCCAATCAACTCCGCCTGATCGGCCGGACAGTCGGATTCAAAAGAAGCCTCTAATGAATCCGCCCAGCGCTCCATCGCTCTGGCAACCCAGCAAATGGCCATAGCCGGCCGTGCTGCCCCCCCTGCAAGGGAATAAGCGGACTTCAGGCAGATTTCTACCTTGCGGTCCGTAGCATCCTTAAGGGAGGACATGGATGGCATCGGCAATGTGGCACTACGGACAAGACGGGTCACGTGAGAATCCACCTGTGGAGGGGATTCCCACTTCGCAAAATAATTATCCGCGAACGGATAAGCCACCGCCAGGCGTCTCTGCGGCTGGTATCTTTTGCCAGGTTGTTTCCACGCCTCCTCTAAATGGTCCACCAACTGACCCGAAAGAGGAAAGACTGTGGCATCGCCCTTCACATCTTTGAAAAAGGCATACTTAGATTTAGCCGCTGGGGGAACTTCGTCCTCAATCACCAAGGCTGTGCGGACCGCCCGAATAAGTCCAGGAATATATACTTTGGACTTAGCATCAGCGTCCTTAGTATGGAGAGGTTCCTGATCGTAAGGATCTAGAATCTCCCCATCATCAGACGTCCCTTCGTCATCCTCATAAGGAGCGGATAGACGCCACCGGCCTTTTATGAGACCGCATCACAGACTCCCCTTGCAACACATCCGACAAGTGCTGTACAGAACTCGTCAGGGAGTTAACCCATGCTGGCTCCTGAGAACCCGGGAGCGGGGAAATAGGGAGACTGTGGGGTACCACCAATTGTCGTGGGAACCCCTGCATGGGTGACGACACCACAGACTGCTGGGACAAACCCATCGGAGTAAACGCGGGCTGCGGAGCTAACTGGCCCACTAAAGCTGTTAACGCCTGAGCGAAACAAGCCCAGGGCGGCTCCTGTACCGGTGCTGTAACCGTAATAGGCCGCGCCATGGACAAACACTGCCGGCAAAGGCCCTCCGCGCTAACCTCCCCCTCCGCTAACGGTACTTTGCACGTGGTACACTGTAGCCGGAGGGGAAAATCACTTTCAGACATGATGGCACCACGTATGTGACCTCTCTCACCAATTAAGTATTAAATAGGCGAGAGACCACCCTGCAGCACCGCACCGCAAGGGCTTTAGCAGAAAGAACAGGGACAGTAATAAAGCTGACAGTTTAGAGAGAAAAGATTACAGGCAGCAGCGCTAGCACAGTCACATACAATGCAGAAAAATAACAATTCCTGCACTAACAGCGCTGATCACTCAACTACACAGACACAGGGCCTGGTAGGACACAGCGCTGCATACACAGACCTGACCACAGCGGAGGAGAGGTATGCGGGGGGACCCAGACCACGATGCTTCCTTCCAGCGCTTCCAGCAGCGTTCACCATGCGTTCTGGAGAAGATGGCCGCCGAGGAGCAGAGAGGAGGCTGGCCTGGGGGAGGAGCGCTGCCACAGGACCAGTCGGCAGCATGCAGAGAGGGCTGTGTGCAGCGGGGGAGGCGCCGGCTGTGAGACAGGGAAGGCGCGCTCCCCTGGCATGCATTTAACCCCTGGGACGCCGCAGCGCTACCGCTCTGCTGCGGTCCGCTGTCCCAGGGGGTAGTGGAAGCGCAGGTTGGTCGCCTGGCTCCACGCTGCAGCCAGTCCCCAGGGAGCCCCCTGCCTGGGGACTTAGGACCATGTGATCAGCGGGGACCCACCGCGGGACCCCGCTGCTTACCTCTGTCCCCCTTGAATCCGGCCATGGTCCGGAGCATCTGGGGTCACCGCTAGCTGTGACCCCAGACGCCCACCAGCATCCCCGGATCAGTACCGGCGTTCTGGTACCGGCGGGGTGTAGGGAAGACAGCATGGACGTCAGGACTGACTGTCCATGCTGTTCATCCAGTTGTGCAGCCACAGCTGCATGAAGAATAAGCTTCAGGGGCTCTTCTAGCCCCCACTCCAACAGGTGCACCCGACTCCGGCCGGGCACCAAACTAAACTGAGGTGCCTTGGCTCGGGGGCGGGGTATAGGAGGGGGACCTAGTGCATCCTGGGAGGCTGAAAGCTTAACTCTTTGGTGCCCTGCGACTGACGTCACACCTATACCCCAAGGTATCCTGTGGATACCCTAAGGTATCCTGTGGATACCCTATGGACCCTGAAGTAGAAAATATGTGTATAGAGTGTGTTGATCCCTGTATTACAGAGGTTCTCAAACTCTTTCCTCAGGACCCCACACAGTTCACATTTTCCAGGTCACCTAGCAGGAGCACAGATGTATGCATTACTCTCTGACATTTTAAAAGTTCCATTTGTGGAGCTAATTATTTCACTTGTGATTCTGTGAGGAGACCTGGAAAACATGCACTGTTTGGGGTCCTGAGGACCGAGTTTGAGAACCTGTGCTGTATTATATTAACATATTATCTTCTATTGTCCTGTTGCGCTTCTCCTTACTTCATCCTCTCTGTTATACTGTATGTGTTGTTATTATAATATTGTTTGTTCTGATCACTTATTACGCTGGGTGCTGTATGTTTCTGTTTGCAGCTGCCCACAGTTGCTTTTGTTCCCCGTAAATGTACTGGAAGAGGCCCAAACGCTGAAGGCCGGAATTCTGCTTATTATAACATCCAGCTGGAGACTTTGCCTACATTGTCTGGTAAATAAATTTTATTCTTATGTCTTCGGGCAGTATTTATATAGCCAGGGCCGGCTCTACCATTAGGCAGTTTTAGACTGCTGCCTAGGGTGCCAGGATCTGGGGGCGCCACAGAGTCTGCCTATCACAATATTAAGGATCTAAGAGACGACAGCATCTGCCCGTTGTACAGCCCTGATCTACACTAAGCTTGTGTAGATCCCAGAATGTTGTATGTTCCACCAGCCTTTTATACATATTCAGAAGCTACAGGGACTCTGGTACCCAAACATTCACCCAGATCTATGTCATAGGGGGAGATGTATTAAACCTTGGAGAGAGATAAAGTACTGACCAATCAGCTGCTGTAATTTAACAGGCTGCGTTTAAAAATGCCGGTTAGAAACTGATTGGTTGCTACTTCATCTCTTTCCAAGTTTTGATACATCTCCCCCATAGACTGGTATCCAATTAGCCCCCAACATTGTTTGGCCGCTAATTGAGCCCCGCGATCGCCGAAAAACAGCGATTTTTCGCTGATTATCCCTGATTTTAGCCGATGTTTTTTTTCACCCTATCCTATTATTTTGGTCGAAATAATAGGATAGTTCTCCCGAAAACACATACAGTCAGGTCCATAAATATTGGGACATTGACAGAATTTTCAGATTTTGGCTTCTATTCACCACCACAATGGTTTTAAAATGAAACAAACAAGATGTGCTTTAACTGCAGACTTTCAGATTTAATTTGAGGGTAAATTACATCCAAATCGGGTGAACGGTGTAGGAATTACAACAGTTTCAATATGTGCCTCCCACTTTTTAAGGGGCCAAAAGTAATGGGACTATCAACTCAAAAGCTATTTCATGGACAGGTGTGGGCGACAGGTGTGGGCTATTCCCTCGTTATTTCATTATCAATTAAGCAGGTAAAAGGTCTGGAGTTGATTCTAGGTGTGACATTTGCATTTGGAATCAGTTGCTGTCAACTCTCAATATGAGATCCAAAGAGCTGTCACTATCAGTGAAGCAAGCCATCATGAGGCTGAAAAATCAAAACAAACCCATCAGAGAGATAGCAAAACCATTAGATGTGGCCAAATCAACTGTTTGGAACATTCTTAAAAAGAAAGAACGCACCGGAGAGCTCAGCAACACCAAAAGACCTGGAAGACCAAGGAAAACAACTGTGGTGGATGACAAAATTATTATTTCCCTGGTGAAGAAAAACCCCTTCACAACAGTTGGCCAAATCAAGAACACTCTCCAGGAGGTAGATGTATATGTGTCAAAGTCAACAATCAAGAGAAGACTTCACAAGAGTGAATATAGAGGGTTCACCACAAGATGCAAACCATTGGTGAGCCACAAAAACAGGAAGACCAGATTAGAGTTTGCCAAACTGTCAAACAACATCTAAAAAAGCCATTACAGTTCTGGAACAACGTCCTATTGACAGATGAGACAAAGATCAACTTGTACCAGAGTGATGGGAAGAGAAGAGAAGGAAAGGAACTGCTCATGATCCAAAACATACCACCTCATCAGTGAAGCATGGTGGTGGTAGTGTCATGGCGTGGGCATGTATGGCTTCCAATGGAACTGGTTCCCTTGTATTTATTGATGATGTGACTGCTGACAAAAGCAGCAAAATGAATTCTGAAGTGTTTCGGGCAATATTATATGCTCATATTCAGTCAAATGCTTCAGAACTCATTGGACAGCGCTTCACAGTGCAGATGGGCAAAGACCCGAAGCATACTGCAAAAGCAAGCAAAGAGTTTTTTAAGGCTAAAAAGTGGAATGTTATGCAATGGCCAAGTCAATCCCCTGACCTGAATCCGATTGAGCATGCATTTCACTTGATGAAGACAAAACTGAGGGGAAAATGCCCCAAGAACAAGCAGGAACTGAAGACATTTGCAGTAGAGGCCTGGCAGAGCATCACCAGGGATGAAACCCAGCGTCTGGTGATGTCTATGCGTTCCAGACTTCAGGCTGTAATTGCCTGCAAAGGATTTGCAACAAAGTATTAAAAAGTGAAAGTTAGATTTAGGATTGTTTAGTTTGTCCCATTACTTTTGGCCCCTTAAAAAGTGGAAGGCACATATAGAAACCGTTGTAATTCCTACACCGTTCCCCTGAATTGGATGTAATTTCCCTCAAATTAAATCTGAAAGTCTGCAGTTAAATCACATCTTGTTTGTTTCATTTCAAAGCCATTTTGGTGGTGAATAGAGGATAAAATATGAAAATTCTGTCAATGTCCCAATATATATGGACCTGACTGTAGGTGCTGTGATAAGCTCGCGGACCTATGTGTTTTCTCCTATTTTCGAGTGAAAAAAACAGCAAATATCATGGATTCTATTTCGGGACACATCAGGTCCTGAAAAATAACTTTGGGGCAAATTGGATGCCCCCCATAATTTGGATTCCTTAAAAACTGTTTACTTCCTTTTACTTTTTCCACCATGTTTAATGTATTTTTTCTTTCTTTCTTTTTTTTGCTGGATGACTTTGCCAGCCGCCCATTTATGCCGGTATAATCATGCAGTGATGGCACAGACTGTGCCTTGTGCACAATTATTCAGATATAATCTAAAACAGGGTACACACTATAATAGCGGATCAGTCAGCAGAGTGATCCGCCGTCCAAGCGGACAATTGGTAAGCTATAAACACCTGCCAATTGGCTGCACAATATGTCTATCCTGACATCACAACTGGGCGGGCATTTAAATTTGCCCACCCATATGGAGATGTCAGTGTCATGGGTTCCTGCAGCTAGTGTACGGGTGGCTGGCAGGTCGCCTGTGCAAACATGCCGATGCACTGATATATCTTTAAAATATATCGGCATCGGCTGTGCTGCAGGGCTGACCTGATATGTCTGTGAACGAAGTCATTCAGAGACGTATCGGGTGTACACTCCTGCCGATGCACTCACGATATATCGTTCGTAGATTGCAATTACTTTATCTAATCTAATTTATCAATGACCTTTAAGGTTCTAGATAAGTGTTATGCATAGAGAAAAATTCTTATCAGGGCGGCTGCTGGGAGAGCAATTTACTTCCCCAGAGAGGGGCACCACCCCCTCCCCTCTGTGTGATGCCAGGAATTATGGATTTTTGTAGCGGAAGGCGGAGCTATGATGGCATGAACTGCCTGGGTACGCCCTCCACACTTACCCCATGGACATACCTATCAGGATCTCTTACTATTGATACAAAGGTATTTATGGTGGGGATGTACTATGCATTGGAGAGGGACAAAGGGCCCCATTTATTAATGAACTGTAATACCAGCTGCATATTTAGTTTAGTATGGCAGTAATACAAATGGATAGGTCACTGGTATTCATTATTACTTACCTCACTGGCGAGGTGCATCTACCTCCCCCTCGTCTGCGTGGTCCTACACACAGCTGCTGGCAGCCTATAGCCGCCAGCGATGGACATCTATGTCATGTGCAACGGTCAGTGCATGACTGTATAACCTGGCGGGGACCAGAGAGTGCCTGGAAGGCTTCGCCGAGGATGGTGAGAGTGATACAGTGACACACAGCAGTAATCTTACATTACATTAAATATTGAAAGGATTACATAACCCCTATAGCGAGTGCTAAATGTATTATGGTTTTTTTTTGTTTTGTAAATAGGGCCCAAAGTAGCAACCAATCAGCTAATAACTTACAGGCTGTGTTTGAAAAATAACAACAAGGATCTGATTGGTTGGCACTTTATCTCTCTCCAAAGCTTGGTACATTTACCTCCATTATCTATTATATTTACAACACATTTGTGTTTGTCTGTGAAAAAGAGTTTCTCACTTCCCTGTATATATTACATCTGCAGAGATATATAACCCAGTACGACTAAGACCATCAGGACAGACAGAAATGAAGTGGTGTAAGCCTGCGCCTCCAAAGGCTAAGATGGCCAAAGACCGTAAGTTTGTGAAACATTTTCAACCTCTGCTGCTGTCACAGTGGTTATTGGTATTTGTAATACTTTCCTAATCACCCTGAGTGTCTGACAGAAAGTTCTCCAGGACCCTCGGGAGAGTAGAGCAGGCCCCTTCCCCAGTGATGTGGGTGGGATATGGGCCATGATGACACCCCCTCCCTGTCATTGATAATTATCACACATCTAAGTACAGTAACGTTACCTACTTGCACGCCTGCAAACATGATGTCACTGAGTAACTGAGGCTTTGTGAGCTGACATCTCCTGTAATTCTCTGCATAACACAGGATGAGTATCACGGTATTACATGGTTTTCTAATAAGCACCTGAACTATCTGGGTGAGGGAGAGGCCTCATGTGAGATCTGGCAGCATAGTCCATCTTCCTACAGATAACTACATGTACAGTAACTGCTGCATGTGAGCACTGGCCCTGCACTGTCTGACCTGTATTATGTATTGTTCTTAGCACCAAAAAGCTCCAGCAAAGTCCAATTGTCTGCTCATCATTGCACAGAGGTCACTCGCCCATCTGTGCCCAGAGAGCTGCCCAGACCGGACCCATCTCTGAATGATGCATTTAATCTTCTGTCTAACAATGACTGGTAAGTGAGGGACTGGGGAGGGTCAGTGTTACTGCTTGTTACCTTCTTTATTTTATGCTATTATATTACTTACTGTAGTGTCATTCCCATTCTGTGATTATAAACTAGTGTCAGATAGCACAATATTTCTGTACAGACTCCTATCTATCTATCTCATATCTATCTATCTATCTCATAACTATCTTATCTCATATCTATCTCCATGAGATCCTGCCTGTCTGTCACTTACACACAATAAGCCCAGGCAGTGTATACTGTAGGTGCTCCTCAGATGCCTTTGTCAGGGGCTGTAACTGAGGAAGGTGCCTGAGGAGCAGGACAGTGCTGCCTGGTGGTAACATGAGAACTACCATAATAACACTGCACAATGACCTGTTACACTTGCTGGAAAAGAACCAGTTATTTCAGTAGTTTATACCCCATCTGTACCTAAAGCCTGTTGTGCTTATTGGAAGAACTGATGCTCTGCTTAGTATATTTGGTACTTTGCTGCTATCTCATGTATCCTGACTATACATGCTGCTGATTGTTATATATGTAATTCTGGCTTTCTGCATTGCTGAGACAGACTTTCTGCTTATCGTCAGCCTTGTACCCACTTATACTTATACTGGCATATTGTCTCTCTCCCCCCCTTACACTCACCCCAGCTATCGCCACTCTCAGCCAATTCCCAGCTTCCAGCGTTGCCACGTCTCACCCCCTTACACTGATGGGGCTGTCACCTCACTGCCCCCTGCATTGGGTACGGCAGGCAGGGCGGGAGGTGGGCTGCGCACTCCAGCTCCTACGGCATATGACGGAGATGGGACAGATGGTAGCGGATTATTATATAGATACAGATACACATGTATATGTGTGTGTCTATATATAGAGATAGAGAGTGATCATTTGGTGACCAGGATCCGTTGTTTAATTGTTTTCAGGGAGAAGAAGATTAAGGGCATCAATCTGGTGAGGTCACTGGCCATGTCCCATCCCACAGTTGTCCTGGAGAGACTTCATGCCCTCAGCATTGTGCTGACAAAAGAGGTAAATATATGTTACATATATATGTGTATGGCTGACAGGTGTGTGGGGTCCTTAGTGTTTGTTACAGTATATGGTATGTGTAACACAAGTACATTACATCCTTCTGGGTCTCATTGTCCATCGTTCTCCATGAATAAAATGTAGTTTATAGACAGACTGCTCATCAGTATCGTAACAGGCAAAACCATGCTGCCTGTCATGATATATCCTGATACCATAAGAATTGTCATAAACTTGCATAATGAGAGGTTCAAAGGTGACATATTGTCTATGAAATCCCCTTCTTCCAAGGTGTGAGTGTGGGAGGGAGGTTATAAGCAGGGCTGGCGAGGCATCCAGCAGGCCCCGTGTCTGATGTGTGCCCATGGCAATCCTGGGGGCGTGTGCCTCAGTCTGACTATGTATTGATCCTAATGTGCCAATGGGGATGGTATTGCTTCTCCACCCAGCTGAGCTTCGGCCCCACTGCAGGGGGTATCTACCTCTTGCCCAGGATGGCACTTGCCAGGAGAGCTGTCAGAGGGGGGGTGCCATCACGCCACCAGCCAGAATCAGCAGAGTGTAGCAGCCAAGGGATAAGGGACGTTTGTTGCGCAGCGCCACAGTAAAGTGAGGCAGTAAAGCTCTAGAGTCGGGAAGACACTTGCCTGTGCTGACATGTCAGACTGACAGAATCCCCGTCAGTCAGTGAGGAGGACGGAGACGCCTGCCCCTATATCTCTTACAGGTCAGAGGAGCAGCTCAGCGCTGGGTCCAGCTATTAAATAAAGTGTGGCCAGAGGAGGTGGGGATCTTAGGTGAAGTAAAAAGAAGCGAGAGCGGCTGCGTACCTGCACCTGTGTGTTGGAGAACGGCTGCAGCTCCCAAAGACGCCGGGAAAGTTTCAGTCCTGCAAGGGGAGAGAGGACAGGCGACCCAGCCCCCTTTCTCTGCTCTTTCACCCTAGAGGGGATGGAGCGGGTGTTGCCAGCAGCAGACAAGTGGAGATCAAGCCCCCAGAAGCCATCTGATTTTGGGGAGGAGCATCTCCAGTTATAAATCAAGGGACAGGTCTGTAAACCTAGAATTGCTTGCAGGAACATGTTAGTGACCATTCAGCAATTATAAAAGTGTTACTGAGTTTAACAGCTTTTCCCTTTCCCTATTTAAAATTAAAGGGGGAGGGGTTCCAGTCCCTTATTTCACAAGGGGCGCTCGGATCCCTAGATACACCCCTGCCCCGCCATTTCCCTCAGGCAGTCTGAGCATATGTAATCTCTTTTCACATATATTTTAACCTCTCATTCCACACTTATTGATTACTCGCACACATCTATACTTTACATTGCACTATCACTTTTTCCATTTTCGTGTGATGCCCTGGGCTGGATGATTTTTGGGGTGCACTGCGTCCTGGACGTGAACCTCTTAGTGTTAGGGATTGCTAGTGACAGAGAAGCCGTGAAGAGGCCTAGCAGCTTCCCATGTATTTGCAAATGCATGCAACCAATATCTCTGATTTCTATTACCATGTAGTGTTCATATGTTGTTTGCTAGTACAATTCAGTGTGCTGAGGAACAATAGGGGGTTAAAACCCCCCTCTTTTCTACTTCATATGTAATCTCTACCTGCCCCACCACCTCTTAGCACCCCTAGTTATAAGTAGGTATGGTTGCATTTATCAAATGGACAGATAAGGTACAAGCATAGGGCAGCATTGATGATTTGCTGGTGCTGGAATACATCCTCTGCCTTTAGAAGTGATCCCGTATTGCTCAGTACCATTAGCTACTTATCTGGCTGGTCTCGTTCAGATCGCTCAATCTAAAATCGGAAATCACCTGCATAAGGGACAATTCATGTTCCAGAATAATCCCCATAAGGTGTTCCAAATATTATTTTCTCCGATGCTTCTGTAATACTATCAGATGCTCTAGTTGTGTTTAGCCAGAGCAAGTAAAAGTTAGTTCTGGATGATAAAATGTTGATTAGAAATAAATTTGGCCAATGTTAAGTAACAATTGGCTTAATAAGGGGAAGCAGTCGGGAAGCCGACGGACACAATCTCGAACGCTGGCTTCCCGACTTTCTAATCCCGGCAAGGTACAAATGACAGGTGTCGAAATCCCGACGCCTGTCATTTTACCTACGCTGGGGCTCCGACACCATGCTTACCGATTGAAGGAAAGCGGGGTGCTGACGGGGGGGGGCGCGGGGGAAGGAGGGTTAGCTTAGGGGCTCCGGGGGGGACTTAGGGTTAGGTACCCCCCCCACCCCCCGGGACACTTAGGTTTAGGCCGCAGGGAAAAAAGGGGTTAGGTTTAGGCACCCCTAAGGGAGGGTTAGGGGGGTGGGGGAAAGATTAGCGGTACTTACCTTTAGCAGCAGTCGGGATTTCACCCCTGCCGGGCATGCGCTATTGGGATTTGAACCGCCGGCCACATGCCGGTCCCCTAAATAAGGTGTTTGTAGAGCTGAAGAATAGCTGCTTTGCTGTTTCTTTTTGTGTCTCATACAACATATACCTCTTATTACATATGAAGGTGTTGATGTTCAAACTGAGATGATTTTCACCAAACTTTTTGTGTACAGATGGGTCCACATACATCTAGCCTCCTGGCACGTTAAACGGCCCTTCTAGTCGTGCCGTGACTCAGTAGTGCCGAGCATCTTTTCGTGCGTCATATTCGCACGACGCTACCGAGTCACACTGAGCTCCCGCGCTAGGTGTGGCATGACTTGTAGCACACGGAGGATAGATTTATGTGGGTACATCTGTAAGTTTTGTAGTAAAACCTTCTATTTTATACATTGTAGGTGAAGAACTTGTGCTCCCAAGTGTCCCGGGCTGCCATTGGCTGTGTAACTGACCTGTTCATACAGCTGGGGAAGGCCATGGATAGAGAGGTGGAGCAGTGTGCACGTGTCCTGCTCTCCAGGGCGGGAGACTCCAACTTGTTTATACGGGAGGAGGTGGACCGTGCACTACAGGCCATGGTGGACAATGTAACATCTGTCAGGTCTCTCACATCCCTCATAAATGGAGGACTCAGGTAATGGCTTTATAGTCTACAACTAGATTATATTATGTAGAATTACTCATTTGTATATGTAGTACTTGGCCATTTGTCATGTTGGTGCTGATATCCATTCATGTTCTATCTGTAGCCATGTGAACGCTGCCATCCGGAGCTGCGCAGCCAAACATTTATGTCATCTGGTGGAGAGAATGGGACAAAGGCGCGTCTTATCCGGGACAAAGACCATCACGGAGAGAGCTGTACCTGCTATAGCCAGGTGTGCTCAGGATGGCTCTCAGGACACCAGGTTAGTAGTCTGCGCTGCTCCCAGAAGGGAAATAACTGATATTATACACCACATGCTCTGTGGTGATGTGATCAGTTCTACAAATCATTCTCACAGGGTTCAACAAGAGAGAGAGCTGCTCAGAGATGTTATAGAATAGTTATAATTATCCGCTCTCCCTTATTTAGCCTAATGTTATACAGGGCAGTGTTTGCCGGTTACACAGTCATAGACAACAGCCCTTATCCTCCGCTGGATAAATGTACATGAGAATAAGGAGCAAATGTAAAGCAAATCATAAAGAATGTATTGTCTGAAGGTGATGGTCCAGGCCTGAGCCTTCATGTGCTTATGTCAGGTTAAATCCCTGGTCCCAGAATGGCTTATTACTTATTTACACACGTTTTTCTGTTGCAGGTTCTATGGCAGGAAGATGTTGCACCACCTGAAATCCCATCCGGATTTTGAGAACTGTCTGAGAACCTATGTCCCCGGCAAGGATTTGCCATACATAAAGAATATAATAAAACATCTGTAGATTTTTTTTTCATATAACTTGTGGTTTTATGTATTGTTGTGATAAGTGTCCATTATCCTAAATACTCATTCTGTGTAGGCTGTGACCCTAGTGTAGGGCTGTATAGCTGGTGTGGTGTTGTTATAACTGTGTGTGCAGATTTATATAGCATGGTAATAGTTACAGAGGCGCTCAATAAGGAGATAAAGGAGAGGGAGCACTGTACCTGATACCACTGCTACAGGAGGACCCCATCCACCATTCTCCTGTGTGTCCCTGCAGCCTCCACCTCGTGCAGCTGATGTTTACATTGGCTGGACACTCCCTACTCATCTGCTGACTTTGTACCTATTTCCTATCACTGTTATTTGTGTCCTCATCATCACACCACACTCACTGGTTACCCTCACTCCCTCCCACTGTTATTTGTGTCCTCGGGGCCAACGCTTTGGAGGATACCTTTTCGGATGATGCTCCGGATATCCAGAGAGCGTTGATAGGATAAATGAGAGATGCGGCTTCCTACATTGGGGAAGCATCGTTGGATGCAAGCCTGCTGACCTCTAGGGTGTCGGCTGCAGCTGTGTTGGCACGTCGGTCCTTGTGACTACAGTCCTGGAGAGCTGACGAAGACTCCAAAAAGGGCCTGGAGGCTTTACCTTTTAATGGAGAGTTGCTTTTTGGTCCAGAGTTGGACAAAATAGTGGATACTCTGGCTAAGTCTAAATCAGCCTTCCTCCCTTCGGCATCAGCACCTGCCAAAGTACGGAGCTCCGCCTTTCGGTCCTTTCGGGTTCAGGGCAAGGCCAAAGGTCAGTCCTTCCCGAGGCAGTCGGCGACCAAGACCGCCTCTAAGCCCAAGAAGCAGGCCTGGAGTGCCAGGCGCCCTTCTTCCAAGCAGGAGGATAAACCTTCTGCCTGATGGGACGGGCCTCCCTCTGGGGGACCCCAGAGTGGGAGGCAGACTTCTTCAATTTGCCCAGTGCTGGCACATTACCACCACGAATGCCTGTGTTCGAGAAGACAGGGGTACACCCTGTCTTTTCGGCACAGACCGCCCCACCAGTTTTTCTGCACGGGTCCTTCTCAGGATAAAACCAAGGCTTTACAGATTCAGGAGACTATAGAGTCCTTGCTGAAAGCAGAGGTCATTGTTCCCGTTCCTCAATCACAACGAGGGACGGTGTACTACTCTACTCTTTCTGGTGCAGAAACCCAATGATTCTCATCGCCCTATCCTCAATTTGAAGTCTCTGAACAAATTCCTCAGAGTTCCCAAATTCAGGATGGAAACGTTACGTTCCATCATTCTGGCGATGGAACCTGGGGATTACATGGTGTGCCTGGATATCCAGGAAGCCTACCTCCATGCTCCGATAACACCTTCGCACCAGCAGTATCTAAGGTTCGCTATCTTTCAGCATCATTATCAGTTCCGGGCGCTACCCTTTGGCCTCTCCACGGCACCGAGGGTATTCACAAAGGTTACGGCAGTTATGGGCGCACATCTTCGGAACCAGAATATACGGCTGCTGCCGTGTCTGGACGACCTCCTGTTGCTGGCGAGCTCCCCGGAGGTACTGCTTCAACATCTCCACCTGACGATCGCTTGCCTGCAAGCACACGGGTCGTTGATAAATTGGAGAAAGTCCTCCCTGATTCCATCACAGCGGATGGTTCATTTGTGAGCCCTGCTGGATTCTCGTCAGCAAAGGATCTTCCTGACTCCGGAGAAGGTCTCCTCCCTACATTTGCGGATACACAGTTGCCTGAGCAGTTGCCGCCTGTCGGTCCATTGAGAGTTCTGTGGTCCATGGTGACGACATTCAACATGATGGAAGTTGCCCAGTTCCATTCACGGCCCCTGCAGGGGCTGATTCTATCGGAATGGAACGGGTTACCTCACCGGATCAGCTCTCAGATGCTGGTGTTGTCCCCGGAGGTTCGGCAGTCTTTGGCTTGGTGGCTTCAGACAGCTCATCTGGTCGAGGGGCACCCCTTTTGGATCCCGAACCGGGTCCTGATCACGACGGATGCCAGCCTTGGGTTGGGGGGCAGTGACCGGCTCGCTGTCACTTCAGGGTCGTTGGTCTGCGGAAGAAGCACTTCTCCCCATCAACATCCGGGAACTGCGGGCGGTATACAGGGCCCTGCAGTCGTCCGGCCCCACTCTTCACGGAAGGGCGGTTCAGGTGCAGTCCGACAACGCCATCAAGGTGGCGTATATCAACCACCAGGGAGGAACTCGCAGTCGGGCGGCGATGTCTCGCATCCTTGCTTGGGCGGAGTGCCACAATCCAGCGATCTCGGCGGTCTTCATTCCCGGAGTCCTCAATTGGGAGGCGGACTTCCTCGCCGTCACGACGTGCGTCCCGGGGAATGGTCGCTTCACCCAGAGGTGTTTCAGCTACTCGTGGACAGATGGGGGCTGCCGAAGCTGGACTTGATGGCCTCCCGTCACAAACACAAGTTGCCCGTTTACAGGTCAAGGACAAGAGACACAGGCGCATGTCTGGTGGACGCGCTGTCGGTGAAATGGACATTTCACCTGGCATATCAGTTTCCTCCGATATCCCTGCGGAAATTCAAGCAGGACGGCGGCACGCTCGTGCTGGTGGCTCCGGCGTGGCCCAGACGTCCTTGATACTCCGATCTGAGGAGCCTCTCCATCGACGCTCTGTACCTTCTTCCTCAACGTCAGGACCTATTGTCTCAAGGGCCCTGTCTTTACCCGGATCTGGGTCGGCTGTCTTTGACGGCGTGGCTATTGAGACAGCCGTCTTAAGGTCTCGGGGCTTCTCGGGTTCGGTTATTAGTACCATGCTCAGGGCACGCAAGCCTGCTTCCGCACGGATTTACCACAGGGTGTGGCGCACTTACTTTCAGTGGTGTGAGTCCAGAAGCTATGATCCTCAGGTGTTCCGAGTTTCTAGGATCTTGGAATTTCTGCAATCAGGTTTGGACCTCTGCTTACGCCTTGCCTCTCTGAAGGTTCATGTGTCCGCTTTGTCCGTGTAGTTCCAACGACGGATTGCCAGATGTTCACACTTTTTTCCAAGGTGTTCTCCGAATCCAGCCTCCTTCGTGCATCCTGTGGCTCCTTGGCGGTGGTTCTACGGGTCCTGCAGGGTCCTCCTTTTGAGCCTCTTGAGTCGGTGGAGCTCAAGTGATTGACGTTTAAGACCGTTTTTCTCCTGGCAATTGCTTCTGCCAGGAGGGTGTCAGAGTTGGGGGCGCTTTCCTGTCGCCCTCCTTTTCTGATTTTTCACCAGGACGTAGCGGTGCTCCGCAGTCGTCCTGAGTTTTTACCTAAAGTGGTTTCAAAGTTCCACATCAATCAGGAACTTGTTGTGCCAGCTTTTCAGTCACCTGATCTTTCCGCTGGTGAGGCTTCCTTAGATGTAGTCGTGCGCTTAGAATCTATGTGGACCGGACTGCTTCTGTTAGGAAGTCTGATTCATTGTTTGTCTTCTTTGGTTTTCACAGGAGGGGTTGGCCTGCCAACAAACGTTAGCCCGTTGGCTTTGTTCCGTTATTTGTGAGGCTTATGCACAGGAGGGTTTACCTGTGCCAACCTCGGTTAAGGCTCATTCCACTTGTTCTGTGGGTCCCTCTTGGGCTGCTAGACGTGGCGCCTCTGCTGTTCAGCTGTGTAAGGCGGCCACCTGGTCTTCCATTCAGACATTTGAGGTTCTATGCGATTGACACCTTCGCCTCTCAGGATGCATCCTTCGGGCGCCGGGTTCTCTTTTCTGCACAGGAGCGTCCCCGCCCTTAGTTGAACTGCTTTGGGACATCCCCAAGGTCAACCCTGTGGACCCCTATGGACCCTGAAGTAGAAAACAAGAGATAAGGTAAGAACTTACCTTTGTTATCTCTGTTTCTACGAAGTCCATAGGGTCCACAGGGCACCCGCCCTGACGCACCTGGCTTCATATGGGCTGTGTGGCTGGTCACCGGTCGTCTCCCATTTCTGTGAGTATGGTTTGTGTGTCTTCCTTCTCTCTGTTTAGTCTCCTCCTCCGGCCTTGGCTGCTTACCAACTGAGGTGCCTGGGCTCGGGGGCGGGTTATAGAGGATGATGGACCCAAGTGCATCCTGGGAGCAGCAAAGCTTTAACTGCGTGGTGCCCGTGGATCCAAATATACCCCACGGTCAACCCTGTGGACCCAAATGGACTTCGTAGAAACAGAGATAACAAAGGTAAGTTCTTACATATAACAAGAGATATGGTGTGTGTATGTAGTTTAAAAAAAAAATAAAATAAATATAATTATTAAGAACCATGAGATGGATTTTCTTTAGATATTAGAGGTATTGGGATTATAATATGGCTAATTAATATAAATCTACCAAGAGAGATATATACATATACGTTATATGCATTGTTCAAGGGAGATAGAACTAATGGTGCATACACAGATTTAGCAGGATGATATAAACTATAACTATATCGTTTACTGTTAGATCGTCCATTTTTTAGCCCCTTCCAACCCCCAAACGACGGACGATGCGTGAGCACGGATGGTTGATAATGACCATTGCCCAAGCATGCAGTTCAACCTGGACGATATCGAACAGGTTAGTATAGGTACCCGCGATCGTTTAGTGCTGTGCTGGATGTTTGATAATGATCATCCAGCACATGCAGGACGATCAGACAATATCTTTATCGTTGTCTGATCTGACCGTGTGTATGCACCATAACTGTCCTATGGTAATGATTAATGTTCGGATAACCAGTCACACATCAGTACAGTAAGTTTAATGGCTGAAGATTGCTCTTATTTATATGTTTAATGTTGTTTTTAAGAATCAATCAATAGGTGTAAAAGATGTTTACGTATGTTAATGAGATCAGTAGGAACTAAATAGAACCTTACACACCAATTGGAGATGATTGGCTGAGGGACATTGATGCTGGGAAGACTGAGATCGTGAATATAACCAGACTTCTAAATGAATGGTAAACTGAATCCCGATTTGCTCAGCTGGTCACATGGACAACAGGTAGCGATAAGATAGGCTCATGAGGAGAGCCTGTTATGATTGGTCAGGCAGATCACGTGATCAGAGGAAGCGAGATGATGGGTTCCTGAATGTCAATAGAGCAGCATGATCGGGTTGCCTTGACAAAACACTTTAGTGAAACGTACGTCGGCATTTCCTCGCTGCTCACCACATGCTATAATTTATAATACATGTTCTGGTTAACTATAGAAGCTTTGTTACACCTACAATTGAGTATAGAACGATGTGAAACAGATCAGAAATAGTAGAACTGTGAGATAGTATATGGGGAGGCCTTAACAGCAGAGATGCAGCTGTAACTTCACAAATAGCTACTGTTTCTCTTTAGGAGTGCACAAATCAATTACCTCCTAAAGGGATACTGGGGGAGATGTATTATAGCGACACTTAACATGCCGCTATATCGCTTCCTGCTTCGCCTCTTTACCGAGGCGAAGCAGGAAGCACTACGGATGACATGTACAAACATCTCATCGGCCGGAGAGGGGCAGCGATAACTCCACTCCCTCCGGCGCTACCCGCTAGAGACAGCAGCTCATCAGTCCCGGCCGGCTCCACTGAGCATGCGCGGGATCTCGCAAGTATCACGAGATCCAGTCCCGGCCAGCTCCACTGAGCATGCGCGGGATCTCACAAGTATCACGAAATCCGCGCTGTCCCTGCTGTGGGGATAGGGCAGCGCCAGGCTGTAGCTGTCAATAGTGGGCCGAACAGTCAGGCGATCTGACCATTCATACATGGCCCAGGCTATCAGTGCTGCTATCTTGTAACAGGGGCGTCCAATCCCCGATCATGCATCGGGCAGAAGCATTATCAGTGCACATAACGTGCGCTGTAACCACTTCTGAGCTTCTTACATCTCCCCCACTATGCGTAATGATTAAATCCTGAGAATTAATATACTATGTAACAACTACAGCTCATACTGAGGTTCTGAAACATTAGCGTAAACAGTATACTGAATAGAATACAGGGGTACACTTATGGAATACGATAAATCCACAATCTCAGCATTTGTTTAGCCTATTTACAGAGTTAAGCTTATAATAAGAGTGTATATAAATATAAAAGGATCTAAATAAAGGAGCCTCAGATTTATTAAGAACATTATCATTGGTTTGTCTGGGAGCACATACTATAAATCATCTGTCAGTGGGATAAAAGCTGTTAATTGAATTATGATCTATGGAGAGAGAGTAACGACAATATTGGTGAGCATTATGAAATATAACGCCACAGACTTCTTGATATAAAGTATAAAAAGAATACGGAGTGCCGAAAGTGAAATTGTGAAAGGGATTGCGGTGTAGAGCTCACCGCCACAGTGTGGGGAGAGCGTGGGGGCAGCTCAGCATGTCTGTAAGTGCTGGGCACACCTCTAAGAGTGATGAAAAGAGAGCGCATCCTAAAGACACTCCCCTTTATTGGCACGCGCAAAAAGTCCGGACTTTGAATGAACACTATTAACATTCCATCAGCTCCAGAGTGAGTGCAACTTGTCTAAATTACAGGAGCCGATCAGGGTACAGCTAAAGTCTATGTGGGGGGAACTAACTGACACGAATTCCTCGCTCATGGGAGAATGTACAATGTGGGGGGAACTAACAGGAAGGCCCCACTCATGGGAGAATATACAATGTAGGAGGAGAAGGTCACAGCAGAGACCAGAGTGGCGAGTGTGCACCAGTGTGAGTAGCTTAGGTGGGAGGAAGGTTGGCTCCAGCAGGCAAATATCGGAAGGATGGGTAGGAGTCCTGATTATAAAATTAAAAATCGGAAACTGCGCAAAACAAAGCCGCTTTTAAAGTCACAAAAAACAAGTACGGCAACACCAAAACGTTTAAAAATATAAAGGATTATTACACACTTAAAGGCTCATACACACTAGACCAGTGGTCTCAATCTCGGCCCTCAGGACCCCACACAGGTCATGTTTTCCAGGTCACCCAGCAGGTGCACAGGTGTAATCATTACTCTCACGGACACATTTAAAAAAAAAATCCACAGATGGAGCTAATTATTTCACCTGTGATTCCCAGGGGCGATATAGAAAACATGCACTGTTTGAGGACAGAGGCCCTGATTCAGAGCCGGACGCTCTGAAAGAACGCTCGCTCTGAATCAGGGCCGGGGTTTTTATTTTTAGAACGGCTCCTGGCCGCTCGCATAGCTGTGCTACAGGCCACTCATGCGCTCTGGACCACCAATGACCCGGTAGTGAGCGCTCAGCGCTTGCGACTGGGTCTGAATCAGGCCCAGGGTTTGAGAACCTGTGCCCTAGACTATGTGCTGTATGAACGATATCGCTGAATGATTTCCCTTGAAGTTTCTGTAATGCAGCACAAACGATATTTGGTGTACACACTGATAGATATCTTTCAGTGAAGTCATCATGTCACATCTCTGACCAGGCAATTCTTGATGATATCATCAGATTGGCATGCATGTACGGATGACAAAAGACATCATTAACGACCCTCGGCAGTGTGCATCGTTGGTCGTTCACTGTATACACACTGAACGATATATCGTTGAACGATATTGTCCATAAAAAGTCTAGTGTGTATGCGGCTTTAGTAAGGATAGTACAATTGGGGTGACCGAAAGTGATTGGATTCTTTCCTTGAAGGCGGAGGCTCACAAGAATTAAACTGAACTGAATTATTCTCACATTTATAGAATTACACCGTGTATAGTATTTAGGTGGTGATCAGAGAGAGGCGTGACGAGTGTATTTCCATATGAGAATTATTGTAGGAGAAGAAATGGATTGTATAGGCTATGAGGAACCAGTATAGTGCACGGCTGTGTGGTGGATATGGAGCAGCCAGAGATGACAATGAGCCTTGGTGGGGCATTTAGGATGGTTGGAAGTAGTCAGTTGGGCGACGTAAATGTGCATGTGGGAAGTAAAGCTGAGGGTGACTGAGGAAATCTCCCAATGAGGGAGATTTGAAGGAATAGAAGCTGTTTTGGACATGTTGGGACAACTAATAGGGAGATTGCTGGTCACAGTAGTCACTTTCAGGCTCTTAAATCGAATACAAAGAAACAAATCACTGTCATCGTGAACCACACAAGATTATTAATGCACAGTGTAGGTCATTTCCATTCTGGTTATAAATTCCCTTTACAAAAGCGCCTCTGGGTTTCTGGAATTACCCCCTGCTATGTAAGCAAGCTAAGCAGAGACTTTACAAATGACGGCAATTCATTCCACTTCACATAAAATAGACGTTTATTCAATTTAAATGGGACACACCTTAGTACTTGTACCTCCATTATTTAAATACAAAACGCAGAAGTGATTTGAACTGGATAAAATCTTTATACAAAATCAGTATAAAACTAAAAAAATTTAATCGGCACAAATTACGACGAGGGTATAATTACTATAGACTGTCAATTATTCACATTATACATGTAGACATGGTTCTGTACAATGAGAGGACATAAAATGCCACCATCTGAGGAGAAGGCCTTTTCTTTTTTTTTTTTAATAATCTTATGAAGAATATTGGACGTACCTCGTCTATAACCAGGCCGGGAGTCCGTACACACTTGATATAATTTGTATTTACATGGGTCATCATAAAATGAGTATAGAAAAAAATATTTCATTTTTCCTCGGCAGATCCGTCTGAAAAGTAATAATCTTTTTCCTCTTCGTCTGATGTTTCTGGATCATTCTTTTTGAAGAGTTTCCCAATCACTGACGTGTCTCTGGGGCCTACATTGGCAGACAAACATATGTACAGAATGTAACTGTTGTAGTATGAGCCAGGAATCTCTCCGGAGCCCCGTGGTGTTAGAATTTATTACCATCTGAACAAATTTACATGGGCACTACAAAAGGTGAGGGGTCCAAGCACTGCACGCTAGCACATTTGGAGATTCACACTCTCCATACTGAAGTTTTCCATATTCCTCCTGAAATACTGCCACCCCCTCCCCCTATTTACAAAGCCTCGCAGTAACCATCCCCTGGGCTTCTCTTGCAGTCGCCAAGCTAGTTACCGCCGCAGCAATACCTGTACCACTTCAGGATAGTGATGCACAGAACAAAATGCTTTAATATTAAAATAATTCACCTTAATTCGCAGAAAATCTGCTACTGGCAGCCTGAGACCGAGCAGACCCAGACAGGCCAGTGATGCAGTATGTTCCCACTTATTACTGCCAGAAATCCTACCCTTGAGGTGTTCCTTTTACAGCCCAATTACCAGCAACTAATGCCAGCTCTGCGAAGCAGCAATACAGTTAATGGACGTCAGCCAGCTACTAAGTTAGATCCAGATTTATTTTTTAACATTGGATTGACTGCGCTGATTAGTTGCCCATGTTCAGCTAATGTCTCCTTTATTCACATAGCCAAAAGTAAGAGGAAAGAGCTGGAAAACCACATTTTCCATCAGATTTTGAGGCTAACTTAGAGTAGAACACACCATGTTCTATGGAAGAAAAGAGGATTCGTGTGTTTACTGGTCTTACTATAGCTGGGTACACACGGTACGATCTGAACAACCGATGATATCGCTGAACGATTTCCCGTGAGCTTTTCTGTAGTGGAGGACAAACGATATTGGGTGTACACACTGATAGATATCTATGATAGATATCTTTCAGTGAAGTCATCTTGCCACATCTCTTAACATGCAAATGGTGATGAAATCGTCCAAGTTGGCCTGCATGTACAGACGACCATAGATATCGTTATTGTCCATGCGGGAAACGGGCAACGTTGGTCGTTCACTGCATGAAAATGAATATGAACGATTTATCGTTGAACAATATATTTATCGTTCATAAAAATCGTACTATGTGTACGCACCTTAATAGTTGGACACAAAACTATTATCGGGGACTTCACAGTTACATCCCTGACCCCTTCCTCACTTTAGTTTTGCAGCACATACAAAATTAGGTCCATATCCGAAGAACAGTCTATTAAGGACAAGTCACTAACCAATGTCCATTCTGCGGGCAGGTACCGCACCACGGCTGTACAGGAGTAGCATGGAGTCTGGTGATTGTGTTCTCCTGCTGTACAGCTCCATACTTTTGTTGGATGCCCCACCCCTAAACTGTATTGCTGATTAGCCCATGAGTGATTACAGGTAAAGAGAGCAACGTCTGCCATTTTCCAGCACACGTGTATTAATTACTAACACAGGTCGTGGCAATTATTTCACTGGTGATTCTGAGAGAAGACCTGGAAAACCTGTCCTGTTAGCAATCCCAAAAGACAGGATTCGAGAAACCCTGTTTTGTGTAAGTCAACATAAAAAAAATATTTTCAGAAAACATTTGCACTTATGTAACCCCCCAATGATCAGCAGTATAATACATCTCATACTGTACATACATAATAATAATTACCTGTGATTGGGAATGATGTTCTCCGGGAGGTGGGTGTTGCATGAGAAAAGCCACCCTATAATGTCAAACACATGGCAGTATGGGCGATAATAAACAGAGGTGCTTGAATTCGATAAGATCATTTACTAGTGGATTTCATCACTACATACCCCTCCATCTGCAGGCCATGCCCTCAGGAATGACACTAGCTTACCCAATAAATCAGAAAGGCGACATAGGAGGTAATCTATTCTGAATAAGATCCCTGGTAGCAGTATTGCAAGACAGTAGTGCATGGTCCATACCTCAGGGGTTTAATGGCAATGTCTGAGACTATGATGGGGAAGGGAAAAAGATTTAAGCCGAGGTTTGGGTTAAAAAAAAAAAAAAAAAAAAGGGAAAGCACATTAGGGAAATACTCAGGAACCAGTCACAATACTGACTTCTCTCGGTGAAAAACGTGAAACGGCAACTTGCATGGAAGAACCGCTCTGGCAGAATCAACCACACGCGTCAGCATTACAAGAGGAATGTTGGATCAATAAAAATTAATTGTAATGTATATGCGTCTCCATGTGATAGGGAGTATAGAGTGTAAGCGTCTCTGCGGCAGGGACTGATGTGAATGACTAAATAAATCTCTGGCTGCGCTATATAAATGACTGAAAATAAGGAATTAACAATAAGTACAAAAAACCCTGTTACCTCCAAGTTCATGGGGAACATTGGGTAAGTTAAGTGGTGTAGGGAGCCTGGCACTTCAAAAAAAAAAAAAAAAAAGCAAAAACTGAACTGTTAAAATCTGGTTCTTCCCCTTCCAATACCCTCTACAGCCTGAACTGTCCGTACATTTCTACTGAAGGACAGAGGTGAAAAATGTGGAGAGAGGGGTGAAACATTACCCACACTATCATCCTGAACAGGACATTTGAACAAAAAGGAACAAACAACAAAATAACTGAAGCACTGGGAGGGCATCCAGTGCCCTATATACAAAAAGCTTAACGGGAACACCGGGGATACCCCAAACCTGTTCTTTATGGCCAAAGTTGGCGTCCTTGGATGCCCCATCTCTCACCTGTTACCTACACACAGTAAGCGTTAGCTGGCTGATCCAATGCTCGGGAGAATACAGCCTGTATACTGACTAGGAGCCAGTGACATCCTTGAGGCATGACCCACACAAGAGGCTGCCTCCACCTAGTGCAGCTGACAGATCCACTATAAACGTACTAGCCATTCGCCTGCTCTCCTCCAAATGACGTCACGGTTTGTAAAACCTACCTATCCTGAATGACACTGCTCTTTAGCTCAACATAATCACATTGATAAATGCTGCATGCAAATCTGACAGAAAACACAATCCTTTCTGTAACATAACTGACATAACATGGCCAATACTTACCGATGGCTTGTTTCTATTGCCCCTGCACATGTACTTGTCCCGCCTGTTCTTCTGAAATCTGTACACATACTTGTCATTGTTAGATCTGTGTGAATAAACATATCGCTTAATGAGCATGTAAAACCACGTTTTTGAACAGCGATATTAAAGCCTGCTGTACTAAATAGGACATTGTTCAACCAAATAACATAAAACTGTGAAACCCATAATAATTCTGTCTAGCATGTGGTAAAAGAGGGGCGAGATGCACCAAACGGAAAATGCGGTAAAACTCCTGTTTACAGCATTTTCGGTATGCAGCAATCTCCTGGCCGCCGGGCTGCGATGCGGAGGGTAACGCCAGCTATTGCTGGCGTTACCCTATAGAAGCCTATGGGCTTCTACCGCATCGCGCTGGTATGAGGGTTCCGATCGGATCCCTCCCAGCATGCCCCGCGGCCATCCCGTCATTGCGCATGCGCAGATGGACTCCCGAGTCAAACCCGGAAGTCCACTGTGCTGCAGAGATCGCAAAGGACAGCTCTTATCGGAAGAGCTGTCCTTTGCTGTACAGATCGCATATGTTACTGCATATGGGATCTGTACAATGGCGATGTCCGGCGGTACGTATTCCTGCATCCTGTCCATGGTCTGAGGTCTCAGAGGATGAGGCATCTCTATCTCATATCACTGTCTCAGGCAAGCTTCAAGGGCATGCCCAATCGTGGACGAGTGACCACACCGAATGCTTTATTATTTCAGCTTTTTGTCAATGTCATCAAAACTGCTGTGGGATCACGTGAACACTGCATTTATTATAAAGTAGCAATTGCACAAGCCTCCCACCACTGCTCCGATCACCTCCCGCTGATCACATTGAGTGCTGAGCAGTCTATCTAATGAGGAAATGCAATTGAAATGACAGCCTCACTTGTTAATGGACTCCAGCATTCCGGGGGTGAGATGTTCACACTGAGGGGTATTAGCCAGTGGGAAGACAAAAGATGACGGTGTGGTTGGGTTTACCGGAGCCAGCTGAAAGACATCATCCTCGTGACTGCTGCTCATTGTTGGCAGCTAGGTGTACAATATAAAAATAGAAGACAGCAAATATTAGAGTGCATATAGAATTTCAATGAGATTAGACAGTATCAGTGGTTATAAAAGGAGCGGTATCCGGATGATAGATAGACAATAACTAGATAGTCAATAGATAGGATCAAAAGTTCTTCGCCTGGTTATTTATTATTTTTTTTAGGATTAGGGTAAAGCACTTGGCAAAGGGTCAGGCTGCGGAAGGGGAAGGTTAGATTAGGCACCAGCGGGAGGGCAAGGGTTAAGATTAAAATAATTAAAAATTCAGTTTTTACCATTTGCCTCTGTCTACATTTTGATCCTGTGGACCTAAGTCCATGTCGATCATTTACCTGTTGACCGCTTGCTCCTGTCGACCTAAGGCAATGTCCACCATTTACCGTTCGACCAGTCACTTTCTACCTTCTGGCATCTATCTATTGATTGTCTTTAATTACTGTCTATCAGTCCACACTCCAAGTAACCTGGCACTTAATACCAATGCACAATTAAATGGTGCTCCACCCCCTCTATACCCCTGGCTGTACAGCAGCTCATTTATTTCTAACAAACCCTCAGAGATGAAGGCAAAACTGCAACGGAGAGGAAAACGAAAATGCTGCCCAGAACACACACAAAAAGTGCAACACTCCACAAACAAACAAAAAACATAACAGACAGGGCACTGGGAAGACAACTAGTGTCCTCCATGGAATCAGAGAAAATTATTTTCTCCTTCATCCATATGATAGAAGGTAACCCACCCCCCCCCCCCCCCCCCGGATCCGAAGTGGACTGGGACAAAGCAGGAACAATAATCTGTTGGTTAATGTGAAATTTGCAAACCACGTTCAGTTGAAAAACTGTTTTCATGCTGACAACTGCAGTGTAGTGGAAAACCAAGAACGGGGAGAAACATGACAATTCTCCCAATTCTGATACTCTACTGGCAGAGGCCATATTCAAAGAACCTAAATTACCATGTTAAAGTCCCAGGAAGTGGCTGGAGAAACAAAGGGGGCTGTACCTGAAGGACCCACTGGAGAAATGTGTACCTTTGGAAAACCTAACTGTAACACTGCATCCAATCCTTCTTGGAGAAAATGAAGAAACCTTAGCCCAAGAAAGGTAGAAGTAGGAAATGTATGCGGTTCACATCAAGAAATATGGGTACTCCAGACCATATAATAGTGTTTTGCTGAAATAAGTGCCTGAAAACCTAACATGGTCCGAATAACCCTTGGCCTTCAGGATGGTGTTTTCAATAGTCATCACATCAAAGTCTTAAAAACAGGGTGTCAGAAGGGTCCCTGATAGAGAAGATCGGGATGAAGAGCCTCCAGCAGACCCAGAATCTTACCCTGGAACAACATTCATTGTGCTGGGACCAACTACGACATCTCCCAATTGATGATCCAACCATGAGAGACCAAGACATCTCCAAAAAGGACTCTCCTCAAGAAGCTTTTAAAAAGAGGTTCTCCAGATAAAGGGCTAATCACTAGGCCCAGCGTCCTGAGATGAGAGGCCATGACAACTATAATCAAAGTAAAAGGGAATGTCTGGAACTGAAAGTAACGATACTGAATTGCAAATCGAAGTTGACTCTTGAATCTTCCAGATACGGCTAGTGCACCATAAATCTCCCCAAGTTCTTAAAAGGTTTCTATACACATATAGACATTTAGCGAGTTCATGTTGAGAATTGGTCAGAAGGCTTCTGGACTAGAAAAAGATTACAGTAGAACCCTTTTCCTCCCTGGTCTATGGGAAAATGACCTGGGAAATGGATAAAGACTGCACTGCTTGTTTGAAGACCAGTTGTCGAAGGGTGATCTGCCAGAAGACCAGTAGAAAGCAAACGATTCGGAAGTCGACCACCCAAGGTCTATCATACAACCAGAAAAGATGAGGCCTTGAACTCAAAACATCAGAAGGGGCCTCAACCACCTTTCTATAAAACAAAGAAGCCAGGCTTCCACTTCAGGATCTCTGAGGTGGGAGGAGAACCAGTCCTGTTGACAGTTTGTTAACCTGTTTGGTATCTGGCCGATGACTAGTCATGGTTGCTCTCACCTGGTATTAAGTCCCCGAAATTCTTATAAGTGGACACTGGACGAAGCCTGACTTTTTCCAGGAGGTCGAAAGAAACAAAAGAAAGATCCCTTGGGATGAGGTGCAGAGGAGAGGAAAAAGGAACTCTTGTCACTAGTCACTTGAGTAATAATCTTATCTAGCTAAAAGCCAAATAAGACGTCCCCTCTGAAAGGCAAGAATTTCAAAGAATGTTTTTTGGTCAGAATCCGCCTGCCATGATCTCAGCCAAGGAGCCCTCCTAGCATACACTACTGAAGCAGAAACTAAAGCAGACACCACTCCAGTATTAATGGCTGCCTTTCCAAAGTAAGATGCCAACTCTTAGATATGATGCACCAACAAGGTCAATTCAGAGTGGGGAAGCATTGAGTGAAGACCTCCACTGAGATAACCTGCCTATCTTTCAACTGCTTTGTTCACCGAGGCTGTCACCAAGACAGGTTGCAGAAAAAAATATATTTTAATGTGGCATCCAACTTGCATCTCTGTGCTATCCTTCAGTGAGGCATCACGAGGAACAGGGATTGTAGCTCTCTTAGACAAACGAGTGACTGCAGAATCCACCACGGAAGAGGCTCCCACTTGATTATTTTTGCAGTAGGGAGAGAACAGAATGACAACAACGTGCAGCAGATCTGAAAATTCTGATAGGGATGAGCCCAGGCTTCACAAAGGAGATCCCAGAGTTGAGAAGATGGAAATGTAACCATCTGATTCACGTTTGAAAAAAAAGGAATCCAAAGCCTCAGAGTCTTCCATGTCTTGAATGTGAAGAACCTGCTTGACTGTGAGCACCAATAGTCATTCATCTGAGAGGATAAAACGGGGACAGAATCCTCTAGAAGAACATCTTGTGCCGAAGAAGAGACTTCTGAACCTAAATCCTCCCATAATCTGAGGATTCCTGGACACTGACGATTCTGCATCATGGACACTCCAGATGAATATAGCGTCTTACTCAAAGAAGATGACACCTTAACCACATTCTGTATTGAGAAAACCAAATCCTGAGCCCAGGATGACTCCTCTGAACCCATCTCAGAGGGTTCTCTGGCAGAACAGACCACTATATCAGTAGAATAAGCAGGCTCATCAATGGCATCTGACACTGAAGCAGGAACGGGTCCCTTGCTATCAGCCAGCTGAATAGAAAGCGCTGCCATTGCATCAGCAAGGGTACCAACCCACGATAGCATATAGGCCGCTAAAGACGACCCCATTCAGCAACTGAGGCCCCTGACCCCCCCCCCCCCCCTGCTTAAAATGCCACGCAGAGTACCTTGGTCTGCAAGTACAACAGTAAACTTGGTTTTACATTTTGAACAGATACAAAATTGGATTAGCTATTAGACTGGATGCTCCCAGAAGAATTCCCCTTCCCAGACATAATGCACAGGAATAACAGGATTTTGGTACTTACCGTTAAATCCATTTCTCCGATTCCACAGGGGACACTGGAGCTTCATGACAGTGGGGTATAGACGGTGGGTTGAGTTGAGCCTGGCACTTTAAAAATCTACAAGTGTGACTGGCTCCTCCCCCTCTATGCCCCATCAGCCCCAGTTTTAAAGAACTGAGCCCGAGAGGAGACGGAGAACAGACTGAAGGAGAACAGGAAAGAAACAATCCAACATACTGACACACTGCAAGAACACAGCAGGCTGCAGTGATAAACAGTCACACAACGAAAACAGACCAAACTGCAACAGAACTGAAGCAGAACAAGTAATTGATAACAGGCAAGAAGCACTGGGTGGGCGTCCAGTGTCCCCTGTGGAATCGGAGAAATGGATTTAACGGTAAGTACCAAAATCCTGTTTTCTCCTTCATCCACTAGGGGACACTGGAGCTTCATGACAGTGGGGACGTCCCAAAGCTACCCTCCTGGGGGGGAGAGTGCTGAACGCCCTGCAAGACACTGCGACCAAAATTTGAAGCAGAAGCCGCAGAAGTGTCAAATCTGTAGAAACGTACAAAAGTATGAACCGAAGACCACGTAGCTGCTCTACAAAGCTGTGAAGCCGAGACACCTCTATGTGCCGCCCAAGAAGTACCCACAGAGCGCGTAGAATGCGCAGAAATGGATACCGGCGGTGGTCGAGCAGAAGCAACATATGCCTGACGAATAGTCAGACGAATCCACCTGGCCAAAGTCTGCTTAGATGCAGGCCAGCCACGCCGATTGGCATCATAAAGGACGAACAGAGCCTCTGATTTACGTAGTCCCTCAGTACGGGCCACATAAACGCGAAGTGCCCGAACCACATCCAAAGAGTGAGAATCCCCGGAAGAGTCCGACCACGCTGGGACTACAATCGGCTGATTCAGATGAAAACCCGAGACCACCTTGGGGAAAAAGGAAGGGCGGGTACGAAGTTCCGCCCGATCTTCGTGAAAAATCAAGTAAGGAGAACGGCAGGACAAGGCTCCAAGTTCAGACACTCGTCTGGCCGAAGCCAGGGCCAATAAAAGGATCATCTTCCAAGTCAAATACTTCAATTCCACATCCTGCAAAGGCTCAAAGGTGGATGACTGAAGAAAAGATAAAACAAGATTCAGGTCCCAAGGAGCCGTGGGTGGCACAAAGGGGGGCTGAATTCTAAGTACCCCTTGAAAAAAGGTCTGAACCTCCGGAATCAGAGCTAGGCGACGCTGGAAAAAAATAGATGATAGAGCAGAAATCTGCACTTTAAGCGATCTCAAGCGTAGGCCCGCATCAAGGCCTTTTTGAAGAAAAAGAAGAAGACGAGGTAAATGAAAAGAGGAAGTGGAAGATCCACGACCCTCACACCAGGAGATATAAGCCCTCCAAATGCGATGATAATGCGCTGATGTTACCGGTTTTCTAGCCCTAAGCATGGTAGGAATGACCGACCTAGGAACACCATGGCTTCTTAGTATGGCGGTCTCAATAGCCACGCCGTTAATCGAATCCGCCGTAAATCTGGGTACACACATGGACCCTGCTGTAGAAGGTCTGATCGTAGCGGAAGAGGCCAAGGTTCGTCTGCCAGAAGGAATAAGAGATCGGAGTACCAAACCCGACGAGGCCAATCCGGAGCCACTAGGATGACGGTGGACGACTCTCGTTTGATCCGCTTGAGAATCCGAGGGAGAAGCGGAAACGGTGGGAACAGGTACACAAGGCTGTACGGCCAAGGGATCAGTAAAGCATCTGCTCCCACCGCTGCCGGATCCATGGTCCTGGAGCAGTAAAGGGGTAGTTGATGATTTATCCGTGATGCCATCAGGTCTATCTGTGGTTTCCCCCATCTGCAAACCAATTGATGAAAGACCTCGGGATGAAGGGACCACTCCCCGGGATGAAGATCCTGACGACTGAGGTAGTCCGCTTCCAAGTTGTCGACTCCCGGAATAAACACTGCGGAAATTACCTCTACGTGTCTTTCTGCCCACAGAAGGATGCGACTGGCTTCTCTCATTGCCAGACGACTGCGGGTTCCTCCTTGGCGATTTATGTATGCCACTGCAGTGGCGTTGTCGGATTGTATCCGAACCGGAAGTTCTCGTAACAGAGGAGCAGCCTGTATTAAAGCTCTGTAGACTGCCCGCAGTTCGAGAACATTGATTGGTAAGAGGGATTCCTGCTGCGACCAAAGCCCCTGGAAGTGACTGCCCAGAACCACAGCTCCCCATCCGCGGAGGCTGGCGTCCGTGGTGACCAAGGTCCAATTCCAAATTCCAAAGCGCCGACCCGCTAACAGATGCTCCGTCCGAAGCCACCAGAGCAAGGATATGCGGGTCCGGGGAGACAGACGCACCAGCCGATGCATCTGTAGGTGGGACCCGGACCATTGAGACAGAAGATCCAGTTGAAAAATTCTGGAGTGAAATCTGCCGAATTGGATGGCCTCGAAGGAAGCCACCATCTTTCCCAGGAGACGGATGCAAAGATGCACGGACACTTTCCTGGGTCTGAGCACCAAACGAACCAGCTCCTGTATGGCTATGGCCTTGTCCCTTGGCAAGAATACACAAAGCAGAACAGTGTCTAGAATCATTCCTAGGAACTGAAGTCTCTGGGACGGCATCAACTGAGACTTCTGGAAGTTCACAATCCAGCCGTGTTGAATGAGAATCTGATGTGTAAGGGACACTTGGTGTAAAAGGACTTCTGCCGTTGGAGCCTTGATGAGTAAATCGTCTAGGTACGGAACTATCGTCACCCCCCGAGAGCGCAAGTGGGATACCATGACGGCCATCACCTTGGTGAATACCCTGGGAGCTGACGAGAGACCGAACGGCAGGGCCTGAAACTGGTAATGAGCTTCCTTGATGGCAAATCTGAGGAAAGCCTGGTGAGGAACCCAAATTGGGACATGCAGATAGGCGTCCTTGATATCGATCGACACCAGAAACTCTCCTGCCTCTAGTCCCACAATGACAGAATGGAGAGACTCCATTTTGAACCTGTGAAATGAAAGATACTGGTTCAAGGATTTCAGATTCAGAATGGGTCTGACTGACCCATCCGGTTTCGGAACCACAAAAAGGTTTGAGTAAAACCCTTGTTGTCTTTGTGCAGTGGGAACCGCCACCAAAACCTCGGCCAGCAAAAGTTTCTCGATCGCTTGACGCAAAATTAGTTGCTTCAAGGGATCTACGGGCAAACCTGTTGTAAAATAACGCACAGGAGGAGTGAAAGCGAACTAGATCTTGTATCCCTGAGATACCAGATTCCGAACCCAAGTGTCTGGAGAAGTCCATCTCCAAACCTCCGAGAAACGCTGGAGGCGAGCCCCCACCTTCGGATCTCCGAGATGGGATGGGAGCCAGTCATGCCACAGGCTTGTCTGCTGGCTTGGGATCTGGACGGCGGGCATTAGTCGCTTGACGTCCTCTAGCCCGGCCTCCTCGCCCCGCTGAAGACGAACCTCGCGATCGTCCCTGAAATCTTGCAGATGCTCGAAAGGAACGAAATGAAGGTCCCCTAAACGAGCGACGCGGAGGAGGTGCTGATGAAGGTAGAAAAGTACTCTTACCTCCAGTGGCCAGCGAGATCCACTTGTCCAGCTCTGGACCAAATAAAATATCGCCTGTGAAAGGAAGAGCTTCCACTGCTCTCTTTGACTCAGCATCCGCTTGCCAGGCACGAAGCCAAAGTGCCCGGCGAGCAGAGATCGCCGAAGCAGAAATCCTAGAGCCTACCTGGCCGATATCTCTGGAGGCGTCTCCTAAGTATACTGCAGACTCCTGAATATGTTCTGCCAAGGTAATCAGATCTGCCCGCGGAGTGTTGGATTTAAGACCCTCAGTCAATTGTTCCGCCCACTTTTCCACAGCCTTGTTGACCCAAGATCCTACCAAGGCCGGCCGGAGAAGAGCACCTGCAGCCGTATAAATGGATTTCAAAGTGGTTTCTAATCTCCGCTCTGAGGTTTCCTTTAATGTAGTAGCTCCTGGAACCGGTAACGTGGTCTTCTTTGACAACCGAGAAACCGAAGAATCCACAGGTGGCGGGGTCTCCCACCTCTTTCTATTTTCGTCAGGAAACGGGTAGAGAGAGAAAAAACGCTTAGGAATCTGGAATTTACGGTCCGGATTCTGCCAAGCTGCCGTCATCTGTTTGTCCAACTGGAGAGAAACAGGGAATGTGATAGCAATCTTCTGTGACCTGGCAAACAAGGAGTCTTCTAACGATTCTGGAGCTTCCGGGCCAGAAATCTTAAGAACTTCCCTCACCGCTAGGATGAGTGAATCAATACCTTGCATTGCCTCAGGTTCTTGTGAGTAAGTCTCTACGTCTGATTCGTCCAGCATCTCCCCTTCCTCCTGAGACGAGTGATCCGCTGCCGAGTCCTCATCCGACTGGAGAACCGCCGGAAGAGCCCTCTTCTTAGATGAGCGACTTACCGTAGCTTCAGGAGCTTTAGACGCAGAACCCATAACCTGAGCAAGGCTATTCACCGAGCGGACTAAATTCTGAGCCCACGCTGGTTCTGTTGCTAGAAAAGAAGGGTGAGATGTGCTAGGTAGATCTCTGGCGGCCTCCCGTTCCCTACGGGAAGCGGCTAATTCAGAAGAAAGATCCGCCATGACCCCTGCCAAACTATTTATGAAGGAGGGAGTGACAGACTGCGTGCTAGCACTCTCTGCTTCACACGTCTCGCACAGGGAAGACCCTTCGGAGCGAGCATGGGTAAATTTTTTCCTGCACTTACTGCAGGCAAACAGCTTTTGTGAAGCAGCTTTTTCTGTTCTGGATGTCATCATTCACTCACAGACAGACACCACGTACAACTCAGTAGTGCAAAAGGAGTATAGGGAGAAGCAGAATTTCAATAATAATGCTACTCAAGTATGGGAGCAGACAGAGCAATAAGGGAGGAGCAGAATTTCAATAATAATGCTACTCAGGATGCAGACAGAGCAGTATAGGAGGAGCAGAATTTCAATAATAATGCAGCTCAGTAACAGGGGCAGACAGTGCAATATAAGGGAGGAGCAGATCAATAAAAAAAAACAGAAGGTAGTGAACTACCTTACTGTAATTACAGACCCCCTGTAGAAGCTCAGTCTTCTCCCCTCCGATCCGCTCTAGCTCTACAGAGGCGCCACTCCCTCTCAGAGCGCGCCAAACGAGCCCAGCAGTGAAGGAGGAAGAGGAGGAGGGCCTATAAGCTCCACCCCCTTTTGTTAATGGCCGCCGCTATTATATGCGCGCGGCATAGCCCTGCATCCCAGCTGCACGCGGGGGCCAGCGGCACGACTGCCGCCAGTGATTAACGTGCCGGTGCCTTTACACAAGCACCAGCACGCACAGGTAGGACCGCCGCTTCCTCTGCAGAGCCTACCTAACAGCCAGCGCTGGTGTTCTTCCGCAACACCAGCGTGGCACTGACAGCCGCGCGCTGTTAAAAAACCCCAGCAAATTATTTTCACCTCTCCTGCTAGACAGGAGAGGTGTGCATACTCACAGGGCTGCTGCGGCCAGAGCGCTGGGCTGTGAGGGGAGAGCGGGGACCCGGACACAAGCCAGTGTTAGCTGTGGCGGGCCCCGCTGAGTCTGATGACTCCTTCACTGCCAAAAGGCAGACTCCCCTCCATAGGGTGACCGGACACAGGCTGCAGTAGCCGTGTGGTCCCCTCTCTGGCGGCTCCCACGATGCAGGCAGACTGTCACAGCTAACAGTCTGCCTGTCCTCTTGTTTCTTCTTTATAAATTAATACATATATACTTAAGGGCTGGAGACAGCCCCTGTGCACCGGCTCTACTCGGGCACATTCTAAAAACTGGGGCTGATGGGGCATAGAGGGGGAGGAGCCAGTCACACTTGTAGATTTTTAAAGTGCCAGGCTCAACTCAACCCACCGTCTATACCCCACTGTCATGAAGCTCCAGTGTCCCCTAGTGGATGAAGGAGAAATGAAAGATAAACAGTAGTAATCCTAAAGATAGGTATATACAGTAAACATATACAATTCTTAGACCAGCCTATAGAACACTCAAGAAAAGAGTAACAGACGAGAACACTCTCCCACCAAACAACCACACTGCACACCCAACATACAGAAAAACGTATACCCTTAGGGTATGGAGGAGGAGGAAGGACAACAGCACAAATCCACTAAACAAAACTAAACTATAGTACTACTCCAGTGTCCTTGAAGACGGTCTTGAGAAGAGACTGTCTTGAAATAGCAGCCACAATGTAGTTGACGTGGAAGGAAGACAACATAGGGATGACGTAAATTGGGGGACAGCTGATCAGCTCCCTATGTCCCCCATACAAGCGAGGGTTACTGGACAGCAGCAGTCACCAGCACAGCCCTTCTTCTAGGTCATGTCACCTGAGTTACAGAAGTGGGGACCGACCACGTATTAAGGATCCATCTCCCGAAATGAGAAAACACTAGGTGTCTACCTTGGTTACGTGACCAAAGCAGCACTGTCGGAAGCCAAATGAAGCTTGGGGATCCCAGACACAAGCCTAAAACAGCTGTGGCGAGCCCCCACGTTAACCGTCCCTCAGCAGAAACAAACTCCGGTAGCAGGGGAACACCCTCGGAATCCGCCTCAAAAAAGACTAGTAGAAAAATTAAAAAATGAGGAACTTTGACTTTATAAAAACCATCGTACACAATCACCAGTTCATATTATTTTCTGCAATCATTGTACTTAAAACATGAAGGAGATGGTTTTTTTATGTTTTAATAAAATTACTTGTATAACTGATAAATCACAACGTAATGTTTAAGTTATGAAACTTAAAATAAATACGGATATAAACCAATGCAGCTTATAATAAACAGAAAAACAGTTGTATTTATAAAAATGGTTAACATCCAAAGACAAAACTAGACCAAAAATGATTCAAATCCAAGACCCCTCCCAAAAACATAAATAAAACGGTACTTTTCTTAATGGAATATAGCAAATTATAATTACCACAATTTCATTTTCCTAACACACAATAAGGAACTAACCCATTGCAAGGACTGTCATGGAGCATTGACGTTGCAATTAAAATTCAAAACAAACAAAAAAAAACCGTATAACATAAGTTAGCATGTAATACGCAGCTTGGAAACTCCAAGGTTTCCCTACCTGATTTAAGTCATGTCAACGTAAATTTTTCAAACTCACAGAAATTTGATTGATCATAAGAAAAAAAAGAGTCACTACCACTTGTTATAGAACGTGCTGTTATTCTTACGGGCATGGATGTAACTCCACCTTCTCTGCAGGTCATATATATTTGGAGATGCTTCTTCTTATTACAGACCTGGAACATTGATGAAAACTGTTCCACAGGTTATTGTGCAGAAATAATAACCTGTAGCACAGGAGACTCTTTAACAACAGGTACCAACTGCTGGGCTCCTGAATATCTCACCTCATCCACTATATAGTAACTGTGTCAAAATTAACTAAATTGGTGCTATATATCCGTATCGCCAATGAATTCAGCTCAGGTCACTGTAAAAGTGATTTAAGTGGGAAGTTTGGGCGCAGAACATTTTGTTCCAGGTGGAGCTCAGACAGCGAAAGCAAACAGCTGACTAGTTGCTATGGGTAACAGCACTCTCCTGTGGCACCTATATGTACATAGCCGTACAGCAGAGGACAGATATACCTTTGTATTATATAACTTCAGCAATCTCATTGCCGTGCCTTACCTTCACTTTCTTGCTCTGGAACGCGAGATCGCTGAACAGATCATCATGGTCATCCTTCTGCATCTGATCCAAAAATTCCCGCATTTGCTGCTTCCTTTTTAGAGTCCCCACTTTTGCAGTGATTTTTACAGTCCCCTTTTCTTTACTATTCTCTGTGAGACAGAAATTACACCCAATTAATGTTATGCCCCCTAGTGCATTGGACTAGGTGCTGCATGGAGGTATTAGTGCAACATTTAAATTAAAAATAGGATTATTAAAATTAGGCAGAATAATAGATAATGTCTATTATATTGTCTTTCATTAGTACGTACATTCTTTGTCTGGGGGATTGCTATTAAGACAATATTGTTGGATTAGAAAGAAAACACCAGACCTCATAACACTACTGTATTGTGGTGATATAGTACCTGAAGCACATGTGCCAACATATATAAAGGGGTATTACTGTAAATAATGGAATAGATTTATGGAAAGTGATGCAAAAGATTCCAAGCAGTCAGTATCGTTCCCAGTGCCAGCTCGTCTCTCATTATCTTTTGATCATAGCGTCTTTAAAGTGCACCACCATCCACTGACCTAACAAAAATGTTACACAGTTTGTCTCAGCCAAGACCCAGGTGAGAAGCAAATGTACTCAACCTTCTATTTTACTGTGCCCACTGGTAGAAAGGGCAAAAAGACTGGGTGAGCCGCGGCACACAGCATCGAGCTTTCATCTGCCGATTTATACCAGCTGAATTTTGACAAAAAATTCTACGATGGGATAAAAACCGTAAATCCCAAAATAACTACATAAGTCCGGTAATAACTACCCATGGCACTAACACAATACTGTGCAAAAGTTTTAGGCAGGTGTGGAAAAATGCCGCAAAGTAAGAATGAATTCAAAGATAGAAGTGTTAATAGTTTATGTTCATCAATTAAAATGCAAAGTGAATGAACGGAAGATAAATCTAAATCAAATCAATATTTGATGTGACCACCCTTTGCCTTGAAAACAGCATCAATTCTTCTAGGTACACTTGCACAAACCAGGGATGTAGGATTATAGTCAGGTGTATGATTAACCAATTATACCAAACAGGTGATAATGATCATCATTTTCATATGAAGGTTGATACAGTCATTAAACACGTATATACTGCACCAGTAAGGTGTCTTCCAGGCAAAAATTTCAAAGCAGACTGGGGTTTCAAGATGTGCTGTTCAAACTCTTTTGAAGAAGCACAAAGAACTGGGCAACGTTGAGGGCCGAAGATTAGTGCAACAGATGAAAGACCCATCATGCTTACTTCCCCTCAAACTCGTGCAGATGTCCAGCAGTGCCATCAGCTCAGAACAGACAGAAACCAGTGGGACCCAGGTACACCCCATCTACTGTTCACAGAACTCTGCCCAGAAGTGGTCCTATTGAAAGAATTTCTGCCAAAAATACCTCCAACCTGGAAACAAGGCCAAGCGACTCAACTATGCACAAAAACATAGGAACTGGGGTGCAGAAAAATGGCAGAAGGTACTCTGGACTGATGAGTCAAAAGTTTAAATATTTGGCTGTAACAGAAGGGAGTTTGTTCGCCGAAGGGCTGGAGACCAGTACAATAATGAGATTCTACAGGCAACAGTGAAGCATGGTGGAAGTTCCTTGCAAGTTTGTGGCTGCATTTCAGCAAATGGAGTTGGGGATTTGGTCAGGATTACTGGTGCCCTCACTGCTGAGAAATACAGGCAGGTACTTATCCATCATGCAATACCATCAGGGAGGCGTCTGATTGGCTCCAAATGTATTCTGCAGCTGGACGACCAAAAACACATACAGCCAATATCATTAATAACTATCTTCAGCGTAAAGAAGAACAAAGAATCCTGGAAGTGATGATATGGCCCCCACAGAGCCATGATCTCAACATCATCGAGTCTGTCTGGGATTACATGAAGAGACAGAAGGATGTGAGCAAGCCCTACATCCACAGAAGATCTGTGCTTACTTCTCCAAGATGTTTGGAACAACCTCCCTGCAGAGTTCCTTCACAAACTGTGTGCAAGTGTACCTAGAAGAATTGATGCTGTTTTGAAGGCAAAGGGTGGTTACACCAAATATTAATTCAATTTAGATTTCTCTTCTATTCATTCACTTTGCATTTTATTAATTGACAAAAATAAACTATATTAACACTTCTATTTTTGAAAGCATAACACTTTTTGTCATGCAAGAAATTCTTCTTCAATTAAAAAACCCTTGGGGAAGACATATAAAAGGACAGGTAGAGAAGCTACCAATTGGCTTCCAGCTACCATTTTATAGAATGCACTTGATAAATGGTTGCCATGGGAACTTCTCCACTTGTCATCTTCTGAAGGTTGATACATTTGATTTCAACGTAAAATTTATTAGTACAAAACCCCCCAGAAAAATTAGCATTGAGTGGGTGGTGGTGGGGAGGGCTTTCAGTAATCACTATCTAATTTGCAGTCGCTATGTGAATTATGTCTAAAGCAGCAATTTGTTAAATAAAAAAAACAACAACTTTGTGTTACATTTCTACAACTGTGCCATTATACCTGAATTAGATACAATGTCTGTCACTATACCTAACATATGAAGAGTTTAAAATGCACACAGCAAGTATAAAAAGTTACTACGCACTGTGGGCCTGATTCAGACCCGCTCGCTAGACGCGGCCGCTCGCTCCCAGAGTATGCAAATTCAGCTAAGTGATGTGAAGGCAGGCGATCGCAAGGTAAAACATAAGCACGCCCACTATGTCTTGGGCGAACGATCACTTTGTGTTTATAGACGCCCACCAGCCCGTCCTTAGCCGCCCACTAGCGTACATCATCTCCAGGAAATATATACAACCATCGGTACATCGGGAACCATCGGATCAGACAGCAGCGCTGTACCCTACTGCAAGCACTGTGAGGTCATCCGTGTAAAAAACAACCAGGTGACGTGTACACTGACGCTGCCTGTTAATTATGCACGCCTCTGATACAGCGTTGAAACACTCAGGCACGCCTGCGTTCACATTTCCACTCCCCCGTTACTACTGCCCTGCCCCTGTTACCACCCACAAACGGCCTCTCCTGTCACTCATTCTACTGGGCTGTCTTTGCTGGCCGAGCGAGCGCTTCCCGATCGCTCAAACTAGTTTGCGCACGTGCACTGCGATGCAAATGCCTAACATCGGCCGCGTACGAGCGAGCGGCTGCTTGCGAACGGGTCTGAATCAGGCCCTATGTGCAATTAAGTTATGGAAAGAAAAGACAATAGTACACACTGACATCCAGTGGACTACAATGTGTACTGCACCTAGAAACTTTATTATAGGAAACTTCAAGATACACAAGCTCATTCTTTTTGCCGTTTATATTATTACTCTCTTGCTTTTTTTTCTTGGCAGTATCTGCTTTCTTCTTGGATTGTGCTTTTGACCCTTTTGTCTGTTTCTCCTGATATTTCTCATGGCACTGCTCTGCCGAACGGCTCCCTACCGCCATGGCAACTTCCATCCAAAATCCTCTTTTGTTCTTTGGTATTGAAGAGAAAGCCCTGTGAAGCCACAAAATGATTAAAGTTTCCTTCCGAGCCCCACAACACTTAAGAAACTGCACTACTAACTGTAGGTCATGTCTGTGTACAAGTTAATCGAAGACTTGAGGGTCTATGCGCTAAGCCTTGGAAAGAGTTAAAGTGGTTGGAGGTAAAGTACCAACCAATCAGATGCTAACTGACACTTTACGGGCTGTGTTTGAAAAATGTCAGTTAGGAGCCAATTGGTTGGTACTTTATCTCCATCCACTTTATCTCTCACCAAGGCTTAGTACATAGCGATCCGTAATAAATCAGGCCCCATCGCAAAAATATGCTAATGACTGAAATCGCAAAGCTTTAATAGAGACACCCTCTACTACTTTCGCACATCCGTAATTCTTTGCAATCCTGCGTATACATCGAGTAACATCGGCCCCTCACGCACAATTACAACAGGTCTGACCTTTCTCAGAAATTGCTAACCTTGTCGCACGCAGTGAGTACACAAGCTGCGTATGCCATCGCAGTGGCTTATTTATGCACGCCCCTTTAACGGCGTTCAAACGTACTGACGCACCTGCTTTTCGCAGATCACTTCCTGTCAATCATTCTGCGTAGTCTCTGCGAACACAGTACGATCGCAGTGAAGCCTTCGCACACTGCATACGCAGTACGCAAAAATCGGCAGTCTGCTGCGCAATCGGAAAAGCGATCCGTAATCTATCAGGCTCACATTCCCCTAAATCTTAGACCGTTGGTGCACTTGTTGCACGTTTCGGTGTGGGCTTTGTTATAGGGACAATAATGATATTCTAGTTCAGCTACGAAAAAAAAAAAAAAAAAGTCTACAAACCACCAACATATACACACAACATGCACAAAATCCATATTTAGCATTTATGGTAGGTAGAATTACTTAATCTGCCGAATATAGAAATAATATTGGAATCTACTTGTATATTAAATTAAGGATGGGGTTGCAGGGCGTGGGTTCTGATTTATATCTCTATTTCCCAGACATTTCTCCAAACAGTGGTCATCTAAACGATAGGATTGTCAAATCAAATCCTGGATTTTTTTGCATCCCTAGCTTATCATCACTATGAAGTCTGATTATAAAGACACAACATACTTGGAAAAAGCGTGATGTAAAACTCCACAGTTAGGTGACAGCACGACATTTACAAATACATTAATACTAACTTGTAAAGCTTCTTCACTTCTCCTTCCGTCCATTCATCCTCACGACATATTGCTGAAAATGGTTCATGAGATGATCGACTCTCCAGGTTGGAACATAAATCAGATTTGTGTCTCAGGTTCTGAGGAAGTTTCTTGAGATTGTCAGAATTATACAATTTGTCAGGATATTTGCTGCTCTTCTTCGGTTGGCTTTGATCTCCAGGTCGACGGTCATCATTACTTTCATTGTCACTCCCGGTATGATTTCCGTTACCACTTATTTTTGTACTGCAAATGATCTCCGAATCATTACGGGTTTCCTGTTCTGTATGGAGAGAAGAGGATTGATCTCCGATTGTACTGGGAATAGAATGCCTCGGTTTCTTTTGCGAACCACTAAGTTTTGCAGGACTCTGCTCGGCGCTGCTCTCCTTTCCAGAATCTGCTAAAAAGGTCTTGAGCTTTTCAGCACGGGACTGCGGCCTTCTGGCGAAAGAAAGACTGAAACCTGCTGATTTCCTTTTAACATTGATCTGTTCCAAAATATCCTCATCTGAATCAGACTCTTTAGAAGCTGACAAGGAACTCTTCATTTCATTAGAAAGCAAAGGTAGCCCTAAACGTCCTATGTTACTCGATTTTTTTGACTTCTTCGGTAAGGTAATACATTTTGTAGAATAATTTCTTGGATCAGAATCAGATGAATGCTTTTCTCTACTTGGGGAATGATCAGAAGGTGAACGAGCCGGCTGTCTTTTTTTGTCCATGCCACGACCAGGACGTTTTTGTTTCTTATGATCACTAGTTAGCTCCTTAAAGTGCTTTCTTGAAATGGATTTCTCTTCTGAATCCTGATATTCCATAATATCACTCAGTTGTGGTGCAGAGTGAGATGGTGGTTTCCTCCTACCGAAAGCATGATTAATAAGTGCTGGTTTCTTCTGAGAGCCCGTCAGTTGCCGTGATTCCTCTCCTAAAACATTTTCCTCCTCAATATCCTCAGATTCTGCTAAATCAGTCTGTAGTTGTTCAGAACAAAATGGTCGTCTCCTTGTAGATAGGTTGGGTTCTGGAATAGTTTGTTCCTTCCGAGCTCTAGCTGGCTGCCCCAGTTCCTTTCCCAAATAATTTTCCTCCTCAGAATCCTCTAAATCTGTCGGCGATTGCGCAGAAAGAAATGGCCGTCTCCTAGTAGCTGGTGCAGGCTTAGGTGTTGGTTTCTTACAATGGTCCTTAAGTTTTGCAGAGCGCGGAAGTGGTTTTCTGGCCAGGGCAGGGCTGAAAACCATGGATTTCGTTTTAACATTAATCGGTTCCATAAAATCCTCATCTGAATCATCAGACTGGTCAGAAGCGGATGAGGAACTCTTCATTTCATTAGAAGGCAAAGGTAGTCCTGAACTTCCTATATTATTAGATTTTTTGGACTTCTTTGATAAGGTAATACTTTCTGTGGAATCATTTGTTGGACCACATTCCTTTTCTAAGGGTTGGCCAAAATCTGATGAATGCTTGGCTCTACCTGGGGAATGATCAGAAGAGGTTTGTTTCTTGCGATCATTAGTCAGTTGTTGAGAGTCTCTTGAAGCATTTTCCTCTTTCGAGTCATGAACCTTAGCTGAATGTCTTGGTGGTTGCTCAGTACCAGCTGGCTGTCTTTTTTTGTCTGTGCCATGACAAGGACGTGTTTGTTTAGTTTGATCACCCGTTCGTTCCGTAAAGCTCTTTCTTGTAATGGATTCCTCTTCCGAATCCTGACATTCCATAATATCACTCAGTTGTGGTGCAGAAAGAGATGATGGTTTCCTCTTACCTAAAGCATGATCGCTAAGTGCTTGTGTCTTCTGAGAGCCCGTCAGCTGACTCAATTCCTCACCTGGAACATTTTTCTCCTCAGTATCCTCAGATTCTGCTAAATCTGTCTGTGGTTGTGCAGAACAAAATGGTCGCCCCCTTGTAGCTGGGGCAGGTTCAGAATGTATTTGTTTATTCCGAGCTCTATTCAGCTGCCTCAATTCATTTTCTGAATCATTTTCCTCCTCAGAGTCCGGAGATTCTGCAAAGCTGCTTAGCGGTTTTGCAGAACGAAATGGTTGTCTCCTCTTAGCTTCTGCAGGTTCAGGTAGTGTTGGGTACCGCCGAGCCCTATAAGGCTGTCGCGATTTCTTTACCAACTCAGATTCTGCATTAGAATCCTGAGATTCTCCTATATCACTCTGAGGTTGTGCAGAACGTAATGGTTGTCTACTCTTAGTTGGGGAAGGTTCAGGTAGTGTTTGTTTCTGTCGAGCCCTATTCAGCTGTCGCAATTCCTTTCCTGACTCAGTTTGTGAATCAGAATCCTGAATTTCTCCTAAAGCACCCTTTGGTTCCGAAGGACGAAATGGGTGTCTCCTGCTAAGTAGGGCAGGTGATGGAAGTATTGGGTTCGTCTTCTGACTGCTTGTCCGTTGAGTTTCTGCTAAATCACTAGGCACCTGCGCAGAACGAGACTGCGGGCTTTTTGTACTTGGGGCAGGATTTGGAACAGTTGGAATATACTGAGTTTTGCTCAGTTTCCTAGAGTCTTTTCCTAAACAAGTTTCATCATCTGACTCCTGAGAAGCCAATTTATCACTGTGATTCATTAGAGAACGAGGTGGTCTTCTACTCGATGCACATTTAGATTTTATTGGTCGATTGGTTTGCAAATTTCTAGAATTTTTTTGTGAACACTTTCTTTGAAGCTTACGTGTTGGTATCACTTTTTCAGGGACTGATCTCGGCTTCCTTTTAACAGATAGGAAAGGTACGTAATCATCACCAGAGGAATTGGGATCAGATGAGATGACTAGTTCGATGTCACTGTCTTCTGACAAGCAGCTGGAGGAGTTTGAGGTGACCTGGGATGTCTTTTTGCTTCTAGTAAGTATTGTCTCTATTGCTGGTACCCCACTTTCCGCATCGGGCTTACTTTCAATCATGCCGATGTCTGTACAGGTGACACTTGAACTATCATAGCGAACTTGATGTTGCAGACATTTCATTCTCAGATCATTCTTGGATTGCAGGGGTGTGAGCAATATTCGAGGAGAACTCTTGAGCTGTCTTTCACTACTTTCATCTGGGTTGGACAATAGAAGACTCTTCGAGCTGCTGCATGTAGCCTTGGATTTTGCAACCGTTTCATGTAAGACGTGGTTTGATGCTAAGGAGAAATGAAAAAAAAAAAAAAAAATGTATATAAAACTTTAGAAAACAGAAAATAATAATTAAATAGACTTTAAAAATACCTCCCATAACTTTTTATTTTGTAATCGCCATTATTATTTTTTCCAAGTCTAGAAGGAGACAAAGGCTCAGGGACATTTTCCAAGGAGAAAACCAGCTCTTCCTCTCCTTTGCAATCTTAAAAGAACAGAAACCAATAGGTCCTGATTGGGATTGGTCTGTATCCCTCGCAGGGGCGGGCAATTAGCGGCCCTCCAGTTGTTGTTGAATTACAAATGCCAGCATGCTTTGCAACAGTTGCAGCATGGCCAAATAGCAAAACTGTGGCAGAGCATGCTGGGATGTGTAGTTCTACAACAGCTGTGGGGGCTTATTGCCCACCCCTACTCTCCAGTATCAGAGTAAAGTAATAAACTACAAAAATAAGGACTTTCCAGACAAAAACAACATCCACAAGGTTGAGAGCAATATAAATACAATGTTTAAAAGGTATAAATACAACAAACTGCAGTCCTACTCCATTGGGAGATGGACTTAGGCACAGATAGGGTTGTGAGGATTCTCTAAGAGAATGACTAGAGAACGTGAGCAGATATGCGTTCGGCATCTCGGCGGTCTGGATGCCGGCGCTTACCCTACCGGCGCCAGAGTACAGATGCCGGTCAGAATCCAGACGCCGGCACCACGACCGCCAGGATGCCGAAGGTAAGTAGCGGGGTGGGGGTTAGGCACTAGGAGGAGTGGGGTTAGGCACTAAGGAGAGAGAGGGTTAGATTTAGGGTGTGGGTCGGGGCAGGTTAGGTTTAGGCACTGGGGGGGGGGGGGTTAGGTTCAGGAACTAGGGAGGGAGGGTTAAGGTAGGGAGAGGGGGAGGGTTAGCATACCGACCAACAAGAGTCGGTATGCTTATCCTGACGGGATCCAGGCGTTGGGATTCTGACCACCTGGATCCCGTCTGTCGGTATTACATACTGATTCCTGTGAGCAGAGTAAACCCTGAGGCTTAGGCAGGCAGCTCTACATCTAGAGAGGAACACAGCCTCGTTCAGTTTCTGAGGACAGGGGCACAAGTGAAGATTACCTTCAGAAGAAAGGTAACAGTACAGATGAGACAGAACTACAAACTCAGGGACACAATTAACCAAGGCAATGGCCAGTAGAAAAAGAAAAAAAACTCTTGCAGTTGATAAAAAAACTCAAGTGAACCAAATGATTTCTCACCTGGCAGGAAGAAATGGAGGTCTCGAAGAGAAACAGGAAAAGGGAAACCCAAGTGTGACCCACACTCTGTAGAAACACTAACAGAGCGTAGCCAACTGGAGCTGAAAGACCTAAGAGAGAGCTGACATCATTATGAAAACTCAGGGCAAACTCCACTTCTACTCTTCCCCCTGGAGAGGGAGGAGCAGACAGGATGCATAAAACAATGGTGTTAATCCCATTTCACAAGTTTGGACCTATAAATGCTGCTGTAGATAAGTTGGGATAAAAGGGTCTGAAGATACAGCAACGGATCACTATCTGCAATATAACTGCGAACATCGGACATCTGAGTAGCCCATAATTTACTGAATGTCCACCACAAGTAAGGTGCTGAGGCGAGTGAATCTGCGCCGTAAGATACAGTCGCTGGCTTTGGCACACCCCCAAAACAGTGCAGTCGCTTGCTACGGCACGCCCCTAAAAACACTAAGGTCACTGGTTTCGGCACAATCCTAAAACCCCACCCCTAAAACTCTGTTGCCGCACCCAAACCGATTGACAGGCTATGGCTTCCCCACACGGAGACTGGAGCGACCGGAGCCGCAGCAGCATCTGTCAATAGTGACAGAATCCTTTTGTGTCTGGGTCTCAATTAGGCCCTGAGACCAGAGATTTGTAGCGAGGTGATTGAGTGATCGACAATATCAATGTAGCAGAGGTGTAGCGGCGAATCGGGGCAACGAACATGCCTGAACCCTTCCAGCCATCACCTGAATGGTAAGAAGCAGGGGAAAAAAAAAAAAAAAAAGTACATAGCCCGGAAGAGCCACAGGAGCAGCAGTACAGAACGACTCTTTGTATCTAGTGAGTAAAATACCAACAGGTCTATCTCTGGTGATCAAGAGATCTTTGACATTCCCCCAGTAGTAAATGCCAGGTAAATGACCTGGAGCTCCAAGATTGTAATTATAAGTGTGGATTTTTGTGGAGACCATGTCCTCTGGTATCAATGACCGGAAACCTCTCCAAACGCTGGCTTTCAGTAAGGCCACCTGCCAGATGAGTATCACATAGAGTCTCCTTCCCAATCAGATAAGACTGTTCTATTCACCAGGCCATTTACCTGGCGCTAACTACCTTTTGGTCACCAGAGATAGTCTCATTGTTATATTACTCACTAGGTACAAGAAGCCGGTCTGTACTGGTGCTCCCGTGGCTTTTCTAGTCTATGCACTTTTTTCCCCCTCTACTGCTGGAAGGGGTTCAGATATTTGGGACTCGCAAGGGAGCTGGGAGATCTTTTCTAGGAATGCAGTCAAAAAGGGTTGCATGTAAAATCACTGAGTAAAAGATCAGCTTAATGGAGGAGACATATGATTGTCGAGGACAGTTAAGTAATAAGAGAGAAGATTTAATCCATAGGAGAGCAAGTAAAATTTATCCTGACAAAGGAACACATACATAATGTATAGAAAGAAAGCCCCAGGAACACCATGGAGGTGGATGGCACCAGAGCTACGCAATCCAACCGAAAGGACATGCCTTGCAAGATTCCCGAATTGGACCTTCACCAAAATGTTATCTAAATAAGGAAAAATCATGATCCCTTGATGATGCGAGAGCTCTGACACAATGGTTATGATCTTAGTAAAGACCCATGGAGCAAAGACCAAGCCCCAAACGTAAAAGTACTGTAAGGATTCTCTTCCTGGATAAGGATGTGGAAAAGCATCATGGGTTATTAAAACCTCTTAACTGAATGTTTAAACTAGAAAAAGGAACACCATCATAAATCATTCCCACAGACGAAACTTATTTAACACTAGATTCAGACTGAAGTAAATACACTGACCAGTCTTGTGCTCGAGACAAATTAGATGGCCACCATGTGCAAAGCGAGTACTTTTATGCAGACCAAGGCTTTGGAGACCAGGACAGGAGGAATGGTTCCAAAATTATAACTGCAATTAATGATCATATATACCCATTGCACATAGGGAAGTCAGGCATAAACAAAGAATTCGAGCCAGTAGTCAAGAGGACTTGCTCATGTCCAAGAAACCCAGAAGAACAATGGGTCTCATTCAGACCAGGTCATTAGATGCAAGCGGTCGCTCTGATTGAGGCGGCCGCTTGCATCTTGAAGTGCGGCTCCTGGTCGCTAGCTACCACCCACAGCTTAGCGACCGACCAGGGTGATGGTCGCGATGGTCAGGACCATCGCGACCATCAGGGCTTGCGACGAGACCCTAAGGTTGGGTCTCGGCACTCGCAAGCCCCAGGGAGCTTCCAGCTCTGATCGCGCAGGAAGCTCCCCACTGACATCATTGCTGATGTCAGTGGGCCCGCCCCCAAACGGCAAGCGTTCCGTCGGGAACGCCTCCATTTGGCCGGCCACCCCCCAGGCCCGCCTTCCAAACGGGGCGAGCTATCAATCAACATCGACAGTTCGCCCCCTTTGGTGCGAGACCCGGAGCGACCGTCACTAGCCGGGACTCGCGCATGCGCAGGTCGGAGCCGGCTCCAACGTGCGCATGCCCAGTTGGCAAACATCGACCCGGTTGCGAGCGCTCAGCGCTTGCAACCGGGTCTTAATGAGGCCCAATGTCCTGAACATAGATTCCTGCGAGGGGGCCGATTTTTCTCACCGAAAGTGAGTTTCTATTCCGAATAAGGAATTAACTCTTCCCACCTCCCGAATTATTTGTTTACACCAGCCTTGGTTCAAAAAAGGCCTTCATAAAGGTAATTCAGGTTTTTTTTTCTAGATAACCATCTACTGACCAGGACAAATGGCATAAAGATCCTGAGCTCTCCACTGCATTGGCCAGAACACTGATTGAGCAGCCAACACTCATGGATAGCAAACCAAATCTCTGGTTTCATCTTCCTTCTATAGCCAGAGAAAAGACCCACCAAAAAAGACTTACTAAAATGCTTCCCACAAGTGTAATTGATGGCGGGAGAGGACAAGACCAGGAGGCTTTGGACTTTCTTGAAAGATCCACTTCAATTAAAGGTGTGAAACTTATTGTGTGAGTGTCTGTGTGTGTGTGGGGGGGAGAGAAATCAAGGAATAATACGGGGGATAGGACCCATTCAGTCATAACAGAGGCATTTTGCCCCTGGAGGTGTTACCGAAGACTGGGGAGCAATACTGGTGGAAATGGGTAGCAATGGAGGCTGCCGGTAGCTTGGTATTGCACTTATTTATCACCTGCAACTGATATCCCTACATCCTTCCTGTTGTGGTGTAAATAGAATGGAGGATCTGTGTATAACCCTGTGAAGCTCTATGAGTCTGCAAGTCTATAACAACTGCAATAGAATCCATCCACAAATCTAGGTTGCAGGATAGAGCAATGCAAAAAAGAAAATACAAAGAAAATAACACTTCCTTGAGATGGACGATTACACAAGTATATACCTAGTTTTAGTCTTGAGCAAACTAGGTGCCTGCAGATCTGCGAGATGCTCGAGAATACCAGTTGCTCGGAAAGAAGATCCTGTGCTTCCTAAAATATATGCAATATCCGATTTGTCCTGCAATGATCAAGCAGGTTACTCGGACTGGTAGTGCAACATTCAGGCAGGAGTTTCAATTCCCTAAATGCCAGCTCCCCTGCCAACTCTTTGCTCACATCACAACTGTTTTTCTGGCTGAAAAATGCAAGGAGGCCCCACCGCTGTGCAAGGTAACAGAATGGACTACCTAACCCATTCCAGCTTCTACAGTCCTCCAGAGAACCACCAAGAACTGAACGTGGAAGATCTTGAGCCCTCATTACCTGCGTCATTGCAGTGACCGGGCAAAAAGGACAAGAGATTCTCCAGAGCTGCAGTGGTGATACTGCTTACATCCGTGGTTTTCAACTCCAATCCTCAAGTAGCACCCCAACAGGTACATGTTTCTGGATTTCTTTAATCATACACAGGTGAGTTAATCATATTATGCTAGATCAGGAATTATCCCACCGCTTTCCACAGAAAAAAAATCCTTAAAACCTGACCTGCTGAGGATACATCAAGGTTAAAGTTGAGATCCACTGGCTTAAGCTGGGCACACACCATACGATGATGCGGTGAGCGATGCAACGATAAATCACGTGCAACATACACACTGCACAATTCAGTGAACGACAGCGTGATGTATCGTTACATTCCGCATGTGCAGTAACTGCACCACGACGTTCATTGCATCGTCTCATCTGCATTGCAGAACAGATGTGGTGAACGACGGATCAGGCATACACACTGTACGATATATTGTTCCTATCCCAACTCTTTCCTCAAATAGACAAAGTTGGGGAAGTCATGGCAATTTACCAAAAAGAAAATGTGTTGGTTATTAATGGACCAAATTAACTAAACAGTGCAAATTAAAGTCCTTTGAACAGGGCTAGTCAACTGGCGTCCCGCAAGCCTCTACAAACTGACCCGCGACCTGATACACTGCAACAGGGGTAAAAGTGCTGCAGTTATAAGGGGACTTCTCTTCTCATAGGAGTCCCAGAGAGCACGCGCCATCTACATGATGTTTTGCTACCGCTAAGAGCAGCAAGGGCCACCAGAATGAAGACAAAAAGGTAAGAGGGGACTTGAGACGCAGGGGGCATGAGCTTTCAATATGAATAAGGGGCACTACAGCGATGGCAATGTGAAAAAGGGGAACTACAGCGATGGCATAATGTGAAAAAGGGGCACTACGGCATGGTGTAATGTGAAAAAGGGGCACTACAGAGTGGAAGAATGTGAAAAAGGGGGATGGGTACGGAATGCCGGCACTCGGGATCATAATCCCTGATCAGGTTACAATCTCAACACCTCCGGGTAAGTAAGCCTAACCCTCCCTCCCCGCAGCCTAAACCTAACCCGGTATGCAATCGGGAAGCAGACTGCCTAAATACCGGCAGCCGGCTTCCCGACTGTCATATCCCGGCAAGGGTGAAATGCTGGGCGTCTAGATGTGGACGCCTGGCATTTCCCCGACGCAGGGAGACCGGCGCCCGGCATCCCGATCGTAGTGATGCCGGGAGCGGACAGCAACGGGGGGGGGGGGGGGTGTTTTAGGGCTCCTGGGGGGGACTTAGGCACCCCCCCCCCGTGAGGGTTAGGCTAGGGGGAGGGAGGGTTAGGCACCCCGGAGGGGGGGGGACTTACGGTTAGGCACCTCCCCGGGGGACTTTAGGCAGCAGGGAAGGGGGTGGTTAGGGTTAGGCACTTGGGGGGAGTTTAGGGTTAGGCACCCCTAAGGAGGGTTAGGGGGGTTAGGTTAGACAATACTTACCTATCCACGATCGGGATTTTCAGCACTGTCGGGCTTCCGCTGCCGGGATCTCTGCTGATGTCGGGCTGCCGCTGCCGGGAATCGAACCGGCCATGCGGCCGGCGGTATTTCATACCAATTCCCCTAACCCACCCTCCCTACAGCCTAAACCTAACCCCTCCCCTTCGCAGCCTAAGCCCAACCCTCCCCCTAACACCAGTACTTACCATTGGGATCCAGGCGGTCGGGATGCCAGCATTCTGATACAGTATCAGGATTCCGGCGTCATCGCTCTGAACGCCAAAATCCCAGCGGTTGGGATTACGACCACATCCCGAAAAAAAGGCACTACAGTGTGGCATGTGAAAAACTTTTAAATGTTTGGATGATAAGAACACAAGTAGAGTGGCCCACTCAAAATCTTAGTTGAATAGCCCTGCCTTAGAACATGGACTGCAAGAAACTTGGAGAGTGGGGTGGGAATGTTATTTATCTAATTTCTTTATATTTGACTGTATAAACTGTGGGCGAGGCTGCAGGCAGTGTCTTTCTATGTACCTAGAAACAATATACATTTCTACAAGCCATTTGAAAATCTGTTTGCCCCCTGTATACATGCTTGGCTTACACAATGCTAACTCTTTCTCAGAGTCTTGCATCTCTTTGATAGACCCAGCTGGGGCACAATCACGGCAGGAGGTGGCGTTGGAGATGTCCTGGAGAGTCTCTTTCCTTCCTGACATTTTCTGCTGCCTCTCTGGTCTCTGGGTCCTCGCATCTGGTTCACTATCAAACACGCTAGTGTCTGTAGCAGTCTCTGTCGACAATGCATCAAAGTAAACTTGATTTTGCAAACACTTCATTCTCAAGTCATGCTTGGAGTGAATGGGTGTGACCACCACTCGAGGCGTTTTCAGCAGACGTTTCATACCAGTGCTTTCCTCTGTGCTGTACAGACCAGGTCTCACAGAAGAGCTCCGAGTAGCCCTTTTCACATTTAAGTTGCATTTTGAGGCTAAATAAAGTAAACAAATAAATAAAAAAGGTTGACTGTATGAACTTGCTTCCATGCAAAAGACGAGAGTAAAAAAGGAGAGTTATGGTAAAACTTACCTTGAGTACATCTCTTTCTTCAAAGTCCATACGGTCCACAGGGAGGCATTGGGATGTAGGTGGGACCTGCCGGACTGGACACCAACAGCAAAGCCCCCTACACCCCACTCTCAGCCTGAGGGCACTTCAGTTTTGTTAACAAGCCCAAGGCAGGAGCAGGATAGGACAGAAGGAAGACTGGTACACTGATGAATCACACTCTCACACAGAGACCGAAACAACTGACCAGGAGAAGAAAACCCTTAGAAGCTGGGAGCGTCTGGGCAGGTGCCCTGTGGCTCCTATGGACTTCGAAGAAAGAGCGTTAAGCAAGGTAAGTTTTACCAGAACATTCCTTTTCTTCTTCAAGGTCCGTAGGGCTCCACAGGGAGACAATGGGGATGTCCCAAAGCAGTTGTTCAAGGGTGGGAATGCTCCTGAGCGGATAGGAGAACCATACGCCCGAAGGAAGCATCCTGAAAGAAATGTATCAAAGGCATAAAACCTAAGAAAGGTGTGGAAAGAAGACTAAGTGGCAGCCTTGCATAGCTGTTCAGCTTAGGCGCCACGTCGGGCTGCCCACGAGGGACCCACAGAGCGAGTAGAATGAGCAGAGACTGTAGTCAGCACAGGAAGGCCCGTCTGCGTGTAAGCCTGTGAGATAGTCATGCAAACCCATCTGGCCAGTGTCTGTTTGTTAGCTAGCCACCCCTTCTTGTGGAATCCATCTAGTAGGGAGTCTGATTTCCGGATGGAAGCAGTACAGTCCACGTAGATCTTTAAAGCAAGGACCACATCCATAGAGGCATCACCTGCCTAGGAGGTCTGGTGAATTAAAGGCCGGAACCACACTTTCCTCATTCAGATGGAAGCGAGAAACCACCATGGGAAGGAAACCTGGGCGTGTTCGAAGAAAAGCCCTGTCCTGATGAACTATCACAAAAAGGGGGACCTGCACTTTCAGGATGCTAGGCGAAGGCCAAGATCCAATCCAGCTTGAAGAAAGGCAAGAATTCTAGGAACCTCAAAGACCTGAGGGTCATAGTTTCTTGGAGCACACCATTGGAATAATGTATGCCATATTCTGTGGTAAATCCTGTCTGAGGCTGGTTTACGTGCTCTGGGCATGGTCTGGACCACAGAGCTGGAAAAACCCTTAGCTGTTAGGAGAGATGTTTCAAGAGCCAAGCCATTAAAGACAAACGGGCTAGGTCCAGATGTATACATGGACCCTGAGACAACAGGTCTACTCGTAACGGAAGCTGAAGAGGAACGTTGATGGAGAGTCTTTAAAGATCGGTGTACCAGTGACGTCTAGGCCAGAGCTATTAACATGACACTGCCTCCCTCCTGTCTGAACTTTTGAAGCACTCGAAGAAGCAGGGATATTGGAGGGAAGAGATATGCTACATGGAAGTTGAAGGCTGTGTCGGGGTCCTTTGTTCTGGCTCCATAAATTGGAAGTTTGTTATTGTGTCTGGAGGCCATGAGATCCACCTCTGGGAGACTCCATTTGTCCACTAGAAGCTGAAAGACTTCTGGATGTAGAGACCATTGTCCTGCATGCACGTCGTGACGGCTGAGGAAATCCGCCTCTCAATTGAGAAACCCCAGGATGAATACTGTGGAGATGGCTGGGAAATTGCATTCGGTTCAGGTAGTGAATGCGGGACACTTCTGTCATAGCTGACTTACTTCGACTGCCCCCTTGGTGATTGAGGTAGGGCACAGCCGTGGCGTTGTCGGACTGTACTTGTACTGTCCTGTTTTTCTGAATTCTCAGAGCCGGTGAGAGCTCTGTAGATGGCTCGAAGCTCCAGTATGTTGATTGGCAACACTGCCTCGACTGGGGACCAAAAGTCATGGAAGGAGGTTTGGCCAGTTACTGCGCCCCACCCTCGGAGGCTTGCGACCGTTGTGAGGAGAGTCGAGTCCAGGATCTAAAAGGGACGACCCTTGTTCAAATTGGAAGTCTGTAGCCACCAGGCTAGGGACAGGTGAACCTCTGGGGGGAGGCTCATCGCCTGGGATTTGAGCAGATGGGGCAGCCCGTTCCACCTGGAGAAGTTCAGGTGTTGTAGGGGCCTGGAGTGAAACTGGACGAACTCCACCATGTCAAAGGTGGACACAATTGAGCCCAAGGCCTGCTTTGCAGAGTGAATCGACACAATGCGATTATGAAGCAGTCTGCGTAGTCTGTGCTGTAGTGCTGAAATCTCGAGAGTCCAGGAGGGCTCCCAAATGTACCATCCTTTAAGAGGGTGTCAGGGACAACTTTTTCCAGTTGATCAGCCAACTGTGCATTTGTAGAAAGGCAATGGTTACCTGCAGATGGCTGTGAAGAGTCTCTGGGGAGCTGGCCAACAGCAAGAGATCGTCTAAGTATGGGAGCAGTCTGATCCCTTGACGACGAAGAGACGCCACCATAAGTGCCATGATTTTGGCAAAGACCCGAGGGGGCGTTGAGAGGCCAAACGGCAGAGCCTGGAATTTGTAATGTTGCTGTAGTGTAGCAAACCGGAGATATTGTTGATGAGAAGGCGCTATAGGTACATGTAGGTAAGCATCCTGAATGTCTAGGGATACCATAAAAACTCCAGGCTCCATAGCTAGGATAATAGAACGGAGGGTTTCCATACGAAACCTGGGCACCCTGATAAACTTGTTCAGAGATTTGAGGTTTAGGATAGGCTGATGAGACCCATTGGGCTTCTGAACTAAGGGTAGAATAATAGCCCTTGCCCCTTTGTGGATGGGACCCGAATTATTACTCCTGAATTCAGTAAGGACGGAATGGCTTTTTGGAGCAGAAGGGCCTTGGCTGAGTCTGATGGAGGTCCTGTGCAAAAGAAGTTGGAGGGGATCGCCGCATGAAAAAGAGGGCGTATCCGTGGGAGACCACTTCTCTTACCCAGGAATCGGACATGGTTTGATGCCCACCCAGTCAGGCTGCTTGTCCTCAGACTTGGCAGGTGGATGTCTAGTAGCTCACGCTTGTTTTGCCCTTGGCTTGGAGGCCTTGGCTGATGTCTGTTGCCGTGGATAGTACTGACCCTTGGCTTTGCCTTGAGGACTTAAGGACCGAAAGGAAAACGTCCGCGGCTTTGTATTATATGCAGAGGGCAGGAACGCTGTCATGTTAGTTGCCAAAGTAGTCACAATTTTATCCAATTCTGGACCAAATAGGATGTATCCTGCATTATTATTATTATCCTTTATTTATATGGCGCCACAAGTGTTCCACAGCGCCTTACATAGTACATAGCACTAATAGGTGAACAAGAAACAAGTAACTTACAGTACATTACTGTGCAGGACAAGGACACAATTTATATACATTGCTGCCATAGAGATTAAAGCACTCACAATAAGCTGCCGGTAGTTAGCAGTCACGTGTTAGGTGCCCTTATGGGGAGTAAAGAGTAGAAGAAAATGTAAAGAGAAGCACATGAGGGGAGAGGTCCCTGTCCCTGAGAGCTTACATTCTAAAGGGGAGGGTCTGCATAAAGCAGAGACTCTACAGCCCGTTTTGATTCTGAATCTGCTTTCCAGGAACGTAGCCAAAGAAAACGGCGGGCCACTACCGAAGTGGCAGATATCCTGGTGGCCAGGAGAGCTGTATCCATAGCCGCTTCACCTAAGCAGGAGGCTGCATCTCTAATGTGAGATATGTAGGACAGCTGTTCCCTCAAAGCATCAGGGGGAAGTGTCTCTTCTAGGGACTCTGCCCAGCTCTCAATGGCTTTTGCCACACAGGTCGTAGCCCCTAGCAGGACGCGTAATAGCTCCTGTAATAGACTATATAGATATATGACAAGCTTCTATACGTCTATCTGTGGTCTCCTTCAAGGAGGTTTCAGGGCAAGGTGGCATTTTTAACCAGACGCGTTACATGAGAATCCACCATTGGGGGAACTTCCTATTTAGTACAATTAGCACTGAAAGCGGGTAAAAGGAATGGAATAGTTTTGGAATTTGAAATCTTTTACCAGGCATATTCCAAGTTTCACTAATGTGATCAGATAGCTGGTCAGAGTGAGGAAACTCTGGTAAAGCTACCTTTTGTCACTTAAAAAGTACATGTCTTTTCTTAGGAGCTCTCACAAGAGCAGGTATATATAGCTTAGAGGGTGGCTCCTCTTCTCCTGAGATGGAGTCAGAGTGAGAGACATCTGCGTCTCCTGCCTCCCCAGATAATATCTCAGAATCAGATAACTGTGTGGATTAGGAAGATATAGTACGTTTAATAGGCTTAGTAGGTAAAGGTCTAACTTTCTGCAGCATTTGCTAAAAAATCAGAGAGGTATTAGCCAAACTCTGTACGGAGGTAGACAGTACGTCTATCCATGGGGGAGGCAAAGGATTTGCAGGGGGGTAACTGCTGTGGCCATCCCATAGGGGGAGCTACCACGGGGACTGGTACTTGGTCCACAAGTTTTGCCAGCATTTTGAAAAAGGTAGCCCAGGGTGGGTCCTGAGGTAGAGACACCGGGGCTGATGGACATGGGGCTGTGTAACGATTAACAGAGAGCATCCTGAATGAGGTCCTCTGTGGCTAAGCCCGCAGAGCAGGACTTACAAGATATCAGAGTAGGAGCAGTAGTATCAGGCTGCTTGTTATTCTTTCCTCTGCCAGACAGACACAAGAGACTGTACCCAGTATTTCCCGGAGACCTGCTTGCCTAAAATGTCTGCCGCTCGTCTCTGAGAGGGCGGAGGGTGAGGGAGGAACATCTCAGGGAACACCAATACCGCAGTGAAAAGGCGCCCTGAGCTGGTGGAGGGGCTGCAGGAAGAGCGCCTTATCCCCTGGCTGACGTTAACCATCGGGTCCCCTGGCCTTTATAATATGCCTTTTGCGCCAGTATCGTTATGCCCCGGTGGTCTAGTGGAGTAGTGGGCGAGCCAGTGTCCACATCAACGCCTCCAGTCAGTCTCCTGAGACAAGACTGCACCAAGATGCGGGTTTCCACCTTACATGTCCCATTGATTCCGGGCAGCAGTCTGGGGTCCAGGGAGCCTGCTAGATAGTGCCCCTCGGAGCCCCGTCGGGAGTACCTAGCACCGGATTAGTGTCATGATGCCGGAGGGGTGACAGGGCGGAAACAGACATCCGGAGGACAGTCTGGTGTTGCTCGCCCATTTGGTAAAAAAATAAAAAGTAAATTAAATCATAAAATTAAATCTTGGGCTGTTTAATGCAGCCCTCTGTTATAATGGTGATCCAGCTCCTGCCGAACACCAACGAAACTGAAGTGCCCTCAGGCTGTGGGTGGGGTATAGGGGGAAGGACTGGAGCATCCTGGGATTGAAAAGCTTTGCTGTTGGTGTCCGGTCCTCTAAGTCCCACTTACAGCCCAATGCCTCCCAGTTGAGCCCTATAGACCTGAAGAATAAATACTCTGTATTCCTATTAGTATTCTAATACTAAGAGTATTTACAGTACTGAGTGGTCAGCGCCAAGATACTGTGTTTACTAGAAGCCCCAGTGACGACATCATCTGGGTATCACTATGTTATAGTGATGCCCCTTCTGACTGCTGTAGTAACAGAGGGAGCATGGTTGTGCAAGGGGGTAATCACAGGGATTACATTCTAGCACTGCTAGCAATCAAGGGGTTAATCCACATGCACAAATCTTAACGTCAACCTATAGGTAGGCTTTGCCATCCAGGTAGTTTTCAGATACAACATACACTTATAAGAATTCCATGAGCAGTCCACACCAGGATTCTCAACATTAAGGGTGCAAATCTCAACACTTAACTCCCAACACAAGATTAGACACCTTGCGGCAGATTCATCTAGCGATTAGGAGTCCTACCAGCGAGATAACAATCCATCTCCATTTTTCTGCAGCTAGAGCAAGAACATCCAGGTAGGTAACCACAGAATAAATTTCCATTGAGAAGGCACCACAGGGTAAGTGTGTTTATTTCTAAAGGTGCGTACACACACAACGATGAAAGTAATGAACGATTTTCATTCAGTTTTCCCCTTGAAAAAGTGAACGAAAATCGTTTTACAAAGTAGTTGGTTTTACTTTACTTAATAAACGATTTTCGGCGTGTTGAAGGAAAAATGTTGCAACTTCTATCGAAAATCGTTCAGTTGGTCAGTCTGACTGTACTACAAACTACAATCGACAAACGTGCATGAACGATAATCATTCGTTTGTTTTATACTGAACGATTTTTTGAACGATGACATCGTTATAGTTAAATCATTCAAAAAAATCGTTGTGTGTGTACGCACCTTTAGTATTACATTAACCAAAGAACAAAACTAAAAAATGGGTGTGTTACTTATTTCATAAAGAACAGAAAATGGGCAAGTTGCTAAGAACAAACAATGTAATTTGTTTTTAGCGATGAACGCAAGAGTGTTTGAATCTATCAAACATATTGAGTAGATGGGGCATAGATCATATACAGGAGTGATTATGGAGGTGCGTAAACTTTAATCATTAGATGGATCTAATACTAGAGAGGTTATAAAGAGGATAGACAGACAGCTCTTCTGGGTGAGCCTGTGAAACGAACGTTAAGAATTTTAGCAGCTTGACTTTCCCTCAAGGATACAAGACAATGTTATCTCTACTGGAAAAATAATGAACATTAGGTGGGATCTTGCATATTGTGAGACAAATTGTTTACTTTATGTGAATTACTGGTGTTCCCAGCACCACACTACATTCACTGTCATTTCACAAATAAAAATAAGAAGAGGTTTTATACAAAGATCTTTTTGGAGACTGACTGAACCATATACTAATGAATATGACGAAAACCAAAATGAGCAGTCAATGAACCTTTAGTGGTTTTAACGTTAACAATTTCTCAAGTCAACAGTGTAAGCTATACTCTACTAGAAGGACTGTTTAGCGCGCATGGAGGCTAGATGATGAGGATACAGCTGCAGTATACTAGTCCTGTGTATAATGCATTACTCTACTCACATCTTACTGGATAAGTGTGTAAAAGAAAAAAATAAGTCTTGCTTAATTTTATTTTGGATGCAAACCAGCAGGCTCTTAATGAATTTTGAGTTTTTGAAAATCAAATATCTGTCACCAATAATATATATACTGCTTGTATAAATATTCAACCCCCTGAGCTGTGGAAGCTCCAAGTTTACACAGATGAAAGATATTACCCTAACGAATGGCTTTCAAGTAGTCTCTACCGGTGAATCATTAAAAAAAAAAAAAAGAAAAAAAAAAAAAAAAAAGAAGGGGTTTGGCGGCGGTTTCTATTCTGTTCTAAACCCCGGGGGTTTGGTGGCACTTTTGCAGCGGTTTCTAAATGACAGCCCTGTTCTATTCTATTATTTGTTTTGACTGTGGTTTAGCGGCGGTTTTGCCATCTTCAGATTTACTAAGGCCAAAACCGCTGCAAAACTGCCATCAAAACACATTTTAGAATAGAACAGGGCTGTCATTTAGAAACCACTGCAAAACCGCCACCAAACCCCCGGGGTTTAGAACAGAATAGAACCAGCTGTCAAACAGCCGGTGTTTAGAACCCTCCGCTTAGTAAAATTTGCCCACTGAATCTGAAGGGCGGCTGTAAAATGATGAACAACAAGAACACTAAAGTGTAGATTTACTAAAGTTTCTAAAAATTAAAAGTGCTGGCATGTATAATGCCCACAGCAACCAGATTCTAGCTATCATGTCTTTACTGCACTCTAGAAAATGATAGACAGAACCTGATGAAGGGGGACTTGTGATGGGAGCCACAGAGAGGCAATCTGCCACTGTGGAGGAGCTACAGAGCTCAGTGTCTGAGACTGGGGTGAAGGTGCACCAGTCAGAACTTCTTAACAGTGAAGTATGGGGAGTGCCAACATCATGTGGGGATGCTTTTCCTCAGCGAGGACTGGGCATCTTGTTAAAATTTAAGGACCAATGGATGGTGAATAGCACAGGGAGATACTACAAGACAATCTGCTTCAGTATGTTAGAAAACAAAAACTTGGGAGAAAGTTCACCTTTCAGCAGGACAATGATCCAAAGTAGAGGACCAAAGCAACACTGTCGTGGTTGGACAACAAAAATGACATGGCCACAGTAGAACTTTCACAAAGTCCACATCTCAATCCAATTGAGAAGCTGTGGCTCCATTTGGCAATTGCAGTCCACAAGCGTCAACCAACCAACCTGAAATACTTGGAGCAAATCCGCAAGGAAAAATGTGCAAAAATCACTCCCAGACAGTGTGCAAACCTGGTAAAAATGTACCAGACAGACGTACAGCTGTTATTGCAGCACAAGGTGGTTCTACCAAGTACTAGTCTGCAGGGGTTGAATACTTATGCAAGCAGCATTTTTCTGTCTTTATTTTTTTTTTTTTTAAAGTCTACAAACAAAACATGAATTAGAAGATTGAAAATTGACTGCAAGAGCCTACTGGTCTACAATAAAATACTATCTGGAACAATCCAAGTGCCATTTGTAATTCAGACATATCTGTTGACTTTCTACCTGTTGAATACGTATGCAAGCCACTGTACGTGACTGTTCAGACTGACAAGTCTTTGCTCACCTTCTCTATTCAGTCCTCTTGTATTGGATGCAGACTTCTTTGGTGTTTTTCTCCTTCGATTGGCTCCCACTGAATTACATTTTGTGCCTCTCCTAGAAGCACGAGTTCTGTGACCCCTTCCCTTGAATAAAGAGGCAAAGCCACATATTAAGGAAGTATGAGTGAAAAAAAACAAACAACATTTTTGCATTAAATATTTTTATTAGAGATGTGCGGGTTCGGTTCTACTCGGTTACGTTCGAACATGAAAAACGAGTTGTATTGGCTATCGGCTGTTGTGTTTTGGATAGCTAATAAGATAAATCTCCAAACTTGCGCTAATTTGGCGAAAAGAACAGTAGAACCAAACCCGCACATCTCATGTAATTTTATAATATATATATATATTATATACACGTACGGTTACTGCACTCTCCTTCGGGACTGGAGGGGGAGGAGCCAGCATCGGCTGTTAGCTCTGCTGAATTACACCCCTGGAGGAGGAGTTTCTCAACCACCCTCCCCTGTTTGAGAACACTTCTTTCCACAGAAAGCCCACCAGAAGTAACAGCCTCTCTTTCCCGGTGAAGCGCCATTACAAAACGAGAGCTGACATAATAGATTGAAGCGCGGACACCGTGACTACCCATGTCCAGATAACTACAGCCACAGAAGACATTCCTGTCAGGAATCAGGCTTGTGCACTGCTCTCCAGATATACACAGGATATTGTGATATTTACATACAGATATGTATATATAATATCTAGGAGTTGGCTGCTTGTGTGAGGGTGATCGACAGTGGTTTCTTGTACCTGCCACCATTCTGTTATTTCTACGATAGTCAGATTAACATATTCTCTGCTAGTCAGGCTGTAATATTCTGGTTGACAAGTTGAGAGTGGTAACTGTACCTGTAAACAGATATTCCTGAGCTAGTCAGACTGTCAGTCAGTTATCCATTTCAAATTCAGAGATCTTGTCTGCCCCTCCGAGCTTTACCAAGGTTATGGAGGTGACAGTGGCTCACCTATCCTTAGGAGTAACCGTAATTCCCTATCTCAACAATGTTCTCAAAAAGGCTCAGTCAGCAGACATTCTTCAGGGTCATGTCTTCCTCACTCACCATACTCTGTTGACTCGGGTGGATTGTCAACTTTTAAAAGTATAGCCTAGCGCCATCACAAAGACTGCTATACCTGTGGATGATCTTCGACACATCATCCAAATGTGCCTCTTTTAAAGATTGTCTTGGCCTTCAAGGTGATCCAGTTCAGAAAGTTCCAAGTTTGGGAGCTCCAGTTGTACCTACTTTTCAAAGTGGAACTTTATTACCTTCACTTGTCCAGGACCATTCATCTATCCCTCCTCTGGTGGCAGAAATCTAACCACCTTCAAGTTGGTCACCCAATCTCAATTAGCGATTGGATCTTAGGGACGATAGACGCCTGTCTCAGAGGCTGAGACACATTAGTTCATGAAAATCTATTTCAGGCACGTTGGAAGCAGCAGAAGGCAATACTGCCAATCAACGTCCTGGAACTCAGGGCACTCTTCAATGCCTTGATATCGGTGAATCACCATCTTCGGGGGTGTACACTAAAGGTTAATTCGGACAATGCCACAGCAGTGGCGTACATCAATCGTCAGGGGGGTATGAAGTGTCCCATAGCCATGAAGGAGATGGTTCACACCCTTAAGTTGGCAGAACGTCATGTTCCGGATAGAATGGCTTTATTCATTCCTGGGGTCCAAAATTGGGAGGCAAATTATCTCAGTCACCAGGAGCTTCACCCCAGAGAATGGGCTGCTCATCCGGAAGAATTCCAGGCTCCGGTGGAACGATGTGGTCTTACAGAACTCAATCTAATGACATCCTGCTTAAATCACAAAGTTCCGCAATACTGTTCCAGTACAAGGAGTCCGGCAGCGGATGCTCTAACTCTGCAATGGTCTTTTCATCTGGATTACCTATTCCCACAGTTTCCTCTTCTGCCTAGAGTACTAAAATGCATCAAGAGGGAACATGTGACTGTGATCCTTGTGGCTCTGAATTGGCCATGTCAAGCGTGGTTCTCCGATCTTCGAGGTCTCGTCATAGACGTGCATTGCCTCAGTTGCCCTTTAAGCTATTTTGCCTTCTGTTATTTCTTCAGGAAGTTCTCTGGAAGCAGGGTCGAGTCTTGTATCTTTGAAGTACAGGTTCTCTTTCAGAAACGCTTTAAACGCTTAGCCTTACCTACTGCTATTCAGATTTCCATACAGGGGGTTCTTCATATTCAGCACCCATTCCTTCCTCCCACGGCATTGTGGGACTTGAATCTTGTTTTGCAGTTATTGCAATAGGACAGATTCGGACCACTCGACTTGGTGGACCTTAAGTACCTGACCTGAAAGACTGTTTTTCTCCTAGCCATCTTCTCGGCCCGGAGAGTCTCGGAGTTTGTTGTCTTATATTGTCATCCTCTCTTCCTCACTTTTCATGATGATAGGATTTTAGATGACTGTTTTTGCCAAAAGTGGTCTCAAAATTTCACTTAAACCAAACTATTGTTATAAACTATTCTGGTCCTCCCTAGTCGGGATTCATAGGTCAAAGTCTTTGGATGTGGTACGTGTTCTGCGTATACAGGTTTCACATAATTCATCGTGACGGAAGACTGATGCATTGTTCATTATTTGCTATTCTTTCAAGAAGGGATGACAAGTTTCCAAGCAGACTGTTGCAGGATCCATGAAGTTATCGGACAGGCTTAAATAGGCTCACGGTCAACCAGTACTTACCAAGGTTTCTACTCATTCTACTAGGTCGGTGGGCTCGCCACGGGGCCTTGACAGCTCAGCTCTTTGAGACAGTCATCTGGTCTTCCCTACATATCTTTTTCAAATTTTATCATCTGACACCTTTGAATCTAAAGGAGGCCAGCTTTGGGCGCAGAGTGCTGCGTTCATCCACAGCACGCTCTCTCCCGTGAGGACTGCTTTGGGACGTCCCCAGTGTTACTCCAGTGTATGAAGGAGAAAACAGGGGTTTTGTACTTACCAGTAAAATTCCTTTCTCCTAAACAATGGGAAACACTGGAAGCCCTCCCTGCTCTGCTGTGTTTAGTGTGTATGGTTATGTTTGAGCTTGGCTGTGTATATGTTGTTTGACCTTTTGGTCAGTTAGTTGAGGGCACTTCCTCCTGTTCTCTCTCCTCCTGTCTCTGCTTGGCTTTGTTAGAATAAATCTGATGTCAGGTGGGTTTTGGACGGGGAAGAGTCAAGCCAAAATCTCTCAAGATTTAAAGAGCCAGGCTCCACACACCACATTCAATACCCCCCCCCCCCCAATGTCTCCCATGGATTCGGAGAAAGGGAATTAAGTGGCAAGTACAAAAATCCTGTTAACAAATTATTCCCAAGTAACACAGGGGATTATATGGCACGCACATGGAGTGATTTTGAGACAAAGGATGTAGTGCTGTTATGCTGCTCCGGCGCACCACGCACACTTACGCAATATCGTGTAGACTGAGCCAACAACGCAACGTGGTGCATTTTCTCCTCATCATTGAGTTCCATACAGTCCTATCAGTCTAAAACTTTCTCCAGCTGAACATTAAAACATAGATTTACCTATCATACATATGAATAGCTCCATTCTGTACTCACAAGTGCATTGCTCATAGGTTCTGCTTCTACCCTTATGATGTTGGCATTCATCAGACAATCTACTGATAGACGTTCTCCACACCAGTACTTGAGGACAGGCTTGATCTGACGGCCGCTGCGGCTAGTCCCAGCAGAGCCATCTGTAAAACACCACGGATATATAAAGCGGGTATTCAGATGTTTTACTTTTAACGGGGCATGAAGAGTCAAGTTCAACTTGATTACATGGTATAAACCAACGTACACTGGAACACGTATGCGCAGCCACGACTATTCTACCAAGTCTAGATTTAAAAGGAACACATGAAATAGAACTTGCCTTATAATAGCATTCCCAATCACATATATACGTTTCAATACCCACAGATCTTAAGAGGATTTATATTTCCTTTTCCCAGCAAGCCAAATGCAATTTATAGTTCTGTATTAGCTGCTATTTGTGCTTAGCTCAATTTCAAATTAAAAATTAAGAAAAAAATACAAAAAATTAAAAACAAACACATTTTGCCCATTTTGCATCATTTGTGAGGGTACTGCATAAACAAAGTGCTTATAGTGATTTTGATGGTGGAATGTGCCCATACCAAAAAGTGATAAAATAGGCTCAGCACAGTGGTCAGCAAATCCTTAGAAGTGAAGGGGTTGAAGTACTACTTTAAATGCGGAGATATCTCCGTTTTGACGCTGTGTAGAAATCCACCAATTCGCAGTTCATGTCTGCAGAGCAAGTCTACAAAATTAGTCAAATATATTCTGCCAGCAGTAGCTTCCCCCTAACATGGTAACCTGCTGCAGAGGAGTGAGAGGGCTTGTTTAGCAATAATATGAGATATGGTAAGAACTTACCCTTGTTATCTCTATTTCTACGAAGTCCATAGGGTTCCACAGGATACCTTGGGGTATAGGTGTGACGTCAGTCGCAGGGCACCAAAGAGTTAAGCTTTCAGCCTCCCAGGATGCACTAGGTCCCCCTCCTATACCCCGCCCCCGGGCCAAGGCACCTCAGTTAGTTACCAAGCCATAGGCCGGAGGAGGAGAAGGAAGAGAGAGAACAAAGATCTGGACACATACAAGAATCACATTCTCACCAGAGGGAGACGGAAAACCGGTGACCAGAGCAAAGCCCATCTGCAGCACAGGTGCGACAGGGCGGGAGTCCTGTGGAACCCTATGGACTTCGTAGAAATAGAGATAACAAGGGTAAGTTCTTACCATATCTCATATTTTCTACTTCAGGGTCCATAGGGTATCCACAGGATACCTTGGGGATGTCCCAAAGCAGTATCCTTTAAGGGTGGGGACGCTCCTGTGCAGAATGGAGAATCCGCCGCCCGAAGGAAGCATCCTGAGAGGCGAAGGTGTCAAACCTGTAATACCTCACGAAGGTATGGACAGAAGACCACGTAGCAGCCTTGCAGATCTGAACTGCCGAGGCACCACGTCGAGCTGCCCACGAAGGACCCACAGACCTAGTGGAATGAGCCTTCAGAGAAGGAGGGACCGGTAGGCCTTCATGAAGATAAGCTTCAGAAATAGCCATACGGATCCAGGCTGCCAAAGTTTGCTTTGAAGCAGGCCAACCCTTTTTACGGAAGCCATAGAGGACAAACAAAGCGTCCGACTTCCTAAACGAAGAAGTGCGGTCAACATAAGTCCTTAAGGCCCGCACAACATCCAAAGAGGCCTCACCCACGGAAAGACCCGGTGAGTTAAAGGCCGGAACAACTATTTCCTCGTTAACATGAAACTGGGAAACAACTTTGGGAAGAAACTCGGGCCGAGTGCGGAGCACTGCCCTGTTCCCATAAAAAACCAAGAAAGGGGGTCTACAAGAAAGAGCCCCTAACTCAGAAACACGTCTGGCCGAAGCAATGGCCAGAAGGAAAACAGTCTTAGCTGTTAGCCATTTAAGATCCACTGAGCCCAGTGGTTCAAACGGCGGTCCTTGGAGAGCCCTCAGGACCACAGCCAAATCCCAAGGCGCCACAGGTGGAACAAAGGGCGGCTGAATGCGGAGAACACCCTGCATAAAGGTGCGCACATCCGGGATTGTAGCAATCCTACGGTGAAACCAGACAGATAGGGCCGAAACCTGTACCTTCAAAGAAGCAAGGCGAAGCCCATGATCTAGTCCCGCTTGCAGGAAGGCGAGAATCCGAGACAGACGAAACTCCCGCGGTGCATAACCTCTCGGTCGACACCACTGGAAGAACGTATGCCACACGCGATGGTATATCCTCGCGGAAGACGGTTTCCGAGCTCGTAACATGGTACGCACCACAGAGCTGGAAAACCCCCGGGACCTCAGCATGGCCGTCTCAACAGCCACGCCGTCAAAGACAGCCGAGTCAGGTCCGGGTGAAGGCAAGGACCCTGAGACAGAAGGTCCGGTCGTAGCGGCAACCGCAGAGGAATGTCCACGGACAGACCCCGAAGGTCTGAGAACCAGTGCCGTCTGGGCCACGCGGGAGCTATCAACAGGAGCGTCCCTCCTTCCTGTTTGAATTTCCGGATTACCCGTGGAAGAAGGGAGACCGGAGGGAACAGGTATGCGAACCGGAACGTCCACCGGACGGACAGAGCATCCACCAGAGACGCCCCTTCGTCTCTTGTGCGAGACCCGTACACCGGCAACTTGTTGTTGTGCCGGGACGCCATGAGGTCGATTTCTGGAAGACCCCACCTGTCCACCAGTAGTCGAAAAACGTCCGGGTGCAGGGACCATTCCCCCGGATGAACGTCCTGGCGACTTAGAAAGTCCGCCTCCCAATTTAGCACTCCCGGGATGAAGACCGCTGATATGGCCGGAAGATTGCGCTCCGCCCAAACCAGGATCCGAGAGACCTCTACGAGAGCCGCCCGACTGCGAGTTCCTCCTTGCCTGTTTATGTAGGCCACGGTGGTAGCGTTGTCCGACTGGACCTGCACCGGGCGACCCTGGAGAAACCGCTGTGCCTGCTGGAGAGCATTGAAGACCGCACGGAGTTCCAAGATATTTATTGGAAGCTCCGCTTCTGTCGGCGTCCACCTGCCCTGGAACAAGTGTGGACCCGAAACTGCTCCCCAGCCCCGAAGACTGGCGTCCGTTGTCAACAGGACCCAATTTGGAACCCAGAACGGACGTCCCTTGTTGAGGTGGGTCGTCTGTAACCACCACGCAAGGGACAGGCGAACCTCCTGGGTGAGCACAATCGTCTGGGACTTCAAAGACTGAGTCAGCCCGTTCCACTTGGACAGGATCAGGTGCTGCAGAGGTCTGGAATGAAACTGGGCGTATTCCACCATGTCGAACACCGACACCATGGAGCCCAGTAACCTCATCGCCGAGTGTAAGGACACCCGGCGGCTGTGCAGGCAACTGCGCACCCTTGACTGTAAAGCAGAGATCTTGTCCTCCGTCACGAAGATCCTTTGCTGTCCCGAGTCCAATAAGGCTCCAAGATGCAGAATCCTCCGAGACGGGATTAGAGTGGACTTCTGCCAGTTGATTAGCCAGCCGTGCCGTTGCAGCAGTGCAATGGTCAGGTCCAAGTGGCGTAACAGGAGCTCTGGAGATCCTGCCACCAATAACAGGTCGTCCAAATACGGCAACATGCGGACTCCCTGCAGCCGCAGAGAAGCCGCCATGACCGCCATCACCTTGGTGAAAACACGTGGTGCTGTTGCCAGGCCAAAAGGTAACGCCCGAAACTGGAAGTGGTCGCTGCGGATTGCAAACCTGAGGAATTGTTGATGGCGCCAAAGAATAGGGACATGCAGGTAAGCGTCCTGTATGTCCAATGACACCAAGTAGTCCCCAGGTTCCAGCGCCAGAATGATGGACCGTAGGGTCTCCATCCGAAACTTCGGGACCCGCAAAGACTTGTTGAGTGCTTTGAGGTTGAGAATCGGACGATATGACCCATTGGGTTTCTGTACCAAAAATAGATTTGAATAGAAACCCTGGCCCCTCTGGGAGAATGGAACCGCCACTATAACTCCAGCCTGGAGCATAGTGTGCAATACCTTCCGCAGCTCCGTAGCCTTGTTCCGGTCTGATGGGAGACCCGTGGTGAAGAAGCGAGCCGGGGGTCTGTGCCGGAAGGAGAGGGCGTATCCGTGGGAAACCACCTCCAGAACCCAAGTGTCTGTCGTAGTGGTCGACCAACACTGGGCGAACTGTAGCAGGCGGCCTCCCACCCTGGGATCCCCCAAAGGGAGGCCCGGACCGTCAGGCCGCAGGCTTGTCATCTGGCTTGGGGGCCGGACGTCTGGTACTCCATGCCTGCTTCCGGGGCTTGACCGATTTCTTAGGGCCAGCCTGTCGAGGAAACGACTGTGGTTTGGGCCTGCCCTGGGCCCTAGATGACCGAAAGGACGATGGTCCCGAACCAGAAGGAGCAGCGGCCGACGGGAGACAAGCAGATTTGGCTGCCGCCAGCGTGGCCACAATCTTATCCAGATCCGGACCGAAGAGAACTTCTCCGGTAAACGGCAACGCTTCCAGACCTTTCTTGGAATCTGCGTCCGCCTTCCAGGATCGCAGCCACAAGGTGCGACGAGCAGCTACCGCTGCTGAAGAAATTCTAGACACCAGAGTACTAATGTCTAGAGCCGCCTCGTTGATGTAGGTGGCCGAATCACGGAGATTGCCAATCAACTCCGCCTGTTCGGCCGGACAGTCGGATTCAAAAGAAGCCTCTAATGAATCCGCCCAGCGCTCCATCGCTCTGGCAACCCAGCAAATGGCCATAGCCGGCCGTGCTGCCCCCCCTGCAAGGGAATAAGCGGACTTCAGGCAGATTTCTACCTTGCGGTCCGTAGCATCCTTAAGGGAGGACATGGATGGCATCGGCAATGTGGCACTACGGACAAGACGGGTCACGTGAGAATCCACCTGTGGAGGGGATTCCCACTTCGCAAAATAATTATCTGCGAACGGATAAGCCACCGCCAGGCGTCTCTGCGGCTGGTATCTTTTGCCAGGTTGTTTCCACGCCTCCTCTAAATGGTCCACCAACTGACCCGAAAGAGGAAAGACTGTGGCATCGCCCTTCACATCTTTGAAAAAGGCATACTTAGATTTAGCCGCTGGGGGAACTTCGTCCTCAATCACCAAGGCTGTGCGGACCGCCCGAATAAGTCCAGGAATATATACTTTGGACTTAGCATCAGCGTCCTTAGTATGGAGAGGTTCCTGATCGTAAGGATCAAGAATCTCCCCATCATCAGACGTCCCTTCGTCATCCTCATAAGGAGCGGACAGAGACGCCACCGGCCTTTTATGAGGCCGCATCACAGACTCCCCTTGCAACACATCCGACAAGTGCTGTACAGAACTCGTCAGGGAGTTAACCCACGCTGGCTCCTGAGAACCCGGGAGCGGGGAAAAAGGGAGACTGTGGGGTACCACCAATTGTCGTGGGAACCCCTGCATGGGTGACGACACCACAGACTGCTGGGACAAACCCCTCGGAGTAAACGCGGGCTGCGGAGCTAACTGGCCCACTAAAGCTGTTAACGCCTGAGCGAAACAAGCCCAGGGCGGCTCCTGTACCGGTGCTGTAACCGTAATAGGCCGCGCCATGGACAAACACTGCCGGCAAAGGCCCTCCGCGCTACCCTCCCCCTCCGCTAACGGTACTTTGCACGTGGTACACTGTAGCCGGAGGGGAAAATCACTTTCAGACATGATGGCACCACGTATGTGACCTCTCTCACCAATTAAGTATTAAATAGGCGAGAGACCACCCTGCAGCACCGCACCGCAAGGGCTTTAGCAGAAGAACAGGGACAGTAATAAAGCTGACAGTTTAGAGAAGAAAAGTTACAGGCAGCAGCGCTAGCACAGTCACATACAATGCAGAGAAATAACAATTCCTGCACTAACAGCGCTGATCACTCAACTACACAGACACAGGGCCTGGTAGGACACAGCGCTGCATACACAGACCTGAGCCACAGCGGAGGAGAGGTATGCGGGGGGACCCAGACCACGATGCTTCCGTCCAGCGCTTCCAGCAGCGTTCACCATGCGTTCTGGAGAAGATGGCCGCCGAGGAGCAGAGAGGAGGCTGGCCTGGGGGAGGAGCGCTGCCACAGGACCAGTCGGCAGCATGCAGAGAGGGCTGTGTGCAGCGGGGGAGGCGCCGGCTGTGAGACAGGGAAGGCGCGCTCCCCTGGCATGCATTTAACCCCTGGGACGCCGCAGCGCTACCGCTCTGCTGCGGTCCGCTGTCCCAGGGGGTAGTGGAAGCGCAGGTTGGTCGCCTGGCTCCACGCTGCAGCCAGTCCCCAGGGAGCCCCCTGCCTGGGGACTTAGGACCATGTGATCAGCGGGGACCCACCGCGGGACCCCGCTGCTTACCTCTGTCCCCCTTGAATCCGGCCATGGTCCGGAGCATCTGGGGTCACCGCTAGCTGTGACCCCAGACGCCCACCAGCATCCCCGGATCAGTACCGGCGTTCTGGTACCGGCGGGGTGTAGGGAAGACAGCATGGACGTCAGGACTGACTGTCCATGCTGTTCATCCAGATGTGCAGCCACAGCTGCATGAAGAATAAGCTTCAGGGGCTCTTCTAGCCCCCACTCCAACAGGTGCACCCGACTCCGGCCGGGCACCAAACTAAACTGAGGTGCCTTGGCCCGGGGGCGGGGTATAGGAGGGGGACCTAGTGCATCCTGGGAGGCTGAAAGCTTAACTCTTTGGTGCCCTGCGACTGACGTCACACCTATACCCCAAGGTATCCTGTGGATACCCTATGGACCCTGAAGTAGAAATATGCAATAGAAATTGAACAAAAAAATTAAAGAAAAAAACACCACAATACATACCACTTAGCACCGATGTGCTGTTTACAGATCCACTTTTCTGGCTTTTCGCTTCGGAAACATTGCAGCGGTTTGTAATAGATTTCAATGCAATGGTACGAACACTTTTTGGCTTCCTAATTTCCACCTTCCTCTGCAGACACACATGATCATCCTCTGTATCAGGGCTACTGGGAATAGCGTTTGTGGTCGGTCTGTCATCTTTTGTTACTTCGTCATTCTTCTGAGGCATGACAGCAGGTTTACCGCCGTTGTGGTGTGTTCCGGTCCTACATTTTACAGATGGAGAAGTTCAAACACACTATTCCATAAGGCCGGAATTCCACTTTACCATCGTGAAGCTGTAGTGACTTTTATAAATAATAATAATTTGGTAGCTCTCTTGCTTGATATCACAATTTAAATCAAACCCCGGTATCTATTGCAGAACAGGAAACGTTTATGACACAACTCTTGGATTTTAGTTTCTCCGGGAAAAACATTAATATTAGTTAGTTTATTCAATATAATTAAAAATTTTTTTTTTTTTTTTTTTTTTTTTTTTAGACTGCTTTACGGGACTAATTTCTTTTGGTAGCATGGGCAAAAATACATTTTTCCATGATTTATCTTAGTGCAACTGCTGAGTTTTACCCTAAAATGTACAGGCAGATAAATAGCATTCACATGTACAATCCATAGGGTGGAAAGAAGCAGACACGCAGTCCGGGACAGGAGGACCAAAATTATTATCATGACACTTTCTTTTAGCTTTGGTGCCTGCATACATTCTGTATGAGCGTATGACCCTTACGCAATATGTACCAGTGTCATTGAAAAAGAGGCTATTTATACTTCTGTTAAATCCTCTGTGGGGGTGCTTCAATTGTTTTTGCCGGCGGCAATTCTGCTCACCCCCTCCTGTGGAGGCTAGCAGATGTGTGGCAAGTCCTGGAATTGGGTGCCCATATGGTAGTTTGGGCATCCTAACCTGGACTTTAGATGGATTTAACCAGTTTATGCGGCTACACCCTGTCTAATTGGCCACGAAGAGCACGATAATTAATGGGCACCCAAAACATTTGATTTGTAACATTAGGCGACAATTAAAGCGACATAAAAAAAAATGATAGAATTGCCCCCTATAAGTCTATTGGGGAACACTGGACATGGTGAAGAGAGAGGGGGCGAGGAGACCTAGCACTTTAAATATTAAACAGGTCCTAAGTGCCCACCCCACGTCTGTAGGAGCCTCGGATAAGTATAACTATGCCCCAAGGGACAGAAGAGAGAGAAACGGACTATAAGGAAAACAATAACGGACAACTAAACCATCAAACAAAACAAACTAGAGCGTGAAAGGAGGTCTCCCATGGACTCAAAGGATTTAATGCAAGATTAAAAACCTCTTTTCTCAGTCATCCACTAGAGGGAATGTGTAGAACAAAGAAGTGGGGGGTTTTGAACAAGACATATCGAGGAATCCCTGCTTTTAGTCTGCATACGGTAATATTTCGTAGGATCTGGACACAACCGAACAGAGATTCCCTGGCATCACCTTGTATTCCAAATAGTCATTAAGCCTTACGGATCACCAAAGTCATCCATCTAGGAATGGACTACTTGGTTGCTGACCATCCGTCTTCTAAGGATCACAGAGGACCAAGAAATTAATTTGTAACAGGGTTTTGTGAAGTTCTTGCTAATTGGGTGTTGGTCACACAAGAGGCCAAGAATCTGCTTCCGCCGACACTGGCCTCGTCCCTCCCGGGAAACGGGATCAACACGCCCCCGTTTTCGAGAACGGTGACCAGGCACGCTCCCTGTGAGCGAGGTCTCAGGACCCGTTGAACACATGCACAAAATCACTGGAGATGTAAGTTCATCGTCGGATGAACGCACATTTCTGAATCAGGCCAAACGTCCATACATTAAAATTAATTCACACATTTAATGAGGGTTGTTCAAAGGTACCAATCAGCACTGAACTCAAGGCAATCAATCAATGAATAGCTTTCATCTGTTTAGTGCAAGTTAGACCTTGAAAGCAAGATGCTATGGTTCTATGGACCCTTGATCAATAACACTCATTGACCAAAAGCACCAGAAGTCACCCTTATCTCCATAGGTTATTCACAAACTGACCTGTTTGTTGTCTCAAAAAAATACCCGACATAGTTCTTCCAATTTTCTGGAAACCCGAAAGCAAACTTCTGCACCAGCCATGAGGGACAACCTGACAAGACATACATCCAGTTAAATCTTTCATATCCAAAATGTTCCCCTGTCCTCTGGTTTCAAAAACATACCAGCCAGATGCATGGAGTTCGTATCTGCTCTTCCTAGCAAGTCGTACATTCGGCCAGATAATGTTTTCACTTGTCTCTGCTGGACCCGACAAACAATGATATTACTGTGCCAGTCCAGCATTTCAGAATCCCTGCAAAATAACATGAAACCATCAGTCATCGGCTGTGAAAGCTTTCAGGACTCTGGCCATTTTTGGCAATAGGAGATAATCATGAGTAATATACAGAGCGAGGAGTCTGGCCCATCAAAGGGTGTTTTTTTTCTCAACACATGCATAAAACACAAAGAAAACAAGCAAATCAAACAAATGGAAAATTTAGTCACATATCACGCTGCCCCCAAAAAGATGGGGACAAGATATAAGTAACAGTCCATTAATACTGTATATAGTATTGAAGAGCATCATGTAAAAGCACAGCGACAACAGGGAGCTCATAGGGCATTGGTAAACAGGCAATCATCAATATTCCATGGTCATAAAAAAAGATTTAAGAAACGTATAGACACACATACATACACACATACATATACATACATAATATATTGCAACAGGTTCACAGAAAGCAGGACACACGACAGGCAGGTTCCTGGTGAAACAGTGTATTTTAATGGCTGCAGTTTAACATATACACACACAAAAGCCTGGACAAACAAGCACAGTGGTTAGACATGGAGGTGGAAACAATGATCCCATGCTCAAAGTGCTAAAGTTCAGTCTGCTGCAATAGCATGCAGCCACATTCTGCTATGCTTCCTAGCACAGCCAAATCCAAAAGTCCATGGCACTATGGAAACTCAGGCCTACTCGCTGGCCTCTATTTGGCGTCAGTGCCCAGAGTACAATGGTGAGAGTTTTAAACTCTTGCTGTCTTCCAGTGATGACTTGCAGCTGGACCTGTGCGATCCTGAAAACCCAGAGTTCGAAACCTCCACTGCTACTGCAGACTGCATAGGTTTTACTTTAGGTGTGAAGAAAAAAAAAAAAAGTGACCTCAGGGACCTTTTTTTTTTTTTTTATTATATATTTTGGACATTTACATCCAGATATCCAGGTTTAATCATAGCGCTAAGCCCACTGCGGCAAACTCGGCTCTTTCACCTTACAGCCGGGATCCACAGCTACTCGCAGAGATCATATCTAAGCCAGAATTGACTTCCGCTTCACCCGGCCGGGACAAGTTATAGAGCAGACAGCAGGGAGTCATCTTCCGTAATTACCTAAGCCATTGGTATACAGCCATGTACCAACAAACTATTCAAACAAACTTACGCTGGTTTATTAATACGGGTTACACATTATCTGGAGCCAGGGGCAGATCTAGACTGCTCTATTAGGATAGGAGCCGGGAGACCAGCTGACTGGAAGGAGGACATCACCGGAGCCCCGATCTTCGGTCCATGGACAGAGGCAAGTTGTTGTTTTTTTTTTTTTTTTAGCTGTGATGAGCGTGTGGTCTGTTTAGACCACACAGTTGATCACAGGGTGTGAGGAGCCGGCTGTGATCTCTTCCTATCCGGCTCCCAGGTGACAGCCTGTCACTAACACATCCCCCTAACTGGGAGATGGGAGCTCCGATCACAGCACAGCTTTTATCATCTCTCGCCTCTGAATGATGCAGAGGAGAGAGATGATAAAGGTCGGACAAACTGTGCTAGGGGGGGGGACGATCGCTCCAATCGCCCCAACCTGGATCCGCCACTGTCTGGAGCAGCACTATATAACATACATTTTGTCCTGTGATTTTTAATTTTTTTTTCTTATGCAACAATTTTAAAGGAAACAAATTGATTCACTTGTGCATTTGTTTTGTGCATAAGTATTTTTACTGTATATGTTTATATAGTTACTTTGTAATAAGTACACCCTATTATCTGGATATAGCGGTATTATTGTTTGCATTTATATTAAAATTTAGGGCTACTATTCCCTTTTCATTTAAATCTGTTATTTTTACATTTATTCTCTATTGGATGATGACATTTATCCATTAGCGCTTCCAGGTTTTTTCCTCTTTTGGATTTAAAATACACCACCGAGGAAACAGAACCCATACACAGGCGCCTATCAACTCTCCACGTACCCCTGACCCACTTCATGACTAATGCTGGTCACATACAGTATAAACTAGGGATGTGCAGGCTCGGATAGAACGTCATCTTGCATGGACAAACATCATCATTCCTGGACTTTTGTCCATGCAAGATGATGTTTTGCCTCTTTCTGAGACCCGTTTTTTGGAGGGAAAAATCCGAACTCGGCGTGCAAACTCGAACCTATCCGAGCCTGCACATCCCTAGTATAAACCCAATTACTGCCCTAGTAACCAACCAACACAGGTGTTCATATGGGGCAGTAGTTGACCAGTTGGTCCTCGGGGGGCCTGTAAGTTTGGTCAGAAGATGACCACAGAACAGGTTGATAACAGTTATAATCAGACCATAATGACCAAATAGGATGGGTAATTATGCTATTATAAGACCATTATTGGCCGAGAGTGTCGTTTTGTGGCCACATGCTTTAATGTCATGCCAATTATCTATAAATCAATAGATTTATAGATAATTATCTGTTCAATACCGTGGCCTTCATTTATCCAATAATAATAATAATAATAATAATAATAAAAAAAAAAAAGATGCATTTTACATTTGAAGGCTCCTGAGAAAATAAGACTGATAGGGGAGAATGACGTGGGTAATCATTAAGGGAAAAAAAAAGAAAAAATTTAAAATTGCTTCACCCATGAAACCTGCAATGTGTCACAGGACAAACTGCGCAAAAGGCGAACTTACCCGCGCTTTCCCTCTACACATATTCCTCTGGTCTCGACACCTCTTACAATCCAGTCGCTTAGGGTGATCTTCTCCTAGAACCAATTAGGAGCATTAGCATCAAACATTGCAAGCGATCATTTGATAAAACAATATAAAGACTATGCATGGTATAGGAGGTCAAGCTTTAGTGACTCTTTTAGACTTTAAATAAATGAATTAGAAGCATTAATTTATCCCAGCTTCTGTACATTGCTGAGAAACTAAAAATCAGTATATAAGATAGCATCGGTTCTCGCGGATTTCAGTATAGAAAGAAATCGGCGAATGCGAACACGCCAGACAGACTTACACTAACTGGCGGAGATCGCTCCTGCAAACAGATTGATCTGTCTGCTGACATACCACAGTTTGCATGATAGGGGCGTTTCTGGTGGTAACTGGGCGATGACCACGCGATCGCTAGGAACAGCCCTATTTCGTGGGAGTGTCTTGGGGGCAGCTAATCCAACTTCCGTGCGTGATCGTAGCGTTCAGACGAAGGTAGGACGTCTGTTTCTGATAGATCTTTTGCACCTAGCATGGAGCTGGTATACGTCCAGACACTAAGGACGCCGCTTGCGCCTGGGCGGGATAGGCTTTCACGGATTCTCGCATTTGCCTATGAAAGTAAGTAGGATGCCATGGGCGTACAGAAGAGCAGCCTCAGAAGGGTATAACTCAGAATCAGACTCAATATTTTCGAATACGATGAGGACAGGTAGCTATTCGCAAAAAATACATGACAAATCTAATACCGCTCCCATATAGCTCAATCACCGTCATGGCGGCCACAGCGGAGGGAATGGAGGCAAGCCAATGAACTGACAGGTAAGTAAAATCTGAACTTATCTACTGCTCTGGCTGCTACAGGACAGAAGGAGAGGGCTGACCCCCAGGCTTCAAAACTGCAGGGGGGAGTGCAATAGCTGTTATAGGGCAGAGGTAGTGGTAGGGGGGACATGCTTTGGATTCTACAATGCAGGAGACCAGGCGTCCTCTCTGTTATAGTGCATACAGAGATGGTGGGAGACACCCTGGCTGCTACGTGATGGGGGTTGGACACGAGTGTGTGTGGGTGCGTGATCCATGGCTGTCATACTGGGGATTGGGATGTAAAGGGGGAACACACCTGGCTGCTATACTTTGGGTGAGCAGGATACGGCCCTGGGGAGGGAGAGGGAGGTGAGTGTGTGTGAGAGTGAGTGTGTGTTTGCGTGTGTGTGAGTGGCCCCTTCCTCCACCCAAACTCAGAATCCTATGCACAGTGTAACACATATGTATCCAGTCATAGTACAACTCATAGCTCAGTTCTACACATCATCTCATACCTGCTCTTTGGGCTTCTCATCACTGGGTTTAGAGGCAGCTGCTGGAGCATTTGCCGTTTGCTTCTGCTGAACGTCTGCTTCTGGTGACACGAGCAGGTGATGACGGGGCTCTTCGGAACGATCCACATAGGGCTGTTGTGTATCTGGCTGAGGTTTTGAGGATGGCTTATCTGCTTCCAAAGCCCTCTCATTGGCATTGATTGGGGTTGACGGGCTGCAGCCTTTAGTGGCCACCAAAGTCCTGCTTTCTATAGAGCTCTTACCATCACATTCCCTCTTATCCAAAATGATGTACGGATTGCGGCAGGTTTGGGCCTGTAGACACTGTTTTTGGACATCACTTCGGTTTTCTTGCAAATTCTCTGTCTTGTCTGGGGGGACAATACAGGACAATCTTAGGGACATATTATTGATTGGTAAAGTCATGGCAACAGTGAAACAACACAGTGCCCACCCTGTGCTTCCACAGCGGTAAGGGGATGACAGCAGTGATATCATCAGCGACTTCCCTGAGTAACGGAACATATATATGGTGCTATAGGTAAGATCTGTCCCAATTATCTCCGTCTTCAGGATCCAGTGTAACCTGGATCTAAAAGTGCCTGACATGCCAGATGCGGTTAGATCCAGGATACAAGGATGCTACCAATGCTGATAATAGGATAGACCTCCGCAATTAAAGAAAATAAAAGAATCACTTCAGTATGCTACCACGAGATAGTCTTACCTCTGGGGTATATTATTGGGAGGTGTATGAGGGGGGACCCCATGAATAGCACAAATTTGAAGCATACAGCAGTCATTTATGGATTCTGTACCAGATGGAGACACAAGCGTACCAGGAGTATACCAAGTGAAATATGCAGCCAGGTCTCAACAAATGGTCACACCGCACCAACCATTACACCAATTAAACCGAGAGGCACAACTTTATACATTTAATTTTTTTGGCGGTGGGGGGTGTATATATCCACCATTGTCTTTTATAGTAAAGTGGCCATCAGTAAATAGATAACCCAATCAGGGGAGACTGATATTGGGGATGTTGGTTTGATCTGAAGAATTAGAATGCAATGCCATTAAGGGCAGGCCCAATAATATGGTGGGGGCAAGGTAACCGGGCAAATAAGATCTGGGTGAAATTGTAGCTGCCATAGATAATCTGTTAGCATGGATTTAAGATCAGCGTACCATCTCCCCTACAGCAAAACACCAACCAGAATTACTAACATCATTTTCCACCTAATTTTAAGGGGACGAATCAATTGTTTTGGGTGCCCCCCGCTGGGCGTCTCTATGATTGGGTCTAACAGCGCAGTTAATTTATTGCCTTATTCGAGCGCCTTTCTTCTTGCAGCCTCCTGAGACCCTGTTAAGAAAGTGCCAGGAAAAGAAACCTAACCAGAGGATGAAGGGGTAGGGGGTCAGTGCTTTATTCATGCAGAATGCCAGGAGGTCACGCAGGTATAGTAGCTGTGAGTCTTGAGGTTTAGCCTGGAGGCTATGAGGTCCATGAACACCAAATTAGGGAATCGGGGAAATACAACATGTAATAAAAATTGTGGGTGCACATAATTTGGGTAACCTGGGTAGTGGTTCGAGAGTGGCTACGCTGTGGAGGTCACCAACCCGCCTCTTTCAAAAAAATAAAGTCAAAATTATATATAGATAGCGCTTATCTTTGGTATATAGGCTTGTATTCAATTAGTTTCGCAATCGCGATACTTTTTCGCCTAGATCGCGTATTTTAGCTATGGAAACTTATAGCGCATGTCCCCGCTATTCACCCTTTCCCATTTCCAAAAGACGCGAAAATGCAACCCGGTGGATGCAAACCAGGCGAAAAGTGCTGTCAGAATTGGGGAAATCAGCCTGACACCCCCTTAAAGATGAACAAACATTCGGGATCAATGTACATGCCCCCAAATAGCCCTAATAAAGCTATTTGGGGTACTTAAGGTGTGTCAATTTCTTCTAATTAGCGTCTTTGCACAAGTGAAGAACAGCATTAACCAGTTTTTTTGGGGGGGAAATAAGTAGTCGTGTCAAATTTGGGGTACTTGAAAATGGGTGCAAGCATGGTATAAAGTCGCTAAAGTTAAAAAAAGAGAAAAAACCCGTAAAAAAACGCACCTGAAGCAAGCACCTGCAATCAAAAAAACACCTCACCCATACTTACAGACCCCCCCAAAAGTCTATTTCGATCGTTTTTAAGTTTGTGTGAATTCGGGCTCAGAGGCCTGTGAGGGCTGCTAGATGCGGTTCAGTTGCCAGCATTTTAACGCTGTGGCAACGGCAACTCGTACCATTCGCAAACAGTAGGATTGACCCCTATCATTTAGAACTCAAGTACCTTTGAGATGGCGTTCATTCTAGCACCCTGCACCTGTCACAACCAGTGCAGTTCCTCTTTCCTGCTTGGGGCGTCGCTCTCTGCTCTGGCGCTTTCTAGCACACTCTGGTTATATATCAGAATTTTGTTGCCTCAGCTGAGTGTGCTAGAAGCACCAGAGCAGAGAGCGACGCACCAGGCAGGAAAGAGGAACTGCACGGGTTGCGACAGGTGCAGGGTGCTAGAATGTACACTATTTTAGCTAACATAATAGTTCCATTGAACCTACTGGAACGCAGTGTGCCCTCGCTTATGATGTTTGAGCACCCAAAAAACACCGGAATTCCCCCCTATATGTAATTAACTTCCCTATATGTAAAACATTATTTGGAACCCTTCCTATTGTACCATACATGTATCTCGTACCGGGATCGGTATGGATGACCGCAGGACCTATGCCTGGCGGTTCAAATCCCGACAACAGAAGACCGGCAGGTATCTAAATCCCGATGGGTAAGTACACTGCCTAACCCTCCCTTAGGGGTACCTAACCCTAACCTTCCCCCCCCCCAGTGTCTAACCCTATCCCCCCCCACCCCCTCCCAGTGGCCTAAACCTATGTCTCTCGGGGCGAGGTGCCTAAACATAGCCTCCCCCCGAGGGTGCCTAACCCCACAATCCCCTAGCCTAACCCTAACCCTCCCGGGGGGTGCCTTACCCTAATTCCCCCCTGGGAGCACCTAACCTAAAACTCGCGGCTGTCCGCACCCACCTTACCTTCGTTCGGTATGCTGGGCGTCTGGCTCCCGGCGTAGGCATAATGACAGGCGTTGGGATTTCGACGCCTGTCATTAGTACCCTACCGGTATTTGTCAGTCGGGAAACAGTCAGTCGGCATTTCGACCGTTGGCTTCCTGAGTGCATCCCCTCGTACCTTCTGAAACAATACACAGAATATATAATTTTGGAGAAAATCCAACATGTTGAACCATTTCGATTCTTTGAGTGCGACCTGAAAACTCGGCGAATCAGGGATTTTAACAAGTTGGGGGGAATTCAATTAGTTTTTCTTGGCAGGCACATAAGTAATGGGTGCCCTTTGGAGCAATTCAAGTGTTGTTCCAATCAGCCGCAAATGCTGTGGGCGCCTATTACTTCTCACGCCCATATGTAAAGCGGCTAAACCCATCTAAAGTCCTGGTTAAAACCCAAAAGACTGACTTTGCGGATTTCTGCTCGCCAGTTTAGGAGGGCATGAGCCGAAATCTGAGCGTGCGGCACTTTCGCCTAATTGGAGCAAGAATTGAACTGCTCCGTCGGATACCCAAACAGTTGAATTCCCCACGTTGAATTTCCCAGACAGATTGGCGATCATCGATGTAAGCGGATCAGCGTTTCTTTAATTGTTGTTAGGGAATCGCGGCGCTGATGTATGGCCCCCGCATTATTGCATGTAAATCAACAAATCCTAAATAGCAGTTAATACAGTATTATAACAAGCTTGAAAAGATTGTCTTAGGACACAGAAACATTATACTTAGCATACAGACAAACCTATTTCTTAATAGTTTATAATGGCACACCAGCAGCTCACGTTCTGGTAAAAAGAATTCCAGTGGGACAATCTCTCAGGAATTGCTCCAATAATGATTTGTTTCAATGAAAACAGCCATGCACAACCTGCAGCCCTCACCCTCATTATGTGACCGTCTGGTGGAAGCTCCAGACAGGGCAGGTGGCGTTTTCTCTCTGTCTCAATTTTCTGCAGCAGACACTGGGGAGAGGGATGGGAAGTATTCATAGGGACGGGCCTCAACAGAGATATGCTTGTGACAGGCAGCCTGACAACCAATCAAATGAGTTGCCATGCATTGGTCTTTGTTAAGAAGTGACCAAGGAGCTCTCAGTCTCAATAATGTAATCCTTTAATTGCTTTCCAGCTCGTTGCTATAGCTCTATTCCAACCAGCTCGCTGCTATAGCTCTATTCCAAACCAGCTTGCTGCTATAGCTCTATTCCAAACCAGCTGGCTGCTATAGCTCTATTCCAACCAGCTGGCTGCTATAGCTCTATTCCAACCAGCTGGCTGCTATAGCTCTATTCCAACCAGCTGGCTGCTATAGCTCTATTCCAACCAGCTGGCTGCTATAGCTCTATTCCAACCAGCTGGCTACTATAGCTCTATTCCAACCAGCTGGCTGCTATAGCTCTATTCCAACCAGCTGGCTGCTATAGCTCTATTCCAACCAGCTGGCTGCTATAGTTCTATTCCAACCAGCTGGCTGCTATAGTTCTATTCCAACCAGCTGGCTGCTATAGTTCTATTCCAACCAGCTGGCTGCTATAGTTCTATTCCAACCAGCTGGCTGCTATAGTTCTATTCCAACCAGCTGGCTGCTATAGCTCTATTCCAACCAGCTCGCTGCTATAGCTCTATTCCAACAGACAGACTGATCCCCTGCTTTTATACCAAAGAAAAAAAAAAAAGTACCGAGTCAGACCCGGGATTTAGAACACATGTCCAACCCGGATCAGACCCCTTTTGCCCGGGTTGGCACTGTTCATACTGGAGCCGGGACTCATCCCCGACCCTCTTACCTTACTCTGCAGCGGTCAAAGGGCAGGGAAGGTGGGTGGGGTGAACGGCTCCGTGCTGCTCGGCCCGGCACTGGTTGCAGTGGACGCTTGGAGATGATGTCATCTCCAAGCGCCACTGTAGCCAGCCAATCAGGCAGCACAATCCGGGTCATCGTGACCCTGATTGCGCCGTTTACACTGCAGGGTGACACGGGAACGACCTGTGGTCAACCCTGCATACTACCAGAGTTGGATCCCCGGGTCTCTGGACCCGGGTGGATCCATTTGCACTGAGAAAAATCCCGGGTTGATATGCGTTCATGTGCATCAACCTGGTATTTTCAGGTCGGAGTAAAAGGGGTATTATTTAACGGCTCGCCAAAGTTCATCAATATTAATGTTATGATACACTGCATTATGGAATAAACCAAAATGTTCAAACAACTAATTTAGCAATGGTTTTATTTAACACATAAGTAAAGGTTTTACAGAGTTATTTAACTACCTGTGAACAAATGTCTTATTTCCTTTAAGAGGGGAGGGTTAGGGTATTTACCATCCCCAGACGGGATCTTCACCGTTCGAGTTTCCGGCGTCGGTATGTGTTACGCCGGGAATAGATCCGGTGGCATTACATACAGATACCATGTGCACACACGAATAAAAGCAAAGAGGTTATATAGTAACTTTGCTGTCAAACAGACTTTGAGAAGAGCCAGGTATAGGAAAAAAGGACACTTTATTGATACCCAAGTAAAAGCAGTTACGCATTCAACCCATTTAATTTCACCGATCAATGGGACAAAATGAGGGGTATTTTTAATTATTTATAAATTATTTTATGATTTAATAAATATGGTAAAACATATTCCTCCACATGTTTGTTAGTAGAGAAAACTATAAGTTCTCGGTGACTGATAATATCCACATAGTTTAGAGATTATGGATTATTCAGTGTTATTTTTACACCTACTGCTTTATGGCCTACAGGCACATTGGGTTAAGTGATCATGTAACTATATAGTGGGAACTCCCATCAGACAGTGGGGAGCAGACTGTAGAATGTTAGATAAAACAACATTCCTTCCTACACTAGTCCTCTGATGAAATCACTAGTGAATGGTGAAGAAACATGTCATTATTGAAAAACAGACAGATATGGAATATTATTCTTTTACTGCATATTAAAGATACATTCTGGATGTTAATATGTATAAGAAGTAAAATAAATCACATTAAGCTGCAGATTTGATTGGCTTAGTGCTTAGCATATCAGAATAATCCAGAGCAGTGAGCATCTTAAACCATGTATGCCAGAAGTATAACACAACTAATTGCAGCTTTAAATCTAGCGGGTTTTCTCGCCAAAATCATGCTGCGACCAGCTAATTGCAACCTATTACGCACATGCTCTAATGTTTTTCATTTTACGATCCATTTTTATTATATCATTCATTAAAATACTCACAGCAGCCTATACCATCCCTAGCACCACATTAGATTCAAATTAGATAAACATGATACAAAACAATAAAAATAGGGTAAAAGAAAAATTAAATAAATAAATAAAAAAAGGAGACGTTCATACCCTTAAGGGCCCACAATGAAGAACAACAATATAGGGCCGTATTCAATTAGAAGCTGCCAGACTTTTCGCCGTCATCGCTGGTTTTGGGTGCGAAAAAGTATTGCGCTTATCCCCGTATTCAATTCCAAATTGGCGAAAACGGGACCCGGTGAAACTGAAATTGGCTAAAAGTTTTGGGGAAATCAGCCTGACACATCCCAAAAGTTGCACTGACATGGGGGATCCCTATGGGTACCCCCGAATAAGCCCTGCTAAAGGTATTTGTTTTTCTTAAATGGTCTCAATAGGCGCTATTTAGCGTCTTTCAGCAAGTGGTGAAGAACAGCATTTTGCTACTTTTTGGGGGAAAAATATGTATTCCCATCAAATTTGGATTACATGAAAAAAGGTGCAAGCATATTTTAAAATGTCTAAAGTCAAGCATTAAAAAGCCCCAAAAACGTACCTTCAGCAAACACCTGCAGTCAAAAATACAGACCCCCCCCCAAAGGCTATTTCGCTAGTTTTTGAATTTGTATCCCCACTTTGAATTTTTTTACCCACTTTTTCCAAGTGCTTTTTTGGGGTGTTCTGTGTGGTTTTTTTTTGCGTTTTTTGACAGTTAGCGTCAGGGGGAGGGGGGGGTGTCTAAAAGGTGCAGGGTGGTTCCCACAACATTGCACCCCCAAAACCCCAATTCTGCACTTTTTCATGTATTCATAGGCGAGATCTTTTTCGCCTATTACAATGCATTGCGTTTTCGCACCGGCGAAAAGACACTGAAATAGAATGCGGGGATGAATGAAATTGGCAAAAATGACGTCATTGGCAAAAGAGTATCGCGGAAACTGACTTTTCGTTTCTAATTGAATACGGCCCTTAGTATAGATTTCTTTTCACTATACTGGATATTACTTTAAATACTCATGGATTATTAAATTAAATTATGAATCAGTTATAACATTTTTCTATTCATTTGATGCCACTCTGAGATCTTTCCTGTAGATTGGAGATCTCTTATAATATACTGAGGAGTTATCACAGGTCCACCTATTTGATCCATCACACAAACAAGACACATAATATTTCATTTTTAGGTTTTCAATAACAGTCTGCAAATGAAAACAGCAGACACTGTGTACCACATCTGAACCCTCTGTACCTGCCAAATGTAAATAATAGTAATAATAATAATAATAAATGTATAATGTAGTAAATAGTGACATCTGCAGGTTAGAAGAAGTTACTGCGCCACATTACAGTGCTAGCGGAATCGGTTCGATTCCTGGCAGCCCGACATCAGCAGAGATCCCGGCAGCGGAAGCCCGACAGCGCTGGAAATCCCGATCGTGGATAGGTAAGTATTGTCTAACCTAACCCTCCTTAGGGGTGCCTAAAGGGGGGTATCCACTAGACGATAAAGTTGAACGATTGAACGATGATAAAATCGTTCGATAATCGTTAAAACATCGTTTGAACATAGTTTGCAAATCATGCAGTAATTGTTTCTAACGATGTACGATGCTCGCTCCCGCTGGTCGTTTGATCGTCGCCTCCATCGACTGAACATGCAGGTCAATTTCACTTGATTGCTTACAAATCGTTTACACATCGTTCACGCTGAACGATCAAACGATGAACCACTGTCTGTCCACTATAGCTGAAAGCTCTCAATCACAGATTAAAACAACATAGTTTATTGTTAGATCTTTTGCAAATCGTTTGCAAATTGTTCAGAGTGGAAGATCAAATTTCAAGGGAAACTTCAAGGGAAAATCGTTAAGAGGTTGGACAGGGATAAAATAGTCTAGTGGATGCCCCCCCCCCCCCCCCCCCCCAAGTGCCTAACCCTAGTCACCCCCTTCCCCGCTGCCTAAACCTAAGTCCCCTGGGGGTGGGGGGTGCCTAACCCTCCCCCTAGCCTAACCCTAACCCTCCCGGAGGGGTGCCTAACCCTAAGTCCCCCCCGGGAGCCCTAAACCTAACCCTCCCCCCCTGCGGCTGTCCGCTCACGGCGCCCGGCATCACTACGATCGGGATGCCGGGCGCCGGTCTCCCGGCGTCGGGTAAATGCCGGGCGTCTACATCTAGACGCCCGGCATTTCACCCTTGCCGGGATATGACAGTCGGGAAGCCGGCTGCCGGTATTTAGGCAGTCGGCTTCCCGATTGCATACCGTGCTAGCAATTCTCAAGTCCTGTTCCTACATATGCAACCGTTTTTTAAAGTGGGAAAGTACAGAAACCCCTCCAATCAGATCTTAGCAGCACAGACATGATGTCCCTTAGATGGTGAGTGGGTAGCGTTCCCGCTAGGCTGTTTTAGCAAAAAGCGCCCTGCCCTAACAGCCTGCGGGAGCCGTCTTCACCCGCGGGTCGCAGTGTCCCGTGGGTGAAGAAATGTGCGGTCACCGCCAGAGAATAGACGTCCGGCATCTATTCTCCCCCCCAAGAGTGACGAAAAGGGGATGCGTCTTATAGGCACGCCCCTTTTCAATGACCACGCCCCCTTCTCGGTCGCGGAGCTAGAGTGAACACTAAGTGGGTAAATGAAGGCATGCAGCAATGTCACAGGCAAATAGTGACAATGGGGTTCCCTAACAGAGTATTATTGTCAGGAAAGCATCAAGTCAGGTGTGGAACGAAAAATCAACAACATTTAGATAAGACATTAAATAGGTCAACACCAGATGGTCAGCAGACAACAGGTAGACAGGATCAAATAGTCGACATGGACTAAGGTTGAGTCAAGTGGTCAACAGATTGACATACAAATGGACGACACAGAAAAATGCGACACTTTTTTTGTTGTTGCTATTTTAACCCTAATCCTTTTCCGAACCAACCCCCACTGCCTACCCTAAACCTCCCCAGAGTGTCTGACACTTATCTTAACCCTAAAAATCATGGAAAATTATGAAAACTTTTTCTGTGTAGCCTATTGGTGTGTCGACCATTTGACCCTATCTATCTACTGACTGTCTATCTACACACTGTAGATTCCATCCTTGTACCATCAAAACGATGAAAAAAAAAAATTGTGGTGTCCAACGCATCTCTATGTAAATCCAATTTCCTTTGTTCAACTTGTTTTTGTCTCTATAGATCTACATATCAGAATTACCTCTTGTACTGTTGCAATTTGCAAGAAATGTTGGTATAAAAATGTTGCAAAGTTGTTCTTAATAACAAGGTAACAGGGGAACCACACTCCTAGGACCACAATATCAGGGCACACAACAATGAGCAAAATTATATAGAATTCAGGAAACAGTCAAACCTGCACACGGTGACCGCAAATTATAGAACATTTTTCAAGAACCCCTGAATGTCAATGTTTAAATATGAAGAAAAATGCAAAAAAAAAAAAAGACTGATCAGTGCAGTTCTGCTGATAGATAAAGATTATAATGCCAGGCTAAAAGAAATTAAGATCCAAGAAAATGTGAAGCCATTTGTGGATGGTATCTAGTAATAAATAATGGAACCTAAACATAGACATCACTGCTTTTACAGACATTATACCCCTTTAATCCATAGCATAAACTTTTTCTGTCCTCTTATCTCCAACCCAGCCTTTATCTCAGGCCTCTAACACTTTCCACGTCCATTCTCTATGGTCCCTCTAATTCTTCAATCTTCCATCACTAATCATCGGTCATAATGAGCCTTCGCCATCAGTGACCCTCCCTTATCTATCAACAACCCCCATCCTTAATCATTAGCCCTCTTCCTCTCTCATTACTGGGCTACTCCTTCCAGAGGATCTGAGCATACATCAACCACCTTGTACACTTGGCCAGAGAGCTATAAGCAGCACTGAGCACGTTTCAATTTGGCTTTCCAGAATTCCGAGCTGTGAACATGGGAGTTTAGGGGTATCAATTATATACAGGTGTCAGAAATAAAAAGCTATATCCCCATCTTTAGGATGCAGACCGAAAAGCTCAAACTACTTTAACATCACTGCCTCTACCCTTGTGTAGGAACAAACCAACCCACATAATGCATTCTTGCACAGCAAGGATGTTACATGATCAGATAGAGAAGCACCACCCTCGCAACACAGTTACGGAAATTATGTCAAAGACAAACCTATCAGGCGCTATCGAGAACTCTCTGCAATACAATATATAACCAGGTTTACAGTTTAAAGCAATAAATCCAAGGAAGCATACAAGACAAGCTACAGGGGTTGCCACAAAACATTAGTCCTTATGTCTATAACCTAAGGCACCAATTTTTGCAAACTATTAGAAAAATTATACCCCACTCCCCTCCCTCCCACAAGCCATACAGTAGTTTTGAAATACATAGTTACTAAATACTTAAGTATGAACACATAGTATTTCATAGCAAAACAAAATTATCTCACCTTTGTGGATCTTGTCCGAGCTGGACATTGTACTCTGAACTTCTGTTGCTTGCTGCTGTTGGTCTACATGGCTCCCTGGCTGCTTAGAAGCTAGATGTGGATTAAAAAAAGTTGCGGATCTCGTATCCTGGGGACAGTGTTCATTATCAGTGGTCTGGTTCCTTTCATTGCCAGTTTTGGAGAGAACACCTGTAGCCATCAACTTGTTCGCCTTGTTAAACAGTTCGTCTGGAGAGAGACAGTTACTCGTAGCGTCATGGAACACATGACTGTTCGGTAAGACTGAAGTTGGCAGTTCGGTTCTATTGATTTGCAGATTATCGTTTGGCCTGGTGACACAGAGATTTGAGGAGTCCTGTCCATCTGTCTGAGCTCTTGGTTTCAACGTTTGCCGACGAGCCAGTTTCTCTAAATTTTTGACGGAAGTCAACGTATTTGGTGAAATGTTGTCCAAACAAACGGAAAGTAAACGCAAATTGTGGCCAGTAACAACTGGAACCAATTCTTTTTTTTTCATCCTTTGTTATGTGCCTTTGGCTTTGCTTTCTGTCGGTGTGGAATACTGAGAAAGCTCATACTGATTGCTACAGGTGTTCACTGCCGGACCATCTTCACTGCACTGTAAGCTGGACAAGAGGACAGAAAGTAAGATTTGGTTATTAGGCAATGCACAATTTACATTGCTGCGGTTAGGATTAGAATGTTTCTACTTAGAGGTTAGGATGCAGGTTAAGAAGTGTATTTAGGGTACGGATTGGTGGAGAAGCATAGGAGATTTCTCCAATAGGAAACGTGTGTTAGAGCAGAAATACCATGAAAAAAAATAATTGGATGACTTACATGAGACTCAACCCTGGTCTGCAAACATGAAACCATATCCTTACAGCACTTCAAGATGAATTAAGAGGACATATAGATACAGGTGCAATAACATACAGTGTTCTCCCCAGGCTGTTTTCTGCGGGCGCATCGCCCGGCAGATACAGCCTACCATCCAGCACTCCCCCCCCCCCCCCCCGCCCCAATGCACTCCCGATCCCCCTCAATGTATCCTTGTTGCCACGGATGCGTTGCCGACGTCGCGTTCTTCCCATTGGAGGCTCGTGTCCGCCGACAAGAGGGACATGTTGTTGAAGGTTCCAGGTGACGGGACACAGCGAATTGGGGCAGGGGGAGATGCCGGGTGGAGGACACGGCATTGGGTCAGGGGAGAGTGATGAGCAGGGGACACGGCATTAGGTCAGGGAAGAGTGATGAGCAGGGGACACGGCATTGGGGCGGGGGGTAGTTGTCCATCACAGTGCAGGGGTGGTGTTAGGCTGGAGGGTAAAGATCCCTCCTCCTGTATAAAAGTTCAGGCGGGAACATTCACCTGAACTGATTAAAGAGAGCCTGCAAGTGGGGCCAGTATCTGTAGAGCTGTATAAAAAATATATTCTGTGTAGCCTGCAAGTGGGGACAGTATCTGGGCCTCTAAGAAGATAATTAATATATATAAATTGTTATTTCAAGTTTAAATCATTAGAAGGTCAGGATTTAAAACATTTTATTATTGCAAAGGCCTCCACCCGGCTACTTCTTGATGCCACCTGGCTGGAAACGTTTTCTGGGGAGAACACTGAACGTATGACTTATTGGGCTAGTAGAAACAGCAAAATCAAGAGAATTGTTGCATTTTGTTTCTTCATGGCTCCTGCCTCAAATCTATACTGTAGCCTTTCCTGTTCTGATAGAGGGCTCATAGACCAGGTCCAGAGAGCCAGAAACAGCAACCACGTCCACGGGCAGTTATTTTTCACAACTTAAATTATGCAAAGTGAGGATCATGGACGCTTATCGTAAGCGTGGGAATTGTCACCAATACGCAAGTCCTTATTTGATAAGGGGATTCATTCTGCATTAATAAACCCGGCTAACCTCCGCGTGATACACAATGGCAGAGCCTTATTATTTTGACTCTCCTCCCCTTGGGAGTACAACCTTCCCCTTCACGGACATGTGCATTACAGAAACCACCACTGGGATAGTGTTCAACTTCTTTTATATACTGATTATATTATTGTTGAACACAGGAGGAATTGGGAAAAGGAAAGAGGAGTTCTGCATCTAAAATGTACTTCTATCCTAAAAATTGTCCATTTGAATAAAACTATGGGGGTCATTCAGACCCACTCGTGAGCGGCAGTACGCTCGCAAGTGGGTCGATGGTCCCCACTGCGCATGCGCACGTCGGAGGGAGCTCCGTCGTGCGCATGCGCGAGACCCGGCGAGCGAAGGACTTTCCATCGCTCCGCGTCTTGCACCAAAGGGGGCGTGCTGTCGATGTTGATTGACAGCACGCCCCCTTTGGTGGGCGTGCCTGCCAGACGGAGGCGTTCCCATGGGAACGCCTACCGTCTGAAGCCGGCCCCACTGACATCACTAGTGATAGAGCCAAAATCACTCCTGGGCTTGTGGTTGAGAAACCCGACCACAGGGTTTCACTCGCAAGTCCGATGGTCGCGATGGTCAAGACCATCGCGGCCATCTTGTTGGACGCTCGTATATGCTGTGGGTGGTGACCCACAGCTATACGAGCGTCCAGGAGGACGCTCCATTTTAATGGAGGAGGGCCCAGATTCAGAGCGAGCGCTCTGGTCAGAGCGTCCGGCTCTGAATCAGGGCCTATGATGTCAGTGTCTTATATGCACATTTCGATATTACCTAGAACTTATTATACACCAAAATTAAGATAATAGGGATATCCCTGACAATTGTTTTCAGTTTGCAGATCCAGATGCTGATATTTTACCCTGCTTATGGTTTGCCCGAAGGTTACTTTTTTTTGGGGGTGGGGGGGGTGGGGGGGGGGGGAATGAGGTACAACTATACATAATAAATCCGCTCAAAATTCCATTTACCATTTCTAGAGAGCAGGCTTTTTGGAATATATACCCTACCTCGCCAATGCTAAGATAAACATTGGACAGTATGGGGCTGATTCAGTTAGACGCGAGTCCCCATGGGGCTACGTACTAAAATCCATAACAGGCACGTGTACCCAGAGCTATTCAATTGTCCGCATCGCGCCGGGGGATTCGTCCCGGTAAGCTGCTTTTCCCGACTTACGTGCCGGCCACGATGCTGTTAACGTACGCGGTTAGCCCGCAACTAGCATCGTGGCGCCAGTTAAGTCGGATTTCTCAGGAAAGCGCGAGCAGATATACTCTAGTCGGGGGTTTGAATTGTCCCCAATGTCTGATTTTTGACCTAGTATGTATAAATGACATGTCCAACTTGTGATATAACTTACTAGGTGTTCACCCTGGTTATAGATTTTTTTAGTTATTGATGTAAAAGGGGGGAAGAGAATGAAAAGAGGAGAGATATTTAGGGCCGTATTCAATTAGCGGCGACTTTCTGCCGATACGGAAAAGCAATCCAATGTACCCGGCAGAAAAGTTTCGCCTATGAATAGCTTTCGAAAAAAAGTGCAGAATTGCGGTTTTGAGGTGCAAAGGTGGGGAAACCACTTTGCAGCCTTAGGGCAGGTCCCCAAAGGTAAACTGCGTCAAAAAAATCCCCCCCCAAAAATTAAAAGAAAACCCCAAAAGTTGACTTTGAAAAAGGGAGTGAAAAAGTATCAAGTTGGGGTACAAACTTAAAAACTAGCAAAATAGATTTTAGGGGGGTCTGCATGTATGGGGGAGGTTTTTTTTTTTATTGCAGGTGCTTGCTGAAGGTGCGTTTTTCAAGCTTTTTAAAACCACACTTTTGCAATTTTTAACCATGCTTGCACCCATTTTCATGTACCCCAAATTTGCTGGGACTAGTTATTTTCACCAAAAAAACCTGCTAAATGCTATTCTTCACCACTTGTGCAAAGACGCTAATTAGCAGCCATTGAGACCATTTAAGTACCCCAAATACCCCCAAATAGGCCGTTGAAGGTATCTATAGTGATCCCCAATGTCAGTGCATTTTTTGGGGGGTGTCAGGCTGATTTTTCCCAAATCTGACAGCACTTTTCGCCTGTTTGCGTTTTGCCGGGTGCCGTTTTCGCAGATTTCTACTTTAATACGGGGATAAGCAGGGACATGTGCGATACTTTTTCGCATGCCAGTGAAACATCCGGCATGCGAAAAGTACGGGACTTTTCGCACCTAATTGAATATGCCCCATAGTGTTTTTGATTTCATTGTATAATTGTTTATCTTACGAGGAAAGTTTATAATAAATACAAAAGAGAGAGTGTGATGGAAAAAGCATTTCCATCGAATCGGTAACATCAGTGGTTGTCAACCAAAGGTTTCCGATGGCCACCCCTAATGTGATCCTCCCCCCTCATGAATACATGATATAGGGGCCTATTCATCATTACATAATTATCATTAGTGATAATTATGTTTTGAACTCGCTGCGAGTTCAAAGTCCCGTTAACAGATTCATCATGTCTCATTAACTAAAGTATCACTTTCGAAAAGCTGCTCTTTTTGCGGAGTAGCTTTTCGGACTTGTGATACTTGTCCCCTTTATCTAAGTGGTCTCCCTCCTAGCCCGTGTCTACCCTAGCGTTCCCGCTAGGCTGTTTTAGCGGGGCGCCGCGCCCTGTCCTATTTCTAAAGGGCAAAAAGCACCCTGCCCTCAGCTGAAACAGCTTGTGGGTGCCATCCCCATCCATGGGTCGCAGTGAGGAAAACTGTGGTGCACCGGTCACTGATGGTGAATGGCATCCATTCACACTGATAGCAGCACTCGGGGACAGGCCAGCATATCCGTAAGTGCCAGGCACACCCCCAAGAGTGACGAAAGGGGGACGCATCTTAAAAGGCACGCCCCCTTTTCAACAGAGTTGAAAAAGAGAGTTGAAAAAGGTTGAAGATCACTGATGTAGAGAAAGAGTAGTCTTGCCCATCTGAAGCTGGGTACACAGACAATAATTTGAAAGATTTGCTGATTCAGATGGATCAGAACGATCTGTACGGGCCGCACAATGTGTCATACATTGTATCGCACTCGACACATTTCATGTAATGTGTACCCAGCTCAAGTTTACTAAACTACAGAAAATGCATGAGCAAAAGGATATAATATATTAGGAAGGTGACATTTGTAATCTAATTTGCTACAAAAAGTATAATTTTCAAAACAGCAAGTGGCCCATGGAACAGCCTCCAAGATGTTGTAGGGTTTGTATAGCAATGATCAAGGTGTCTGTGTTTTTGATTCAGCAGAGGACTTTTGTTTTAATGCGAGATTAAATCTATTTAGAAAACATCCGTTAAGAAAACGCAGTTCCTCTAAGGCAGTGGTTCCCAAACTGTGCACCCACGGCACACTGGAGTGCCACGGGACACTTGCAGGGGTGCCTCAGGTTGGTGGTCCAGAACCAAATCAAATTCTTTATGGTCAATGTTATATAAATATGTGGACAAACAGAAGCACAAACCTGTCCACCCCCACATAACTGAACCGAAGGATGACAGGTCAGCACAATTTACTTCTTTACATTTTTTTCTGAATTTCTCAATAATACAACTTTTACATGAGAGAAAAAAACTTGGGTTTTTGCTGGGTCTACCCAGGTAGCAGCTCAGTGTAAAAGGGTCCCTGTCAAGTGACCCAGCAATCAACTCACGTAGCTACCAGGTTCAGACCCAGGATGGACCTGGGTAATGGTACAGTCTAAACGGCACAACCCGGATTATCCAACCTGGGTCATGCCTAAAATAAGCTGGATTGGTGGCTGCGGAGCAGTCACCTCCCACTTTTTATGACCTCACAGGTTTAGCAGGGCAGACCCAGGTTCAGTGTGAACAAGGGCTGACCTGAGAATAACCCAGATAAGATGGAGCTATGTAAACGGCATCTGACCTGGGTAAGAACCATGTCTGAAACCCAGGTCTTTGGTGGAAAAGAGGTATAACAAACGTTTGGCCTAGGGGTGCCGTGAAAACAATGATGATGCACTAGGGCGCAGTGATTCAAAAAAGTTTGGGAACCACTGCTCTAGGGAAAAATTAGTTTTGCTGGTGGTGTGCTCCCAAGAGTACTGTAGCATACAGTGTACTCACGAAAGGGATACTGCCAGTCGGCTGCGACTGAACCCTGATAAAACAGAGGTTCTTATGATAGGTCACAGGACAGGGCTACAGCATAGCCAACCAACAGGACTTACGCTTGGGGGTTCAGAATTACAAAACACTAAACATGTGCGGAATCTTGGTGTTGTCCTGGATAGTGGCTTGACACTTAAACATCAGGTATCAGCCACAATCAAATCCTCATTCTTTCATCTGAGGAACATAGCCAGAATCAAGCACTTAATTCCCTCAGAAGATCGGCCTAAAGTCATACGTGCATTTAGATCATCACGCCTAGACTACTGCAACGCCCTCTACCTCGGTCTTCCAGCAAATGAATTGCACCGCTTGCAGATGGTACAAAAGGCAGCTGCCAGGCTATTAACCAACCAGCCACGTTCCAGCCACATAACACCCACTCTCTAACTCCCTTCACTGGCTGCCTGTCAGATGGCGACTTGTTTTCAAGATTGGCTTACTAACTTACAAAGCCCTACATGACCATGGCCCCGGGTACCTGAAGCAGCTTCTGATTCCTTACCGTCCCTCTTGATTACTGTGATCCGTTGATGAAGGACTATTAACAGTACGTAGAATCTCACGGAATTCGTCTGGGGGTCGAGCTTTCAGTTTTGTTGCTCCAACCTTTTGGAACTCACTTCCCCGCACAGTTAGAGAGGCCTCCACTCTAGAATCCTTCAAAAATAGACTCAAGACTCACCTATTCACACAAGCATTTCACTAAAGTCCCTTGTTTAAGCTTATTTTGTATTTTATACTGTAAACGTAAAAGCACTTTGAGTCCTTTAGGAGAAAAGCGCTATATAAATAAAATTATTATTATTACTGAGATTCTAAAAAACATACCTATTCTTGACTTACATCAGATGAAATGATTTGATTACAAATTTTACTGTACATGCTGGGAAAATATGAACGGGATGTGTTGTGTATCGCTTACCTAGAGGGATAATGTAAAGGGTCTATAAATTTGTGGACACCTGTATTTATGCTGGTGTAGCCACGCTGTGATCCTTAATTGGTCAGAAGCAAAAATTCTTGATCTCTAAAGACTTAATCACTGTACATACAGTATATCAGGGACGTAATCAGAATTACTAACAAGTGACACACTACACATCATATTAAAGTTATATTTTATCCTTTATACGTCATGTCCTCTGACATGCAAGTATTCCCCACAATCAGCAGCTCTATTTGAACCACTGCATACTTTTCCGTAATGATCAACCTACCACAAGAATCACATCCACATAATTCTAAGATTGATCATCCAACGTTCTACTGTGGAACTACATATTGCAGCCTCTGACTGGCGGGTACACTGGGACATGTAGTCCCACGACAACCGGCTCTGAAGGCAGGTAATTATTATTCCACTAGCAATCATTACTTGTTCCTCTAACTAGTGTACACACACATATACATATATATATATCCATTCCACACACACTGATTATGCAGGTATACGTTGCAAAAAGGAGCATCTACCAGGGTTGCAATGAATGCATTTATATACCATTGATTCCCATGATGCAGATTCCCAGCAAACGTCTGATAAACTAATCCATACAGCCAGACACACACTGTATATGGAATACGAGTTGCATTGCACATGAGCCTATAGTCCATACGTGGTGTCCTACAACAAGGCTGATCATGCATAGCATTAGTCCCTGCAGCACAGCAAGACAGACAAGAGGTTCTGCAGCGGCTCACGCCGTAGAGACACCCAAAGACTGCACCCTCCCACCGGCCACATCCAGACTCACCGCTCCCGCCTGCTCTTTTCAAACAGCCGTTACCCGGCCTGCCTGCGCTCTGTTATCCGCCCTGAGATTGGCCGTCCACCGCATTGCACCTCATCCAGTCAGGTCGCACGGTACACGCTCCCGGAAATACGTCATTACTGACTGCCGGCGTTGCAGAACGGGAAGCGGCCATCTTAGATGAGGGCGTCAACCTCTCGGTCAGGGGTTTTACGGTCACGAACAAGCCGGACGAAACTGTCCGGGTTTGTGTTCCAGCGTGCGGGGGACGCGCTGCATCCTTTGGTTGGTGAGCCGTCCCTGCCTAGTTTGTGATTTTGCTGCTTTGCTTGCCCTTAGCAAAGATGGCCGCTGCCTTGTTTTGATCGCGAGGTAGCAAAAAGGGAAACCCCCCTCCGCTTCAAAAGAAGGGAAGGACACATATGTCGGGCTCCTGTCATCCGTAGGAACCGTGTGACACTATTTACACTCGGTTTCAACATATCTCTCGAAATCTTGGTTTATCAGCTGTTATGGTGACTGGTATGTAACTCAGGTGCAGGCTACAGACTGTTCTTACATACAGGGCGGGGGGAGGGGGTGCAACACTAAGTTACTGTAAAGTTTCCCTTTCGGGTAGTATGCATTATACACTGCATTTTTGCATGGTGAATGTTACATTATGTGCTCCTCCCCTTTAGAATGTAAGCTCTCACGAGCAGGGCCCTCATCCCTTCACGTGCTACTCCTTCCCTTATTTATACTCTTATTTACTGCTCCTAACTCCCTCACACTTGGTTGTGGACACCCTGCTGTTTATTTCAGTGTTCTGCAGTAATGTTTATAAACTGTGTCCTTGTCCTGCATTGTTTTGTGCTGTTAATAACTGTTTCTTGTGTGTTTATTTATGTACTTTGTAAGGTGCTGTGGAACCTTTGTGGCACCTTGTAAAGGATAATAGTAATCATGTGCTGTTCTTATTCACTAGGAATCGTACACCCTACTTCCTGACTGCCCCTGTCATGCTTATTGTGTCATCCCAGGATTGTGCCCATAGTATACATGATGGGTGGGACAAGACACTGACACAGGAGCTGCTGATTTAGTCAGGTATTGTTCTATTCCTACACACTATTATTATGTGTAACATTTTTGGCCAAATATCTCCTACTTAGAAACCAGGGAGATATAGGGCCCGATTCAGCAAGGATTGCAGCTGCGATTCCGTGCATGTGTATACATCGCAGTGCATGAACACTTCACTGCTACCGAGACTTCGATCGCAGTGACTGCGCAGACCCATCGCAGAGTGATTGACAGGAAGTGCTGTTTGGGGGTGGTTGGCGAAATGCAGGTGTGCCTGTGCGTTTGCATGGCGTTGCAGGGGCGTGCATAAATTAGCCACTGCGATGCCGTACGCAGCTTGTGTACTCGCTGCGTGCGATATGAGGTTAGCAACTCTTGAATAAGGCAGACCTTGTGTAAGTCTGCGTGAGGCTCCGATGGTACTCAATGTTTTCGCAGTCTCGCAAAGTATTAGTATTAGTGGGCGTCCTTATGTTGTGCTGCGACGGCATAGCGATCTCAGTGGATTAGCATATCTTCTCAGTGAGACTGCGATATTGCCATCACAGTTGTGATCCTTACTGAATCGGGCCCATAATCTTTATTAGAGTAGTATGGCTACCATATGGTACTGCTTCAGAATGGTCATAGTTATGAGCTGGCTGTAGTGTTTGGTTGATTTCCGTTTTCTCGTGCCCGCAGCTCCCGTCTTCAATTATGGACAATATTCCTTTGTTGTGCCTCAACGCCTATCACTTATGGCGGATGTCGTGCCCTAAATGCAGTGAATTAGCCACGTAAAGCAGCTAATCCCATCTAAAAGCAGAGTGCAATAGGGTTAAGGTGCCAAAAAGCCCTCCTTCGGTCAGATTTCTGCTCGCACTTCAGGAGGCTGAGATTCTGGGCTAGTCTTGGGCATGTATTAATCTCCAGGAACCGTGCTAACAATCAATGGTAGTTTGATTTATTTGTTTTACAGGGATAGAAAACCTGCTGATAGTCTTTGGTAATATTTATATCAGTGTTTTGCTTTCATTAACTGTATTGCAAAAAAATGTAATGGTACATGCTCAAAATATGTAATGCTGCTCCTGCGGGCGAACGTTTTTTACATGCACACAACCAGGACAGAGTGCAACATATTTATTTTACATGACTGCAAAATAATTTTTATATTATATGTATATTAACCTATACCGGTCCACTAGCCACAAGCAGCTGATCTAGTCTTCAGGAGAGTGCCCATATGCATATGTATATCCGGTGCACTCAACCATAAAGGTGCGTACACACAAAACGACTTTTTGAACGATTTAACTAAAACGACGTCGTTATCGTTAAATCGTTTAAAAAATCGTTAATTTTTTTGTAAACTATTTTCGTTCACTTTTTCAAGGGAAAATCTGAACGTAAATCGTTGGTTACCAACTTCGTTATGTGTGTACGCACCTTTAGTATTGATATAACTGGTTCCTAGTGAATTTTTGTCGGCTGAATTCTCTTCCTTTTGATCTGATAAATGCAGGGCACATCGTGGCTGCCACAGCTGTGTAAGTGACAAGTAGACTTTAGGGGGCCCATTTATCAATAAGTTCTGTCATACGCAACGAGTTTTAAAACTTGTTGCTTATTCTAATGACGCTCAAGCCAATCAGCTCCCAACTGTCACCTGTTTTGAAAAATGACAGTTGGGAGCTAATTGGTTTGAGCACCATTAATCATACACAGTGAGTTTTAAAACTGCTTAGATATTATAAAACTTGTTTATAAGTGGGCATCTAAGTATGAAATATTAGTTAACAAACTCTGGATTCTTTATTTTGATGTGCAGATCTAAATCCAGGAAACTTCCATGTTGCAAAGATGTCATTCATTCAGTGGTTGCAGCTGCCTCAAGAAGTCCTCCTACAAATATTCATGTACCTTTCTCCAGTGGAAAAAGCAAACGTTCGGGCCACGTGCACTTATTTACGGACACTCGTGGACCACCCCTCATTATGGAAACGCAGTACTATTCTTTTTAAAAGCATAGGGGGCTTCAACGCTCGTTTCTGGGACACCCTCCAGAGCCGGAAAATCTCCTCTGTGGAAGTGACCAAGGTGACTCTAAAACAGTTCAAGAAGATGGCCAATTGCTTGCCGGATCTGACCAGCGTGACCATGGACTCCTGTTTGAAGGGGGAGATCCTCCAGGGATTGAGGCCGCTTGTAAGCCTTCATCAGCTGCATTTGACCGACTGTTCTAACGTGATGGACCAAGATATATTCTCAGAGGTTGTGCTGTTTCAGCAGCTGACGCATTTGTCTTTATGCAGAGTAGCATTTACGGGTGTCCTTCCTTTGACCAGCATAGTCTTGCTGCAGAACTTGTACTCTTTGACGTTACATTCAAGAGAAGGCACTGTGCCCGAGAGGGCTCTACAGTATATCTTATTTAGGCTACCAAAACTTCGGGAGCTGTCCCTGGCTATTGGAAACATGAATAAGTGGAAGCTCTCCCTGTGCTTCAATGTGCCGGATAACTTTGTGTCCACAGCTGAAGGTAAGTGGATTTACCCCATTTATATCCTTAGGGCCACTTGGGCCAAACCTCTTTCCTTGCAGTGCAGGTTCATGTCATCGTTGCTTATAGAATTGGCTCTTTGGGATCCTTATGGTCTCCCACAAGTAAAAACCAGTGGCCGCCTAGTATGGTCTGAATGTGCAGTCCTGTATTAAAAACGATCGCTGCGGCCAGCTCTGTTCCCAATGCTGTGAATATTCGCAAGTGGTTCTCTTTTTCCGCTTATTTAGCAAATGTTGCTGGTTCCCTGATGACTCTTAAAATGTGGTCTACAGGGCCCTTCAAGTTTTGTTCAAAGTTTAGACTATGTATAATAACGAGTAACACATCCGCTTTTTTTCCATATACAAAAAAGGCACCAGGCCTGTGTTTTTATGTGGTTAGATAATTATGTAGTCCCTTCTATTATCTATATATTGCACAATAAGGGGTTGTACAGTGACACGGGGGCTGGCATTGCTGCTTTGCAACACTGGGACCTAATTCTGGCCTAGCGCACCATCTGCTTGGAGCCAGCTTGTCTTGTTGGCTTGTTTGCCCGGATTTCTTCCCACAAACCAAAAACATCATAATGTCAGGCTAAAGTTTTATAAAAGGGATGTAGGTGGCATGGAGTTAGGCACTAGGGGGGGGGGGGGGGGTGTTAGGTTGCGAGCTGGGTAGCATAAAATTTGGATTAAAAAAAATATATATACAAAAAAAAAAAAAAAATTCTAAACGGATTTATTTGATTTAAATAGGTTTTTTTATAAACATATTTTTTTTTTTAAATAACCGTTTAAAAATTTAAAACACTTACTTAGAAATTTTTTTTTTATAAATTCTATTTAAATCCACAAAATCTGATTTAAATCAAATAAATCAGTTTTTGATTTACAAAAAAAAAATAAAAAATGTTATGCAACACTGGTTGAGGGGGGGGAGGGCTTGGGGTTAGGCATAGGCTGTGTGAAAGGGGATAGGGCAAGGGTTAAATGACTTGCCTGCATTTGTCTGGATATTGGCGCCGGGATCGCATACCCAACCCCTGTAAAATTGTCCCTAGTGTGCTTTTCTACCTGCGAGAATTAAGTTTGATTGTAAGCTCCACTAGGACAGGAACAGAAAATACTACTTCTGCTAAATAAAGGATAATGGGGCGTGCGTTCCTTATCCTACATATATTCTATTTTGTAATACTACGATTTCATACTTTGTGTGTTCCATAAAACAAGTCCTTATTGTTTTCTGCATGGGGGCGATTCAATTGTTATTTAGGTGGCGAAAATTAATGGATGCCCAGAGGAGCAATTAAAATGTTGCTCCGATCAGGTGCAAGTGCCACGGCCGCCCACGTTTATGCTCGCAGCCTAGTAGTAAGATGTGTAAAGTCCGGCTTTTGGGTCACTTTTCGCATTGCGCCCTTTAGTTTAGACAGGTTTAGCTGCTTTGCATGTTCAGCATGTCGACATTGATGAAATGTTTACATGCTAGCAATGCTGACAATCGGCGATGCCACTGTTTCGGCGGTAGGTACCCTAAACCTGATGTTGCCAATTTACTTGTCGACATTGTGATCTTGATGTGAACACATTTCAACAATGCCGACATAACTGTGAACATTGTGCTGTCGACATACTTGCCCCATCCCGTCTAATATGTGCACAGCCAGACATTTATACCATAGAATCTGCCGGTTTGATTCCAAGCTTCCATTCGACCTATTGCGAGGTTCCCTTGCTGAAAATAGCTTCTGCGAATTGCAAGGGGAATCTGATAGTTTCTGCCACTCCCCCATATTATATCATTACTAAAGATACCATAAACTGTTTTACTCTAAAGATTTCCCGTTTGACTTATCCAATCGTATATTAAATACATTTGAATCAATTACATTATAGAGGACAGCTCATTTGAGGCACCGCCATCTTTTCAGATGAGACCTTCTCTTCATGTCTCTTTATCTGCCCCTCTTCCTTCCATAAGCTGTACGTAACGTTACCTGTTATACACTTATGTGAAATGGGCTGGTTATTGTCTTATCTTTCTGTATTCAAAAATAGGATATTAGAAAGGAAAATATTCTCCCATATTTACTTTGCCGCATGCAACAAAAAGAACTTGCAGTCCCTCGTCTAAATTGTCCCCCCTATAAAGAACTTTTTAGAGGTACAGCTGAAGTCCATTCTATATGAACAAGGCCCTACAATGTCTCATCTGTGTAGTAGTTTTAATTTTTATTTTTTTTTGGTATCCGTGTGGTAAGTAAACAATAACTAAATAGACAGTCGACAGGCACCAGGAGGTAAGACCGTGAGTAGGTCGACAGGGTAAAAAGGTCGTCATGGAAATGGTTGACCCAAAAAAAGATCAACACATGGTTTTTCATGATTTTTAGGGTTAGGCTGCGGAAGGGGACGGTTGGTTTTAGGCATTAGAGAGAGGGTTAGGGTTAGGCACTATGGGGGAGTGTTAGGTTTAGTGTTAGGCACTTAGTAGGGAGCTAGGATTAGGCTGCGGTAGGGGAGTGTTAGTGTTAGGCATTAGGGGGAGGGTTAGGATTATGCACTTAGTGGGGTGTTAGGTTTAGGCTGCGGTAGGGAGTGGTTAGGGTCAGGCACTTAGCGGGGGATTAGGCTGCGGTAGGGGACAGTTAGTGTTGGGCACTGGGGGGTGTTAGGGTTTTAGGGTTAGGCACTTAGTGGGGGGTTACGTTTAGGCTGTCGTAGGGAGTGGTTAGTGTTGGGCACTAGGGTTAGGCACTTAGTGGGGGATTAGGCTGTGATAGGGGACTGTTAGTGTTGGGCACTGGGGGGGGTTAGGGTTAGGCACTTAGTAGGGGGTTAGGTTTAGGCTGTGGTAGGGAGTGGTTAGTGTTGGGCACTAGGGTTAGGTACATAGTGGGCAATTAGGCTGCGGTAGGGGACTGTTAGTGAAAGACATTAGAGAGAGGTTTGGGCACTAGGGTTAGGCACATAGTGGGCGATTAGGCTGCGGTAGGGAGTGGTTAGTGTTGGGCACTAGGGTTAGGCACTTGGGGGATTAGGCTGTGATAGGGGACTGTTAGTGTTGGGCACTGGGGGGGGTTAGGGTTAGGCACTTAGTGGGGGGTTAGGTTCAGGCTGTGGTAGGGAGTGGTTAGTGTTAGGTACATAGTGGACGATTAGGCTGCGGTAGGGGACTGTTAGTGAAAGACATTAGAGAGAGGTTTGGGCACTAGGGTTAGGCACATAGTGGGCGATTAGGCTGTCGTAGGGAGTGGTTAGTGTTGGGCACTAGGGTTAGGCATTTAGTGGGGGATTAGGCTGTGATAGGGGACTGTTAGTGTTGGGCACTGGGGGGGGGTTAGGGTTAGGCACTTAGTAGGGGGTTAGGTTTAGGCTGTGGTAGGGAGTGGTCAGTGTTGGGCACTAGGGGCACTTGGGCACTAGGGTTAGGCACATAGTGGGCGATTAGGCTGCGGTAGGGGTCTGTTAGTGAAAGACATTAGAGAGAGGTTTGGGCACTAGGGTTAGGCACATAGTGGGCGATTAGGCTGCGGTAGGGGACTGTTAGTGAAAGACATTAGAGAGAGGGTTGGGCACTAGGGTTAGGTTTAGGGTTAGGCACTTAGCAGGGGGTTAGGGTTAGGCTGCGGTAGGAGACTGTTAGTGAATGACATTAGAGAGAGAGTTAGGCACTTAGTGGGGGGTTAGGGTTAGGCTGTGGTAGGGGACTGTTAGGGTTAGGCATTAGAGAGGGTTAGACTCTCTGGTTAGGCACTTAGCGGGGGGTTAGAGTTAGGCTGCGGTAGGGGATGGTTGATGTTGGGCACTAGGGGGAGGGTTTGGGTTAGGCACTTAGCATAGGGTTAGGATTAGGCTGCGGTAGGGGACTGTTGGTGTTCGACATTAGAGAGAGGGTAAGGTTTATGGTTAGGCACTTAGCGGGGGTTATGGTTGGGCTGCAGTAGGGGACGGATGGTGTTAGGCACTAGGGGCAGGGTTAGGATTAGGGTTAAAATAACATAAAAAATATATATATGTCGACATTTACCTGTCGACCTTTAACCCTGCCAACCTTTTGCCCCTGTCGACCTATTGCCTATCTAGATACTGTCTATATATCAATCCACACCCATATTTTTTTTATATTTTTCAATTTCTGGATAAATTCAGCAAGAGGCATTACTCTCACGTGTTAGTGTGTGAAATGGGTGTGGTATGACTTGTCGACAGTCAAAATGTCAGCATGGTCATTACGTCAACAATTAATACGTAGACCTGTATTAAGGTCAACATTGGTAAAATGTTGACACCAAAATGTCTACATTTCTTTGTTGTGCTATTTTAGCCTATACAGGTTGAGTCTCCGATATCCAAAATGCTTGGGACCAGGGGTATTTTGGATAACGGAATATTCCGTATTTTGGAATATTTGCATATCATAATGAAATATCTTGAGAATGGGACCCCAATATACACACAGAATGCATTTATGTGTTATATACACCTTATACACACAGCCTGTTGGTCATTTTATACAATATTTTCAATAATTTTGTGGCTCAAACAAAGTTTGTGTACAAACATAACATTCAGTTATGTTTCATTTACACCCTATACACACAGCCTGAAGGTAATTTCATACAATATTTGTAATAATTTGTGCCTTAGACAAAGTTTGTGTACATTGAACCATCAAAAATCAAAGGTTTAATTTTCTCAGTCAAGCCAAAAAAATTCCGTATTTCGGAATATTCCGTATTTCGGAATATTTGGATATGGGAGACTCAACCTGTACCTAAAAATCAACAAAACAATGTTGAATTTCTGAACGTGTCTGCATTTTAGCCATGTCAAACTAGGGGCCTGATTCAGAGCCAGACGCTATTTGCGGACGGTCGTTCAGGAAAAGGGGGTGGCTATTCAAATGAACCGTTCGCTCTTTGCGGTCTGTTCACGCCTCTATGTCTGAACGAGCGAATAAAAACTTGCGGTCGTTTTTTGGATAACTACGCCCCCTGGCCGCACGCGTCCTACTTCATGTCCGCTATTTATTAGATTAATCGAGTACATCGACCAGCGTATGAACTGCTCGCTATTCTTGTGGTTGGTTTTTCCTACCACAATCTTGCGAGCAGTTTTGACTATAAAATAACCCAGTGACTTGGTCAATGACGCTGCTGTATTAATTATGCACACCCATAAAACGCCCGTTTTGACTTTTAAGCACGCCTGCGTTCGGAACTCCACTCCCCGTTTACAAGCACCTTCCCCTGTTACCACCCACATACGCCTCATTCTGTCACTCAAAATAGCAGGCATTCGCTATTTAGCGAACAAACGATTTTCGGCCGCACTGACTGGTTCGCGCATGCGTATTATGATCCGTACGCATGCGCAGTTGGGCAAACATCGCTCAGAACGAACGAGCGGCTCTGAATCAGGCCCTAAATACATGTCTACATATTGATTTTCTACATAATGGACGCGATTCAATTGAACGCAAATTAAATAGCGCCGAGAGGGAGCTCCTGGAGCTATTAAATTCTGTTCGCTATTAAGGATGTCTTCTCGCTCCCCTCCAGGGGTCTGACAAAAGTGCAAGCGCTATACTGTTTTCTGCCCTCAGGGCAGCGGAGACAGCATTGCGTCAGGAAGTTTAGCCGTAGAACGCCTGTTCTCTCGACTAAACACCCTGTTTAAGGCGCGAGGGACGGGAGAACGGGCAATCTCCGACCTAACAGCGCGCAGAATTGAATAGCTCCTGCAGCTCCCCCGGGCGCTATTTAATTTGCGTTTAATTGAATCGAGCCCCATGACAATGTCGACCTTCTAATGTCGATATTCTGAATGTCGACCTACTGAATGATGACCGGATACCAGTGAAATTGGTTAAAATATCTATCTATTGTATTTTCATTCTTTTATCATCTTTGTGGTTACATGGACATTTTGATGCAACTCCTTACTGGAAAATGAAATCCCGATCGGTGATCATAATAAATATAAACCTCTGGTCCTGCTGTCCTGCGGATCCCCAAAGCTGGAGTAATCCCAGGGGTGCTCCGCAGATGGCAGGGATTGCCGGTCTCCAGTGTCTTTTAATGATTGCAGGGAGACTGCCTAACGTGGCTTTTCTATTCATGGCTCTTTAGTGGACCGGTGCAGGTGGGGATTCGACGCCTGTGATGGTGAAAGAATGGAATCATGGGCTTACAGGAGGTCATTCAATTGTTTCTCTTGGCGCCCAAATGCAATGGGCACTCAACAGAGCAATTAAATTGTTGGTCTGTTTGGGCACCTGTGCAGCGCGTGCATGCCCAAAGGCACGGGCTTTAGCAACGTATAGCAGCCAACCCTGTTTAAAGTCCCACTTTAGACACCCAAGCAGCCGACTTATCCTACACTTTTGCCCGCCACCTCAGGAGGCTGCTAACGCGGCTGCTTGGTGTGACCTTGCAGAAAATTTGCTCCCCATAACTAGTAGAACCTTCTCAGGACTCTGTATGGGGTGTAGTCGGGAAGCCGACAGTCTAAATGCCGACCGCCGGCTTCCCGACTGTCAATTCCCAGCAAGGTACTAATGACAGGCGTGGAAAACCCAACGCCTGTCATTAAACCTACGCCGGGAGCCCGGCATACCGATGGAAGGTGAGCCGGGCGGAGACAGCCGTGGGGGGGGGGGGGAGGATTAGGTTTCAGGGCTCCCGGAGGGTCTTATGGTTAGGCACCACTCCTAGGAGGGTTAGGTTTAGGCCAGGGGAAGGGGGGGTTAGGGTTAGGCACCCCCAGGGTGAGGTTAGGGTTAGGCACCCCCAGGGTGAGGTTAGGGTTAGGCACCCCAGGGGAGTCTTAGGTTTAGGCTGCAGGGAAGGGGGGTTAGGGTTAGGCACTAGGAGGCGGGTAGGTTAGGCTTAGGCACCCCTAAGGGAGGGTTAGGGTAGGGAGTAGGGTTAGCAGCACTTGCCTTAATTGGCAATCGGGATCTTCACACCTGCCGGGCTTCCGCTGTCGGGATTTGAACCGCCGGCCATGTGGCCGGCAGTAATACCTAATACACCCCTCTGTACAGGTTTCCGCATTCTACAGGCTTTGGAGGAAGGAGGATTTTGATGGGGGACAGGACTGATGGTGGTAACGACTGTAACCTTTGGGGTCTGTGTTCGTTATGGAAAGTTTTCAACGAAACTGAACCCCTACTTAGAAAAATAAAGTGTATTTTTTGCCCTTTTTTTTTTCCTCTTTGTCTTCACCCCAGATCCACCATGTATATCAAGATTACAGCTCCAGAAACTAGAACTGATTAATTCTGGCTGCGCCAGTCTGTCCAATAACGCTTTCGATCAACTGTCCACTCTGAAAAGCGTCTGTTTGAGGCATTACAAGTATCTGCAACATGAAGAATTTATTGAAACCCTCCTGGTGAAGCTGCCTGACCTGACCGAGCTGAAGATTGAATGTAAGTCTTTCCCCTCTCACCTACTTCTCAGTCATTTGACAGAGTCGCAGCTTTCCTGAAACTGAGTTGATTTCCTCGTTGCCCTGTCACTTCTCTTCCTTTCACCCCACTTTGTCTTCTCGTGTCCTCCCTGTGCCTCCAGGGTTGGAACCTTCTGTTACCTCCTCCATGGGGTGAGATGTAGATTTTACCTGGAACCTCAGTGACTGTTAAGCCTTGGCAAGGGAAAGATAGTCCCAGTGGCAGAACTCTCCCTCTTTGCTATCAGGTGCGGGACAGGTTTTCTTGTTTTTTTATTTTTTTTTATTTATATTTTTATTTTTTCTTTGGGTGCATGTCGGCATACCACAGATAAAATTGAGGGGGTTGACTTGATTAAATGATAGATTTTTAGCCCCTAATTTTTTTTTTTTTCCTCCATCCACATCTTTGTAGACCTGAGGTGGTTACGTAGAATTAAATATCTCTGCATAATCTAAAGTAGTCATTTAAGTGTTCTCCAATCTGACTGAACTGTTTGTTTGCCAGGGGCTGCACCGTTTGTGCCACTTATAAGTCCAATATGTTCTAAATTAGAACACCTGAGCATGGTAGGCACGAAAATTTCCATTGAGACTCTGGACTGGATCTCCAGGAGTGCCAGCCAGCTGAAGTCTCTGAACTTAAGTTTTTCCCACGGATATGACGTCGATCTGGTGAAATGTTTTCCTCGGTTATTTCCACAGCTGCAAAACCTCTACCTCAGGTAATCCGAAATTTTTGTGGGCACCAGAAAAAAAAAAAAAGTATATCAAATTTGCACCCACTTTGAAAATACAAAGCACATTTTTGGCAACTTGAAGCACCGAACCACAGTATGTATGGCACAGTGGTTTTGATGGGGGTTTTTAAACCACTGTCGATGTCCATCTGTTTTACGATGGTTTTGTGGAGACCAAACCGACGTCCTTCTGTCCACTAAGAAGCAGGGAAATCGCAATACACTTATAATAGAGCCTGTTATTATGTATTAAAAAAGGAGTTTTATATTGTCGCATTGATAATTATCATTTGATGGAAATAATATAATAGTGTGCAATTTATTTAATTTTATTAAGAAAACAGTTTAATTAATTATTTTAAAGGGACAAAATGAATGAATTGTTAATTGGTGTTTAAAAATTTACTTAATGACGAGGGTACCATTTATTATTTTACTAGCTGAAGTATCCGGCATTGCCTTGGTTTAAGCCTTCAAGTTATTAAGTTTTATTATGTGATGTCGTCCGAATCCATCTAGTGGAAGGCCCAGAACATTCTGCCCGGCACACTCTGCCGTGAGGTCCAACCGGGACCCCAACCACTCCATTAGGCATCCCAGACCAATTACCACCCCGATGTGAAGTTTTCATTTCATTTCCATCCAGTGGAAGGCCCAGAACAGGCTCCCCAGGTCAAAGTTCTGCCCAGCGTACATCAACAGGAGGTCCACTCGGGACCCTAATCCCCTATCATTTCTTTTGGGATCTAGAGTTACCGCTCTGAAGTTTTCTTCCAAATCCATCCAGTGGAAGACTCAGAACAGGCTCCCCGGGTCAAAGGTCTAGTCATCGTACACCAACGGGAGGTCCGAATGGTTCCCTAACCCCCCTAAAACCTGGCCATAATCCAACTGGATCACCTCGCGTTGGTTTCATACCAGTCAGTGCAGGGGTTTCCTAATGCATAACCGGACAGACAGACTAACAAACAGACCATTGAATTGTATATATAAGATGGCTATATAAATGGTATCCCACATTATAAAATACATGCTACCCTTGTCATCAAAAAACATTTTTTTAAATGCCAATTAACAACTCATCAATTTTGACCCTTTAATATTAATTAATTATATTGCTCTCAGATTAATAAAATTAAACATTTTTCCCACTAAATCCATTAATAAAATAGTATTTTCCTCGTATGAGAATTATCAATGTAACATTATCTGCCTCCTTATTAACAATAGAGGTGTCGTCATTCACTTGGTGTCAATACACAATACTGCTCCAGAAGCCTGGCACGACGGAGCTGCTCCAAGGGGTGTTGCGTACTGTCTTTTTCTTTTAAAATTTGTGTCTTATTTGCATCGCAGGCGCAGCGAGACACCGCTCACCGTGTATTACAGACGCAGGGCTGCGACTTTAACAGCACAGGTATTAGTTTTAAACTCGTACAAAGTCGTAGATGAAGCACAACGGAACTTAGCGCGACAGAAACCCTTGGCCGCTGCATGGTAGCACTTTGTGTACAGATTTAGACTCTGTCGCACCCAGATGTACAAATGTCGCACATCGGATTGAACAGTGTAGTTTAGCAGAGTAGTTTTGACTCTTCCATTTTGTTTTATTTATGCAAATAAGATGCAAATTTTGAGCGAGAAAGACGCTTGGCGCGGGCCCTGGCACATTGAGAAGGCTGATTAGCGCAACTGAAGCCACAGTGTGTGAGGACACATCTGTACCTAATAATTACATGTATTATAAATGTAATGTGATGATCCCTTTACTTTTAAAACCACTTTCAGACAGAACATGTAAAAAAACCCCGGATTTTTCCAGACTTTTGTGTACCGGGTTGTTTTGCCACTCTCTGTCTGTACCCCCCTTAAGACAGAAGAGCAAATTACCGGGTCAAAAAATTCAACCCAGTAATTTGCTGATTTACGCGTGTATTTCTTCTGTCTGAAAGGGTCAACCTGGGACTAAATTCCCGTGTCTCCTACCCTGGTAAATTCCTGGGTCGAAGTCCCTGGAATTTAGACCCGGGATGACCCTTTCAGACAGAAAAAGGTCCCGTGTAAATCACCAAATTACCGGGTTGAAATGTTTAACCCGGTAATTTTGATTTCTGTCTGAAAGGGGTATTATTGACCAGATATCTGAAACCACATGCTTTTGAAGCTTTGTCACCTGTCACAACTAACCTCATTTATTTGGGTGGGTTTTGTCTGTGGATTTTCATCGGTTTCTAAAGCCGACACTTGGTAAATACGTAGTTTCTATAATTGTAATGGTAAAAACATTAATGGTGAGCAGAATTTTTTTTTTTTCTCTCTATTCTAAAGTGTGGCTACTCAGCAGTTTCCTGTCTGTTTGTGCTTTAGTAAACCTGCGTATAGCAAAACTGACGAAAACCCCCAAACTAACGCTTAGCAAATATACCCCTATGTGTCCATTTGTAGACTAATGCCCTACTTACAGTGAAACAAACAATTATGAAGATAACACGTGCGCACAAGTAGCGGCCTCTACAGAAGTATTGGTTCACTGTGCTGTTTTGCCGAACAGTGGTCTCACGAAGTGCCTGTTTGTCTACTTAACACTGTAGACCGCCGCTTTGGGTAATTGCGTTTGAACCAATACTTCTGTACAATTTGAATGGTTAAAACTTGTTACACTATGAGTGTACGGTTTACATTTTGTTGAGGTTCATGCTCTGGAAACGAGTGAATGAGAAGGCTACCTCAACGTGAATATCCCTAAAGAAATTCGAGTGTGGATCTCTTTATATACTGTTAGGAGTGCCTCCTGGACTGACTTGGTAATGCCCTACTTAGGTTGATGCTCCAACACATAACTCCTAAGGCTCAGTCAAGGTCCACCAAGGGTCTCTACAGTGATCTACTTGCCTAGTGTCCGACAGCATGGGTAGGAGAGAGGTTTTTGGAAATGATGAACTGGTTTGATCCTATCTGCTCGGACGGCTGAGATGGAGGGGGCTTATGTAATCCGGCGCGAGCTTGTGCCGCTGCTGGAACACATGCGAGTGTTCCCGTATTTTTAAAGCGACACTCGTTTTTAACGCGCCAATCATTTTAAAAGGTTTTGGTTTTAAAATACGGGAACACTCGCATGTATTCCCGCAGCGTCACAAGCTCGCACCCGATTATATAAGCCACGGAGTGTGTGCAGTTTACACGTCACTTTAATGGACTAGCTGATGTTCCCTTTCATTTAGGTGCATGTATACAGTACAGACACCTACAGTTCCAGGTGATCAGACCTACCACCCAACCACACTCGCTGTACTGTAATTGATATTAAAAGTTGTCCTGTTTGATCTATACATTGTCATTTATTTTAAAATAGAAACCAATTAAGTGGAGAATATTCCTTGCTTCTAGAATCGTTTCTACAATGATTCCCTGCCCAACTGGACCCCAATTTAGAACAAAATCGCTGTGGTTAACTTTTACTAGACACCTAATTGAAACTAATAAAAAGAGTACATATTTTAGATTCACTAGACTACAAACAAAAAAGTGTGTGTGTGTGGAGTGTATCGGCAACCACAATATTTTGTTAATGTTCCTGTGCCACTAGTTCCAGCTAAGGAACCCATTTGGAGTTAGCCATGCTGAGGCTTACTTGCCAACTCTCCCTCATTGTCAGGGAGACTCCCTGAAATAGTAGCAATCTCCCTGATTGCACTTTACCCTTATCATGAAGCTGTTATATTTAAAAAAACAGATGAATACATTCAAATGAGATCATTAGTATAATTTCCCTGCATTGGTTATCAGGCACAATGATCCCTATGGCTACATGTATTTTCTGAAAGGTATTAGTGTGTTTTCATCAACAAATAGATCTTACTAACTGCTTTTGGGCTCATTTACATTTGAATGTTAGGCAATTTTATGGCACGCCTCTCCGATTTAGCACAACACATCTACTGTAACTCATGCTCATAAGTGTTGCTTCACAATCTCCTTGAAATGCTTTTTCAAAAGTTGACAAGTATGTGCTGAGGTATGAGGCACTTTGGGCCTCCAGCATGTTTTTTTTTTTTTTTTTTCCCCTATACTTCATAGTGAGGCTTAGAGTTTTTTTTTGTGTCTCACTGCTCAGCGTTGCCACAAGTCCCTCGCAGAGTGATGGCTGAGTATTCCTCCCACAAAATGGCTGCCTCCACTGTGAGTACAGTCAATGCTCCATTAAATGTTAATCATTCTCTTCTCTTCTAGTGACACCAGGATGACTGAAGACGCACTGGTTGTCCTAGCCAATTTGTACTCCTTACGTGTTCTCGATATTTCAAACAACCTGCATCTGACCCCAGAAGCAATCCTTGCATTTAGAAAAATCACATCTAACAGAATTGGCCTAATTCTCGAGAGGTCCATGGAAAGCGTACAGTACTGCTGCTGGTATCACACACTCTGAAGGTTAATTGTAGTACCTGATATTTGCTGCAAAGTTCCACACCACTTCACAACGCTGTGGGGAGCACAGGACCTGTCTGGGAAATTTTTTTATTTATAAAGATGATGATTTTTGGATTTCTTATTTATTTTCTAAGCTTGTTAAATATTATAATTTTGTTGAGGAGGGAAAAAAAAAACTGCTCGTATATTCTCATTCTTAGCAACTTTAATCCTCTTGATCTGTGAAAGAGAAATTTGCTTCTACAAATGTCAGACTCTTTCAAAGCAATAATTGACCACCGAAGAGAGAATACACTTCAGCTGTCACCATGGTTACCCCTTCCTGCTGTCACACAACTGGTGTTGGGCTGATGTTTTTCAGATATCTTTGTTGGAAGTGGTGGCCGGTCCGCTCTCTTTTTTTTTTTTTTTTTTTTAAATGAAAAAAACAAAAAAACTTTACTACATAGTGTCTTGTGCCCTGTGTAACAAGCCAAAAGTGACATGGTTCTCTCAGAACCTGTTCGACCCTGCACAGTCTATCTAGCGTGCTATGCTCTTTCCTGGGCAGGCTCCTTCCTAGCCCACATAGCAGGAGAGCTGTGAACCAGAGACAGCAGACTTAGTGCTGGAGATGAAATATTCCCGCCAGTGGACCCCGTTGTTATTTGCTTACTACGCAGTGCACAAGGTACTAAATAATAAACTATAAAATATGACGCTGGAGGACCGGTGACATGTCTGCTTTACTGTACGTATTCCCAAGATGCGCCAGGTAATGGAGACAGATGGTTTTTCAATGGTTAAGTGCCTAATGCATTATTAAATAAATTTTTTGTCACGTCAATGATTTCTATCCATGTCACGGCTGATTGAAGCACACTGTACATTTTACATTTTGGTTTGAAATGAATATATTTTTGTGACTATGACTGTCTACTTGCAACATGTATCACCAGCCATATTCACCATCCCTGCCAAGGGCATGAATGTATTGCATATGTTATAAAGTGTGGAGTTGATTAAGGATCTGTACCGTGTACAGTGAAACAGAGCTTGCCGACGTTGGAACACCTGTTTTATGTACCCTTAGTATGTTAAAGGGGGGTGCAGGTGGCTCTATAGCCGCAGGCTAAGGATAGAGGAGCTATCATAGAGCCTAGGAGCCAGTCTAGGTTATCCCTGCATCTCCACTACATACATTACGTCTGCCCATGGTAGGGTAAGTTTAAATGCTGAAACGATACCAAAGTGCATTAACCCATTGGGACAAATCAATTATTAACTTCTATCATTCTTACATTAGACTAGCATATGCAAATAAGTAATACAAATGTGATGTACTGTACAAAATACTTGGGGCTCATTTATCTGTAAATTCGGAGCACCATGATTATAACAGTTTGGCAATTCAATGGAACACGATATTGGAGCGATGCACGTGATGTGCAGTTGTAACAGTGTGTGGACGCCGATAATGGCAGCACAACATCACGTGCCTTGCCGGAAAATAGGTCACGTGAGGCCAACGTATGTAAGGGAGATGTGTGCATTGCCCACCAGCCGTTCATCATATGGGGACTGCGTAATCTAACATGGCACAGAATTTAATCCACCCCTCCCCCCCAAAGAAAAACAAAAAACAGCATATTTAAGAATGACCCCCTGTATTTCCTCAAATGACCCTTGGGGGTTAATTTACTAAAGTGAGAGTTTTTAGAAGTGAGTTTTAAAAGTGATGTTGCCCATAGCAACCAATCAGATTCTAGCTATTATCTTCTAGAAAGTGCTAGTTAAATGTTAAGTAGAATCTGATTGGTTGCTATGGGCAACATCACTTTTAAAACTCACTTCTAAAAAGTCTTACTTTAGTAAATTTACCCCCTTGGTTTTCGTTCCTAATTAGAAAATGTTTAGCAGTGCTCCTAATAGTGCCGCTGGGGGGATCACAGCACAGTTGGGCTATTTGCATAATGTTGTTATAGATGAGTATAGTTAACTAGAAATTGTTGGAGGGGGGAACATAAAGGGTTCCCTTGTATGACCTTTTGCCAAGGAGAGTGCCCAGCTTGGTGTAGGCAGCACTTTGTTGGTTTACGTTAGTGCACATAACGCTCTGGTCATGCATTCCCCCATACACACACACAGCTCCAGGTACTTTACACTTTGGGAAGTAATGACACCTATATCTTAAGAGGCCTTTCAGCCTACGTAAAATAAACGGCACCAATGTAGTTAATAGCAGTCGGCGTGTCCCAGGTTTCCTCAAGTACTTTCACATACTGATGTCCTTTAGAGTATTCTCAGTTGGTTTTTTGCTGGTTTATTGTGTTAACGTGCAGAAACCATTTTCAGTTTGTACATTTTGTTTTCCCCTGAAGGTAGTTGCTCTTTTTACCGAAAACAAGGTCAGATTGTTTCTTTTACTTATTTTGCTTTTGAATGTAATAAAGCAGCCAGTTTGAGATTTTTAAAAAAACAAAAACAATATGTATGTTTTACAAACTTTTATATTATAATCCAGAGTCGTAAGGTGCCCATGCACGGTGCGATTTGTATACAAGCCGATCTCTTTAACGATTTGTGCCAACAAATGGAACGCTTGTACAAATGAGCATACGATTAGATGTGTCGTAAAACGATTGCAAATTGTTTACGATATATATTGTATGCAGCAAACAACCTCACGATGCATCTGCAGGAATTTTAATAATGGGAGGGCTTAACTAGGGGCTATAAAAGGCAGCAGCCATTTTAGATTTGTGCACACTCTGCCCTGTGGCTAGTGAGGCTTGGTTTTATACCTGCTGCACGCTGTACATTGCTATTGTGCTCTGCTTTGTTTTGGGCTTGCATTTAACAAAGTGTGTTACATTCTGTGGTGATGGATTCCTATCGCTATAAGGTTCTGCTAGCCTATGGCTATTTGAAGCTGAAAGGTGATGGAGTTGAGGAGGAGGAGGATGAGGTCTAGCTGGATGAAGGAGTGGCTGATGAGGGAGATTCGCTCCCATATGCCCCTGCTGATGGAGATTAGGGAGAACAACCCATGCTGATGGCGATTAGGGAGAACAACCCAGACGATTACCACAACTACCTGCGTATGGATGATTCCACCTTCCAGGAGTTGCTGCGTCTGGTGACCCCCTATATCCGGAAGTCAGGACACCAATATGAGGAGGGCCATCCCGGCTGAGGAGAGGCTCATTGGTACCTGGCTACAGAAAGGTCCTTTTGAAGACGTGAAGTTTGGGACCCTCAATTTCCCCCAGGTTTTGGGGCGCATCATCTCGGATACCTGTGATGCCATTGTGAATGTCCTGAAGTTCCACTACTTTAAAGTGAGTAAAATAAATTAATTAAAATTAACACTTTTTTTTCTGGTGAAAGAAATTTATTTAATTTTTTTTCAATCATACTGGGGTAAAAAAAATCAACCAACATGGCAGTAAATATCAATAAACTTATTTGTACTTGGAAGCAAAACCAACATGGCTGCTTTTTAAATGTTTAACCAAACCAACATGGTTTTAAATGTATAAAAACTGCTATATCAGCAAGTTTTACCTCTCCCAATAGCTAGGCAGCTGTACGGTATACGGTGTGTCAGACGATGGATTGAATAAGCCAAGAAGCACATGGCGCAAGTCCTGATTGAGGCCCTGGCATTTTCCAATCTGTCCTTACGCCATGCGTTTAGTGACCCTGTCCAATCCTCGTCATTCACACCGTATACCATGCAGTAGCTATTGGGAGAGGGAAAACGTATTGATATTTTAAATTAATTTAAATTTTAAAATTGTGGAGGCTCATCCTCCGCCAACATGGCTCTGTAAAGAACCTCAGAGGATGTGGAGGGGTTGGTGGGTTCGGGAGTAAGTGGGATGGGGTTGGCCCCATTAGTGGTGTGGTCTGGTAGCTTGGTGGGGCGGGTAGGCATGGGATGTGGAGGACCCATAACTAAGTGGCTGCACAGTCAGTTTTGATGCCCAGTTGCTTCAGTCTCCCCCAGATCTCCGTCTCATAGATGATCCTCTGTGTGTGGATTTGTTGTGTTTCATCCATTTCCCGCAGACTGCTTGCTATACGAGTGCCCAGGTGGTCAACCATGTCCGGGGGCTTTTGTAGGGCCTGTTTGACTTGTTTTAACAGCGGATCTGGCTGTGCCTAGGTTTTTCGCTGATATCTATGCCATCTTGAAGCTGGCTGAGTAAATTCGGCCTTGCTCTCGCTTCTGGGGGCCATTTGCGGGCTAGTGCTGAGGTTGATGTCTGGTGGTAGAGACTGTTGGAGGAGAGAGAGAAAAAATGAATGTTAATAACATATTTTCTAATATTTCGTTTTTTCTTTATTCTAGTTCCCAACAACGGTGGAGGAGTAGAAGACCATTGCTGAGGAATTTGAACGTAGGTGTAATTTCCCCAACTGTGGTGGAGCGATTGATGGAAAGCATATCTGCATTAACTCACCTGCCCACAGCGTATACTTTTATTATAATGATAAGGTTTTTTTTTTTTTAGTATAGTCCTCATGGCGGTGGTGAACGCCAATTATGAGTTTTTTTTTTGTTTATTTGGGCAAAAATGGCTGTGCTTCTGATAGAGGGTCATTTAAACAAACCCTCTTTTATGAGACACTTAACCAACTGTCCGAATTTGCCAACTGCAGCGGAAACAAAGCATGGCCTAAACTACGTTTTTGTGGCAGATGAGGCATTTGTTCTCCATGAACACTTGCTAAAGCCGTATATGCAAAGGGGCCTGACGAAAGAAAAGCGCATCTTTAACTACCGGCTAGCCAGGGCATGGAGGATAGTCGAAAACGCCTTTGGCATTCTCTGCAATCATTTCCGAATTTTCAATATGGCTATAAATCTTAGTGTGCGCAAAAATACATTCAGTCGCCTTGGCCTGCTGTATCCTCCATAATTTCCTACGTAAAACTTGTATTATACAACAGAAGACATTAGACACCGCTATGGCAGACGACCCGGACCATCCAGAGGAGACAGTGCAAATGCCCTCTGTGGCCCCATCTGTAGTTTTGGAGACATCAGGGACTGCGCGGACTAAACAGGTCAGGGAGCAATACCTGGTCTACTTTAATGGAGTGGAGGCAGTACCATGGCAAGAGGACAGTATCCGCTTAATGTTAAATGGACAATTGTAGACTATTGAACTTTTAAAAAACATTTGGCATGGTTTGTATGCACTATGGGCCTGATTCAGAGCCGGACGCTCTGACCAGAGCGCTCGCTCTGAATCAGGACCCTCCTCCATGAAAATGAAGCGGCCTCCTGGCCGCTCGTATAGCTGTGGGTGACCACCCACAGCATATGCGAGCGGCCAAAAAGATGGTCGCGATGATCTTGACCATCGTGACCATAGGACTTGCGACGGAGACCCTGCGGTAGGGTCTCCCTGCCGCAAGCCCTAGAGTGATTTTGGCTCTATCAGAGCCAAAATCACTCCCACTGACATCACTAGTGATGTCAGTGGGAACGCCTCCATCTGGCCGCCACGCCCCCGGCACGCCCACCAAAGGGGGCGTGCTGTCAATCAACATCGACAGCACGCCCCCTTTGGTGCGAGACCCGGAGCGATGACAAGCCCGTCGCTCCCCGGGTCTCGCGCATGCGCACGACGGAGCTCCCTCCGTCATGCGCAGTGGGGAACATCGACCCACTTGCGAGCGTACTGCCACTCGCGAGTGGGTCTGAATGACCCCCTATGTCTGTACTTACCACATCCAAAGAGGACGGTTGTTCAGTTTCTGCATTGTCCTCTTCCTGCTCCTCAGGGACACTCTCCACCATGAGCGTTTGGGAAGCTCTCTGCGGCTCCTGCTCATGTAGGAGGAGGTTGAAGTACCACAGGGTACTGGTATATACCTCATCTGCCCCGCTCCAGATGCCTGCGACTCCTGCTGTTTTTTATGTTCTTTCACGTACACCGTACGTAGAGTCTGAATTTTAGCATTCACCCACTTTCGGGCAAGCCTCATCATGGAATGGCAAGCTGAATGTGACGAGCTCTTCAATGGCAGCAACTCTCTTAGCCTTATTGCTGTAATCTTTGCCCTTAATGCTCCATAGACATTCATTTACGCGAGAAAGCCGGTGATAAATTGGCGCTCTCTTGCACTGGTCATTTCTGTGGGAAAACAGTACAAAAATGTGTTTTAGTATTTTAAAGTTTGTAAGTTTTAACAGTTGATTATTTTAATTAATTTATATGTTTTTAATGTGTTCTAAATACATAAACCTGCGTAGTGTATTTTCATAGTACTTTTTTAAAATAAAAAATAGGGGAAAAACTTGCATTGTGCTACACTGTCCTAACATTGGCTGGGGCAGTGGATACATTGCGGGTGCGGTGGATTTGACCATTGATGGGCTAATACGTTGGTGGCATTGGGTACATTGGTGGTGAAGGGGTTCATACGCATTGGTGGGTCAGGGGTTATAATACGCATTGGGGGGCAGGGGTTATAATACACATTGGTGGTGCAGGGGTTAAGACACATTGGTGGTGCAGGGAGTACAATTGTGTGGTAGTAGACTACAGGCGATACTCACTTTACAAATTGGCAAACTCCGCCAGACACGATGCTGCTTGTCTCTTCTCCAACGTCTTCTGTCACAAAATGGAGGAGGGGAGTGGCCAGGCACGCAATACATCGCATCCTTCATCGGTAGGTCGAAATCTTACTGCAGGTTCAGTTGATCTACGATGCTGATACACGACGCCGGGGACGCGCATCTGCATGGTAATCATCCAGGGAAATGCCACTTTTTACACGGTCGTTCTGATCGATTGAAAACGGCCAAATCGTGTAAAAAAAAATCACAGTGTATGGGCAGCATTAGTCCTTTTAGTCTTTTTTCTATTTATCTTTTTTTTTTGTGGTTAAAGAAATTATTTCAGAATCTTGTGCTCGTATTTTACAGGGCTATTGTTAAATGAAAAGGGCTATTTTTCATTCATTTAAAATTATGCAGAACAGGTTTATATTCTTAATTACACAGAAAAATATTCAGGTATTTCTTTCATTGCATACAAGGAATATACACTTTCGGATTATAGGGTTGTGCCCCAAGCGAACTCAGCAAGTTACTAGCGAAACTTATTAGTACTGTCATAAAAACAAATTTCCTCATAGAAACACATTTTTATACATTTATTCAGTGCTCAAAGTGAGACGGTATGACATATCGCCACTTCAAGGCTCCGCTGACATCGCTCAGCAGGGTACAGGCATGTACTGGAGGACCCAAGGAGCTGGCAGCCGCTGCAGCTTCCTGCATCGGTGGTCGATGCAATAAAGTTTCTTGTCTATTGTGACACAGCGTGTGTGACTCCATGCAGCACCGCTGAGAGGAGCCGCGGCCTGGAGAGGATGAGGAGTAGCCAGAAGAGTCAGTATAAGGTAAGTGTCTGTGGGCTGGATGTGGGGGCTGGAGCTTGAGAGACAGAAGGGGCTGGATAGACACTGGACATCTGGAGAGATGGTCCTGGCTGGAGCTCTAGAGACACTTTGGGGCTGCAGCTGGAGAGACAGAAGGGGGATGTAGCTGGCAAGACACTGGGGGCTTTGCTGGGGCGACAAGGGAGATGGAGAGACCATGGGAGGGTGCAGCTAGGGTGACACTGGAGATCTAGAGAGACACAATGGGAGATGAGGCTGATGAGAACTGGGGGGGGGGGGTAGTTCATATTTTGCCCTGCACCAAAACTTCTGTTACTTTGTATTATGTATGTTGGTATATATTATCTGGTTGATGTTTTGCTGTGATCTCCTATGTGAATACCGACTGAAGTCACCATCTTCCCAGGGATGAACAATTTCTGCAGAGGTTTCCCACATACAGTCAGGTGCATAAATATTGGGCCATTGACAGAATTTTCATATTTTGGCCTCTATTCACCACCACAATGGCTTTGAAATGAAACAAACAACATGTGCTTTAACTGCAGACTTTCAGATTTAATTTGAGGGTAATTACATCCAAATCAGGTGAACAGGAATTACAACGGTTTCTATATGTGCCTCCCATAGTTTTTGGGATCCCCCATCATAATTACCACTTCTTTACGGTGGAACGAGATAAGATTCTTTGGATACATAGACGTTAATCAAGCCATACAAACAAATATCAGTTAAAAAGACATTTATTACAAAGTTAAAGAAAAAGTAACCCTTAACTTGCTTGTAAGATCATCTACTCAGAACATAAATGGTTTCCTTTCCAGGAGCCCCTCCAACACTTTGGAGCTGGAATCTCGTACAATAGGCTGATTGTATACTGACAAATGACAGCTTATATAGGAAAAAAAACTCCTACATCAGCATTTTAACAAGTATAAAGGTCATGTTTGGAAATATACTGTACATAAATATTAATAGACAGTAGGCGGCACTGTTGCCTCAATTATGAATGTTGGCAATCTCAACAACAACTTGTTTTATGGTGTATGTTCGCTGATAAATTGAAGGTAAGATACTGTTGACTCAGGATTAAGTATGTCTGGTCACAGAGAACTGCTGACCTGTCCCCTGGAACAAGTTCTGGAATTCTGATGTCTTAGATATATATGGTATGACCTTTTTTTTTTTACTTACACTGCATAGACAGAAAAGTCTTTTGGACACTTCACAAGATACCTGAGGGTTATCCTCATCTGAGATCATTTTTTACATTTTAATGTTGCACTTTATGTATTTTGGATGATTCAAAAACACATTTGTTTATTTTTTTTATACATGTAAACTCATCTTTAAGAAAATACAATTCTACTAATAATGTCAGCTTAGTGCCCTGGATGAAAGACAGCATTGTGACCCCCCCCTCTTTGGTGGAGTTTAAGGTAGGTGCATTTGGGGGAAGATTGAGCAACGTGCTGTGGGGGATGTGTTTAGACAATGGGTAGGTGGCACCAAAACAAAGTTTCTAGGCTACAGTCTCATGAGTTGGGTTACGGGGATGGAAGAGCTACAGTGTCTAGATAGACAGTCAATAGGTTGACATGCAAATGGTCAATAGTTAAAAGGTCGACATGAACTTAGGTCGACACATGGTTTTTCATGATTGTTAGGTTGAGGGTTAGGCACTTGCCAGAGGGTTAAGCTGTGGATAGAGACCGTTAGGGTTAGGCACCAGGTGGAGGGTGTCAGGTTGCAACCTAGGATTGGCCGTTACCTCAGCGTTGATTTCCCCTGACCTCTCGAGCGGTCAGATGCCAGGTGCGGTGGCTTTTGACGCACTGAGGATTATACCTGGGGTCTGCTAGGACATCCATGTGCTCGCTCCGTGATTTGGTTCCTGCGGTTACCGTCATGGGCGCAGCCATGACAGTGTACATCACCTGATTGCCCTTTACCCAATGGTAGCATTGGTTGCTGTCAGCGGACACTATCCTCCAATGGACTGCTACCTTAGGTTATTTAGCCAAGCTCCAGACAACAGGAAATTGTCTGTACAATGTTACTTCCAGTGTATACTTGCTATTGCAGCGTTCCAGGTACCAAGCTCCTTTCTTCCAGTGATACTCTCCTAGTACTCACCTACGGCGTGTGTGTGTACTCAATACATCATCCGAGTACTTTATTCGAAGTGTCATCTGTGCCAGTTCTGCACCTGAAGCCACAGTGTGTGTACTTAGCATGTCATCCAAGTACAATCTCTTAGTGCCATTCTCCTGTGCAAGTTTTGTGTTTGAAGCCACAGTGTGGGTACTTAATACATCATCCAAGTACAATCTCTTAGTGTCAGCCCTGCATCTGGATCAACTGGGTAGTACATCACCCAAGTGCAAAACTTCCAGCATCTTTTTCCTTTACTTTCCCTGTGATAAGTGTCCTTCCATTTCCCACTTGCGCCGGACACCTGACCAAAGGGCCACAACCTGCTTGCGGGGTGCAGCTTAAGCCCAAATCCCTCTTGGAGGGGTCACTGGTGAACACTTCCCAGTAAGTTAGATAGCACGCCTTTGGTTAGGTCTAGCCAACATTCAGTGCTTGTGGATAAGGAAGGCACATATTCAGGCCCCTCGCCAAATGATTCCTTTCTCAACCTGGGTCCACGTCTTCTAATGCCCCTACAGCGGACCACCATAGCCCAAACGTGACAGAGGGTTAGGGTGAGGATTAGGGTTAAAATAAAAAAAAATTTCAACCTTTTCTGTGGTGAAAATTTGTGCATCGACCTTTTGACCATGTTGCCAATTTTACCCTGTCAACCTTTGTCCATGTTGACCATTTAAAAGTTGACAATTTTATCATGTCGACCGGCCTGTCAACTATTTGGTGTCGACCTATTGACTATTTAAATACTGTAGATCTTTCAATCCACGCCCAGTTGGGGGCACTTCTTTTAGTTAAAATATGTCCCTTATACACATATATACTGTAAATGAGGCACAGCCCTACACATATATAAGGAGCAAATCCAGCTTCAGGGTGCAGATTTGTGCCTGCTACTTATTGGAGTTGATCCTAACTGTAATTACATCCCACTACGGGGAGGGGGGGAAGGGTGTGTGTGTATTATCTACAAACCTGTGCACAGGGCCATAACTAGGGTAGTGCGACCAGTGCCATGGCACAGGGCACCGCATGGCAGGGGGTGCTGTTCGGGCCTTTGAATTTTCTGTTTATTATCACTCTCACTTGTAGCTTCCTCTTCTTTTATCCCCAGCATCTCCTGGCCTCTCCTATCTCTTCCCTGGCCCTTCCCCATGAGGCCATGGCCCTTTTTTGGGTGCGCATCCTATGTTGGTGGGGGGGCACCAATGCTCTTTCTGGCACAGGGCACCAAAAAAGTCTAGTGACGGCTCTACGTGTGCATACCTGAGCTTGTGTACATACACTGGCATCCTATACTGTCAATGCAAACCTCGTCTGTGCATCTGTGACATGTGGATGTGTTAGGTTGATCAAAATGACCTGGTGTGTATAAAAATGAATAAAATAGCCCTTCCCCTAGACTAAACGAAATGATACCTTACACTCACTATTAACTACTCAGTTCTGCCACCATAAAGATTTAGGGGGATTCAATTAGACACGAAAAAGCAAAAACTTTGTCACCAAAGTTTTTGTACAATTTACGTGTTTTGATGCTTATTTTCTTTCGTCTATTCGCGCTCCCCGTTTTTCACACTATCCAATTAAAAAAGTCACGAAAACGCATTTGCACGAAAACTGTTCTTGGAGTAACCAGCAAAAAGTATAGGTGAATTTCGGGAAATCTATCTGTACCCCTTATAGTAGGTAACTGACATCGATAATACATTTAGAAGTGTTTTAGTGGCCCTAATAAAAGTATTTGGGGTTCTTAATGTTAGAGTCTGTGTTTGTTGTGGGACGGGGTGGTAACAATAGTAAACACCTCAATAGGTTTAAACTGAAAAGTAGGTGGTTTAATGTGAATTTTGGTAGACGTGAACAATAAGATAACTAAAGTCCAGTAATAACAAACTAATAAATGTAGCAGGAGGAAACTGTAGTGAGTGGGAATAAACAAATGTCCAGCAGGGTTACAGATAAATAAGGTGAATCCAGATAGACTGTAAAGGTGAAATGGATATCCGGGTATGCAGAGTAATGGCTGAGAGGGCTATCCAGAAATGCTGTGATTATGGCTGAAGGTAGAATCTGGAAATGCTGTGATGATGGCTAAAGGGAAAATCCTGTAATGCTGTGATGATGGCTGAAAGGAGAATCCGGTAATGCTGTGATGATGGCTGTACAGGAATGGGTTAACTGCGGAGACAGGTTCATGCAGGAGTGGGTCTGGTGGAAGGTGCAGGGCGATCTCCAGCAGAGTGCAAGGCAGAGCGGTGCAGGCTGCAGGGAGCCGAAGGCAGACAGGAGCTAGCGCAAGCACAGGTCTCAGGTTCAGGAGCGCAGGAACTCTCTCTCACAGCTGACGCTGTGAAACACGTTGCACTGGCAACTACAGGGCGCTCCAAACACCCTTAAGTACCCAGCAAGAATACGTGATAGGCCAGAGAGAGCAGGTGACCCACAGACGATTGGCCTGCTATGTCACATGGCCAAAGACAACATGGTGGTACCCAGACAGCCGTGACGCGGAGACTCCACTAGTCTTACCCCTGTCAGGACAGCCCAATGCTGGCAGACCTCTGCGTACACGCAATGCCAATCTCCACACGCCAGCTCCCCTGCCAGAAGGACCGCGCCACAGCACCCTCACAGGTAAGGGCCTTAAACCTCCACGCCGGGAAACCTGGGTTGTGACACTTAAATTGTGTGAAATGGCTGTTATATGCATATTTGCATAAGTGTGGAAAAATGATTAAAAAAAAAATATTTTTTTGGACAAAATAAATGCAGTTAAATTGGGGGTACAATAAAATGGCTGCAAGTATATTTTTGAATCATACAGTGCAAAGATACACCAGGTGCAGACACCTGCAATGTTTAAAACACATGTCCCATCCATACAGCCCCCCAAAATATCTGACCCACTACTTTAAACCCATTTTCCACTACTTTTAGTTTTTTCACCCCAAAAATTTACATATCGTTTTTGGGCAAATGAAGCTAATAAAAAAAAATATTCTTGCCTAATTTGTCAAAGGGTTCTGAACCAAGGGCCTGATTCAGAGCCGGACGCTATTTGCGGACGGTCGTTCTGAAAAAGGGGCCGGATATTTAAACTATTATTTAAATATTGCTCTTTGCGGTCTGTTGACGCCTCTATGTCTGAACGAGCGAACGAAACATGCGCTCGCTATTTTGTAAAGACGCCCCCTGGCCGCTCGCATCATACGTCATCTCCGCTATTTATTAGATTAATCGAGTACATCGAAAGGTGTATGAACTGCTCGCTATTCTTGTGGTAGCATTTTCCTACCGCAATCATGCGAGCAGTTCAAGCTAAAAGACAACCAACTGACGTGGTCGATGACGCTGCTTTGTTAATTATGCACACCCTTAAAACTGCCATTTTGACCGTTTGGCACGCCTGCGTTCGGATCTCCACTCCCCGTTTTCAAGCACCTCGCCCTGTTACCACCCACAAACGCCTCATCCTGTCACTCAAATTAGCAGGCATTCGCTATTTTGCGAGCACACGATTTCCGACCGCACTGACTGGTTGGCGCATGCGCATTACAACCTATACGCATGCGCAGCTGTGCGAACATCGCTCAGAGCGAACGAGCGGCTGCTTACGAGCGGCTCTGAATCAGGCCCCAAGTCTCCACATTTTTAGCCAAAAATAGGGATTTTGCACAACTTTTCACCTGCTCTGAGGTGGTGAAAACAGTTCTGTTATTTTGTCTATGGAGAATTCGCACCTACGAAAACCTTGACAACAGGATTGCACCATACGCATCGTTTTGCAAAAAGTTCGCAGGTTGGAAAACTTTTCGCCAAACCGCAGTTTTTCAAGACTAATTAATCTGGCCCATAGTTTCAAAGCAAGAAACTGTGGGGAATGTTCAGTTACTTCTTGATTTATCTCAAAATACATTCTCAACTATAATATAGTCAAAGTTTCTGTTTGAACAATCATATTCCATGAATGTTGTGTAAAAAACCCCATCCAAATCTATTTTTAAGAACATGAAAACAGAATGTTAATAAACGGAGTTTAATATGTTAAAAATGTCACAATGCTTATGGTATATGACATACAGAAAGACAAATGCAAAACAGTTTAATGAACCAAACAGGAATAAAAACAGAAAACTCACATACTTTTACTGTGGGAAAGGCTATGATATTGACAGCTTCTAAGTAGTAGACTGACCCCCAACATAACTTTTACCTTTGGAACCACAGTTTCCTTCCATAGGCCCTTACACAGTAAACCTGAATTCATTTATGCAAAGATTATCTCCATTCTAAAAAGTTCCTTACACTAAATAAAAATATGTTAATTTTACTGGTACTGTTTGTGTTGCATCTTTCCTATGTTTGTATGTATGTTTGTTTTCTTTAAAATACTTAATAGTAACATGAGTGTCTCTGAGCCACCAAATAGCACGCAAATTAATGTCTGAAAATATTGACCCTTTGGGGGGGTATTCAATTAGCTGCAAGGATAACCCTGTGGCTATTTTCTGCGCCGGAGCCACTCAATTAGCGAGGAATTACCCCGCGAGCGAGTCCCTGCAGTTGGACTGAACCTCACAGCTCATGGAGCTGCAAGGTAAAGTCCACGGAAAAATCACTGAATTGGGCTAGTGCGTGGGTAAAAAACCCCCATTAATTCAGCAGTTTCCGCGTGAGTCCCATTTTTTTGGCGTGGGAAAAAGGCTATCTAATTGAATAGCCTTTCTATGTGCCCACGGGGATTTTGGCCGACAATTCGTCGCGAGGTAAACCCCGCAGCTAATTGAATACCCCACTTTATGTAGGGTTGGGTTTATTTATTATATTCTGGCCATGTGATTGTAGGTAGCAAATGCTGAGATGGAGGTTAAAATGAGGTCATTGACTAACAGTGCTCACCTTCAAATTCATTCATTATAGAGATATTTTTAGCTTTCTTATTAGCATGTAGAAAAGTGGTAACCATCATAGGAAGTTGCCTGACAACCGAGATTAGGACTCACTGTAGCAGCTGTGAGATTCTTCGTAATTGAAGCATGTTAACACTCTGTCAGTTGGTGTAAAGACGTACCAAGCGGTCTTTCAGCGTATACGGATTCTGAAACAGTCTCACTCCTTACACACGGCTGTACAGGGCTTTGTATCAGCATTTACAAAGTTTTGTGTGTGCATGAGACTTGTAGTCAGGCCGGAAGTGGTTTTACAGGTTGTAAATGGACACCATTCTCCATGGTTACTACATAGCGGACGTGATTAGCGGTGCTGTCTTTCAACTTTTGTTAGGTGATCTTTAAATGATCTTTGTTTAAGTCCTTTATGTTTTTTTTATTTGGCAGAAACTTCTTGATTTCTGTTTGCTTAAGGGAGTCTGGGTGCAATTAACTATAATGGGAATATCTGAAATCAGCAACATTTACAGGCCAGCTTGGGGAATACCAATAAAATGTTCTTTGAAGAAACTGATAAAATGCAAACGTGTGTAAAGAAGCAGCAGAGAAGCTGACTCTGGCTTTATTCGTATCACAAAACTGCCATACTCTTTTGGTTGTTAGCAAAAAGAAATTAAAATGCCGGTCTGTCCACTGTGGTATCATCAGCACGATGAGAGTAAGTTCTGCTAAGCCTACAAGTGTATATGTTACAGGCAAACTGGGAAATCCAAGCATTGTGCAGAATGCCTAAAGCTTTTAGGTACCGTGTGAAGGAAAGAGGTTACCCACTTTGCCTAGGTAATGTGCACAATGCCTGAATGCTTTTAGGCAAAGTGGTAAATGCTTTTTGCTTCTTCACTTCCAACAAAACAAAATAACACAATAGGCTCAATGCAATCAGCCGTGAGTAAGTGCGGCTGGCTGCATAGGACTGCGTACAAAAATCCGCAAATCCAGGGCGAGATCGGCCCGCGAGGGGGGCGTGTTGTGGTGCCGGCATTTCTACGCTATTGCAATGGCAACTTGCCCCCTTGGTGGCTAATTGGATCGCGCTCAGTTAGTATGTTTTAACTTTTAACCACTGGCAAAAAAGCTAAATAACATAAGTTTTAGATGTAATGGATCAACTTTTATTAAATTTTAAATACATTTATTAGCAAAACCCCAACAAAGCAAAGTACAGTAACACAATTTTTTATTCTGGCATCTGTTCTTACACATGTATTTCACAAATCCTTGACCAGGCCCAGTTGCTGCCAATGTCGCTACTGACCTGGGTGGAACTTCCTTCCTTATTGATGAGGTTTTTTTTTTACAGACCCTAAATTGCAACCTTGCAAAAAACTGTTTGAGCACTCCATCTCTGGTACCAAGCTGATAGTGTCCGTCCTCTGTCACTTTGTGTATTCAGAGAGTTTTTATGCTCCTACATAGATGTGTTGAACATGTTTTGTTCGTGTTGGTTGGCCCGATCCATGTTGCCCTGACTCGGGCTGTGTCCTGGTTTCCCATTAATCATTTTCAGTTCAGGCCAATACTTTCAGTTTGGACACAATACTATTTGCAAACTCTCTTCTGTTGTCTGGAGGATCATGTCGACATTCAAAAATAATGAACCCATGATGTTGACATGTTCACAATGTTAACACCTACATAACGGTTAGGGTTAGGCTAAAATATGAGTGTCGATATACTGAACAAGTCGAAATTTGTCAGTGCCGACGTGTTAAATGTCCACATTCTGAACACGTCAACATTTTGACGTCGACATTACATACTGAACCCCAATTTACAGACTCTTTAACATTGAGCAACTGGTGCTACAAAGTACAACTTCTGCTGTGTGTATGCAATTAGTTTAACTAAGATTTAATGAAGGGGTATTTAAAATGTGTTGTATAACATCAAAAAGGGAAAATACTACAACAAAGGGATAAGCCAACCATTAAATACTATGTTAGTTTTCTCAAGATCCAGCAGATGGCAAGCACGCCCTGCCATACTCGTTACCTGCACAAATAAAATCTTTACAGAATTATGAAAGACGCTTGTGTTTTTATTCAATATAAATGTGTTAATTGCGGATCAACTGATTGTCTTTTAATTAGAGAAGATTCCCACAAGGACACGGCTTGCCATTAATGACAAGATTTCAGAGATAAAGGGACAGTAACCTTATCCTAAAGAGAACTTGATTAGCATTTAAAAAAAAAAAAATGTTTATTGGATTTGACATACAATACCGTACATGTACGAGGCATATATGCATCAAGTTAATACAGTATGTTCAATGGTGAAGAAACACACAAAAAATAGCGTACAATGAAATGGGATTCACCCCGAGCTAGCCAGAGGTGATATATTTGTACATAAACCTATACACCATAATCTCCATACAAGCGAAAATTCATATAATGCTATAGTCGTGATGGAACTTTAATATTTTTATATTATTACGAACTGTACCTTTTTTTGCACATCATGATCTAAGAGCGAAAGACAAACATACATATTCCAAAATGCTTAGAGGTCAATCCAATTAGCTGCGATGTTCTCGTGTTTGCAAGTCATCGTGGCAATGGCGGCATTTTACGGCAGCCCGAATATGCTTAAAAGTGCTCGCAGTCCCATAGGGCTCAGAGCAAAATTCAGCGAATTCGGGCTCGGAGAGTACCGTGAAAGGTGCGAGGTGCTGGTCCTTTGCAGCTGTTTTAACACCGTTGCATCGGCAACTCGCACCCAAGAGGTTCCAACCTAGGGCCTGATTCAGACCCACTCGCGAGGGGCTGTCCGCTCGCAAGTGGGTCGATGGTCTGCACTGAGCATGCGCACGATGAAGGGAGCTCCGTCGTGCGCATGCACCAGACGAGACTTTCCTTCGCTCGTTGTGTCTGATCAAAGGGGGCGTGCTGTCGATGTTGATTGACAGCCGCCCCCTTTGGTGGGCGTGCCTCCCTGACGGGGGCGTTCCCAAGGGAACGCCTCTGATAGAGCCAAAATCACTCCGGGCCTTGCGGTTGAAAACCTCAACCGCAGGCTCCGGCTCGCAGTTTCGATGGTCGCAATGGTCAAGACCATCGCGGCCATCAAACTGCACGCTCGTATAGGCTGTGGGTGGTGACCCACAGCTATACGAGCGTCCAGGAGGACGCTCCATAGTTATGGAGGACGGCCCTCATTCAGAGCGTGCGCTCTGCTCAGAGCGTACGGCTCTGAATGAGGGCCCTAGTACCTTAGGCCTGTGTATTGTATCATATATATGTGGCCAAAGTACCATATTGAAAGCCTTATCGGCTCCCAATCATTATCACCCCTATGTGCTACGGAATAAATAGCTGACAATACCCTACGTATGTTCATAACAGAATGCCGACCCGTAATGAATCCTGTTTGCTCATTATGGATAATGGAAGATAATACTTGTTTTAACCTGTGCGCCAGTGTTTTAGTTAAGATTTTATAATAAATGTTTGATAAAAGAAATGGGGGATTACGAACCAGGGTTACTGGTGTCATGACCTAGTTTTGGTAAAATTGGTAACATAGCCGAATTAAAATGCAATGGCATAAGGTTATGATCCAGTATCCGATTAAAAACCATCGTAATGGTGGGACATATCCTTTTAGAAAGAATGCGATAATATTCACCTGTAAGACCATCGGATCCAGGGGTCTTCCTACCTTTCAAATGTGTTATAACCTTTCTTACTTCTGATTCAATGACGGGAGCCTTTAATAAAGTAATCTAAGGAAAGGGAAAGGCATCCCAAAAGTCTAGAGAATTTGAAGGTGCTACTGTATGGTTATCATAGAGTTTCTAATAGTAAGTCCACATAACCTCCATAACCTGTGACCCTGATGTTGTAAAAGAACCATCAGAAAGAGGGTGTACCACCATGGGTGGCTAGACCCCTCTCAGTAAGTTGGTAAGCAATTTCCCTGACTTATTACCGAATCTATGAAATTGGTGATCTTTTTTGAAGGAATATTTGGATTTTGAATGTAAATATGTTGCCTTATTAGATCTGGTCGAGGAGGCTATGTAAGCGTTTCTTATGCGTTGTAGTATAAGAAATAATTGACTCCATGACAACTGCCTTTGAGGCAGGGCCGCATTAAGGGGGGGGCGACAGGGGCGGTTGTCCCAGGGCCCCCACACACACAGAGGGGCCCCCACCACTAGCACACGCAGGGGGGGGTTCTGAGTACTTAGAACCCCCCCCGACGGGCAAATACCCCCCTACAACGGCTAAAGTGGGGGCTGAGCCAATACGACAAGCTCCGCCCCCATAATAACCGTGAATCGCGGCATTACGGTGTGAGGGGGCAGGGCCTAATGATGCATACAAATTTAAGTGTATGTGTACTGTTTTATTGTGTAGCACTAAAGTGTATGTATATGTATGTGTTTGTGTGTATATACTGTATGTGTATGTGTTATTGTATATACAGTATGTTAGTGTGTGTATAATGTGGATGTGTTAGTATGTATATATGTGTATGATGTGTTAGTGTGTATATATGTGTTAGTGTGTGTATACTGTGTATGTATATGTAGTGTGTATGTATGTGTTTGTGTGTGTATACTTTATACAGTATGTGTGTTTTAAGCCCCATACACACTGGACGATGTGTATACAGAGTGTTGTCGGATGCGGCAGGCCCGACGGGGGTGTCGGCATCGGCAAGATGAACGACGGCGAGGGGGAGTGGGGTCATGCTGCATTTGGCAGCATGCCATCATTAATGGTATTCCCAGATTGAGCTGCATGTACAGACGAAAAATCTAGGGTGGTGAGATACTGGCTGTTTGCTATTTTCTCCACCAGCTCATCCGCCCGGGCCTCGGATAGGAATCAAAATGTGACACTTTATTTAATTTGCGAAAATCATTGCAGAATCTTAAAGCACCTGAAGGCTTAGGCACTAAACTATGGGATTATTCCATTCGCTATTTGATTCCTCTATGACCACTAGGCGCACCATTTCCTCTACTTCCTGTTTAACCGCTGCCCTTTTTGCCTCAGGCATACGGTATGGCATCTGTTTTATTACCACACCAGGAGGAGTAACTATATCATGCTGGATAATTTGGGTTTTCCTGGAATGGCAGAGAACACATTTTGGTGCCGTGCTACTAAACTCACCGCCTCCAGTTTCTGGCAGGGATTAAGGGTAACTTCAGTGGGTACCTGGCATTCCGGGGTTTTCTTGGCAATCAAAGAGGGCTGAGCAGCTCTCTCTTTCCAGGGTTTCAACAGGTTTACATGGTAGATTTGCACTTCTTTCTTTCTATTCTCCTGTCAAACCTTATAATTAACAGGTCCTACTGCCTCTATAACTTCATAAGGGCCTCGCCACTGGGCATACAGTTTGCTTTCAGTGGTGGGTATCAGAACCAGTACCTTGTCTCCCGGTTTAAAAGATAGATTACCCACGGTCACATCATATCGACGTTTTTGCCACTGCTGTGCCCTATCCATGTGCTTGTTCACGAGTTGAGCAATTTGCCTTAAACTGAACGATGTTAGGCTCTTGGCATGACTGTTGTTCCCACCCTTCTTTCAACAGATCTAAAATCCCTCTAGGTTGCCTCCCATAGAGGAGTTCAAAGGGACTAAATCCCGTAGAGGTTTGGGGTACCTCTCGCACTGCAAACATTAAGTAGGGTAGGAGTAAGTCCCAAACTAGCTTTTCCTCAGACACTGCCCTTTTTATCATTTGTTTAAGAGTATGGTTAAAGCATTCAATAAGCCCATCTGTTTGCGAGTGGTAAACTGAGGTAGTAATCCTATCCACCTTTAACAGTCGGCACATATCTTTCATTAATTTAGAGACAAAAGGGGTACCTTGGTCCGTTAAGACCTCCTTTGGTATTCCCAAGCGGGTATATAGCATCAACAATTCTCGGGCAATAGTGCCAGATTTCATGTTTCGTAGCGGGATGGTGTAATGTTCTGGTTTAGTTGTGGACCCGGGGTGCTGACAGGAGCAGATACAGAAGCGGATTTAAATAAATAGGTAGCATCTTTAATGAGTGATTTAGCAGACATGGGAATGGCAAAAGCAAAAGTCCAGGTTTAGCACTAAAGTGCACTTGAAAAGTGTAGTGAGGATAATGGGAGAATGTCCAGATAGTGGCAGATAAGAACAGTCCAGTATGCAGGTCAGTGAGCTGAAAAAACACAGGCAGAGGTGATGAGTCCAGCTGGGAGTGAAATAGAGGCAAGGTGCAGGGTGTCAGCAGGCTCAGGCACTCAGGCAGGGGAAAAGATAGTGGAGGATGCAGGATAGTCCAGCGGGTTTTTGGAGCTGACAAGCAGGCTGGCAGGTAGCGTTTTCACAGGTAACAAGAGGTGAGCACAGAGAACTCCCTCTCAGCTAGGCTGAGATACACATTACACTGGCAATGAAGAAAGGCTCTGAACCTTCCTAAATACCCCATGCCGTGCTATGACTGGCTGAGAGGAGCACATGACTCACGAAGATTGGGCAGTTGAATTGCATGGTCAGAAGGCAAGATGGCAGCGCCCATGCGGAACGGTAACACCGCCAGGCCCTACCAGCCCTGAGTGACAATGTGCCTGCACAGAAACACACGCAGCCAATGCCCCTCGCCAAACACCAGCGCCACCGCCAGCCACCCCCCACCATAGTGACCTCACAGGTAATACCCGACGACCACCATACCGAGAAACCCTGGCCGTGACAGTTGGCCTCTGAGTACCTTGTGGCAGAATCTACCATCACCAATATGTATTGATGCCCACAAGCAGATTTTTCCACCGGCCCTATCAGATCCATACCAATTCTCTCAAAAGGTACAGAAATGACAGGGTGTCCGAAACTCTGGCCGGGGTGCTGTCTTCTGACACCCTGGACATTCCTGACAATACTTTTTTACTGCTGCATGAATGCCGAGCCAGAAGAATTTAACTGAATATGCTGGAGAGTTTTCTCCTCCCCCAAATGGCCACCCCGCACGTGTGTATGAGCCGCCCTTAACACCAGCTGGTCGTGTTTCCGGGGAGCCAACAATTGGTCTACTCTCCTACCCTGCAAATATGTTATACGATATAACAAATCATTTTTCAATGCAAAATATGGTACACCTTCTGCTGGTAAAGCCGTGATTACTCTACCATTTATCTCTGCAACATTTTCAAATGCATTTATCAAGTTCCCATCATTCTGTTGATTCTGGCCAAAGTCCTGCAAGGACACTTCCTTGCCAATGGGAACCCACTGTGTCTCAGTATCACTCCCCTCCGGTTGCTCACTGGCCAAGGAGGGCGTTACAGCCACCTAACTTTGTGAAACAGCAGAGCTTGACTCCTGGGATACCTTTGATGTGCACCTTCTGCTGTCATCATGCCACGTAACCACCTCTTGTAACAACGGAAAGTCCTGACCCAGGATAAATGGGTAGGGTGGCCTGGCGGCTACTGCGGCTATCACCTTCAGGGATAGCCCTTTGATCACTATTGGAAAGTGCACTCGGGGGCATTCTTCTACATCCCCATGTACACATATAACCTTTGCCGGGGATAGCACCTGATCAACCCCAGGTGGAACCAGGTTGGCAGAGATGATGGTTAATTCGCTGACAGTATCCTCTCATGCCCAGACCTCCTGGCCTTCCACTCACACCATCAAACAAAACAGGGTGGTTTGCACCGGGGAAGTGCTTCCAGCAGCCATGCTGACCACTGATCGAGTTGTTTTTCCAGCACTACAGTCCATCGGCTCATCCTGCTTTGGGCAGTTCCGGCGCAAATGACCATGCTCGCCGCAATCAAAACACACAACTGGAGGTAGGTTGTTGGCTGTAACAACTGGGTCCTGGGTTCTCTGCTTGGGAACTGGCTGGAATCCCTGTTTGGCTTTGTTAAACTTCCCAAGAGTCCTGTACCATTCAATCACCACTGCTAAGTCCTCAAACGTTTGAGGATCAGCCTGTAGGGCCCACTGTTGCACCACACGATCTAGTACCCACACAGCATGGTCCAAAGCCACCATCTATACTATACGCTGAGCACAGTTCTTATCCGGCTGCAACCGGATAATAAGTTCTTATCCGGCTGCAACCACACCTTACTCAGCCTGGCTAATTTGGCCAGCTGGACCCTTGGCGCTTCAGACGGGTTTAGCCGCCATTCCTGAAACTCCTGAGCTTAGCTAGGTCCAGTCACTCCAACCGTGCTTAATATGGCGTTTTTCTAGTGAGGATAGGAGTTTGCCTCAGTCACGTTTAAATCAACATATGCTCTCTGAGGTTCCCCTGTGAGACAGGGAGCAAGTCTGGCAGCCCACTCCTCCTCAGGCCATTTTAAACGTGCAGCAGTACGTTCAAAGGTGCACAGAAAAGCTTCAACATCATCAGATGGGGTAAGCTTCTGTAACACCTCTCGCTCATCAATTTTTTCATTTTAACCATTCTTTAAGCAAACTAAGTAGTATATATGCAGCAGGACCATAATCACGTTGTCTCCAGTTAGCGTCCATAAAGAAAGGAGGCAGGAAAATGGGGAGACTCAAGAGGACAGACAAGGACAGACATGGAGGAAAACAAAACATATATAGCATCACATTTACGATAGCAATAAAAATGAACCAAGTTAAGGTCAATTGCAAAAATTGACCCATAAAAACTGTTCTCACCAAACGGTGAACTTCCAGGAATACTATACATGGTAATATAACCAAAAGAAAAAACGCAGAGAGTCAAACTCCTAACCAACCCAGCAAACCTTACAGTAATGATATGAACAGATAAATAAATGCTGCTAGGCTCAATGCACAGTAATGAAAATGATAGGAGAATACAGCCAAGCTATCAGACTCCCTGCCCAGACTTCTAACATGAATTATATGCATCATACGCAGCTGACATAATGCAATTCGAAATATATGAAGACATATGACACCAAATAAAAGACATATATAAGTGGAGAGAGGGAAGGCCTCAATACCTGTTTTTTTCCCCCTTAATAATATATAACAATAATACGACCTGTGCAGTGAGCGAGGATGTGAACATCAGTCTAAGGAATAAACTGTCGCAATAGAGCAAACAAGTAATTATGAGCGGATCCAAGCCCATTATTCCACAGAGTCCACACGGTACCTGACGCGCGCTGCATCTAATTCCTGCAGGTAAGCTTCTTCAGCTGCCACAGAGGTGAGATGTACAAAGGCTGTCCCGTTATACAGACAAAGACGAGTAGTCTTGGAGTATATAGAACGTGTGTTAATCCCAAACTAAGTCAAGGTGTTTCCTGGAGGTCGCCCAGAATGCCTCTTTGTGCAAGTCATTTAAACAGAGTCACTCTGGGGTGTGCACCAGTCTGCATATGTTACAGACCAACACAGTGAGGTCTTTCTATGATCAAATCTCCAAGAACATCCTGTATCTGCAGAGGGACGGTAGTACATTTCTGATAAAATCACCCAGTCCAGATTCTTTAACAGGCTCTGGGAGACCTACTATATGTAGGTTATTACATCTGGAATGGTTTTCCAGATATCTAATTTGTTCAAAATCTGGTAATGTCACTGTTCCATCTTCTTTAGCTTTGCCACATCTTCAAATAATTCCCCTACTTTGTGCTCTGAATTTAGAATCCTCTGAGACAGCTAGGAGATCTGTGTCTCAATGTCAGTCATCTGTGCCTCTTGGGAGAGGCTCCCTCATCGCTTTACTCCTGGAGCCTAGTAGCCTGGGGCCGCTCCCTCTTGGGAGAGGCTCCCTCATCCCTGGACACACTCTCTCTCTTTCTCTGTCTCTCCCTCTCTCTCCTGGGCCAATTTGGCTTTATCCCAGGGAAAGGGTGATGCTGATGCCTGGAGACCAGAAACCCTGACATAGAGGGGTTCCAGACGTGCATTGGGCTGAAGAAGGGTCGGCTTCATCATGATATGACCAGGACCCCAAGGTTCTGGCCAAGTGATCAACCTCCCGGCCATGGCACAGGGTGCCACATCGATCAGGGTACCGGAGGCAGCCTTTTCTGTCGCCCTGTACCTCATCTCAAATCATTCCCACAGAGGAATTCCCACAGACATAACGCCACCGCTGCTGCGCGGCCCCATTTGCGGCACACACATGATTTCTCCCCGGGCTCCTGGAGGCATGCCCTGGCCAATGGTGTTCAACTCCATCCTCATCGGGACTTCCAGGGCTGCGGTTACCAGGTCGGCCCCCGGGAGTGCTGTTCCTGGGTGGAGCAGGTAGGGCAGCGCACTGTGGGCGGGATCCATCCAGGGACTGCCTAATTCTATTGACTGTTGCCCTTCTATATATATATATATATATATATATATATATATATATACATATATATATATATATATCTACTGAAGGATTTCCTTCCAGGGTCATGCAACTGGTGCTGCGGTAGGTGCACTAGGCACACCTAAGCAAGCTTTACCCAGGGTCCTGGAACAGGACCTGGAGGGGGAAAGTTCGGCCTCATCTCAACTTCCATTGGTGCAGTTCCAAGGGAACTCAGCTGACTCTTGGGGCCAGGATGGACTCCATAGAGACAGACACAAGGCTGAAGGGATAGCGTACCAGGGGCCCGGCAGGGTGGCAGACAACACTCCCCGGTGCTCAGTAGCCCCCTATAGGCCGGAATTGGTACTGCAGCATCTGAGAATGTTTTTTCTTTTTAAATTCCCCTGGCCCCTTTGTGGGCTCCCTTGCAGATGTCACATGCAGGATGTACCGTGCCACTCCCCCCCAACCCCAGCCACCACAGCGCCCCCCAATGACCACCTGGTGACACTGCAGTACGCGGGGAAAGTTTTATTTTAAATTCCCCTGGCCCCTCTGTGGGCTTCCTCACAGCTGTCACATGTGGGCTGTAGCGTGCAACTCTTCCCCCTCCCTACTGCCATGGCTCCCCCCCAGTGGCTACCAGGCTACACTGCAACGCCTGGGGAAAATTAAAAAAAATGTCCCTGGCCCCTCTGCGGGCTCCCTCGCGGCTATCACATGAGGGCTGTAGTGGATGCCAGGCCAGATGCATGGAAAGGAACCACAGCTTCTGGTGGACTTCCTGGCTCCAGGGGGGAAGTGGGTGGGTGGGAATCTGACCATTATTCCCCCTAAGGAAGTCCACCCAGCCTCCCCACCACCTGAACCACCTCCCTGCTGCCAGACTCACCTTGGCACTGCTCTCCATGCCAGCTGCTGGGGACCCAGCAAGGTTTCCGGGACCGATCGGGCTGCAGGATGCAGGTATGCCCGCACAGCAACTGGGAAGGTAGGCGGAGAGCAAGGGACGCCCACTGGGGATGCAAGGCCAGCTGCCTGGAAAGGGAACCCAGCTTCTGTTGGACTTCATGGCTTCAGTCTGGTGGGAAGTGGGTGGGGGGGAATCCAACTATTAAGCCCCTCCAGGGAGTCCACCCAGACTCCTCGCCAACTAAACCACCACCTCCCCCCACTGCCAGACTTACTGTGGTGCCACTTCCTGTGCCAGCTGCTGGGGACCCGGCCAAGTTCTCCAGGACCGGCCAGGCTGTTTATTATTTTGTGCTCATGACCGGAGCGCAGAGTGCCGGAGTTAGCCTTTTCTCTTTTCTGTCGCCCTGTAGCTCGCCTCCTTCCCACAGACATCACACAGCTGGTGCTGCACATCCCCCTTTTGTGGCATGCACACAGATTTTTCCCAGGCTCCTGGAGGGAAGCCCCTGCCAATGGGGTCCAAATTCATCCTCATTGGGACTTCCAGGGCTGCAGTTCCAAGGATAGCCACTGGGGGTGCTGTTTCTTGGTAGAGCAGGTAGGGCAGAGCATGTTGGGTAGGAAGCCAGGGATGGCCTCGGTTGGGAGAGGCACTCCCGGGCTCCTGGAGTCCAGCCTGGGCTGTCTCAGTCGGAGAGGCTCCCCTGGGCTCCAGGTGGACCTGTAAGCCTATTTAGCCACCCCCCCATCCCAGAGAGTCCACTGCCAAACTCATCTAGGCACTGCCCTCTGTGCAGGCACCTGGGGATCTGGCCAAGTTCTCATCTTCTGTCACCCTATAGCTCACCTGCTATCATTCCTGCAGAGGAATTCCCATGAACATCACGCAGCTGGTGCTGGGCCCTTTTGCGCCACACACACAGATTTTCCCCGGGCTCTTGGAGGCATGCCCCTGCCAATGAGGTCAAAATCCATTCTCATTGGGACTTCCAGGGCTGCTGTTCCTTGGTAGAGCAGGTAGGGCAGAGCATGGTGGCCTGGATCCAGCCGAGGACTTCCTCGGACAGAAAGAATTCACCGGGTTCCAGGATCACTCGTAGCCCTCGAGTCCCCTTTCAAATTGATACCTAAATGGAATCTCTGGCCTCACCAGGGGCCCAGTGGACAATTTTTCATCCCGATATGGGCTCCATCGTGGCTGGGGAAACATGCACTCAAACATGCACCCCTTCTCTGGAACTCAACTTCGGCCTAATTCTATTGACTGTCGCCCTTCTCTATTAATCTACTGAAGGGATTCCTTTACAGGTCACGCTTATGGTGCTGCGGTATGTACTTTAGGATATCCTGAAAGCAGGGCCAGCTCTTGGGGTGTTCGACCAGTGCGGTCGAACAGGGGCATTACCCCATAGAGGGCGCACCCCTCCCCATCATGGGTGCGTGGGTGACGTCACTGGAAACACACGGTGCCGTGGTGCAGTGCCACGCACTGCATCACTGGGAACGCTGAAGTGATCAGAGGCTTCAGAGACCACCGATCCACTTTCTGAAGGAAAGTGGATTGTGATCTAACAGTGGAAGCTCTGCGACACGAGTGATGTCAGTAGGGTCGCCCCCGAACAGCAGGCGTTCCTTCAGGAACGCCTCCGTTTAGCCAGACACCCCCCAACCCGCCCACAAACGGGGCGAGCTGTCGATCAACATCGACAGCCGCCCCGTTTGTAGCGAGCCCTGGAGCAAGTGAATTTCTCACTCGCTCCGGGGCTTGCGCACGCGCATTGCGCATGCCGCACAAGCGCAGTGCCCCACCATCGACCCGCTTGGGAGCGGGTCTGAATGAGGCCCATAGTGTCCTGATTGCAGGGCTAGACTAATAAAGCGGTGTATGGGACTACAGTCCCATTCTCCACATAAAAATAGGCCCATCATTTTGACATCATTGTTATGACCAGTATCCCAACTGACCACAGTTGGCCATCAATTATAAGCATTAAAATGACTGTTCTATTCACAAAATAATGCCATTTTATGCTTTTACCTATTTAGGTAGACATTGGAGCTGATAGTGCAGGGGGTGTACACGCCCACATGAAACTGGCCACACCAACAAAGCACTAGTCGCACCTCCTCTGCTTCTCACACTAGGTCCTTGATCCTTTTTAGGCCCGCGTGACCCGTAATCTCTCCCTATCTGGTCATAATCTATTCCATGATTCTATCCAATGCACCCCTCTACTCTCTGGTTGCCAATTACCTCTGCCTAGATGATGGAAACACTTGTTATCTTAATATTTCTAAAGCTTGCTATAAATGCGAGCAGAGCAAGACCCTGAGAGTCACCTCATTATAATATATGTGCGAAGGACTATTCCAGAGCCTTCAGTGAAATCTAACAGCTGAATCATTTATTCAGGAATAATACAATCCGTTATTCTATAATCACAAAATTGGCAGGTTCCCTTATAAAATGATTATATTACATACTAGTGTCTCATTAAACTGTGCTCTCTAAATGAGCTTTTGTTATCTGCCCTTAAATCTGCCCATTTGAAATGTAGGAGACTCTGATTGACATAGAGAAAGCCGAGAGGACGGTGTCTTCCTCTCATCGTTGCCAGTAATACAACTACATTAGAATATGTAGGGAAACAAAAATGCAATCAGTCCCTAGACAATAAGTCTTTTATGGGCGCCTGGTGATGTGACGTGAGAATGGAGATCTTGTCTGTTTCATCAGCACCTCAACGTCTGAAAATTATAATAGTCAGACTATTTCTGTGAACAGAGAAGGCAAGTCATTATAATACACAATAGTACAGGGGTTGGTGACCTTTATGAATAATGGACGTAAAAGGTAAGGAAAATGATAAGGGTACGTGATTTGTGGGCGCCAGGGGAAATTATTACACTATACTAAACTTCCAGATAGGCTCACAATTGTCCTTTTAAGACTCGCCGGCAGCATTTAATATGATGTGACACAGCTTGGAAGTGAAAGCAAGCGACAGACCCAATAAAAAGGCCATAGATGTTGGATGCTGAACATATTTGACAGCTTTAAATAGCTTATGGTCATTCATACTTTACCGGGGATTTTGTCTGTTCTCTCAACAACGCCGTAATACAATGTATCTCGGTGCTTCTAAAGGTAGAGTGCCAAACAGCCTCCATCGTCACAGCGGGCACTGTAAGTGAAAGGTTTGTGCAGTCTACCTTGCAAATATGCGGACTGAGAATTGATGTCCTATAAAAACAGCCATATCTACTTCTACAACACATTGTTCCCCAGACACATATTTCCAAAGACTGAGTAAACTTTCATAGAACTGCATGTAAAAGATTACAGCGTCGCAAATTAACTGTGTTCTGCCTCGGTAACAGGGCAATTTATGGTAAAACAAATTCATTGTCTGACAGCTGAAGGTTGTAAAGTCCCTGAGAATTATCTTCCGTCTGCTGTTCGGTATTATGAGGCCACTATATTTAAGTAAGCAATGTACAATATGTTGATCTGGCTTTCTTTTTCTTTTTTTTCAGTGTTATAGTGAATTTATAATGTGGTAAGAAAACTGGGTAAAGCTGAAAAGTCATGTTCACAAGTTAAAACTGAAAAGTACCCCTGTGCCACTGCTGTAGAGTTAGGGAGAGCTAATATACTGCTCTACAGAGACAGCTAGGGAGAGCTAATATACTGCTCTACAGAGACAGCTAGGGAGAGCTAATATACTGCTCTACAGAGACAGTTTGGGAGAGCTAATATACTGCTCTACAGAGACAGTTTGGGAGAGCTAATATACTGCTCTATAGAGACAGCTAGGGAGAGCTAATATGCTGCTCTACAGAGACAGCTAGGGAGAGCTAATATACTGCTCTACAGAGACAGCTAGGGAGAGCTAATATACTGCTCTATAGAGACAGCTAGGGAGAGCTAATATACTGCTCTATAGAGACAGCTAGGGAGAGCTAATATACTGCTCTACAGAGACAGTTTGGGAGAGCTAATATACTGCTCTACAGAGACAGTTCAGGAGAGCTAATATACTGCTCTATAGAGACAGCTAGGGAGAGCTAATATACTGCTCTACAGAGACAGTTCAGGAGAGCTAATATACTGCTCTATAGAGACAGCTAGGGAGAGCTAATATACTGCTCTGCAGAGACAGTTAGGGAGAGCTAATATACTTTTCTACAGAGACAGTTCGGGAGAGCTAATATATTGCTCTACAGAGACAGTTCGGGAGAGCTAATATACTGCTCTATAGAGACAGCTAGGGAGAGCTAATATACTGCTCTACAGAGACAGTTTGGTTGAGCTAATATACTGCTCTACAGAAACAGTTCAGGAGAGCTAATATACTGCTCTATAGAGACAGCTAGGGAGAGCTAATATACTGCCCTACATAGACAGTTAGGGAGAGCTAATATACTGCTCTACAGAGACAGTTCAGGAGAGCTAATATTCTGCTCTACAGAGAGAGTTCAGGAGAGCTAATATACTGCTCTATAGAGACAGCTAGGGAGAGCTAATATACTGCTCTACAGAGACAGTTCAGGAGAGCTAATATACTGCTCTATAGAGACAGCTAGGGAGCGCTAATATACTGCTCTACAGAGACAGTTCAGGAGAGCTAATATACTGCTCTATAGAGACAGCTAGGGAGAGCTAATATACTGCTCTACAGAGACAGTTCAGGAGAGCTAATATACTGCTCTATAGAGACAGCTAGGGAGAGCTAATATACAGCTCTACAGAGACAGTTAGGGAGAGCTAATATACTTTTCTACAGAGACAGTTCAGGAGAGCTAATATATTGCTCTACAGAGACAGTTTGGGAGAGCTAATATAATGCTCTATCTATAGAGACAGCTAGGGAGAGCTAATATACTGCTCTACAGAGACAGTTCAGTTGAGCTAATATACTGCTCTACAGAGACAGTTCGGGAGAGCTAATATACTGCTCTATAGAGACAGCTAGGGAGAGCTAATATACTGCCCTACATAGACAGTTAGGGAGAGCTAATATACTGCTCTACAGAGACAGCTAGGGAGAGCTAATATTCTGCTCTACAGAGACAGTTAGGGAGAGCCAATATACTTTTCTACAGAGACAGTTACCCAGGAACCCTAATGGAAAATCTAGCTATGCTGCTCTATGACCCAATGAAAGGCCAATGGAACCATACTACTTTGAACAAAAACATTTTATACGCACATTTTACTGTTTCACACTACTAACAAAAAGTATTTCTCTGGGCCCCAACCATCTGCACAACTGTACTGATTAACGGTTTATTCCTATGAGTAAGTCTGACTAGTTTCTGGCAGGCTAATGTTTAATATCAGGCTTCAGAATTTGGTACCTATGGGAGAATTCCGAACCACTGTATAGAAATGACAGCGAGCTCCTGATTAGCTAGAATCCCATTTTGGGTTAAGGTTTTTAATCTTTCAGGCTATCTGTAACTTATTGTTAATGTCATGTGACTAAGGCCCTGATTCAGAGCCGGACGCTCGGACCAGAGCACTCGCTCTGAAGCAGGGCCCACCTCCATAACTATGGAGCATCCTCCTGGACGCTCGTATAGCTGTGGGTCACCACCCACAGCCTATACGAGCATGCAGGATGATGGTCGCGATGGTCTTGACCATCGCGACCATCGCCAGTGCGAGCAGAAGCCTGCGGTTGAGTTTCTCAACCGCAAGGCCAGGAGTGATTTTGGCTCTATCAGAGCCAAAATCACTCCCACTGACATCACTAGTGATGTCAGTGGGGCCGGCTTCTGACGGTAGGCGTTCCCTTGGGAACGCCTCCGTCTGGCAGGCATGCCCCCGGCACGCCCACCAAAGGGGGTGTGCTGTCAATCAACATCGACAGCACGCCCCCTTTGATCAGACACAATGAGCGATGGAAAGTCCTTCGCTCGTCGCGTCTCGCGCATGCGCACGATGGAGCTCCCTCCGTCGTGTGCATGCGCAGTGCACACCATTGACCCACTTGCCAGCGGACAGCCGCTCGCGAGTGGGTCTGAATCAGGCCCTAAATTCAATATTAATATGTTGCTAAATGGATATAAACCCCAGCCATTGATGTCTAAGTTAAAATGATATATACGCTATACATAGTGCTGAGACTAATTGCTATTGCCTACAATTATTGAAAGCTGTGTTAAATATATGAGGCCTATACTCCAGCTACTGATGTATAAAATGATACATGTGCTATACGCAGTGCTGGGAATGATTGCAATTGCCTAAAGGTTCAGCTGCATTATTGTATACATGAAAACCCAGAGCTGCAAAGGTTAACATTTTTACTTATAAACATTTTTTATGGTATGTGATTCACACACATATGATATAATGGGAACTACTAATATATATCACATATAGTGGAGACCCATTAATACTAGGTGTGTTGACCAACTATATACTAACATAATATACCTGCTGTGTGGGATTAAACTTTATAGCTAAGAGACTCAGAACTACAACATATATTTCTACATATTGCATAGCTAAGAAATATTTACTATAAGCATTGCATGGCAATACATAAGGATAAGACATCTAAGCATAGGAAGAGAAGACACTATCAGTTTGGAATATTGACTATACACATTATTAGTCACTGTATTGTTTGATACAATTTGCTACTTCCTTCTAGAAGCTGATGAAGGCATTTAGCCTTAAGAAATAATTATTTGCAACATATATGACAGAATAAACTATAATAAGTAATGAACCACTGTGTTACTAAACACTGATCATATTGAAAGAATGACAAATTGACAATGGTTTTGTTTCGCATATTTTATTACACACATTATTTTCATCACTTTTGCACAATTCTATTTTTGTATAGTTCACCATCTTACCAAATTTAATACAGTGAGATATTTTAATGCATACCTATTAAAAATATTACATTTTAAATTACCAACGTGGGTCCCAGTGCACCCATTAAAACTACTTACTTTTCTTCTTGGTATATGTGGTTTTTATTCTTTGTTGATGTTTTTTTACATTTTACCATTTACCCATGAGGTCTTAGGCTTATATAGATTTTTAAAGAGTATTTTCTCCACACAATTCCCAAGGTTCTTATTTCCTAGAACACCAGATGGCTTCCCCAGTCCAGTCTTCATTACATGCATAGGCAAAACTGGGGGGTGGTCTGGGGATGCACCAGACCACCCATTAGCCCTGTTCGCTGATCCGACACTGCCTGGCCACAGGGGCGCCGAGAGGGGGGGAGAGGGTACAGATTACCCGGGCCTGGGCTTCCTGAGGGGCCCGGGTCTGGCGCCGCTCCCCCCCTCACAGCAGCCCAGCACACAGCGTGTGCTGAGCTGCAGTTGGAGACTGCTCGTGGCTGCTGAGCAGCAGCCACAGCAGTCTCCTATGCCTGTGCGGGGGAGCGATCACACTGATCGTGCCCCCCCTGGCTTTGCGCCGGGCTGAGGGGGCGCTGCAAATCTTTTTTTTCTCACCAAGGGGGCGTGGCCATGCCTGCCGCGATTAGGCCATGGCCCCTATTGCCGGGCCCCGCCACGGCTCTTGGCGGGCCTGCCTGGCCGCCCCACCACCACACTCACTGCCTGCTTGACGGCCCACAGCCCCACCCACCGCCATGCAGTAAACTTTTTTTTGGAGACCTGGCGCATGACGTCATTTTGTCACACTGGGCCGCTGCAAGAGAAGATCCACGTCACGTTGACTTGGAGCAACAACAAGAAAGTAAGTGTGGGTGCTGGCTATGCTGGAGAAACAGATTGGGGGCTGGCTGGAGACACAGATGGGTGGCTGGCTGGGCTGGAGACATGGAAGGAAGTCTGACTGGAGACTCAGTAGGAAGTCTGGCAGGGGAGACACATAAAAGGGATCTGGCTGGAGAGATACAGAAAAGGGATCTGGCTGGAGAGACACACAAGGGGGTCTGGCAGGAGAGACACAGAAGGGGTCTGGCTGGAGACACTAGCCCCTGTTTGAGTGGCCACACCTCTTTTTGGAGAATGCCTGCAGCGCGCAAAAATTCCCTTTTCACTATCAGGTGCTCTGCAGGGGGCAACTCTTGTATGTATGTATGTATGCATGTATGGGGGAGATGTACTAAGCTCAGAAAAGTGATAAACTGGAGAGTGATAAATGGCCAGCCACTCAGCTCCCAACTGTCATGTTACAGGCTGTGTTTGAAAAATGACAGTTGGCAGTAGGGATGTGCAGGCTCGGATAGGTTCGAGTTTGCACGTTGAGTTATTTTTCCTTCCAAAAAAACGGAACTCAGAAAGAGGCAAAACGCCATCTTACATGGACGAACATCATCATTCCTGGACAAAAGTCCAGGAATGATGATGTTCGTCCATGTAAGATGACGTTTTGCCCCTTTCTGAGTTCCGTTTTTTTGGAGGGAAAAATCCGAACTCAACGTGCAAACTCGAACCTATCCGAGCCTGCACATCCCTAGTTGGCAGCTGATTGGCCGGTGGTTTATCACTATCCATTTTATCACTTTACAGAGCTTAGTACATCTGGCCTTATGTGTGCATATATATATATATATATATATATATATATATATACATATACAAAATCAAAAATCCACTGCACTCACTACTCCCAGATTTGGGGTGCAAACCTGCACTCGCCATTCCCAGGCCTGGGGTGCAAGTGGCTTGTGACCACATTGCTTAAATAAATAAAAACAGAAAACTCAGCACTCGCCATTGTTAAATCACTCACAATAATACATAAATAATGGGGTTTTGGTTCATGGATTGATCAATGCATTTAAGCCTGGAGCCAACATCAAAGGACCCCACTTCTCTGCAGGTCCTACACTATCTGTCATACTTATGGAAACCTGGTAACTGCTATCACAGAGTTTAAACTGAAAACTTGTTAACTAGTTTAACAATGGTGAACTTTAGTGTGTCGACCTTATGTCCCTGTCGACCTTTTGACCCTGTTGACCATTTGTGCCTGTTGACCGTCTTACATATCGAACTTTAGTGTGTCAACCTTATGTCCCTGTCGACCTTTTGTCCCTGTCGACCTATTTACTGTCTAACATCTGGTGTCTATCTAGACATTGTCTACCTTTTTACTGTAGATCTTTCAATCCACATCCCATATTTTTTGAGCGTCAGAGTAGGGACTGACCAGAATGGGAAGACTGTGACATAGTTGGTCAGCTTGACAAATTGTTACAATACTTGGAACTAACATTCCCTGGAATTAAAAGTACAGTTTAGAATATAATGGTGAGTGCTGAGTTTGTATGATTTTCTTTATTTTTCATTTAAATGGTGTGGTCGCATACCACTGGCACTGCAGATGTTTGAGTGTCGTGGATCAAAGCCAATTGTTTTTATATATATATATATATACACAGTACATACATATCTGACACAGAGCTAAAACTGGGACCACCCATTACCAGATCTCTAGTTTCGCCTATGATTACATGTGAGCCTAATGTTAGTCCTATCCTCATGGTCCCAGGCAGTGGCGGCTCCAGAGGTGGGGCTGTAGCACAGTCCAAACTTCAAATAGGGGAGTCACACCAACTGTCATTTCACACACTGCCAAGCATAGATGCTGAGATTCACTGGCAGTTGGTGTGGCTCCCCTATTTGAATTTTGGACTGCGCTGCAGCCCCACCTCTGGAGCCTCCACTGGTCCCAGGTCAAATACTCCTTTTGCCTCCTCAGTTAGACAATAGTGCAGAAAACATCACACCAATCCCATCACACCAATAAAAAGAGAGGCTGGTTTTGGGGCATATTAAAGATTCTCAGCTCTATGCCCCTGTTTTTGGATTAGCATTCATCGTATTTACCTAATTTATGACCCTAGCTTGTTTTCTGATCAGGGACCCTTAGGTACCTATTTCTAAACATGATTTAAATAACTAGCCTATATAACAAAGCCTGAACAACTAATGCTGTAGACTGCATTACCCATTTTTTTAAATTTAATTCCAAAAAGCTTGGCCCAATTAGCTAACACCTTTGTTGCCCATGGGCTATAGCAGAGGTTTCCAAACGCGGTCCTCAAGGCTCCCCAACAGTTCAGGTTTTAGAGATATCCATGGTTGAGCACAGGTGACTTAATTAGTACCTCAGTCAATTTGATTTAACCACCTGTGCTCATCCATGGTTATCTCTAAAACCTGAACTGTTGGGGAGCCTTGAGGACTGTGTCTGGTCTATAGTATCACTGTACAGTGATATCTGAATTCCTCTCCAGAGGTCATCTATGATGTTTACTTTCAAATAGGAAGATGTATCAAGCCTTATATAGAGATAAAGGAAGAAGTTGTGTAAAGCAATCAATCAGCTTCTGTCATTTATCTAGCACAGACTTTGAAATGACAGCTGGACGCTGATTGGTTGCTTTTGGCAACTACTCCACTTTATCTCTCTCCAAAAGGGGTAGGTTTACTAAAGCTTCTAACACAGATAAGTGGTGATGTTACCCATAGCAACCAATCAGCTCCTAGCTATCATCTCTCTATTGCAAGCCTGACCAACCTGTGGCTCTCCAGCTGTTGTGAAACTACAAGTCCCAGCATGGCCTGCCTCAGTTTTGCTATTTGGGAATGCTAAAACTGTGGGAGGGCATGCTGGGATGTGTAGATTCATAACAGCTGGAGAGTCACAGGTTGGCCAGGCCTGCTCTTTTGCATACTAGAAAATGATGGACAGAATCTGATTGGTTGCTAAGGGTGATGCCACCACTTGTCTGTTTCAGGAGCTTTAGTAAATCTACCCCTAAGGATTGATACATCTCCCCAAGAGACTTCATAATGGAGAAAGGAAAGTGCTTGGCCTGGACAGCATATTTTCTTCTTTTTTCCCCACTTAATTTTTATTTCAGAAAGGACCAACAAGAAGTGGCACAAAAATTGTACACTTTCTTCAACAATGTTACAAATTACATTGTACAAGGTGTTTGATGTACATAACCAAAACCAACATTACACCTCAAAATAGAGGAAGAGTGAGAAAAACATAGTAAAATTAAAAAATCTAAATCAATATCAAGAGCAATAGGAGCGGTCGGCACATTAACCAAATAAGATCTAAGGAACCATTGTGTGCATACTAATTGGTGCATCTCCAAGTAACAAGTCTCATACCATTGTGTAGAGTGAAAACACTTATGTAATTGATTTTTAAGGTCCCCTGATAAGGAATCTATGAACCCTTTCCAGATATGAAATTTTTTTTCAGTGCATTCTTCTTTGTGTAGTGAGGCTTCACACCAGTCCATGTGGAACACATGAACATTTTTGCTTTGAACAATTGTATGGATGGGGGTTCCCCATGAATCCATTGATGTAATATACTCTTACAGGCTACTGCAGATATTATGAGCATCAACCTCCTGCCTCCCTGTAACATTTTGGTTGTAGTGGGTACAAATCCCAGAACTGCCCATTCTGCTGAAAGAGGCAGATCGCTAAGGAGATAGGTAATTGCGAATAGCCTAACTTGTTTCCAGAAATAATTTATATGCGGGCAATCCCACATACAATGCATAAATGTGGCATCTGGGCTATTGCACTTTGGGCAAGCTCCAGAGTCATAAATCCCAATTTAAAATCTGCGATGTGGAGAAAGATATCCATTGTGAAATATATTGTAAAACATAGTATTCATATGGAATAGTTAAAGGTTTTCAAAAGAATATCTATTGTCAGATTAGGGAAAATCTGTGTCCAACAGAAGATTCCCGCCTTTGAGATTGTGAGATCTAGAGGTTCGTGTAATATTTGATGGTATGTGGATATGGCTTTCCTATCAGACGATGGTTTATTTAGTCTGACGCCAAGAGGATTGGACCAATCATTTGCAGAGAGATGTTGGACAATTGAGCTAGCGTAATACTGAGCTTGGTACATGGCGAGTGTGTGATTCGGATAAAGAATATTTATCCGCCAATGCTTGTATCTGGAGAGATGAACGAGATGTGCCGTCTACTAGTGCTTTAACCTGGGATATACCCTTAGAACGCCAGGAAAGGAAAGGTTGTGCTGCTTGACCATGTTGGAATTCAGGGTTGGCTATCAATGGGAGAAATAGCGAGTGGTGACTATTAAGACCCTTTTTGTGCTTGGTGGTGTGCCAGACAATCCAAAAAGACATCAGAAGTGGATTTTGAGATATTAAGGGGGTTATTTCCTGCCGATGATTGTGTAAGAATGATAAAAGATGTTTTTGTGGTAGGAAGGATTGATCTATTTCGGAAGTTGTGTATCGATTTGTACCATGAATCCAGTCTTGGATATATCTAAGAATACCTGCGTGGGTATTTAATTTTAAATTTGGAAGATTCACCCACCCCCCTCCCATTGGCCACAGGCTGCTGCAATTTGATTAAACCTATGAGTGGCCTCTTATTTTGCCAGATACATTTTCTAAGTGTAGTATTTATTAGCTTTTCATCCGTTGCCGACAACAGAATCAGAAGCATCTGAAGTGGGTAAAGAAGTTTTTGGGAACATAATCGTTTTTAATAAATGGGCACGTTCTAGATAGGATAACATTAAATGTTGCCGTCTCTCCAGTTCCCCCAGTACTTCCTTAATTATCCTATATATGTTAAAACTATATAGGTTGTGTATATTTTTGGGAAGGAAAATTCTGAGGTACTTAATGCAGTTGGAAGTCCATTTGATCCGATCATTTGCACACCAGGGTGGGTGACCTGGGAGCTCAGTAACATACCCTGTGATTTATCATGATTGATTCGCATTGCGAATTCAGGCAATATCACAGGGATTTACTACAAATCCTTTACAGGGACAGAGCTTACTATAAAGCTCTGTCCCTGCGAATCCCCTTCGGAGCCTTATCATGGTATTTTCACAAAAAAATACCGTGATTAAGTGCCCGCGCATGCGCCGACCGGTCGCCGCTGCTACCCCCCCGGCGCTAAGCCCCACCCCCACAATCACGGACCCCCCCCGCAACCCCCCCTCCCTTGATAGCACTTACCTGCATGCTCCGGGCCTCCGGTGATGTTCTCCATTCCTCCGGTCAGGTGATCTCCCATACTGCACTGGGGCCCGATCACCTGATGACCGGGCCGCAGTGCACTGTGGGAGACCAGCTGACCGGAGGGGAGTCATCACCGGAGGCCCGATCACCGGTCCCTGGAGTCAGGTAAGTAATTTTTTGTTTTACTATTTTTTTTTCTTCTTTTTTTTTACAGTAATCAGCTTGCGGTCTGTTTAGACCACACAGCTGATTACTGGGACCGACTCCCGGCTCTGCTCTCCCCGTTAGAGCAGGGCAGGAGGCCGGTAACCGGGGGAGACCCTGGATAACGCCACCTCCAGGTGGCGTTATTATCACAGGGCTTTCCACGATATTTTTTTCACATTTATTTTTAGTAATTCTGGTCGGATCACATTTCCCATTACAGTTATGGGAAATGCGATCTGCTTTACTAAAAATAAGTGATACTTAGGGCTTGGAGTAGAATTTTACGAATTCTACTCCAATTGCCCTGTAATAACTATAGGTGATACTAAAATAATGTGAAAAGGGTGTGAAAACACTCTTTTTCACTTTATTTTAGTAAAAATAATGTTAATAAATAGAGTCCAAAGGCTTTCTCAGCATCTAAGCTGAGAAGCATTGTTGGGACGTTACTGTTGTTATTAGCAGCTGAGATAATCGCAGCCAGAGCAGTGCGAACTCCCTTCACTGAGTATCTATCGTGGGTGAATCCTAGTTGATGTGCGGTCAAGATATCTGGCAGAATAGACTGGAGACGATTTGCCATGATTTTTGACAATATCTTGAAATCTTGAGCAAAGTTATGGGGCTGTAGGAGGATACAAGTTCAGGATGTCTGATTTTGGAAGCAGGATAGTGTGAGATTCGTTAAAACTAGGGAAAGGAATATGGTCTGTAATCTTTTTGTATAGTGAGATGAAGATAGGGACTATGGGGTCTAGTTACTAAGCAGTGTTAGGAGACAGAGTGAAAAGTGATAAGGTGCCAGCCAATCAGCTCCTAACTGCCATCTCACAGGCTGTGTTTGAAAAATGACAGTTGGGAGCTGATTGGCTGGCACCGTATCACTTTTCACTCTGCTCCTAACACTGCTTAGTAAATAGACCATAATGTGGTTTCAGGAGCTTAAAGGATTTCCCAGTAAAACCGTCCGGTCCTGGTGATTTATTGATGGGAGCTTAGAAATTACCAAAGATATCTCGTTCTCTTCTATATACTCATTAAGAATCTCCCGCTGGGCAGAGGAGAGTTTGGGCAACCTTGCCTCCTCCAACAGAGGACTGTGGAGAATAGAATCGGATGTGGGAGCTGAGTATAATGTTGTGGAGTGAAATCTAGAGAGCACATCTGCTGCTGAGTGAACTGTAGAGTTGGACAAGGGATCACAAATTGTTGTAATAAGGTTTTTAGGTCTCTGCGCCCTGGTCATATTTGCCAATAGACGGCCGGACTTGTTACCCCAGGACAGCATATTTTTGGAAGTGCTGTACTGACAAGCAAACCTTGTTAAATAGTTACGATAAATCTGAGTAATATCAGTTGTTATTTATTAGAGAAAAAACTTGATAAATAATACATAAGCCCTTTATGCTGTGTGCACAATAGGACGACGGATCGGTAAAACAAATCGCCCATACACAAAGCCAGACGTGTCGATATGTCTGTGAAAGTCTCAACCATACCCAAATTTAAAGTATTTTTTTTATTACTACAATATTAATAATTCAATCTGTACAATTATCCCCAAACTTAGTTCTCTAGCTGGAACATAGCTGAACATTCAGAGGAAAGCAATGTTTAGACACACAGGAGCTGCAAGCCAACAATTAAAAAAGCGGGATACTTTGGATAAAACCATAAAGTCAGTTGCCGTTCGTGCCATTAAGTCAGCACTGTGAAAGCAGGTGACTGGGGCAGATGGAGAATAAATAGGATTTGCGTAGCTGTGAAAACACACAATGAACAATCAGGACGGGTACTATTTGTATTCCTGATTTCTGCTACTTTGGCTGCAAGGATGAGCGGTTCTCTATCAATCAGCGCATGGGCTTGGCCGGACGCCAGGGGACAGTCGCAGACTACGGCGCTCACCTACATAAAGTAAGGAATCACTGTTTGTATAGAGGAGAAGCAGGGAGATTAGTTATGTGACTCTGACCTGTGCACTTCATACATAAGCTGTTATATGATTGCACTTGTATATCAACTAGCGGCTGTGCCATCATAATTATCTTGATACATTCTCCTGTAAAATAAATCTGCCCTGATTTTTTTATATGAATAGGATATAGAAAAAAATATATAATTAAGGTCTATTTGTAAATAGAAAAAAATATATTTTACTCTTCAGATTGTTAAGTAGCGCTGCCAATTTTACATGACATTATTCTCGCAGAACGTCTGTTGTTTTTGAAGGGAACAATTGGCAGTAATATTTTAAAGGAATAGACATTGAACAACTTTTCACTTACATATGCCAAGGGCCAGGGCCAGGGTCGACGAGAGCCGAGCCAGGTCCAGGTGACAGGGGGCTTGGCCTAATCGCGGGAGACGTGGCCACACCCCCTTAGGAAATAAAAAAAAAAGAGTCTCTTTCAGCACCGCAAAGCGGCGTTACGCGCTGGTGATGGGGGCGCTGTGTGCCCCTCGGCCCAGGGCATGATCAGCGTGATTGCTCCCCCAATAGGCATAGGAGACTACTTCGAGAGGGGGAGTGGTGCCGGACACGGGCTCGGGTAATTTCCACACGCTCCCCCCCCCATCCCGGGCCCCTGCCAAAGGCCTGCGTTACCACTCAGTGTATCTAGGAAGTTGCCTAGGGCACCAGGGTTTAAGGGGCGCAAAATATATGATATAACCCATAAATGTGAGTGCCGGCTGCTGATTGGGAGAAGCAGCAGCTTCTTATATGTAAAGCTCTCAGCTGCTGCTCCTCCATGTTGGTAATGGACAGATGTGTAGTGCTGAGATATAATGTCACAGCCCAGTGCCATACTTCTAAAATGGCAGAGGATTGCCTCCAGAGTCCCTACTTTTCCATACAAGGCAAGAAGCGGAATGACGGAAAGCGTTTAAAAAAAAATAGAAAACTAATTGGTTTTACATTACCAGCCCTACTTGAAACCATACTATACCAATGTTACTCCTGAACACGGGCGTTTGTAGAGAGGGGGAGGCCCATGTGCAGTCTCCGACACGGGCCCTTCCTCTTCGCCCGGCGGCCAGCAGTGCACTGAGCTGTGCGCTGCCAGCGCCGGAGTTATAGACTCTGGGCACTAGAGTGTGCCCAGAGTCTATACTGTATGCACAGGTGACTGGGAAAATGGCAGCGGCGGCCATTTTCCCTGTACTGCTCATGCGCAAACGACGGGAAAATGACCACCGCAGTGCGGGGCCCCCCTGGACCCAGGGGCCCGTGTTCCCCGCACACCCTGCACCCACTATAGCTACGCCCCTGTTCCTGAACTATTCTGAAGGGCCCCATACATGGTGCGATATGCACCTTGCGATGCGACGGCCGACATATCGGGCGGTCCTCACACATGGAGCAATCTGCTGCCCGACCGCCCGATATGCCGGCACCCCCCTCCCCCTCCCGCATAGCCGATATCATAGCCACACAAGGAACGATATAGCAGCAATATCGTTCCAAACCGTCGGATCGGCTGCTATATCACACTGTGTATGGGGGTCTTAAGCATCATTCAAATTTACTAAGGCTAAGGATTGGCCATGTTATGAAACCATTTCCCACCACTGGTTGTTTTGGGTGGCCGAACCATCATGTTTATTTTTCAGCAGTATTGACAGAATTTTGGAAATTGTCTTGGATGTAATCAGTTTCAAAGTGCCCAAACCCTGATCGATTTAGCTGAAGCCGATGGAACCGCCGACAAAACCCACCACAAATCCACTGGTTTTCTATTGGAGGAACTAAAAGCACCATCATGAGCAGGTGGTGGTCCCCATAATACAGGAGAATGTACTGCATACGAAGAAGAAGTGCAAAGATCCTGCCCCCAGAACTCGTGCAAGGGATAAATGTGCACAGGGCCGGATTAAGGGCAGGGCGACAGGGGCGGTCGTCCAGGGGCCCCCACACATAGGGGGCCCCCACACACTGTCCCCGGACCCCGGGCACATCCAGATTAACCTGTTTTTTTTTTAACAGGAGCCATCTGCCGAGGCACGCGGTTAAGCCCCGCCCCTCCGGCATTTTGCTCCACCCCCTTTTAAAAGGACCCGCCAATCGTGATTCACGCTGGTCCATCTGCTGCCTGTAACCAGGAGAGGTAAGCAGGTGTCTGTGTGTGTCTAGTCTGCATGTCTGTGTGTGTGTGCGTGTCTGTGTGTGTGTCTAGTCTGCGTGTCTGTGTGTGTGCGCGTGTCTGTCTGTGTGTGCTGGCGTGTCGGTGTGTGTGTGTCTGTCTGTGTGTGCATGTAGAATGTTGATAACAATAGCAGCATTTTTACGTACCAGGTAACATGGACCCACAAGTGTCACTGCCCCCAGGACTTTGGTCAGCCCCAGGTAGGGAGAGAGCTGCAGCCAGTTTCTCAGTGCCAACAGTAACAGCAATGTTTTATTAATAGGGGCCCCTACACGTTTGTTGCCCAGGGGCCCCCACAGACGTTAATCCGGCCTTGAATGTGCACAATTACGATACACCACCTAGAGACATTTTTATTATGTAACAAATGTCTGTTGACATGAAGTTACGCTGACCTAAATAATACATGTGCAAAAAGGGCAGTTTAGGCACAGTGGGCCTGATTCTGAGTCGCTAGCGCCATTTTGCCGGTGATTTCTGCACCAGCCAGCAGAGAGATAAGTATAATAATAAGTAGGGATGAGCGGTTCGGATTCTGTGGAATCCAAGCCGCTCCGAACACTGGGGATTCGAGTTTACCCGAGCCGCTGTTCATGTGTTCCTGCCTCACTCAGATCCCACTTCGAGGCCGAACGTCATCCTTCCGACGTCGGATTCTCGCGAGAGTTCATCTCTACATAAGGCGCCACGACCTGGACTCGGCGCCATTTCATTTGCACGCTGCGCATTGCTGTGCTGGCAAAGTGACTGTATATACAAGCACTGTGACTCCTTGGGCAGTAGCCCTCTGTGTATACAAGCACTGTGACTCTGCTGGCCGTACCCCACTGGGTGTGTGGGAGGGCCCAAGGACAATTCCATCTTGCACTACCTGTCATTTCTGCCACTGCTGTGTGGCAATGTTTCATAGATGTGCTTTAAACTGCGGTGTCTGTGCTGCTGCTCTGTCGCTTGGTAACCAGTCAGCTCACTGCAACCTTTGGCCAATAATGGTGAAAACAATATTGTGAGCGGTGAGGTGGTCTAAACTGACTGTAAATGATATGAAATTAATGTTATTGAGGTTAATAATACTCTAGGAACAAACCCCCCCCCCCCCAAATTATGTGATTTTAGCTTTTTTTGTACATCTTTGTAAAAAATCCAAATTAAAATCTAGTCACGGCGGTTTGGCAAATCCAAATCCAAAGATGGACGACGAATTAGAGCCAAATCCAAATCCAGTCAAAATGGTTGGGCGCATATCCCTAATAATAAGTATAGTCTATGGGTACCACACACCCTGTAACCATTATAGATACACCCAGGCATCCTAGTCATAACTAACTAAGAAAAACCAAACAGAAAATCTCCCAGCATTCTGCAATGGGTCAGCAAATCCTACATCTTATATATTTAATTTGCTTAGTTCCTTTGTCCGGAACGCTCTTTGAATTTTAATATCTCAAGTAAGATATTCATGTGATTCTTTTGCGACAGATTTCATTCAGAATAAATGACAGAATTTGGACTAAAACTATAAATTTGAATTAAAAAAAAAAACGACAAAAGCCATAGTAAATGCTTTGGTATAGCTAACCTTAAAATGTCAAGAAAACTTTCAGAACACAGAGCCTGCGCAGTGACCTGGGGGAAGCGGGATAGGGGTATCTGCCGCGGGCTGCTGTTCTCACGTACTGGTGGTCTGTGCTCTCACATGGACCCGGTGCCCTAGCCATGTGCGGACACTGGGCCTGATTCAGAGCCGCTCGTAAGCGGCCGCTCGTACGTTCTGAGCGATGTTTGCACAACTTCGCATGTGTGCGGATCGTAATACGCATGCGCGAACCAGTTAGTGCGGCCGAAAATCGTTTGTTCGCTAAGTAGCGAATGCCTGCTATTTTGAGTGACGGGAGGAGGCCTATGTGGGTGGTAACAGGGGAAGGTGCTTGAAAACGGGGAGTGGAGATCCGAACGCAGGCGTGCTTAAAGGTCAAAACGGGCGTTTTATGGGTGTGCATAATTAATACAGCAGCGTCATTGACCACGTCACTGGGTTATTTTTTAGTCAGAACTGCTCGCAAGATTGCGGTAGGAAAAACCAACCACAAGAATAGCGAGCAGTTCATACACTGATCGATGTACTCGATTAATCTAATAAATAGCGGACATGACGTAGGATGCGAGCGGCCAGGGGGCGTAGTCTTCCAAAAAACGACCGCATGTTTGGTTCGCTCGTTCAGACCTAGAGGCGTGAACAGACCGCAAAGAGCGAACGGTTCATTTGAATAGCCACCCCTTTTTTCTGAACGAGCGAGCGCAAATAGCGTCCGGCTCTGAATGAGGTCCTCTGTTTTCGTTCTGCCCAGTTCGGCTCCTGAGTGACGCAGCTATTACACAGTGAGGGATAGCGCGCGGGTGGCACAACACGTGAGGCTGCTGCCGTAGGGGGCGCTCTTCCCTCACCGACTTTCTCCAACACGTCGATTTCAGGTTCACAACTCCCACTCAGCACCTGGTTTGCGCCTTGAAAGTAACGCCTCTTTTCTCTGCTTTCCACGAGAGCTGCTGGCAGCCGCTGTTTGGCGAGAGGCTGGGAGACGATGAGGCGGAGTAACAGTGCATTATCATTTACATCTATAGGGGCTCAGCTTGCAATACCCCTGGAAACGGTCCATTTTTCTTCAGAGTCCATGGCCAAATATATCATCGCACTTACAAATTGGCAAAATGTTACAATAAAAAAAATCCTCCGAAACCATAAAAGGGGCGTGGCTTAGACATTTATGTTTCACATACATCTTTTATTACCCGATTCCGTCATATTAACATATGATCTAGTCATTATCTAGCAAAGCATTTTCCGTACATATGTTCTGGGCTCAAATTGGCGAAATGTTCGCCATGGGCATACTAGTAATAATAATAAAAATGAGCGCTCGCAACCGGTCGATGGTGGCCCACAGCGCATGTGCACGACGGAGCCAGCTCCGTCGTGCACATGCGCGAGATCAGGCTAGCGACGGGCAATCCGTCGCTCCGGGTCTCGCATCAAAGGGAGCGAGCTGTCGATGTTGAGTGACAGCTCGCCCCATTTGGTGGATGGGCCAGGGGGGTGGCTGCCCAAACGGAGGCGTTCCCAAGGGAACGCGTGCCGTTTGGGGGCGGCCCCACTGATATCACGAGTGATGTCAGTGGAGAGCTTCCGGCTCTGTTAGAGCCGAAATCTCTCTGGGGCTTGCGATGAACGAGACCCTACCACAAGGGTCTCGTCGCAAGCCCGATGGTCGCGATGGTCTTGACCATCGCGACCATCATCATGGCCGCTCGCTATAGCTGTGGGTGGTCACCCACAGCTATGCGAGTGGCCAGAAGGCCGCTCCAAAAAAAATTAAAACGCCCTGATTCAGAGCGAGCGCTCTTTCAGAGCGTCCGGCTCTGAATCATGCCCTCAGTCACCCACAGTATATGATAAGCCACCAGCCGTGTCAGAGCGCCTCTGCTCAGGTGGTCCTACACTGCATAATAATAGCCCCACTTTGGATCATAATCATATATTAATGTGTTTATAAATCTAGAGCCAACTCACCTGGATCAGCATACCCTCCAGCTACTGGTCCCATGCGTGACTAAGAACAATGATACGTGAAATGGAAGTTGCTCATAGGGCCTCTTTCATTATGGGTCGTTATTGCGATCGCGGCTGCGAATACGCTTGCAGATCTGCTGCGAAAATATGCTAATGAATGCTGTCGCACTGCTGTCGCACTGCTGGCATAAAGACGCCCACTACCTCCCACTACTGCTATGCCACATCCGTAATACCTTGTTTATACATCCGGAGCATCGCGTAATATCGGACCCTCATGCGCAATTAAAACAGGTCTGACCTTAATCAGAGATTGCTAACGTCGTCACATGCAATAAGTACTCAACCAGCGTATACCGTCCCGTCGCAGTAGCTAATTTATGCAAGCCCAAATAACGGCGTTCAAACGGACAGGCACGCCTGCGTTTCTCCGACCACTCCTCCTTCACCACCCCCAAAACACTGACGTGACGTCACTCATTCTGCTTTGTATCTGCGTGAGTGATCGCAGAGCTGCTAACTCACGCACGCATACTGCGATGCATACGCATGAGCAGTACGCAGCCATCGGCCGTCTGCATATGCTGAATCTGGCCCATAATCAATTTATTGACCCATCACAGGGGAGTGTAATGGAGGGTTTAATTTAGAAAAGATTGTTTTTTTTTTGCCTAGATTAACCCCACGCTGACACGCACCTGTGATGGGCCAATTAACTAGTTATAATCTGCAAACAGCACTATTACACTATTATATTGGAATCGGTATGATTTACCGCTGGACCCATGCTCGGCGGTTCAAATCCCGACAGCGGCAGCCCGACAAGGATGAAAATCCTGATCGTCCCCAGGTAAGTATTCATTAACCTATTCTACCCTCTAACCCTAACCCTCCCTTAGGGGTGCCTAACCCTAACCTTCCCCCCAGTGCCTAACCCTAATCCCCCCTCTAAGTGCCTCGGGGGGGTGCCTAACCCTAAATCCCCCCCGAGGGTGCCTAACCCTAAATCCCCCCCCGAGGGTGCCTAACCCTAACCCTCCCTCCCCCTAGCCTAACCCTAACCTCCCGAGGGGGTGCCTAACCCTAAATCCCCCCCGGGAGCCCTAAAAACTAAAACTAACACAGCCTGCGGCTATCTGCGCTAGGCGCCCAGTGTCCCTTCGATCAGGATGCCGGGCGCCGGTCTCCCGGCATCGGTAAAATGACAGGCGTCTAGATTTAGACGCCTGTCATTTAACCCTCGCCGTGATTAAGCAGTCGGGAAGCCGGCTGTCGGGATTAGGTCCGCCGGCTTCCCGACTGCACACCATTATATTTATACCCCTTTTACACCAGAGCTAAAACCCGGGTTATTGCAGGGTTAATCCGGGTAGCTCCTTGGTGTAAAAAGGGTTAGGGTTGGATTCCTGGGTCGAGTGACCCGGCAATTCAACCCAGGTAACTTTCAGGGTTTAACACGGGAATAACCCGTGAAACCTTGCAGTGTAAACAGTGCAATCCGGGTCACTGTGACCGGGATCGTGCCGGATGCCTGCCGATTGGCCGGCTTCAGTGGTGCTTGGAGATGACGTCATCTCTGCAGACCCGGCTCCAGTGTGAACGGCGCCGACTCGGGAATATCCTGTGTCAGCGCTGGGGAAATTCCGGGTCTGATCCGGATTGGAAGCCTGGGCCTGATTCAGAGCCGGACGCTATCTGCGCTCGCTCGTTCAGAAAAAGGGGCCGGATATTTAAATTGAGCGCTCGCTCTTTGTGGTCTGTTGACGCCTCTATGTCTGAGCGAGCGAACGAAACATGCGCTCGCTATTTTGTAAAGACGCCCCCTGGCCGTTCGCATCCTACGTCATCTCCGCTATTTATTAGATTAATCGAGTACATCGAAAGGCGTCTGAACTAGAGATGAGCGGTTCGGATTCTGTGGAATCCGAACCGCTCCGAACATTGGGGATCCGAGTCCACCCGAACCCTGTTCGGGTGTTCACCGCCTGACTCGGATCCCCGTTCGGGGCCCAACGGCGGCCGCCTGATGTCGGATTCTCACTAGAGAATCCGACATCAGGTCTCCTCGCGTGTAGGGCAGAGCGCAGTGATAGCGCTCTGCCCTACACAGATACAAACACACAGCCGCCAGCGGCAGCTGTGTGTTTGTTACAGCAGCCAATGAGAGTCACACAGACTCTCATTGGCTGCTGCACGGAGGGAGCCGGCTGGAGCTCACACATGAGCTCCGTCTTCCGGCTCCCTCCTCAGCGTGTGACAGTGCGGACGGCGCGGGAGCGGGGATACAAGTAAGTTTTTTTTTTTTATTTGTGCAAGGGCCGAGGGGCACTACTGGGGGGGGTCTGCACTACTGGGGGGGTCTGCTACTGGGGGGGGCTATACTACTGGGGGGGCCATACTACAGAGGGGCCTGCTACTGGGGGGGCTATACTACTGGGGGGGTCTGCTACTGGGGGGGCCATACTACTGAGGGGCCTGCTACTGGGGGGGCATACTACTGGGGGGGCTTACTACTACTGGGGGGGGGCTGCTACTGGGGCAGCCTACTACAGGGGGGGCCATACTACAGGGGGGGCCCATACTACAGGGGGGGCTACTACTGGGGCAGCCTACTACTGGGGGGGCCTGCTACTGGGGCAGCCTACTACTGGGGGGGCCATACTACTGGGGGGGCCATACTACTGGGGGGCATACTACTGGGTGGCATGCTAATGGGGGGGAAACTACTGGGGGGGCCTGCTAATGGGGGGCATACTACTGGGTGGCATGCTAATGGGGGGCATACTACCGGGGGGGCCTGCTAATGGGGGGCATACTACTGGGGGGCATTCTACTGGGGGCACTGCATAGTGGACCCTACTACTAAGGGGACTGCATAGGGGGCACCACTGCTGGGGGACATTGTGTAAGGGACACCGCTACTGTGGGCATTGTGTAAAAGGGTCACTACTGTGGGCATTGTGTAAAAGGGGCACTACTGTGTGTCGTAACATAAATAAGAGACACTACTTTATGGTGTAATGTGAATCAGGCCCTATGTGCGGTGTAATGCGAATAAGATTGTGCACTGTGACTCCTAGGGCCGTAGCCCACTTTGTAAACAAGTACTGTGACTCTGCTGGCCGTACCCCACTGGGTGGGTGCACTACTTTTCATTTCTGCCACTGCTGTGTGGCAATGTGTCATAGATGTGCTTTATACTGTGGTGTCTGTGTCGTTGTGCCGCTGCTTTGTCGCTTAGTAACCAGTCAGCTCACTGCAACCTTTGGCCAATAATGTTGAAAACAATATTATAAGCTGTGATATGGCCTAAATTGACTGGAAATTAATGTTATTGAGGTTAATAATACTCTAGGAAGAAAAAAAAGCCCAATTTATGTGATTTTAGCTTTTTTTGTCAATTTTTGTAAAAAAATCCAAATCCAAATCCAAAGCCAGTCACCGCAGTTTGGCAAATCCAAATCCAAAGCCGGACGACGAATTAGAACCAAATCCAAATCCGGCAAAAATGGTCCGGCGCACATCCCTAGTCTGAACTGCTCGCAGTGCTTGTGGTAGCTTTTTCCTACCGCAATCATGCGAACAGTTCAGGCTAAGAAACAACCAAGTGACGTGGTCGATGACGCTGCTTTGTTAATTATGCACACCCCTAAAATGCCCGTTTTGACTGTTTGGCACGCCTGCGTTCGGATCACCACTCCCCGTTTTCAAGCACCTTCCCCTGTTACCACCCACAAACGCCTCATCCTGTCACTCAAATTAGCAGGCACTCACTGTTTTGCGAGCGCTCGATTTCTGACCGCAATGACTGGTTGGCGCATGCGCATTATGACCCATACGCATGCGCAGTTGTGCGAACATCGCTCGGAGCGAACGAGCGGCCATTTACGAGCGGCTCTGAATCAGGCCCCCTGTTCCAACTTCCGGGTCAGACCCGGAATTTCGGTATAAAAGCGGTATTAGAGAAATTACAGCAAAAAACTTGATGAAAGCTGTGAGGAAACAATACTTAGGAACAGATTCAGCAGGGATTGCAACTGCGATTTCAGCTGCGATTTCAGCTGCGCTATCGCACGCAATGAACCTGCAAAAATATGATGTCTGCCACCGCTCAGCCAGCATAGAGACCCCCACTACTGCTTTCTCACATCCATAATACCTCGCAGCCCTGCGTATACATCGGTAACTTCGGAGAACATCGGCCCCTCACGCACAATTACAGCAGGTCTGACCTGTCTCAGAAATTGCAAGTCTCGTCGCACGCAGTGAGTACTCAGGGCCTGATTCAGAGCCGAACGCTCTGACCAGAGCGCTCGCTCTGAATCAGTGCCCTCCTCCATGAAAATGGAGCGGCCTCCGGGCCGCTCGCATAGCTGTGGGTGACCACCCACAGCATATGCGAGCGTCCATGATGATGGTCGCGATGGTCTTGACCATCGCGACCATCGGGCTTGCGACGGAGACCCTGCGGTAGGGTCTTGCTGCCGCAAGCCCTGGAGTGATTTTGGCTCTATCAGAGCCAAAATCACTCCCACTGACATCACTAGTGATGTCAGTGGGGCCGGCTTCAGACGGTAGGCGTTCCCATGGGAACGCCTCCGTCTGGCAGGCACGCCCCCGGCACGCCCACCAAAGGGGGCGTGCTGTCAATCAACATCGACAGCATGCCCCCTTTGGTGCGAGACACCCGGAGCGATGGAGAGCCCGCCGCTCGCCGGGTCTCGCGCATGCGCACGACGGAGCTCCCTCCGTCGTGCGCATGCGCAGTGGGGGAACATCAACCCGCTTGCGAGCGTCCTGCGCTCGCGAGCAGGTCTGAATGACCCCCTCAGGCTGGCCAGGCAATCGCAGTGGCTAATTTCAGCACGCCCATGTAACGGAGTTCAAACGGACAGGCACGCCTGCGTTTCCGCAACCACTCCCCCATCATCACCCCCAAACGCTCACGGCCAGTCACTCACTCTGCAATGGATTCCACAATGGGTCTGTAATCACAGTGCAATCGCCGCGCACCCAACAACTGGCCGATCTGCGTACGTTCTGTAATTGCTATGCATGCAGAATCAGGCCCTTAGATCTTTACCACTTTCATTTACATGTAAGTTTCAGAATCTGCTGAAACACTGGGGAAATATCTGTACATTGCCGGGGACAATTAGATTAGCACAATTTTACCCTCAGGATGCAGCTTTCTATTCTGCTTATTTGTCTAAAATGTAATTAAAGTATTGATTTGATAAATCATGAGAAAGACTATAAAAATCTTCCCTTGCTTCATCGTTCCGGTTTATAAATCCGCAGCACTGTAGCAGAGCGCTATTACTATTTATTGGTTGTAAACTAAATAAGGGAGGATTTTTGTGCAGATAGCTCATTAAGCAAAACTTAGTCAACGAGGAGGAAAAAAAAAAAGAATGCAGAATATTTTATTTATCAATATGTAAATATATAGCACCAGTATGTCCCATTGTGCTTTACAGTCTCTCTGGCTTTATTATTGTATTATTATCATTTTTTTTAAAGCACCTGAGACATTTTTAACAGATTTCTTATTTTTAAAAACACCTGTCGCCAAACACCAAAGGTTATTATTAGGTAATACTAAAGAAGTATTCCTTCATTTTCATTATATCATGTACATTGCATATGACAGTGGTACCCAAACTGGGTACCACGGAGCACCAGGATGCCGTTTCGCACAAGCAAGGGTGCTGTGGGTAGGTTGTGTGTGGCATCATTGCTGGCTGAGTGGCATTCTATCTGTAGATTTAGAGAGGAGCATTGCATCCGTGATACGCGATGCATCCTCCCTGACTTTGGTTACATACAGCGGTTCATTGCCATGGTATGTACCAAGAATATTGCAAAGGACAGCTCTCCCAGGAAAAAGAACTGTCTTTTGCAATGGCTCCGGACAGAGGAACTTCTGGGTTTATCACCTAGAAGTCACTCTGGCGTCCTTTCTGCGCAGAAGGCCCCACGGGGGTGATGGGAGGGATCTGATCGGATCCCTCCCAGCCTGGAGCATCCTGATAAGAAGCCCATAGGCTTCTATTAAGTGTCGAAGATGCACCCGGGGCTTAGTACATTAGTGCATTTTCCCCGTTAGTACATCCCAGCCATAGTGAGTAAGGATGGCCAACGTCCATCGATGAATCATATCTATTGATGGTCTATGGATGATGCAGAATACTTTCACCATCGATAGTGTAGAGCCAGATGGTTTCCTGCCATCGATGGTAGTTGTGGGCCTGATTTTTATATTTGCCGTGTGCAGAGTGCTGCTGCTGCACAGAGCTGCTAGGCTGCCAGCTAGCAGCCCTGCGCCACCCCCAGCTCTTACACACAGTGTGTTGTGCCGGGAATGGGATGGTCTGCTTCCCTGACAGGCTCAGCCATCAGTCATAGCCCAGCCACGTCCCCGGCTCTTACACAGAAGCAGCAGCACCAGCAGCCGCTCATGGCGACTCTCCTCTGCGCACGTGCGAAAGCACTGATGGTACCATCCATGGTACCACACAGAATAGTTACCTACCATCGATGGTATGTGTCACCAATGAGGCTACACTGATGTCAATCCCTAGAAGTGTGTGGCTGTTTATCCAGGCTGCACTGCATATTGGGCCTGATTCAGAGCCACTCGTAAGCGGCAGCTCGTTCGCTCCGAGCGATGTTTGCCCAACTGCGCATGCGTACGGATCGTAATACGCATGCGCGAACCAGTCAGTGCGGCCGAAAATCGTGTGCTCGCAAAATAGCGAATGCCTGCTATTTTGAGTGACAGAATGAGGCGTATGTGGATGGTAACAGGGGAAGGTGCTTGAAAACGGGGAGTGGAGATCCGATCGGAGGCGTGCTTAAAGGTCAAAACGGGCGTTTTATGGGTGTGCATAATTAAAACATCAGCGTCATTGACAACGTCACTGGGTTTTTTTAAAGCCAGAACTGCTCGCAAAATTGTGGTAGCAAAAACCAACCACAAGGATAGCGAGCAGCTCATACCCTGTTCGATGTACTCGATTAATCTAATAAATAGCGGACATGACGTAGGATGCGAGCGGCCAGGGGGCGTAGTTTCCCAAAAAACGACCGCAAGTTTTGTTCGCTCGTTCAGACCTAGAGGCGTGAACAGACTGCAAACAGCGAACGGTTCATTTGAATAGCCACCCCTATTTTCTTGACGAGCGAGCGCAAATAGTGTCCGGCTCTGAATCAGGCCCATTGTGCATCTGTGTGTCCCCACCTCCTCCAGCACTTACTCTACATTCTCCTCCCTCTCCCTCGTGCAGCTTCCCCCACATACTGTACCTGTGACCCCAGCAGACTCCATTTCTCATTTCCCCATGACTATCCTTTATCCGAGTATCTCTTCCTCTCTGTGGGCGGGATGTACTAACCTTGCGAAGTACATCCCGCCATACCTTGCATTCCTACTGATCGCGTATATACTAATATATGAGATCAGTAGCGCAAAGGACAGCTCTTCCAATAAGATCTATCCTTTGCGATGTGCATTGGTGCCGTGGACTTTCGGGTTTATACCTCAGAAGTCCATCTTTGGCTTCGCATGTGCAGAGTGATGTGGCCGCGGGGCATGCTGGGAGGGATCCGATCAGATCCCTCATAGCAGCGCGATGTGGTAGAAGCCCATAGGCTTCTATAGGGTAACGCCAGCAAAAGCTGGCGTTACCCTCCGCATCGGAGACCCGACGGCCAAGTGGTGATACCTACAGAAAATGTGGTAAAACCCCGGAAACGGGGTTTTTACCTCCTTTTCTGTTTAGTACATCCCGCCCTGTGTGTACAATGCTACTGTGTTATGAACCAGCCACCCCTTACACTATCAGCCCCAATGTCTCCACAAATATGTCAAAATAGAAAAAATGCATCAGGTCCAAAGGCTATATATTGCTCAGTATCAAACAGCCTACTCAGTACAATAATTACAATAAATAAGCAATCAGATTATAAATGTAACGTATACAGTACATACTAGGGATGTGCGCCGGACCATTTTTGCCGGATTTGGATTTGGTTCTAATTCGTCGTCCGGCTTTGGATTTGGATTTGGATTGCCAAACTGCGGTGACTGGCTTTGGATTTGGATTTGGATTTGGATTTTTTGCCAAAATTGGCAAAAAAGCTAAAATTACATAAATTGGGCTTTTTTTTCTTCCTAGAGTGTTATTTACCTCAATAACATTAATTTCCAGTCATTTACAGTCAATTTAGACCACCTCACAGCTTAAATTATTGTTTTCACCATTATTGGCCAAAGGTTGCAGTGAGCTGACTGGTGACCAAGCGTCAGAGCAGCGGCGCAGTGGCACAGACACCACAGTTTAAAGCACATCTATGAAACTATGCCACACAGCAGTGGCAGAAATGAAAGGTAGTGCTAGATGGAATTGTCCTTGGGCCCTCCCACCCACCCTTTATGTTGGATCTTAAAAAGGACATGCACACTTTAACAAACGAAGCATTTCAGCGACAGGTACTGCCACTTTGTGGCTGAAGTGCTTGGTTTGTTTGGGCCCCCACAAAAAAATCTTCCAATCTACTAAAGACAACAGGTCTACAGTGGCATGATGTCACCATCATTGCCATCCTCACCCTCATCAGTGTGTACATCATCCGATTCCTCACACAATATCAGTTCATCCCCGCTGGAATCTACCATTACAGAAGTATCTGTACTGTGACGTGATTGGTGGGAAAGGTTTTCCTCGTGAAATTTCCAGTTCATTTTAATGAACATCATTTTTTTCTACATTTTGTGGAAGTAGCCTCCTTCGTCGTTCACTCACAAGGTTCCCGGCTGTACTGAAAACTCTCTCCGAGTACACACTGGAGGGTGGGCAGCTTAAATAATGCAAAGCCAGTTTATACAAGGGTCTCCAAATTGCCTTTTTTTTCTTCCAATCTTAGAAGGGACTCTGTGACATGTCTACGTGTACGGTGTCCTGAAAATAATCCTCCACCATTCTTTGGATGGTAATCGTATTAGATGGAGTTGCGGTAGAGGTGTCACTGGTGTTGGGCAAATCTTTTAGACCCGACCAGATGTCAAAATGTTGACTTGACTTATCTGCATCACCACTGGGTCTTTTGGAAAAGGTGCATTTTTTTCTGGCTGCTGCTGGAGAAACCGAAGGAGGAGACATCATCGTAGTGCCATGTGTCACTTCAGCTGCCAACTTGCTCACCAGGAGCGCTTTGGTTCTTTTAAGATCTGGGTCAGTTGTAAAGAAAGACACAGCATATGACTTGAACCTAGGATCAAGAATGGTTGCTAAAATATAATGATCAGATTTCAAGATCTTGGCCACCCGTGGATCCTGGCGAAGCGAACAAAGGACTTGATCTATCAGTCCAGCATACTTTGCGGAATCACTTTGTTTAATATCATCCTTCAATTTCTCCAGCTGCTTTTCCAAAAGCGAAATCAGGGGAATCACCTTACTCAAGCTAGCAGTGTCAGCACTCACTTCACAAGTGGCAACTTCAAATGGTTTGAGCACCTTGCACAAGACAGAAAGTACTCTCCACTGTGCTGGGGTAAGGTACATTCCCCCTCCTCTCCCAATGTCATGGCTTGTCGTATAGCTATAGATGGCTTTTTGCTGCTCCTCCATCCGCTGAAGCATATACAGGGTTGAGTTCCACCTCGTTACCACTTCTTGCTTCAGTTGATGGCAGGGCAAATTAAACTGCTCTTGCAGGTGCTGCAATCTCCTGCACGCTGTTGCTGAATGCCGAAAATGTCCCGAAATTTTTCGGGCCACAGACAGCATCTCCTGCACGCCCCTGTCGTTTTTTAAAAAACCCTGCACCACTAAGTTTATTGTGTGAGCAAAACAGGGGATGTGTTGGAATTCACCCAGCTGTAATGCTTTCACTATATTTGTAGCATTGTCAGAAATCACAAATCCTGAGGAGAGTCCAAGTGGGGTAAGCCATGTTTCTATGACATCTCTTAGTTTTTCTAAGAGGTTGTCAGCGGTATGCCTCTTATTGAATCCGGTGATGCACAGAGTTGCCTGCCTCTGAATGAGCTGGTGTTGTTTGTTAGATACTGCTGCTGCTGAAGGCGATTCACCCACCCAGTGGGCCGTCACAGTCATGTAATCTTTAGCTTGTCCACTACCGCTGTCCACATATCTGTGGTTAAGTGGACAGTGGGTACAATAGCATTTTGCAGACCAATAATTAGGTTCTGTTTAACGTCCTGGTACAGCCGAGGAATGGCTTTTCGGGTAAAATGAAACCGAGATGGAATTTGGTACCGGGGACACATGACCTCAACTAGCTGTGTAAATCCCACTGCATTAATTGAGGATATTGGACGCAGATCTAATATTAGCATAGCTGTCATGGCGTCAGTGATCCGCTGTGCGACAGGGTGAGAGCTGTCATACTTGCTTCCCCTTGCAAGAGATTCTTTAACAGTCAATTGTTTTTTTGGTATACTACTAGTAGTCTTCTTGGTCCACTTCTGGGATGAAGATCCACCAGCAGCAGCAGCAGGCCTAGCGCTCAAAGATTCAGTTTCTTCTGAGGTGTCCTGGAAATTGGAGGAGTCACCGTGACTTAGCACTAACAAATTGGATGTTGTACTACCACTGATCATTCCTGAGGATATTGAGGAGGAAGGTGTTATCGGCGGAGATTGCAGGTGCTGGGATTTAGTAGAGAGAAGGCATCTAGCTAATGCTGGACTGCTTGTTGTTATTTTTTTTGCAGTAGTTTCTGTTATCAAACACCTGTCATGAGCTCGCTGCAGATGATGTAATAGCGTAGAGGTTCCTAGATGTTTAACGTCCCTACCTCTACTAACTGTGGTCTCACAGAGGCTACAAATGGCTTGACAAACATTGTCAGGGTTTGGGTAAAAGTAATTCCACACAAAAGATGTGGATTTGTTGGTTCTATGCCCAGGCATGACAATGGCCTTCTTATCTTGGCCAAGAGCTGCTTCCACTGGTGCCTGACTTATACAAATAATATCCTCATCCTCAACATCCTCATTAGTGCCAGCGTCAGCTGCACATATATTCCTCTCATCCTCTTGCAATTCCACGGTGGCATCCTCAATTTCTATGTCCTCGGCAATACTGCTCATCCCCACAACTACAGATGGAAAAGAAACTGTGGAGGGCGGCTTCTCTGAAAGGTCAGGCTTACACATAGAAATGCCACTTGTGGACCCACTTAGACTCTCCTCAGGGATTTCTGACATTTGTGTTTCAAAAAACACAGTTTGTTTGACTGCCTTATTGGTTTTAAATTTTTTCACACTTCTATAGTCTGATTGAAAAGGTCTTTTATCATCACGAGAGGCACAAGATGCCTCACTGACAGCTGCAGAACCACCACTCAGAAATAAAGGGCAAAGCCTGAGTCTTTCCTTGCCGCTACGTGTGGTGAATGGTATGTTGCCAATTTTCTGTTTCTCTGCAATAGTAGTAGTCTTTAGAAGTTTTTTTTTTGTCTTTACCCCTGTAAAATCAAAATTTTTTGATTTCAGGTTCCCTAAGGTTTGAAAGCCTCTACGCCCTTGAGCATCAGCTTTAGATAAAAGTGATGGACTTCCAGCCGCTGCAATGCTAGCATTTACATGTTGTTTCTGCTCTCCTCTCAGTTCATTCTCGTGATCCATATTACTTTATCACTATGAAGTGGAGTCACAGAGCTTGTTTACACACAGTGGGCTATGCCCTTTCACGGAGCTTGTATAATAGACACAGTGGGCTATGCCCTGTCACGGAGCTTGTATAATACTCAGTGGGCTTATGCCCTGTCACGGAGCTTGTATAATACACTCAGTGGGCTATGCCCTGTCACGAAGCTTGTATAATAGACACAGTGGGCTATGCCCTGTCACGGAGCTTGTATAATACACTCAGTGGGCTATGCCCTGTCACGGAGCTTGTATAATAGACACAGTGGGCTATGCCCTGTCACGGAGCTTGTATAATAGACTCAGTGGGCTATGCCCTGTCACGGAGCTTGTATAATAGACACAGTGGGCTTATGCCCTGTCACAGAGCTTGTATAATAGACACAGTGGGCTTATGCCCTGTCACGGAGCTTGTATAATACTCAGTGGGCTTATGCCCTGTCACGGAGCTTGTATAATACACTCAGTGGGCTAAGCCCTGTCACGGAGCTTGTATAATAGACACAGTAGGCTATGCCCTGTCACGGAGCTTGTATAATACTCAGTGGGCTTATGCCCTGTCACGGAGCTTGTATAATACACTCAGTGGGCTATGCCCTGTCACGGAGCTTGTATAATAGACTCAGTGGGCTATGCCCTGTCACGGAGCTTGTATAATAGACACAGTGGGCTTATGCCCTGTCACAGAGCTTGTATAATAGACACAGTGGGCTTATGCCCTGTCACGGAGCTTGTATAATACTCAGTGGGCTTATGCCCTGTCACGGAGCTTGTATAATAGACACAGTGGGCTATGCCCTGTCACGGAGCTTGTATAATACACTCAGTGGGCTATGCCCTGTCACGGAGCTTGTATAATACTCAGTGGGCTTATGCCCTGTCACGGAGCTTGTATAATAGACACAGTGGGCTATGCCCTGTCACGGAGCTTGTATAATACTCAGTGGGCTTATGCCCTGTCACGGAGCTTGTATAATACACTCAGTGGGCTTATGCCCTGTCACGGAGCTTGTATAATAGACACAGTGGGCTATGCCCTGTCACAGAGCTTGTATAATAGACACAGTGGGCTATGCCCTGTCAAGGAGCTTGTATAATACTCAGTGGGCTTATGCCCTGTCACGGAGCTTGTACAAAACACTCAGTGGGCTATGCCCTGTCACGGAGCTTGTATACACTCAGTGGGCTAAGTCCAGTCACGGAGCTTGTATAATACACTCAGTGGGCTATGCCCTGTCAGTTGTCACGGAGCTTGTATAATACAGTGAGTAGTAGAGTACACATACACACAGTGGGCTTATTATGCCCAGTCCCGGAGCACACACAAGGGCTTATGCCCAGTAAAGTCACAGAGCACTGCCTACTCTAATCTATCTAACACTAGAACAGACAGCGCACTAGCTAACTACCTAACTACGCGTCACGCGAGAAATGGCGCCGTGCCTTTTTATAGAGGCCGAACATCACTCGGCTCTCGCGAGAATCCGACGCCGGACGGGTGACGTTCGGCCTCGAGGTGGAATCCGAGTCAGGCGGGAACACCCGAACTTGCGTTCGGGTGGACTCGGATTCCACCTGTTCGGAGCGGTTCGGATTCCTCAGAATCCGAACCGCTCATCACTAGTACATACATTGGTGATAAAATGGCAGCCTCTCTGGAGAAACACCTAGTCAGTGTAGAAGTATAGGAAATAAAGAAGACAAGAGACATCACACATTTTGCATTAAATGTGAGATGAATACATTTCAAAAACAAAGAAGCTAAATCTTCTGTGTGCACCAGAAAAAGGTGTGTAAACAGCTCATCAACCAGTCTTTCTTTCCTCCGTATACTCTATAACAGGGATGGGGAACCTCAGGCCCTAGCATGCCACCTTGCAGCCAGAATCTATGCAGCAGTGCCGCCAGGGGCGTTCTTAGGACACTTCAGAAGGTCACGCCGCTGCCCTTACAGCCATAATCGCCGGTGATTACAGCAATGGCCGGATCATCCTGAGGATGCTCTGGCCATTGCTGTAATCACCGGCAATTGCGGCCCCACCCCCATGTGACATCACATGGGGGCGTGGCCTGCATTGGGCCCGTGAATAATGTTATATATATCAAAATGGCCCTCGGCAGAAAAAAGGTTCAATCCACAGTGATACCTCAAAATATTCAGAAGGAACAGACCATAGTGTAACCAATTCAAACATGTGGGATTAGGATAAGTGATTTGGTGGTGGAATTACTAAAATCCAAATATGTGGTAAAACCCCTGAAAATGTAGTTTTCGGAGGTTTTACAGCATTTCTCATATGTACCAAACTCCGGAATGCGATACATTCTGGAGTTTGGATCCGGTGGGTAACGCCATCTTTATCGTTACCTAATTGAAGCCGATGGGCTCCAATTGGATCTCTCCCGGCTACCCCCGCAAAGCATTCATCATTCTGGGCATGCGCAGAATGAAGCTAGAGGGACTTATGGGTCATAAACCGCGGAACTCCCTCTATTGCAATGGACAGATCTTACCGGGAGAGCCGTCCTTTGCGATTTTCTAGGTACATACTGGCAATAATATCGCCAGTATGTACCCGATAATTTGCAGTATGTACGGCATCACAGTTGCAATACTTAGTACATCCCACCCTGGATGTTATACCCCAGTGCAGTATGTTGCAGGTGTATAAGAGGAATTAGAGCCTCTCTCTACACTTCTTCATAGAAGGACCCTTCTGGAAATCGTAAGCTTTTTTTCATGTACCTCAAAATGACATGGAAATCACCATAGTGTGATACTGTATAATAATAATAAACAACTTTATTATTTAAAAAGGCAAAAGTTGCCAGTACATGAGTTAATAACAATAGGAGCTTAGTAGAGATCCGCAGGATATAAAGCTGAGGGGCCTATTTATCATCGATAAATAGCCTGGTAACCATGCCCCTGATATTTAGCAAACTCCGAAAACAAAGTTTTCGGAGTTTGCTTCTGAGAACAAGCGCCATCTTCAGGTGGTGTTTGTTCTCGGATCCCCGGAACTCCTTCCCCTATGGGAAGGAGTTCCGAGGATTCACAGAGGGATCTGAGCGGATCCCTCCGCCGCCTCCTCACTACCTCCCCGGCGGCTGTGCGCATGTGGGAACTCGGGTCATGCATGCGTGGCCGCGCCAATGGGGAAGAGGTAAGTGATGCTGCTACTTCTGTAGCTGCGATACTAACCAAGGGGTCAGCTGCTTTTCGGAGCAGCTGTCCCCTCACCGGAGCAATGATGAATTGCTCCGGTGTCAAGTTTCCCCCGCTGGGAGTTGGATACTTATGTATTCCTTGCAGCGAGTTCAGTATGGGCTCCGATGATAATTAGGCTCCTGAATGAGCAATTCTTGACCATAGGAAAGTTCAGTGAGAGTACTCCTCTATCTGGCATCTAGCGGTAGATACTAGTACTACTGGATTACGGCCAGTTAAAAAAGAAAGTGTGATGGATATATTTATTAAAGGTCGATTTTAATCGAGTTTGATCAAAATCCATCAACATCAATTTTGTTTTCTGGGGCTAAATCACACATTTACTAACAGACAACTTTTGATTATTTTTTTTTTAAGTATTAGTAAATGTGTGATTTAGCCCCAGAAACACAACATCGATGTTGATCGATATTGTTCGATTTTAAATCTACCTTTAGGAAAATATACCCCTAAGTATTAATATTGTTTATTTTATACAGACCACTAATTATGCAACACTATAGCAGTACTGCGAGGAACCCTATGCAAATATGGGCACACACAGATAGGGCAGTGGCTCCTGAATAAAATCCACGACCCTATTGCTTTGAGACAGCATTGCTAACCATTTTGCCACCATGCTGCCCACAGTTAGATATGAATTTGCCTTACTATTACAGTCGGTAAATAAAACAATGTTTAATTAACTACAACAGGTTTAAACTGTTTTATTAGCAATGTGAGATGTGAGAAAAGTATAAGATCAGGAAAGGTGGGCTATTTAAACATTCCTTTCATAGCTCGGTCCTCTAGGTCATATTTTTCACTCAGACTTTTCCCTTTTATGTTTTTATTCATACTTTAAAGTTGAGTAAGAGAAGTGTGCATCGGGCTCACCATAAAACTCTGCAGCGGAGCAGCTCTCTTGGTTTATTAACAAGAGCAGAAATAAAACAGAATTTTCATCCATCACTAACTGTGTACTGCATAAAAATACTTTCACTTTGCGGTGCCGTTGCGGCTATCTGTCCTGCCTTGATTAAAGACCTTATTATAACTCCTGGCAAACATAAAATAGTGCATGTGTGTCCTTCCTTACCAAGCATAATACAAACCTTCTTTTTTTTTATCAGTCAGTATATTAACTTTTGCTGTTCATAATTGCAAAAAGTGCTTTCCATCTGGACAGACAGGATTGTTCCAGGCAAGTGCAGGTACACACTTTCATTCTCTAAATCATCTGCGGAAAATGCACAATAGCTAAATATTTTATCTGCAGCTCAGCACTGTTCTATCATCTTGCATAGCTTGGGTTGACCAGTCATTGCTAATAAAGCACATCTTCCCGCATGGGTATCAGATGTGGATTTCAGAGATATTTTGCTGTTATTTGGTGCCTTGGACAAAAAATCCTGGAATTGTAGATTTGTTCGCCCTGTAGGAAATTATTGCAGGATTTGTTTGTCATTTTTTTTTCTTTTGGGGGGGGGGGGGAAACTCCACCAGTCAACATTTCTGTCTCCACAACTATTTACTATCTACTTTTCTAAACACTAATATCTTTGGAATGTACGGAGGATTCTCAAATCTAAACCAGTGGCGTTAAAAAGTTTTTGCCTTCTTTCTGATTTCCTCTATTTTTGCATATATGTCAAACATAATTGTTTCAGACGTTCAAACAAAATTGAATATTAGACAAAGACAACCTGAGTAAACACAAAATACAGTGACCCATTTATCAATGAGTTTATCATACGCACCGGGTTTTAAAACTCGTTGTATATGATAATGGTGGTCCAGCAAATCAGTACCTAACTGTCATCTGTTTAAAAAATGACAGTTGAGAGCTGATTGGCTGGAGCACCAATTATCATACGCAGGGCCGTATCTAGGGTAATGCGACCAGTGCCATGGCACAGGGCACCGCAGGGCAGGGGGCGCTGGTTGAGCCTGTCAATTTTCCTATTTATTATCATTCTCACCTCTTCTTTTATCCCCAGCATCTCCTGGCCTCCCCTCTCTTCCATGGTCCTTCCCCATGAGGCCATGGCCCTTTTTCAGGTGGATTTTTATGTTCCTATTTAAGATAGAGATTGTTGGGGGGGGGGGGCACCATTGCTCTCTCTGGCACAGGGCACCAAAAAGTCTAGTTACGGCTCTAATCATATGCAACAAGTTTTATCACTCGTTGCGTATGAAAAAACTCATTGATAAATGAGCCCCTTAGTTTTTACTTTTTCATTTCATTTATTAAAGGAAGAAAGTTATCCAACACCTACAGTATATCAAACATGTGAAAAATGAATTGCGCCCCTAAACTTAATAGCTGGTTCTGCCACCAATCGGTTCCGATAACTGGAGATCAGTCTTTCACATCGCCGTGGAAGAATTTTAGCCCGCTCTTCTTTGCAGAATTGCTTTAATTCAGACACATTGGAGGGTATTTGAGCATGAACTGCTCCTTTAAAGTCTTGCCACATCATCTCAACAGGAATCAAATCAGGACTTTGACTAGACCACTCCAAAACCTTCCTTTTCTTTCTTTTGGGTCATGTAGAGGTGCTTCAGATCACGGACTGATGACCGGACATTCTCCCTCAGAATTTTCTGGTAGAGAGCAGAATTCATGATTTTGTCACTTATGACAAGTCACCCAGGTGCTGAAGCAGCAAAGCATCCCCACACCATCACACTACCACCATCATGTTTGACTGTTTGTACCATGTTCTTATTGTGGAATGTTGTGTTAGCTTTACACCAGGTGTAACAGGACCCATGGCTTCCAAAAAGTTACATTTTTGATTCATCTGTCCACAGAACATTAGCCCAAAATGCTTGGGGTTAGCAATGTGTTTTTTCTTTAGCAAAAGTGAGACAAGCCTTTGTTCCCCTTGGTTAGCGTGGTTTTCGCCTTGCAACTCTCCCTTTTATATACCATTTTTCCCTACTCTCTTTCTTAAGGTGAACTAAGGCTAGTGAGGGCTGCAGCTTCTCACGTGTTAATCTGGGTTCTTTTGAAACTTCCTGAATGGGTCATCGATGCGCTTTTGGAGGAACTTTGGTAGACTGTCCAATCCTGGGAAGATTCACCACTTTTCCAAGTTATTTGGAGATAATAGCTCTCACTGTGGTTTGCTGGAGTCCCAGAGCCTTAGAGATGGCTTTGTAACCCTTTCTAGGCTGATATATTTAAATAACGTTCTTTCCAACCTCTTCTAGAATTTATTTTGATCGAGGCATACTGTGCTACTTGTTGAGGCCTTTGAGGCAACTTCAAATTGGCGGAAAGGTTCCATATGAGTAATATTTAGATTCAGCATTGCTGGTAATAAATCAAGGCTGATAGTGTCTACTCTAATTGAACCCAATTAGCAAATCAATTTGGTTCATTGGTTAAATAAGTAACTAAGGGGGCAATTACTATTTCACACAGGGCCATTTGGTATTGGATAATTTTTTTTCCTGCAATAAATGAAATGCTCATTTAAAAACTGTGTATTGTGTTTACTCCAGTTGTGTCTTATATTCAATTTTGTTTGAAGATCTTAAACATATAAGTGTGACAAATATACAAGAAATCAGAAAGGGGGAAAAAACTTTTTCATACCACTGTATCATTATACAGTGCTTACCTACTGTATATAGTTCATCTTAAGCATAAGGCACAGAATGCAGGGCACTGAGAGGAGGTGGGGCGGGTACAGATTACCTGGGCCTGTCAGGGTGCCTGGGTTAGTCAGGGAAGTGGAGCAATGCCCCCACCCCCATCGGCACACAGTACACAATATGCTGAATGGGGCACGGCCACACCCCCGCAAGTGGCCATCATCCCACTTTAGCACCTGGGAACGTCTTGTGCCTCAGCGGCACAGACAGTAAAGCTGCGTACACACTAGATGATAAATTGGATGATTTGAACGATAACGATATCATTATCGTTCATCGGATCCAATATCGTCTAGTGTGTATGCGGTGAACAACCAATGATGCGCTCTCCCGCGAGTCATTGAAGATGTCGTTAATCGCCTGAACATGCAAGCCAACATGACGATATTGTCATGTTGTGCATGTTCAGGGATGAGGTAGGGTGACGGCACTAAACGATATCATTAACAATATCTTCAGTGTGTGCTCAATGTCGTTAACGACATTGAGGCTGGCACTGCATGCGAAACAGTGTGAGGTTCTGGTTTTGTTGTGGACCCGGGGTTGTGATAGGAGCAGACACAGATGCTGATTTAAATGAAAATGTGGAACTTTTAATGAGTGACTTTTATTGAGTGGAACTTTTAATGAGTGACATGGAAATGGCAAAAGAAAAAGTCCAGGTATTGCCCTGAAGTGCACTTGGGAACTGTAGTGAAGCAAATGGGAGAATGTCCAGATAGTGACAGGCTGGAACAGTCCAGAATGCAGGTGTGGTGAGGCTGAGGTGAATTGCAGGCTGAGGTGAATAATGTCCAGAGGAAATGAAAGTGGAGGCAGGGTGCAGGGTAACAGCTGACACAGGTACTCAGGCAAGGGAGAGGCAATGGGAGGAGGCAGGGGATTCCAGCAGGGTGTGGAGCAGCTCAGGTAAAGCAGGCTTAGGCAAAGATCCAACAGGCAGATGGACAAGCTCAGGAACTCTCTCACAGCTTGCACTGAGAAACACGTTGCACTGGCAATGCAAGGGAGCTCTGAACTCCCCTAAATACCCAGTGCTAAGCCGTGACTGGTCAGAGAGTGAGCATGTGACACGCCAGGATTGGCCGACTAGGTCACATGGCTGAAAGCAAGATGGCGGCGCCCATGCCAGAGCGGAACGGAAGCACCGCCAGGCCTACACAGCACAGAATGACAATATGCCCAAACAGGTCCATGCACAGCCAATGCTCCCCACCAGGCACCAGCACCACCACCAGATGCCCCCCGCCACAGCATCCTCACAGGTAACACCCGCCGACCACCATGCCGAGAAACCCTGGTCGTGACAGTAACCCCCCTTATGGGTAGCCTCAGGACACTCACCAGGCTTTTCAGGATGGGCAGTATGAAACTTCCTGATGAGTGCGGAAGCATGGATGTCTCGGGCATCAGTCCAGCAGCGTTCTTCCAGGCTGTAACCCCTCCAATCCAGGAGATACTGTAAACAACCCCTGCGGATATGGGAATCCAGGACCTGGGAGACTTCAAATTCCACGCCTCTTTCTGTCTGAACACGAGGAGGAACAGGAAGAACCTTGCAGAATTTGTTCAGGATCAGAGGTTTGAGTAGGGAAATGTGGAAGGAGTTTGGGATTTTCAAATATGAAGGGAGCTGAAGGCGATAAGCCACAGGATTAATTATTTCAATGATGGAGAAGGGTCCGATAAAATGTGGAGCAAACTTCATTGAGGGTACTCTGAGCCGCAGGTTCTGGGTAGACAACCAAACCTGACATTGCATGCAGGGCACCTTTCTCCGTTTCTTATCAGCCTGATGTTTGTAGCAAAAAGACGCCTTCTCCAAATCAGCACATACCTGAGCCCAATTTGATGCAAACCTCTGTACAGTATCGTCCACAGCTGGAACATCAAAGGCAGGAAGGCTTTGGAACTCGGGTACTCGGGGATGGAAACTGTATACAATCTGGAATGGGGATTGCTTTGTGGAGGAATAATATGAAGCATTATGTGCAAATTCAGCCCAGGGCAATAATTCAAACCAATTGTCTTGAGAGGATGACATGAAGATCCTTAGGAAGCTTACAAGGTCCTGGTTAACCCTCTCCGTGGATCCATTACTTTGCAGATGGTAAGCTGTAGAGAAGTTCAACTTTACTTGCAGAATGGAACACAGAGCTCTCCAAAACCTTGCCACGAATTGAGCTCCATGATCAGATACTATTTCTGAAGGGAGTCCATGGAGATGAAATATATGTTGGACGAACAGATGAGCTAAATCCGAAGCAGTAGGAAGTTTCTTTAGGTGGACATAATGGACCATCTTCGAAAATTGGTCTACCGCAACCCAGATGGTAGTATAAGCCTGGGAACTTGGCAAATCAGTCACAAAGTCCATGGAGAGATGCGTACATGGATGCAACGGCATAGGCAGGGGCAACAACTCACCAGCTGAAGCTTGATGCGAGGATTTGAGCTGGGCACATGAGGTACATGACAAGATGAATACCAAGACATCAGCTTTCATCAATTGCCACCAATAGGCTCTCTTCAAGAGCTCCAGAGTCTTTCGAGTACCAGAATGGCCTGCAAAGCATGAGGAGTGAGCCCAGGTGAGAAGCTGTTTCCTTAACTCTGGGGCCACGAAGGTTTTCCCAGTAGGTGGTTGCATTTGTATGGTGGCAAACACCCTTGACTCCAGCACAGGAGTACTGCGCAGAATTTCAGAATTGTTGTTGCAGGAAAGAGACCTTGATAAAGCATCTGCTTTTTGATTGAGCTCCAGAATGGAAGGTCAGAGTAAACTGGAAGCGAGCAAAGAATATTGCCCACTAGCCCAAGCAAGGACTTACACACTGGATATTTTTGAGGAAGAGGAGGTTCCTATGGTCGGTGAAGACAGTAAAGGGAAACTTGGCCCCTTCTAAGAGGTATCTCCATTGCTTTAGTGCCAACTTTACTGCCAAGAGCTCTTGTTCTCCTGTGGCATAGTTTTTCTCTGCAGGAGAAAATTTTTTGGAGAAGAATCAACAAGGGTGAACCAGGTTGTCTTCGTAGCGCTGGGATAGGACGGCCCCCACTGCCTCTGATGAAGCATCGACCTCCAACTAGAAGGGTCTATCCAGGTCTGGTTGTCTTAGAACTGGGGCTGTAATAAACGCTTGCTTCAACAGCTGGAAGGCTGTTTCTGCCTCAGGTGACCATAGAGCACGACTAGCGCCTTTACGAGTCAGGGCCGTGATGGGAGCCAACAAAGAAGAAAATCCCTTGATAAAACATCTGTAATAATTTGCAAATCCAAGCAGTCTCTGAATGGCATTCAGAGTTTGAGGTCGGGACCAATCCAGGATTGCCTGACCCTTCTTGGGGTCCATTTCTAGACTAGAACCAGAGATGACATAGCCAAGGAATGGCACACTGGGTTCGTTAAAGACACATTTCTCCAGTTTGCAGTAAAGATGATTCTTCCTTAATCCAGATAACACCTCCTTCACGTGTTTATGATGTTCTTCTGGAGAAGACGAGAAAATTAATATATTGTTCAAATAGACAACTACTGAGATATATAGTAAGTCCCGAAAAATGTCATTTACAAATCCTTGAAAGACAGCAGGGGCATTACATAATCCGAAGGGCATCACAAGGTATTCAAAATGGCCATCCCTGGTACTAAAAGCGGTTTTCCATTCATCGCCTGCGCGGATACGGATGAGATTATAGGCCCCTCACAAATCTAGTTTTGAGAATATGACGGATGCTTTGACTCTGTCTTTAAAGGAAGTGGGTACCGATTCTTGACCGTTATATCATTAAGACCGCGATAATCTATACATGGTCTTAGGCCTCCATCCTTCTTAGCAATAAAAAAGAACCCAGCTCCAGCAGGAGAGGTGGAAGGACGGATAAACCCCTTCTACAAATTCTCCTGGATGTACTCGGACATAGCTTTGGTCTCTGGCAAGGATAGGGGACAGGTACAACCACGGGGAGGCATCTTGTCTGGCAATAAAGCGATTGGACAATCCCATTCTCTGTGAGGAGGTAAGATATTTGCCTGCTGTTCAGAAAAGACATTAGTAAACATTTGATATTCTTTGGGAATTGCTGGTGGTGTTAATGAGACTGTTCTCCTTACAGGTCGTATCTTGGGAAGACAGGATTTTTGACAGTCAGCCCCCCAAGAAAGGATTTGCATTGAGCACCAATCTATCCTGGGATTGTGCTGGCATAACCAGGGTAACCCTAAAATGATGTCTTGAGAGGCTTCAGGAATTACTAGGAATTTCAGAGACTCAGAATGCAATGCTCTAATACGGACCAGTACTGGCAGTTTCTTTGGTAACAACTCCATTAGTCAGAGGGCGTCCATCTACAGCGGTCAAGGAAATCGAAGGCTTGAAAGAAGAAGGAATCCGTAGTTTGTCAACTAGACTGGAAGTCATGAAATTTCCGTCTGCTCCAGAATCTAACAAAGCAGCAACAAAGACAGGCTTCGACTTGAAATCTAAGGCTAGGTTTAATACGAAATCTTTACGGACTCATTACTCCTAACTTGATGTCCCCAGGGTCAGTTAGGAATGGGCATTTCCGATTTATGGGAACAGGAGGCCACCAGGTGACCCGCATCTCCACAGTATAGGCTTAGGTATTTTAATATTCTTCTCAGGCGTTCCTCTTTGGAGAGATGGGTGTGATTCACCTGCATAGGCGCTTCATCTGTAGAAGGAGGGGATGGACGGGTAGTACAGGGAGGAGATGGATGGGTAGTAGAGGGAGGAGTAAATGACCTTTGGTCAGTTCTGTGTTTTTCAGCCTGACGTTCTTTGAAGCATAGGTCAATCTTATTACAGGCGGAAATCATATCATTTAGGTTAGCAGGAAGGTCACGGGTGACCAGATCATCCTTTAGTCGATCAGAAAGCCCATGCCAGAAAGCTGAGGTGAGGGCCTCCTCATTCCACTTGAGTTCTGATGCTAAAATCTGAAACTGTACGGCATATTGGCTGACAGGACGGGTTCCTTGTTTCAGTGTCATAATACTAGATGAGGCTGATACAGTACGTCCAAGCTCATCAAAAATCCTCCTGAATGATGTTACAAAGTCAGTGTAGCTATCCAGCAGAGAATCTGAACGCTCCCAGAGTGGGGAAGCCCAATCCAACGCTGAGCCGGACAACAGAGACACGATGTAGTCCACTTTAGTTCTTGCAGTGGGAAAATTATCAGGCTGTAAATTGCAGTGTATATCACACTGATTCAGGAATCCATGACAATGCTTGGGATTGCCATTGAATTTACTTGACAAGGGAAGGTGTAAGCAGGGGGATGTCCTGTAACCTGTATTTGCAGACAAAGGAGCAGGTGTAACTACTGTTGCACTAGGAGTGGATAGAGAAGTTTGCAAATTATCCTGTCGTTTAGTTATTTCTTGCATGATCTGAGCCATTTGGTGCTTCATAGCTTCCAGGTTTTCCAAACGGCCTCCGATGCACCGGAATAAATCCGCTCCAGACTCCTGTCCAGTGGCCGAGTCCATTGGGCCAGTGCAAACTGTGAGGTTCTGGTTTTGCTGTGGACCCGGGGTGGTGATAGGAGCAGACACTGAAGCAGATTTAAATGAAAATATGGAACTTTTAATGAGTGGTTTAGTAGACATGGAAATGGCAAAAGAAAAAGTCCAGGTATAGCCCTGAAGTGCACTTTGGGAACTGTAGTGAAGCAAATGGGAGAATGTCCTGATAGTGACAGGCAGGAACAGTCCAGTATGCAGGTGTGGTGAGGCTGAAATGAATTACAGGCTGAGGTGAATTGCAGGCTGAGGTAAATTACAAGCTGAGGTGAATTGGAGGCTGAGGTGAATTGCAGGCTGAGGTGAATTGCAGGCTGAGGTGAATAATGTCCAGAGGAAATGTAAGTGGAGGCAGGGTGCAGGGTAACAGCTGACACAGGTACTCAGGCAAGGGAGAGGCAAAGGGAGGAGGCAGGGGATTCCAGCAGGGTGTGGAGCAGGTCAGGTAAAGCAGGCTTAGGCAAAGATACAACAGGCAGACAGACAAGCTCAGGAACTCTCTCAGCTTGTGCTGAGAAACACTTTACACTGGCAATGCAAGGGAGCTCTGAACTCCCCTAAATACCCAGTGCTAAGCCGTGACTGGTCAGAGAATGAGCATGTGACATGCCAGGATTGGCCGACTAGGTCACATGGCTGAAAGCAAGATGGCGGCGCCCATGCCGGAGCGGAACGGAAGCACCACCAGGCCTACCCAGCACAGAGTGACAATATGCCCAAACAGGTCCAAGCACAGCCAATACTCCCCGCCAGGCACCAGCACCACCGCCAGATGCCCCCCGCCACAGCATCCTCACAGGTGTCACCCGCCGACCACCATACTGAAAAACCCTGTGACAAACAGTAGATGATATTGCTCATAGAGCACATCGTCTAGTGTGTATGTGGCACAAGTCAGCAAGGACTAGTCCAGTTTTCTGACTGCACATTGCGTCATCAAAGTTATGCTCTTGCATGGACACAACATTCCATCACCAGGACCTATAGGAAGCAATGGTGGTTTGGGCATATGCAGTGAAGCCCTGTTTGGCTTTTTTTATGGCAGAAATGAAAGTCCTCCTAACCTGCTGTGCAACAGCCACCACACACGCTTAGCAGAGCAACTCAGATTGAATAGTTATGTATGCCTCACCTCCGGACTTCAAGGCCATTGGACCACCTTCAATGATGATATTCCAATCACTGTATTCATGTTTCATAAAATAAAAAGCTTACTGTGGAGACAGGTTTAACTTATTTATCCAGTAGTAAGGTAATGCCACTATGTCTTGCTCTGGTTGAGAGCTGATGAGACTACGAAGCATTCCATGTAAAAAAGAGGTGTGGCTAAAAACTGAGACAGACTTAGGCAGCAAAGGTTGGGTGCCTACAGTATCTGACAATGTAACGCCAACCTGCTTGACAACACTTAGGGAGCTGCCACAACACTCCCCATTTTACTAGACTATACCATGTAGCATTCCCCTGGAACCATCACCGTTACCTTTACTGAAGTCCTGGTCTGCAGCATTTGGCAACATGAAGATTAGAGTACTGTGATTGGCAGACTAAACTCATCCTAGCTACTCCAGTATGGAATATGTGCAGTGTATGTGGCATGTGATTGGATCCAAGGGAGCCGAGAGGGGTGGAGCGGGTACTAACCTGGACTGGCTGGAGGGGCTTGGCAGGGGCCAGGTCAGTAGCACATTGGGCACAGAGAGACAGGAGACTGCTGCTGCTCAGTGTCAGCAGACTCTCTCCCTAGCCCAGAACACACTGCTGTGTGCTGGGCTGCGGAGGGTACAGGTAGGCAGTAGTCACCTCCCACGTCCCCTCCCAAAATTGGGAGGGGACGTGGCTACAACTCCTTTATTTGGCCATGTCCCAGTACCTCAGCCCCTTACTGCTCTCACTGCTTTCAATGGCCCTGATTGGATCAGCTGGGGTTATGACCTAATGAGATGCTGCTCACATTACATAACTTAATCCCAGCAGTTTGAAACTCCTCTCTGTCTCTTTCTATGCTGTCCAATGTTGAGGAATAAATGTGGGACTCTGGAGAGCACTCAATTTATAAATTAGGGATGTCAGACAATATTAGCAAAAATGTACTAATTGCTGTTCGGTTGGTATCCAGTTAGAAGGCTGACAGTAACCATATCGTCATTATAATGTCGACACCACAATGTTGACATGGTTCAAACTGTCGAATGGCACCATGTCACCATGTGAAATGTCGCCATGTGAAATGTCAACAGTCAGACGAAAACAGAATTACCGCAGGAGGAAAGATGAATTCCTCCGATAATTAGGTAGAACTCCATGCGAGTTCTAAACCTAACTTCCACCATCGATTTTTAAATAATGATAAATAGGCCCCATAATGTGCCTAATTCATTACGGATCGCTAATTCGCTATTGCGATCGCAGCTGCGATTACTCACGCAGGTCTGCTGCGAAAATATTCTAATGACTGCAATCGCAAAGCTATTATAGAGAAACCCAAAGCCATCATAGAGACACCCACTACCGCTTTCTCACATCCGTAATACCTTGCAATCCTGCGTATACATTGGGAACATCGAGTAACATCAGCCCCTGGCGCACAATTACAACAGTTCTGACCATACTCAGAAATTGCTAACCTTGTCGCATACAGTGAGTGCTCAATCTGCATATGCTGTCGGAGTCTCTAATTTATGCACGCCCAAGTAATGGCGTTCAAACGGACAGGCATGCCTGCGTTTCTCTGACCACTCCCCCGTCACCACCCCCAAATGCTGACGTCCCCGTCCCTCTGTCTGTGATGGCTTTGTATCTGCGTAGGTGAACGTTGGGCGATCGCAATGCTATTTCGCTCACGCGCACTGCGATGCATACTCATTTGCAGTACACAACAATCGGCTGTCTGCGTACACTATCGCAATAGCGATCCATGCTGAATCAGGCCCAGTGTTTGCAAAGACATTTATCAATTGGGAGATAAGAATATAAAAATATATATATCTACTTAGAAGTCATTTAGAGAAAATATCCAGATGAGAATCCAAGACAGAGGCCTCTGATTCACCAGTAGGAATTTTGTCACTAAGCAGTAAACAATCAGCCTGTCACAATAATGTGTCAGGATGCGGCCTGGGATCGGCCGCTACTCACCTCGCGCCTGCGTACTCGGGCTTAGGTATTCAGTCGCTGCGAGTAGAGGTAAGTGGTGGCTGAGTATACTCCCCGGGGTCTGCTAGGGCTTCTGTGCGTGCGTTCTGGTTCCCGTGGTGGCGGGCATGGGCACAGCCATGTTGGTCCACAGGGCTGGATTAAGGTCTGTGGGGCCCCCTGGGCAACAAACACGTGGGGGCCCCTATTAAATGTGACAAACTGGGGTTATGAACAGTGGGGACCTTATGCAGAGCCCCCAGTAGTGTCAGTGCCCACAGTGGTAGTGCCCCGTATGCAGTGCACCCAGTAGTAGTGCCCCCCTATGCAATACTCCCATTAGTAGTGCCCTCTGTAGTAATGCCCTCTGTATAAATGCCCCCAGTAGTAATACCCCTGTAGTTGTGCCCCAAATACTAATGCCCAAAGTAGTATTGCCCCCTGCATGTGCCCAATAGTAATGCCCCCTGTATAAATCCCCCAGTAGTAATACCCCTGTAGTTGTGCCCCCAATAGTAATGCCCCCAGTAGTCATGCCCCCTGTAGTAGAGCTCTCTGTAGAAATGCCCCCAGTAGTAATGTCCCTCTTAGTGCCCCAATACTAATGCTCCCTCTGTAGTAGAGTCCCTAATAGTAATGCCCCCTGATTAATGCCCCCAGTAGTAATGCCTCTCCCCCTCCGAGTAATGCCTCCTCCCCAGTAATTATGCCTCCCCCCGAGTAATGCACCCAGAAGTAATGCCCCCCCCCAGTAATAATGCCTCCCCCCTCCCCGAGTAATGCCCCCAGTAGTAATGCCTCTCCCCCCCGAGTAATGCCCCAGTAGTAATGCCCCCCCCCGAGTAATGCCCCCAGCAAACCGCTTGCACTAAAAAAAATATAAAGCTCATACTTACCTTAAGCTAAGCCCCGCGTCTGCTGCAATCCGCTTGGCTGCTCCTCTGCACTATGGGAGAGACGTCATGACGTCTCTCCCATAGTGCACTGCGTGAGCCGGAAACCAGAGCTCATGTGAGCTCCAGCCTCGGACTCCGGATGCCGCTGCAGGGAGGGAGCTGGGCGCCCGCTGGTTACGATCTCAGTGGGTGCCTGGCAAATAGAGCCTCCTTGCGGCGCCTGGGTTAGGTTGGCCGGAGGAGACGGAACTGGTTCCGTCTCCTCCGGTCCTCTTTAACCCCGATGGGTGTGGGGGCACTTAAAATACGGGGGCCCAGGGACTATCACCCCTGTCGTCCTCCCGTTAATTCGGCCCTGTTGGTCCATATCAACCGGACTAGTGTCTCCCAATGGTAGTCCTGCGGTCACTCAGCTGATTTTCTGATCCAATGGACAACTACCTAAGCGTATTTAGTCTGACTCCAGGAACAGGAAGCTGCTGTTCAACTTCGCTTTCCAAGTGACTATGATGCTAGTATTTGTTTCTAGGTTACTTTCATAGCGTATCCCACAGCTAGTCTGTGTCTGGCTCTTTAGTATTATTGGAGTCAGCTCGCCTCTCCGTCACCTGTGCCATCCTGAGCATATCCGCGTCTGGATTCCTAGAGGTACATTTACTAGGATGAGAGTTCTATTAAGAAGTGATGTTGCCCATAGCAATCAATCAGATTCCAGGTATTATCTTCTAGAAGGTGCTAAATAAATGAGAAGTAGAATCTGATTGGTTGCTATGGGTAACATCACTTCTTAATAGAACTCCCATCTTAGTAAATTACCCCCTAGTGTCTTATTTTTGTTTAACCTCATGTTTTGCTTCAGTTTATCCTCTTGTGTTCACCCAGCTCTGGCTCACTTACCAGTTTCCTGTGTCTCCTCCTGTACCATTCCCAAACACTAGTTTCAGTAGCTTTCCCTGCATCTGGATTCATGAAGCACCTTCCGTTATCCCCACGACTGGATCTACAGTGTATCAAGTTCACTGAACTGCGTCTGAGTTCCTTGCACAGTTACTTGTATTCCGTGACTGGATCTACAGTGTATCAAGTTCACTAACCTGTGTCTGAGTTCCCTGCACAGTTACTTGTATTCTGTGACTGGATCTACAGTGTATCAAGTTCACTAACCTGCGTCTTAGGGCCTGATTCAGCAAGGAACACACGCTAGCAGACGCACGCATCCAGCCGCTGTGAGAATATACTTATCAATGCATACGCACGGTGACCGCAGCACAAGAAGCAGACACACCGCATAAAAAAAAGCCGCCCGCCCATGCCGTGATTGACAGTGAAAACATTGGGAACATCGAGTGCCATCGAAGCTGTGTGTAAGCTAAGGGTAGACCTGACCCTGCTGCACGCAGAGAGGTGCCTGGCTGCTTGCCGCACTGAGATGGGATTAATTAATGCATGCCCCTGTAACGGCATGCTTGCATTCAGCCGACCACCCGCCTGTCACCACCCACAAACGGCACTTCCTGTCAATCAACATCGAAGGTCTCTGTGGGCTCCCTGCATACTCTGAGAGAGCCCTTACTGTATTCAGCAACCTGTTCGCGCACGCGCAGTGTGATGCACACGCATGCGCAGAGCAAAATCATCGGCCAAGTGCGTGCGTTCTCTTCTGTGAGTTCCTTGCTGAATTAGGCCCTTAGTTCCCTACACAGCATTCCGTGAATGGATCTACAGAGTGCCTATGCACTAAACTGCATCTGAGTTACCTGCATAGTTATCTCCATTCCGCGACTGGATCTACAGAGTAGATTTACACTACCCTGCTTCTGGGTTCACTGTACACCCAGTGTCTCTCTGTGTCTGGATTACTGAGCTTCCTGTACACTACTCTGCGTCCAGATCTTCTGAGTTACCCAAAGCATCCAGTATCTGACCGTCCATTATTCCTCGTCGCTCCCAACTAGTCTGTGCCTGGATCTCCTGTGTCATTTCCTGATGTATCCTGCCTCTGAATCCTGCAATGTTTCATAGTGCATACCAGCACATCTTTCCACTCATTGTATTAGTGTCATTCCCTAGTCTCCTCGTCACTCCCAGGTACTTAACCAGAGGACCTGCTCACTTGGTGCGGCGAAACCCAAATTCCAATAGGAGGAGTCACTGGTGAAGATCACCAAGTGGGTTAGACTCCGCGCCTCTGGTTAGGTCTAGCCAACACCTGGGTTTGATTTTTATTGAGGACACTAGTACTGTCACTCCTCTAGCTGTCTCCTAGCCATCCTAACCCCCCGGCTCCCTGTCCTCCGCAGAGGAATTCCTTGTACCGAATCGTGACAAAATATTTATCTGCCACCTGTAGCATTTCCTGCCTGTGTCGTATACACATTCACAGTAGTAATAGATGTGTCTTTCGGATTGAATTGATGTGCAAACACTTTTCTACTGAGAAATGAGCTGCAGTGTTTAAAACCGTAGGAGGTAGCTGGAGGGGGAAGGGGCTCTCTGCAGTATCGTCCTTCACAATGACTGTACAATAAAGTTTTGTGTATCTGTATTTTTCTTTGTTGTTGTAGTATTATTGCAGAGACTTGGGCTACTGTAGATACATTTTTCATTAGAGGGACCTGTATCTAACAGGATATAAAGAAACTTACAGCCCCAAAATAATTTTTAGCATGTGGAATTCAGTTAATCAAGCTGAGCCTCCGTCCACACATTTGTCCACATAGCTTTTTAGATATGACAAATGCCCAGATAAAGAACAATAGTTCTGGATTTGTACTTGAGCTAATTCATTTTGTTTCTTAGGCAGCTCAAGGTCAGTCATTATGGCTGTGTCAGCTGTAAATGATGTTGTTCCTCAATTGGAAAGGCTTTCGGTCTAGTGGTGTGACTAATGCTAGCCATTGCGTTGTCAAGGAGATGTCATCGTGTTGTCCAGTAGTAGGTTAAACGAGGGGAAAGGATTCATGTTTTGAGCCTCGATTTATCTTCATTTTACGACATGGAATCTTTCAGCCGGCTCAGCTAGCCGATGAAATATTAAGCCCAATCGAGTAATATAATTTAATATGCTTCAGACATTCCGTCTTGGTCCACTGCCATAGTACTTTGTGTTATATCTGAGCTGAGTACTTTAATAGGACCTACACTTTCTTTGGAGTTAACATCCCTATTGTATTGAAAGCAGCAGCCAGATTTAAATGGGATGCTTAGGAACTCCCAGGATCTGTTCACGAGATTCAGGGATTTACTGTCATTTACAACTTCAGTTTTGAAGGTTGATGTCCAGAAACCCTTCTGCCAGGTTGTTTTTACTTCTTTAGATTGTAAGCTCTCACGAGCAGGGTCCTCTTCCCTAACGTATACCACCATCTCCTCCCCAATGCCTACAGCAGCATCAAACCCTTGAGTTCTGACACACTGCAGCTTATTTGGGTATACAGGGGTCTATTTACTAAGCTTTGTTAGGAGATAAAGTGAACATAGATAAGGTACCAGCCAATAAGCTCCTAACTGTCATTTTTCAAACACAGCCAGTGACATGACAGTTAGGAGCTGATTGGCTGATACCTTATATCCGTTGACTTTATCTCCTAACAAAGCTTAGTAAATAGACCCCTATGACTGCTGATGCAGCAATGTTTATAAACCTTGTCCATGTGCTGCAATGTTCTGTACTGTAAGTCACTTTTGTCTTGTTTTGTTCGTACTGTTTCTGTTTATGTACTGTGTAAGGCGCTGCAGACCCCTTTTGGCACCATATAAATAAAGGATAATAATAACTTCACCAATCTTTGGCTGCTGTCTGTGCATGAATGACAGATGGGGTCTAGGCTTTGCAGAGCCAATGTAAATGCTGGCTTAACATGTTATAGGCTGCCTGATGCAGCACATGGCCTTTAGTAGGCACATAGAAGTTGTTGATAACCTTGCGTTCAAGTGATGAGAAACCATTACTTACAGTGTACTAAGCTCTGAAAAGTGATAAACTGCAGAGTGATAAAGTACCAGCCACTCAGCTCCCAACTGTCATGTTACAGGCTATGTTTGAAAAATTACAGTTGGGAGCTGATTGGCTGGTGCTTTATCACTCTCCACTTTATCACTTTTCAGAGCTTAGTACATCTGGCCTGATTTCTGCAAACATGGCTGCTCTTGGACGGTATAACTTATCTCGACATGTTTACATAGCTGCAGCCAACCCTAACCGCAGCCTAACCCTAACTTAAACATTAGGGTTAGACTGCAGGCAGGAGGGTTAGGGTTAGACTGCAGGCAGGAGGGTTAGACTGCAGGCAGGAGGGTTAGGCATAGACTGCTGGCAGGAGGGTTAGGGTTAGGGTGCATGGGGAGGGTTAGGCAGCAGGGGGGAGGGGAGTGGTTAGGGTTAGGCACTAGTGGGAGGGTTAGGGATAGGGGAAATAATACTTACCAGAGCACTGCAGTCATCGGGAGCAGGTAAGCCACAGCTGGACTTCTAGGGATGATATTTCGACATTCTAACTTGTCGACATTTCATCAGTGCCTACATGATGAATGTTTACATGGTCAATATCGACATTATGACCATATCAGCTATACTGTATGCCGCACTTACGATACCTCTGGACTCGCTGATATTTGTTCACAGCCCCATAGGGCTGTGTCCAAAAATCCACGAATCCAAGATGACAACAGATGGTGAGGGGGGCCAGTTGCTTTGCCGTTTCTGGTGTTCCAATGCAGTTGCCCTCCCCGCTGCTAATAGAATAGACCCCATAGTGAAGAAAGTTCAGCAAGTCATATTTTAAAAAGCATTTTTTCTTATAATTTTCAGACTAATAGAAGGCACTGCTACAATGCAATCTGGTGTTCATGGTAAAATTCATTGTAAACGGAGCTGCCTCAAACATTATAGGGAGGAATTGCAGCATACCAACAGCAGCAAGCAGGGACCTCTGCTGGTTAGGGAAATACTTTTTAAAAAGATGATGGCTGAGGCCAAAGAGAGATTTGGGTGGTCCGTATCAAACAGAACAGCAGACACTTATAGGGGTATTCAATATTGGTGCGATAAGTCCTTTTTTTATCGTTAATATCGCACTTTTAAACTTTTTTGCGTTAATATCACTGGTTTTCAATTTCAAAGACTTATCGCAGTTTTGAAAAGTCTTTGATAAAAAACGGTGATAACTTTTCGCCATTGAATAGGTGTCGAAAAAAAGTGCAGAATTGGGGTTTAGGGGTGCAGGCTTAAAAAAAATAGCCTGCACCCCTGAGAATGACATTTAAAAAAGAACCGTGTCAAAAAAAGTAAAAAAAAAAAAATAGGGACACCCAAAAAAATTAACTTAAAAATTGGGGTGCAAAAAAAAAATGGGAAAAAATTGTATAACATTAGGGAAATAGGTTCAGGGCTATTCTGCAAGTATGCGGCAGGTGTTTTTTAGAATAGAATTATAGCGGCAGGTGCACAAATGCAGAATTTTTAAAAACTTAGTTTTGGGACATCAAAATATGCTAGTACCCATTTTCATGTACCCCAAATTTGATGGGACCACTAAAAAAAACGAAAAAAATAACCTAAGTGCTCTTCTGCATCACTTCTTCAATGTCGGTAAAAAAGCACCTGCTGCGGCTATTTAAATCCCCGACTTTCAATTAAAGGCTAAAACGGGGGTACCCATAGTGTTCCCCCATGTTTTTACAACTTTAGGGGGGTCTTACAATTATTTTAAGGAAAAATTCGTAACTTTACGCAAATCCAACTTCGGAGTTTCCCGTTTTCGTTAATTTGATATTGAATACGGGGATAAGCGGGAGCGCGCAGCAGACTTAACGCAGAAAAAAACTCCAATATGAAACGTTAACTTCGGCAGTGAAGTTAACGTTTCATATTGAATACTAGTCCTAGTCCAGCATTAGCCCACCGGAAATGTGGCAACAATCAGAGTGCTGGACCACTGGCAGTAGGAGAAGCAAAATCGGCTTGGTATAGAATCAGCAAGTCCAAAACCCAGATGAACAGTGACAAATGATTTCTATGTTAATCAGTTGCCGCTCCAGACGACTTAGTATGCTGCAAAGAGTTTTGCTTTTCATTGATTTATATATGTATGTATGTATATATATATATATATATATATATATATATATAATTAATTATATATATAATTAGAGATGAGCAGGTCCAGTTCTCCAAGAACCGGACCCACCTGAACTTCATGTTCCGAGGTGCGATCCGGCTCGAGTTTCCCCGCCTGACTCAGATCCGAAAACGAGGCAAAACACCTCATCCTCCCGCTGTCGGATTCTCGCGGGTTTTGGATTATATAAAGGTCCCCACGATCGGCGTGGAGAGAAGCTAGCAGACGTAATCAGTGACTGTCAGTCACTTAGTGTGTGTGTCCAGTCGGGGTCTTGGCCTGAAGGCTGCTGCTGTTTTGTCCATAAAGGGGCTTAGGCTGCAGTTTAGGCTTCAGTCGGGGCTACAGCTGCTGTGTCACTTGTCCTGTCAATTAACTGTGGCTGCTGCTGTGTTGTTGTCTTGTCCATCAGGCTAGGGCTGCAGTCCATAAAGGGGTGCTGTGTTGTCCAGGGGGGGGTGCTCTGTCAATTAGGAGTGCTCTTCCCCAGTGTAAAAAAAAGTAAAAGTACTTGTTTTCTTTTTTTTTGTGTGTGTGTGCGTTAGTAACTTAGCTGCGCTACTATTGTTTGGTGACACTGCCGCAGTTTATCGTCCACGTATTTGTGACTCTGCAGGTGGTCTGTCTGCACTTGGCAGGGGTGCTTTGTTGTCCATAAAAAAGAGGTACTGTCTCTGTTGTTCATTAAGGGGCTGCTGCCTCATTCAGAGGTGCTCTTCCCTAGTGTCCAAAAAAACAAAAGTGGTTTTATTTTGTGTGTGTGCGTTAGCAACTTAGCTGCGCTATTATTGTTTGGTGCCACTGCCGGCCAGACCGCAGTTTATTGTCCACATATTGTGACACTAAAGTCATAGTGCAGTGTGTTATTCTTATTCATAAATAATCTTGTGACACTGTAAGTGGTAGCACAGTGTGTTATTCTTATTCATAAATAATCTTGTGACACTGTAAGTGGTAGCACAGCGTGTTATTCTTATTCATAAATAATCTTGTGACACTGTAAGTGGTAGCGCAGTGTGTTATTCTTATTCATAAATAATCTTGTGACACTGTAAGTGGTAGCGCAGTGTGTTATTCTTATTCATAAACAATCTTGTGACACTGTAAGTGGTAGCGCAGTCTAATATTCAACTTTTCACTTCTTTCCTCAATTGTGAATAAATGATTATTCTACACGTCGACTACAAGACCACAACAAAGTGCTAAATAACATGCGTTATATATAAAACATAATGACATCACTGTAAGTGGTAGCGCAGTGTGTTATTCTTTTCTTATTCATAAAAAATCTTGTGACACTAAGTGGTAGTGCAGTGTGTTATTCTTTTCTTAGTCATTAAAAATCTTGTGACACTGTAAGTGGTATCACAGTGTGTTTTTCTTATTCATAAATAATCTTGTGACACTGTAAGTGGTATCGCAGTGTGTTATTCTTATTCAGAAATAATCTTGTGACACTAAGTGGCAGCACAGTGTGTTATTCTTTTCTTATTCATAAAAAATCTTGTGACACTGTAAGTGGTATTGCAGTGTGTTTTTCTTATTCATAAATAATCTTGTGACACTGTAAGTGGTATCGCAGTGTGTTATTCTTATTCATAAATAATCTTGTGACACTAAGTGGCAGCACAGTGTTTTATTCTTTTCTTATTCATAAAAAATCTTGTGACACTGTAAGTGGTATTGCAGTGTGTTATTCTTATTCATAAATAATCTTGTAACACTAAGTGGCAGCGCAGTGTGTTATTCTTTTCTTATTCATAAATAATCTTGTGACACTGTAAGTGGTATCGCAGTGTGTTTTTCTTATTCATAAATAATCTTGTGACACTGTAAGTGGTAGCGCAGTGTGTTATTCTTTTCTTAATCATAAAAAATCTTGTGACACTGTAGGTCATTGATACCGCAGTGTAATATTTAAAATTGGTACAAATTGATGTGTGTGCTGTACCCCACTTCATTCATGTTTATTGATATGGAGAACAATCAGTTGAGAGGAGAGCAGGAACCACATACTAGTGCTGGAGCTGTTGCCAGTGCCACCAGACATGACGATACTAATCCATCTACATCATCTACTAAAGCCAATGCCCAAGGGCATACAGGGCTTAAGTCAGGGCATCTAAAATCATATGTTATACAATTGATTGATATTAAAATTGCTATTTTATGTTTTATTAAAATATCTACATATTCAATTTATAAGCGCTCTCTATTTTTTATATTTATTTGTTCAAACTTTGGTTTGTGGGGTGATCCCAAACACCCCTTTTGAGAGATGCTATATAGCTGTTTTACAAGATTTATGTTGTGGGCGTCTGATATATACTTTTTTAGTGTTATGTTGTTGATGAGGATGCTGTTTGTGTATATCAGGCACCAGTGGAAGAAACAGTTATTGCTCATGATAAGGAAAGCCCATTGTCATGCCTGGGCACAAGACAAAAAAATAAATTTCTTATTTGTGGAATTATTTCTACCCAAATCCAGACAACAATTGTCAAGTCATCTGTACCCTTTGTAAAGCCAGAGTAAGTAGAGGTAGGAACCTTAACCATCTAGGAATCTCCTCTCTTTTACGTCATCTGTAGCGCATCCATCCAAAAAGTTTTTGTGTTTTGTGTTGACTCATCTGCATCACCAGTGGGTCTTTTGGGAAAGTTTATTTTTTTCTTGGCAGATGCACTTGCTGGAGAAACTGAAGGAGAAGCCATCGCTGCATCACGTGCCACTTGAGCTGACAATTTGCTTACCAACAGCTTTTTGCATCTCTTGAGATCTGTGTCTGTTGGGAAGAAGAACACAATGTATGTCTTAAACCTTATATCTTAAATCTTGTGTTTGCTCTGTTCAGCTTGTAAACATATCTGTGGTTAAGTGGACAGTGGGTACAACGGCACTAATTAAGTTTTTTTTAATGTCCCTGTACAGGTTGGGAATTGCTTTCCTAGTGAAGTGGAATCTTGATGGGATTTTGTAGCGGGCACACAGGACCTCAATTAACTGTCTAAAACCAACTGAATTATTGGCGAATATTGGACGCACATCTAATACTAGCATAGATGTTGGTCAGTGATCCGCTATGCAGCTGGGTGACTGCTGTCATACTTGCTCCCCCTTGCAAAGGATTGTTCAACAGTCAATTGTATTTAAAGTACTCCCAGCAGCAGCAGGCATAGTGCTCAAGGATTCTTCTGGGGCAAGGACTGATGTGAATGAGCAAAATATTTTTTTTGTACCATGCTTGCCAACTCTCTCTGATTGTCAGAGAGACTCCCTGAAATAGTAGCAATCTCCCTGACTCCCTGCAGAGTCCAGCAATCTCCCTGATTGCACCTTACCCCCATTATGTATTTTCTATATATACCCCCCCCCCACAGAGAATGGGAACATTAGTATAATTTCCTTATAAGGCACAATGATCTCTATGGCTAAATACATTTTCTGAAACATAGAAGTGCGATTTCATCAACAAATAGATCTTACTAACTGCTTTGGGGTTCATTTACATTTGGATGTAAGTCAGGTTTATTATACGCCTTTCAGATGTAGCAGTAAATGTCTACTTTACCGCCACGCTCATAGGTGTTGTCTTCACAATCTCTCTGAAATGCTTTTTCAAAAGTAGACAAGTATAATGTGTACGCAGTTGCAGATAGCTGTGATGGCTCAGGTGGGCATCTCAGTACAAGTCCCGGCGGCTGTACCATTATCATATTTTCATGAATACTCAGCTGAAAAAATCCCAACTGTGGCAGCAATAGCTTACTGTACAACTCTGAATCAGGCCTGTCCGGTGATGGCCGTCCTGATTGCAGAATAGTAAATAGACCTCTTACTCAGCTTAGAGCATAGTTGCAGGGCCAGCTCGAGGGGTGGTTGACCTGAGCGGTCGCACAGGGGCACCACAAATAGAGGGCGCACCCCTCCCCAACATCCCAATTTCAGCAAGACAGTACTGTCCCGCTGTTCCACCCGTGGGCCAAAGTGACCCACGAGTGGTCAAATTGGGAGGTTGGGGATCCCCACTGCCACAGCTGTGCGGCGGTGCCAGACCCCAGAGACTCTGAATGGATGCTGTGTGCATGCGTGGCATCCATTCAGTGACGGGAGAGGGCTGGGGGAAGCCCAGCTAGTGAGGCTACCCCCAGCCTGACGTTATTTGGAGGTGGACACGCCTCCTAATAATGTCACATAGGGGGCATGGCCCATGGTAATTAGGACACGCCTCCATTTCACGCACAAAGATAGGGAGCACTGGAGGGTGCCGGCACAGGGTGCTCCGACCCCTGGAGCCGGCCCTGCGTAGTTGCCACCACCTTATAAATTCCAGGTGTCCTTAAATGAACCATCTCGGAAATATGGCAATATCCAAGTGAGCAGGGAAATAAGACTAATAATAATTTATGATGAACAATGTCATTTTGGTTACCAGGGAAACATATAACTTTACCGTAATACATTATAATTAATCTTTTTGTTAAAGGCTCTTGGTGATTGATATCCTAAGTGGTCTGGCAAAAGAAACCACCAAATTATCCTGGCTGATGGCTGAAGTATACCTGATGCCAACACGCAGGGAAGGAGTCATTTTGTGAGCTTGGCCAATAATCATGAGAAAGTAGCTTATCAATTCACTCCGAACCAGAGACATCACTGAGGCACTTTATACTTTAATAGCATACATTATAAAATAACATCATGCAGCACTGATTTAATTTCTCTCACTTTCTACAGTTACAGAAATTGTGTTTCTGATGAGAGAACAATACATGAGAATAATGCTTTATATTCCCTGTGTGGCGATCTCCAAGCTGCCTTCGTAACAAGTGATTTCTTTGTTCTGTGCCCTTGATCGCCTCCAGTTTTCTATTGAACAATATCAGACTTTAATATTTCTGCAGGAATATATCTCAGCGACTTAACTCCTGCAGGGACGCTCAGTATTGGCACTTAATTCAAAACCAGTTTTATAGATTTTTTTTTTTAAAAGGACATTTTTACATTTTCTGTTTGAAATTACATGGATTCTCCAGCTTTGGGAGCTACTGCTCCTTTCCCGTTCTCTGAAATGGCAGCATTGAGGATCAAAAATTGATTTGATGTGTTATGGGTCAGGAGACCTTTTCATATCATGTACTATATGGTACCAAGAAGAGAAGGGTGTAGTATGTAATCCCGACAGTGGGAGCCCGGCAGGGGGTGAAGATCCCGATCGATAATAAGGTAAGTATAACTAACCCTATTTCCCCCCTAACCCTAACCTCCCCCCCAAGTGCCTAACCCTAACCCCCCTCTAAGTGCCTAAACTTAACCCCCCCGTTCATGCAGCCTAAACCTAAGTCTCCCAGGGGGTGCCTAACCCTAACCTCCCCCCGGGGGTGCCTAAAACCTACCCTCTCCCCCGCTGCTGTTTGCGCCCAGCTTACCATCATTTGTTATGCCGGGCGTTGGGCTCCTGGCATAGGTCTAGTTTTCGACGCCTGTCATTAGTACCTTGCCGGGATTTGATAGTTGGGAAGCCGGCGGTCGGCATTTAGACCGTCGGCCTCCTGACTACATCTCGAAGGGAATGCTGGTATAAATTACGCAGGCCTGAGCCTCTCCAGGAGGACTGGTGTTGGCGATTAAAGTGGTCCATCTGTCCATCCACGGCCTGAGTTGAGCAATATTATGGGAGAGAAAAAGTGACAGCACGGACCAGTAGTCTCTGATTGGTCACCACTGATACATCCCACTACTGCTGTCTCAGTATAATGTACGTAGATCGTGAGATTGTTAGCCATTGCGTATACTATAAACTGCACTGTGCATGCATAAAGGAATCCACTGCAGAGTGAGTGACAGACTGTGAGCATTTGGGGGTGGTGACGGGGGAGTGGTCAGAAAAACACAAGCGTGCCTGTCCATTTGAACGCCGTTGCTTGGGCGTGTATAAATTAGTCACTGCGATTGCATATTCAGCTTGAGAGCCCACTGCGTGCAAAGAGACTTGCAGTGTCTGCGGCAGGTTAGACCTTGTGTGAACGTGACGAGCTACAGTGGACGGATATGAGAAAGCAGAAGTGGGCGTTCCTATGCCGGCTGAGCTTTGGCAAGCATTAGCATATTTTCACAGCTGCGTTCCATGTAAAATCGCAGCTGCGCTGTTGATTCAGGCTCAGTGTTCCCTAAGGCCCTGTCTGTTATCCCAAATAAAGCAAGAAAAATAACACAATTTCTACATAAACCTTAATAAATAAAAGAATATAGGCCCTGATTCAGAGGCGCTCGCTATTTGCAAACACTCGCTCTGAATCAGGGCGGGCTGTTTTTTTTTTTAACCCTGGCCTCCAGGCCGCTTGCTAAGCTGTGGGTGACCACCCACAGCTTTAGTGGGCGGCCTGGCGATGGTCGCGATTATCGCGACCATCAGGCTTGCGACGAGACCCTTGTGGTAGGGTCTTGTCCATCGCAAGCCCCAGTGAACTTCCTGCTCTAACAGAGCAGGAAGTTCACTACTGACATCACGTGTGATGTCAGTAGGGCCGCCCACAAACGGCAGGCGTTCCTAAGGGAACACCTCCGTTTGTGCAGCCACCCCCCGGCCCGTCTACAAAATGGATCGTTGTTGCGAGCCCCGGAGCGAGTGATTTCTCGCTCGCTCCGGGGCTCACGCACACGCAGTGCACATGCCACATTGACCTGCTTGCGAGCGCTATGTGCTCGCGAGCGGATCTGAATCAGGCCCAAAGACCCCACTCCCAAAATCCAGGTTTAGTGCATTTAAATATGAAAAACAAATCTTATTTTCTGCTTTCTTTAATTTAATGGTCCAACCCCCCCACTCACCCCCTCAAAAAAACCCTTTTAAAAATTACCCATGTGAACACTACCACACTGAGTAAAGCTGGGAGTCCCTAGAACCCAGTCACCTGCCAGCCAATCACAAGAGGCAGGTGTTAGAAAATGCTTGTACTTTGCTAGCCAGTATAGAGGAGCCCCCTGTGTATGTTTTCCAGAATCATCCGAATCAGTTTATCAATCTCTAATATAAGTCATTAATTAGGCTAATCCATACAGTACTGTAGGAAATCCATACTGTATTGTAAGAGCTACTTTGAAAGTTTAACTTACTTAAAGTCTGGTAGTAAAGAATACTTTTAGGCTTCTCTGGGGGAAGCCAGGTTGGCTGTGGGTGTGGGGGGTCATGGTGCAGTTAAGTGGGGGGGTTGTTGGCGATATGATTCCGTGATCGCTTTATCGTGACCCTACCCCATGCTATGCCATGCCGAGATTAGCTGCTATGTAAAGCAATAGGAGGGTTGTGTCACCAAGCTACCCTCAAACTGCCCAGTTCACTCTGTGGGTGTCAGGGGCAGCCGCGGAGGGTCTCTGTGAGACTAACCTGCTTTTCGGGAGAGTCACCCGGTAGTCTCCCCGATGTTCTGGAGACTAGGCAAGTGTGTGCTAAAAGGGGGAAAATTTGTACTTTCATGTAATGTTTGCACTCTTGGACAGTGCACCTTTAAAGATTTCTCCCCCTCTGCAAATGAAAGAGAACTTTTAATGTGCAGAGGCAGATCCAGAGAACGGACAGTAGGCACGCACCTTGCTGCGCACTTGAGCCATTGAGTGCATTTTGCTAATAACGTCCATAATGGCTGCCATCACTGTGTGTTTGGTGCTCTTTAAGCAAACTCAGAAAAATGTTGTTTTAGCTCATTTTGGAATTCTATAAAAAGCCGGCGAATGAGACGTGGGAGATTTGCTTAATTTGTTTACATCTGTCCTCCTCAGCATATAACTCGGCACAATACTTCTCCTTTTGTTTCATCAACATATTTTTATTTTTTTGCAGAGCTTTCATGTTTTCAGCAATTTAGGTGTAAAATGTTTTGTGTTTCTGTTGCCAAAAAGATAATAAATACCCAAGAGCACATTAAAACAACAGTATAATAGCTGATTGTTGTTACATTTTCTTATATAAAGAGAAAAAGGATCTAAGTAATAATGTGTGTATAACAGATCAAAACGCAACAATATTGCTACTCATTAAGGTGGATTATCTTTAAAGAAACAATATCAGGAAACATGATCTTAACATTGATCCAGATGGCAGTTTCATTATTTGAACTTCTAATTACGGGAATACGTTAAACCTGTACTGTACATCTGTGGAAAATAGATAAATAAATATATATTACCAGTCATCAAACATGATTTGATGTGTGTTCAGGTAGTGTCAGCAAAGCTTTAATTCTATCATTGCTGTCATATTTCAGCAGGCAGGTAATTAACTCTTATTAAAGTAATTAGCTCTCATTAATTTACAGAACATTACAATTAAATAGTAAGTTTATTTTGTGATATATTTCAGGGGAGATGTATCAAACCTTAGAAAGAGATACTCAACCGAGTCGCATCCTGCCCTCAAGGGTATGTGACTAGGTGGTAACGGGATGCTCGCACGTAACTAAGTTTAGAGGGGGGGGTGTTGTTAAGAATTTGCAGGGCTGTGCTGAGCTGTGCGTAATCAGAGATCCATCTTTTTCAGGATCTCTGAGTACGCGGATCTCCTGCTAGCGCTCTCTGATAATGACACTGGTAGGGATGGTAATGTCCCATAGATGCGTACCACTCTGCATATAGGCAAATTCCTGCATTTCATTTATGTATTATTTATTTATTACCAGTTATTTATATATAGCGCACACATATTCCGCAGCACTTTACAGAGAATTTTTGACCATTCACATCAGTCCCTGCCCCAGTGGAGCTTACAATCTATATTCCCTAACAATAGACAAGATATGAAAGGGACTCTCTTTTTATGGGGCATTCATCATACTGATAATAAATGCGAAGGGGGAGGGTTAGGGCTCCCGGGGGGACTTAATTAGGCACCCCCCGGTAGGGTTAGGTTTAGGCAGCGGGGAAGGGGGGGTTAGGTTTAGGCACTTAGAGGGGGGGTTAGGGTTAGGCACTTGGGGGGAGGTTAGGGTTAGGCACCCCTAAGGGAGGGTTAGGGGGGAATTAGGTTAGCGATACTTACCGTAGGGACGATCGGGATTTTCACCCTTGCAGGGCTGCTGCTCTCGGCATTTGAACCACCGGCCATGCTTTCGGCGGTAATATCTACTACACCCCTATACAGAAGTGAGGCTGAGCTGTTGTTGCCTCTCGTCTCCCTGCAGTCCCAGGGAGCTCCACAAAGCTGGTGAGTGTTAACTATAAAAATGATTACAATACACAAAGAAGATGTTTATAAGTTATAAATATCTTCTCTGTATTCTAATCATTTTTATATCAACATCTCCACTAGCTGTGGATACTTGTACCCAGGCCTCCTTGACTACTACTTGGTTGCTGCATGACAAGTGCAACCATTTACCACAACGGCACCTGTACCCTGATCTTGCCACAGCAGCAGGTCTGTTGAGAGAGACTATGATTGCTGGCTGTAAGTATTGTGCTAATACTGTTGTTTTGTGAGAGGGGCATTAGGTTCCTCCATGCTGAGAGAGGGAATCATTTGTATAGTTAGAGCCGGACAGGCTAGGCTTTTCTTTTATGTTTTATTTATCTTTATGCTGCAAAATAAAACTGTCTGTGGATTCTTTTTCCAAGGCCCTGGTGTGGTACTAATTGGCTGCTGTGTGATAGTGTATCTGTCTACCCTAGGAGACAGCATCCTTACACTGAGCTAGCCACAATATATATATAAGGAAAGTGGAAACAAGATGTGTGGGGATCTGGTCCAGTCAGCGGTATTATGCCAGTCATCTACTGTCCATGCCCCTCACTACGACTAGTTGGCTAGATGATGCAATGACATTAACTGGAGATTGAAATGGAGACTGACTTCCCTGTGTCGGGCCATGGCATCAGCAGAAGTGATCTGCTTATGTACGGCAGTGCAGCCAGCTACTAGTACCTTTTGTTCTGGCTCCCCTTTCTGCATAAAAGGATAGATGTACCTAACCTAGTGAAAACTTGCTATTATTTAAGTCTAACTCTACCCATGTATCAGAGACTTGCTGCCAATCTCTTGCAAGTGTACCAGAACATTGGACTGCATTCAGACGGGGTGTGATAAGGCATGCTGGCAGTCGGGATGCCGCCGTTCAGAATACCGACAATGGCATCCCAAATGTCAGCATGCCGACGGGTTGCTCCATAAGTACACTAACCCTCCCTTCCTGCAACCTAATCCTCCTGCCCACACCCTAACCCTCCCCTTTAGTGCCTAAACCTAACCCTCCCCTCTTATATGCCTAAACCCTTTCTCCCCCCCCCATGGTGCCTAAACCTAAACTCCCCCCCAGGGCCGCTAAACCCCCCTGCGGTGTAAAACTATACTTACACGCTGTACCATCGTTCGGGATGCCGGCCATCAGGATTTAGATGTCGACATCTCATACCACGTCTGGGTTCCGGCGCTGATCTTTTGTAGTACTTCGGGATTTAGGCATCGGGATTTTGACGGTTGGCATTCCTAACGCCAGCAAATTATCTACATCCCTTCAGACGACGTTCCTGCTTAAGTCCTCCTGTACCTCCATTGCCTGCATGTGTATCAGACCTTGAACTTTGGATTACTAATATGATTACTTTTAATGACTTTTTAGGCAACGGTATACAACAATTCCATTTTATTTCACTTTAATAAACTATTAAATATATATTGGTTTATATTTGACTGTTATTAATTATAGACTACTTATCAATAAAGATTGTAGATTTTTTAAAACATTTTTAGAAAAAAATGTTTTGTCTGTGAAGTGTTCCATATTAGCAAACCTTTTTTATGTATATTTTAGTTACTTTTTAGTTTGGGTGTTTGTGGTAGTACTGCCATGTAATATTGAAGATTTGAGATAACTTGATAACGTAGTAAACAATTTTAGATTATTTAACAAATCTGGAGCTGCGTTTCAGCAAAATATTCTAAATCCAATTCCGATATTTTTTCTGATTTCTAAACAATCAATATGGTGAAACTTATATGTAAAAAATGAAAATATAAAATGCTTATAATTAGAGAACAAATTCTGCAAAGTTTGTAATTCTCCATTTTATCTGTGTAGAATTGGGTACAAACAGAAAGCAATAAATAGCATGGCTACTCTCAGTATCTGCCAAGAATTAGATACTACAGAAAAACGATGGAATAACAATAGGAAAACAACCATTTTTGAGAATGTTCAAGTTGTTCATTCTAGCTAAATTTGTGAGCTATTGGCATTTATCTGCTATTAAAACAAATAAAGACATTGTCTTGGAACCAAAGTATACTCAACTTATTTGAGTTGTTGACAGAATATTTAAAAATAGAATGGAAGAATACCCTTAGAAAGTGTTCAAAGTATATATTGAAAAACATGACAATAATTTCCTAGTGCAATATGCCCAGGCATATTGTGAAATAAGCTTTAAGTTTGAAGGTTTCTAGATAGTTCAGAAAACAATAATTGATTATAGAAAATAAGTGCAAATTTGCAATTGTATACACAATGGCCCTGATTCAGAGCCGGACGCTCTGACCAGAGCGCTCGCTCTGAATCAGGGCCCTCCTCCATTAATATGGATGTGTCCTCCTGGACGCTCGTATAGCTGTGGATGGTCTTGACCATCGCGACCATCGGACTTGCGAGGGAAACCCTGCAGTCGAGTTTCCCAGCCGCAAGGCCAGGAGTGATTTTGGCTCTATCAGAGCCAAAATCACTCCCACTGACATCACTAGTGATGTCAGTGGGGCCGGCTTCAGACGGTAGGCGTTCCCATGGGAACGCCTCCGTCTGGCAGGCACGCCCCCGGCACACCCACCAAAAGGGGCGTGCTGTCAATCAACATCGATAGCACGCCCCCTTTGGTGCGAGACCCGGAGCGATGGAAAGTCCTTCGCTCGCCGGGTCTCGAGCATGCGCACGACGGAGCTCCCTCCGTTGTGCGCATGTGCAGTGGGGACCATCGACCCACTTGCGAGCGTACTGCCGCTTGCGAGTGGGTCTGAATGACCCCCAATATTCGCTTTGGGGTATTTTTTGTAGAGATGTGCCCAGACCCCCATGTTTTGGGTTTGCTAAAACCACCCTCAAATGTATTGGTTTTGCCAGAACCACCCTCAAGTGTTTTGGTTTTTAATCTGGACTTGTTTAAAAATTTATAAAAACAGCTGTAATCATGTCATTTAGGGCTATTTTTGTTCCTACGGCATTATTAGTCTCCATAACATTAATTTCCAGTAATTTCCAGTCAATTTTGACTACATCACAGCTCATAATATTGTTTTCAGTATTCACCTATATCTGCCAAAGGCTGCATCAAGCTGACTGGCCAACCTAAGCGGCATAGCAGAACCACAAACACATGTCAGTTTAAAAAAATATATAGAACGTCTAGGAAACATAGTGGCACTGCAGTGGCAGACAGGTTGGCAGCTTAATATAAATTATACAATGCTATATAATGTTTTCATTAATCAAGAACTAGCACAGAGGGCCTAGGCCAGCACAAGTAAATGGAAGTTGTAGTATTAGTGGAGGCCAGGTAAAGGATTGATTGAATGACTGATTAATTTAATGATTGAAATGGAACAAATTATTAAAAATCAGGAATCCAAATGAGATTGACAGATTGATTACAGTAAATAACTATAAATAAAAAATGATAATTGGAACAAGCTATTATAAAACAAGAATCAAAATAAGATTGATTGATTGATTACAGAATATAACTACAAAAAAACAAACAGAGACATAGAAAACACTATAAAAAAACAAGCATCCAAACTCCCAATGAGATTGATTCCTTAGGATTCAAGGCAGAGTAACAGCCTAGTCAAACTGAATAATTAATTATATGATTTGATGATACTAGTCTGTATCTGTTGAGAAGCTGCAGGAAATATGGCCTATATGCCTGGTTGAGATGCTGGTGATGGATGGCATTGCAAGATACAAAAGAACATGAACGTCCCAGTAAAGTACAGTAAAATACAGTACATTACCTGTCAAACACAGACAATCTTAGCAAAGTCCATAATGAAAACTGGTGCACAATGGAATTTGTGTATATTAAAAAGAACATGCACAGTTTAACAAACTAAGCACTTCAGCCACAGAAACTGCCACTTTTGTGGCTGAAGTGCTTGGTTTGTTTGGGCCCCCCACAAAATAAGCTACCAATGGGTTAATGTGACAGTTTTGTTAATCATCTCTACAGTTTGAAGATTTCATTATAATACTCATCCTCACCCTCATCAGTGTTGATATTATCATCTCACAAAATATTAGCTCATCCACACTGAAATCCACCATTACAGAAGTTTCTGTACTTTGTTGTAATTGGCAGCAAAGGTCCTCCTCATAAATGTGTTGTTCATTTTTATGAACATAATTTTTTCTCATTTTGAGGAAGTAGCCTTCTATGGTAATTGCTCACATGGTTCCGGCTATGTTAAACACTCTTTCCGAGTACACATTCTAGGGTGGGCAGCTTATGTAAAACAAAGCTAGTTTGCACAAGGGGCTCCAAATTGTGTGATATGTTCATTTGAAAATTGTTTTTAAAATATTCCTCCAGCATTCTATTGATGCTTACTGCATCAGATTGAGTCATGGTAGAGGTGTCTGTAATATTGGGTCATTCTTTAAAGCCTGACCAGATGCCTGACTCAGAGCAAGAAGTGTTGCATGTGAGGTTATAGAACGTGCCTGACTGTGTTTGGCCCCAGCTTCCGCAATAGGCATTCTAGTGCATGAAACAGTAGTAGTAGGACCACCTCTCACAAAGAAAGGCTATGGTCTGAGCATTTCCTTGCCCCTGCATATGGTGTAGGACATGTTGGCAATTTTATGTTTTTCGGCAAAATGTTCTTGTTATTGTTAGAGGTGATTTTTTTTCTTTAACATTGAAATACTATTTACATTTCAGGTGCCTTTTCTTCAAAATTATTTACCCTTGACCACCTTAGTATATGTTGAAGTACTATCATGACTAACAGCACCTGCAGCACTAGTACTAGGTTGCTGCTCTTGCTCTTCTAGCGACTGATCCCTGTTTGATTTTATTTTTTACACCAGCCAAGAAAACATTTATATTCACTTGTATTGGGGTGCAGATTAAGGGTGGGACACCGCCGCACAAACCCTCGCTCACACTGGAAGGATAACACACTGCAATGCAATGCATAACAATGCAAATTTCTTTGCACTAATGACTTTGTTTTCCACACAAGAAACACACTTGGAGGAATAGGTCTTTGTGATAATTGTTTTGGGGTGCAGAATAAGGGTGGGACACAGAAAGTAATATACGCTGTATCACTTGTCTGAACTGAACACACAATTCTTAAAATACACAATAGTATTTTTTAATTCAATTAGAAAATACTGCAGATTTTTATGTTTTAAACAAGAAAAAAATCTATATAAGTTTTTGCAATTTTCTTTATATATAACTGGGGAAAAACCCCATTAGGGTGTAGCAGCTTCAAGTATACTGCAGGGAAAAAAAAGGTTCAGGTTCACTTCAAGAAACAAACAAAAAAATCAACAGCATTACAGACAGTAGCTAGCCTGTTTGTGTGCACTGCAGTGTGTGAGTGTGCAGTGTGTGTAACAAACACAAATACACTGGCAAGTGACAATGAAGCCTACCGTACCACTTCTCAGACTCCTACTCCTGTGTACAGATCTGCCTATTAAAGTCCTAAACCTAACTCCTTCTAACCTAATGCTAATAGCATGGGCATTGGAATGGGGGGGAGGGGGGGCAAAGGGGCGGATGGCCCCCCGAAACATTCCAAAGGAGCGGCGGCTGCGGACTGTCAGGGCTGTGCAGCTTTATAGTAATAGACTGCACAGGGAGGAGGAGGTGTAATGTGCGGTCTTTAAGTTAAAACATCGCACATTACACTTCCTCTTCCATGAAGTGCAGGGGCCGTGCAGCCTATTACTATAAAGCACAGCCCCCTGACAGTCCATGGACGCCGCTTAGGTAAGATGGAGGGGAGGGGAAGAGAGGGGATAGGGGTATGGGTGGGGGCAGTGCCGTAACAATTTTATGTTGCCCCTTCCCAACATAAAATCATTCCGACACCCATGGCTAATAGCACCCTAATGGTTCCCTGATGGCTTGCTAAACCGCTTTTTTTGTAACAGTGCCTTTCAGTGCTTCAGCCCACAGTCCCTCCCTCTCCCTCCGCTCTCCTGTGTGAAATAGCACCTGATCACGAGGGAGGGACTTTTATATGCAATCCAAAAAACGCCAGATCCGCCACTGAGAAGATGACATTTTACCTAGTTTTTGGATTAGAACTGGACGGGAAGACCGGCCGAGCAGGGACTCGGAATCACTCAGAACCCCTAAGTTCGGGTGTGTTAGATTTCAAGGAAACCAAACCCATATATCTCTAATTGTTTTGTGTCCGATATTCATCCCATGGCCGTAACTAGGGTGGTGCAACCGCAGGGTAGGGGGCACTGTTTGTGCTAGTCAATTTTTCTATTTATCATTCTCACTTGTAGCTTCCTCTTCTGTTATGCCCAGCATATCCTGGCCTCCTATCTCTTCCCTTGCCCTTCCCTGTGAGACCATGGCCCTTTTTCGGGGGCACTATCTTATGTCCCTATTTAAAAAACGGGGGTGCCAAATGCTTTTTATGGCACAGGGCACCAAAAAGTCTAGTTACGGCTCTGATCCATCCATGGGCTTTTGGTTCACTTGTCTTTCAGATTTCAACCAATATCTGGGTCTCTGTATCAGGTGGAAGAGCTGCACTTGCTGTCTGTACTTTCCATTGATCCAACAGAAGCTGTAAAAGTGTGATATGATCCAGATTCACAGCCAATGTAACTGTTAGGTGGCCTTTTGTAAGGGGTGTAGAGTCAGTAGGATGGTATTTCTGTTAACCTCCTTCTATCTTCAGGTTAGATGCATTTGGATTTGACAGCTGCTGGCAGTGGAAATTCTGATCTACAGAATAGAACTGAATGGCTGTGGAGCCTACAATGCAAACCTTTGCCACTGGCTCCTCTATTTTATTACTGTCTAATTCCAACTCCTTCATAAATTGCAAATTTATATTAATGTATATGAACTAGTAATTACAAATTTACTGTAGTAAAATGGTAGCACAAGGCATATTCATCACCAAAACTAAAATCATCTGGCCAGTTAGGTTTAATGAACATAAAACATATTTATTTGCTTAAAATTTCTGAAAAATAAATCTGTGAGGGGTATATTTACTAAAGTGAGAGCTTTTAGAAGTGGATATGTTGCCGATAGCAACCAGCCAGATTCTAGGGGTGAGCGGATTCGGTTCTACACGGTTCCGTTCGGATTTAAAAACCGAATCTTATTGGCTATCAGCTGTCATCCGAACGGAACCGAGTAGAACCGAACCCGCTCACCCCTATCAGATTCTAACTATTATCTTCTAGAAAGTGCTAGATAAATGCTAAGTAGAATCTGATTGGTTGCAATGGGCAACATCTCCACTTCTAAAAACTAGAGATGTGCGCCGACCCCTCTGTTTTGGTTTTGGATCTGGATCTCCCCTGGTTTTGGATCTGGATTGGTTTTGCCAGAACCTCACCTCTGTGTTTTGTTTTTTTTGGTTTTGGTTTTGGATCTGGATTTTTTCTTAAAAAATCATAAAAACAGCTAAAATCACATAAAAAGTTTTTGTTCCTACAGTATTATTAACCTCAATAACATTTATTTCCACTAGTTTCCAGTCAATTTTGACCACCTCACAGCTCACTATATTGTTTTCATCAAGTTTAGGACCAAAATTTGCACCAAGCTAGCTGGCTGACTAAGCTAAGCGGCAGCAGTGGGCGGCACAAAAACGTAGCAGTTCAACTTCCAACATGGCACATCAGGAAACAAATGTTTTTATTATTCAAGAGAGGCCTGAGGGAGTTGGAGCATGTATGTAGTTGAAGGCAGGGGAGGGACAGGAAGGGTTGATTGGTAGTAAATTTAATTTAATGTTTTGATTCCAAAGAAAATTTATGAGGGGAAGGGGAGGAGGCATTTACAAAACAATATTTGGCACATTCACATCAGTCCTTGTCCCAGAAGAATTCTTGAGGGTCATGCCTGCTGCTGCTGAGAGTGGATTTTCTCATCCCAGAAGGGGATCAGGAAGACTTCTAGTAGTGCTTTCTACATGAAAAAGCATTTCCCAACCTGTACAGGGACATTAAAAAAACATAGTTAGTTAGTGGCCTTCAGTTCAAACTGCCATTGTACCCACTGTCCACTTAACCGGAGCAGATATTGTGGACAAGCTGAACAGAGTAGAAATTGCAACATTTAAGGTTTAAGTCTTACGTTGTGTCTTGAACGCTATGCCTGCTGCTAGGAGTGGATTTTCATCCCAGAAGGGATGAAGACTTTGTTTTTTCTTCTCAACGGACACAGATCTGAAGAGATGTAAATAACTACTGATAGGAAAAAGAGGCAATGTCACGTTTAGCGTCCTGGAGTCCCCTACTAAGGGGATGAAAGTCGTGGTCCCAATGAAGGAGTCAGGAGCAAGGGGTCTGGATGTTCAGTTTCCTCATCCACAAGCATCGTATGTTGGCGAGACCTGGCCTATGGTGTGCGGAGTCTAACCTGCTCCAAGCGGAATAAGGGTTTCAGCTGTACCCGGCAAGCAGGTCGCGGTCCCCAGGTCAGGGATCCGATGCGAGTGGGAATAGAAAAAGACACACCACTTTCTCCCACTGGAAATATAATCTCTGTACCACTACTACCGAGAAGAACAATAGAGATGCTTCCTGAAGAGGTGCTGTGGCAGACCAGAGGTAGAGAATCCACTGAGGAGTAGTTTGTGCAGCTAGCACTGGAGGGAAATGAGGATATGCTGCAGTCACTGAAGGAGAGTGGTGATTGCACTAATTTGGATAACATGGTGTCTGTACACTGATGCACAAGCATATGACACTGGTAAATAGCACACACAGGCAAGGATGTTCTGTAGCACTGCCGTACAATGATATGACACTGGTAAATAGCACACACAGGCAAGGATGTTCTGTAGCACTACTGTAAAATGATATGACACTGGTAAATAGCACTCACAGGCAAGGATGTTCTTTAGCACTGCTGTGCTAAGATATGACACTGGTAAATAGCACACACAGGCAAGGATGTTCTGTAGCACTGCTGTAAAATGATATGACACTGGTAAATAGCACACACAGGCAAGGATGTTCTGTAGCACTGCTGTACTAAGATATGACACTGGTAAATAGCACACAAAAGCAAAGTCACTTGAATTAGCACACACAGGCAAGGTGTTCTATGGCACTGCTGTACAAGGATAAGGCTCTTAAATAGCAAACAGGAGAAAGGTCTTCTATCACACTGCTGAACAAGGATATGGCACTTTGTAAATAATACACTAGGACTCAGGACATAGGAAATGTACAGAGCATATACTGGAAATACCACTGGGAAGAGTCTCTGGAAGATTGCATGTGAAGCCTGGACGAAGCAAACAGCAACCATCTGGGAATAACGAAGTTGATCAGGCAATTATCTGTTCACCTGGAGTCCTGTTTATACCCCCATGTAGCTGTCCATTAGATGAGCAAGTCAGCTGAGAACTGACACAGCAACCACTGGATAAGGATCAGGTGATTCAGCCAAGATGGCTGCGACCATGACCATCGCCACAGGAACTCCGATATGGAGAATTGCGTGATGTCACGGCCAGGGTATTTCAGCATGGCGCTAGGCGGGTGTTACCTGTGAGGTCGTTGTGGCGCGGGCTGTCTGGTGGCGGAGCTGGTGTCTGGCGGGGGGCTTTGGCTGCGCGCGTTGTTGTGCGGCCCTGTTGTCACTCTGTGCTGGTGAGGCCTGGCGGCGTCTCCGTTCCGTTTGGCATGGGCGCCGCCATCTTGCCTTCTGGCCATGTGATGCGGCTGGCCAATCCTGGTGAGTCACATGTTCCCTCCGGCCAGTAACAGCACGGCATGGGGTATTTAGGAAGGGTCAGTGCCTTCCTTCTTTGCAAGTGCAACGTGTATCTCAGACAAATCTCAGGTGCAGGCACAAAAACAGACAAATCTCAGGTGCACAACTCCAAATTATTAATAATATATAAATGCAATAAAATTTTGCAATCAATAGAGGTTTTTAGCATAATCCTGGCCAAGGTTATGGGCCTACCCACCATATCCAGGTAACCTCTGTAGGGTAGGTCCCTAACATACTACGATTCAAATCCAGAGCGCAGGATACCCCCAAACTAGCCCAGCTAAGCCGCCCCAGGGCACCGCCATAGTAAGAAAAGTGCAGTGTGAAAGAGATAGTTAGGAGCAGCTACTGCTGCATATAAAGAATGAAAATAAATAGTGAGGTACATATATAATAAACAAACAGTGAAGGGTTAAAATGTGTTATAAAAGAAAAATGTGTTATAATGCGGTGCCCTGAAACAGATCAACAAAGGCAATCCAGGGGGACCCACACCCCAAAAATGAACCAAAGTTGCACTACAGTATATAAAACTTGTAGGACTTACCTAGAATTGTGCCTATTACTAGTGTGCATATTCATCACAAGACTCCATGCTTTTAAACCAATAAGGTAGGGGTGCTAATCCAGACTGAGGGCATCTCCTTTCCCTCAGGTGTGCAATAAAGCACATTAAATGGAGTATATGGGAAAGATTTCTGGACTGCACACCCTAAATATATATATAATGGGAGGTGCTACCTGATGAGACAAATTGCAGGCACAAAAACATATCCAGGTAACCTCTGTAGGGTAGGTCCCTAACATACTACGATTCAAATCCAGAGCGCAGGATACCCCCAAACTAGCCCAGCTAAGCCGCCCCAGGGCACCGCCATAGTAAGAAAAGTGCAGTGTGAAAGAGATAGTTAGGAGCAGCTACTGCTGCATATAAAGAATGAAAATAAATAGTGAGGTACATATATAATAAACAAACAGTGAAGGGTTAAAATGTGTTATAAAAGGAAAATGTGTTTCCATACTCCATATGTTTGTTTATTATATATGTACCTCACTATTTATTTTCATTCTTTATATGCAGCAGTAGCTGCTCCTAACTATCTCTTTCACACTGCACTTTTCTTACTATGGCGGTGCCCTGGGGCGGCTTAGCTGGGCTAGTTTGGGGGTATCCTGCGCTCTGGATTTGAATCGTAGTATGTTAGGGACCTACCCTACAGAGGTTACCTGGATATGGTGGGTTGGCCCATAACCTTGGCCAGGATTATGCTAAAAACCTCTATTGATTGCAAAATTTTATTGCATTTATATATTATTAATAATTTGGAGTTGTGCACCTGAGATTTGTCTGTTTTTGTGCCTGCAATTTGTCTCATCAGGTAGCACCTCCCATTATATATATATTTAGGGTGTGCAGTCCAGAAATCTTTCCCATATACTCCATTTAATGTGCTTTATTGCACACCTGAGGGAAAGGAGACGCCCTCAGTCTGGATTAGCACCCCTACCTTATTGGTTTAAAAGCATGGAGTCTTGTGATGAATATGCACACTAGTAATAGGCACAATTCTAGGTAAGTCCTACAAGTTTTATATACTGTAGTGCAACTTTGGTTAATTTTTGGGGTGTGGGTCCCCCTGGATTGCCTTTGTTGATCTGTTTCAGGGCACCGCATTATATCACATTTTTCTTTTATAACACATTTTAACCCTTCACTGTTTGTTTATTATATATGTACCTCACTATTTATTTTCATTCTTTATATGCAGCAGTAGCTGCTCCTAACTATCTCTTTCACACTGCACTTTTCTTACTATGGCGGTGCCCTGGGGTGGCTTAGCTGGGCTAGTTTGGGGGTATCCTGTGCTCTGGATTTGAATCGTAGTATGTTAGGGACCTACCCTACAGAGGTTACCTGGATATGGTGGGTAGGCCCATAACCTTGGCCAGGAGTATGCTAAAAACCTCTATTGATTGCAAAATTTTATTGCATTTATATATTATTAATAATTTGGAGTTGTGCACCTGAGATTTGTCTGTTTTTGTGCCTGCAATTTGTCTCATCAGGTAGCACCTCCCATTATATATATATTTAGGGTGTGCAGTCCAGAAATCTTTCCCATATACAACGTGTATCTCAGCCTAGCTGAGAGGGAGTTCTCTGTGCTTTCCTGTTCCTGTGAATTCGCTGTCTGCCAGTCTGCCTGTCAGCTCCTGGTTCCCACTGGACTACCCCGCTACCTCCACCACCCTTGCCCATACCTGAGTGCCTGAGCCTGCTGACATCCTGCGCTTCAGTTCACTACCTGCAAACCTGGCTTGATTATTTTCAGTTCACTACCTGCAAACCTGGCTTGATTATTTTCAGTTTCACTACCTGTACACCTGGACAGCTCTAATTGTTTCTACCTGGACATTAACCCTTTTGCTCCCACCACAGAACTCTTGTGCACATTTATATTTTCCTGGACTTTTATTTACTGCCTCATTATATGTCTACTCAAGGACTTATTAAAAATCCTAGTTTTATTTACAAATCTGCTTCTGTGATCGCTCCTGCTACCACCCCGGGTCCACAAACAACCCAGAACATAACAGTTTGCACTGGCCCCATGGAGCCGGCCACGGATCAGGAGTCAGGAGTGGATTTGTTCAGGTGCATTTCTGGTCGTTTAGAAAATCTGGAAAACGTGCAGCATCAGATGGCTAAATTTCTGCAAGAGATGTCCAAGCGACAGGATAGTTTGCAAACTTCCTTTTCTACCCCTGAAGTACCAGCATCTACATCCGCATCAGTGTCTGGGAATACAGGAGGCAGATCATCTCCCCGCTTACGTCTTCCTTTACCAAATAAATTTGACGGCAATCCTAAACTCGGCCGAGGATTCCTAAATCAGTGTGACATACATTTTACCCTGCAGCCTGACAACTTTCTAACTGCAAGAACTAAAGTGGCTTATATAGTCTCTCTGTTATCCGGCCATGCCTTGGAATGGGCTTCCCCACTCTGGGAGCGCTCAGATCCGCTGCTGGATAATTACGCAGGCTTTGTGTCATCCTTCAGAAGGATTTTCGATGAACCTGGGCGTACTGTATCAGCATCATCAAACATCATGACACTGAGACAAGGGGTCCATCCTGTCAGTCAATATGCCGTGCAATTTAAAATTTTAGCATCAGAGCTCAAATGGAATGAGGAAGCCCTCACCTCGACCTTCTGGCATGGGTTGTCAGACCGACTAAAGGACGATCTAGTCACTTGAGAGCTTCCTACTAATCTGAATGACATGATTTCGTTGTGTATCAAAGTTGACCTACGCTTCAGGGAACGTCAGGCTGAAAAAAACAGAACTGACCGGCAAAGGTCATTTACCCCCTCCATTTCTACCCGTCCCATTCCTTCCCCTACTGAAGAGGAGCCTATGCAGGTGAATCATACACACCTCTCTAAAGAAGAACGTCAGAGAAGAATGCAAAAGAATCTCTGTCTGTACTGCGGAGAGTCCGGTCACCTGCTGATCTCCTGCCCCCGTAAACCGGGAAATGCCAAATCCTAACTGACCCTGGAGACATCAAGTTAGGAGTTATGAACCCGTCTCCAAAAATTTAAGATTTCACGATTACCCTAGTCTTGGATCTTAAACCCAAACCTGTCTTTGCTACTGCTCTACTCGACTCGGGAGCAGCCGGAAATTTCATAACGTCTAGTTTCATAGATAAATTTCAGATTCCTTGTTTGTCTCTCAACCATGCCATCTCTCTGACCTCTATAGACGGACGCCCTCTAACTAACGGGATAGTCACCAAAGATACTCAACCAGTATTGGTCCGAATTGGGGCACTTCATTCTGAGTCCTTAAAATTCCTGGTGATATCAGAGGCCTCTCAAGAAATTGTTCTTGGTCTACCCTGGTTACGTCAACATAATCCCAGGATTGATTGGAGTTCTATGCAGATTCTGTCATGGGGTATGGACTGTCAGAAATCCTGTCTTCCAAAATTTCGACCTGTGAGAAAGACAGTTCCATTAGTTTCTTCTGCCATTCCCAAGGAATATCAGATGTTCGCCGACGTTTTCTCTGAACAACAAGCAAATATCTTACCCCCTCATAGGCAATGGGACTGTCCAATTGAATTGATACCTGATAAGATACCACCTCGTGGTCGTACCTATGCGCTGTCCTTGCCTGAGACTCAAGCCATGACTGAATACATCCGGGACAACCTGGCAAAGGGGTTCATTCGCCCCTCTACTTCACCTGCCGGAGCTGGGTTTTTCTTTGTTGGCAAGAAGGACGGTGGTCTAAGACCATGTATCGATTATCGAGGCCTTAATGACATTACTGTAAAGAATCGATACCCTCTTCCCCTGATTACTGAGTTGTTTGATAGGGTCAAGGGCTCTGTCATTTTTTCGAAATTAGATCTAAGAGGGGCTTACAACCTCATTCGTATCCGAGCTGGCGATGAATGGAAGACCGCTTTTAATACCAGAGAAGGACATTTCGAGTATTTAGTAATGGCTTTTGGATTGTGTAACGCCCCTGCTGTCTTTCAAAGTTTCGTTAATGAGATTTTCCGGGATCTGTTATATGTTTCGGTTGTTGTCTATCTGGATGACATACTGATTTTTTCACCCTCTGTGGCTAAACATCAAGAACATGTTAAAGAAGTTTTGACCCATTTGAGAGAAAACCACCTTTACTGCAAACTGGAGAAGTGCATCTTTGGAGTGCCCAGTGTACCTTTTCTCGGCTATGTAATATCTGGCTCCAGTTTAGAAATGGACCCCAAGAAGGTACAGGCAATTCTGGATTGGACCCGACCTCAAACACTGAAGGCCATCCAGAGATTGTTGGGCTTCGCAAATTATTATAGACGCTTCATTAAGGGATTTTCTACACTGCTGGCTCCCATTACAGCCTTGACTCGCAAAGGTGCTAATCCTGCCCAATGGTCACCTGAGGCAGAGTCTGCCTTTCATCTTCTAAAACAGGCCTTTATCTCAGCACCAGTTCTTCGACAACCCGATCTGGACCGGCCTTTTTTGTTGGAAGTAGACGCATCATCTGAAGCTGTGGGAGCAGTCTTGTCTCAATGTTATCAGGACAACAGAGTCCATCCGTGTGGGTTCTTTTCTAAAAAATTCTCTCCTGCCGAAAGGAACTACGCCATAGGTGAGCAAGAACTACTAGCTGTAAAGTTGGCGTTGAAGGAATGGAGATATTTGCTAGAAGGCGCCAAGTTTCCATTTACTGTATTTACGGACCATAGAAATCTCCTATTTCTCAAAAACCTCCAATGTGTGAGTCCTCATTTGGCCCGCTGGGTAATATTCTTTGCCAGGTTTCAGTTCACCCTGACCTTCCGGTCTGGAGCACTTAATCAGAAGGCTGATGCCCTATCGAGATCTCTCCTCTGTGATGATCAATCTGAAAATCAAAGCAATACCCCTGTCTTGGAATCAAGAGTTTTCGCCACATTACAACTTCAGCCTCCTACGGGAAAATCATTTGTGGCCCCGGAATTAAGGAAGCAGCTTCTCACTTGGGCACATTCCTCTCGCTTCGCAGGGCACTCAGGCACTCGGAAGACCTTGGAGTTCCTGAAAAGACACTATAGGTGGCCTTCTATGAAGGCAGATATAATGGAGTTTATCTCTTCCTGCTCCTCCTGTGCCCAGCATAAATCATCACGACAAGCTCCAGCTGGGGAATTGCTTCCATTACCTACTCCATCACGTCCATGGACGCATCTCTCCATGGATTTCGTCACAGACCTGCCAGTCTCTCAAGGTTTCAACACTATCTGGGTTGTAATAGACCGATTTTCTAAGATGGTCCACTATATACCGTTGAAGAAGTTACCTTCTGCCCCTGACCTGGCACAGTTGTTTATCCAACACATATTTCGTCTACATGGCCTTCCTGCTGAAATTGTCTCTGACCGTGGTGTGCAGTTTACTGCTAAATTCTGGAGGGCTTTGTGTTCTGTTCTTCAAGTGAAGTTAAACTTTTCCACGGCCTACCATCCGCAAAGCAACGGCTCCACCGAGAGAGTTAATCAAGATCTAGAGACTTTCTTAAGAATTTTTATGTCATCTTCCCAGGACAATTGGGCTGCCTTGCTGCCATGGGCTGAGTTTGCACATAATGCTTCCTACCACTCATCAACTAACCAAACACCATTTCAGGTTGTATATGGCCTTCATCCTCGTGTTCCCGAATTCCGAAGCCTGCCTGTTTTCGATGTTCCGGCCGTGGAGGACACGGTGTAGAATTTTGCTGCCATCTGGACTCAAGTACGGTCTGATTTGTTGAAGGCATCCTCTCGCTATAAGACCCAGGCCGATAAGAAGCGTAGAATAGTTCCACGCATGCAAGTAGGAAACCAGGTCTGGTTGTCTACTCAGAACCTTCGTCTAAGAGTTCCGTCTATGAAATTCGCACCCCGCTTCATCGGTCCCTTCACCATAACAGAAGTCATTAATCCAGTGGCCTACCATTTAAAGTTACCCCCATACCTAAAAATTCCCAATTCCTTCCATGTTTCCTTATTAAAGCCCCTAGTCCTGAATAAGTTCCATAATGCTCTACCTGCTTCTCCTCGAGTCCAGACGGAGAGAGGAGTTGAGTTTGAAGTCGCCCAGATCTTGGACTCTCGTCTGCGCAGAGGTCATCTTCAGTATTTGTTGGACTGGAAAGGTTACGGTCCAGAGGAACGTTGCTGGACCGATGCTCGTGATGTCCATGCTCCCACGCTCATCAGGAGATTCCATTCTGCCCATCCGGAGAAGCCTGGTGAGTGTCCTGAGGCCACCCCAAAAGGGGGGGGTACTGTCACGGCCAGGGTATTTCAGCATGGCGCTAGGCGGGTGTTACCTGTGAGGTCGTTGTGGCGCGGGCTGTCTGGTGTCAGAGCTGGTGTCTGGCGGGGGGCTTTGGCTGCGCGCATTGTTGTGCAGCCCTGTTGTCACTCTGCGCTGGTGAGGCCAGGCGGCGTCTCCGTTCCGTTTGGCATGGGCGCCGCCATCTTGCCTTCTGGCCATGTGATGCGGCTGGCCAATCCTGGTGAGTCACATGTTCCCTCCGGCCAGTAACAGCACGGCATGGGGTATTTAGGAAGGGTCAGTGCCTTCCTTCTTTGCCAGTGCAACGTGTATCTCAGCCTAGCTGAGAGGGAGTTCTCTGTGCTTTCCTGTTCCTGTGAATTTGCTGTCTGCCAGTCTGCCTGTCAGCTCCTGGTTCCCACTGGACTACCCCGCTACCTCCACCCCCTTGCTCATACCTGAGTGCCTGAGCCTGCTGACATCCTGCGCTTCAGTTCACTACCTGCAAACCTGGCTTGATTATTTTCAGTTCACTACCTGCAAACCTGGCTTGATTATTTTCAGTTTCACTACCTGCACACCTGGACAGCTCTAATTGTTTCTGCCTGGACATTAACCCTTTTGCTCCCACCACAGAACTCTTGTGCACATTTATATTTTCCTGGACTTTTATTTACTGCCACATTATATGTCTACTCAAGCACTTATTAAAAATCCTACTTTTATTTACAAATCTGCTTCTGTGATCACTCCTGCTACTACCCCGGGTCCACAAACAACCCAGAACATAACACGTGACAGTCACCTGGGTCCTGGGGAGAATACTCAGCAATTCACCTACTGCTGCAGGTGACATCTCACTGCTCACGCTAGTGAGGGTACGCTGGCGCTGCGGCAAGTAACAGCCGATCCCAGGCAGAATCCTGGTAGGCAATTTGGAGGCCCTTACACAAAACTGTCTTTGCTTTACTTTAGCTGCCCACCTTCCAGTGTGTACTCAGAAAGAGTTTTCAGCACAGCCAGGAAGCTTGTCAGTGATTGGCCTGAGACTACTTACCCAAAATGTGGAAGAGATGATGCCCATCAAAATGAACTACAAATTCTACGAGAAAGACCTTTATCGTCAATTACATGGAAAAATTATAGAGACACCTGTATTGGTGGACTCCAGCGGGGACAAATTAATGTTGTGTAAAGAATTTGATGTATACAGTACATCACCCCAGATTATACCATCACAGTCATCCCATCCTGTGTTGTATATAAATTACAGTTGCACTCCCTGTTAGATTGGGGATTCATTGTCCACTTTAGTGGATGTGAGCTCCATATTAGTCCATATCATCACCACACCCCCTACACATCTTCTGACCTGGACTACAGTAGGAGCAGCTGCACTCTGGAATACGGTTGCATGGAGTTGACCCTCTGACTCACTGAAATTCAGGTAGAGGAGCCATAGGTAGGGAGTATGGACACTATAATCAGAGAACACAGTTTTATCTGCTTTATTCCATATTTTAAACCATATCCTCTATTTTCACCTTTGAAAATGTTTATGCAAATCTCATCAGAGGTGTTTGTAATGCCATGGCTAACGCGCACACACGCACAAACACAGCAAAAAAACCCACATTGATTGATTGATTAATTCATTATTTACTTTGGGGCACTTGGGAGGGAGAGCACCCGAACGAGGCACCAGCCCCTTCGTAAATGACACAGACAGCATCCCTGCGCATCTATGTTGCTGATAGATGTGGCTAATGCGCACACACACACACATATGCACACACACACAAAAAAAGATTGATTGATTTAATTTTTTGAGGGCACTTGGGTGGGAGAGCATCCGAAAGAGGCAGCAGCCTCTTGATAAATGACACAGGCAGCACCTCTGTGCAGCTACGTTGCTGGTGATAAGTGTGACTAACGCACACACACACAAAAAAAAACACCTTGATTGATTGATTTTGATTGGTTGTTTGATTTAATTTTTGGGGGGCACTTGGGATGGAGAGCACCCGAATGAGGCAGCAGCCTCTTGATAAATAACACAGGCAGCACCCCTGCCTAGCTACATTGCTGGTGATAGGTGTGGCTAACGCACACACAAATAAAACACATTGATTGATTGATTTTGATAGATTTAATTTTTTGGGGGCACTTGGGAGGGAGAGCTCCTGAATGTGGCAGCAGCCTCTTAATAAATGACACAGGCAGCACCCCTGTGCAGCTACGTTGCTGGTGATAAGTGTGGCTAATGCACACACACAAAAAACACATTGATTTATTGATTTTGATTGATTTCATTAATTTTTAGCACCCGAATGAGGCACCAGCCTCTTGATAAACGACACAGGCCGCACCCCTGCGCAGCTACATTGCTGGTGATAAGTGTGGCTAATGCGCACGCACACACAGAAAAATAACCACATTGATTGATTGATTTTGATTGATTGATTCATTCATTCATTTTTAGCACCCAAATTAAGCAGCAGCCTCTTGATAAATGACACAGGCAGCATCCCTGTGCAGCTACGTTGCTGGTGATAAGTGTGGCTAACGCACACACAAACAAAAAAAACATATTGATTGATTTTGATTGATTGTTTGATTTATTTTTTGGGGGGCACTTGGGATGGAGAGCACCCGAACGAGGCAGCAGCCTCTTGATAAATGACACAGGCAGCACCCCTGCACAGCTACATTGCTGGTGATAAGTGTGGCTACTGCACACACACAAAAAAAACATTGATTGATTGATTTTGATTGATTTAATTTTTGGGGGCACTTGGGAGGGAGAGCATCTGAACATGGCAGCAGCCTCTTGATAAACAACACAGGCAGCACCCCTGTGCAGCTACATTGCTGGTCATAAGTGTGGCTAACGCGCACACACACACACACACACACACACACACACACACACACACACACACAAAAAGCACATTGATTGATTGATTTTGATTGATTGATTTAATTAATTTTTAGCACCCGAACGAGGCATCAGCCTCTTCATAAATGACACAGGCAGCACCCCTGCGCAGCTACGTTGCTGGTGATAAGTGTGGCTAATGCGCACGCACACACAGAAAAATAACCACATTGATTGATTTTGATTGATTCATTCATTCATTTTTAGCACCCAAATGATGCAGCAGCCTCTTGATAAATGACACAGGCAGCATCCCTGTGCAGCTACGTTGCTGGTGATAAGTGTGGCTAATGTACACACACAAACAAAAAAAAACACATTGATTGATTTTGATTGATTGTTTGATTTAATTTTTGGGGGGCACTTGGGATGGAGAGCACCCGAACGAGGCAGCAGCCTCTTGATAAATGACACAAGCAGCACCCCTGTGCAGCTACATTGTTGGTGATGTGTGGCTAATGTGCATACACAAACACAAAAAAAGAATGATTGATTGAATTAATTTTTAGCACCCAAACGAGGCAGCAGCCTCTTGATAAACGACACAGACAGCACAGCACCCCTGTGCACCCACGTTGCTGATAAGGTTTTATTTTTACACATGGCAGGTGTGGCTAACGCACTCACATTTTTTTTTTTTTCACACTGGGGGTGTGGCTAACACGCACACACACACAAAAAAATTGGTTTTATTTTTACACACGGCAGGTGTGGCTAACACGCACCCACACAAAAAAAACACACGGCAGGTGTGGCTAACACACACCCACACAAAAAAATTGGTTTTATTTTTTTCACACTGGGGTGGGAGGGGGAAGCACCCCTGAATGAGGCAGCAGACCCTTGATAAATGAGACACAGGCAGCACACCTGCACACCTACGTTGCTGATAATAAAAAGTGTGGCTAACGCACACACAGAAATATAATATATATTTGTATTTTTTTTACACTGGGGGTGAAGAGCACCCCTGATGGACAGAGTACCCCAAGGACAACACAACAGAACAGCCAGCCAGCCCCTATGGACAGGACAACAGTCAGCTCCTATATGGACAACAGCCAGCCAGCCCCTATGGACAACTGCCAGGCAGCCTCTATGGACTACAGCCAACCAGCCCCTATGGACAGGACAATAGCCAGCCAGCCAGCCCCTATATGGATTATGTTATGGGCAACAGCCAGCCCCTATGGACAGGACAACCTCACAACAGCCAGCCAGCCCCTATATGGACAACAGCCAGCCCCTATGGACATTAAGCAGCCAGCCCCTGAGTGACTGACAATACCAGCCCCTATGCACAGCAGCACAGCTCCCAGCTCCCTCCCTCTTCACTCTCCACTCTCCACAGCCGGAGTGAAAAATGTCGGCGATCGCGGAACCTTTATAATATCCAAAACACGTGAGAATCCAACAGCGGGATGATGATGTTTTGCCTCGTTTTGAAGATCCGAGTCAGGCGGGAAAACCCGAGCCGACTCGGATCCCCTAAGTTCGGATGGGGATGGTTTCGGATCTCTGAGATCCGAACCTGCTCATCTCTACTAAAAACCCGCACTTTAGTAAATATACCCAAGAGTAAATATGCAACAAACTATGTATTAATGCTATTTTCTGCAAGATAATGCTCAGAGACACAGACTATTATTAGCTTGGATCTTTAGCTCAAGTCAGAGTCAGCATATTTCTACCGATTCCGACTCTACTCAAATTTGACTCAGATTCTACAGCATATGAACCTACTTTTTTCGGAGAAGCCCGGAGAGGGGAAGCAGCTGGCTATTTCAGAGGGCGGGGCCGGCTCTCACATCATTAGGCTCTGCCCCTGTCACAGCAAAATGCCATGATTCATGGCTCAGTGGGGAGGGGGCGGGCTAAAATGAAGCAGAGAAGAGCCCTGTTTAGCTGAAGCCAGGGCGCTTCTCTGCTTCATGCTATACATGGAACAAGTTACTCTGGAGAAGTGTATTACTTCTCCAGCGCCACCTCCGCTACATGCCTGCATCGCATCACCATACTTTTGTATGGTGAGTGCGATTCACGAAGGAACGGAAAGCTCAGCTTTCCGTTCCTCTCCTGCGGTACAGATTCGCCATCTGAGGATAGCGTAATCTGTACCACAAACCTAACAGAGCATGGAAGCTGCATACTTCCCTGCTGTCTGCCCGGCACCGGGCACTGGCTCCGCCCCCTTTTCCCAGCGTCCATTGCAGCAGGTCTGGCCACACTTCTGGAAGCCTCCTGCAACATCTGTTAGTATGCTCTACAGCCCTGGTCTAGACAGATGTCAGCTTGATGCAGATGTAGTGACAAGCAATGTTTAGTATTTCTTTTGGCATGAAGGAGATCATGATCAGTAAACATGACTTTAGAGATTGATGCAAACGTTGAAAAACTAATTTCACTTGAGCAAGAATCCATTAAAAAAATGTTCTATGGCATTTAAACGTTTTTCAAAAACTCATGTGTATGGAAGTCTTATTGATGGATTAATTGAACAAAGTAAATGCGAGGGAACCAAAGGAAGGAAAGTATCAGTAAACAGGGATGAAGAGTAAGACGTCTAATCCAAAAAGAGGACATGGCGGGGGATTAGAAATTCCAACCAATGCAGTGGCGTAAATTCATCCCAGCCGCCCGGAGGCAAGTTATAATTTGGTGCCCCCCCCACCCGTCACAGCCGCTGACAATGTAATGTAGCAATTTGCATGCAGACAGACTATAGATAGACGAAGACAGCAACTGATGGTCTGACATGGAGCTCTCCACTAGTGTATGTGGCTTCTCAGGTGCCGGGAAGGGGTGCCATGTATTGGGTGGCAAAGACGGTACACTCCGAGTACATAGTTATAGTCCTAAGTGGGGTGAATATGTGGACAATGGAGGAGGTGCCCCTTCAGAGCTGGAGCCTGGCGGCAGGCGCCTCCATTGTCTCCCATAGTTCTGCCCCTGGACCAATAGGAGGAGATAGAGCAACCTATATCTAATACGATAGATATATTGATGGTATATATAGGTTAAAACACTATTAATATATGTATTTCTTGTAACATGTGCTTCTTTTGTGGCACCGGAATTATTGCCTGCATCTATTAGTCTGCAGACAGAAAAATGCAATATTAAGTCTTCGTCGCCAATTACAAATAACACATCAGATAAATAAAGAAATACTGTAACATTTCTGACTTATCTCCTCTGCAGAAAATGTTACGTTGTCATATTTCTATTAATGGCTGTAACACGACTCCTGATATTTCTGTCAGCGCCCTGCTCCAGTAATCAGTCACACACATAATACTGTCGAATTGTGAGCACACTAAAAACTAATCTTTTTTTTATGCATCCAGTTACGTGATCCCTGTCTATGAAACGTCTGAGCACAAAGATGCAGAACCATAGCATGTGTTAAAACAGAACTATTGGGCTGCTTGTAGAACTATAGATAAAATTCAAAATGGATCTTCTTCCTTTAAAAGAGATCCTTTATGTAAATTCCGGGTATATTCGTTTTATGTTCCAGATATGATTAGATGACAAAGAGGCATTAAAAGAGCACCTGCAGCCTGCACACTGTAGTCCTCTTCTAGGAAGGGTACCAAGTGCACAGTGCAGATCCCATTATCAGTTCAAGTGTATTCTTACTGCCTCCGCAAACTGAAAGTGCACCTATGGAAGGAGGGTCCTGCTCATAATAATGGTAAACCCGTGTCTTATAACAGTGATAGAGGCAACGTTTTTCTCTTTGGGTGCCAGACGTTCAACAATACAAATAAGTTTTACAGAGTTCCACCACCATTATTCCATATACATAAATGTATAGAAGTAATAGATGAATAATAAAAGTGTTAGTGGCTTCTTGGTCTTTCCTTATTTAAAGTTAGTTTGCTCAGGATAGGTGATAATTGTTAGTCAGGAGAAGAAGACATGCTTTAGAATTTTGTACTGTTATTCGACTGGGAGCTGGACTAACTGTGGCAGGGTCACTCATCAGGAACCCAGGCTTTGCTGGGGATGCAGGCCATGCTATGTTTCTTCAAGTTGGAGAGAATATAATGTGTCAGAAGGGTGTGCTCAGTGGGGGAAGGAGATGGAAGAGGAGGAGAGGAGCATGTCTACTAGGAGAGGGACTAACCACTTTGAGTGCCACTCAAAACATCCTCCTGGGACAGCTTGTGGAACTAGTGTCAAGGATTGCCTGCCCCTGACTTTAAAGTTCCTTCACATAACTTTTTTCTGCTGTCCTCATGCAGGGTCGGATTAAGACCTTTAGAGGCCCCAAGCACTAAAAAGATTTGGGTGCCCCCATATATATTTTGCACCCCCCAAAAAACCCCATTGTAAAGTCATCTCCAAAATTCTCACCAAGGCTTTTAAAAACCTCCAAATTTGGAGAACACCCCCCCTCCACCTGGCAACACTGTACTGAGCACCGCTGCACTCACTCTCAGTGGACGACTAAATGGGACAGCCGATATGACCAAGAGAAGAACAATCACTTGAGCCTCGGTGGACCGTGTGGTATTATGCCATTTGCCAGATTATGATTTTGTTGTATTCCCAAGATTAATGTGCGCTCTATTATTACTATATTATTTTTATTATTGTATATAGCCCCTTTTTGTGTAACCTGTTTCAGCCACACCACTTGCAGTTTTGTACCATATGGTCCATGGTAAATCCAGCAATGGAACATTTCTGTGGTACCCCCGTCGCCCCTTCATGCCTTAAACATGTGCTTATTTTGCTTAATGGTTAATCCAAGAGATGCCCAGGACTTGTGCACATGGACGGATGAAATATTGTGCAATCTGTTGCTGTAGTGGTAGCTGACCCAACATATAGGATGAGTATTTTTTTTACCACCGATAGGACTCTTACACATTTTGCCAAATACTGTACACCAAAGACTTTCCACTGCTATCGCTGGCAGTAACTACCGCCAACAGTAAGGCTGCTTTTCACCACCGTAATACTTTTCTTGTTATGGCTATCTCACAATGCTGATAACTTAAATAAAGAATTAATTTTTTTCACTGTGAAAATGTTTTCATTTTTAAAAAAAAAATAATTATCTATTTAATCCGGGTTTCCAATTCCACTTTGCATGAGTAAATCAATAGTGACCAGTGATGCGTAGTTAGGAGAGGCAGGTGAGGCAGAGTCTTTCCTGTCATACTTAGGTAAACTCCAAAGTTTTGACTATAAAAATGATAAGAAAAAACTAACTAAAATATTATAAATATCTTTCAAAATCATTTTTACATGATTCACAGCTCTGGAGTACAAAGTATATGGCAGGTGAGGCACTGCCTCCCCTGTCTATCTTTTTCGCACTTCCCTGATCCAAACTCACCAAATTTCCAGCACTATATACTGCTGCCCCTTTGTATAATGCCCACATGAACCCTCGGGCTCATATATGTATCTATAAATCTGGCGGTGATACTAGCCAGTGTCTCCCCAGCCATTTACCTCACTGCACGTCACTGATAGTGACTGTCATGGCAAAGCAGTACAATAACCCTTACCGCTTCAGGCCAGTGCTGACATCATTATCATCAAAATAAGTGGATATTGATACATTGGCTCCTTAATTACTCTCAATTAACAGTCTGTGCACATAGATTTCCTTTCAAACTTCACTACAGAACCTGAATGTAAAAAAAAAGGACAGGTACACTAATAGCTATTAATTAGAACATCTTTTTTTTTTTGGCCTCCGGGCAGTCTCCACATACTGTACAAAAATTAAATGCATGTTGGATAGATGAGAAAAAACTATTTATTTATTACCAGTTGTTTATATAGCGCACACATATTTTGCAGCAGTTTACAGAGAATATTTGGCCATTAACATCCAGGGCTCCCTGTGTCTCTCCAGCCCTAGCCCCCCTTCTGTCTCGCCATCCCGAGACCCCTTATGTCCTTCCAACCCCCACACTTACCTTATTCTATGTCTTCTGTCTGTCTGACTCTGCCGCAGCTCCTCTGCTCAGTCTTTCAGTGGTGCAGCGCATGTGACGTCATAACGTCACATGCGCTGTGCCGCAACAAACAATAAAAACTTTATTACACTGCCAACTGCCAGTGCAATACAGGGGCTTCCCAACGGACAGACCACGAACTGCTAGCGGCATTGCTGTTGCAGTGATCAATAAGGGCCCTGTACAGGAATCGGCATGATTTTGTTCTAATCCCGACAGCAGCAGCCCGGCAGATGTGAAAATCCTGATCGTCCTTTTTGGTAAGTATTGCTAACCTAATTCCCCCCCCTAACCCTAACCCTCCCATAGGGGTGCCTAACCCTAACCTCCCCACAAGTGCCTAACTCTAACCCCCGTCTAAGTGCCTAAACCTAACCCCCCCTTCCCCGCAGCCTAACCCTAAGTCTCCCGGGGGGTGCCTAATCATAACCTCCCCCCGGGGGGTGCTTAACCTTAACCCCCCTTACCCTAGTCTAACCCTAACCCTTCCGGGGGGCTGCCTAACTCTAAGTCCCCCGGGAGCCCCTAACCTAACCCTCCCCCCCCGCGACTTTCTGCGCCCTGCACCCGGCTTACCTTCGATCGGTATGCCGGGTGTCGGGGTCCCGGCGTAGGTCTTATGACAGGCACCAGTATTTCGACGTCTGTCATTAGTACCTTGCCGAGATTAGACAGTCGGGAAGCTGGCGGTCGGGATTTCGTCTGTCGGCTTCCCGACTGCTTCCTCCTGTACATGCCTGCACCCTGCTGATCACTACAGCATCAGCACAGGCAACAGTTACACTCCGGGGCCCCCTAGGACAGCAAAAATTGTTTATACAAAGAATGTTAGCCAATACAATTGGGCATGAACGCCACGGGCGCACAGATTTCTGCTCGCACCCTCCTGAGGTGGACAGAAGAAATCCGTAAACTAATCCTGTTATTGCGTATCTATACTGTGGTTTGGGTGTGCTAACGAAGACTTTGCATGGGTTTAACCAGGTGCATTTGGGTGCGCCATGCACGTAAAGGCATGGGCGCCCAAAACAATTGAATATTCCCTCCCCCGATCACCTGTTACTGTAGACGGGAGATCAGGTGCCAAGAAACAATTGAATTCCGCCCATTAAGATAAACATAAACAAAAATATATCACTTAATGGAAGTATATGAAAGCATATACACTTTCATGCTCTGGTACAGTCAATAATTGATGACAATTTGTCCCCTCTAGTCTATACAGGTTACTCCCCCAATCTGGCCATATGGCCCCAGTTCTCTGTGAATACACCCCCGATTAAAATTGTTCTTGGAAATTTTTGTTTTTACAAGAAAAACAGGGACAGAATTGCAGTGTCATCTAAAGGGCAACTGTCAAAATATATTTACATAAAACATGAAAATTTTAATGCACTGTTTAAGGAAAAATATATTTGATGTGATTTTGTTTTGTACGGCCACCCATCCTATTCATTATTCTACTTTCTGCCAGATATTGCAAAAACACCAGTGCATAATGACAAAACATTAAATATAATCAAAATAATATATTCCTACCCCCCCAAGCCCTCCTGAAGATCAGTGATGTTCCATTTAAAACTTTATTTATAAATCTAATTTTAATGACTCTCTTTCTTTAAATGACATGAGTATTAGTATAATGTATATTGTGTATTGAAATGCATATTCCTCTAAGCCCAATACATTTAGTATAATCCTGGGGAGGAGGAAGACTGCACAATACTGGAGCTCAAGCCACTTCAATGGAAGCTATTACCGGTCTTCATATTGTAATGCATCAAATCACAGACACTTCCAAAACATTCCGCAACGGCTACGAGATATGAAATGAGATTATTGGAATGAAACATATTGCACAGGATTTGCATTAACTAGACAGTTATGGTGCCTGGAGGATAGTTTAGACTGGAAACGAGGCAATGCAAATGTCCAATAAAAGTCGAAATATTCATACAGAAGAACTGAAAACCAGGTTATATTTTTTACTGTAACAACATTTAATATACTGCGAATCCGTGAATCAGTATAGGCATTGCCAAAGGACTTTATTGACAACGTTGCTTACAGATGTTCGAAACTTATACATCAATATATGTATATATAATATATATTTATATAAATCATATTTACTTAATAAGATAATTTAGATGTAAAAGAACACATTTTAGACAGCACTATCAGCCTTTACACATTTATTGCTTTAAGTAGAATACAAATAGAAGGTGTAGACGGGTGCGGATTTGAAAAAACTGAAATAGTCACAAAATAAAAGTTGTCATGCGTCTAATGAAATGTTAGTTTCTTAAAGCATACCTGGCGCAGCCATTTCGAGGACTGGGCCGACATTCAGCCAATGCATGCTTCTTCAAGCTTATTTAAAGAAGGGTTTTCATTTTAATTGAAAAGAGACGTAGAAAAGGTGTGTGCCTCTACTGCACAGTTTATCATTGAGAGGGCAGCCTCATAGTTGGCATGCTAATCAGTCTGACTAATATGCTAATAGCTCAGCTGGTCTGCTCAAGTGTCTTTCCATCGCTGGATGCATAGGTTATGATTTATATTCACCACTTTATTACATCCTTATCTATACCTACTTTTTCTGGCTCCCTTACTTCTTACCAGTGGCTTGCACTCACAGTTCTAGATAATGGGCTTTATTTACTACAATCCGCATTGGTAATGCAGATTGTAGTGTGATATTACCGAGTGAACTCGAATTGCGAATTCAGGCAATATCACAGGGATTTACTACAAATCCCTTGCAGGGACAGAGCTTGCAAGAAAACTCTGTCCTTGCGAACCCTCTGCAAAGTAGTCACTGTATTTTTGCAAAAAAATACAGTGACAAGTGCCCTGCGCATGCGCCGACCGACCGCCACTGCCACCCCCCGGTGTTAAGCCCCGCTCTGTCGCCAAGCCTCACCCCCGCGACCCCCTCTCCCTTAATTACACTTACCTGCATGACCCGGGCTCCGGTGATGTCTTCCATGTTCTCCGGTCAGCTGACATCCCATACTGCACTGGGGCCCGGTCACCTGATGACCGGGCCGCAGTGCAGCATGGGAGACCAGTTGACCGGAGAGAGGACATCACCGGAGCCACGTGCTCCGGTCCCTGGAGTCAGGTAAGTTAATTTTTTTTTACTATTTTTTTTTATTTTTTTTAGCAGAGATCAGCGTGTGGTCTATTTAGACCACACAGCTGATCACTGAGGCCAGCTCCCAGCTCTGCTCTCCCCGTCAGAGCAGAGCAGGAGTCCGGTAACCGGTGTAGACCCTGGATAACGCCACCTCCAGGTGGCGTTATTATCACTGGGCTTTCCCCGATATTTTTTCACAATTTATTTTTAGTAACTTTGGCCAGATCACATTTCCCATTGCAATTATGGGAAATGCAATCTGCTTACTAAAAATAAGTGATACTTAGGGGTTGGAGTAGAATTTTACAAATTCTACTCCAATTGCCCTTTATTAACTTTTGGTGAAACTAAAATAATGTGAAAAGGGTGTGAAAACAGCCTTACTAAGGGCTCCATTATTTAACATTATTTTTACTAAAAAAAGTGAGAAAGGGTGTTTTCACACCCATTTCACCTTATTTTAGTTTCACATAAATTTATTAAATTGCTATTGGAGTATAATTTGTAAAATTCTACTCCATACCCTAATTATCACATATTTTTAGTAAGCAGATCGCACTCCCATAATTGTAATGGGAAATGTGATCTGCCCATATTTACTACAATTCAATTGTGAAAAAATACAGACGGAAGTCATGTGATAATAATGCCACCTGGAGATGGCGTTATCCAGGGTTTCTCCTGGTTCCCCGACTCCTCCTCCGCTGGGAGTCGGGCCACAGTGATCAGCTGTGTGATTTAAATAGACCACAAGCTGATCACTGTAAAAAAAAAATAGTTAAAAAAACCCAAAACACCTGATTCCAGGGACCGGAATAAGGGTGCTCCGGTGATGTCCTCTGGGGCTCCGGTCAGCTGCTCTACCGACTCCTGCACTGTCACCCCGGCCAGCTGCTGCATAGAACAGTTGACCAGGGTCACAGTGCAGGAGCCAGAAGACCAGCTGACAGGAGCCCCAGAGGACATCACTGGAGCACCGATCACCAGAAGTAAGTGTAACTGAGCGGCGAAGTGGTGAGCCGCGGTATCCAGTGACAGACGCATGCATAGACACAGTCTCCCTGTAGTTTTTCCCCAAAAAATACATAGAGAAATGTGCGGACGGGATTCGCAGGGACAGAGCTTTATCTCAAGCTCTGTCCCTGCAAGGGTATTTTGATAAATCCCTGTAATATTTCCTAAATTTGCACGCAAATTTAGGCAAATATATCACACTACAACCGCATTTTAAATGTGGATTGTAGGAATTAGGGCTCTAAGAGGAAGATATAATTAGCTGTGGTGCTTAACACTGGCTTATAGCCTCGAGCTTTAACACAGGGAGCTATTAAAAGATTAGCCCATTTTCTCTGTAAATCAGTATCCTTGGGTTCCAACAGATAATCTGTAAAAAGAATGGAAACAAAATGGCTTCCTCTAGTATAGTATATTAATGCAACCAAGAAAATGTATCTAATAAAAAAAGTGCACTTGTATCATGAACGTGCAAATATTTAAATAAAATGTCAATGATATCATTGAAATCCTCAATTCATATTGGAGTATAAACCAAAAAATTGTCAGTGTTCTACGTCTTTTGTAAAATATTATTTCTTAGTAGAGCAGTCACAAACACAAGTATAGTGCTCGTTAAAGAATTCAGGCCAGAGAGAGAAAAGATATACCAATTTAGGCCCGTATTCAATTTGAGCCGAGCAGCGATACTTTTTCGGGGCCCGGACTTTCCGCCTACTTCGCCTGTTCTGCCTGCGGAAAAGTATCGTGGCCGTCCCTGCTTTACTCCGTATTAAATATGGAAGTACGCGAAAACGGGACCCGGCGAAACTGAAACAGGCGGAAAGTACTGTCATTTTTGGGGAAATCAGCCTGACACCCCCCAAAAGATGCTCTGACATGGGGGTTAGCTATGGTACCCCCCGATTTGGCTTGCTGAAGGTATTTGGTGATATTAAACGGGCTCAATAGCTGTTAAATAGTGTTTTTCTATACGTGGTGCAGAATAGTATTTAGGAGTATTTTTTCCAGAAAATAACTTATCCTAGCAAATTTGGGGTACTTGAAAATGGGGGGGGGTCAGCATATTTAAAAGTTGCTAAAGTGAAGTTGAAAAATCATGAAAAATCCACCTGCTGCAAGCACCTGCAATCACAAAAACACCTGGGTCATACTTGGGGACCCCCCAGAGTCAAGTTTGCTAGTTTTAAAGTTTGTACCCCAACATTTTTTTTTTGCCCCCTTTTTCAAAGTAATTTTTTGGGGTGTCCTTAAGTGTTTTTTTTTTTATTTTTTTTACACAGATTACCTTTGGGGGACTGTCTGAAGGCTGCACGGGGGTTCCCGCAACGTTTCACCCCAAAACCCCAATTCTGCACTTTTTTCCGCCTCCCATTCATAGGCGAAACTTTTTCGCCTCTTACATTGCATTAGTCTTCCAAATTGAATACGGAGTACAAGTCAAACAGGCGAAAATTACGTCATCAGCGAAAAGTTTTCGCCAACAACACTCGGAAACTGACTTTTCATCTCAAATTGACTACGGCCAATAGTCTAAATGTTTTACACAAATTTATTTACACCAACCAACAACAACCACAAACAATGAATATGCATACATTAAAGATAAAAAAATGTCTTATCTGGATCTTGGAAACAATCCAAATAACTCCAGAGAGGAAGAGGAGTCCCAAGTAGAACCAGCCCAAACATGTTTCGTCCTTTACATGGACTTAAAGTTTAAGAGGGACCCAGCCAGTGGTTCACAATTAGAGGATCTCAGTCTGATTAATAGGATGGGTGGAATCCTACAGGGCAGCACAGGAGTGGAGAGGGGCGTGATAGGGCAACCCACTCAAGCCAATTACAGACTGCAGATTCTCCCTGTGTAATGTCACACTTCCCACTCCTGCTGCTGGACACATCCCCACTGTCGGTAAGAGGAAGAATCACTTCTCTCCAGAGACTCCAAGGGGTTTATTTTCATAATGCAGAGTTGTAAAACCCGATCATGTCTATGCCCGATATTTAAAAGGCATGTTCAATTATTATTAATAATAAGAAATAATCAATAAATAGTAAAATAAATATTTAATAATAATATAAAAAATATCATAAATAAAAAAAATTCTGTATTGAAATAAGTAGAGCATGTTTTAATTGATTTTCTTCTGCAATCACCAACAGAAGGATTGCGTAAGTACTCATACTGCCATTATCATTATTAAATAAACTTTACCATGCTTTATTTAAATAAAGCATTTTTTTCTAAAATAAAGATCTTTATATAAATATATAAAAATTATATATATTAAACATTTTTTGTACAACTTTTTTTTAAAGATATTTTTTTCACTTCAACTTACATGCCGGATGTGGCTCTTTTGGTATATTGCAGTACTGGGTTAGAGAGGGGGTGTGTAGTGTGGACTTGCTCCAGGCACCATGGGTCCACGTTAAGCCTCTGGTAGCACTTCTATATAGAGAAACCATCACTTGAGAATGGAGACTAAGGTGCGTATTTACTAAGCGGCAGCTTTCATTGTCAGTGGTTCTGCCCATGGTATTGAAAATGTCAATAGTACTAAATACAAAACCAAGCATGTTTTGCGTTTAATATTATTGCCATTTTAAATCCTGCAGCCAGAACTGATGACAATTGGAGAATTTGAATGCCGCTGCTTAGTAAATATACTTTTACAGTAGGTGTGCATCTTGATGTGCACTGGCAGTACCATAAATGCACACCAATTCAAAGGAATTGGGATCCACAATATTTGCTCAGCTAGCAGATCAAGCTAAGTTAACCCAGAGTTCGTTAGAGCCTGACCGAAACCTGCCGGACAGGATCCTGGAAATCCTGGCTATTGACCATTGTGTACGGAACCTAAAGCAGGAGCTGTAAAAATAGGTTTTACAGATCAATATGCAGTCATTTGAGGAGCTTGCAGTAGCCATTGACTGATATTACATCCTGGGAAATATGGCCCAGATGGCAGTGAATGTTGTCAGGCCGATATTCAGAAAAGAATCAGCACAAGATGTGGGCGCAGGGATGGAGGGTGACCCCAGAAGGGTGCATTAAGTGTGGTGAACCAGGGCACTTTCATGTTCAAATTGGCAGGAACCGATAAATTGTTCGGTGGGACGACGTGACAGGGCCCCACATTCCCTGTATGTGTGACCATGTCCTCATCCCTGGATAGCCCACTGCTGTTCCGAGTGCCAGTACTGATTGAGAAACAGGCAGTGTTGGCTTTGGTGGATTCGGGCAGTGAAGTCACCCTGGTGTCCAGCACTCTGGTTACAGAAGGACTGATGGACCGGCTGCCGCCAGTAAAGTTCCAGTATCCATGGGGACACTGAAGGTCCAGTGTCCCCTCATGGTCACTGTCTTCATGTGACAGTGAGGGGACAAATGGTGCAAGTGATAGAGGCAATAGCACAAAGATTGCCATGTCCCCTTATCCTGGGGCACAGCTTTCCCGTTTCCCGGGAGATTATACTTGACCGGATTGGTCCAGACATGCCGGCAACTGAATTACTGGCCAGATGGTCGACCCTACATGATCCTGTTGCTTACATTCCGGAACCAGAGGAAGAAATCAGAAAGCAGCAAGATCTGGTGCCTGGGTGCCAGGCTTTGGCAGCAATCAGACCAGCATCGCCTGCCAGAAGACGTGAAGAAGAAAGCCTGTTCAGAAAAGGATGGGAGAAAGCAGAAACCTGGCCAGCTGGTGGAGAAAACTGGTCTCCTGTGTCCAGGACTGTAACACACTCCAAAACTTTACTAGAGACCAATTAAAGGATTGTGCATTGGCGAATGCCTATGAAAATGTTGTGGAAATGAATGGAGTGTGGAAGGCTGACCGACTGGCTGACTTTAGAATAGAAGGGGACCTGCTATGTAAGGTAATGGTGGTTCAAGGGAAACAAGTTAAACAGCTCTTGGTGCCATGGGTACATGTTCCTTTGATATTGGCAGGCCCATGTACACCCCAAGGGAGGGCATTTATTAGAGGAGAAAACTCTCAATTGGCTACTACAGAGGCTTTACTGGCCAGGCATCCACATGGCAGTTATCAGATACTGCCAAGTTTGCACAGTCTGCCAACAGAGGGTACGTAGACCTAATTATAGAGTTTCCCAGGTACTCCTTCCTACAGTCCCAGATTCAAAAGTAAATCACTTAAAGGGGGCACTGGGGCAGCAAAAGAGAGGTTCTGATGCCCAAGCCTCCATACGCTCCTATAATCCAGTTGACAAGGGGTCTGACCAGATGCCCACCCAAAAGGGCAAATGGTGTGCACATGCACCAGGCCCTTCTGTCTTTGACCTCCACCATAACAGATTACAGTAAAATGTGATGGGAAAATCAAAACTGGGGTGCCCCAAAGTAATGTCGATGTCCACTCACGGAAGTTTGTGTTAAACAGGGGGGCTGAGTCGCCAAAGTTGGTGAAGCTAAGTAAGGGGGAGTTGGGAAAAGGAAAATCCTTGTCAGTTAAAGGGTCCGCTTCACCAAGCATGGAGAAACGAAGGGGAATGATATGTGGCAAAGAGGGTTCTTTTCCATGTCCGGCTATAAAGAACATGACTCATTCCCTGGAACAAAGAGGCTGGATACTTTGAAACACAGCTGCAACACATGGCTCTGATTGGTGTGTGTGTGTAGCATTAAAGGTTGTAGGATTCAAGGGGAAGGTGCTCCTGAAGCTGAACTAGTCAGCCATGTGATAGTGAGCTGCTAATGTTATATGCGGGATGTAAATGTGCTGATATAACATTTTGCATCGGTAAAAAGCCATCTGACAAGGGCAACTGCTGTCAAGTGTTTGTAAGTAGAATCTTAGATGAGGAATCGGTATGATATACCGCCGGACGTCAGCCCAGCGGAAGAAATACCGACGCCGGATGGCAGGCAGATGGAGATCCCAACAAGGTATAGATGCTATCCCTAACCCTCTCCCCCCCCCTAACCCTAACCCTCCCTTAGGGGTAGCTAACCTAACCTCCCCCCTAGTGCCTAACCCTAACCTCCCCTCAGGGGCACCTAAACCTTACCCCCCTCCTTGCACCCTAAATCTAACCCTCTTGGGGGGGTGCCTAATCCTAACCTCCCTCCATTGGTGCCTAAACCTAACCCCCCTCCCCGCACCATAAATCTGACCCTCCTGGGGGGGTGCCTAACCCTCCCCTCCCCCAGGGGTGCCTAAACCTAACCCCCCTCCCCGCACCCTAAATCTAACCCTCCCAGGGGGATGCCTAATCCTAAGTCCCCCTGGGAGATCCTAAACCTAACCCCCCCCACGGCTATATGCTCCCAATGCCCGGCTTACCTATGATCGGTATGCCGGGCATCGGGATTTCGGCGTGGAGCTAATGATAGGCATTGGTATTTAGACGCCTAATATTAGTCCCATGCTGGGATTTCACTGTCGGGAAGCCGGTGGACGGCATTTCGACTGCCGGCTTCCTGACTACATACCCTTACATTATGTATGTGAGGTAAATGGTTGCGCATGTCATACAGCAGCCAAATAATAGTACACCAGGGCCTTGGTACAAGTACCCACAGCTAGTATTATTAGCAACACAAAAACAGAACATAAAAGAATCTCCTGTCCTGTCCAGTTCTAAATAAATAAAATTATTCCTTCTTTCAGAGAGGAAGGACCTAACATCCTTCCCACAAAACAGAAGTCTTTAGCACAGCAAACATTACATTATCACAGTGTCTCTAAACATGGCCTATGACATGTTCCCCAGGCAGTGAGAGACTGTATATTTTATTTAGATTTAAAATGTGTATATTGATAAAATGATTATATTAAATAATGTTTTTCATTAAGACTGAGGATAAACAGGTGAAGGTTGACAAGATGTATGTCACGATGAGCCTTGGATTGAGACATGCGGTTCTTATGTGTTTGAGATGAGCTGAGGCGTGTGAAGAGGGTAAAGTTCACCCAAACACAAGACGTAATATTTATCTTAATTGTGGCTCTCTGAACCGTGGTCTCCTAGCAATGGCTGAGTGACTGCTATATTATGAAGACAAATTAGAAGGATGGTTATATACATCCATCATGATATGAGGTGATTTTGGCTCCTTCACTTTGGTGCAAATCAAGCAGGTCATGTAATGGTGGATGACTGGCTGTCCTTAATCAGGACTCATTGTCAGCCTACATGTAATTCTGCTCCCTGCAGGAAAATTATATCTTCATCACTGCGTGGGAAACAACACGTTTTCTTAATATCAGACAGATATTGTTTCAGGGTGATATCTAGAGGAGAATTACTATCTACAAGTAAACTTACTAACTGAAAGTATACACAAGGACACGTTTTTATCAATCAACAGAAAAAGATCAGTACATAACATGTCTCTGATGTTAGTGCCATAGGTGTGCAAATGGGGTGTGTGCCTTGCGCAGTGCCAACCCCAAAAAATCAGTATATAGCCTGGGATTGGTAGACACAGACCCTGGCCATGTACTGAGGGCAGGGGCCTTTTAAGAGAGGAGGAGACCCATATGCATTCCCCATGAGGGGCGCCCTCCTCTCTCCCTGGCAGCCGTCTAACATGGTTGGCCGGCCACCGCAGAAGCAGTAAACTCTGGGCACTAGAGTATGCCCAGAGTCTACTGCTCATGCGCAGAACACCAGAAAAATGGCTGCGGCGGACATATTCCGGTGTTCTGTGCAGCGCTGACACACGACGCGGGACCACTGACAGGTGAGTTTTAAATAATATGGGTGCAGGGTGTGCGATGCGGGGTCCCCCTGGACCCGGGTGTCCGTGTGCACCACACACCCTGCACCCATTATAGATATGCCCGACTTAGGGTGGAGCAGTGACATCTCCAATCCAGTGCTGCCACGGCATCAGTTGGTCCCCCAGGAAGAGGTGAATGGGTCAAGTTGGGAGGCGTGGCTCTCTGGAAAAGTAATTTTCTCGGTGCGTGGTTACGTGACCCACACCCCTAAACAGTTCTGTGTGCACGTCTATGATTAGTGCAGATCATAGTTTCCAGGACACCTTGGGGAGACCAGGTGAATCTAAGCACGTCATGTACTCGCCTGTTCTTTGTGGCCTATCTTGACATATTTCTAGATGTGGCCATAACGTAGTCATTTTTGCATTCTAAATGCTCTTATTTAGTGCGTATTAACATAGCAATACCAAGAATAAGAGTGGAGAGCAAGAATTACATTATTAGAGAGTTGGTAAAAATTAAACACAAATAGAAATATTTCTGGTGAAAGATCTTTAAATTCAAGGATATCCCTGGATATTAGATAGCTGTAGCAAACAACATGCCAGTAGTTTGTGCCATGGAAGGGTTGCAGTTTTCTTTTCAAAACGTTAAACTCATTTTCTCCTAGCTAGCTGGATTCAGGGTTTGGGAAATGTTGGTGTAACATGGCAATTATGATGGTACATTTGTATGATACATTTGTAAATTTCTCCTATTCAGCAGGTGATTTTCAGCCCTGTGCCAACTTCAGTGTGATGCTGTGACATCATATGTTCGGGGGTGGGGAGTTCTGCCTGGAGCGTCCTAAGGACATAGTGATGGTGCATCCCCAGGGTCATTCACCCCAGTAAGCGAACCCACCTGCATATCTCTATTTATGGCCCTGTTAACCAGCCACTGCTCCACCTCACAGGGATGTTGAGGGGAGAGTTAAGAATGTTATAGAGGAGTGCGCTCTTGCGTTGTCTCATTCTCCTCTGCAATACACTCCGGACACTAAGACCCAGAGACATGACCTCTGACTTGAGGTGCCACTGCGCATTTGCAACACAGTGCACACCACTATGCAAGAGTGTCACAGTACTCCACACACATGCACTGCTTAGCTCCTCAGATGAGACCACTATAACCTGCATTACCACCAGAGATCACCGCTGTTTACTGCTTTCATTACTGTGTGTTACCGCTGCTACCAATAAACCTGCAAACCTGGTTAAGGATTCTCTGTGTGGACTAACCTCCATTTCACATTCCACAGGTAACTATTGAAACCTCTAATGTTCCACAACAATAGGTCAAATCCAGAGGTTATGGGCTCAGTCCACTAACGTGACCATAAATTTGAAGATTAGAGAAAAGTCCTGTATTTGGATCAGCACAGTAAATGTACAGTGCAGCAGCCAGAATGTGCTTCATAAAATTGAGAGGCTCAGAGAATTGTGCCATGTGGAAGTTCACTATGGAGATGCAGCTGAAGCAAGATAACCTGGGGAAGATCAAAAATGATCCAGATGACAATCCAAATCCTGAGGAAGTGGATAGAGCCATTGGTCTAGCTGTGGAACAGCATGTGTATTTCATAATTCATGGGAAAGTGTCAGCACATTTGGCTAGCCCTGCAAGCAGTGTATGAAGATAAAGTTCTAATGAGGTGTACACTTTATAGTATCAAACTGAGTGTATGCAGAAATAATAACAAGTACATTGACAATATGTCCATTTGACATCTGTAGAAGTCCAGGTGGATGACAAGGAAGTTGAAATGGCGATGCTGCAGAATCTAATGCCTGAATTTGATTTCTTAGTGGTGGCTTTGGAATCCTGTGTAACTAAGCTATCAGATATCATGAGGGCTAATCTGCTGCAGTTCCAAAAATGCATACAAGTTGTGACAAATGCTGAGATTTCTGCTTTACTCACAAAGAGCACTAAGCCCAAAAGGCTTAAGTACAAGTCTTTCATATGTCACAAATGGGGACATAAAGCCACTGAATACAGACTGATAGACTCAAGTGGCACGCAGAAGAAGCATAATAAAATGGACGAGTCAGCTTTAAATGTCACAGACATTCGCAGGAAGGTACATGGACTCAGAAGCCACAAGGCATTTCAGTTGTAATCAAGAATGGTTTATATCATTGAGCCTATGTGAGCCTATAACAGTCAGAGGGGCTGGAGATAAAATCTTTACAGCCATGAAAGTCGGGACAATCACACACCTTAAAATAAAAGCTGAAACCATAGTCACTTATCCAGGATGTATTATTCGTACCAGATTTGGGGACCAACCTCATTGCCTTAAGTGTCCTAGAAGACATGAGATTGAAGGTCAAGTTCGCAGAGGTCAAGTGTGTTTGTGCAGAATAAAAGACGGACTGTGATAGCAACAGCAACCTAGTGCCAGCAACTATATATGTTGTAGACACAGAGAAATATCATGTGATGATTGCCTATGAATAAAGCCAGTTTATAGAGCTGTGGCACAGACGACTAGGCCTCCTGGGGTATGATAATGTACAGAAACTTCTTAGTGGTATGGTTACGCAAATATCTGTGAAGGATAGAGAGAAACTGGCATGTGGGTGCTGTATAATGGGTAAACAAACCTTCTGTCCCTTCCCAAAGTCACCAACCAGAGCTGAGACCCCATTAGCATTAATGCATACAGATGTGTGTGGTCTAATGGAGGTAAAATTGATAAGTGGATAAAGATATGTTCTGACATTCATCGATGACTTCACAACAATGACACATGTTTACTTCAACAGTCAAAAGTGAAGCAGACACAACACACCATTACGGACTACAAGTGTTTGATGCAGACTCAAATGAGTCAGAAGCTAAAAATCTTGAGAGCTGACAATGGCGTGGAGTATGAAAATAAGTGTAGCCATCTTCCTGTAGAAATATGGCACTGAGCACCAGCTAACCATTGCATATACCCCAGAGCAGGAGCAGAATGGTGTCAGTAAACATGCAAACCGCAAAACTGAAAAGAGAGCACTGACTATGCTGAGTGACGCAGGCCTAGAAAAGAGTGTTTGGGCAGAAGCAGTATCTACCGCTGTATACCTAAAGAGCAGTGCACCCACAATAGCTGTAAAAGGTGTGGTCTGGAAGTAAACCAAGCATCCATCATCTCAGAATCTTTGGGTGCAGTGCGTATGAGAAGAGACGTAAGATGGATCCCAAGTCAGTGGAGCATATATCATGCTTGGACACTGCCAAGAATGTAAGGGATGTAGACTATGGGACGGGTGTGGATTAACAGATAGACAGTAAAAAGGTAGACAATGTCTACATAGACACCGGATGTTAGACAATCAATAGGTTGACTGGGATAAAAGGTTGACAGGGACAAAAGGTCGACACACTAAAGGTCGGTATGTAAGTAGGTCGACAGGTACAAAATGTTGACTTTCTACCATAGCTGTGGGACATCACAAAGGCTGTTTATGATGTAACAAGTCACATGGTCAGTATACTGAGGTGAAAAAAATCACATCATGCATGCATTTTGCTATCCTAGGACTTGTGGGCACTATTTACTTACCCACCTCTTGGTTCATGGGACACAGCTCTGCCTGCTTTATGGAAGCTGCTACTGCTGGTGTTACACGCTAATTAGCCACCCGCAAACCATCCACAACAAGATTGTGCCAGTCTATTGCTGCAGGGCCTGGTGCATGGCACGCGGAAGGCGGCTGTTTCTGGATCATCTCTACATAGACCGGATCTGTAAGAAAGGTCAGTGGTGTGACTTTTCCATTCAGAAGTGACCCTCCTCTCACAGACCGACCCTGAAAGTGAGGCAGCTTTTACAGTGAGGTGTCTTTAGGACATTTTTAATATTTATACCATTGCATAATCTTGTGTTAGATATTTACTGTATATGCACCGGCTGACACACCTGAAGTGGGAAATAATATGGCACGATTGAGTACCCTTTAAACCTATCAGGAGAGCGGGTAGGATTGTATTAATTTATCAAACAATTAAGTATAAACACTGCTGTAGTTTAACAGTTTAAGGGGTCTATGCACTAATAATCGCGGTACAGCCACGATTATTATATACCTAACTCGCAGGGGATATTTTCATTTTGAATAAAAATATACCAGCTTTATAATATGGGGAACTCACAGGGACAGTGGTTGCAGGAACCGCTGTCCCCGCGAGTTATATCCCCGGTATTTAGGAGAAGTCTTTCACAGAAGTGAAAGACTTCCCCGGGGGAAGCTGACACTGCGCATGCGCACAGCATCAGCTTCTAGTACTGGCCGGGGGCTGCGGGGGAGAGATCGAAAGAGGCTTACAGTAGTTTACAGTATCTGGATATGGTGTAAACTACCGGGGCTAAATTCTGAAAAGTTTCGCTTATTGGAGTTTAGTACATAGGGGTCAGATCGTATTCCCCATTGATAATAATGGGGACTGAGATCTGCAGTGCTAATTAGCACCTTACCTGGAGGTTTCTGTGAAATCTCCTGCATTGTGGTATTAGTACATAGGAACAATACATCAAATTATGTAGAATCTGCAGTTTCTGCATAATCTTATGTAAAAATCAACTTGATACCTACAGTATGCCCCTAAATCACTTTTAGAGTATTTTAACCGAGGACTTTATAAGTTTATTGTGGAGAGGCTATGGACATAACACTACTCAGGACTGGATACTATTGAAATTACACAGTATCTAATTGTGTCATATTTGAATATCTAGATACCAATTTATTTGATTGTATTCGGACTATGTAGGTAGCTGATTCAACAATATTTGTGTGTTTTTTTGTGGACTTTAGTTTCATACTAATGGCCATATTTAAATGTGTATGTATACATGTGTTTTTTGAGTTTTAGGAATACATTTTATGTTGTTTATAAATCACCAGACTCCAATACAGTTATTGTCACTGCACATTAATAGCTCAGGGCTATGTGACCAAGTTGTACCTTACCTAGAGACCACCTCTTTGGCCAAGTACGACTTACTGCTGCCACATCCCAAGGCCGCTATGATAAATGTTGCCATGCAGCTTGGAGTTTATTGATGTCCACCTGCCATGGGTGGAAGATCTAAGTACCTGTGCTACCCCAGTGAATAACTTTTCTCCAAACTTTTGTGCCCATATAAGAATAAAGTAGAATAAAAGAGAGGTATCGGGAAATTAGATAAATCTGGTGACAGTAAACTGTGCTCCACTCATTTTTAGCCTTCCTCAGCCTCTTTTATAACTCAAAGAAGCCTGGCAGCTCAGTGGCACTAAAATGAACATGTTCTTCCTCTTTCATCTGTAATAAAATAAGTAATAAAAAGCTGAAAAGAAAGGAAAGTACTAGAAAGTACTGAGCAAGCAGTTTATTTTCTCATTACCTGAAAAGAGCTTCTTTCCTGGTTGATTGTAGAGAGTTTTCTCAGCGCTCGTCCTTTCTATGTATCATTAAATAATCAGTGAGATTTGCAGACAATGGTATAAAAACGGTATAATGGTTAGCGTTACTGCCTCACAGCGCTGAGGTCGTGGGTTCGATTCCCACTACGGTACTAACTGTGTGGAGTTTGTATGGGTTTCCTCCGGGTGCTCCGGTTTCCTCCCACACTCCAAAAATATACTGGTAGGTTAATTTTCTCCCAGTGTATTTGTGTGAGCACGTGGAAAGGAATATAGATTGTAAGCTCCACTGGGGAAGGGACTGATGTAAATGACCAAATATTCTCTGTAAAGCGCTGCAGAATTTGTGTGTGCGCTATGTAAATAACTGGTAATAAAAATAATAATAAAAACAGTAGAATAAAATCACCTCTGGGTTTGCAGAGTGTGGATTCGGTAGAATAGGTAATACCACAGCTGCAGTTTGATGGATGACCTCCTCATTAGCGTCAGGGCAAGTTATGATCACACTGCAGGGCAAATGCCAAATCCCTTTACTTTCACTGCACTGTATTTTGTCAGTACGAAACTGCAAATACCTGTTGTACGTATAACTAGAGTACGGGATCTTCTCTTTGTGGAAACACTGGTTATAGCATTTACCACTCGCAGCTGTTACATATTTCTAAACACAGCAGACAACATGGGATGGGAAAATGGTGACCCCCTTTAATGGGATCTAACTATACTGCAGTCAGGCTAGCATAATGACGGAACTTTAGTCCTGTTGCATGCAAGGCTATTGGGAGATTTCTTGGGTTCTGATATTGGGAAGAGGATGTGGTTGAGCATGTGTGGGCATGTCTCCCCCTCCCCACATTCTGAATACTGGGATGAGTTTGCACCATCTTGGGGCATGGCTCCACCTCAGTCCCGGGCCTGGAACATTTTCTTTATTCATTTCCGCAACCTCTACTTCATAAAACAATATAGGAAGTTTCTTCACCGGGGTATCCATCTAATACTTAAGCAGGGTGCATCCTAATGCTAGAGGACACTGAGCCTGATGCAGAGGTGGATGCAGCGATGGAACTAGCGGCCCATAGCCGCCTGCACCCGACAGTGCCACTGCACCCGCTGCCACTGTCCCCTGGGCCCCACAGTATCTAAGTACAGAGCCGCTGCCATTGCACTGGCCGGAAGTTCGGGTCCCTGCCGGAGGGGGAGGATGGGCCGCTCTCCTCCCCTCTCATCTATAGTGCTATTGCCTAGTCCCTTCCCTGGCCACAGACTTATTGCTCCAAAGTTCCAAACTGTGCTGAAGTGCTGGGGGGGGGGGGGGGGGCTGAGCCTAAGTGACGTAAATGGGCCAACTCTTCCCCCAGCCTTAGCACTCAGGAGGGGCCACTCTCTCTGCCCCTCCCGGCTTCTTTCTATTCATACCAACCATAGTGCGGCTCAGTGGCATAACTATAAATTTTGCTCCCCCCTGCCGAAAAAGTTTCTGGTGCCCCCCATGGCATTTTGGTAAAACTAAGGCCATTTCTAGGCAATTTGGCTCTTGGTGTGAACAGTTAAAAATGTGCTCCCACCCCTTCATAGACAGTTAACATTATTTGTGATTTTTCCTCCTTATAGTGATGTCCATTACACATTATGCCACACACCATAATGCCCCTTACACATTATTCCACACACCATAATACCCCTTACACATTAAGCCACACACCATAATGCCCATTACACATTATGCCACATACCGTAAAGCCCATTACACAATATGCCACATACAGTTATGCCCCTGACACCATTTTATGCCCCACAGTAAGTCTTCTAATTACTTTTAATTTACCTACTCATTGTCAGGGGTCTCATGCTCATTGCCAGGGGTTTTATGCTCTGGGTTCTATGCTCATTGCCAGGGGTTTCATGCTCATTGCCAGGGGTTCCATGCTCATTGTCAGGGGTCTCATGCAGAAGATGCAGCTTTCTGGCACTTCCGGGTAACACTATGCATCCTGTGCTTCCCTGACAGACGCTAGAGGTCAAGTAGGACCTCCAGCATCTGTCTCCTCCTAGGTGGCAGTCATTTTCGGAGGGACATTTTCAGCAGATTTCATGCAGACTGCTAGACCACATGGAATCTGCATAAACACTTCCCCCAAGCCACCACGGGGGTCTGCGGGAGCTATTGTTACGCCCCTGCGCTGGCCGATGTTCTTGGGCGCCGGGGATGTGACATTGTCACATCATGATCTTGTGACTGTCCCCGGTGCCTACTGTGGGTGGAAGGAGCTGGAGGATCAGAGGAGCAGAGGCAGCCATTTCCCTGCGCAGCAGCAGGACTAGGTAGGCAAAAAAAAAAAGTTTAACAAAGCTGTTTTTTTTTCATACTATGGACGGGATGTATTAATGCTTACCGCCGCGGTCTAGGCTCTGATTTTGCAGCGGTGACTTCATCGGGTTTCTTTACATAAAGTTAACGTGAAAAGTACTTCTGCACTCCCGTTGCCTCCCTTGTTACATACGCACAGCCACTTGCCCCATCAGCTGTGTATGTTAACACTACTTCAGCATCGCGGGAGTTCAATGACGCTCTTCAAATTTTTTTTTTCACGTTAACTTTATTTAAAGAAACCCGATTAATTCACCACTGCAAATTCAGAGCCTAGACCGCGGCGGTAAGCATTAATACATCCCACCCTATTTGTGCTTTAATTAGAGTGCTGCTGCAGGACTGAGTGACCATTGCTGCATGATATAGAACCTGTCTAGTCACTGCACCCTAGAGTTTCAGAATATTTTTCATAGCACCCCAAGGCTAAAATTTTCTTATTGAAATTCTGAGAAATATTAAGTAAACTGTGCTTATGTCATCCTTAGGGTCAGTTATGCGGTGAGATAGGTTCACTTTTGTTTGTCCACAGATTTTCTGATTGGAAGCCGCAAGCACTGATTTTGCGTATTAAACTTACCATAAATAATTTGATTTAGTTATGTTACCAATGTCGCCTGCAGAGTTTACAGCAGCACAGAGTATATCAGGAGAAGAGTGATGTGTTAGTGAAGACAGGGCTGCATGTTACAGGGGCAGTGACAGGGTCGGACTGGCCCACAGGGGTACAAGGGAAACCCCCGGTGGGTCCCACTGCCTAGGGGCCTACCCCCCCTCCTCTAGGGATCAGGATCCAGACCGTGCCCTTGAATTATACATTATACATATCTGACATTATACTGCACAGGACTATGGTGTATATCTTACAGTGTATTGCTGTTATTGTTCTTGTACTTTATCATGCACGAGCAGTATTTATTTTATATATTTATCAAGGTGACAAGCTCTCAGAAACCTGGGTCCCTCATGAAATTGTGATATGCCTATCACTTATTGCCATTTGGTAGGAAGCGAAGCAGACGTGTTTATTTATGCGTAAGAGAAATGCCATAAAAAACTCTCTGTGCTATAATTTAATATACTATTTATTGATTTTAATATGTGGCATTTGTATGTTTCAGCTTTTTTCTACATTTTTGCTAATTGGTCATATTATATTGTACTGTACACATGCCTAACCCTAACCTTCCCCTGGTGGTGCCTAACCCTAACATCTTCCTGGTGGTGACTAACCCTAAAATCCCCCTTCCCGCATCCTAAACCTAACCCTCCCGGTGTGGTGCCTAGCCCTAACCTCCCCCAGTGGTGCCTCACCCTAACCCCCCCTCCTCGTAGCCTAACCCTTAACCACCACTGGGGGTGTCGAAACCTAACCCGCCTCCCCCACAACGACTAACACCTAACAGCGCCCGCTTACCTTTGTTTGGGATGGTGGCTGTTGTGATTTTGGCGTCGGGATAAAGATAGGCGTTGGGATTTCGATGCCTATCTTTAGTCCCATGTCAGGCTCTGTCAGCCAATCAGCGCTTTGCCCATTGAAGGCAAAGGGATTTTTAAAATGGCCGCTCGAGGCAAAACCTCGAGATCCAACAGAGGATCGCGAGGTTTTGCCTCGATTAGGGATCTGGGGCGGGAGGAGTGTGTCGGCAGTGGGGGATGACGGCAGCAGGTGTGTCTGCAGCGGGGGGTGCCGGCCGGAACTAGAGCCAATTCTTTTTCCTTGCATTCAATGGGCTTACTGGCTGAGAGCTGTGACAGACGGCTCTGTCAGCCGTCAGCCAATCAGCGCTTTGCCCATTGAAGACAAAGGGATTTTTAAAAATGGCTGCTCGAGACAAAACCTTGAGATCTGACAGAGGATCGCAAGGTTTCGCCTCAATTAGGGATCCGCGGCAGGAGGAGAGATTTGAGGGGCGCCTCAGATCGCCCCGGATCCCCGAAGTTCGGGTGGGTCCAGTTCTCAGGGAACCGGACCCGCTCATCTCTAATCAGGACCTCTATCTTGGAATGCTGAGGAGAAAAGATGCACCAACAGGGCAGCACATGTTGGAGGCCAGGCCTTCTGCCTCCAAAAATATAATAATTTCAAGCTTAACTGCGGGTGCATTCGCCATCTTCAGATGGCAAATGCTTCCCACATTCACCTATAGGAAGGAGTCCCAGACTCCGGGGCTATGTGCGTCTGCGTAAATCCTGGTTCACGCAGACGTACTAGCACTGCCGAGTCAGACTCCACAGTGCAAAGTTTCAGTGCTATGAAATTAGCAGTGAATGGGATGGTGGAGACATCTGATTTTCAGATCACCTGTCTCCGCACTGGAACAATGCTGAATTGCTCCGGTGAATTTGTATCCACCCCTGCTATTCACAGCGAATTAGATACTTAATTTATCAGTGGTTTCCAGTAATTAGCATGATGAATGGACCTCAATGAGTGTTAGTGTGTGAGTGTTAGTGACTGTGAGAACGGCTGGTGTGCCAGCAAAGAGCAGATCCCACAGACTCTGGTGACGTAATTTACTAGCAGGTGCTCTTACCTGACGCCTAAAAATGCAGCTTTCCAAAAAGACACCAGCCTTGCTTTAGGGAGTCTCCTTTCAATATTGAGAAAATAAGTACTTGCATTAATACACAAGACCAAAGCCTCAGTGTCATGACAAGGGACAGCACAATACAATAAAGCTTAGAATTACAGAATATATTTATTTTATATTTAGCGTTGTAGTGTGATTACATTGTGCTTCCTCCTAACAATACCTTGTAACTGCAGTTTAACCTCAATAATGATACGATGTGACCTGACCAATATTACAGTACAATGTTCGCTACAAGATTTTTCTTTTTAGAATTGCACTGTTACCTCCCAGGCCAATTCAACTTTTTTTTCAAGAATTGCTCTGTAAAGTTCTCCAGCAAAACAACCTCCTTTAGGGCTTGTGTAAATAAAAATCAAAGCGGGTAAACCACTGGGTTTTAAAGCATACGGCATTTTCCTTATTTAATTTCTGAATGAAATATGTGGAATTAGGCCCTGATTCAGAGCCGCTCGTGAGCGCTGTGCGCTCGCAAGCGGCCCGATGTTTCTGCACTGCGCATGCACCGCGTCCGGCGTGCGCGAGCCCCGCTGAGCAACTGAAGTTCAGTCACTATGGGGCTCGCAACAAGACGGGGCGGCTGTCGATGGTGAGTGACAGCTCGCCCGGTTTTGTGGGCGGGTAGGGGGGGTGGCTGGACAAATGCAGGCGTTCCCTTAGGAATGCCTGATGTTTGTTGGGAGGTCTTACTGACATCACTACTGATGTCAGTAGTGGACCTCCTGCTCTATTAGAGCAGGGAGTCCACCCGGCCTTGCGGAAGCCTAGACCCTGCCGTAGGGTCTCGTCGGAAGGTCGATGGTTGTAATTATTGCGATGGTCTCCTGACCACTCGCACAAGCTGCGGGTGGTCTCCCACAGCTTTGCGAGCGGCCGGAGAACAACAACAACAAAAAAAAACGCCCACAAACCCGGCGAGCGGGTCTGAATCAGGGCCTTAGTGTGTTAGAATGCAGATGCATATATATTGAAGCAGCTGAATAGTAGTTACCGTACTCCAATCTGAAAACTGCAGACAATGTTGAAATTTATGCAAAGGGACATGCCAAAAAGCGTGTGTATATAGATCCAATCACTTACATTGTTATTTTAACCCCTGCGCCAGAGATGAATTACAGTACTGGGCTTTGTTGATGAGTGTCAAGTTTGACAGGTATGTACACAAATCCTTAGAGTCACAACAATGGTCCTGATCAGAGCTGCAGAGAGCCTGAACGGGCCCGTGCACTGGCATGGGGCGTGGTCTAATGAAAAGAGGCGTGATGATGCCTACTTACACAAAAAACCCCCACAGTATCTGTGGCTTCTCACAGATGGACGCCATTTTGCTTCTCAGCCAGGGGCAGATCCGGGGGGTGGCAATGATCAGTGCGAACGCTCAGCCCCCTACTATCAGGTGCAGACAGAGGAGACTGCTGCTGTGCTCATTGCTGCTGCTGACAGGACTAAGAGGGAGGAGGGAGGGGCGGGGGGCAGACACAGGCCCGTGCAGGGCCTCTCTAGCAAGCCTGGGTAATCAGTACCCATTCCCTCCCTCTCTATGCCCTTTAGCCTGATTGTGATGTGGACAGTATTCCACAGCGAACTGCGAGCAATCACGCCGGACCTGTTCTGCACATGCACAGAATGGGTCCTCCACATGTGCAGGCCCGCAGGCCTGTCAAGAGCCGCGCTTGGCCCCGGTAAAAAAGGGGGCATGGCCTAATCATGGGAGGCATGGCCACACCCCCTTAGGTAAGAAGAAAAAAAAAGTTTTGCAGCTCTGAGCCCCCTCAGTCCGGCGCATAACCAATGGGGGGCGCGATCAGCTTGATCACCCCCACACAGGCATAGGAGACTGCTGTGGCTGCTTTTTAGCATGTGCTGGGCTGCTGTGATATAAGAGGGGAGGAGCGGTGCCGGACCTGGGATCCTGGCGGGCCTCTCCAGCAAGCCCAGGCCCAGGTAATTTGTACCCTCCCCCCCCCCCTCTCGGCGCCCCTGCAGACTCACAACAATCGGATATGTACATAAAATATCAGGTTTACGTACATATCTGATTCATGCCCAATATACACTCCATAGCATTACATTATTTTCTAGAGCACAGTTTTACCACTCCTAGCACTAAAGCTTTATCTAGAATTATATATTACAATCCCCTTCTAGTACAAACTTCTTAAATGTAAAAATCCAACCGCACCTTGCGTTACAACTTTCTACTGGATTACAGTTTAACTCCTCCTAATTGTCACTCCTCTATTGTAAATGGTTGTACATAGCATAGGCGTACCCAACATTGAATAGGTTAAATATCACAATCCAGCAAAACATTGGTCGCAACTTGTGTTTATATCAGTCCAATTCTCCTCATTTGCCAGATCTCTGCATATGTTCATTATAATCTATTTACACTGTGAAATTGGATGCCCTAGCAGATGGTTTTCAGAAAGCTTCTGTCTACTGAATGTGTGCCTTTACATCGCTTTAACAGCTTGACATGAAACGCTGTCACTGGGCATTAAGACAGTGGCATTATTACCTGTCATTAGTAGTCACTACAGCTTTACTGCTATAAATGCCGACTGCAGCCTGCTTCACTCTGCGGATCTCACTGTGCAGGCAATGGGCTGAATTCTGCACAAAAATGAATATTAATGGTATAATTCGGAATCTTGTACAGTCCTTGATTCTCTGTGGGGAATATAAATGATTGTGCGGGCACTGCTAAGAATTGGAAACTTAAGCTGCAGTGCATTTGGGTTTGGGAAATAGACATTTATTTCTTAAAATAAAATCCATGTTAGAATACACTTACTTTTATTACCTGGAAGTTTAAACTTTTATTCCTAACCAGTATTAAATCAACTTTGGGGGTATTTTTAAATGGCCAGGTGCGGTGCAAAATGTCTTATTGTATTTTGTGCTTTTGCATTCATACAGTAGTATCAGCATCTGACACCAGCTTGTGTCCCTATCTACACACTTTATAATTATGTCCAAATGAAGTTGGGAAAGTTAGTTTAAAGTCACCAATGGACCAACCCTGTCACTACAGTATGTCTGAGAGTTGAACCCAGGAATCTGTTTCCAATTTGGCTACACTTATTATTGGATTATGTAACCAATTGAGCTGCTTTATTCCTAATTGGCCACACAGTGCTTCATCCTCTGACAGTCGATCATGATCGGCATCTGATTGGGAATAAGTGTTGATCAGATATCGATTGGGATGGTTGGTGAGTTAATTTGCAACTGTATGTTGGCATTATCCGACTGTGCCAAGGAAACTCTGCCTGGGCTGGCTCTGTGACTATAGTACCAAATGTTAGATCCAGCCTTTTTATAGGTACCTGAAAGGAACAAGAGATGTGTGTTTCATTAATGTGACATTTTTTGTACCAGTAGTGGCTTATAAATGAAACAGGTATGGTGGCAACCCGGGGTACAGACTTAATTTCTCATCGTGTATGTATGTACTTACACTACTTACCTGTCTGGCAGTTTTAACAAAATTCAACATTAATAGTACAGTTAAAACCACCTAGCAAAGTACCGTTGTTATTAATCGTACCATTATGCATTATTTCATAGCTGTTGGTGTGGGCCAGGCAGTACTGCTGCTACAGCGCCCAGAGCAGAGGTGGGCCCGGCAGTACTGGCGTATCTATTATGGGTACACCCTGCACCCATTGAATATACCAGGGCCGTAACTAGGGTGGTGTGACATGTGCCGTGGCACAGGGCACCACAGAGCAGGGGGCTCACTTGTAGCTTGGATTCACACTGTATTTCACAGTGACATCTGGATAACAGCGATACACAGGGATCGATACCCCTTCAGCATTGTATGGGACAAATCAGATTTGTCATGCCCCTTCCTCATGAGGTCACGCCCTTTTTTCAGATGCGCATCTTATGTCCCTTTTTGAAAAATGAAAGGGGGGGGAGGAGCCAATGCTCTTTCTGGCCCAGGGCACCAAAAAGTCTAGGGGCTCTATTTACTAAGCTGTGTTAGGAGATAATGTGAACGGTGATAAGGTACCAGCCAATCAGCTCCTAACAGCCATTTTTCAAACACAGCCTGTGACGTGGCAGTTAGGAGCTGATTGGCTGGTACCTTATCACTGTTCACTTTATCACCTAACACAGGGCCTGATTCAGAGCCAGACGCTCTGACAAGAGTGCTCGCTCTGAATCAGGGCCGTCCTACCTGTTATTGGAGCGGCCTCCTGGCCGCTTGCATAGCTGTGGGTGACCACCCACAGCTTATGCGAGCGGCCAAAAAGATGGTCGCGTTGGTCAAGACCATCGGGCTTGCGACGAGACCCCGCGGTAGGGTCTCGCTGCCGCAAGCCCAGGAGTGCTTTTGCCTCCGTCTGGGCAGCAACGCCCCCGGCACGCCTACCAAAGGGGGCGTGCTGTCACTCACCATCGACAGCACGCCCCCTTTGGTGCGAGACCCATAGCGACGGCTTGGCCTTCGCTATTCGGGTCTCGCGCATGCGCACGACGGAGCTCCCTCCGTCGTGCGCATGCGCACTAGGGCACCATCGACCCACTTGCGAGCGCTCAGCGCTCGCGAGCGGGTCTGAATCAGGCCCACAGCTTAGTAAATAGACCCCTTGATACGTCTCTGGACTATACTTACCATGTGTCTGTATCTCTTGCCTCAGCCCATTGCAGAGCTGTGGGCAAAAGAGGCTAGGATGGCAAATATTGTTAGGGGGCCTAGCCATGTACTATTCTGCCCCTTGTATGTGATGATGATCTATAAATCTCATTATGGAGATCATTCAGACCCGCTTTCTAGATGCGTTCTTTCGCTCCCAGCGTATGCAAATTCGGCTAAGTGACGGCACGGCAGGCGATCGCACGGCAAGGCATAAGCACACCCATTATGTCTGACCGTGCGATCGCTTTGAGTATGCAGACACCCACCAGCCTGTCTTAAGATGCCCACTAATGCACGTCATCTCCAGGAAGTGTATGCAAGCATCGGTACATCGGGTACCATCGGAAGCGAACGCAGCGCTTGAAGATGGCTATACCCTAACGCAAACGCTGCAATCACTTCAGTGTAAAAAACAGCCAGGTGATGTGTACTATGACGCTTTCTTTATGAATGCACGCCTTTGAAATGGCGTTGAAACACTCAGGTACACCTGCGTTCACATCTACACTCCTGTCACTCACTCTGCTTGGCTGTCTATGTGCAGCGAGCAAACGCTTCCCGAGCTTTTGCAATGGTTCGCGCATGCGTACTGCGATGCATATGCATGCGCAGAATACAAATATCGGCCAGCTACAAGCGAATGCTTCTTAGCATCCGGGTCTGAAGCAGCTCCAATGAGTCAAGCAACAGACTTAAGAGCTGAATTACGTCCTGGAGTCTGATCATGTTTTAGAGTTTTTCTGGAATGCAGTGAGCGCCCTCATTAATACTCATAAATATTGATTCACTTTGTGCAGACAAGTACAAATGTAAAATAAGAGAAACTAAATAGCTGTAACACAATGCAAATAAATTATATTTATATGTTTTCTGTCCAGATGTGTGTTTTAATTAGGGCTGAGCGGGTTTGGATCTCGAAGATCCGAACCCGCCCGAACTATGGGGATATGAGTCACATCCGAGCCGGCTTGGGTGTTCCCGCCTGACTTGGATCTGAAAACGAGGCAAAACGTCATCATCCAGCTGTCGGATTCTCGCAGGTTTTGGATTCTATAAAAGTCCCGCGATCACCACCATTTTTCATTCCAGCTGTGGAGAGTGAAGAGAGATGGAGCTGTGAGCTGTGCTGTGCTGTTGCTGATGCTGTGCATAGGGGATGGCTACTGTTGTCCATATAGGGGCTGGCTGTTGTCCTGTCCATAAGGACTGGCTATTGTCTATAGAGGGGATGGCTGTTGTCCTGTCCATAAGGGCTGGCTGTTGTCTATAGAGGGGCTGGCTGTTGTCCTGTCCATAGGGGCTGGCTGTTGTCTGTAGAGGGGCTGGCTGTTGTCCTGCCCATAAGGGCTGGCTGTTGTCTATAGAGGGGCTGGCTGTTGTCCTGTCCATGAGGGCTGGCTGTTGTATGTAGAGGGTCTGGCTGTTGTCCTGTCCATAAGGGCTTGCTGTTGTCCTGTCCATATGGGCTGACTGTTGTCCTGTCCATAGGGGCTGGCTGGCTGGCTGTTGTCCTGTCCATAGGGGCTGGCTGGCTGTAGTGCTGTGTTGTCCAGGGGTGCTCTGTCCTTCAGGGGAGCTCTTCACCCACCCCCAGTGTGAAAAAATAAATAAATGTGTGTGCGTGTTAGCCACACTTGTCATAAATGTAGGTGTGCAGGGGTGCTGTGCTGCTGTCTGTCAAGGGGCTGCTGTCTCTTTAAGGGGTTCACCCCAGTGTTCAAATAAAAAAATAATATTTTTTTTGTGTGCGTGTTAGCCACACCTGTCATCAGAATAGGTGCGCAGGGGTGCTGCCTCTTTCAGGGGTTCACCCCAGTGTTCAAATTAAAAAATAAACAGTTTCTTTGTGTGCGTGTTAGCCACACCTGTCATCGGTGTAGGTGCGCAGGGGTGCTGTGCTGCTGTCTGTCAAGGGGCTGTTGCCTCTTTCAGGGGTTCACCCCAGTGTTCAAATTAAAAAATAAAAAATTTTTGTGTGCGTGTTGGCCACACCTGTCATCGGCGTAGGTGCGCAGGGGTGCTGTGCTGCTGTCTGTCAAGGGGCTGCTGCCTCTTTCAGGGGTTCACCCCAGTGTTCCAAAAAAAATAAAGAATTTTGTTTGTGTCTGATTGTGTGCATAGTGAGTATGGAGGACAGTCACATGAGCGGAGAGCAGGATCCACATACCAGTCTTGTAGCTACCGGCAGCAGTCATGATGACGATGCAAGGCCGTCAACGTCATCTATGAAGGCCGATGTACCAGGGCTTTTAAAAAAATCTACTTTTACACTGTTAAAGCAAAAAATTGTAAAGCTAAGTCAGCTTTAGAGAAACAAAAAATCGGCAATATGCCATTCACTACACGAAGTGTCAAGGAAAGGATAATGCCTTGGCCTTTATTTTTGACTGGTGGTTCCAGTTGTGATGATTTAAGCCCTTCTGCTTGTAGAAGAGGTACAAAAAAAAATTTAAATTGTCTCTGAAAAGTCACAGACCCCGAGGAGAGTCCAAGTGTGTCCGCGGTTGCCATGTGTGAGACTGACCTTTCTAATACTGTACTTGAAGAGGATCATTCTTCCACCATTTGTGTTCCCTCTGCAAATGTGGGGATGAGCAGCACAAGTCAACATGCTGACGTAGAAATCGAGGATGCTTCTGTAGAATTGCACAATGAGGATGAGGAGGATATTTATGTAGTTGGCGATAACAAAAACAAGGATGTTGATGATGATGAGGATGTTGATGCTGAGGATGTTTGTACAAAAACTGTAAATCAGGCAACAGTTGTTGCTCATGGTGGGAAAAATCCCATTGCTGGCATGCCTGGGAAAAGGACCAAAAAATCCACTTCTCATGTGTGGAATTATTTCCACCCAAATCCAGACAACCTTTGCCAAGTCATTTGTAACCATTGCCAAGTAACAGTGAGTAGAGGTAAAGACCTTAACCATCTTGGAACCTCCTCCCTGTTACATCACTTGCAGTGCATTCATCAAATTGGAAAGAGTATTTCAAATTCTGAAACTTTGGGGACAAAATACGAACAACAATCAGTCCAGTGTCACCTAGCTGCTCCCTTCTATCTGGATCCAAGCACCTGCAATCTTCACCACCAACACCTGCATTATCATCAACATCCTCATTCGTGATCGGAAGTAGCCCTGCATCCAATTTCATAAGCATGACTGACTCCTCTCCTATCCGTGATTCCTCAGAAGGATCCATGAGTGCTACGTCTGTTGCTGCTGCTGGGGGTGAATCTTTATCCCAGAAAGGGACAAAGAAGACTACTACTAGTAGTAATTTAAAAACAAATTGACTATTAAACAGTCCTTTGATAGAGGAAGTAAGTATAACAGCTGTCACCCAGTTTCACAGCGGATCACTGACGCCATGACGGCTGTGCTAGTATTAGTTGGTGAAATAATAGAAAATGAGGATGATAGTGTGGAGGAAGTGCAAAAGGAGGATGAGGGGGAAATTTGTGTCCTATCTGATGTTAATGAGGATGTTGATGATGAGGATGTTGTTTGCGTAAATCATCCACCAGTGGCAGCAGTTCTTGCTCATGATAAAAAGAAAGCCAGAAAAGCCACGTCTAGGGTGTGGAATTATTTTAATCTAAATTCTGACACCAGTTGTGAAGGCATCTGTTTCATTTGTAAAACCAAAGTTAGCAGAGGAAGGGACGTTAACCATCTACGTACCTCCTCCCTGTTATGTCATTTGCAGCGAGTTCATGCAATTTGTTTAACAAAATTATAATGATTGTAAATTAATAACAAGCAGTCCAGTATCAGCTACCAGCAGTTTGGACCAGCACATGCAATCTCCACCACCAACACCCTCATCATCAACCTCCTCTTTAATAATTGAAGGTAGTTCTTCCAAAAAATGTTTTGTGGGGGCCCATACAAACCAAGGAGTTCAGCCAAGACAGTATCAGTTCTAGGGCCGTATTCAATTTAAAGCAAAAAGTCCTTTTCGGCGATACTTTTTCGCCGATGACATAATTTTCGCAGATTTCATTTATCCCCGTATTCAATTTCAGCGTCTTTTCGCCGGCTCGATAACGCAATGCAATGTAATAGACGAAAAAGTTTCGCCTATGAACACCCGGCAGAAAAAAGTGCAGAATTGGGGTTTTGGGGTGCAACATTGCAAGAACCACCTGCACCCTTTGGACGCCCACCTGACGCTAACTGCATCAAAAAATGCAAAAGAAACCCAAAAGGACACCCCAAAAAAGCACTTTGAATAAAGGGGCCAAAAAATTCAAATTGGGGGTACAAATTAAAAAAATAACTAAATAGCCTTTGGGGGGTTGTCTGGAAGTATGGGGAAGGAGTATTTTTGATTGCAGGTACTTGCTGAAGGTGCATTTTTGGCGCTATTTAATGCTTCACTTTAGCCATTTTTAAATAAGCTTGCACCCATTTTGATGTACCCCAAATTTGATGGGAATACTTATTTTCCCCCCAAAAATTAGCAAAATGCTATTCTTCACCACTTGCTGACAGACGCAAAATAGCGCCTATGGAGTCCATTCAAAGACCCCAAATACCTTCAGCAGGGCTAATTATGGGTACCCATAGTGAACCCCCATGTCAGAGCATCTTTTGGGGGGTGTCAGGCTGATTTCCCTAAAAACAACAGGACTTTTCGCCTATTTGAGTTTCACCGGGTCTCGTTTTCGCCGATTTCAAATTTAATACGGGGATACGCGATATTTTACCGCGCAGAAAAGCGGCAAAGACGGTGAAAAGTCCGACAACGGACTTTTCGCTTCAAATTTATTACGGGTCCTAGTTGCTAAAGTGCTTGGTTTGTTAAACTGTGCATGTCCTTTTTAATATCCCACATAAAAGTGGGTGGGAGGGACAATTCTATCTTGCACCTTTTTCCTTTACATTTTGCACAATTTGGGGTACTGCCGACTGACATTATTATAGTTCATTAAACTGGCATCCTGTCTGCCACTGCTGTGTGGCAATGTTTCATAGATGTCCTATATTTTTTTAAACTGCCGTGCGTTTGTGCTGCTGCTCTGTTGCTTACTTTAGCCAGCCAGCTCGCTGCAGCCTTAGGGCCTGATTCAGACCCGCTCGCAACCGCACAGCGCTCGCAAGTGGGTCGATGGTCCCCGACTGCGCATGCGTCGCCTCCGGCGTGCGCATGCCCGAGACACATACTGCGACGGCAGCTCTGTCGCAACGGGTCTCGCTACACGACAAGGTGGCTGTCCATGTTGATTGACAGCTCAGCCCGTTTTGTAGGAGGGGCAGGGGGGTGGCTCCACAAACGCAGGCGTTCCCTTAGGAACACCTGGCACTTGTGGGCTGCCCTACTGACATCACTCGTGATGTCAGTAGTGGACTTCCTGCTCTATTAGAGCAGGAAATCCACTCGGGCTTGTGAGAGCTGAGACCCTACCACAGGGTCTCCTCGCAAGCCAGATGGTCGCGATAATCGCGACCATCGCCAGGCCACTCGCAAAAGCTGTGGGTGGTCACCCACAGCTTAGCGAGTGGCTTGGAGGCCGAAAAAAAATAAAAAAATCCCCGCCCTGATTCAGAGCGAGCGCTCGAAAACAGCGAGCGGCTCTGAATCAAGCCCTTAGTCCTATATTGGTGAAAAATAGTGAAATCAATATTGTGAGCTGTGAGGTGGTTAATAAAATATGCCTGGAAATGTCTGAAAATGATTGATTGTTATTAAGGTTAATAATACTGTAGGAACAAAAACTGGCCCAAATTATGTGGTTTTAGCTGTTTATATAATTTTTTGGAAAAAATACAGATCCAAAACCAAAACCGAAGCCTAAAAACAAAACACCAAGGAAAAAGATCCAAATCCAAAACCAGGGGAGATCCAGATCCAAAACCAAAACCAAAACACGGGGGTCGACGCACATCTCTAGTTTTAGCTATGCGCTCGCAAGCAGGTCGATTGTTAGGCAGTGCGCACGCGAGCCCCGGAGCGAGCGCAAAAAGCACTTGCTCCGGCGCTTGCATCCAAAAGGGGCGGCTGTCGATGTTGATTGACAGCTTGCCCTGTGTGGAAGGCGGGGCGGGGGGGGGGTAGCTGGGCAAACGGAGCCGTTTGTGGGCGGCCCTATTGACATCAATCGTGATGTCAGTAGGTGGACTTCCTGCTCTATTAGAGCAAGAAGTCCACTGGGGCTTGCGGCAATGATACCCTACCGCAAGGGTCTCGTCACAAGCCCGATGGTCACGATGGTCTTGACCATCGCGACCATCACCTGGCCACTCGCATAAGCTGTGGGTGGTAAGTAACCCACAGCTATGCGACCGGCCAAGAGGCCGCAACTAAAACAACAAGCGCCCGCCCTGATTCAGAGCGAGCACTCGCTTTTTGCGAGTGCCTCTGAATCAGTACCTGACCCTTGGAGAGAGATAACGTGGATGGAGATAAAGTACCAACCATCAGCTCCTGTCATTTTTCAAACACAGCCTGTAAAGTGACAGTTAGGAGCTGATTGGTTGGTACATTATCTCCATCCACTTTCTTTCTCCAAAGCTTAGTATATAGACCACCCACAGATATAGCGAGCGGCCAGGAAGATGTGGTAGGGTCTCGTTGCCACAAGCCCTGGAGTGCTTTCGGCTCAAACAGAGCCAAAAGCACTCCCACTGACATCACTTGTGATGTCAGTGGGGCCGGCCCCAGACGGTAGGCTTTCCCATGGGAACACCTACGTCTGGGGAGCCACGCCCCGGCATGCCCACCAAAGGGGGCGTGCTGTCACTCAACATCGACAGCACGCCCCCTTTGGTATGAGACCCGGAGCGACGATTTGCCCGTCGCTATCCGGGTCTCGCGCATGCACACGACGGAGCTGGCTCCGTCGTGCGCATGCGCACTGGGTCACCATTGACCCGCTTGTATAGGGCAGCCAGCTGAGAACCAGACAGAGACTGATGATCCCCGGCCATTCTGATTGTGAATTACACACAATCAGTGTATCTAGGCAATATTCTCTACCTGCCTCCCAGCCTGCAGCCAGACAGTGAAAGGCTGACAGCATGCTGATTGGTGGATGGGTGCCGCGATCCACCAATCACAGTGCAACTTATCTACCTGCCTCCCAGCCTGCAGCCAGACAGTGAATTGCTGTCAGCATGCTGAATGGAGGATGGTTGGAGCTGTCTGTCAATTATAGTGCTGACCGCCATTCACTGTATGGAAGCATGTGGTGAGATGCCTTAGAACAGCTGGAGGGGTAACATAATTTTTTTACATTTATTCCCATGAATGAGTGGGTAGGGGCCCCAGTGCATTGCATTGCCCAGGGCCTACAATGCTGTTATGACAGCCATGCCTGTAACCAATGAAGAATGGGTGAGAGATGCAAACTCTATAGGATGCTAGGTCTGTATAGTACAAAGCACCTGACTGGACAAGAACAGTGGCCATTCAACCACTTATGGTGGGTACACACTACACGATATGCTCCCTGAGCGATATCGTGTAGTGTGTCCCCGGTAGGCTGTGCTCAATGTCGTTCATGACATTGAGCACAGCCGCTGAACGATATCATTAAATGATATCGTTCAGTGCCGGGCTCTCTCCCCCATTCCCCAACATGCAACAACCTGACGAGATCGACAGGTTGGCCTGCATGTCAGCCCGATGAACGATGATGACGAACGACCCATGGGAACGCGCGTCATCGTTATCGTTTATCGTTTTGGGGTTAAAAATGGACGCTGTCAGAGCATCCGGCTCTGAATCAGGGCCTGGGTCCAATGATGCAGTCATCACCTATTTACCTACAGATTCTCTCACATGAGAACAAATCAACAGGATGGAAAAAAAAATGAAGAGGACCTTTATAATTAGATACAAGCATAATTAACCTCATATATACAAACATGTTGATCATGGCACCCTTCATAGGAGAATATTTTCCCCGGCTTGTTGGATTTTGACCAGTGCAAAATGTTGCAGTAGAAATCTTGACCCATGAGATACACATGTTGGACGGCCGCACAGCAGTCAGATCAGCAAGTTCCTCCTACATCATCAATCCCAGCTACAACCTGATCAGCTCCTGAACGTCCCACACATCCCCCTACTGCAGTTGCTTAGGCTGGATTAATGAACTGATGTCTAAACACTACATTCTCATCAATTAATTACAGTAACTCTGTCCTGGCAACTGCAATAGGAAAAGGAATAGGAAGTTCATGAGCAGAAAATTTAGTAACGGGCAATAGAGATTTTTTTGCAGATGCGAGTTATAGGTCTATGACATATAGCAAACATGTAAGATGATTGTAGGTGAAACATTCAGCAAATGTTATTTATATTCATCCTACACTGCAGAAACCATATCATTTCTATATGATGGGTGGGGCACATGCCCTATCACCAGTACAGCAACTAGGCGCATACAAGCGGTGCACCATACAGAGCACAGTGATCTGGGGGTGGCAACGTCACTCACCCATGGCCCCTGCAACTGACTGGCAGGGTGCCTGGAACTAAGGCCATAGACAGCTGGCACAGGCCCCATTACTATAGGCGCGAAGCCTAATCGTGGGAGGCATGGCCATGCCCCCTTAGAGAAAAAACACTATTTGCAGTGCTGCAAAGCGGTGCTGTGCGCTGGGAAGGGGGAGGGGCGCTGTGAGCCGCTCAGTCTGCCGCAAATCCGGGGGGGGGTGCGATCAGTGTGATCACTCCCCCCCCGCAGTTAGAGGAGCGGAGACTGCTGCTGCTGCTTAGCGGCAGCAGCCTCCCACTGTAGCCCCGCAAACAGCAGCGTGTGCTGGGCTGATGACAGATAAGAGCGAGAGGGGGAGGTTTCGGACCGTTGCTCCTGCCGTGCCCCTCTTTCAAGCCCAGGCCCGGATAATTAGTACTGCTCCACCCCCTCTTGCCGCCCCTGCCTGGAATGGCACCCTGCAGCCAGAATTGCCACTTCAGTGTCGCCGGAGCATCCTCTGTACGCTCCAGGCAGGTACCCTAAAGCTCTAACAGTCCCCCTCCCCCCAAATCAACCTGCGGATGCTCTGGTCAGAGCTGTAATCACCAGGGCAGAACATTGCAGTGGCGGATCCAGGGTGGGCGATTGGGGTGATCACGCCCCCTAGCACACTGCTGCCTACAGTGCAACTGACAGGACGCACACACGCACTGTCCTGGCACTCTGTGCAACCCCCGCCGAGCCTGCCTGCTGTAGCAGCTCACAGGCAGAGCGCTCGGGTGGCCTGTGGAGGACTTGTGCCCCACCACAGAAACCGGGAGTCTGATACTGTGATCGCAGCCACGATCCTGCGATCACATGATCTTTATGGGCAGCTAAACCCTAGGGAATGAGATAGAACCCCTTCCGTACTCTTCCTAAACCCTAGTGCTGTCACTGTGTTGGTTCCATGTGTTTGGTCCCTCCCACGGGACCAGCCACCAATCGGCTGTATTAATTTTCAGGTCCACCCTTCCCCTACTTTCTCCCGACTTACCTATCTTTTCTCCTCTCTGTTGGCGGCTCCTGCGGCTGGTTTGTCACAGTGACACTGACTCATATGCTGCTTATTCTACCATGGTACTGGCAGCTGCTCCTAAGATTCCTCTCCCGCAAACCGTTTGTAACTTTTAATTATTAACTTTAAATTATTAAGCCAACTATTCATTATATATATATATATTTCTAAATATGCATAATTCAATTATATTGTGTTTTATATAAATTGTATTTTATATAAATGCCTTTTATATAGGGGCCTATTTATCAACAAATATTTGCAGTATATCCCCAAAAACACCCATTTTTGGGGGTACCAGCAAATATTAAGTACCACCCAGTACCACCCACTTCTCTTTGTGCTGAGCAGCAGTCACAGCAGTCTCCTATGCCTGTGGGGGGGAGCGATCACACTGATCATGCCCCCCTGGCCTTTGCTCCGGGCTGGGGGGCTCACAGCATCCCCCTCCCCAGTGTGCAAAAGGTTTTTTTTTTGCTCAAAGGGGCGTGACCACGCCTCCCTCAAAGGGGCGTGACCATGTGAATAGGCCACGCCCCTCTGTACCTGTGCCCAGCAGGGCTCTCTACGACCCTGGGGGTGAGTGTTATTACCCCCCTGGTTATAGAGATGTTGATTATTGAATTCCAGCATTGGGCCTTTACCTGTTTGCATGTGCTGTAACCAGTATTTAGTTGTGAGCAGTAGCATCACTAGTGGGGTGTGGGGGGTGCATACTGTACCGGGTGTCACTCTCTGAGGGGGTGACACCAAAATCCTGGATCCTCCTAATTAACATGGAGCCGGTTGCTTTGCCGATCACTGAGGAGGAGCCGAAAGAGGAGAGTCTCAGGCACAGTCCGGCATCTTCGGGATTTTTGGGCCCTCCCCCAGAGTGATAAAATCGATGGTGTGTGGCTAGGCCACGCCCTTCCCCACAAGGCCACACCCCCTTTTGCGGCCTCTCGGCACCAAAGGCACATGCAGAGGGGCTATTTGGGGCATTGGGTGTCACTGACCCCAGTGATGCCGCTAGCTGTGAATTATTATAAATCAATAATTCCAAATGTAATAAGCCAACTTGAACAAATGGTATTCTATTCATGATACTGTTTTGAAATTTACATAATTCCAAATTGCCATACATAGGTCTCATGGCCTTTATTTTATTATATTGTTATTCATAAATTAAGTTTTTGTTGTGATAAAAGCATTATACTGTTTAGGGGGTTCATGATCAAAGTGTTATACGATTACTAGGGGTAAATTTACTAAGAATCAAGTCTGGGAGAGTTTGCTTTTTTATTTAACTCGATTAGCTATGCCGAAACTCGGGTGATTTGAGCCTCATGAGACTCTGAAATTTACCAAGAAGTGAGTTTAGCTGAGAGTGAGATGTCCTATGGTGAAGGAGTACGAGATTTCTCTCCCGAGTAGCAGGTTTTACACGAGATGACTCACCCTAGATTGCAGTGTCTTCTCTCTGCAAAACTCTCCCGAGCAAGCAGCCTGCACATATCAGTGTGATATGTGTAAGCTGCTTGAGTTCTAGCCTGTAAAAACATGCATGGCCCTACCCACCCCTTCCCCGATTATTACTTACCTTCTGGCTCTGTGTTGTGAATGTAGCAGCACAGTCAGCACTACCGCATAGAGCATCATCGGTATCACGTTACACATCATGTCCGTAATGCTGATCACTGATGTCGGGCCTCAAGAGCCGCTCTGCGCAGAGTGGCTCCTGAGGCCCGACATCAGTGATTAGCGTCACGGACATGATGTGTCACGTGATACCGATGATGCTCTATGCGGCAGCACTGACTGTGCTGCTACATTCAGAACACAGATCCGCGGCAGCTCAGCTCCCATCTGGGAACAGGCGCCACTGGACACCTGTTCTTGGCAGGGTCACATCGACTCTGTGTGGGCAGGGGCAAATATAGGATTTTCTTGGTTGGGGTAAGATACAGTCAGGTCCATAAATATTGGAACATTGACAGAGTTTTCATATTTTGGCCTCTATTCACCACCACAATGGCTTTGAAATGAAACAAACAAGATGTGCTTTAACTGCAGACTTTCAGATTTAATTTGAGGGTAATTACATTTAAATCAGGTGAACGGTGTAGGAATTACAACGGTTTCTATATGTGCCTCCCACTTTTTAAGGGGCCAAAAGTAATGGGACGATCAACTCAAAAGCTATTTCATGGACAGGTGTGGGCTATTCCCTCGTTATTTCATTATCAATTAAGCAGGTAAAAGGTCTGGAGTTGATTCTAGGTGTGACATTTGCATTTGGAATCAGTTGCTGTCGACTCTCAATATGAGATCCAAAGAGCTGTCACTATCAGTGAAGCAAGCTATCATTAGGCTGAAAAATCAAAACAAACCCATCAGAGAGATAGCAGAAACATTAGGTGTGGCCAAATCAACTGTTTGGAACATTCTTAAAAAGAAAGAACGCACCGGAGAGCTCAGCAACACCAAAAGACCCGGAAGACCATGAAAAACAACTGTGGTGGATGACAGAAGAATTATTTCCCTGGTGAAGAAAAACCCCTTCACAACAGTTGGCCAAATCAAGAACACTCTCCAGGAGGTAGGTGTATATGTGTCAAAGTCAACAATCAAGAGAAGACTTCACAAGAGTGAATATAGAGGGTTCACCACAAGATGTAAACCATTGGTGAGCCACAAAAACAGGAAGACCAGATTAAAGTTTGCCAAACAACATCTAAAAAAGCCATTACAGTTCTGGAACAACATCCTATGGACAGATGAGACAAAGATCAACTTGTACCAGAGTGATGGGAAGAGAAGAGTATGGAGAAGGAAAGGAACTGCTCATGATCTAAAACATACCACCTCATCAGTGAAGCATGGTGGTGGTAGTGTCATGGTGTGGACATGTATGGCTGCCAATGGAACTGGTTCCCTTGTATTTATTGATGATGTGACTACTGACAAAAGCAGCAGAATGAATTCTGAAGTGTTTCGGGCAATATTATATGCTCATATTCAGTCCAATGCTTCAGAACTCATTGGTCGGCGCTTCACAGTGCAGATGGACAATGACCCGAAGCATACTGCAAAAGCAACCAAAGAGTTTTTTAAGGCTAAAAAGTGGAATGTTATGCAATGGCCAAGTCAATCCCCTGACCTGAATCCGATTGAGCATGCATTTCACTTGATGAAGACAAAACTGAAGGGAAAAAGCCCCAAGAACAAGCAGGAAGTGAAGAAATTTGCAGTAGAGGCCTGGCAGAGCATCACCAGCGATGAAACCCAGCGTCTGGTGATGTCTATGCATTCCAGACGTCAGGCTGTAATTGCCTGCAAAGGTTTTGCTACAAAGTATTAAAAAGTGAAAGTTAGATTTAGGATTGTTTAGTTTGTCCCATTACTTTTGGCCCCTTAAAATGTGGGAGGCACATATATAAACCGTTGTAATTTCTACACCGTTCACCTGATTTGGATGTAATTACCCTCAAATTAAATCTGAAAGTCTGCAGTTAAAGCACATGTTGTTTGTTTCATTTCAAAGCCATTGTGGTGGTGAATAGAGGCCAAAATATGAAAATTCTGTCAATGTCCCAATATTTATGGACCTGACTGTATATGTTTGTGTTAAACACACACACACATATATAATATATATATGTAGCAAACATATATATTATATATAGCATGCACACATACAGTATACACACATAAACACAAACACATATACATACACAGTATACACACACTAACACAAACTATATATACACAATAACACATACACATAAATACACACTAACACAAACATACACAATAAATTAGTACACATACACTTACATTTTAATGTAGCAGCACCAGAATGATAATCGTGGGCACCTCACCTCATTAGGCTTGCCGTCCCCACTTCGGCCGGCGTAAAAACTCTTTGTGTTTGGGGCATACATGCCTACCCTCCCGGAATTTGCACTTCTCCCGCATTCTGCTCACTTCCTAGTGAAGTGGGCAAAGTGGGGAGAATTTCTGTGGCGATCACGGGTCCCTGTGTAGGGGGCAGAGCTTAATGACGCAATTCTTCATGAATCACATAATTTAGCCCCCTCCCCCTATTTAAATGTGCACCAATCGCGGCAATTTCATGCAAAGGGGGCGGGGTTTCATGACGCAACCCATTAGGCCCCCGTCCCTGTCGCAACCCACCTGATTTTCCTCCCAGGGCTTCTCCAGGGAAGGATAAAATAAAAGTAGGCAAGTATGGTGTGGGGGCCCCAGGATGACCGTCCCTATCACTCTCCCCTTAATCCGGCCCTGCGCCGAACTACACTATGTAGACAAAAGTGATTGGACATCCCCGCGCAAGCGAAATGCATACCATTGCATACGAGTTCCAAATGGCCACTAATGTGCCAGTTTCGACAAGAACACTTCGTAGGGAGGCCCATGCACTTGCAGTTCTTTGGAAACAACAAAAATGTTTTATCAAAATGACAATGCCAGGTATACAGGGCAATTCAGTAACCCGGAGAACTGGCCAGCTCAGAGTCTACATCTTAACCCCACTGAGAACCTCTGGGATGAATTGGAGCAACGGGTTTGTTCTAGGCTGACTCGACCTTCTTCAGGGCCACAGTTGGTCACTGTACTTAGGGTGGAATAGCAAAACATACCGCCTGCTGTTGTCCAGGAACTTGTGGACAGTTTGCCAAGAAGGGCATCTGCACGTGGTGGACCTACAAAGTACTGACATCAATAAAATCTTGTTTATCTATTTGCTATCAGTGTCCAATCACTTTTGTCTATGTAGTGTATATCATCTTCCAATGAAGCAACACCTGTGGTTCTAGCAGAACAAAGCAGGAGATGTGGATTTAAACCATGTAGTGTAAATTAATTATATCTATATATATTATATATCTTTATGATAAACGAGAAAGTGTGTGTGTGTCTATTTGTCCTGCATGTGCAGCCTTAGTTTTTACTTAGCTGCACCAAATTTGGTATGGAGGTGTAGTTTGACCAGGATTAGGTTTTTGGCTATGCTTGAAGTTTGTCATGGGCATTGAGGTCTACATGGTGCCCACCAAGTAGGTTGTTGGGTCTCTGATTTGAATTTTTGTTTCAGCAAGTTCGTTTAGGATATCTTCCAGTGCCTAAAACTGCACTGATTTGAAGGCACAGAATGATATGTACCAGTGGGGGGCAGGCAAAGCTCCAACTAAAGAGCAGTGAGTCTGAGAATCAACTGTCATACTGCACCTGCACTGACATTTACTAATTTCCTCCAAGCACATTTTCATATGCCATGGTCTCCAATGTTGGTCTGCAGAGATAGAAACATAGAATTTGACTGCAATTTGGCCCATCTAGTCTGTCCCATTTTTACACATATTGTTACCTCAAACCTTATTGATCCTAACTTCTCCTGTCTATCCAATGCATGTTTAAATTGCTCTACTGTCTTAGCCTCTACAGTGGCGTAACTAGGACATTTGGAGCCCAGGGCAAGTTAAAAACCAGAGCCCCACTCCCCAAATATGTGCACGCGCCTTCGGCCACAAGGGGCGTGGACACTGAAAACTGGAGGCGTGTCAATATGACACACCACCATTTCTCGTCACTCTGGGAACATTCCTTTAGATTCCATGTGCACCTTAATCCTCCTGCTCGGCACTATGGGAGAGACGTTATGACGCCTCTCCCATCACTCACTGCTGGAGCCAGAAGGGTAAGCTCATGAGTGAGCTACAGCCCGGCTCCGTGTACACTGACTTGAAACCACTTTCCTGTACCGTGGTCGGAGTCTCCCCCCCCCTGCGCCGCCTGTCCAACAGCACCCAGGGCACATGCCCTGCTTGATTCTATCTAGTTACGCCACTGTATTGCTACACAAGCTAACATGTTATTGCTACACAAGTTAATATGTTATTGCTACCATTATCACATGTGTGTGATAACTGTAGCAATAACATGTTAACTTGTGTCAACAAGCAGTAAACAACAACACAATAAAAATAGCATTACAAGCGATTAACTACTTAGCAGCTAATTGTAGTGCTTTTATTCCCTTTTAAAGCTATTTAATGCGATTTTTATTGTGTTATTGCTTGTTGCAAGGACCAGAAGAAATTTATATTCGGCAAGGCAGGAATGAGCTTGGCTACCCCCTACAACAGAAGTCAGAGCCAATCCTGTGTGAGCAAATGAGACCAGCCTCTGGTAATTACCACTATGAGCAGCTGAGTGCTGCATGTTCACAGAGGCTTCCCAGCTGGGAGCAATCAGCCTGGACCAAACCTCACTGTGGCTGTCTTTGCCTGTAAAGCTGGGCATCCACTATACAATTTTCTGTCAGATATCTGTCCAATATGGCTGGTTTCAATGAAAACCTGGTAATGTATGGGAGCAAATGACAATCATCCATTTGCTCACAAACACTGGAAAATAGCCAAAAATGGTTGTTCAGAGAAATTGGTTAAAACACACAAATGTAGCCAATTTGAACAATTTTTTGTCCTTTTTTTCAGTGTTTAAAACCATATGATCGACTGTCATTTGCTCCAATACATTACCAGGTTTTCATTCCAACCAGCCAGATTGGACAGATATCTGACAGAAAATTGTATAGTGGATGCCCAGCTTTAATCCTTTCCCTGGCAGGAACCTGCAGCAGATATGAGCTGTCACGAATGCTCATAACAGACTGCAGGCTGTGTTTAAAAAATGGTAGTTAGGAGCTGATTGGTTGGTAATTTATTTTTCACAATTTTGTCTCTCTCCCAGCTTTGCTAAATACCCCCTAAACTACACAACACAGTAAGTTTTCAGTGACTTGAAATGTTTATTTAACCTCAATATTCTGCGTATGCCAGGAGGATTGAGATAATTCAACAAAACCTCTCTCTCTCCTCCAAAGAAAATGACAGGATTCTCTAGTGTGATGGTCGGGGATTGATTTATAGACTGCGCCTATGGGTGGAAATCATGCGGTAGAAGATATTTGATAACTTAGTCCATCAATGAATCATTACAACTCTCTCGTGCAAAAATATAAAAGCAGGAGCTGATTTTTTTTTTAAAGTACCAATCTCACTGCCTAATGGGCAAAATCCGAATGATATAGACAACAGATTGAGATAAATCGGATGTGGTTTCTCAAGGAAAACTCATCTGGAAAGCTCTGATTCCACAGCAGAATAATGTGTGTCAGTCCTGCTTGTCACTTTAACAAGGCCTGCCCGTAGCGCACCAGGTTTACTTACAAACCCCAATCACAGAAGCAGAGGCATCCGTCACATCCCCATTACATTAAATACGTCTGCCTTCACCAGGAATCCGGTAAAACATCGGAATGAAACACATCAGCTTGGACTAAATTGTATTTTTACCATTTAAAGGAAAAAAAATCTTACGTTCAGCCTGAATGAAAGTAGGGCTGAAAACACATAAACCTTTAAGATCTCGTTTTAAAAGTAGATTGGAAATATTTGTTGTGTGGTAACAAGCATTACCCACTGCAATCAGCAGGTGGAATAGTGTTTTCAAAGCTCCAAATGCATTTTGTTTAGTTCATCTGTCCCAGTGTATAGACTCTATACACTTGTGGATTGGAACAGTTACAGAGAGGGTTACAAACTGCAGGATTGCTCTCTAAAGGAACAACAAAAATGTTTGGCTTGGGCCCACCGACCCAAGGGGAATCCTACCAGGGTATCTGGATTATTTTTACTGACAATTTCATAAAAGTTTACTTACAGCTAAAGTATTTTACTGACACATTAATATTCTGTTTAAAAATAGGTGTATGAGGCATATTTACTATCTGTCGGGTTTACAAAGCCGCCAATTATCGTTTTTGAAATGGCAATAGTAATTAATGCTAAGCCACGCTGATTTAGCATTAATTACTGGAATCAGTATGATTTACCGCTGGCCGCATATCCCGACAGTGGAAACCCGGCAGTGAAGATCCCGACAGGCAGGGGCAGATTGGCCGTAGACCTCTGCGGGATTTTTCCCAGTGGGCCGGTCTGTTTTAGGGCCGATGAAGTGAATTAGCATTTTTTTTCCGTTTTTTTTTTTCAATACCCTGCCAGCACTACAGTAGCTGAAACGGAAATTGATTTGTTGATGGTAGCTGGCCCCTCCTACCCCAGGGACCAGCTACCTATTGCTGTGCTTCAGGATGAATCTAGCCCACCTCCTCCTGATCCCGTGCACACTACCATTGCTTTGGATGCCGCGCTGTGTCTATCACAGTCAGACCATCCCCCTGTACAGCATCCTTGCGACCAGTCCCTTCTGGAGCGCCTGTCCATTCACCCCATGGCCATCGCAGCCTGCAGCACCCAGCAGTATTCAGGATCCACTTGTCCGAAGCTCCCCTTGCTCTGCGGCCACCACAGCCTGCAGCGTGGATCCTGAGCTCCCCTTGCAGCTGCAGCCACCGCGTCTTGACTCCTTCCAGCTCTGCAGATTCAGCAGTACCCAGGCCAGACAGCGGCCCTCACCAGGTCCACAAGGTAATGTGCATGGCCAGCCAGGGCAGGAGATGGGGGTTAGAGTGGAGGTCATGGCTGCCTGAGCTCAGAGCTTCACCCTGGCTCTACCAGCCTCGGCCAGGACACTCACACTGACCAGGGGCCACTCTGACACACATCAGGAACTTACACACTCACACTGACCAGCGGCCACTCTCACACTGTCCAGGCACTCACATACTGTCACACTGACCAGGGGCCACTCTCACACTGTCCAGGCACTCACATACTGTCACACTGACCAGGGACCACTCTCACACTGTCCAGGCACTCACATACTGTCACACTGACCAGGGGCCACTCTCACACTGTCCAGGCACTCACATACTGTCACACTGACCAGGGGCCACTCTCACACTGTCCAGGCACTCACATACTGTCACACTGACCAGGCACTCACATACTGTCACACTGACCAGGGGCCACTCTTACACTGTCCAGGCACTCATAAACTATCACACTGACCAGGGGCCACTCTCACTGACAAGGCACTCACACACTGTCACACTGACTAGGGGCCACTCTCACACTGACCAGGCACTCACACACTGTCACACTGACTAGGGGCCACTCTCACACTGACCAGGCACTCACACACTGTCACACTGACCAGGGGCCACTATCACACTGACAAGGCACTCACACTGACCAGAGGCCACTCAAATACTGTCACACTGACCACGGGCCACTCACATACTGTCAAACTGACCATGGTCCACTCCCCGCATACATACATTTAAAAGCAATGGTCCCATAACGCAAAAAGGATAATTATTACTTGGTTTAGTCACAATGCTAGCATATAAAGAAATGAATGTTTTCTGTAACTATGGCTTAGTAAATGACAATTGGACCGTGTTTGGTGCCGTACTGATCTTTTCTGTTTCAACAGCGTTCCGGTGGCATCGGTGAGAAGATCAGAACATGCGGCTATGAAATATGAATGTTAGAGAGAATAACTTCTTAAAATGTTGTATGCCATAGTTTAGACTAGATTTATTATGCAGCGGGAAAGTGGACACAATCAGGTTGTTGGAGGCTGGGTTGTGTCTTTGCACTGACTTATGAATTGTACCGTAACAGAAGAAGCAAGAAGAGGAACCAATGAGAACCTGCCAACGTATTCTATTGTATTGCTTATCCCAGTACGGGTATATATGTGAGTGCTCAGAAACAAGATGCCAGTCTGCAGTGTTCCTGTTTATGCTGTCGGCGGAGGTCTCAATCTTGATGCCGGTATCTGGTCCCAGAGCGCACGCGTATGTATACTGTACTTGGGGTCTGTATAATTTCCTTTTGCGCCTAAATTGTGTCTTGATCAATTGTGTGTAACTGTCTGAACTTTTACCTGAATATCACTTGTGCTTTGGAACCACAGATTCCACGTCTAAGTCTTTATTTATGGTGTGACTGCGTACGCAAATTAGCGTTATCCTTAGAAGGTATTGGCAGGACATTAGAAGGTATAGGCAGGACATTAGAAGGTATAGGAAGGTGTGTATAGAGGTTCATTCTAATATTAACAATGCCGATGGTCGGCATTTAGACCGTCGGCATTCTGACTGCATACCTTAATTACTAATACTATTGCTCTTTGAAATCCATTGGTTAAACCCGCCATTCGTCATCAGCTTTGAAAAACCCTGTCTTAGTAAATCTACGCCTATGACCAGTGGCAGCTCCAGAGGTGAGGCTGCAGCGCAGTCCAAAAATTCAAATAGGGGAGCCACACCAACTGCCACTCCAAACGCTGCCAAACATCGCCTGCCAGGACTCACTGGCAGTTGGTGTGGCTCCCCTATTTAAATTTTGCTCTGCACTTCAGCCCCACCTCTGGAGCCGCCACTGCCTATGGCCAGGGATGGACTGGGGCTGTATTTCGGCCACGGTACCCTTTACTATGAGCGCACAAAAAAGAGGCTTGGACACGTCAAATAGAAGCGTGTCACGGTGGCATGGTCTTGTGGCACACCCTGTCTCCTTGCATGCTGGCTGAGCAGTGCGCCAGTAGGCAGAGCCGCTAGGTCAGGCTTTCGGGGGTCCAACCGGCTCATCAGGCCATTGGCTCTTCTGGGATTTGCCAAAAGTTCCAGATAGCTAGTCAGGCCCTGCCTATGAATGGAATTTATAAGCAGCATCAGTAACAAAATGGGATTCATGGACTTTAAATTAAGGATTTCTAATGTCCAAGAATATATATTTTTACAATTCTCTATGTATTCTAGTGATGACAGGGATTTGATTCTAGGATTTGTTGTCTGTAGCCTGGAAGGGCACAGCCACAGTAAACGCAGCCCCTCTGTCTCCACCAGCGGCAGATCCAGAGGAATGGGTATGAAATACCGCCGGCCGCAAGGCGGTTCGATTCCCGTCAGCGGCAGTCCAACAGGAGCAGAGTGCGAAGCAGCGGAAGCCAGACAGCGCTGGAAATCTCGATCGTGGATAGGTGAGTATCCACTAACCTAACCTAACCCCCCTAACCCTAACCCTCCTTAGGGGTACCTAACCCTAACTTCCCCCCCAAGTGCCTAACCCTAATCCCCCTCTCTAAGTGCCTAACCCTAACCATCCCCTTCCCCGCTGCCTAAACCTAAGTCCCCCAGGGGGTGCCTAACCCTAAGTCCCCCCCGGGGTGCCTAACCCTCCCTCCCCCTAAACCTAACCCCCCCGGGGGTCCACTCACGGCGCCCGGTGTCGGGGAAATGCGGGCGTCTACATCTAGACGCCCGGCATTTCACCCTTGCTGGGATAAGACAGTCGGGAAGCCGGCTGCCGGTATTTAGGCAGTCGGCTTCCCGATTGCTTCCCGATCCAGGAGATCATCCCCCATAACACACATATCCTGCCAGGTACTGCTGTGGGCACTGTGGGCCAAAGCTCTGCATTATTCCCTTCCCCGGCACAATGAGACACCCCCAGGGGTGATAGACGGGATGAGAGAGCAGCAGTTATGCAGAGGGAGGAGAGAGCTCTACCGGCCAATTACAGTCAGTTTCTCCCTCCTTCTCCTCTCTCCCATCCCATCGTGGTTCTGACCCCCTCCCTTGTGTGTGATGGCACTCTTTCTACAAAGTAGGGATGGCCATCAGTATGGTTACCATTGATGGTTACCATCGATAGCCATACAAACGATGCAATGGATGACCATCGATGGTTTCACCAACCGATGGTCATCTCTGTTCTTTGACTGACTGGCCTGCGGGCTAATCAGAGCCTGGGGGCAGGGCTTTGCGGATGTGTCTCTGCATCTTGTTACAAAAAACAAACAAAAAAACATCAGTTATACTGTGCCATCGTTGAAGGGAAACCATCTGGTTCTCCCCCATCGATGGTAAAAGCAATAGACATCATCCATAAACCATCGATGTTTATGAATCATTGATGGTCGATGGCCATCCCTACTGCAAAGCACTGTAGGGAAGAGTGTGCAAGTGCAGCGGCGAGAGGTTGGCCGGGAAGTGACTGCTGTCCATCCACAAGCTCCAGCAGCAGCTGTTCCCATAGTTTTCTATGCGGATGACATGAATCAAAATTTGTAATGCAAAGCTTTGTGGATCTTGATTGCAGCCCACCAGAGAGAAATCGCAAAATCCCTCCTTGGCAGGCAGCCCCATAACAGGTAATGGGCTAATGCCATCTGAAGATGGCGTTAACCAATGTGACAAGATCTGCAAGGCTTCGCATTGTGGATCTTGTTAAATACCATCCCCATAGAACACTGCACAGAAGAAGGAGATGGTCCATAGGTAGAAGTAAAGTGATGGCGGACATGATCACTTTACTACTTCCCGATTGCCGAAACACCCTATTTTCGGAGACCTTGTCCCGGTGATTCAAAGTGATACATTCAATTAGATCAAAAGAATTGACATGATCTGCCGCAATAAAGATTCTTAATTTATGGGGCAAGTCACATAATGTAATTAATATTTATTATTTATTTATTATCAATTATTTATTTAGCACACATAGGGCCTAATTCAGACCCGCTCGCGAGCGCTGAGCGCTCGCAAGAGGGTCGATGTTGGCGGCTCCGTCGTGCGCATGCGCTAGACCCAGATAGCGACGGGCAAGCCGTCGCTCCGGGTCTCGCTACAAAGGGGGCGTGCTGTTGATGGTGAGTGACAGACCGCCCCCTTTGGTGGGCATGCCAGGGGCGTGGCTGCCCAGATGGAGGCGTTCCCATGGGAACGCCTACCATCTGGGGCCAGCCCCACTGACATCACAAGTGATGTCAGTGGGAGTGCTCTCGGCTCTGATAGAGCCGGAAGCACTCCAGGGCTTGCGGCAACGAGACCCTACCACAAGGGTCTCGTCGCATGCCCGATGGTCGCGATGGTCTTGACCATCGCGACCATCTTCCTGGCTGCTCGCTATAGCTGTGGGTGGTCACCCACAGCTATACTAGCGGCCAGGAGGCCGCTCTAAAAATGAAGAAGGACGGCCCTGATTCAGAGCGAGCACTCTGTCAGAGCGTCCGGCTCTGAATCAGGGCCATATTCCGCAACGCTTTACAGAGAATATTTGGCCATTCACATCAGTCCCTGCCCCAGTGGAGCTTACAATCTATGGCCCTCATTCAGAGCCGCACGTTACCAACAGTACGCTCGTTGCGTTCCGATGTTGACTAACCGCGCATGCGTCGGTGTTACACTGCGCATGTGCGTACGGCAGATTGCGAGCTTTTTTTCTGTCGTTCCTAAAATAGCGTACAGGAAGTGACATGTCAAATGTGATTGACAGAACAGGGCGTTTTTGGGTGTTGACGGGGGTGGAGATGGAAAAATGCAGGCGTGGCGAGGCGTTTTTGGGGCGTACATACATTAGCAGATGCGAACGTCAAATGTGTTCGGACCGTCACATACGTCACTGGAACATCCTCTTTCCCTTCAAAATGCTCGCACAGTTTAGGGTCTGGATTACTCGACCACATTGGCGATGGCCTTCTCCTCCGTCCCAGGACTCCATGATGTTGCAGCGATTAATCGCGGGTGGTCACAAAAGCAATTAGTGTTGTATTGAAAACCGGCTTGGTATGTGTTTGGAAAGCAGTTTATTGGGATAACACAAAACCGTACGCAGGTGGAAATCATACCTGCTAATGTCAGGATTACACAATCAATTGGCGTACATTTTTTGGGTTTTTTTTTGGCCTCAATTTGTTGTTTATGGCCTATTGTGACAATAGTGTCATCATGTTTTAATTAGCTCCCCTTTTTTTTATTAATGTGGAATTTGCATCGTTATGTGAATTTTTAAACGTTCCTTCAAGAGGCCTTTTTTTTTTAAAAATGAAATGGTTTTTGGTGTCCTTTTTTGCCTTTAGGGCCAGGATTAAATGTAACCCATTTGTACAATAATGTCACAATACAATGTCAGATTTTGAACATAAATTTATTGGTTAAACACAAACCAATTGGCCTAATATTTTGTTTTGTTTTTTTCTGGCAAAGATACTTTTTATCAAAAATAAATAATCAATAACTGCTAACATAAACGTACAAAAATAAATTAAAAACATTTCACAAGAAAGGAGAGGGAAGTTTTGACCAGAAAGGAATATGAGCCAAGCACAGAAGGAGTGTGGGAAAAGTCGCCATTGCTGTCACCATTTTTTCGCCCGTTTGGATGGGGGAGGGTGGGCGCCAGACCGGGTCCGGGATGCCATCGGGCTGGCCTGTCCAGAGGCAGATGTTGTGGCCTCTGGACTAGGCACAGGGCTAGGCACATTTGGAGGATTGGCTGATGTTGTGCCAGAGGTGGAGGATCCTGATGTTCCGGCAGGAAGGGAGGTCGGCTCCACCATGTGCTGGCGAACGAGCTGCTCCAGGGCATCGGCGATGCGGATGTTGGCCCTGGTATTTTCCGCCAGGGCCTGACCAATGGTCACGTTGGCCGCAGCATTTTGCTCCAGGGCCTCAGCCACCCGTATCAGACTGGCGTCCATCCTCTGCAGAATCTCCGTATGGAAATCCGATTTTAAATTGAGTTCTGTGAGGAGGCCCACTGCCTGCGAGGGGGCACGCCCTGGACTGGCTTCTGCAGGGTCCTCAGCCGGATGTACTGGTTCCTCCCCTGCAGAGCCAGCAGAAATTCTGCGGCCAAGGCTTCCCTCTGGAGCAGACTCATCCGCCTGTGTCTCTGTTGGAAAAATGAGAAAAGAGTCACATTAGAATCTACATATTGGCACAATAGCATTTCAGAGTTGGTGACATCACAATACTTACCTGGGCCAACATGAGGAGCCGCAAAGTCTGGCATGTCCGTATCCATGTTGGACACGCCAAACACCTCCACAGGCTGCACACACCCCTGTGCCAGCTCTTCTAAATCCGTCAACTCCAATGACACAGGGGTGGGACCCCCACCTGTCCCCCTTGCATGCCTAGCCCTGTCCGCGAGTTTTTGCTTTAGGCGATATTTGAAGTCGCCCCATCTGTGGGGAAAAATGGAAGCCATTATCCTTTGGTTTAAAATGGGGTTTGTTTTTAGGGGGGGCAAGGGTTTACTTACCGCCGTTTGACATCCCGGGCTAGACGGACATAATCACCCACCCTATTGACAGCAACGGCTACCTCTTCCCACATTCTCCACTTCTGGCTTAGACTCATATTCCTGTCTGCCTGTGGCAGGATGTCCACACACTTCTGGATCAAAACCTCCATCTCCTTTCTTGTGAAATGTGGCTGACTTTTTTTTTTGCCCGCTTTGGCCGGAATACTGGGCCCAGCAGCCTCTTCCATGTCATCCTCCTCACCTATTTGTGTAAATTTACAGAATTCACAAAATCACAACTTGCCTAATCTTATGCTTCAAATTAATCGTTGATAGAAAATGCATGAAAGACTTACCGCCTGACTCTTGGCCATTTTTTCCCTGGTCTGTCGCCATGTCTGAGGTCCAAACAAGAAATACACCAGAATTTGAATGTGTTTTCATGACGTATTTATACATGCGTCCTTATTTTGCGGCCGCATCATTGATTGTGCGGCCCTATGATCCCTCCTTAATTTGTGCGGGAAACTAAACACTATTTATGGCTTGGTGTGTCTCAAGTCGAGGTGGCGATTTTGGATTGTTGGAGGTTATCTTGGCTGGAGTTTATTGATTGCGTAGAAAGGAGTTGGCGGTTGGAGATTCGTTTGTTGGTTAGATTTGCGTTTTTTTTTCCGTTATTTTTGTTGGTTTATATTTTTGGGACCTCGTTTCTTGATTTGGTAAGTTTTGTGAAGTCTAACTTTTGTTCAGTTGTTGTTTCATTGTGTTTCGTATATTTTGTAATTTTTGGATCCCTAATTTTTTCTATTTTAGATTTTGTTTATTTTCGACCCCAAAGACCTTTTGATTTTGCATCTTAGATATTTGCTCTTGGTAAGTCCATTTTTTATCTTGTATTAGCGAACTAATTAGCGCATTTTTAGTAGTTACTCTTGTGACTTGTATTAGCGAACTAATTAGCGCATTTTTAGTAGTTACTCTTGTGACTTGTATTAGCGAACTAATTAGCGCATTTTAAACAGCTTAATAATCATTCTAACTTTTTGGTGGTTTATCTTTCGCTTTTTGAGCCAACATTTCGACCCGTTTTGATGTACTGTGTTAAATGTCGCTTTGCGGTTTTGCTAAATGGGTGTTTGGCATATTTTAACTTTGGTCTAGCACAACATTTTTAAACAAAAATGCCCAGAGTGAAATGTGTCAAGTAATTTTGGTGTTTATTTTCAGTTTGGACGTATCATGACAATACCCCGGCATGTAAGCAGCAATGGATGGTATCATCAAGCTAAGTTGTTTTAATATAGTTTTGGGGTGGGTCAAAAGCCTTACTTTGAAATCTTTGAATTTCAGGTTGATCTGGGGCGGATTGTTCTGGCCATGCTCCCGGAAGCCGACCAACCTCAATCTCATCCCAGGCATAGGCATCGTAGGCATGCAAGGCCCCAGATATTTCGAACACGTGTCACCCTTTTTGGAATGCCCGATGATGAGGTTTTAAGACGCTACCGTCTACCTCCCAAAATCATCATAGACACTCTCTCATTAATAGAAAGTGATCTTGAGCGGCAAATTGACAGTCCAACAGCAATACCACCACTGACGCAATTTATGGCGGTGTTACATTTCTGTGCCTCAGGATCGTTTCAAACAACGGTGGGAATAGTGGCGGGCATCTCCCAATCCTCCTTTTCCCGGATCCTGAGGGCAGTGATGGAGGCACTTTTAAAGCACCTCCATCATTTTATTCAAATGCCTTTGGATATGGGTGCCCTTAGTGTGGCCAAGGCCAATTTTTACCAAATAGCTGGCTTCCCACACATCATAGGGGTTGTGGATGGTACTCACATACCACTTCAGCCTCCAGCACGGCTGGAGGCCATATTTCGAAACAGGAAACACTATCACTCCCTGAATGTAATGGTGGTATGTGATGCCTCCCTCCAGATCCTGTCCCTGAATGCAAAATTACCAGGAAGTGCACATGACTCCTTCGTCATCCGGCAATCAGGGATATGGCACAAATTAACCAACCTACAAGCTGGTGATGCGTGGCTTCTGGGTAAGTGGAGACCTTTAGTACATAACAATGTTAAGCTTGATACACAGTGTTCCTGATGTTGTCTCTTATTTTTCACAGGAGACAGTGGATACCCTTGCATGTCCTGGCTGCTCACTCCTTATTTGGCTCCCACACCAGGCCCACAAAGTGAGTATAATTCCGCACTTACAGCCACCAGGCAAGTGGTGGAGCGCTGTATCGGCCTTTTAAAAGGCCGATTCAGATGCCTCCACCGCTCTGGTGGCGAGCTCATGTATTTGCCGGATATGGATTCGAAAATTTTGGTCCTGTGTGGGATATTTCACAACATCGCCATAAGGAGTGGTGTCCCAATGCAGCCAGAGGATGCCTTACCTGAGGATGGCCCCCCCGAGGTTGGTCGGAGGTCAGTATGTGGGGGGGCCATACGCGATGATGTGGTGGCCAGATTTTTTAGGTAAGTTTGACCAAAACTAGTGTTTATACCTAATGTGTTTGTGTTTGTTTGCGAACATCTAATTTATTTTTATTTTTTTCACCATCTTCTGTTTGTTCACAAAATCTTTGCCACTCCAACGCTCACTACTTCCTGCTACCCTTACCAAACCGGGATCTGGTGATTTTGGGCATATATTCTGGAACCCATATCGCAACGCCATGTTTGTGGAATCATGTTGGCATGGTCCTTCGTCAACCAGTTCTTGATTGTTTTTTTTATGTAAATATTTTATTTGTATGTGTTGTATTTGAGATTATAACTGTTTTTTTTTTTGGGAGTGACCACTTTGATTTCTCATTTATGTTGTGAATAAATGTTTGGAGAGTGAAATGGTCTTCCTTTTTTTGGACGTTAACAGCAAGTGTAACCAGGTTAACACACCTTACATTTGACTAAGGGGTAATCCAGTACTGACACCAGTTGATGTAAACTGAAATATGTTTTCAGGTTCCCAACCCACACCAAAAGGAAGCCTGTCCAAACCTTTGGATTTTGAAGATTGGCCTAAGCAGCTTGCACACCAACTAGGAACCTGTAAAATGTCGAAATATCTAATTGACACTACACCCAAAAAGGGAAATGACATTGTTACTGTTATGTGTTTCTTGTGGCTGTTTAACATACAAATACAAAACACAATCTAACTTTTAAAAAAGGGAAATCCTTGCAGGAACAGTGTACTTATGTCAGGGAAAACTATTTTTGTTTTGGAAAAAAAGAATGAGCCAGAACGTATATTAGAACAAAAAAATTTATTTAGAAAACGAAAATAAACAAAAAAAACTACTGGCGAAGGATGCCAGACAGCCGGTCAAGGCCCACAAGAATGCCAATGACATGTTGGCGCATCTGGCCAACACATTCGTCCACCTCTTGTCGACGCCTCTGTTCCTCTGTGGGTGAGAAAAGTGTGTGGATTAATAAAACAATAGGGAATCCACATTAAAAACAAAAACACAACGAAATCACTCCTAAACCTAAAAAAAACAAAACAAAACAAAAAGGGGGTGCTGCCAAAAATACAAGGCCTATGTACAAATTCCCACAGGTGTGATATGTGTATGTTGAAATCAGCAGGAAGAGGTAAAGGCAAACTGCTAAATCACCAAAAGTAAACCAAACAAGCACGAATAAAGGCACGACACATGATTACATACAAACAGTTTGTGGTTAAAAAAAATGTGAAAGAAAAACATACCGGGAGCCAAAACGGGAGCTCCGGAAGTCCCTCCATGTTCTTCCTCGGAGGAGCCTTCATTCCCCAAAGAACGGGGAGGGGTAATGACGGACTCCGGGGAGGGGGTAATTGGAAGAGGGGTGGGTGGAGGAGAGGGGGAAGTGGGACGGAGGGGAAGGAGGCCCGACAGTTCCGAGAGAGGGTCTTGGAAGGCTGGGGAGGAGTGGGGTATAGGGGAAATATTTGGGGTGGAGTGTTGGCTGGGGGTTGGGGATAGTGGCCGGGAACGCCGTCTGGCCGGACGGTGACGGCGTAGTCTTGGCTGTCCTCCTAAAATATGTCAAACAAATTGAGGTTAGTTTCTGGGCAAATCCGGGGCCCAAATAAAAAAAAAAAAAACAACAACAAAAAACATGCAAATAGGAGTAGAATGAAAAAAACAGAAATAGAGGGAAAACATGCACACGCAGATATGAGGACAAATAATAAATAGGACAGACAGGAAAACATGCACACGCAGATATGAGGACAAATAATAAATAGGACAGACAGGAAAACATGCACACGCAGTTTGCCCCACAAACACAAACATGAAAACCACAATACATAACACTTACTTTCCAGGATCTGCATGCGAAAGCATGCCAGCAAGCGGGGCGTTCGCCGTTGCAGGTCTGACCACCTGCGCTCCAGCTGCCCGATGTTGCGGCGTGAACCTAAGGACCGCAGGCGGGACCGTGCCTCCGCATACGCGGAGCGCTTCTGCCGGTTGGTGATGGGTGGAGGCTGGCTGGTGATACGGTGATCCATCACCTCCGTAAGCACCAGCAGCTCGCGCCTGGTGAATGCGGAGGCTCTCATGATGGCAATGGAGTTTTTCATACAAAACATTTTTGATAAAGTGTGCAATAAATTTCTGATTGGCTAATGTATTTTGGAAATTAACAGGAGCAATTTTATTGGTTAGTGTATGAGTCATGTGTTCAACAGGGCCAGAAATCTCTGGAGAGTTATGATAGGCTTGATGCAGTGACATGCGTTTGCAAATTTAAATAAAGAAATGAACCCCGGAAAATATGCGAGGATCCACAGCAATAGAACAACTGTTTAATTGTGGTTCACATGTTTTTTGAACAATAAAAGCGAATGTTCCATCCGTACGTATTCTGCGGGTAAACACAAACACGGACAAGAGTAAAGTTTCTTGCATTGTGTTGAAAAAAAACAAACAATTAAGCTAATTGATACATTGATTGGCATGATACGATTGAGGGAGGTAGGCAGAATAAAGGAGCAGGTAATCGACATCTGACAAGGCCACTTTCGGTTTCACTTGTGCGTGCGTTCCCTTCAAGCCATTTCGGGGATGTACGCTCGCTATTTCGCATGCTCGTTAGTTAGAGGAGGAGTCGCCTGAGTTTAGGGAGGATTTTTAGATGCGAAAGAAAATACGAGCGAGCCATTGAATTTAAATAATTTTGTACGTACGCCTAACGTACGTGCGCCCGCTTGCGAGTTGGTCTGAATGAGGGCCTATATTCCCTATCACATGCGCCCACACATACACACTAGGGTTAATTTTGTTGGGAGCCAATTAACCTAACGGTATATTTTTGGAGTGTGGGAGGAAACCGGAGCACCCGGAGGAACCCATGCAAGCACAGAGAGAATACACAAACTCCACACAGTTAGATCATAAAAAGAATAGAAACAGGGGCGTATCTATAATGGGTGCAGGGTCCTTGGTCCAGGGGGCCCCCACACCGCACACCCTGCACCCATAGTATTACTTACCTTTCCGGAGTCCCACGTCGGAGTTGGGGTCTGGCGCTGTAAAAACGACTGGAAAATGGCCGCAGTGGCCATTTTCACGTTATTTGCGCATGCACAGTATGGGGAAAATGGCCGCTGTGGCCATTTTCCCGGTGACCTGCGCATACTCTATAGACTCTGGGCGCACAATAGTGCCCAGAGTCTATAACTCCGGCGCTGGCCGTGCACAGCTCAGTGCGCTGCCGGCCGCCGGACAGAGAGGATGGGGCCCGTGTCGGAGACTGCACACGGGCCCCCTCCTCGCTAGAAACGCAGCTGAGTAGAAAACATATAAAACATATATATATATACCAACTGCGAACCTTGGGCCTGATTCAGTAAGGATCGCTGATGTGAACACGGCTGCAATCGCGCACGCAGTTCTGTCATGAAAGTATGCTAATAATTGCAAACGCAAAGCCCTTGTACGGACAACAATGTATCGAAGTACATTTAAGGCAGGTCTGACCCTACCACTAAATTGCTATTTTTCCAACACGCAGTGAGATCTGAAGCTGCTTATGGCATCGCAGTGTCTAATTTATGCACACCCCTGCAACGGCGTTCAAACGCACTGGCACACCTGCATTTCTCCTACCCCCCCTATCACCACTCCCAAATGGTGCTTCCTGTCAATCACTCTGCGATGGGTCTGTGCACTCACTGTGATCACAGTTCCAGTCGCAGTGAGAAATTTGCGCACTGCGATGCATACACATGCGCAGTTCGCAACAATCAACCGTCTGCATACGCTTTAGCAGTTGCGATCTTTGCTGAATCAGGCCCTTATACACCAAACTCAGGCCCTGATTCAGAGCCGGATGCTCTGACAGAGCGCTCGCTCTGAATCAGGGCCGGTCTTTTTTTTTTTTTTTAGAACGGCCTCCTGACCACCCACAGCTATAGCGAGCGGCCATGATGATGGTCGCGATGGTCAAGTAGGGTCTCGTGGCCGCAAGCCCCAGAGAGCTTTTGGCTCAAACAGAGCCGAAATCTCTCCCACTGACATCACTTGTGATGTCAGTGGGGCCGCCCCCAGACGGTAAGCGTTCTCATGGGAACGCCTCCATCTGGGCAGCCACCCCCCCGGCCCGCTCACCAAAGGGGGCGTACTGTCACTCAACATCGACAGCATGCCCCCTTTGGTGCGAGAGCCGGAGCGACGGATTGCCTGACGCTATCTGGGTCTCGCGCATGCACACGACAGAGCCGGCTCCGTCGTGTGCATGCGCTCTGGGCCACCATCGACCGGTTGCGACCGGGTCTGAATCAGGCCCGCAGACCACAACTACCAAAGTATTCAAAATATCACTAAGAAGTTCGGAGGGTATACAAAAAGAGGGGCTAGATTCAGCAAAGATGGAGACTTGACGAAGGTGAAGGGGGGAAGCAGCACATGTAGCAGTGAGGGGTGGGGCTAAAAGATTTTAAAAAATACAACTGAGGTTTTATTTTCTGCATTTAGTTTGGAGGTTTCTCATGTATGGAAATTTGATTAGAAAAGGAAGCAATGTTCATGAAGATTTTATTTTGTGCAGATTTCCTACAGATTACTTTGAGTTTTCCATGTGACAAATCTACAGATACCCAAAATGCTGCACTGTACATTTAACTACACAATTGGGAATCATCTTGTTGACGTTTAAGGTTTATTTTCACCATCATGCCGACAAACTGCAGACTCCTGTGTCCTTCTTCCCTGACATCAGCAAATGGCAGGAGAACACACGACAAAGCCATTTGCAAAGGCAATGTTCTCTAACAAGTGTTCTCTAATCATTAGACATAAATCTATATTTGTATCTGAAATTACTTGTGGAAAATAAATTAATAATAATCGTTTCACAAAGGAATGACACAATGGTTCCGTGCTTGAATGCAAGCCCCCAGAGATAGCTTGCCCATTGACCTGTCCTTGGACACGGGAACAGTTTTGGCTACGTGAAGAATATTCCTTGCAACAATAATGAGATGACTCGTGCGTGACATTAGGGCTCCAGAGAGAGTGAGGACTCGTTGCTGTCCTGGCTCAAGTAGAGCTGCCACAGTACTGGCCCTGAATCAATAGACACAAACAGATGTTCATTCTGGCATCAGAGATCTGCAGCGATTTTGGGTCAGGTCTGAAAAAGTCCAAATCCAGCAAGTAAAAAAAAAGAAAAGCAGACAAAGAAACGTAGCTGAGTGTGAATGGAGGACTTTATTGGTGCAGGCTGGACAACTTGGCACTTTTTGACTTTAGATGCATGAACAGAACTGGACAGTTTTCAGAACAGAACCATTCACTATGTCCTTGCTGATGTACTTGCTGAATTAAAAGCTTACAGCTGCTGCAGATCCTCTTGGCAAATGTACAAGGTTCTAAATGTGTTTCGTTATAGACATGATAAATGTATCACATAATAAACCTGCACCAATCTTAGGGCCTGATTCACTACTGATTGCTATTGCGATCGCAGCTACGATTAGGCACACAGGTCTGGTGCGAAAATATGCTAATGACTGCAATCGCAAAGCTATTATAGAGACGCCCAAAGCCAGCATAGAGACGCCCACTACCGCTTTCACACATCCGTAATACCTTGCAGTCCTGCGTATACATCGGTACCATCGAGTAATATCGGCCCCTCACACACAATCACACCAGGTCTGACCTTACTTGGAACTTGCTAACCTCGTCGCACGCAGTGAGTACACAAGCTGCGTATGCCGTCGCAGTGGCTAATTTATGCATACCCATGTCATGGCGTTCAAATTTACAGACACGCCTGCGTTTCTCCGACCATTCCCCTGTCACCACCATACTTGTCTACCCTCCCGATTTTATCTGGAGCCTCCCGCAAGCTGCATACACCTCCTGCCCCCCCCCCCCACGATGAGTGAGACTCCTCGGAAGCGGGGGGGACCTGTGACGTGATTCACGCTAAACCACGTAATTTTGGCCCCGCCCCCTGCTTCACAATGCCGGGATCATTGGCATTGTGTAGCAGGGGCAGGGCCAAAATGATGCGACTGTGTGACCATGCCCCCGCTCCGCCCACAGCAGCCAGCCACGCCCCCTGATTTTGCCAATTTGGTTGCCCCCTCCCGGAAGGGGCAGCCAGAATGTCAGCATGTCTGCCCCAAACGCAGACCTGACATCACTCACTCTGCGATGGCTTTGTATCTGCGTAGGTAATCGCAGAGTGATCGCGATGCTAACTCATGTACACGCACTAGGGTGCATACGCATGCGCAGTACACGCCATCGACCAATCTGCATACGCCATTGCAATTGCGACCCATGATGCATCTAGTATTCTTCCTGGTTTTGCACAACTTCGAAAAAAAGTAAAATAAGTGTTGGTATTCAAAGTGTCCAATCAGATTCTGGCGATCAGATCTAGTACATTCTAGAAAATGATAGCTAGATTATGATTGGTTGCTACTTTTCCTTTTTAGATATTTTGAAGAATCTCCCCCACAGTCTGTTCCAAACGATTGGAGGTTGTGGCCTCTGCAAATAGCATTTCTATATTTCATAGAAAAGAGAATATACTTCGGTACAATAAAAAAAAATGACTGACTAAAGGAAGAATAGTAATAGAACATAATAGATCCTATACTATATGGGGGTGTGGTACAAAATGTCAGAATGTCAATGCCAAAATGTTGACATTGTCTGAATGTTGTCATTTAAAATGTTGACATGAATATTTTGTCGACATGCACAGAGTACAACATGGTCATAATGTCTACATTGTGCACATAGGCATATAATTGTTTTAATAATGTTAGAGCCCTAAACCTAACCCTAAAACCATACCACCCAACTGTTCCGATTTTGGCAGGACAGCCCCGCTTTTTGGGCACTGTCCTGTAGTCCCGTCCACAGTACACAGTGGGCCTGATTCAGAGCTGAACGCTCTGACCAGAGCGCTCGCTCTGAATCAGGGCCCTCCTACCTTTTTCTGGAGCGTCCTCATGGAAGCTCGCATAGCTGTGGGTTACCACCCACAGCTATAGCGAGCGCCCATGTTGATGGTCGCGATGGTCTTGACCATCACGACCATCGGGCTTGCGACGGAGACCCTGCGGCAGGGTCTCGCTACCGCAAGCCCTGGAGTGATTTTGGCTCTATCAGAGCCCAAATCACTCCCACTGACATCACTAGTGATGTCAGTGGGGCCGGATTGAGACGGTAGGCGTTCCCATGGGAATGCCTCCATCTGGCAGGCACGCCCCAGCACGCCCACCAAAGGGGGCGTGCTGTCAAACAACTTCGACAGCACGCCCCCTTTGGTGCGAGACCCGGAGCGATGGTGAGCCCATCGCTCGCCGGGTCTCGCGCATGCACACGACGGAGCTCCCTCCATCGTGCGCATGCGCAGTGAGGAACATCGACCCGCTTGAGAGCGTCCTGCCGCTCGCGAGCGGGGTCTGAATGACCCCCAGTGTCCAGCTGGGGACACACACGCTGTGAGAATGGGTGCTGTGTCCATTTAGTGATTGACTAATTTAGTGACTTTTTAGTTCTCCTCCCCGGGAGAAGCCCAGGGAGTAGAAGCAGGTGGGTTGTGGCGGGGGCAGGACATGACGAAATATGTCATTAAGCCCCACCCCTTTCGTGGCAAATTACCATGATTTGCGCAACTTTAAATAGCGGGCGGGGCTAAGTGACGCGATTCTGTATGTGCCCTGTTACGGCCCTGGCGTGGACTATTGGGCATGAGTCCACACCCCTTTTGGCATGCGGGAAGTCCCGTAACAAGGTACTGTATGAGAATATTGGGATTTATGCCTAAATCTAACCCTAAACCTGTAATTTCAACATTGTGACCATCGCCATTCACAATGTCAACATGATGATCATGTTGACATTATGTCCATGTCGACATGTTCACTGTAGACATTTTGCCCATGTCGACATTCTGACTGTTGCCTTCAGACCATGTTGACTTTCTGGTTTTGATGTTCTGAATGTTGACATAATGACTACATACCCTATATAGTCATAATTTAACTATCTGAAAGAAATGGGATAAGATTGCAAATTATACATACATCCTAAGTGTCCCAAATTAGGCGGAACAGTACTGATTCGAGGGCTCTGATTGCAACAGCGTTATCATGTGGGTCAGGAAGTAGAGGGGTGACCCTCATTCGCTGCTGCTCTGCATAGTGCCTATGGCAGGGAACAGGTGATTGGTGGGTTAGGAAGAAGTAGGGTGAGGCTGAGCACTTCAACAATGGTTGGATCACCACTATGCCCCCACTATGATGTGTCCAAGACTGCTGTCTCAATTCTTTGTGCTCTAAAGTCAGGAGGCATGCATATGCTCTAATGTCGAAATACATAACCTGTGGGCAAGAACTACAATTAGGGTTTGTTTCTAGGATGCCCTGATTATCAGAATATGTTATTTTTGGAACTGCTTCAAAATAACGACACAAAATTATCTTTAAAAAGCCATATTTTTTATCCAAAATGGTGTAGTAAAATGCCACATATTAAATTTTTTTTTTTACAAAAAAATTTAATATTTTAAATATTTCACATTCCATTATTGAACTACTGATGAAAAATCGTGAATCAGCCAGCATTACGAACTTTAACTTCAGTTTAGTACATTAAAAAAGTATTCAAAGTACAAAAAGTTGGGCTAAACTAATTTCAACAGGATAAAACCTAGAGCTGCTATAAAACATTATACAAGATAGCACAGTCTCTCGTTTTGTCTGTAAATTTTCTATATTCCTTTACGTCAGAATATAAATCATTTACATTGACAATGTGAAACTAGAGAGAGAGGAAAGCTGACAGAAGGTAAAATAAAACAGTATTCAGTATAGCAGATGTGTAACTTGTGTCATACAATACTAAATCATAGAAAAACATATAAACACAACACAAATTTCTTTCTACTCCTTGGCGGTGAACGCAGATAGACAGATGGACAGAAGCCATTTGGACTAAGTTTGTTGTCACCAGAGACACTGTTATTCTTTGCGTGTTTTATATCCAACATTAAACTAATAATTCACTTTCTTGAGGCACATTACACATTGTGTTCATACAGTTTTTTTTTTTAAAGATAGGTATTGCTGCCAAGCCACTCAGTACTGTCTACAGAATTATTTAGCTGAAGGCAAAGCCTGCGTACTAATTGGGGAAATCTGCCTCCAGTTATGTCACAAGTAAATATTGGTTTGTTTTTTGGGATAGTACTCTGCATTCCACAATTAGACAATGGCTATTTCAGTAAATTATTATTATTATTTTCTTCTTCCTCTTTTATTTATTTATTACCAGTTATTTATATAGCGCACACATATTCCGCAGCGTTTTACAGAGAATATTTGTCCATTCACATCAGTCCCTGCCCCGGTGGAGCTTACAATCTATTTTCCATACCACATGTACACGCACATACACACACACTTGGGTTAATTTTTCTTGGGAGTCAATTAACCTACCACCTACCCCTACTCTTAAGAAACCCTCCTATTCTAATTACTGCCTGGTCTCTCTCTTCCCCTCCCCTTTTTTCTCTTCGCCTACTCCCTCCTGGAACCTATCCAATCCAGCTTTCTTCCCAAACTGCCCTCACCAAAGTTACCGATGACCTCCTAATGGCCAAATCAAATGGCAATTTCTCCATTCTTGAACTCCTCGACTTCAATGCAGCATTTTACGCCATTGAACACCCCTCTCCTCCTCCAAACCCACATGCCATCGGACTCTGAGACTCGGTATTTTGTCTCCTAATGTCCAACCAGTCCTTCTGTGTCTGTCCATTTACCTCTACCACCCCTCCTCTTTCCTTACCAACTTCCTTTTTCCTTACCAACTTAAACTTAGCCCTCTCTTTTTTCCCCCTTTTCAGTCATGCTCACAATCGATCACCTCCACAATATTACAGGATCAGGCCCTTTTCACCCTGGAAGCAACTCAATTCTCAATCATGACTTCATCATCTCTCACCAAGACTATTGTAATCTACTGCTCTCTGGCCTTCTAAACTCCTGCTTCACCCCTGTTCACTTTACCCTGAACTCTGTTGCCCACCTCATTTCCTCTTTTGCCATACTACATGTCTTACCCCCTCTGTCTGTCACTTAATTGTCTCTCTGTCCAAAAAGGAGTAAAATTCAAACTTCCGACCTGCCCTTCCAGCTCTGACTGTAACCACCTCCTTCCTGGTCATCACTTCCTATTCTCATCTTCAAGATTACTCCCATTCTGCTCCTAACCACTGGCATGCCCACCCACACATTTACTTACACTCTCAACCAGCCTCACATGCTTCAAATGTATCCTTAAAACTATTTTTTTTACACCATAGCTTACCACCCGACCTCCTAACTCTCCAGTCTCTGCCCTCCCCTACCCTGTCCTCTTCTCCTTATTATGTCCACCCATATCCCCTCTAGATTGTAAACTGAGCACAGGGCCACTTCTCTTTTGGTTTCTCTGGATCATTTCTGTTAACTCCTGAAATGATATATTTATGTAAAGTTGTACAATTGTCTGTATCATCTCATACATGTGCTACTTGTTGCTCCACGGGAGGTTTCTGTCCTCCCTGAGCTTGCCTTAGGACACCTGCGTTACGGTTTGACAGGTGTACCGCCCCAGTCAAACTCCCCACCTGCCACTGTCCCCGGAGCGGGTCGCGCGCCGGCCGGGTGAAGGGCCGGGTGCTTGGAGCCAGAAGCGAGAGCCCGCTCGGGGCTCGCCCACCCGCCTCACCGGGTAAGTGAAAAAACGATACGGATCTCTTGTGGTGATTTGTTGCAGTGCTATGGATCTCTGGTGGTGAGTTATAAACTAGAGATGTGCGCAGACCCCTGTGTTTTGGTTTGGGATTTGTATTTATCTTTGTATTTTGGTTTTGCAAAACCACCCTAAAGTGTTTTGGTTTTGGATTCGGATAAAAATTGTCAAAAATGTATTAAAAATCTATAAAAACAGCTAAATTGTCTGAATCCAAAACCCAAGTTCTGATTTTTAAATCCGACTTCTAAACCGGCAACAGAACCGAACCGGGTCACAAAAGAGAATCCGAACCTTGACCCGGTTCTGCTTGGATCCCCTAAATTCAGGTGTGTTTGAATTTCAGAAATCCAGACCCGCACATCTCTATTATAAATAAGTATTAATAATAATATGTCTAAGTGGAGGAAACATGGAGAGGACACACCCCTTGCTGTTTGAGGAAAATAAATGTAATATCCAGCTGTTAAAAGATGATTTTCTGTACAAGTAGTGACATCTTGTAATACTGCAGCAGGCAGGCACGTTACTGCTTCTTAACCTTCCTCTGAATCATCTGGTGTTTGTAAGCGTGTACTCAAATCAACTTTTTCCCCCAACTAAATCGTTATATAACTAATGAAAGGATATTGACAATAATAGGATAGGAGACATCCTGTCTAGTCTAATTTTTGCTACATCAGAAACATTTTACTCTCTCTGCTACAGTAGTTTCACACTGAGTAAAAAACAATTATAGCACAGTCAGTATCCGTATATTTAGAGGATACTTCTCTATCAGCGACGTAGTGGATGGCATTATATTTGCTATGCATTATTAATAGACTAGTCTACAGTGGACAGTTGTCTTTCATAACTTATCCTATGTTATACAAGTTTAGGAAGATATTTATCAAATCTTGGAGAGACGTAAAGTACCAAACAATCAGCTTCTAACTCATTTTACAGGCTGTACTAGATAAATGACAGTTAGAGGCTGGTTGGTTGCTATGAGCCACTAAGGGGCATATCAAAAATGTGCGAAAAGTCCTGTACTTCTTGCATGCTGGACTTTTCGCTGACATCGCTGGTTTTCCATGTGGAAAAGTATCGCGCACGTTCCCGCTTATCACTGCATTCAATTAGAAATCGACGAAAACGGGACCCGGCGAATTTGGACCTGGCGAAAAGTCCTGTCAGATTTGGGGAAATCAGCCTGCCACCCCCCAAAAGATGCACTGACGTTGGGGATCACTATAGATACCCCCGAATAGCCCTGCTGAAGGTATTTGGGGTACTTAAATGCTCTCAATAGCTGCTTATTAGCGTATTTGCACAAGTGGTGAAGAATAGCATTTAGCAGGTTTTTTTTCAGAAAATAAGTAGTCCCTGAAAATTTGGGGTACATGAAAATGGGTGCTAGCATATTTTAAAGCTGCTAAAGTGACGTTTTCAAAAATGTTAAAAATCCACCTCCGGCAACCACCTGCAATTTTAAAAACACTTGGGGCACACTTGGACCCCCTGGAGTCTATTACGCTAGTTTTTAAGTGTGTCCCCCAACTTTGTACTTTTTTTCCCCCTTTTTCAAAGTCATTTTTTGGGGTGTTCTTAAGTATTTTTTACACTTTTTTTTTACACAGTTTACCTTTGGGGGACTGTCCCAAGGGTACTGGGTGGTTCCCGCAAGTTTGCACCCCAGAACCCCAATTCTGCACTTTTTTTCGCCTGCTTTCATAGGCGAATCTTTTGCGCCTATTCCAATGCATTGACTTTCCGCACCGGCGAAAAGTCTTTGGAATTGAATACGGGGATGAGTTTTCGCCTGGCGAAATGAAGTCACCGGCGATACTTTTTCGCAGAAACTGACTTTTCGCACCTAATTGAATATGCCCATTTATCTCTAAAGGCGCATATCCTCTGCACAATATAAAAGGAGGATTGAACGATAGCGACATCATTATCGTTCAATCGTTCATTAATCGCGCAGTGAATATGCCAGCAACAACCAGTGATGCGCGTTCCCGCTGGTCGTTGTTGGCATCTGTCATCACCTGAAGATACTGCCCAACCTGATGGTATTGTCAGGTTGTGCATGTTCGGGGATGAGGGAGGGTGCCGGCACTGAATGACATATCGTTCAGTGTGGGCACATTATCCACTGCACAGTATAATGACCGATTGAACGATAACGATGTCATTATCGTTCAGTTGTTCATTAGTCGTGGAGTGGATATGCACCTTAGATTTGTTAAATCTCCCCTTTGAGTGTAGATGTACTAAGCCTTGGAAAGAAGTACCAACCAATCAGCTCCTAAGTGTAATTTTTCAAGCACAGACTGTAAAGTGACAGGAGCTGATTGTTTGGTAATTCATCTCCATCTACTTTATCTGTCTCCAGGGCTTAGGCCCTGATTCAGGGGTCTATTTACTAAGCAATGTTAGGAGACAGAGTGAAAAGTGATAAGAAAGTGATAAGGTGCCAGCCAAGCAGCTCCCAACTGTCATTTTTCAAACACAGGCTGTGAGATGACAGTTGGGAGATGATTGGCTGGCACCTTCTCACTTTCTTATCACTTTTCACTCTGTCTCCTAAATAGACCCCTCAGAGATGTATGCTATCCCAATGGTTAGCGCACTTCTCTGGTGGTTTAGTGTCTGCACATTCTGCGGCATTTGGGGGGTACAGTGGGGGCGTGGTCAGGCTCTTCGTCAGTGGATACAGATTTCCCGGCCTTGCAGTTGTCAGGACCCAGCCAGGTGTCGGTAAGCGGTAAGCTTCAGCTACCGCAGCCTGGCCGAAGGAGCAACCATTGCATTGCCATGGTGATCCCAGTGCTGCAACCTCAGTCACAGCACTGGGATCGCAGATTCAGCAAGGAGTTGTCTAGACTGATTTGCATGTGAGATGGAAGGGATTGCACAGCTGCTTGTGTGCGGTCGCTGCAATTCCATCTGTCTCTAAATCAGGCCCTTAGTACATAGACCCCACAGCCTGCAAAGTTACAGGTGCTCATTGGTTGGCACTGTACTTTATCTCTCTCCTGTACTATCTTATTACAAGTGTTCTGTCATCAGTGTGGGATCCCCAAAAGCTGAAACCTGGCTAACTGTATAATGTTTTCTTATTTTTCTTATTTTTAAGCTCAGGAATTTATTTTCTACGTATGTGTAAAATCAGCTGGAAATCAGCAGTAAAGAAGGGATAATGCTATTACAAAATGATCTGCTGTATTATCTATTGTGCCCTACAGATGGCACTTGTGTTCTGTGGGAACAGAGAAGCCCTCTTATTCCTAGGCATCTCTAGCATTTGCACTTGCAGTCATTTTAAGCAGACATATGAGCAGCTGAATGTCTATTCTCTATTGAGAAGCCATTGTATATGCATGGAAGAATTTTAGAGTAGGTTAAGCACTATTTGGGAGTCCGTGCTATTCATGTCGTTCCTGCTCATGAGTAATATAAAGCAATAGGACAGAACGCCCTTCAGCATCAAACAGGTGCAATATTTTATTAAGATATATGTCTTTCCATATTACCTTTGGGTGCAGAGATATGTGTATTAGTATATGGATTAAGGTGGATTACGTTGATTTAAGATTAATGGTGCAATGAAAGTTGGCGTGCCAAGTTTACTCATGAATGCTACATTAATATGGACATTGTATGTGAGTGGGCACAGCAAATAGAATTGGGCATATTTTCTCTACACCGTCATATTACATAGTGACAGAGCCGCTGAATAATATATATATATATATATATATATATATATATATATATATACTAAATCCGGGGCCCGCACTCTCATCACAGATTTCATATACAAATGTTGGGGTGCAATCCTCAAACCAAGTACTGGTTAATTATATATCCAATTGTATTCCACAGTCTTTAGGAAATAACAGAGGGCACTCACCAGAGAAAAAGTTCACGCTATTTTAATCCACACTGCCAAATATTTTGTCGACGTTTCAGTCCCTGATGGACTTTCTCCAAGACACTAGCCACTTCAAAAGCATCATCATTAAACAAGTGTTCACATCGCCAGACAGCATACATAAATGTGATAAATAACGTCTATTTGTACCCAAACCAATCAGCCTTAATACAACTCACCACCAGAATATGCTTACAAGCTTGATGCGGGACAGCCGTGAAACCGGAAGTCACCTGACGTAAACCGGATGTTACGTCACTCATCGCTAGGTAACCTAGCAACTGTTCCTACAACAGGAACTAGCGCACAACGCGAGTGTAAATGGCACTCACTCCCTGCAGTTATGAGCGCAGAGACTCAAAAACGGAACGGCTTCACTGCTGCCGTTCGGTTATAGCACATCGAAGGACATAGATAATTTAACCAACGCAGTTATGTTATAAGAGAGGAGTGGGCGGAGCCACGTGTGACTGATAGACACCACACCCTCTATTTACATCATGTGGTACATCATACGCTGTCAGATTTACACAGGCATTCAGAACCTGACAGTCATATCATAGACGATCATAATGCTTTATAGATGTCATGCAGTATCAATATAAACTGATTGACTACCACCACAGCAGTATCGCCAAATTGATTTGGGTACAAATAAATCAAATACCAAAAAAACAACAATATATCAGACATAAACAAAACATCAATACACCAATGATTATAATACAGACATGCTGAAGTTTATTTCAAGATAGATGACCCCTAATATTTAGCTATCATATTTATTTCAAGAATATATTTAGGGGATTCGATTCGTTAAGACCTCTCGGGGTCAAGGTTCCCAGCTTGTTAATCCACCAGCTCTCAAGCTTCCTTAGTTTTAGAGCCCTATCTCCACCCCTAGCCAGGGGGGGCACCCAATCAATTAATCGACATTTCAATGTAGCAACTTGGTGACCAAATTTCATAAAATGTATGGCGACAGGTTTATCCGAGATGCCAGTATTTAATGCTTGTCGAATCGATAGTCTGTGGTTCGCCATTCTTTTGCGAAAGCATCTAGTGGTCATTCCTACGTAGCACAAGCCACAAGGGCAAGTGAGCACATATATGACATGATCCATTGTGCATAAAAGTTTATATTTAATCCACAACCTTCGTCCTGTCAGAGGATGTGGAAAATATGGGCCTGTTTGCATAGCACCACATGTAACGCATCCTGTGCATTTGAAACATCCGGGTTTCTGACTATGCAGCCATGTTTGTGAAGTGTCTGGTGTTGGCCTCGCCAATGGTCTTAAGAGCATCTGCTTTAGGTTAGGTCCCCGCCTATAAGCCATTAGTGGTGGGGCCTTACCAATATTTTTCAAAGCAGGATCCGTTGATAATATCGGCCAGTATTTTTTAATACTTTTTCTAACTAAGTTAGATTTAGTATCATATGTACTTACATAGACCATACGTGAATCACTCTTTGATATTCCAGGTAAGTTTTTACCATATTTATAGCGTGCTCTGGCAGTTTTGAGGCACCTCTGAATTGTCTTTTTATTATATACGCGTTCTAGAAACATTGATGTCATCTCAATTAACTGCTGCTCCGTATTGTTGCTGTCAGTATTGTTCCTAAGTACTCGGAGGAACTGTGAAATAGGAAGACTATTTTTCAAATGAGTAGGGTGAAAGCTGGAAGCCTGTAGAAATGTGTTTCGGTCCGTTTCTTTTTTATAAAGAGTGGTGCCGACCCTTGCTCCATCCTTGTCCATGTCCATTGCATATAGATCCACAATTACCAGCCCGACACAGCTGTAGCAGCCGAGATCTCTTCCTTCATCAGTCCAACAACCCCATACTGTGTAGCGGACAAAGGAGAGATGTATCAAAGATTAGAGAGAGATAAAGAGGAGAGAGATAAAGTACCAACCAATCAGCTCCTTACTGCCATTTTACAGGCACACTTTCTTGTCTAGAAAATGACAGGAGCTGTTTGGTTTGTACTTTATTTCTCTAGACTTTATCTCTCTCCAAGCTTTGATGCCTCTCCCCCAAAATCCACCTGCAGTGCTCACGCAATAGCTGGGAACATGTGCAGAATCTTGGACTGAAACAGGATAAGGCTCCTGGGAACACAGCCTGGATTGACATGGGGTGGCATACTGTGTGTTGGAGAGTGTTGAGAGAACTATCGACTCGCTGTTAATTCATTATACCATCTATTTGAATATTGACTTTGTTACATGCAACACTGGCTGAGTCTCATAAATCCTGTACATTGCCGGTTCTTGTCTACAGGATATATATGCTCTACTGTGTGGACATTGGCTTATGAGCTGCAATACTAATCAATTAATTATTCACCTTGGAGCACTGAGTGAACCATAATAGTCCAGTTAAGTATATGGCTTTTTCCTTTTCAGAGGATTTGTATGTTCTACACTGTTGGACATTGGTTGACTAATAGTTGAGCTTCTGGTTGTAATATAGGGTTGCATATGGCATACTGCTGCACAGTCTAAAACACGTTTGCATAATGTCTCTTTTAATATTAGTATGGGACTCATGGATGAATTAATCTCCTGTGGATATACTCCTTACTCTGATAGAAACGTGAGGAACTCCTGTGGACCTACTCCTTACTCTGATAGGAACGTGAGGTACTCCTGTGGACCTACTCCTTACTCTGATAGGAATGTGAAGAACTCCTGTGGACCTACTCCTTACTCTGATAGGAATGTGAGGAACTCCTGTGGACCTACTCCTTACTCTGATAGGAATGTGAGGAACTCCTGTGGACATAGTCCTTGCTCTGATAGGAACGTGAGGAACTCCTGTGGACATACTCCTTACTCTGATAGGAATGTGAAGAACTCCTGTGGACATACTCCTAACTCTGATAGGAATGTGAGGAGCACCTGTGACCCTACTCCTTCCTCTGAAAGGAATGTGAGGAACTCCTGTGGACATACTCCTTACTCTGATAGGAATGTGAGGAACTCCTGTGGACCTACTCCTTACTCTGATAGGAACGTGAGGAACTCCTGTGGACATACTCCTTACTCTGATAGGAATGTGAGGAGCACCTGTGACCCTACTCCTTTCTCTGAAAGGAATGTGAAGAACTCCTGTGGACCTACTCCATTACTCTTATAGGAATGTGAGGAACTCCTGTGGACATACTCTTTACTATGATAGGCACGTGAGGAACTCCTGTGGACCTACACCTTACTCTGATAGGAACGTGAGGAACTCCTGTAGACTTACACCTTACTCTGATAGGAACGTGAGGAACTAATGTAGACATACTCCCTCCTGTGATAGGAATGTGAGGAGCACCTGTGACCCTACTCCTTACTCTGAAAAGAATGTGAATAGCTCCTGCAGACCTACATCTAACTGATGGGAATGTGAGGAGCACCTGTAACTGTACTCCTGACTCTACTAGACTGTAAGGAGCACATGTGGCCTTACTCCTTACTCTGGTAGGACTGTGAGGAGCACATGTAACCCTATTCCTTACTCTGATAGGACTGTGAGGAGCACATGAAATCCTACTCCTCACTCTGACCAGAATATGATGAGCACATGTAGCCCTACTCTGATATGAATATGAGTAACACCTGTATCCCTCTGATAGGAATGTGTCCAACCCCTTCAATGTGGTTCTCTGCAAATGCAGCCATCGTCATGCTCCACAAACCTGCCCTGATACTTGTACAAATCAAGGCTCTCCACTGCAAGTGGCCCGTACGGGTGCTGTATTGCACTTCATAGTTGACCTCTACTGAAGCCATGCAGCAGAAGTATTTCATAGGTGCCTGAGTTCATATAACTGATTTGGTAACCTTCTCTAGCAAAGCAACATATAGCTCATGGCTTTACTAATGTCCAAGGTATATGTTTTTCTTTTTTAAAGGACAGATCAATATATTATATTTTCATTTGCATTCGTTCACCAAATAATGCTAGCTATGTGTTTGCAATGAAAGCATTTCAGATAGATGCCTTATAGTAAAGTTATACTCTAGGGAGGTCTCATACATCTTTTCGTTCTTTAAGAAGCACAAGAAAAAAATAAGAAAGAGGAAAAAGATAAACCATATTGATCTCTCTAATAAGATCAAAAGGTAAATTTTCTTTTATGTTGCTCCTGACTTCAGCTGGCCAGTCTCTCTTTCCTCCATTGGGGTGAATCAAAATAGCTGCATACATTTCCCATGCTATATATCTTCAGAGGCGTTTTAAACGGAAAATTCTTCTATAAGTGCCTGATTTTCATTTGATGTTTCTAGACATCTCTAGAAGCAGAGGGGTTTCAAGGGGGGCATTAAAGTTATCTTTTTTTCAAAATCTCTTTGTCTACACAGGTTCTGGTTCTATGTATTAAGGGATATATTGAAAAAAGAACAGGACAGTATCATTCTTTCTTACCTATATACCTATGTAAGCCTCTGTGCATGTCTGTCTGCCGGGGGTGTGTCTAGGAGGGTGAAGGTGGTGCAGTGGTGGACAAATGATAATGGGATTAATCCGCAGCACCATGTGGGGTCATGAGCATATCTCTATATGGCTCCATACATTACACTTACCTCTCCAGAGTCTGGCCTCCATTTGCTCAAATGCCCAGTAGAGAAATCACCAAAATCATGGCACAGGTGTCATGTTCCTGGAGACCTGCGCAAGAGAGGGGTGGTCCTGGATGGAGGGTATCCATGGTCCCCCTCCTCTCTTAAACCACCCCTGTGTGGTGTGTTGTGTCACTATATTGCCTCCTCCTTGCTCCAATATCCTCTGTCACGTCCAGTGACGTACGGTGAGGTAAATGGCTGAGGAGGCACTGGCTAGTATCAGAGCCTGATATACAGATACATATATAAACTGGAGAGTTCATGTGGACATTATACAAAGGTGCAGCCGTATGTAGTGCTGGAAATTTGGTGTGTTTTGATCAGGGATGTGCGGAAAAGGTAGAGGGGAGGCAGTGCCTCACCTGCCATATGCCTTTTACTCCAGAGTTTTGACTATAAAAATTATTAGAATAATACAAAGAAGATATTTATAATATTTTCTTTAAATGTATCTTTTAAGTTTTAGGGGTAAATTTACTAAAGTGAGAGTTTTTAGAAGTGAGTTTTAAAAGTGATGTTGCCCATAGCAACCAATCAGATTCTAGCTATTATCTACTAGAAGGTGCTAGTTAAATGTTAAGTAGAATCTGATTGGTTGCTATGGGCAACATCACCTCTAAAACTCACTTCTAAAAACTCTCACTTTAGTAAATTTACCCCTTATAGTCAAAACTCTGGAGTATACCTAAGTATGACAGGTGAGGCTCTGCCTCCCCCGATGGCACATCACTGGTCACGTCTGAGGCAGAGCGAGCTTAGCTGTACTTGGTTTTCAGCAGAACTGCATTATATGGAATAACTAAATATTGCATATGGTACCGCTGTGCTCCATAACAATGGAACACTGGGGCTCAACAGTATGTACGTTAGTTGTTATTATTTATTGTTAATATTATTTCCTATACAAATAGTAATGCTCCCCCATTAGCTCTCAAAACCACTCAGACATTTTCTTACAATTAGTTAGTTTCATAGACTGAATTACAGTGTTAGTGTCCCTAATGTGCAGTTGTCAAACATTTCTGTGCATTTTCTTTGCTGGTTCCCAATCAGATTGATGCATAGATTCTGACTATATTTAATCTAAACTATCCTGAGGCGTATCACCGGCTCTACAAACAGAATTACTGAGTAATCTCTTATTTATATTTTAATTGGCAGGATGTAAATGGCAATAAGACGCTAATATATTTGACCTTTTCCGATTTCCTAGCTAGCTTGCCTGACGATTCGTGTATGTAATTATTTCTTTTAAGTGTTATTAAAATTTCTATGTCTTGTTTGCAGTCTCTTTAAATCTATTTCTCCTGAATGAAGATGTCCGCCCCAAATCCCAAATCAAATATGACATTATCAATGTAGAGCTGTAGCATTGAATACAATATTGCAATAGCTGCGGTACTATTGAAATGGACATAACCTTGCCAGCAACCATAGATTTTGCAATTAAAACACTTAAAATAGTTTAATTATGCTCTTCACAGATCAAAGACTAACAACAACAAAAATAAGGTTAGCCAGCAGCCTCCAGCGCGTACACAAACATTGTCACAGCTGCGACTGTGTGAAAGTTGAGATGAATTCCTTATGTACCCCGTAGTGCAGCTATTTTGCTTTGTCTGCTGTCGGGGATGTGTTATTTTGCTGTAGTGTGACGGAGTAGCTGCCAAGTGTTTATAATTGCCAGAGACAATTGAAGATTTTAAAGATTTGTCCCAGGATAATTTTGTTGCTGGATTTAACCTTATATTTCAATACTGATGAACTTCACATCTTGCAGCAGTGATAAGCATATTTTTTTCTTACCATTGTTTATTGCAGCAATAAATTAAAATACTTGTTACTGTAATTTTACCAAGGCAAAAATGATCTAGATCAATAAGTTCATTACCTCTCTGGAATCCTCTACCTTTGGAAATATATATATATATATTATATATATATATATATATATATATATATAGTTCCCAGTTCTGGGGGGCCTATGTATTCATTCAGGCTAATCTCTTGAAGCACTGGACAGATTTTGATGGGGTTTTCACTATTCTTTACAGCATTGGCCGAGGAAGGTTAAGGTGTGTGATTTAATCATCTGTGACAAAAGGTAGACGAGCAGTGACCATTTTAGTGAAGCATTCACATAAATAAATCTAATCTTACACCAAGCTAAGGTGGAGTAGCTGTCCATGGTGCTGAAATCGCAAAGTGAGAATCAAACAGAGGCCCTGATTCAGAGCCGGAAGCTCTGACAGAGCGCTCGCTCTGAATCAGGGCCGGGTTATTTTTTTTTTAGAACGGCCTCCTGGCTGCTCGCATAGCTGTGGGTGACCACCCACAGCTATAGCGAGCGGCCAGGAAGATGGTCGCGACGGGCTTGCGACGAGACCCTTGTGGTAAGGTCTCATTGCCGCAAGCCCCAGAGAGATTTCGGCTCTAACAGACCCGAAATCTCTCCCACTGACATCACTCGTGATGTCAGTGGGGCCACCCCAAAACGGAGGCGACCACATGGGAATACCTCCGTTAGGACAGCCATTCCCCCGGCCCGCCCACCAAAGGGGGCGAGCTGTCACTCAACATCGACAGCTCGCCCCCTTTGTTGCGAGACCTGGAGTGACGGAGTGCCCATCGCTATCTGGGTCTCGCGCATGCGCCCTGGCCCACCATCAACCCAGTTGCGAGCGCACAGCACTTGCGACCGGGTCTGAATCAGGCCCAGAGCTAGCAATGTTCCCTGTTGCTTAGCAGCACCCTAAAGAAGGGAGGGAGTATGGGCCTGAGCATGTCTGAGGCAGACAGCCTCCAACGAACCCATGAAGATGCACTGATGCAGTCCCAGTAGCCAGGAAGGGATCCAAAGGAAGCATAGCTACTGTATCAAGAATTTAATAAAAACAGCCATTGGAACACCATGGAATGATTTCCATTTCATGGTGGCAAACATCAGACTGACACCATCACAAAGTAAAAACACTACCATAGAAATACAAACATCAATGGTTAGTAATGTAGATGTCCATCCCTACGCTGAACCTGCAGGTGGACTCTGGCCTCCACTCCTCCGCCGTGAAGTGCTCCCTCTCCAGCGTGATGGTCCCGCTCAACCACATGCCCTCGGTGAACAGGAGGCACCTCCCATGGAAGTCAGTGCAGTTCTCAGACAGGGGACCACTGCAAGAAAGCTCATCAGGAAGCCCAGGAAATACAGGGTACATTGTGAAATGAGGACTTTGCACATTACCATATTCGGCAGCTGGGGAGGGGTGCGCATGGAGGCTGCAGAAATATGCACAGGTGTCCCAGCCCCGGGGACATGCTGCTGATAATGCTTACGGTAGCTGCAATACAAATCTCTCCTCCATGATTCTCCTGCCCTTCCCAGCACATCCGAGTGGCCAGGTCCCAGCCAGTTGCAGGGCAGCAGCATTGGGGGTTCGTGGTGACACTGATGAGATGCAGGTGGCAGGAGCGAGAAGCAGGGGATTGTGGTGAGATGCAGAGGACTGTGGTAAGAAGCAGGAGTGAGAAGCAGGGGCCTGTGGTGATATGCAAGGGGCTGTGGTGAAATATAGGATTCTGTGGTGAAATGCAGGGGGCAGTAGTGAGAAACAGGAGGCTGCTGTGAGATGCAGGGGACTGTAGTGACATGACGTAGGTTGTTATGAGATGCAAGGGGCTCCTGTGCAAAGCCAGGGCAGGTCGCTAGTATTTCTCTCTCTCTCTCTCTCTCTCTCTCTCTCTCTCTCTCTCTCTATCTATCTATACATGGTATAAAATAAAGTACCTGGTAGGTGTCTGTCTGTTTGGTCAGGTTAGTTTTGAGAGCCACTTGACAGGTTTTGATGCAGTTTTCACTATTCTATACAGCATTTGTCGTGGAAGGTTTAAGCATATAAAACATTAATGTAAGACAAAAGGGAGCCAAGCAGTGATGATTTTAGTGAAGCAAGTCAATTCAAAAACTGTTTGTGCTAGGCATCTGTCTGTTTGTTCGGGCTAATCTCGAGAAACACTGGACGGATTTTGATGCAGTTTTCACTATTCTAGAGAGCATTTGTCGAGGATGATTTAGGTGTATGAAATATTAATGTATGACATAAGGGAGCCAAGCAGTGACAATTTAAGCAAGTCAATGAAAAAAACTACATCCGAGTGCTTTTTGTCTTACGCTGCCTAAACCATTAAAGATATATCACAACGATGGACTTTATTTTATACCATGTAGAGGCTGATACGTACTGTATTACTCGGTTTCTCCAGAAATATTGATGTAAGCCCTGTTTACTGATACACAATTTCATTTTTTCCCTTTTTTTACCATTCCTATTTCATGTATGTCCCACAAAATTGACGTCCAGAGAAAAAACGACTAATGTCATCTACAAGGCAATCTTATAAGGTATGACTTTTTGGCTGCAATTCTTCTATGATGACCACTTCTGGCCAGACTTCTCCAAACAGTAGATGGGCATACCTGGGTCCCACTGGTTTGTGCCAGTTCTGAGCTGTTTGCACTGCAGGACATCTTCTGATTTCAAAAGAAGTTAGCATGATGTGTCTTTCATCTGATGCACTGTTTCCTTGGCCAACCACTGCGTCTACGGTCCTCAACGTTGCCTGTTTCTTTGAGCTTCTTCAAAAGAGCTTGAACAGTACATCTTCAAACCCCAGTCTGCTTTCAAATCTTTGCCTGGGAGAGACCTTGCTGATGCAGTATAACTACCTTGTGTCTTGTTGCTGTGCCCAGTCTTGCCATGGTGTATGACCTGTGACATGAAACTGTCTTCCACAACATCACCTTTGTAGCAGAGTTTGGCTGTTCCTCACCGAGTGTTAAGCCTCCTACACAACTGTTTCAGTTAATGACTGCTTTTCAACCAACATATGAAAATTATGATCATTATCACCGGTTTGGTATGACTGGTTAATCATACACCTGACTATAAACCTACAAAATCCCTGACTTTGTGCAAGTGTACCTAGAAGAATTGATGCTGTTTTGAAGGCAAAGGGTGGTCACACCAAATGTTGGTATAGATTTCTCTTCTGTTCATTCATGTTGTGTTTTGTTAATTGATAAAAATAAACTATTAACATATATTTTTGGAGAGCATTCTTACTTTGCAGCATTTTTCCCATACCTGCCTAAAACGTTTGCACATTAGTGTGTGTGTATGCATATATAAATATATATATATATATACTGTATATATATATAATTATATATATATATATATATATATATACACACTGTATATATATTGTGATAACTTTAGGTAATAAGCTTGGTAGAGTGTCAGAGGTGCACTGTTAGCTGCTTGAATCACACCACACATAGCATTTCAGGTTATAGATAAAAGAAAAGTGCTTTACTGTCAGCAATGGGAGGCACATATAGAAACCATTGTAATTCCTACACCGTTCACCTGATTTGGATGTAATTACCCTCAAATTAAATCTGAAAGTCTGCAGTTAAAGCACATCTTGTTTGTTTCATTTCAAAGCCATTGTGGTGGTGAATAGAGGCCAAAATCTGAAAACTCTGTCAATGTCCCAATATTTATGCACCTGACTGTATATATGATTGGAAATAGAAGGGAGCCCTTCAGAGTGTTTAAATGTTTTAATAACTATAAACAAACAAATATCTGAACTACTAGACAAATTTTAAAAATATATAGGCACAGCGATACTCCACGTATGCTCCACAGCGCAGGACAAAAGCTGATGTTCATTGTTGTCTCATGACCAAGTGCTGTTTGCACCTCTGCTAATTCCCTAGCACTTGCTGCACGTTCAGCTTTGCAGCAGATATAGGGGCATAGGGCCTGATTCATTACGGATCAAAACTACAATTGCAGCTGCAATTACGCATGCAGACCCACTGCAAAAATATGCACATTTTTTAATTGCAATTGCAATGCCATCGCAGCCTAACATGAGGACGGCCACTTCCCTTTACACACAACCGTAATACTTAGCAAAACAGCTAAATTATTGGTAACATCGAGTACTATCGTAGCCTCACGCACACTAGGTCAGACCTTACTCAAATTGCTTACCTCATCGCACACAGTGGAAGCTCAAGCTGCGTATACCATCGTAATGGCTAATTTATGCACACCCCTGTTACGGCGTTCAAACGTACTGACGCGCCTGAGTTTTGCTGACCACCCCCCCTGTCACCAACCCCAAGTACTCACTTCCTGTCAATCACTCTGCGATGGGACCTTTGCACACTGCAACACATGTGCAGAACGCAACCATCTGCCGTCTGCATGCGAATTGCAGTTGTGATCCGTGATGAATCAGCCTCATAGACACCTTTGTCTCCACATTCTGCTGATTGCTCAGGGTGATGTTTGAGTCGCAGGCCACACCCCTCCATATTTTGTCCTAAGACTTTGTCAGAGCCCTATGAGAGAGAAGATTTGGGTTACACCATTGAGCAGAGTGAAACACATAAAAAGATAAGCAACTGAGAGGGAAAGACTGCAACAAGTACAGTAGACTGACTGAGACTTGTGGTTCCACACAGAGAGGGCCTCATTCGTTACGGATTGCTATACACGATTGCTCCTGCTATACCTGAAGTTGCTATACAGTATATCTAAAGAATTGACTGAGTTTTGGAATTACTCTCATGTTTATAGAATTATCATTCTGGAATTATTACTATTGCTGAAGAATGTATATATTATTAATGTAGTGAACATATAACTGCATACCCTGTTGTTAGCTGCGTAAGTATAGTAGCTAAATTGAAACCTTGGCCCTCATTCAGAGCCACTCGCTATTTGCGGTCGTTCGTTCTAAAACAAGGGGTGGCTATTCAAATGAACCGTTCGCTGTTTGCGGTCTGTTCACGCCTCTAGATCTGAACGAGCGAACAAAACTTGCGTTCGTTTTTTGGAAAAATACGCCCCCTGGCCGCTCGCATCCTACGTCATGTCCGCTATTTATTAGATTAATCGAGTACATCGACCAGGGTATGAACCGCTCGCTATTCTTGTGGTTGGTGTTTGCTACCACAATTTTGCGAGCAGTTCTGGCTATAAAAGAACCCAGTGACGTGGTCAATGACGCTGCTGTTTTAAATATGCACACCCATAAAACGCCCGTTTTGACCTTTAAGCACGCCTGCGATCGGATCTCCACTCCCCGTTTTCAAGCACCTTCCCCTGTTACCACCCACATACGCCTCTTTCTGTCACTCAAATTATCAGGAATTCGCTATTTTGCGAGCACATGAATTTCGGCCGCACTGAGTGGTTCGCGCATGCGTATAACGATCCGTACGCATGCGCAGTTGGGCAAACATCGCTCGGAGCGAACGAGCAGCCACTTGCGTCCGGCTCTGAATCAGGGCCCTTGTTTGTTACTAGTTTGCAGTGACGTTAACTGCAGGACTGTATTCTGGTAATCACTTAGTAGGAGTGCTGTTTATATTACTACATCAATTAGCTTTAGATAGACTTCTGTTTAGTTTGGGAAGCTAAGCAGTAAGGGCTTGGGTTTATTCCTGGATGGGAGTAGCTGAGAATCTAGGTGTAATTCCCTATATGAGTCCTTAGAGTGTCACAGTCCTATGTTTATATTTTGATGCCTGTGCTTCCTGCACTGTTATTACTTTAAGTGCGAAGTCCAGGCAGGAGCCGAGTACCTACAAACAAAGGGGTGCTCCGGGAAAGGGGGTTGTTATTGGTGAAGGGCACTTTGTTTAGGTTTTGACAGTGCAGGAGTTCATCAGGTATCATAACACCGGAGCTACATGGAGTCAGCATTCCATTTAAGGTTCATTCCTGTCATCGGGCAATTGTATTATCAACTATGTGTATTATAAACTAACAAACTAATTATTAATCATGTTTTAATATATTATACAAACTCACAATTTTGTTAGTTATTAGACACTATAGTAATTAAGAGTAAGCAATTTATATGTAGCTTGTTACGTGCTTATAGGGATGTAGTTATGATCCCGGCACTCAAGATGCTGGCGCTTAGAATACCAGCGTCGGAATCCCGACACCAGTCAGAATCCCGGTGCCGGCATACCGACGGTAAGTAGTGAGGTTAGGGGGAGGGTTACGGATAGGCACTAGGCGGAGGGTTACGGATAGGCTGCTGGGAAAGGCAGGTTTAGGTTTATGCTGTGGGTGGGTTAGGTTTAGGCTGCAGGGAGGGAGAGTTAGGTTTAGAGGTAGGGGTCAGGTTAGGGTTAGCCTATTTACCAGTAGGTGTTGGCATAGTAACCCAGTCAGGATGCCAGCACCAGAATCCTGAGCGCTGGCATCTCATACCTAACCCACTCATTATACACTCTTCATGGGCTGCCCACATTTGCTCTAATATCAAACATTTGGAAACCCCTTCTAGAAATCTTGCGTGTGTGTATATATATATATATATATATATATATATATACATATGTGTCCAATGCACGGTGGCACACAGGTATTAATATAATAAGTCACATACGCAGGGTATAATGCCGATGTTTCGATGCTTCATCAGGGTACCCTGATGACGATGCATTAAAGAAGCATTGAAACATTGGCATTATACCCTGCGTATGTGATGTATTATATTAATACCTGAGTGCCACCATGCATTGGATACATTTGGATTGGGGTCCCAGGTTGGGATTATCTACGTAAAGGCTCCAGGGACGCTGAAGATTTTTACATGTGAGTGCCACCTGATAGTGATCACTATTTATATATGTAGTAAATTATAGGATAGGTCCGTTGACATATTCAAAACTAAAAATCACTTTCCATTCTTGTAGAACGGAATACTGTGATAAAAGAATAGGATGGAGGGTGCACTCTTTAAAAGGGCTTCCATTCTTGTGTTTTAGCCATGTGTACACCAGATCCATCTCTGCTATTTTCAGTATGATACCTTTTGCTCATTATGTTTATTTTATAGAGGACTGCCATCTAAAGGAAAATGAATCCCATTATATTAAATTCAATTAAAAATGTTCCGCTATCACTTATTTTTAAGCCATTTTTATAGTGCACACATATTATACTGTATACTGTATATATGCTGTAGAGTGTATTTTAGCCATTCACATCAGTCCCTGTCCCAGTAGAGCTTACAATATCTATTTCCTATCATGTGGATACACACACTCTAGGGTTAATTTTTTTTTTTTCAGAAGCCAATTTACCATGTTTTGGTAGTACTGTCATATACAACATGTATAAGGGAGCATTCAATGAACTACATTTTATTAAAACAAAAACAAAGGGAGGTATACTAAACATCATAGTACATTTGCAGAAATATGCAAATAAAAATACATATTTCTGTCATTGGCCTTAAAAATGTAGTCTCCACAACTTTAAATGAACACCCAAAGACTCACTACTTCATACAAGACATCAACCTTCATAACTCTCTACTCAGTATCTCTGACCATCCAATTACCCCCTCCCTCATACAATGTAAGCCCTAATGGGCAAAGGCCTTCTTCACTCATTCTTCCTTCTAGATCTATCCCTGTCATCAGTGTAAATCTGTTCCCATGTCTTCATTCTAACCTCCAGCTAATCCTGTCTGTTTGCAAACAATCAATTAGAGACATGAGAGAGGATGGTGGGGGAGAGGCTTGGAGTGGAAAGGTAGTTTTGTTTATTATCCCGCATATAGGTGGTACTGGAAGCCAAAGGAATTGATGAGACCTCCAATGGAAGAGGTGTTAAGAGGATAAAAGAAGTGGCCAATGCCAGGCCCTTAGGGAACACCAACAGATAGGGAGAAAGGGGGAGGTGTATTTAGAGGAGAAGACTGAGAAGGAGTGATTTGTGAGGTAGGAGAACAACCAGTTGAGGACAGAGTTATGGAGACCAAAGGACTGGAGTGTCTGAATTAGGAGAGGGTGGTCTACAGTATCAAAGGCTGCAGATAGGTCCAGGAGGACAAGTAAAGAGAATTGATCCTTGGATTTAGCTGTAAGAAGAATGACCTTAGTGAGAGCCATTTCAGTGGAGTGGAGTGTGTGGAAACTAGAGGTGAGTGGGTCAAGGTGGGAGTGGTAGAAGAGGAGAGTCATGATTTGACAATAGACAAGATATTCAAGGATCTTGGTGGCAAAGGGAGAGACTCAGAGTCAGGAGACAGTGTTTTTGAAGATGGTTGTGATGAGAGCAGGCTTGAAGGAGTTAAAAATACCATATGAGAAGGACAGATTGAAAAGGTGAGCGAGGTGGAAGCAGGTGTCAGGAGAGAGGGAGTAGAGGAGGTGCAAGGGAATGGGGTCAAGGAGGCAGGTAGAGAGTGAGAGGATGAGAGAAGCTCATGGACTTCAAGCCCAGTGGCAAGGGAGAAGAAAAGTGTGGACAGAGAGTTGTTGTTAAAGAAGATGGGACAGAAGAAGACTCATTGGAGATGTTGTGGCAGATTGCCTACTATTTCACATCCAAAATTGATACTAAGTCAAGGGCACTGTGGAAGGAAGATAGGGGAGGAGTGGTATGAAGTGGAGTGTGTTGAATGTTGTTAAGAGTCTTTGGGGGTTAGAGGGCTGAGAGAAGATGAGAGACTTGAAATAGGATTGTTTGGAGAGAAATAGGGAAGAGCTTCTGGGGAATAGGATAATTTGAAGTGGATGAAGTCGAGTGTGACTTCTTCCACTGTCACTCAGCAGTTCCAGAGTATTTTTGGAAAACGTAGGTTAGTTTGGAGTGTCATGTTTGCGGTGTGGACTGATGGAGGCTACGAGTGACAGCTGGAGCAACAGACTCCAAGGCAGAGGTAAGAGTGGAGTTGAGGTTAAAGCCAGGTCAGGGCAAGTTACTGTGGAGATGATGGATGTGTGGGCACTGCAACTCAGGTGGAAGACACTGGTTGTGGGCTGGTGTGAAAGTTAGGTTTAGACTGATGTTGATGAGGCCTAGTATGCAGCATCTCTTCTTGCTAGGGTAAGCCAGGGGATCCAGTAAGGCTGGCTGGTGAGTATGGCAAAGCCTTGGACTAAATTAGAGATGGTGAACTGGACCGGATTGGACCGATTAGAAGTTTCAGTGGATCTCAGGTAGATAAGTAGGTAATCTCACAGCATTATATAAAGACATAATGGGGTATTTGGTAAGCATTTCCAAGAATTTAGATTACTCTGTTAAGCTTTATAGACATAAGGGGTACTAGAATAAAACACAGAAACTGTGCTATAGGGTATCTTTAAAATTGGACTCATGCAAGAGTCCTACACAGTTAATACTTCCAGCAACTGATAGAAAATTGTTTAAGGGATAAAAGTACAACACAAAATGTTCACTGACCTGTAAGTACCCTGTAGGCCTGAGAATTTTGAAACGGGGTGAATGAAGCAAGATAATTAGTAGAAGCACTAGAGGCTTAATTGACCTGAAAATTGTAATGCTCGTCTCTGACTTGACTGCTCGTAAAATACTTTGTTGTACAGTATGCAGGATAGCATAATAGATGGTGGCTCTCTGGGATTTGAGTTTTTTGTTAATGGATTTAGATGTTCATCTGGTGTGCCTGCCTCTGTGTCCCAGTGGAGCCAATAAAAAAGACGTGCAATGGACAGACACTTTCTCTGTTTTCAGGTATTTAACCAAGGTCATAAAAGGATTTATAAGTTTGGTCTTGGGATTTGGAATCTTTTCTCTCTTCCACCTCGTTTCATTGAGTTAAATTTGAAGGTTAGCTCTGTTATTAAATGTTGCAGACAGAATTTGAAAACTAGTTTATTTAACCTGCCCCAGGCACTTGGAGAAAGTAATTCTAAATTTACTTGGAAACAAAATCTTCTTTGAATTGCTTAAAACTCTGTAACATGATTCACCTTTACTGTGTTAGAGGAATATAGACTTGAAGGTAAAAAAAAGAATTTCTGGTAGATTTATGGTCATAATAATTTTTCTACAAGGAGAAGTGGCCCAGCCTTTGCTTGTTCTCAAAAAGGTCAAAATAACATAAATTACTTAAATCGTCGGAAACAAAATTAGTTTGAATGGGATTCAATAACTGTGTCACTGCATCTGGTACCCGATAATGGATTAGTCAACCTTGAGGTCTAGCGAAGAGCTCAAGTAACGGAAACTCTTTCCACATTTTGGAGAGAACCACAATAAGTAGCTCAAACCGAATAGATTAATATATGCAGCAAGCTTCATACACCAAGTATTAGTAACAAAAAGGAAAACTTTGCCAAGGGAAAGGTATGAGCCTACTGACGGCATTGCACTGTCAATGGCTAGTAATGCCTTTATTATGGATTTCAACTTTTGGGGGGTATTTGCTAAGCTGTGGTTTGATAAAGTCATAGGTTTCCATGCACTTTGATGTGCGGTTTGTAATCCACGTGATTTACTAAAAGCTAAACTGCTCATAAAAGCACATCATTCATAATCACACTAGCAGAAACCACAATGTATTAAATTATTAGCTTAATAGGTGCTTAATAGGCCTACTACATGATGTTATTTGCAGGCGTGCCCGCATGGCACGCCTCCAAACAACATTAGGCTGGGGGGGTGCCTCACTAGCTGGGCTTGGGATTTTGAATCTCTTCTCTCTTCCACCTCGTTTCATTGAGTTAAGTGTGAAGGTTAGCTCTGTTATTAAATGTTGCAGACAGAATTTGAAAACTAAGAATAGTGGCTGAGTATCAGTGTCCCCTCATAGTACCCTTGTATGATGGGCTTTAGGGTAAAACTCTTAAAACACAGTGCACAATCTTGTGGCACTACAAATGTCGGCATGCATATTGCTGTCAGTGCATGCTTGCTCCTGTAGGGAGACAAGAGTGTATGCTAAAAGTGTTGCATTCTTAATTAAATAAATAGCAGTAACCCTATTCAAAACATCATAACTAGTAGTACCCCCAGTGGTAAGTAAAATCACCAATAGTGCCCCCAGTTTTAGGTAAAATTACTATTTGGGCACAGTTTTAAGTAAAATAACTATTAGTTCCCCAGTAGTAAGAAAAACAACTATTAGTGTCCCCAGTAGAAAATTACATATTAAGTAAAATAACTATTAGTTCCCCAGTAGTAAGAAAAACAACTATTAGTGTCCCCAGTAGAAAATTACATATTAAGTAAAATAACTAGTTGTTTCCCCAGTAGTAAATAAAATAGGAAGTAAAATAATTAGTAGTGTTTCCAGCAGTAAGTAAAATAACTAATTGTGTCCCCAATAGCTAGTAAAATAACTGATAGCACTTTTAGGACTCTATTTATTAACATAATTTTTACTAAAATAAAGTGAAAAAGGGTATTTTCACTCCCTTTTCACATTATTTTAGTATCACCTATAGTTATTACAGGGCAATTGGAGTGGAATTTGTAAAAGTCTACTCCAACCTCTAAGTATCACTTATTTTTAGTAATCAGATTGCATTTCCCATAATTGTAATGGGAAATGTGATCCGACCAAAGTTACTAAAAATAAATTGTAAAAAAATATTGGGGAAAGCCATGTGATAATAACGCCACCTGGAGGTGGCGTTATCCAGGGTCTCCCCCGGTTACCTGACCCCTGCTCTGCTCTAAAAGGCAGACTAAACAGACCGCAAGCTGATTACTGTAAAAAAAAGAAAAAAAAATGTAAAAATTTTTTTTACTTACCTGACTCCATGGACCGGTGATCGGGCCTCCGGTGATGTCTCCCCTCCGGTCAGCTAGTCTCCCATAGTGTACTGCGGCCCGCTCATCAGGTGATTGGGTCCCAGTGCAGTATGGGAGATCACCTGATCGGAGGCATGGAGGACATCACCGGAGGCCCGTATCATGCAGGTAAGTGTAATTAAGGGAGAGGGGGGTAACGGGGGGGCGGAGCTTAGTGCCGGGGGTAGCAGCGGCGGCCAGTCGGCGCATGCGCAGGCACTTTGTCACAGTATTTTTGGCGAAAATACCGTGACTAGTGTGCGGAGGGGATTCGCAGGGACAGAGCTTTATCGCAAGCTCTGTCCCTGCAAGGGATTTGTAGTAAATCCCTGTGATATTGCCTGAATTTGCAATGCAAATTCAGTCAATAATATCACACTACAATCTGCATTCAATATTCAGATTGCAGTAAATAGAGCCCTTAGTAGTACATAGAATAACTCAGTGTGTCCAGTTGTAAGTAAAGTAACTATTAGTTCCCCAGAAGTAAGTAAAGTAACTATTAGTTCCCCAGAAGTAAGTAAAATAACTATTAGTGCCCCAATAGTAAGTAAAATAACTATTAGTTCCCCAGTAGTAAGTAAAAACTATACATGCCCCAATAGTAAGTAAAATAACTATTAGTTCCCCAGTAGTAAGTAAAAACTATTAGTGCCCAATACTAAGTGAAATACTCCGGTTTCCTCCCACACTCCAAAATTATACTGGTAGGTTAATTGGAAAAATTAACCCTAGTGTGTATGTGTGTGAGCATGTGGTAGGGAATATAGATTGTAAGCTCCACTGGGGCAGGGACTGATGTGAATGGTCAAATATTCTCTGTAAAGCGCTGCGGAATATGTGTGCGCTATATAAATTACTGGTAATAAATAAATAAATAAATAAATAAATAACTATTAGTTCCCAATTAGAAAGTAAAAAACTTAGTAACTGTTAGTTCCCCATTAGTAAGTAAAAAACTATTAGTGTCCCAATAATAAGTGACATCTCTATTATTTCCCCAGTAGTAAGTAAAAACTATTCATGCCCCAATAGTAAGTAAAATAACCAGCTGTGCCCTCAGTAGTCAGTAAAATAGTAAGTAAAATTACTAGTAGTGTCCCAGTAGTAAAATAGTAAGTAAAATAACTAGTAGTGTCCCAGTAGTAAAATAGTAAGTAAAATAACTAGTAGTGTCCCAGTAGTAAAATAGTAAGTAAAATAACTAGCTGTGTCCTCCTCAGTAGTAAAATAGTAAGTGAAATAACTAGTGAGTATCCTCAGTTGTAAGTAAAACAACTAGTAATGCTCCCAGTAGTAAACAACATAACTAGCAATGCCTCTAGTAACAAGTAAGACAGCCAGTTAAGCCACTATTAATAAGCAATATAGTTAGTGGTGCCCAGAAGTATGTAAAATAAATAATGGTGCCCCAGTATAAAATAAATTAACATTGCTGCCTTAATAGATAAATGGTTATTGCCCAATAGCTTATAAGTACATGTTGCTTCTTTACTAAATACTTACTGTGCCTAAAATCTTTTCCTTTTTTGGTCCAATGTAATCCAATGTGATGATGTATAATCCATATGATAAAGAGAATATCTATTCACCAGAAACATCGCTCATAAGGAAAATGCAAAGCATTATCATTCACAATGAGCTGATTGGCTGGAGCACCAGTATCATATGCAACAAGTTTCATCACTTGTTGTGAATGCTAAAACTCGTTGATAAATGAGGCCCTGACAGCGCAAACAGTGAGCTCTATCACACACATAGATCCCATAAAAGTGTCAGATCTGCTGTCAACCTCCACCGCCAGCAGTGGCCAGTGCCTCTGCAATATGCATTAAGGCACCAGCAGCGCGATCTGTGCACCCACATTGAAAGTCATGCTGACAGTTGGTCGCAGAGGGGTCCCCTAAGGATCACCAGGACTGTAGGTGTCCGCATACTTCTCCGATCCTACATGAAAACCCAATCCATGACGCTCCCAACTAACATTTCTTGTGCTGATGTGTATCCACATAATGTTTGGAACTCGGCACATCTCCACTTTTGGCTGAAGGGGTGTAGCTAGGTGGTAATGTGGCATTCGCACGCAGTGTAAGTTTAGGGTGTTTTATGGGCCTGTAGGTGGAGTTGCTGGCTATTCAGAGTTAAGCATGCACATGGATCCATCTGATTTTGGACTGAAGTCTTGCATCATATATACGGCTGGTGCAAATGTGCACTGATATGAATGGCGGCTAATTCCGCAAGTGTATCTATCGGGGTGTTGCAGCCACATATATGTACATAGCACAACTTAGTATGCGGGCGAATATCCACATTTAGTTCTATGCGCGCAGTCCAACACTGCTTCAGCCTCTGGGTGTGTAATTTCCATGCGTGTCCAACACTGCTTCAGCCTCTGAGTGTGTAAGTTCCATGCGTGTCCAACACTGCTTCAACCTCTGAGTGTGTAAGTTCCATGCGTGCAGTTCATCACTGCTTCAGCCTCTGAGTGTGTAAGTTCCGTGCATACAGTTCAACACTGCTTCAGCCTCTGAGTGTGTAAATTCTGTGCGTGCAGTTCAACACTGCTTCAGCCTCTGGGTGTGTAAGTTCCATGCATGTCCAACACTGCTTCAGCCTCTGAGTGTGCAAGTTCCATGCGTGCAGTTCAACACTGCTTCAGCCTCTGAGTGTGTAAGTTCCGTGCATGCAGTTCAACACTGCTTCAGCCTCTGAGTGTGTAAGTTCTGTGCGTGCAGTTCAACACTGCTTCAACCTCTGGGTGTGTAATTTCCTTGCGCATCCAACACTACATCCAACACTACATCAGCCTCTGGGTGTGTATTTGGAAAGGCAGGGACCCAGCAGATTTACTAGCTGGGGACAGGCCAGGTGACAGGGGGCTACAACGGGTACAACCATCCTGGGCCCCAAGGTTCAGGGGGGTCCTGAGGTTCAGCTGCTCAAAACAGGTCAGCAGCACCTAATAATGGTCCAGACGCTTGTCTGGTACAAGTGCTGTAGCCTGTAGGCTAAAAAAAACGTTATGCGGTCCCACCACCCCCTTCTAACATCCATCACTGACTTGGTCAAGTGATGTAATGACTCGTGACGTCATGACGCTGCACCGCATGCCGGCCCTCCACTGCCACCACGCCCTAGAAATCTAAGAGGAGTAGAGGACCAGCCGAGGTGAGCAGGTTTTACATAGTAACCACTAGGGGACATTGGAGGATTCAAGACAGTGGGGTATAGATGGTACTAAGTGGAGCTGGCACTTTAAATCTTGTGAAGTGTTACTAGCTCCGACCCCTCTACACCCCCCTCCAAGCCCAGTCTTAGTTTGTGCCCGAGGGGAGCTGGACATGTTTTACAATCCTCCTCAAGGGTTTAGAAAAGAGCGCTGCTGCACTGAAGATGAAAGCATTGAAGACAGACAGGTAGTAGCTGCACTGTCTGCACTGCGGGAGCTGCTGGGGGGACCCGCTCACAAGTGCATGCACTTTGCCTGGAGTCCCTGACTTCAGAGACCTCAGTCTCCATATAGGGGGTGCCGCTTGCCGCATAGCGGACCCCCAACAGTCACTCCAGCCGCAGGCAGCGGGCAGCTCCGTAAGTAATAGTCAGGTTAACTCTAGCAAAGGCGGTATACATGCAGCAAGGCTGCGGCGATTAGCAGGACAGCCTGTGGAATACAGCGCATATATTTAAAATAGGTGCCATAGCGTGGGAGGGGGGCGGTGGGGTGGAGCTTAGCTCCGGAGCCCTGCTTCTTCCTCCCAGTGGCCCCAGCACTTCTCTGAAAGCGTGCTGGTGGCCATTATAGGGAGAATCAGTGTCTGCTGCAACTGCTGCGCGAAACTGGTAGCCTAATCCTGGTCTGTAAGTAAACAGTGAGGTTTAGGTTGGTCAGGAGAGCATTTAGGGCAGGTTAGTAACTACTTATTTATCAGTGGTTATTCCTTCTATGCCTAGCGTTTTCTGGCACTACTAGGAGCGCTTTTAGGGCAGGTGTGGCCAGGGTCGGACTGGCCATAAGGGGTATAGGGTCAGTTACCTGGTAGAGCAGGAATATGGAAGAAAATGGGTGCTTGGTTTGTCCTATGTAATGGTTGGCCAACCCTTTTTGTTATTTGGCAACACCCGCTGTGGGCACTAGTCCCTTCAGCATGGGCCTAGACCACTGCATTTCCCCTGGTGGGCCCTTCATGCTCCAGTCCAACCCTGGGTGTGGCTCTCTCCTGACTCTCTGTATCCCAGTTTCTTCTTCTTCCGACCTATTTCACTACACTCTTATGCTGATTGTGTGGGGTCTGTATGTAGCATGACTGTCAGTTCAAAAGCATCTCAAAAGTTATTTAAATGCTACATGGGTTGCCAAGTAAAACAATAAATCACATATATTACAAGTTGGACAAATTTATCAGGCACTAGGCATTAACATCAATAAATGGATTAGTTACATTAAACAATGTGCATAACATAAATCAAGTGTTAATAAATGAACAAAACCCCAGAAAAAGGGGGGGGAACGTCCAAAAGTTTTGCTAGATATAGGTCACACATATCCAGACGAAGTCAAAGTAAGCCAAGTGGGTGTTAGAAAAATATTAGAAGAATGTTAGGATCTGTTGTGGGTAGCGGCGTCCCGCTCCACAATTAAGTCTTGCACTGTTAGTAAATAGATGAGGACAGACAACACGAGTGTGGTGAAAAGTGCGTACTGTCTCTCTGCAGGGGGAGAGTGTCTGCAGCAGGCGGAGACTGCAGAGGACAGCGGGCGCCGGGAATACACTGCCCACTGCCCGCACTCCAGGGCCGCCGGACCCAGTAAGTGACAGCCAGTGCCCAGTGAGCTGTGACATTCATTCAGACCTACTCGCTAGATGTGATCGCTCGCTCCGAGCGTATGGAAATTCAGCTAAGTGAAGTTAAGGCAGCCGCTTGCAGGGCAAGTCATAAGCACCCCCACTTTGTTTTGGCGAGCAATCACTTTTTGTTTGTAGACGCCCACCAGCCTGTATAAAGACGCCCACTTTCGTACATCATCTCCAGGCAGTGCATGAAACCATTGGTACATCGAGCAGCATCGAATGCGATCGCAGCGCTTGAGGTTGACTATACCCTTCCGCAAGCACTGCGAGCACTTCAGTGTAAAATTCCACCAAGTGACGTGAACTATGACGCTGCCTTTTAATTATGTGCGCCTTTGAAATGGCGTTGCAACACTCAGGCACGCCTGCGTTCGCACCTCCAATCCCCCGTTAGTAGTGCCCTGCCCCTGTTACCACCCACAAACGGCCCCTCCTGTCACTCATTCAGATGGGCTGTCTATGCTGGGCGAGCGAGCCCTTCCAGACCACTCGCAGTGGTTCACATACGCAGATTGGAAATATCAGCTGTGAACGAGCGAGCGGCCGCTTGCAAGTGGGTCTGAATCAGATCCTTAGTCAGCACAAGGGGTGAGCGCAGTATCTTTTGTGTGACTACAGTATATCTAAAAGAAGCAGCAGGCACTTCTTTATCACTCGCAGCACGCCCCGCCTCACTATCTCCAGCGCGCTAAAAAAAAACATACCTATTCAAAAGTTATTTACCTGCAAAAAGTGTGCAATTAAGTTTAAACAAGGGCACTCATCTAACTCCCGATTGTGTGACAATTGCAATACTGAACAACAATCTGCAGTGATGTCAGAACCAACGTCTTGGATGCAGGTTACATCCGTTATATCCTCTCTCTCTGCTGAGCTGGAGGATTGTTGCAAAGAAAGAGAGGCTTACAGGTCAGTGGCTCAAGAGGAACCAGCATGGGCGAGGTCCTTAGCTATATCCATGAAGGGGATTTCAAAAGCCATGACTCTTTCCTGTACAACGGGATCCTCTTCTCAGGTCTCAAAAAAGAGACTCTCAGTCCTCCAGTCGGATCAATGGTGGAGGATATGCCAGATTTAGAAGAATATTCTCCAAATTCGCCTAAAGAACTCTAGGAGGAGTCTGAGTAGGTACTGTATCCGAGGGGATAGAGGCTTTAATGTATTGCAGATACAAGAGGAGAACACAGGTCCTGCTCAACAGTCTTTCTTTCTAAAGAAACAAAGACAGGGTATTGTTTTCCCGGTCTCGGAAGAGCTAGATTCTCGTCTAACGTCAGCTTGGGAACATCCGGATAAAAAATTTCAGATTTCCCTGTGGTTATTATCTTTCTGTCCTTTTCTGGCAGATAACAGAATATCTTGTGAGACTTTCCCTACAGTAGATCCATCAGTATCATGGCTGTCTAAGAAGACTACGCTACCAGTTCCTGGGGCCACGTCTTTGAAGACACATCTGGCAGGAGACTTGAACACACTCTCAAGTCCATTTACACAGCTGCAGGGGTGATTCTGTGTCCTGCAATTGTAAACTGCTAGACTAACAAAACTATTGAGCTTTGGGCAAAACAATTGGCTGATGGAATGAGAGACCAGCTGCCGGTGGAAGAACTTATTCCATTGGCAGAACATATAGGTGAAGCTGCTGCTTACCTTGGAGAAGCATCCAAAGGCATTTGCAATATCGCCTCCAGAACTTCAGCTATGGCGATTTCAGCACATAAGGTGCTGTGGCTTAAACATTGGCAAGCGGACGCAGAATCAGAGAGAGCTGTGGAAGCACTGCCATTCACAGGAAGTGTATTATTTGGAGCGGAATTAGATAAGTGAATTTCTCAGGCTTCAGAAAGTAAATCCACTTATCTTCCTTCTACAGCTCCTCCCCTAGATGATCTTACTCGTGACCCTTGTTTCGGTCCTTTCTTACCCCAGGTCGTCCACATGGTTGCTTCAGAGGAGACCATCAACTTCCCGTGGTTTCATAGTTCGGGGCAGAGCCACAGCAACAACAACAACCTCTGCTCAACAGGAGGTTAAGACCACTACCAAGACTAGTGCAAGACGGGCTTCGCTCTCACCTGGGGGACCAGACCCCAGAGTGGGAGCGCATCTTAGGGACTTCAGAGAAGTATGGATGGAAACTTGTACAGACGATTGGGTCTGGGATCTTATCCTTCGGGGATACAAGCTCGACTTTCAGTTTCAACCTCTACCTTGGCTTTTTACCACAGGTTTACCAGTTTCCAATGACAGGAGTGTCATTCTACAAGAAGCAATAGACAAGCTTCTATCCACAAGAGTGGTGGTTTAAGTTCCCAGACATCAGACCACAAAGGGTTTTTACTCCAGTCTCTTTGTGGTTCTGAAGCCGGATGGCTCGGTCAGACCTATTCTGAACTTGAAGGATCTCAATCCTTACCTAAGGATTTTTAAGTTCAAGATGGAGTCCTTTCTGTCGGTGATTGTAGGATTGGAGGAAGGCAAATTCATGGTATGTCTAGATATCAAGGACGCCTACCTTCACATCCCTATCTGGCCACCTCACCAAGCATTTCTGAGACATTGCTGTTTCTGTTTTTTTCAACCTTTTCAAATGTTTTGTGTACTTTTGCCTACTCCTCTTCAGTTTGTCTTTTTCTCAGCTCCCCTCGGGCACAGTTCCATAAGACTGGTCTTAAAGGGGGGGGGGGTATAGAGGGGAAGGAGCTAGTCAAACTTCAAAAGATTTAAAGTGCCATCTCAACTTAGCACCGTCTATACCCCACTACCTCGAAGCCTCCAGTGTCCCCTGTGGAATCGGAGAAAGGGATTTATCGGTAAGTACCAAAATCCTGTTATCTATGGTGGGGTCCTGGGCAAGTTATAGATGGTAATGTGGTTACTTCTGCAACATGTGATTTGCAGTAGTGGTGTTCATCTGAAATATGAGGCTTGCAGTGTAGGCATTATATGGCAATACAGGGGTGACAAAGGCTGATTGTCTCTGTAATATATACTTGCCAATGGGGGTATCTCTGGGCCTAATTGACTATGAACCGCAACTGCGATCATGGCTGGCATTACCCACGCAGTTTGACTGCGAAGGTATGCTATTCCATTGCTAATCCAGAACTACACAGAGACGCCCAACTTACTTAACACACATCCGTAATGCTTAGCAATTCTGCAAAACCATCGGTAACATCGAGTACCATCGTAGCCTCACGCACACTTGCACAAGCTGTGATCTTATGAAGGATTTGCTAACTTCATCACACACTATGAGTACTCAGACTGCGTAAGGCATCGCAATGGATAATTTATGCACGCCCATGCAATGACGTACAAACGGACTGGCACGCCTACGTTTCGCCGACCACCCCCAAATGGCACTTCCTGTCAATCACTCTGAGATGGGTCTGCGTAGTCACTGCGGTCGCAGTCCCGATCACAGTGGTCGGTTCGCGCACACGCACTGGGATGCATACGCAATCGTCTGACTGCATGCGTATTAGCAGTTGCGATTCTTGCTGAATCAGGTCCTCTGTTCAATGTATAGCTGTATTACATGTATTGGCAAATGCAGGGGAGACATGTGTGGGTGAAGGGGGTCAAGGGGGGCCCCCAGAGATATCAGTGTACCAGGCCCCAAGATTTCTGTTGCCAGCCCTGGCTGGGGATGCTTTCAAAAATTGTTTTAGCTGGAGAGCTCCGTTAGGATTGGTTTTGTCAGTGCAAGTTAAATGAAACATTTTTGAAGTTGGACTCCTGAAGTGCGGCTCATAATTTTATTTATTTTATGTATTTAAATTTCTTGAAATTATCCAGTTATGACTGAGTCCAATTATGTTTTGTTTTCATTGCAATCAGCTTCTAGAACCAGAGACGTGTTTTCTCTGCAGTTGGGAACAATAGTGTTTCTCTCTTGTAGAAGAAAGGGCAGGGTATTAATGTTATTAGTACATTTTACAGATATGCTGCTGTTTCTAAGCCTCTCCCTATTGCTCTTTAGCGAGAGCTCAGTGACCACAAGTGGACCATTATATGAGACACTTTTGTTCTACCTTGGATCATAAGGACAATGTTGTACTTTTGATAATTCAGTTAGAATCTTTCCCTCTGATAAAACACAGTTTTTTGTATGAAACCCCAGGATGTCTACGCAGTGGATGGCTTCAGCAGCTCTCTATTAGAGGTATCCAGCTGTTAGGTGGAAATGTAAAATGACTAATAAGATATTAAATACATTTATACCGTATATTTATGATAGGTGATAAATAGCTTCATCTCTGTTTAGCTGTATATCAAAAGATGTGACACTGACTGATAGCTTCCCATGCTTTCATGTTCAAAAACTGTGTATAAGCAAATGAAAAGACTCGTAATTGGTGCCACAATTCAATTTACATTTTAAGCATTAGACAGAGCGGCCGAGTCAATAGAGATCCTTGTGTCCTATTATTCCATTTACATAGGATTTAGCTTTAGTTTATTTCATTAAACACATTGAATAATAATAGACCCAAAATTACAAATGTTTGATGGACCTGACTCTAGAGGCTTTAAGGGACATATTTACCAATTATGTGGACTTGGCCCCAATAATTATAATTTCTTATCACCACATACCGCAACAATACGAAATTAAGAATCAGCAAATTTGACCAATGTTCCAAGGCAGGTAGAAGCCTTTTCCTGCTTTGTGTAAGAAGTAAAGTGATTGCCAATGAAATCACTTTAGTTCCAGGTTCGGGACCCGGCAGCTCTACTGCAGATGCAAGGTCATCAGGTTGTGCACGTGCAAGCAGACATTCCTGGGGAGGGATCCTTCAGAACCATCTCCCCGAAACATTTTCGATTTGTAGCCCATAGGCTACACTGGCTTACGGTGTCTAAAGATGGTGTTAGCTATTAGGGTCAGGGTTCTAAAATTGGTGGAAAGGCAGATATATCTTCTGTGGTCCCCAGTGGCACACACAGGGGGAGTTTCAGAGTACCTAGAAACCCTCCCTCTGACATACATGATAGCGGGCACCATGTTATTTGTGGATCAATGGGGAGGAGGTGGAGGTAATTAGAATCTGATCATTTTGGCCACACCCACTCCTGATTGACCTGTGAATTGATAATGACATGGTGCCTGCTCCTGTCCCCATCTACAACTCGGCAGTAGCTGCTGCAAGGTAAGTATGTGTGTGTGTAACGTATGTGTGACATGCTTGTGTGTGTATGTGTATATATATGAATATATATAACCCCCCTCTTCTGAAAAAATCCTGTGTTTACCCCTGGCGGTCCCCCTTCTTAAATCCTGGGAATTCTTAGTATTTGCAGGTAGGCTGCTTTCAGAATATTTCCCACAAAACCTATTTGGTCTATATGCCGCTGTGCGTCATGCTGTTCAAGAACTCCAAGGAGGACAGAATCTAAGTTCACAGAAAAGGTTTGGTTTATGAGATGGGAGAATCGAGTTGTCCCAAAAGTTGCAAATAATTACATGTTGGAGACTAGGCCAAACACAGTATGTGGAATGTAAAGTAGTCAATCAGCAAGCATAAAACCAATGTCTGAAATAAAGAAGGAACTCCAAATGGCGCTTCCAATAGCAGTTAAGTATCAGTTTATAGATTAGCAACACTTATGGGCAGCTGTCAATAACACCAGTGGCGTAACTATAGAGGGTGCAAGGAGTACACTTGCTATGGGGCATCGCGGATTAGGGGGCCCGCCAGTCCAGCAAGCATTCCCCTGCAGCCAGGGCCGGATTAACAATTGGGTGGATGGACAGCATGCTGTTCCCTGCTGTAGTGCTGCCTAACAGGGGGGGCGCTGGGGGAAAGTACCGTCGGGCCATTTCTTGTGTGACACCTTGGTAAAAGAAGGAATAGCTCCAAACATTGGTTGGCTCAATGACACATCGCTGTGCTGCTGTCTTGAAAAATAAAGGATACCCAACGAAATACTGATAGGACAGTAACATCATAAGTACACAGGGAGTTTCACCCTAATTGTTGTTTTCACTGCATAACTTCCCTTGTAATGCAAATATTTGACCTCTGTTTATTGTGTTGAATTCAGCATTAAATTTCCTTTAATTTGATATATGAATCATTGCACTGCATGAAGTGAAACAGTTTTTATAAGCATTCGAAGTTGATAAACTTTCAAATTTCAAAATGTGTCCGCAATTTTGGGCACCAGTGTATGTATATATATATATATATATATATAATATTATATATATATATATATACAGTGGCAGATCCAGAACAAACTAACAGGGGGGGCACCACATTAGGGAAAGGTGTGGGGCAGGTGTTTATTTGCGTGCTATACCCACGAGGGTCTGCCCTCAAAGCAAGGGGCATGGCCACACACGGAGTGCCATACCCACGAGCCATGTCCTCTTTTTCAGCATGATGAGGGCATGGAATACATACAATAACCAAGGCCAAGACAATTTATGTCCTACCTGCCAGCTGGTGTTCTAGGCTCCATTGGTAGTTGTCTAAATCTTGGAAAGTTTCAGACCTGTCTGGAAAAGACATGGAGAATAAATACCTGCATTTAAAAGTGTCACATAATTTAGATCCCTCCCCCTGAATCTGCAACTGTCAGCCAACATAATTTAGGGTGCATGGATCTATCTCATTGCCCTCTCCCTGCCCATATCTATATTACTGTCCTCTCCATAGCTGCCTCATCGCCCCTTCCCTCCATATCGCTCTGATTGCCCCCTCCATTGTTATCTCATTATCCTTGCGTTTCTCCCTGATTGCCTCCTTTCATAGCTGTCTCACTTGTAGTTCCTTCCAAATAACACTGACATTTCACAGCTCACTCATTGACTCCCCCACTTCCCCCTAACAGCTCCCAGTGTCCACCTCAGAGCACTCACTGTACCTTTCATTGTCTACTGAGCAGCACCTCCCCCTTCACTGCCACCTCACAGCACTCCCCCTCCCCACCACACAGCACTCCCTAACCCCTTTAGCAAACACCTCACAGCACTCCTTTGGCCAATCCAGTGCCCATGTCACAGCACTCCCCACTCACTAGCACCCTGTGTGAGACATATTTGAGCACCTCCATCCAACTATATCCATAATTAATACTTTAACTATTTTTAATATTAAAAAACACACAATATTGGCTTCTACAGGGAAAAAAACACATTGCTCCTCACAGGAAAAAATAAAACACATTTGCCCCCATAGGAAACAAAAAATTGGCCCCACAGGAATAAAAAACACACAAAAAAAATAATACACCCCATCCCCCTCACAGATGACTGACCTAACAAGTCGGTAGCAGAAGCTGTGGACGGCACAGGTCTAGTGTTTGGCAGTGTCAGAGAGTCTCTGCATACAGGTCTGGTGGATGACAGGGTGAGTATGCGGAGACGGGTATGGTAAGCAACAGAGTAAGTGTGCGAGGACAGGTCTGGTAGGTAATAGGGTGAGTGTATGTGGGGCAGATGCTGTGGGTGACAGGACGAGAGAGTCAGTAGACAGGTATGGACACAGCATCCCTTCCCTTCTCCTCCCCTTCAATGTTCTCCTCTCACAGCACTTCCCCACTCCAATGCACTCTCCCCCTTCATCATATCACAGCACCCCCCACTTTCCTTCATTATTCACCACATCACAGCACCCTAACCCTTCCCTCAATATTCACCTCACATCGCCATGGGCAGCACCAGCAAGCTGCTTACCTTCAAACTAACGTCCCTGCAGTATCACCCACAGCAGCCTGCCCTGACGTGACACTGCTGAGGAAGAGGGGAGCTAAGGGAGACGGAGGTGTTATAAGTGTAATAAATGCAGGGCAGCCCTCCCCCTCCCAGTATTTCTGCAAGTCCAGCTCTGCAGCCAGCCCCCTAATCTGTACCCAGCTCCAACAGCCCTACTTCTGTTTCTCCATCCCCAGCAGTTCCCCTACTGTATCCCTATCGCAGTCCCCCTTCTGTGTCCCCAGGCATCTCCCCTTCTGTGTCCTCAGCTCCAGCAGCCCCCTTCTGTTTCCACACCCAGCAGCCCCACTTCAGGGTCCAGAGCCAGCACTAGCAGCCCCCTTCTGTGTTCCCAGCCAGCCCCCTGCCCCCTTTCTGTGTTCTCAGTCAGCCCCCCTTCTGTGTCCTCATCCCCAGCGGTCCCCCTTTTGTGTCCCCAGCCAGCCCCCTGCCCCCTTTCTGTGTCCCCAGGCAATCCCAATAGGCCCCCTTTCTGTGTCCCCAGACAGTCCCAGTAGGCCCCCTTTCTGTGTCCCCAAACAGTCCCAGTAGGCCCCCTTTCTGTGTCCCCAGGCAGTCCTAGTAGGCCCCCTTTCTGTGTCCCCAGGCAGTTTCAAGTAGGCCCCCTTTCTGTGTCCCCAGGCAGTGCCAGTAGGCCCCCTTTCTGTGTCCCCAGCCTTCCCCTTCTGTGTCCTCAGCAGCTCCCCTTTTAAGACTGCAACCAGGTCCAGCAACCCCCCTTCTGTGTCCAGAGCCAGCCTCAGCAGCCTCCCTTCCTTCTATATGCCCAGCGAGCCCCCTTCAGTTTCCCCAGCAGCCCCTCTTCTGTGTCCCAGGCCCAGCAGAACCCCTTCTATGTCCCCAGCCAGCCCCAGCAGCCCAGCTTCTAAAGCCCTAGCAGCCCTTTTTCTGTGTCCCCAGCCCCAGTAACCCCCATTCTGTGTCCAGAGCCAGCCCCAGCAGCCCCCTTCTATACCCTGACTCCCCAGCAGCCCCCCTTCTATGTCCTCAATCAGCCCCATTCTATGTCCCTACTCCCCAACCGTTTGTCCCCACTGCTCAGCAGCCCCCTTCTATGTCCCCACTCCCCAGCCTTTTATGTCCCCACTCTTCAGCAGCCCCCTTTCCATGTCCCCACTCCCCAGCCAGCCCCCTTCTATGTCCCCACTCCCCAGCAGACCCCCTTCTGTGTCCCCATTCCCCAGCAGGCCGCCATCTGTGTCCCCACTCCCCAGAAGGCCCCCTTCTGTATCCTCACTCCCCAGCCAACCCCCTTCTATGTCCTCACTCCCCAGCAGGCCCAGCTTGTTATGGCCCCATTCCCCAGCAGCCTCCTTCTTTGTCCCCACTCCCCATTCAGCCCCAGCCTTTTATGTCCCCACTCCTGAGCAGCCCTCTTTCTTTGTTCCTACTAGCCAGCCTGCCCTGTATATGTTCCCACTCCCCAGCAGGCCCCATTCAGTGTCCCCAGCAGGCCCCCTTCTGTGTCCCCACTCCCCCAGCAGGCCCCTTTCTTTTAGCAATCGCTTGCTAAAATCGCCTAGTGGATACCCCCTTTACAGTTAGTGACCCAGTCAATAGGCACAACAGGTCTATTATAGACTCAGGGAATTAACTAACTCCTTCCCAGGGCACTGGAAAAGGTGCCAGGATTAGTTGAAGTACTCTACTTTCATGGATCCACAGAAAACTTTTCCAGAGTGTGAGTGAGCCTCACCATTAAGAGGCGTGCTTATGAGGTGGTATCATATTGGGATGCAATTTCCTACGATTTGTTGAGCTCTTAAAGGAACCACAGAGAAAACGCCAATGTAAAGCCTCCAAGGCCCTACCTCGGAAAAGGGAGAATAGTGGAAAAGCACTTTGGAGAAGGAACATCTGACTCACCAATCTTAAGTGAGAATAGCCCCAGTCTGGACTGGTATACGCTCCCGCCTGACATAGACCTGCAAAGCTTTGCCCGAAATCAACAAAACAATGCTGCCCTCATTGAGGGGCCCCTTCAAAATTTTGGGATGGGGCCCACAAAGTTCTAGTTACGTCATTGAATAGCATGAAAGTCATCTGACCGTAAACAAAACCAATCTACAAGAATAGAAAGACAGCACAAAGGATAAGTGAACTTACAACAACCAATTCTTATATATATATATATATAAAAAAAAATTGAACTAGCATGTGTGTAAATTTTATTTGATAAATATGCCTCATGCACAAAAGTCCTGACACCGTCCTTCTCAATATTGGGAGGTATGATATACAGTAGCATCAAGATGTAAAATTTTTATGTAATATATTGTCAAGGTGGCTTCATTGCAATTAAATTTCCTCTTGTTTGTTATAAAAAGCAGTCACCCCGATATTGCACCCCAATTCTGTTTTAATGGTTGTGGTCAGCACAAAATACCCCTATTTTTCCAATGCCATTACCTAAAAGTATAATAAATGTTTGAGATAATTACATGCAATACAGTATATATATATATATATATATATATATATATATACATATATATATATATATACATATATATATATATATATATATATATATATACAGATAGTGTAACATCAGGCTCCAGCAATAGCTTAGATACGTGCATACAACAATTTAGCAAACTAGCTATTTTATGTGTTTCTCCATTTGTGATATTAAGTAATTAAATTAATTTGAGCATACTTTTAATAATTTTCCAATGATAAAGAACAACAGAATGTGCTGGCGCTATATATATGTTAATATTAAAATTAAGTTACTGTAAATGAATTTGAAAAGCATATTACAGTATAACAATAGGTGACAGTTTTATAAGATGGGTTCTATTTGTCTCCCATTTGCAGAAATGTGTAATTGTCCCACTTGTCTCACAGTTACTCTATGTATTCTACATCTGGAGCATCTTGTTAGGCAGTCCAGCAATAGTCTGCCAACATTGTGAAGTTCCTTTTGCCTTGATATCTCTTCCTACATCGGTGACAATAGAATGTCCACCGCCGATTTCTGAACAATTTTTAGGTTAGTGTTAGGCTACGATTAGGATTACAATCAGGGTTAGGTTCAGGCATTATCACCAGCTCAACGTGCCACCTATCGACATTATGTCAATGCTAGAAATTGTGAATGACAAAATGTGGCATGTTGACGTCCGGTCCATGCCGACATTCTTGACGTTGACCATTTCTATCACACTCCTCCTGATGTAGACTCTTGCCATGCTCATCACTTACTGTACCACAGTTGTCCAGGAAATGTTCATAGGAAATTGAAAGAAGTGTATTTCTAAGGAAATGTCATTGACTATTTATTTTAATGAGATAACCGTATGTTACTCACAAATTACTTATAGTTATCTGCTCTGTTGTTCACCAAAAAGTTAGTTGCTGTATGTTTGAATGTATCCCATGACTTTTTCTAATCACCCCAGTCAAAGTGTTTACCCTTGAGCAGCTCTTGCATCTGCGCCCAATATAAACACCATCCTTAATTTTGGCCTCGCTAAGTCTAGGAAATTTGTCCCTTAGCTGGTCTATTTTGATATATGGCCTTATAAAATTCTTCATGTCCCAGTTTTAATGTGCAGCAGGTCTTTGCTCATCTAGTGACCTGTGTAATGGACATTTTGTTGTATCCCGGATTGCTTTTAAGACCAAACTTTTTTTGTGTAATGAGAAGCATAAATTTAGATGCATTTTAACTCTCACGTTATTATGTAGTAAATTAAAATTAGTCAAAATTTACTGATTTCACTGCTAAAACATTTAAGTGTAAAGATCCAAGCTAAATTTAACCAAAGTTAATAGGTTTGAACTTCCTCAGCCATGTTTTAGCCATTTTGAACATGTTACAACCTAATGACTACATTGTTACCCATGGCCAATGGCGAACTTCGAACATGAACAGAAAAACATGTACACTGTAGTCGATGCTATGCAAATTTAAAAAAAGTCAATAATATAATCAAGTGTATCAATTTAAATTTAGATTAAATGAATGCAAACGTTGAACATCAACATAACCTGTGAACAGGAGCTGCAACATTTGAGCCACAAAACAGAATCTGCTCAAATTCATATCCGTATGGTGAACAGGTTTAAGGTCTTTGAAACAACAAATTTTGATACGTTTTTTTACCATTTCAAATTATTCGATCATCCCCATTCATGCTAATTTTTTACCTTTTTATTTTATTAGTTTGATTTAAGGTATAAAAGTCACTAATTTATACATGGAATAGTTAATATTATTATTTATATTTAAAAATTAGCAGAAGTGTATATAGAATAATTTTTTTCATAGAATTAATAAATATTTAATATCTGTAACTAAAGATTAACTCCTAGAAATTTCTAAGAGTAATGGGTCTGTTTTTTTAATGTGAGATATTAACATTTTAGATAGATATTGATTGGGAGTCCAATTAATATAATTAAAAATAATGTAGGTTCTTTTGTAATTGTTCACTCTTTACTTCTCCCTAATTGTTAGAAAATGGATGGTGTCACATCTTGGAAGTCAAGCATATTTAATGTAACACTTTGAATAAATTGATCTACATAGAAAAGCCAATTAATTATAATGTATTGTTCACAAATGAATGGAAAATGCTCCCTAGTAGATTTCTTACTTATGCACAGTGGAAAATTCCAAGATAATCCAAATTACTGAAATATTTAATTAGAAATTGGGAAAAATATAAAACATTTTGAATATCTGTGAAATGAAAGGCATAACACAAAACGCTTTTTTTTTTGCTTTTTTTTTGCTTTGATCAATGCTCTAGCTGAAATTTTTTTTTGGGAGCATACTATTGAATAAAGTTCATTCTTTTTCTGATCCATTCCCATAATATATCCAAATAATTCAGAATAATTGAAAAGATGCTGTAACCAATAGCAACACATCTTGGTCAACTGTCAAGGTTAAAGAATATTTTTGTTATCAAAATCTCCATCTTCTGTAAGTCTGCATTTCTCAAGTTTTTTTTAGTGGGTGGGAACATATTATTGCGCAGGAGACCGCATGCCTATGCGTAGGAATAATGCTGCTCGACAGATTAGTGGAATGTTTATTGAAGCACAGAGGGCCTGCTTCAGAGTTGCACACAAAATGGCTGCATCTGTGGTATTTTGCAGTGCACATGTGCCTGAGGTGAACATATGTAACTTTGTGGTTCTACAGCCTATTGAACGTCGCAAGCAACTAAGCAGCATTTCCACTTGAGGCTAAATAAGTTGAACAGGACGGCAGATGTGACCACTTTGTGGGCCTGATTCAGAGATGGATGGATTTCCAGAGGCGCACACAAGCAGCTGTGCCAATCCGTCCATCTCTGATGCAAATGCAGAAGCAGGTGTCAGACACCTCCTTGCTGCATTTGTGATCCCAGCACTTTGACAGGTGTCACAGGCTGGGATCACCAACACGACCGGTTGCTCCTTTGGTCAGACAGCGGGAGCTGAAGCTTCACACAGCCTGGTTGGTGCCTGACCGCTCAAAAGGCCAGGAATCTGTCCGCGTGTCCCCCCCGGAAAACTGAGATGACACGCCCCCATTTTTGGCAATGGTGACCGGGCACACCCCCACTCTGCCCCCCAAATGTCGCAGCCTGTTACTCATGCTGCGGCTTGGGGGGTCTGCTAGCCAGACTGCTGGGCCCATTCTGCACATGCACAAAATGGGTACTGCGCAGATGCAGAACCCTAACCGTCAGAGATGTGCGTTGATCCTTGGATGAACGTACATCTCTGAATGAGGCCCTGTGTGCCACTCTGAACCAGGCTCAAAGTATTTCAAGCGATAAGTATAGTGACCATATGGGAGGCAGTGGCGTTTCCGTGCACTTCATTGTGTTTGTGTGTGAGCTATCTCATGTGATATGGGCAATGTAATGATGTGAAGAGGTGAATGGGGGCAAATGGGAAGCCACAGGCTGAGACCTATGGGTATATTTACTAAAGTGTGGGTTTATAGAAGTGGAGATGTTGCACATAGCAACCAATCAGATTCTAGCTATTATTTTCTAGAAAGTACTAGATAAATGATAAGTAGAATCTAGTTGGTTGCTATGGGCAACACCTCCACATCTATAAACTCGCACTTTAATAAATATTAGGGATGTGCGCCGACCCCTGTGTTTTTTTGGATCTGGATTTGGTTTTGCCAAAACTGCCCCTTGCGTGTTTTGGTTTTGGATATGGATTTTTCTAAAAAAAAAACATAAAAGCAGCTAAAGTCACATAACTTGGGCCTGTTTTTGTTCCTACAGTATTATTAACCTCAATAACATTTCTTTCCAGTCAGTTTCATCTAGTTTAGGGTCAAAAGGTTGCATCCAGCTAGCTGGCTGACTAAGCTAAGCGACATCAGTGGGTGGCACTAACATGTGGCGGTTCATCTTCCAACATGGCACAGAGTGGCATTGCAGTAGTAAACAGGATGGCAGTTTAATAAACGATACGACCCGTAGGAATTTTAAAAACCAAGAATGTTTACCTTAACTAGGTTAGAGGCCCGATGGAGTTGGAATATGAATATGAACTGAACACAGGGACAGGACGAAAGGATTGATTAGTTTTTCATTTATTTATTTTAATGTTTTGATTCTTAAAAAAAATTATGTGGGAAGATCAATCTAGGATTAAGTTCTTCAGAGAGGTTGTTAGGGATAATGGGACAAAAACTTGCTGTTTACATCAGAGGAAAGCAGCCTATAGTTCTCCGGCTGATCTAGAACTCCCAGTATCTGTGATGTTTGCTGGGCCTACTGGAAGTTATTGGTCAACAACAGTTGGCGTGCTTCAGGTTTCCTCATCCACTATTCTCTGAATGGTGACCATATCAGACAAAGTCACGGTAGACATGTCACTAATTGTAGGCAGTTCTTTCAGACCCAACCAGATGTCATTAGGTTTTGCTGACTGATCACCACCAGCAGTGGGTCTCTTAGGAAAAATTTAGTTTTTTCCTGGCAGTCGCAGAAATGCTGCAGTGTCACGTGCTGCTTGAGTTGACAATTTTTCCACCACCAGTTCTTTCCATCTTTTCAGATTTATGTCCATCAGAAAGAAAGACACAAGGTATGACTTAAACCTAGGATCAAGTATGGTCGCCAAAATATAGTGATCTGATTTCAAGAGATTGACGGCCCTTGGATCCTGGCAAAGCGAATGAAGGATTTGATCTACAAGTCCGACATACTTAGCGGAATCACTCTGTTTTAGCTCCTCCTTCAGTTTCTCCAGCTGCTTTTGCAAAAGTCTGATTAGGGGAATGATCTGACTCAAGCTGGCAGTGTCTGAACTAACTTCACATGTGGCAAGTTCAAAGGGTTTGAGTACCTTGCACAACATGGAAATGATTCTCCACTATGCATTCCCACTCCTTTCCCTATGTCATAGGCCATCATGTAGCCTTGGGTGGCTGTTTGCTGATCCTCCATCTGCTGAAGCATATAGAGGGTAGAATTCCACCTAGTTACTACTTCTTGCTTCAGCTGATGGCAGGGCAAATTCAACAGTACTTGCTGGTGCTGCAATCTTTGTCACACAGTTGCTGATTGTCGAATATGTCCTGAAATCTTTTGAGCCACCAAGAGCATCTCCTGCACACCCCAGTCATTTTAAAAATATGTTGTGCCACCAAATTATGGGATGTGTTTGAATTCGCCCAGATGTAATGCTCGCACAATATCCCGAGGAGAGTCCAAGCGGGGTAAGTAATTTTGCAATGATTTCCCTGAGTTTTTCTAAGAGGCTCTCAGCGGTATGCCTCTTAGTGAAACTGGTGATACACAGAGTAGCCTGCCTCTGAATGAGCTGGCATTTGTTAGATGCTGCTGCTGTTGCTGTTTGCACTGTTGGAGGCAATACACCTACCCAGTGGGCTATCACAGGCATGTAATCTTTAGTTTGCCCTGTCCCACTTGTCCAAATATATGTGGTTAAGTGGACAGTGGGCACAATGGCATTCGGAGGACACTATTAAGGTTTTTTTAATGTCCTTGTACAGACTGGGAATTGCTGTTCCAGTGAAGTGGAATCTAGAAGGGACATGGTAGCAGGGACACAGGACCTCGATTAACTGTCTAAAACCTACTGCATTAATGGCGGATACTGGATGCACATCTAATACCAGCAATGCTATTATGGAGTCAGTTATCCGCTGTGCAACTGGGTGACTGATGTCATACTTGTTCCCCATTGCAAAGGATTGTTTGACAGTCAATTGTTTTATTAAACTACTAAAAGTAGTCTTCTTCCTGGTCCCCTTCGAGGATGAAGATCTGATCACAGCAGCAGCAGCAACAGGCGTAGCACTCAAGGATCCTTCTGAGGAATCACGGATAGGAGAGGAGTCAGTCATTCTTATGAAATTGGATGCAGGACTACTTCCGATCATGTTTGAGGATTTTGATGATGATACAGGTGTTGGTGGTGGAGATTGCAGGCGCTTGGATCTAACAGAGAGAAGGGAGCAGCTAGGTGACGCTAGACTGATTGTTATGTTTTTAGCCAAAGTTTCTGAATTTGAAAAACACTTTTGAATTTGATGAATGTGCTGCAAGTGATGTAACAGGGAGGAGGTTCCTAGATGGTTAAGGTCCTTACCTCTACTCACTCTTGCTTGGCAAATGTTACAGATGGCTTGACAACTGATGTCCGGATCTGGGTGGAAATAATTCCACACATGAGAAGTGGATTTTTTTTTCTTTTGGCCCGGCATGACAACAATGGTATTTTCCATACCATGGGCAACAACTGTTGCCTGATTTACACAATCAACATCCTCGGCATCAACATCTTCATCATCAACATCCTCATCATCCTTGTTAGCGCCAACTATAGAAATATCCTCCTCATCCTTCTGGTGCAATTCCACAGAAGCATCCTTGATTTCTACGTCAGCATGTTGACTTGTGCTGCTCATCCCCACATTTGCAGAGGGCATACAAATGGTGGAAGGAGGATCCTCTTCAAGTACAGTATTAGAAAGGTCAGTCTCACACATGGCAACCGCGGACACACTTGGACTCTCCTCGGGGATCTGTGACTTTTCTGAGCACACAGTTGGTTCATGTGCCTTAGCAATTTTAATTTTTTTGACACTTCTACAGGGAGAAAGCTTACATCATCATAAGATGCAGAACCACCAGTCATAAATAAAAGTCACAAATACATGGACGATAAACTCTGGCAGTGTCACCGAACAATAATAGCGCATCTAAGTTGCAAATGCACACACAAAAAAAAGAAAAGAAAAAAAGTAGTTTTATATTTTTTTACACTGGGGAAGAGCACCCCTAATTGACAGAGCACCCCCCTGGACAACACAGCACCCCTTTTTGGACTGCAGCTCTAGCTTGATGGACAGGACAGAACAACACAGCAGCCACAGTTAATTGACAGGACAAGTGACACAGCAGCTGCAGCACCCACTGAAGGAAGCCCCCATTATATACTGCAGCCTAAGCCCCTTTATGGACAACACAGCAGCAGCCTTCAGGCCAAGACCCGCAACTGGTCACACACACTGAGTGACTGACAGTGACTGACTACACGTCTGCTAGCTTCTCTCTCTACAGGCAGGGTGAAAATGGCGCCGATCGTGGGGACCTTTATATAATCCAAAACCCGCGAGAATCCGACAGCGGGAGGATGACGCGTTTTGCCTAGTTTTTGGATCCGAGTCAGGCAGGAAAACCCAAGCCTAGCTCGGTTCTCACCTCGGATCTGGAAGTTCGGGTACGTCCGGTTCGCAGAGAACCGGACCCTCTCATCTCTAGTAAATTTACCCCTTGGATAGTGAAAGAAATAGTGTCGGCAGAAGTTCTGTTGCAGCCGTGCATCTTAGGTAGTGCTTTCACAACTCCCTGCTGCATTTCTTGCTCCTAGGGGGCAGCATCACTGACATTGAGGAGCAGCAGCCTGAAGCTTCACAGGTAAATGCACTCAGTGTGGGGGCAACATGGGAACACTAAAAACTTTGAATTAGTTGAAATAACTCAATTTTGCAGCAGGAGGGGCCATTCTCTGAGGTGCAATGTTTCAGAGGCACAGTCTTCTAGTTCTGTGTTTTCTTTTACTATTCTGCATTGAATTTGTAAATTGTGTAGCATTTATAGTCTATAAATAGTGCTAGGATGACCACACTGTCTGTCCTTTGTGCTCTGAGACTTGACTTTTGGATAGAACTCATATGATAGGGGGAATTCCGCATAGAATACTTAAAGCCAAATGACATGAAAGGAAAGTACAAATTCTGCATACAGAATGATGTGAATATTCTGGATAAGAGATTTTAAAATGTTAATAATCTCAAACACTAATATCTGCTTCTACCAGTTTCCATATCACACTCACCTTATGTATCCATTTGTATTTATATAAAATATAACACTGTGGATATAATAAAGATTTTATTTTTAACTAAAAGTAAAACATGGAAATGTATATATTCACCTGTACTGTAGGTTACCCTGAATTGTACTAGATGGGACTGGGGGTTAGATTTACTAAAGCTGCTAAAACAGACAAGTGGAAGTGTTTCTCATAGCAAACATATTTTATCTATCATTTTCCAGAATGCAATAGAGAAATGATAGCTACAATCAGATTGGTTGCTATGGGCAACACCACCACTTATCTGTTTTAGAAGCTTTAGTAAATCTACCCCACGGTGTAACATTTTCTTACACATTTTAAGTAACCCTAACAGTGCAAGCATGGGAAAACGCTGAGCCCCAATGACTGAGTTAAGGCTGTGTTCCAGCTCTTACATAGGCTTTTGAAACGTATTAGGTTTTCTTCTATTGATTCATTTTATGAAAGTATAACTTGATAGAAAAACTGAATATCTTCGCTTCTTGGGATGACATAGAGGAGAGCATTTTGCTACAATCTGCCCAAAATCCATTACAATTTTATTCACACATTTAGCTGTGAGTCTCCAGCTGCCATTCCATTATAAATGCAGTTCATGTTCCATTTACAATTCTGTGCCATTTCGCTCTTGGTCAAGTGCGTTTCTATAATGGATGCGGTGTGTATGCGCTGCACAGGGTCCCACACCACACACCCTGCAGCCATACTTTTATACTTACCTTTCCAAAGTCCCACATTGGCCAGAGTAGCGCTACACAAAATGCCTGGAAAATGGCCGCCACATCCATTTTCCTGCCATTTGGTGCATGTGCAGAAGGGAAATCGCCGGGAAAATTGTTGCCGCACCATTTGCATGGTGACCTACGCATGCACAGTAGACTCCGGGCACTAGTAGCACTACTGCTGTCAGTTTGCTCCTGTCTACTGGGGAGAGAGGAGGGGGCCCCAGACGGGTAATGCACACGGACCCCCTCCTCTCTTAATACTCTCCTGCTCTTGGTTACTGCATGCTACACCATTCATTGGGAATTTCTTTCTTGCTGTTACAGATACCATTAACTGTATTCAAACCTCTCACACTATGGGGTAAATTTTTGTCAATTCTATTTTCACCATTTTGTTTTCCATTTTCTAACCTTGTATAGTATACTTCATATGATACACCAATAGTCAATATGTAATGCATGTAAATCTAAATAATAATAACTCTATATATACCCTTAATGAAGTCCATTGGGCGAAATGCGTTAGAATATCCCTGACTAACTTCATGCTCCAAATAAGATAAGGGACGTTCTTAATCTTGTGCTACTGTGATTTTTTTTATGAACTTTTATGGTTTATGCTCTTTTATTGTGTATAGAGTGTTATGCTAATAAATTGTTATCCCTGATATAAATTATATACTCTACTCATATGGAATTTTCTGTGGAATAATCCTTTGGCATACTGGTAAGTTTGATGTTGGGCACCGGTGGTCGCTACTTTTACCCAATTTTTGTTGTCCAAATCTATATCTATATTAATATAGCCTAAATATTTGAATTAATCCAAACTATTGTTATTGGAATGCAAAGTGCATTGACGCTCCCAATATGTTGTGGCTCCTCCTCCTCTTCTGCGGTGTTCTGCCACCCAGTACAGGCATGGGGGACTCAATCTGCACAACAGTGCATGGTCATGTCCCAACATGCTTGGCCTTACCCACCTACACACCAGAGTCCATAATTTCTTATGGCGAACCTGATCCAACACGCAGACTCTGCACTAGAAAGGAGATAAAGCCAGAGACTGCATAAGGACAGTGTCACAGATTCATTGGCCTGGTGCAGAGATGCATTCAGACACCACCATAACACAAAGATGCACCCAGACACACAATTATATGGGAAGAGTAACAAATTCCAGTGTTAGCAGTGGGTGCTAAATTTCACAAATGCTTATAGGAGTTGCTGAGTGGATTGGGGTGTAAGACACTCATGCCCCTGGTTTTATGCTCACATGCAAACTCACATTTCATTTTGTGTAACAAGATATTTAAATTCAATTCAAGGGGTGGAAATTCACCTTTCCTAGGATGTTCCCTGTATAGGAAGTATTATATTTGCATATCTTCAGAAGCCTTATTTGTGCATGTTATGCAGAAAAATAAATTTTAAGCTAACTTTTAAACAATACAATAAAATAATTCCAATGTAAGTTAGTGCAGAGCCGTAACTAGACTTTTTGGTGCCCTGTGCCAGAAAGAGCATTGGGCCCCCCTCCACATTTTTTTAAATAAGAAAATAAAACACCCAAAGAAGGACCATGATCTCATGGGGAAGGGCCAGAGAAGAATTAAAGGAGGCCAGGAGATGCTGGGATAAAATAAGAGGAAGCTACAAGTGAGAATGATAATAAACAGAAAACTGACAGGCCCAAACAGTGCCCCCTGCCCTGTGGTGCCTTGTGCCATGGCAAAGGTCGCACTATTCTAGTTACAGTCCTGAGTTAGTACACATAGATACAATAAAACTTGTCCCAATGTTCCCTCCTCTTCTGATTAATTAAAGATATGAATGAGGCTACAACAGTACATACATGCCTGCCCCTGAAGTCTGGGAGACTACCAAATTTATGGGAGAGCAGGTCATCCTCCCACATCCCACCTACATCCTAGTGAAATGAGCAGGCCAGGGGGGTCTGAAGATGTGATTCTCAGTGACTCACGTCATGATGATCTTTTGGGTATGTTTATCCCATTTATGTATAACCTTTGTGGTTTTAGGGGCATATGTACCATAGCTTGATGTGAGATAAAATTGTGACATATATATCACCAACCAATGAGCTCCAAACTATCATTTCTTAAACACAGCCTGCAAAATGTAAGTTAGAAGCTGATTGATTGGTGATATATATCTCATAATGTTATCTCAAAATTTTATTTCACATCAAGCTTTGATACATATGCCCCTTACTTTGTATCTAATGGGACTGAATTACATTAGAGGACTTGAAGACTCTTTGTATTTCCAAACAGGGTAGTTCTAAATGTAATTCTTATTTATATAGGGAGGAAAAAGAGCTATCAGGAGGTTGACCCAGGATATATCTGTTATTATTAAGGAAGCTGATAAGAGCGGGGGCCAGGTAATCATGGATCGAATGAATTATGAATTATTATTTGCTAGAACTTAAGGACTTATTAAATTTAGTGAAGATCTCAGGTGTGATCTCCAAGGATACTTATGATTTTTTGCTACCCTCATTTCCTGTCACACCAATTTTTTACTTTTTACCCAAGATTCAAAAGTCCCTCACTTCACCCCCTGGTTGTCCCATTGTGTCAGGTATTAATTCACTCACTTCTAATTTGTCCTTCTATGGTGACTAATTCTTGCAACCACGGGTGAGTACACTTAAATCACATCTTATACCACACATATTTTGAATAAAATTGAACATATTCAGTGGAAGGATTCTTATGCCTTTTTAACATTAGATGTGACTGCCATTTACTCTCATATTCCACATTCTAAGGGTGTTGATGTTATTAGAGAATGTATCAAACAAGATGGAGATCTTTCGGATAACCATGGGCAATTTCTTTTGGATTGTATCACCTTCATTTTGTCAAATAATTATTTCACATTTTTAGAAACACTTACTATCTACAAACCATGGGTAAGGCCATGGGGACCAGGTTTATGCCCAGCTATGCCAACCTCTACATGGGTCACTTTGAAGATACCCATGTGTGGGGGGTGGCTGGGATGCGAACCTGGTCCAGTACATTGATGATTTATTTTCCATTTGAGATGGGGATCTTACCACGACCACCTCCTTTGTTGATTTTTTAAACATCAATTCACATAATTTAATTTTCACATTCACCTATAATTCCACCCATATAGATTTTTTAGATGTTTCCTTGGAGATTCAGAATAATAAGATCTGCACCTCTAATTTTAATAAATCCGTCAACACCAATTCATATTTGCACTTCTGTAGTGCACATTTTACTCTGTGGAAGACCAATATTCCTAAAGGACAACTGATGCATCTTCACTGTAATTGTAGCAGCATTGATGTCTTTATGAGTCAGGCAGGAGAAATGATTGATGCTTTTTTGGAACATGGCTATCCAGGCTTTTTGTTATCTGAAACATATAAAGAAGTGCTCAATATGGACAGACATGCTCTTCTAAACAAATATGTCACCTATCTCACCTATGTTTACGTTTAGATCTTTTTAATTTCTTTAATAATAATTTTATTCATTCATTTATATTGACATTTAGAATTGGAGGTTTGGGAAGTGTTTTATATTTACTATAAATATATACATCCAGATCCACTGGAATTATTAAACAACAGATCATTAATATTGTCAATATTTTATATATATTTCTCCCATTACATTTAAATTTTTCTCCCCTCCTTTTTTTTTTTTATATATTATTCATATGTGGTCACTCTTTAGTGTGTTTCATTCTGCTTGTCAGATCTGGTTCCCTATGCATACCTTAATGTGTAACATAGGTACATATGGATTTCAGAAGTTCTGATCATGTGATGTTAGGTAAGGCCTTCTGCGAATTGAAGTTCTCAGATCGTGGACACGGAATATCCCAGTTAAGTTATTAACCTCTAAACCCATGAACACGTGATTGGACTTCTGAAGCACAGAGTTGTAATGGTTTATGGGATATGTACTTCCCGGTAACCACAATGAAACACAGTGTAGAAAATGTCAATAGAGTGGTTACAGAGGTATCGTGACAACCAGTTAATACTGACGTCTACTATCATGTGATCAGATGCCTGAAATGTACAGTTATCTGAGGACTGGGATATGTAGTTTCATGAGTCCGTATTGAGACACTGTGCCGGACGTTCTTTTGTATTAATCTTTAGGATTCACTGTGACACAGAAAATCCTGACTGGTCCATATTATAAATAGGATGTCTCCCTTTGTGATAAGAGCATTGTTAGTTTTTTTAAGGGATTACTTCCCCTACCCTGGCACCTGTATATTATCTCAACCTGGCCTGACTTCCGCGTCATGTGGCCTTGGTCACGTGACACGGATGTTTTCACTATGAATGGGGAATAAGGTAATACACCCTGTGTTTGGGTTTATTTAATATGTGACATGTAGGATTATTGATTATAGATCTATTGATTTTATTATTCCAATGGACAGGTGGTCATTTTTAAGTATATATTTATTATATTGATTTAATTGATTGATTGAGCCACACATGTGCCACACATGGTCTTAATTGCAAACCATATATATATATGTCTGTTTGGATCATTCTGGGAAAGCTGGATGAAATGCGTTTGAGCTGTACATTGCACTTGGAGATACTCCTTTCTGTAATTGGCAACTATCCACTTTGGACTTTCAAACATCTGCTGATTTGACGATTCATTGACATTCCGGAGGAGGACGACAGCCCCATCTATATTTGCATATGACACTGCATGTGCCCAGGGACTGGGGCAAAATCTTCATCTATTTCCGGTAATTCATTCGCCTAAAGGGATATTTCGGTCCTAAATTGACTCTTTTCAGCCTATATGACTGTGCATTACTTGGAAGGAGGTTCCACCAAGGATTTATCAGATATGATTTATTTATACTAATATGTGGCTTTTATATTTATTTTTATTTTCTTGATTCTGTGTCCATTTATTTATATGGTTTTATATATATTTTTTTACTTTGTATCTAAGTATTTTTCCTGCATAATGTCTGGGGAAACCTGAAAATTATTTTGTTTATACTGGTTTGCTGAAAAAAAAAAATTGTTTAAAAGTTGATTTTCTCTTTCCGCATGATCAAAAAAAAAAAAGGAGTTGTTATATGTTGTTCTTTTCAAGAAATACTTGTCCAGCGTAATCTGTAACATTGTGCTGGAGACAGAACTCAGAAACTCTTACTGTGATTACATGGTTCCAGCAGCTAATCTGGTTCACTTCAATAGATCCTGATTTGTCAAAGTGTGCGGAAAATAGCAGTATAACCAACAAAAACAAAACAACGCAGAGTGGAGCTGGATAAAAGGCAACACAGTAAACACAGTTACACCACTTTTACAAAACATAATTGGCTGTACTTGTATTAGGAAGCCGTCACTTTCTACTATTCTACAAAGTAGGGGTTCGTAGGGCGCTGTTCGCACATTATTCTCTCCAGCTCACGGGATTCTGGCTTCTGTTATAAGACTGTATTATAGCAGGCTTATGGATTTTATTCAACACAAGCAGATTTGTGCTGTTTTACTGTTTTATGCTGTTATGTTCTACGTATCCACAGCAGGACAGCAAAAGAAAATAACATAAGAAATGCATTGGAAACTATTGTTAATTTTTTTTTGTCCACTGTCTCAGCAGAGAAGACCTCCCCTTAAATTGCAGATTTCTACCCTCTGTAGTTTATTCTGTTATCTTTACGTTACTTAATCTAGAGACGGGGCGTAGAGACGCAGTGTTAACAGAAGCTGAGCCAATAATGGTGTCCTTATATTACTCCAATTGCAACCCACACATTCAAAGTGTAGCTGCACTGGTGCATACAAGCAGATATTTATAACACAAAAATTATTTATATGCAAGTATGTGTATATATATATATATATATATATACAGTGTGTGTATATATATATGTATGTATTAGGGGTGAGCGGGTTCGGATTTCTGAAATCCGAACCCCCCCGAGCCCCCCCGATCCGAGTCCGATCCGAATCAGGCTCGACTTTTCCCGCCTGACTCGGATCTGAAATTGAGGCAAAACTTCATCATCCCGCCTTCCGAGTCTCGCGGGTTTTGGATCCTATATAAGGTACCCGCGTCGGCGCCATTTTCTCACTCGGCTGTGGACAGTGAAGAGGGAGGGTGGGAGTTAGGGCTGTGTAGTGTAGTGTAGTGTAGTGCTGCTGTTGTCCACTACTTCAAAGTCCATAGGGGCTGGCTGTGTTGTGCTGTGCTGCTGTTGTTAATAGGGGCTGTGTCCACTACTTCAAAGTCCATAGGGGCTGGCTGGACTGTGTTGTGCAGTCAGTTCTCCATAGGGGCTGTGTCCACTCCAAAGTCCTGTGCAGTGTCCCAGTCCTAAAGGGGTGCTGTAGTGTTGTCCAGGGGGTGCTCTGTCCATCAGGGGTGCTCCCCCCAAGTGCTAAAAAAATAATATATTTTCTGTGTTTGTGAATTGTGTGCGCAGTAGCCGCACGTGCATCAACAAAGTAGTGCCCAGCGTGCGCCTGTGTCATAAGTAAAGGGCCGGCTGGCTTGACCGTTAAGGGTGCTGTAACCCCCGAAAGTACACTCCAGTCCAAACCAAAAAAAAAATTATTTTCTGTGTTTGTGAATTGTGTGCGCAGTAGCCGCACGTGCATCAACAAAGTAGTGCCAAGCGTGCGCCTGTGTCATAAGTAAAGGGCCGGCTGGCTTGACCGTTAAGGGTGCTGTAACCCCCGAAAGTACACTCCAGTCCAAACCAAAAAAAAAATTATTTTCTGTGTTTGTGAATTGTGTGCGCAGTAGCCGCACGTGCATCAACAAAGTAGTGCCAAGCGTGCGCCTGTGTCATAAGTAAAGGGCCGGCTGGCTTGACCGTTAAAGGGTGCTGTAACCCCCAAAGTACACTCCAGTCCAAACCAAAAAAAAAATTATTTTCTGTGTTTGTGAATTGTGTGCGCAGTAGCCGCACGTGCATCAACAAAGTAGTGCCAAGCGTGCGCCTGTGTCATAAGTAAAGGGCCGGCTGGCTTGACCGTTAAAGGGTGCTGTAACCCCCAAAGTACACTCCAGTCCAAACCGAATAAAAAAAAATTATTTTCTGTGTTTGTGAATTGTGTGCGCAGTAGCCGCATGTGCATCAACAAAGTAGTGCCAAGCGTGCGCCTGTGTCATAAGTAAAGGGCCGGCTGGCTTGACCATTAAAGGGTGCTGTAACCCCCAAAGTACACTCCAGTCCAAAAAAAAAATAAATTTTTTTCTGTGTTTGTGAATTGTGTGCGCAGTAGCCGCACGTGCATCAACAAAGTAGTGCCAAGCGTGCGCCTGTGTCATAAGTAAAGGGCCGGCTGGCTTGACCGTTAAAGGGTGCTGTAACCCCCAAAGTACACTCCAGTCCAAACCGAATAAAAAAAAATTATTTTCTGTGTTTGTGAATTGTGTGCGCAGTAGCCGCATGTGCATCAACAAAGTAGTGCCAAGCGTGCGCCTGTGTCATAAGTAAAGGGCCGGCTGGCTTGACCATTAAAGGGTGCTGTAACCCCCAAAGTACACTCCAGTCCAAAAAAAAAATAAATTTTTTTCTGTGTTTGTGAATTGTGTGCGCAGTAGCCGCACGTGCATCAACAAAGTAGTGCCAAGCGTGCGCCTGTGTCATAAGTAAAGGGCCGGCTGGCTAGACCGTTAAAGGGTGCTGTAACCCCCGAAAGTACACTCCAGTCCAAACCAAAAAAAAAATTATTTTCTGTGTTTGTGAATTGTGTGCGCAGTAGCCGCACGTGCATCAACAAAGTAGTGCCAAGCGTGCGCCTGTGTCATAAGTAAAGGGCCGGCTGGCTTGACCGTTAAAGGGTTCTGTAACCCCCAAAGTACACTCCAAACCAAAAAAATATATATTTTCTGTGTTTGTGACTTGTGTGCACTGTGGCTGCACGTGCATCAACAAAGGAGCAGCGCCAAGCGTGCGCCTGTGTCCCATAAGTAAAGAGCCGGCTGGCTCATTTCTTAAAGGGTGGTGTAACCCACAAAGTGCACTACTCTCCAGCAAAAATAGAAAAATATTTTCTGTGTTTGTGTGCGCTTTAGCCGCACGTATATATATCAATATAACATAAATGGAGGACCAAACTTTCTCCGATAAAAATAAAATAGGGAAAGATCAAGAACCACTTCCTCCTAGTGCTGTTGCTGCTGCTGGGAGTTGTTCATCATCCCAGAGAGGAAGTAGGAACATCACTACTTTTACTAAACAATTGACCCTCCAACAGTCCCTAGCGATGAGGATGAAGTACGACAGCAGTCATCCTGAAGCAAAACGTATAACTGAGGCCTTGACTGCTATGTTGGTGTTAGACGTGCGTCCGGTATCCGACATTAGTGCAGTGGGATTTAGACAATTGATGGAGGTAGTGTGTCCTCGGTTCCAAATCCCGTCTAGATTCCACCTGCATCCTCAAAGCAGCAGCGACAAGCGTGCGTCTGTCTGTTAAAGGGTGGTGACACCCTCAAAGTGTGCTACACAAACAATTAAAATATTCTTCTTCTTTTTTCTGTCTTTGTGAATTGTGTGGGCTGTAGCCGCACCTGCATCCTTAAAGCAGCAGCGACAAGTGTGCGTCTGTCTGTTAAAGGGTGGTGACACCCTCAAAGTGTGCTACACAAACAATTAAAATATTGTTCTTTTTTCTGTCTTTGTGAATTGTGTGGGCTGTAGCCGCACCTGCATCCTTAAAGCAGCAGCGACAAGCGTGCGTCTGTCTGTTAAAGGGTGGTGACACCCTCAAAGTGTGCTACACAAACAATTAAAATATTGTTCTTTTTTTTTTGGTCTTTGTGAAATGTGTGGGCTGTAGCCGCACCTGCATCCTTAAAGCAGCAGCGACAAGCGTGCGTCTGTCTGTTAAAGGGTGGTGACACCTCAAAGTGTTCTACACAAACAATTAAAATATTGTTCTTTTTTTTTCGGTCTTTGTGAAATGTGTGGGCTGTAGCCACACCTGCATCCTTAAAGCAGCAGCGACAAGCGTGCGTCTGTCTGTTAAAGGGTGGTGTAACTCTCAAAGTGCTCCAAAAAATAAAAAACTATTTTTTTAATGTGTTTGTGACTTGTGTGCGATGTAGCCGCACTTGCATCCTCAAAGCAGCAGCGACAAGCGTGCGTCTGTCTGTTAAAGGGTGGTGACACCCTCAAAGTGTGCTACACAAACAATAAAAATATTCTTCTTTTTTCTGTCTTTGTGAATTGTGTGGGCTGTAGCCGCACCTGCATCCTTAAAGCAGCAGCGACAAGCGTGCGTCTGTCTGTTAAAGGGTGGTGACACCCTCAAAGTGTGCTACACAAACAATTAAAATATTGTTCTTTTTTTTTCGGTCTTTGTGAAATGTGTGGGCTGTAGCCGCACCTGCATCCTTAAAGCAGCAGCGACAAGCGTGCATCTGTCTGTTAAAGGGTGGTGACACCCTCAAAGTGTGCTACACAAACAATAAAAATATTCTTCTTCTTTTTTCTGTCTTTGTGAATTGTGTGGGCTGTAGCCGCACTTGCATCCTCAAAGCAGCAGCGACAAGCGTGCGTCTGTCTGTTAAAGGGTGGTGTAACCCTCAAAGTGCGCTCCACAAACAATAAAAATATTCTTTTTTTTTTTCTGTCTTTGTGAATTGTGTGGGCTGTAGCTGCACTTGAATCCTCAAAGCAGCAGCGACAAGCGTGCGTCTGTCTGTTAAAGGATTACATCGGTGACAGCATCCAAGTAGGCATGTCAGACAGTCCGTACCTGTACTGGCAGGAAAAAGAAGCAATTTGGAGGTCCCTGTACAAACTGGCTCTATTTTACCTGAGTTGCCCCCCCCTCCAGTGTGTACTCCGAAAGAGTGTTTAGTGCTGCCAGGAACCTTGTCAGCGAAAGGCGTAGGAGGTTGCTTCCACAAAATGTGGAGAAGATAATAATAATATATATATACATACATACACACACACACACAGATATACATACTAGGGGTGTGCACCGGCCACTTTTCGTGTTTTGTGTTTTGGTTTTGGATCTGGATCTTTCTTCGTGTTTTGGATCTGGATTGGTTTTGCCAAAACCACCCTTCCATGTTTTGGGTTCTGGGTTTTGTGTTTTGGATCTGTATTTTTTTGAAAAAAAGCATAAAAACAGCTAAAATCACAGAATTTGTAGGTTTTTCTGCTCCTATGCTATTATTAACCTCAATAACCTTAATTTCCACTCATTTCCAGTATATTCTGAATACCTCACACCTCACAATAGTGTTTTTATGTCCAAAAGGTTGCACCGAGGTAGCTGGATGACGATGCTAAGCGACACGAGTGGGCGGCACAAACACGTGACCCATCTAGGCGTGAAACTGCAGTGGCAGACAGGATGGCATTGAAAAACTAGGCCCCAAACTGTACATAATGCAAAGAAAAAAAAGAGGTGCAAGATGGAATTGTCCTTGGGCCCTCCCACCCACCCTTATGTTGTATAAACAGGACATGCACACTTTAACAAACCAATCATTTCAGCGCCAGGGTCTGCCACACAACTGTGGCTGAAATGATTGGTTCGTTTGGGCCCCCACAAAACAAGCTGGCAATTTATCGTTTTGCTTCAGGATGACTGCTGTCGTACTTCATCCTCATCGCTAGGGACTGTTGGAGGGTCAATTGTTTAGTAAAAGTAGTGATGTTCCTACTTCCTCTCTGGGATGATGAACAACTCCCAGCAGCAGCAACAGCACTAGGAGGAAGTGGTTCTTGATCTTTCCCTATTTTATTTTTATCGGAGAAAGTTTGGTCCTCCATTTATGTTATATTGATATATATACGTGCGGCTAAAGCGCACACAAACACAGAAAATATTTTTTTATTTTTGCTGGAGAGTAGTGCACTTTGTGGGTTACACCACCCTTTAAGAAATGAGCCAGCCGGCTCTTTACTTATGGGACACAGGCGCACGCTTGGCGCTGCTCCTTTGTTGATGCACGTGCAGCCACAGTGCACACAAGTCACAAACACAGAAAATATATATTTTTTTGGTTTGGAGTGTACTTTGGGGGTTACAGAACCCTTTAATGGTCAAGCCAGCCGGCCCTTTACTTATGACACAGGCGCACGCTTGGCACTACTTTGTTGATGCACGTGCGGCTACTGCGCACACAATTCACAAACACAGAAAATAATTTTTTTTTTGGTTTGGACTGGAGTGTACTTTTGGGGGTTACAGCACCCTTTAACGGTCTAGCCAGCCGGCCCTTTACTTATGACACAGGCGCACGCTTGGCACTACTTTGTTGATGCACGTGCGGCAACTGCGCACACAATTCACAAACACAGAAAATAATTTTTTTTTGGTTTGGACTGGAGTGTACTTTGGGGGTTACAGCACCCTTTAACGGCCAAGCCAGCCGGCCCTTTACTTATGACACAGGCGCACACTTGGCACTACTTTGTTGATGCACGTGCGGCTACTGCGCACACAATTCACAAACACAGAAAATAATTTTTTTTTTGGTTTGGACTGGAGTGTACTTTCGGGGGTTACAGCACCCTTAACGGTCAAGCCAGCCGGCCCTTTACTTATGACACAGGCGCACGCTTGGCACTACTTTGTTGATGCACGTGCGGCTACTGCGCACACAATTCACAAACACAGAAAATAATTTTTTTTTTGGTTTGGACTGGAGTGTACTTTCGGGGGTTACAGCACCCTTAACGGTCAAGCCAGCCGGCCCTTTACTTATGACACAGGCGCACGCTTGGCACTACTTTGTTGATGCACGTGCGGCTACTGCGCACACAATTCACAAACACAGAAATTATATTATTTTTTTAGCACTTGGGGGGGAGCACCCCTGATGGACAGAGCACCCCCTGGACAACACCACAGCACCCCTTTAGGACTGGGACACTGCACAGGACTTTGGAGTGGACACAGCCCCTATGGAGAACTGACTGCACAACACAGTCCAGCCAGCCCCTATGGACTTTGAAGTAGTGGACACAGCCCCTATTAACAACAGCAGCACAGCACAACACAGCCAGCCCCTATGGACTTTGAAGTAGTGGACAACAGCAGCACTACACTACACTACACTACACTACACTACACAGCCCTAACTCCCACCCTCCCTCTTCACTGTCCACAGCCGAGTGAGAAAATGGCGCCGACGCGGGTACCTTATATAGGATCCAAAACCCGCGAGACTCGGAAGGCGGGATGATGACGTTTTGCCTCGATTTCAGATCCGAGTCAGGCGGGAAAAGTCGAGCCTGATTCGGATCGGACTCGGATCGGGGGGGGCTCGGGGGGGTTCGGATTTCAGAAATCCGAACCCGCTCACCCCTAATATATATATATATATATATATATATATATATATTCCTTTATTTATATGGTGTCACAGGTGTTCCACAGCACCTTACAAAGTACATAATAATGAAAAAGAAACCAGTGACTAACAGTACACTACAATGCAGGACAAAGTTTATACACATTGCAGCATTAATGATCATAACACTCAAATAGGTAACAGGGCATAAGCAACCCAGTGGTAGGTGCCCTAGTGGGGAGTGAGGAGTAGATGAAAGTATAAGCAAGGAGAAGCACAAGAGGGTTGATAGCTTTAATTGTGAGATCTTACATTCTAATGGTATATATACTCTGTGTGTGTGTATATGTATGTGTATATATATATGTATGTGTATGTATATATATATATATATATATATATATACTGTGTGTCTGTGTGTGTATATATATATATATATACTGTACATGTATGTGTGTATATATATAATAATCTCAGTAACAAAAGTTTGGACACCTTCTCATTCAATGGTTTTGTTTATTTAAATTATTTTCAGCATAAAAGATTAATACTGAAGACATCAAAACTATGAAAGAACATACATGGAATTATGTTGTAAACAAAACAAGTGTTAATAAATTAAAATATGTTTTATATTGTAGATTCCTCAAAGTAGCCTCCTTTTACTTTGATGACAGCTTTGCACACTCTTGGCATTCTCTCAATCAGCTTCATGAGGTAGTCTCCTTGAATGGGTTTGAATTAACAGTTGCGCCTTGTCAAGAGTCAATCTGTGGAATTACTAGCCTTCTTATGCTGGGCCATACACTCTACAATTATCTGTCCAATCTGGCTGGATGGAATGAAAATCTTGTAATGTATGGGAGCCAATGACAATCGACCATATGGTCTTAAATACTGGAAAATGGGCAAAAATGATTGGTCACATTGGTTAAATTCATTTGATTTAACCAATTTCTCTGGATGACAATTTTTGTATGTTTTTCAGTGTTTGTGAGCAAATGGTCGATTGTCATTGGCTCCCATACATTACCAGGTTTTCATTCATTCCAACCAGCCAGATTGGACAGATATCTGACAGATAATTGTAAAGTGTATGCCCAGCATTAATGTGTTTGAGACCATCAGTTGTGTTGTGCAGAGGTAGGGTTAGTACACAGTGGACACCACTATTAGACTACTGTTGTAAGTCATATTATGGCACCAACCACTCAACTCAGTAAAGAGAAACGATAGTCCATCATTACTTTAAGACATGATGGTCAGTTGATACGGAAAATTTCAAGAACTTTGAATGTAACCTTAAGTGCAGTTGCAAAAACCATCAAACACTATGATGAAACTGGCTTTCATGAGGACCGCCCCAGGAAAGGAAGACCAAGAGTTACCTCTACTGCAGAGGATAAGTTCATTAGAGTTACCAGCCTCAGACACCGCTACTTAACAGCACCTCAGATTAGAGACCATATAAAGTCTTCAGAAAGTTCAAGTAGCAGACAAATCTCAACATCAACTGTTCAGAGGAAACTGCGTGAATCAGGCCTTCATGGTTGTACTGCTGCAAAGAAGCCACTACTGGGGATGAACAACAAGAAGAAAATTGTTTGGGCCAAGAAACACAAGGAATGGACATTAGACCAGTGGAAATCTGTACTTTGGTCTGATGAGTCCAAATTTGAGACTTTTGGTTCCAATCGCCATGTCTTTGAGACGCACAGAAGGTGAGCAGATGGTTTCTGCATATGTGGTTCCCATTGTGAAGCATGGAGGAGGAGGTGTGATGGTGTGGGGCTGCTTTGCTGATGACACTGTTGGTGATTTACTCAAAATTCAAGGCACACTTAACCAGCATGGCTATCACAGCATTCTGCAGCGCCATGCCATCCCATGTGGTTGCGCTTACTGGGACCATCATTTGTTTTTCAACAAGTCAATGACCCCAAACACACCTCCAGGCTATGTAAGGGCTACTTGACCAAGAAGGAAAGTGATGGAGTGCTGCGTCAGATGACCTGGCATCCACAATCACCCGACCTAAACCCAATTGAGCTGGTTTGGGATGAGTTGGACCGCAGAGTGAAGGAAAAGCAGCCAACAAGTGCTCAGCACCTCTGGGAACTCCTTCAAGACTGTTGGAAAACCATTCCAGGAGACTATCTCATGAAGCTGATTGAGAGAATGCCAAGAGTGTACAAAGCTGTCATCAAAACAAAAGGAGGCTACTTTGAGGAATCTAAAACATATTTTGATTTGTTTAACACTTTTTTTGTTTTACAACATAATCCCATATGTGTTCTTTCATAGTTTTGATGTCTTCAGTATTAATCTACTATGTTGAAAGTAATTTAAATAAACAATAACCATTGAATGTGAAGGTGTGTCCAAACTTTTGACTGGTACTGTGTGTGTATGTATGTATGTATGTGTGTATATATGTGTGTTATATATATATATATATATATATATATATATAAAACATATTTACACACTGAGTGGCCAAACTATTATGACCACCAGGTGATTATTTGATGCAAAGTAGCTATTGCACAGATAATGCCGGCATAGGATGCCTGGATTGAATGGAAGGGCTTATGTATACTTAGAATAATAAAGTATAGCTCAAAAAATAATGGATAAACATTGTGATCTGTCAGACTCTGAATTGGAATGACTTTTGGCGCTTGGAGCAGAAGCGGTACGAGCATTAGCAAAATGGCTGAACTGGTGAATTGTTTGAGGGAGGCAGTTGTTAATGTGGACACAGAGCAGCCCAGCAGACAAAAAAACTGGGCCTGAGTGCAAGGCCTGTAGGCATAAACCACTACTGGATGTGAAAGTGGGCAGTCAGTCCCAGAAGGAAAACAGTGCATCAAATTAGGGATAATCTGAATCAGGGACCAATACAGATGGCTTCACAATGAACAGTATGCCGCACATTACATTTTATGGGCTACAGTACAGAAGCAGAAGGCCTGTATGTACGCCATTGCTATCTGCAGCAAACAGGGTGGAATGTCTCCACTTTGCTCAGGAATACAGAAATTGTACAGTAAATGATTGGAAATGGGTAATGTATTCTGACGAATCATGTTTTAAATTACACCACGCAGATGGTAGGGTGAAGGGGATGCGGTCATAATACAGACAGTCGAGATGCCGGCACGTAGAATGCTGACGCCAGAATCCAGACACCTATCAGAATCCCGGCGCCAGCATCCCAATGGTAAGTACTGGGGTTTAGGGGTAGGGTTAGGGGTAGGGTTGGGTTAGGCACTAGGGAGAGGATTAGGGTTAGGCCCTAAGGGGGGAGGGTTAGGTTTAGGCTGTGGGGAGAGGTAAGGCTTGGGCACATGGGGGGGGTCAGGTTTTGGAAGTGAGGAGGAAGGGTTAGGGGTAGGGCAGTGGCGTCACAAGGGGAGTGTGGGGGGTACGGGCCACATCTGGGTGTCACCCGCCGAGGGGTGACACCAAAGTGCTGACTCAGTGACAGGAGCTGGGTGCTGCACTGTATCATTACATGCAGCACTCGGCTCCTGACACAGTGAGGGCTCAGTCTGGTCACCGGGGGTAGTCCGCATCTCTGGACCCCCGGAGTGACTAAAACGGGGGTTTTGGCTATGAGGCCACGCCCCCTACCCATTGTCAAGACTTCGACTATTTCAGTACATAAAGATAAACTACACTTGCCAAAGTTCCATTGTGGTTGTTGGAGGATCTATCCTGGTTGCTTGCGTTCATCACATGCAGTGTGCAGAGAGTTAAAGTGATCATCTGTTTCTTAGGTGTCGTCAAGTTGTTGGATTCCTTGATTGCTTATTATTCCAAACCTGATTCTATTTGAGTCACATGTTCTGAACTTCCTATGGATCACAGACCTCTAGTATAAAGCCTGTTACTATGCCTCATTGTCTGTGCAACGTTATTTTCAGGTCTTCCTTGGACTCCTGCCAGATCCCCGCTGTGCCTGGTGTATGCTGTGGACCTCGCTACATTCCTGCTCTTGTTCCGGTTCAAGTTCTGATATAGGTTATCAGCTGCACTACAGAGCTCAAAGCTGTTATCCTGCTCTATTACTGCTATTCCATTCTACGCTACACTATTTGGTTTACTTGTTATTATTGACTCATACGTTCACATACTGCACCGTTACAGTCTATCCTCATCGGAACTCCATCACATCGCAAGGCTCAACCCTGCTCCGGATCTTCATTCTGCCGCAGGGCTCAACCCTGCTCCCGGACCGTCATTCTGCCGCAGGACTCAACCCTGCTCCGGACCTTCACTATGTCGCAGGGCTCAACCCTGCCACAGAACTTCATTACGCCTAAAGGCTCAACCCTGCTCCGGAGCTTCATCACGTCTCAGGGCTCAACCCCGTGCTGGAACCTCATCACCTCTCAGGGCTCACCCCTGTTCCGGACCCTCATCACGTCTCAGGGCTCAACCCTGTTCCAGATCTTCATTACGTCTCAGGGCTTAACCTCGTTCCGGATCTTGTTACATCTCAGGGCTCAACCCTGTTCTGGACCTCCGTCACGATACAGGGCTCAACCCTGTTATTGACCTCCATTCTATCCTGAGGCCTTAGCCTCGTGTCAGACTCGGGGTTTCACCCCACACCAGTTCAGTGTGTACTTTGAACTTTGGGCCTGATTCAGAGCCGCTCGTAAGCGGGCACTCGTTCGTTCCGACCGATGTTCGCACAACTGCGCATGCGTATGGATTTTAATATGCATGCGCGAAGCAGTCAGTGCGGCCGAAAATCGTGTGCTTGCTAAATAGCGGATGCCTGCTATTTTGAGTGACAGAATGAGGCGTTTGTGGGTGGTAACAGGGGAAGGTGCTTGAAAACGGGGAGTGGAGATCCGAACGCAGGCGTGCCTAAAGGTCAAAACGAGCATTTTAAGGGTGTGCATAATTAACAAAGCAGCGTCATTGCCCACGTCACTTGGTTGTTTTATAGTTAGAACTGCTCGCATGATTGTGCTAGGAAAAACCAACCACAAGCACTGCGAGCAGTTCATACGCCGTCCAATGTACTCGATTAATCTAATAAATAGCGGACATGACGTATGATGCGAGCAGCCAGGGGGCGTTTTTTTCAAAATTACGTTCTCATGTTTCGTTCGCTCGTTCAGACAGAGAGGCGTGAACAGACCGCAAAGAGCGAACGGTTAATTTAAATAGCCAGCCCCTTTTTCTGGACGAGCGAGCGCAAATAGCGTCCGGCTCTGAATCAAGCCCTTTGTTTCTCACAGGGGCATACCCCTGCACCTGTTAGCGCATATCATGAACTTTGTGTTATAGAGATTTAATGTGGAACTTTGCCATACAGTTTTTTGTTCTTGAATAAATTCTATTTACTTTTATTTCGTGCCAGTGATATTTCATGAAAAGGTAATTCCTAAAACCACCTCCAGTTTACATTTCCTAGTTAACATGACTCTTCCCAGGAGTCTCAAGTGTCTGTAGCTGTGACACCCATGAGGCCATGCCTCCTTTTGCCGACGGGCTGCTATCGGCACACACAGTACTATCCTCTCCGGGGTCTGCACCAAAGTCACAAGGGTGAGTGATGCCACTGAGGTAGGGAGAGCGTTAGGATACTGACTTACAGGTGTCGGTATCCTAACCCTGTCAGGGTGCCGGCGTCAAGATTCTGACAGCCGGGATCCCAAGTGTTGGCATCCTATACCCAAACCGGGCGAGGATATGGAGACAACAGCACAAAAGCAAGAATCTTTCTTGTGTCATCGGGACTCTTCAGGAGTTGACAGATTGGCATTTCTGCCATGTATTTATAGGTGACTATTAATATGAAAAGATGCCGTGGCTCCTGCCAGCTTGCAATGTCAACTCATCATTTCACTTTTACTGTACTGTATATAACACGAGTAGTCTGTATACTGGATGTGAGGAACCCATATGTGCAGGAGGATACAACTGTATGCTACCCTTATGTTCCATCTCTAATAGTCATTGTAAACATGTAGGTGGTGCTGCTGGTCCATGGCCAACTTACTACTGCTTTCCCCTGGGCCAAAACATGTCAGCTTTTCCCTGGCTAGGAATGATGTTCTAATTAGATTTACCAATCATTGAAAGAAGCCTTCATTTGCAGATACAAAGCCAGTGCAGCCTGTTATAACTTTTTGGGTTATAGTTACTAAAAATATTTTTTTCGAAGTCGAAGATTATTGTTTTTTTTGATGGCCTTCTAAAAATGTAAAGGTTTGTTTTACATGTAGTACTATTGCTCTTTAATTTAAATCATTAATAAATATATGCTGTAGATTTTGCTCTGTATTGTGTGTTCAAATCAGTATTGCTTTTTAATGGACAAATAAAGGGCTAGTCACACATAAGGTATACGAAAACGATAATATATATAGTTGTCCTATAGTCGGTGTGGATACTATGATCTAGTACTAAGTGGTAAACAATTAACAGAAACACAGATGCCCAAAACAGTCACTGACAGCTCCAGAGAAACAGCACCTAATTATCATGGAGAGTTTATTTTGCGGCCGGACAGATAATCATTCTGTTATCTCTCTGTTTACTGCTCATCATATCAATGTCTGTTTGTCATTAGATGCATTTTGATTATTAATCAATACAAGGGAGAAAATCAGGATAAATTTGGGAAATTCTCTTGTCTCATTAAAGGGATGAAGTTTTAATCATCTGATGAAGACAATTTTGGGTCAAGTGTGTAGTTGCTTTAAATCATGCAGATTTCTTAGTATTAGGTCCATTTAACAATATGTTAAAGCACATTGAACATGTCGGCATCTGCAGAATGTCAACTTGTGAAATGCCGATATTCTGCACAAACTGGCAACGGAGGGTTAGGCTATGGGACGGTTAGCAGGGACGGCTCTAGGGGTGTTCGACCAGTGCGGTCGCACAGCGGCACCACCCATAGAGGGCGCACCCCTCCCCAAAATCCCGATTTCAGAGGCACAGTACTATCCCGCTGTTCCACCCGTGGGCCAAAGTGGCCTGCGGGTGGTCAAATCAGGAGGCTGGGGACCCCCACCGCCACTGCTGTGCACAGGGGGGCTGAGAGGGGGGGAGCGGGTACAAATTACCTGAGCCCGGGTTTCCTGAGGGGCCCGGCCCCACCCCCCCTCCCCTCCCTCACAGTAGCTGAGCCACAGCAGTCTTCTATGCCTGTGGAGGGGAGCGATCACACTGATCGCGCCCCCCTGGCTTTGCGCAGGGCTGAGGGGGCTCAGAGCTCTCCCCTCGCCAGCACGCAGCACCACTTTACGGCACTGAAAACCTTTTTTTTTGTCACAAAGGGGGCATGGCCATGCCTCTCGCGATTAGGCCACGCTCCCTGTTACCCAGGCCCGCCACGGCTCTTGGCGGGCCTGGCTGTGCGGTGGTGCCGGACCCCCGGAGTGTGAATGGATGCCGCGTGCAGCATTCATTCACTGACCGGAGAGGGCTGGGGGAAGGCTTTTCCCCCAGCCTGACGTTATTTGGAGGCGTGCCATGCAGACATGCCTCCAAATAACATCACTTAGGGGCATGGGCTATGGTAATGAGGCCAAGCCCACAATTTCAGAAGCCGCGCGCAATTGCAGGGCGCTGTTTACCGGGCTGGCACAGGGTGCTCAGACCCCTTGAACCGGCCCTGAGTGTTAGGCACTAGAAGGAGACAGAGATTGGACAGGAGACCCAGTGAGTACAGTATCCATTTTACTAGTTGTATTATGACAGAGAGGGAGATTTATCAAAGCTTGGAGAGAGATAATGTGGAGAGAGAGATAAAGTACCAACCCATCAGCTCCTAACTGTAATTTTTCAAACACAGCCTGTAGAATAACATTTAGGAGCTGATTGGTTGGTACTTTATCTTTCTCCACTTTATCTCTCTCCAAGCTTTGATAAATCTCCCCCAGAATGTCACAGTAGTTGTACAGTATAATGACAGGATTTCACAGCAGTTGTTTAATGACAGGATATGCACCGCATTGGATATCATACAGCAATATATAGCAATATATTTAGGCATATGAAATAGCAGTATATTATAACACAGTTTTTTTTTATTCATGAAGCCATAAGCAATGCATAGTCTGGTCCGATGCCCTGTGAGAATTACACTAAAGCCACAATTAACACAGGTGATGTAATTTCACACGTGAGAAGCTTGGAACGTAACGTTAATAATTGAGTCACTGTTTGTTTATTTTTTTATTCGTCTTGTTTACTGTTGACCTATTTACTCTTCTCATACAATATATGAATTGAAAAGTTTTTGTTCAATGTCATCTTGAAGACCCTTAAAAGTACAGATAATGATTATTATTTTCTTTAAAGGCAGGAATATAATTAGAATCGGACATTGCAGATACGTCAATCTAAACTGTGGTTTAGCAACACAAAGAGCACTGAAGCAGTGGATATGGGTATTACTGATCCTCTCAAGTGCCAAGGAAAATAATTGGTTATCAGTTGGAGTGCACTGTCCAGAGCGGCACTTCAGTGGACTTAATATTAAATTACTTTACAATTAAATTCTCTGGAGTGCCAATCTCAGTGGTCTACAATCGAAAATCCATAACAGGGATGCAAGTTATTAATGAAACAGAATTGCAGAGACTGTAAGCTTATAAAAAGTTTCTTGCAAAAGTTATAGTTGATGACTAGTTAGGAGGATATATTACTCATGTGTCCTAGGTGGGAAACAACATTGTATTGTGGTGTTGGCAGCCCCATCATCTTCTTAAATGCAATAAAATACTGATCATTAATTATAACACTCCTGACTTTTGAGGCTGTGGATTCATGCATTTCCGTGTTATACAATAAAGTTTTATTTTATTTGAAATACAGGATAGCGGTCTTCAATTCATGTTAGAAAAAAAAAATTACAAGTTAAAATATACTTTCTGTTTCATTCATTCTGAGTCAACTGCTAAAAACGGGTTTTTCCATCAACTACTTTATTGAGCCCAGGTTAAATAATTCAAAAAGTCAGTGTGAAGTAGAGCAGACAAAGATCTTCTGCGTGAAACGTGACTTATTGACGTCTCTGAGCAGTGTGAACTACAGTAAGTACAAAAACATCAGCTAATTAGTATCGCCCAAGTGCTAGTAAAGAAGAGTAAAAAGAAAAAAATTAAAAATATTTGGCTGTAAAAATTAGCATGTTTAGCTAGTGGTATTTTGCCTTAAGTTTTTCCTATTCTCAGGGTCGTAACTAGGGTAGTGCGACCAGTGCCATGGCACATGGCACCGCAGGGCAGGGGGCGCTGCTCGGGCCTGTCAATTTTCTGTTTTATAATCATTCTCACGTGTAGCTTCCTCTTCTTTTATCCCCGGCATCTCCTGCCCTCCCCTATCTCCTTCCTGGCTGACTCCCCCTCCATCTGGCCACCTCCCCAAGCACCTTCAGTCACATCCTCTTTACTTTACAGTTACACACACATTTCAAAATACTGTCATACCCGGGACTCAAACCCTTCACCTGTTACATGGCAGTCAGACACCTTACACATGGAGCTATCTGCCCCACAATTTCTGATGGCATGAGGTTGCCATCAGAAATTGTGAAAAACAAAGGGAGGGGGGCACCAATGCTCTTTCTGGCCCAGGGCACCATAAAGTCTAGTTACAGCTCTGCCTGTTCTTCCCCAACCAAACTACATAGCAGAATAAAATGAGCATCATCATCCCGGCTTTATACTTAGACCAGCGCTTCGCAAAATCGCTCCTCATGGCGTACTAACAGTCCTGTTTTAAGCATACCCATGATTAAGCACATGGCTTGTGCACACAAAATGCAAAAATAGTATATTTCTGCCCACACTCAGCACGAGATTTGTTCATATCTCCAACATATTGGGGTAGATGTATTATAGCGGCACTTAACGTGCCGCTATAACGCTTCCTGCTTCACCTCTTTACCGAGGCGAAGCAGGAAGCACTACCGATGAGATGTAAGAACATCTCATCGGCCGGAGAGGGGGAGTGTTAACTCCCCCCTCGGCGCTACCCGCTAGAGACAGCAGCGCATCAGCCTAGTGCTGATGCGCTGTGTCTCTGTCCCGGCCGGCTCCACTGAGCATGCGTGGGATCTCGCAAGTATCGCGAGATCCCCGCGTGGAGCCCTGGAGCCGGCAGCCGCTGCAACAGGGACAGCGCTGTCCCTGCTGTGGGGATAGGCTAGCGCCAGGCTGTAGCTGTCGATAACGACAGCTACAGCCGGCCGAACGGTCAGACGATCTGACCGTTCATACATAGCCCAGGCTATCTGCGCTGCTATCTTGTAGATAGCAGAGCCGGTAATGACAGGGGCGCATAGCGCCTCTGTCATTTACCGCCCAGATACCCGATTATACATCGGGGAGAAGCGGTATCAGCGCACATAGCATGCGCTGATACCATTTCTGGGCTTCATACAACTCCCCCATTATAATTTATTATCATTATACTTTAATTTATATGACAACACAAAGGTTCTGCAGTGCCGTTCATAAGGGAAAATCATGAGCACAAAATGACAGACACAAACAAACCTTTACATATATACACTATTACATAATTACTTAGCAGTGGTTCTCAACTCCAGTCCTCAAGTGTCACCAACAGGTCATGTTTTGTGGATTTCTTTAATCATACACAGGTGAGTTACTTTATTTTGCTGGGTCAGTGCTTATCCCACCGACTTCTACAGACAGAAATCCTCAACATATGACCTGTTGGGGATACTGAAGGGTTGAGGTTGAGAGCCACTGACCTAGCTACACACTATCAGATATTTTTGATCGGGACAAGAAACGGGGCAATTTTTCATCAAATTGCCAGCCCCAAAATCTGTGCTACACATTGTGCAATTTGTTATTAGAAGGTACCGATTTTCCACCACACCACACTCATTTTGCATATGTACTGTACGCCCACAAGGAGGATGATATAGTTACAGGACAACATAGGAAATATCAGCAGATTATCGAAAATGCACACACACTGCTCGATATGGGGAAATGGAGGCCGAGATTTTCCTTCTTGGTCGAATGATCGGATAATCGAAATAACACGTTTGTGGATGTTTTTTAACCATTTTATCTGCAAAACGCTAAGACGATTGTTCATACACACTATACAATAAATCAGGGCGATCACCCAATTACTGGCAAACTGGCCCAATAATTGTACAGTGTGTAGCTAGCTTAAGACCCCTTTTCCACTGCTGCTAAAACCCGTGTTATTGCCGTGTCAACTGGGTCTCAGGTAGGGTTTTATGTGGGTAAGACCCAGGTAAGGCTCAGTGATCACTGGATCGGGTCCCGTTCACAGCATAGGGAGAGCCGCATTTCCTGGTGCTTGGAATGTATTCTCCAAGTGCTGGCAGAGGTAAGCCTAGGCAATGTCCCAGGTGCACATGGTGAAGTCTGTCGAAGCCGTATAATTGGCTGAGACTGGATCGGTTTAAAATTAAATCTGCGCGACGCCATTTTGCGAATGGCAATGAGACGCCATTTTGCGACAGGCTGCCCAGCGCCATATTAGTGAATCTTGCCCATTATAAGTACATACGGTGATGCTAGTATTTAGCGTTGTGCGATTCCCACGCAATAGAAAGAAGTTAAAAGTCCTCACCATATAAATACAGACAGTCACTAAAGCATATAAAATGATTATCCCTGCAAAACACGTACCATGGTGTACTCCACAAAACACATAGTCGCACAACACAAACTAGCGTCTTTTCCCAAAACCCCAATACTTACACACTGCACACTTACATAAAAGGTTCCCTAGTATTAAAGTGTAATATTCAAGGTTTATTCAGTATTATAAATGTTGTGAAATAAAGGTTATTTGATATCTAAGGTTTAGTACATGGTAAGCACACCGTGTTTGGTGTTGTACTGATCCACTGTGTCCCCACAGATTTCCAGTATCATCGGTGAGAAGATTGCAACATGCGTCTGCAAACTATGGACTATAGAGAGTTAAAACATTAAAATGTACTCTGTAATGGTACCAGCTTACATTAGCATGCAGCGGGAAAAAGGACACAAAGGGCTGTTGGAGGCTGGTTTGTGTCCATTCGAACTGACCTATGAACTATACTGTAACAGAAGAACCAGGAAGAAGAACCATTGGAATCATGCCAAACTGCTCTATTGTATTGCCTATACCTGTAAGAGTATATATGTGGGCTCTCTGAACTCGGATTCCAGTCTTCTTGCTGTGCTGTTGACGGAGGTTTCTATACTGATGCCTGTATATGGGTCCAGAGCGTGTGCGTATGTAACAACTGTACCTTGGATCTGTATGATTTATTTGCACTAATTGTATTTAGATCACAGCGTGTAACCATCTGTTTTTATATTGAATAATAACTTTTTGTGCTTTGGAACCACATTCAAAGTCTGAAAGCATTTATTTCTTGTGCGACTCATAACGCTAAATAGCGACAATTATTAGAAGGTATAGGCAGGATTTTAGAAGGTATAGACAGGCAGGAATCAATAAGCCACTGTGACACAGCTTGAAACCTGTGTTCAGTGTCCTGGGCTGGACCTGGGATTTTGGTGGAAAAGCGGTATTAGAGAATCAGTGGGGTGAGGGTCCTGCTCGTGAAAATGTACATTCTAGAGTGGTGATGTGTAGATAGTAGATACAATACAGTGAGGGTTTTGTGCTTGGTTTATGCCAAGTCATGATCATCAGTGTGTATTTACACTTCCCCTCTAGCAGATGCAAAGATAAACAGGCATTTATCCATTTTCTACAGTTCCTCATGAGAACATATCTTTCTGCCTCTCCAGGCATAAGGAGGTACAAGTGCATTGGTGCCTACGCATTAATACCATTTGTGGGCATGCATGCAATTCATGCTGCTCAAACTTTCAGAACTCAACTCAGCACCAGGTCCACAGACTCTTAGATTTATCATCTATTTATCTTATCGATTTACAAGGAACTTGAGACATTGCTGAGGTGTAAGGTACAAAGGTCCACATGCCTCAGCAATGCCACCAATCCTTAGTAAATTAACATTTATAGGCTGCATTCTCATGAATATTCCATTACGGAAAATCCATCACAGTATTTTTGACATAAAGGACTTACTTATTATCATTGTAAACAACCACAATACTATGGAATTCCACAGCTACATGAGTCAGCCATTTTTCCTGCCACCTACACTCAAGGGCAGCCATTTTGGGACTGAACCAATATATTCTAGGAATTAATTGCATAACTGAGGCATGAAGCACAAAGCCAATCCAAAGGGATGCTTATGGATACTCATGCTATATGGATTTTTACCATGTTACTTTATAGTAGGGGTGAGCGGGTTCGGATTTCTGAAATCCGAACCCCCCCGAGCCCCCCCGATCCGAGGCAGATCCGAGTCAGGCTCGACTTTTCCCGCCTGACTCGGATCTGAAATCGAGGCAAAACGTCATCATCCCGCCTTCCGAGTCTCGCGGGTTTTGGATCCTATATAAGGTACCCGCGTCGGCGCCATTTTCTCACTCGGCTGTGGACAGTGAAGAGGGAGGGTGGGAGTTAGGGCTGGCTGGGCTGTGTAGTGTAGTGTAGTGCAGAGTAGTGTTGTGCTGTGCTGTGCTGCGCTGCGCTGCTGTTGTCCACTACTTCAAAGTCCATAGGGGCTGGCTGTGTTGTGCTGTGCTGCTGTTGTTAATAGGGGCTGTGTCCACTACTTCAAAGTCCATAGGGACTGGCTGGACTGTGTTGTGCAGCCAGTTCTCCATAGGGGCTGTGTCCACTCCAAAGTCCTGTGCAGTGTCCCAGTCCTAAAGGGGTGCTGTAGTGTTGTCCAGGGGGTGCTCTGTCCATCAGGGGTGCTCCCCCCAAGTGCTAAAAAAATAATATATTTTCTGTGTTTGTGAATTGTGTGCGCAGTAGCCGCACGTGCATCAACAAAGTAGTGCCAAGCGTGCGCCTGTGTCATAAGTAAAGGGCCGGCTGGCTTGACCGTTAAAGGGTGCTGTAACCCCCAAAGTACACTCCAGTCCAAACCAAAAAAATATATATTTTCTGTGTCTGTGAATTGTGTGCGCAGTAGCCGCACGTGCATCAACTAAGTAGTGCCAAGCGTGCGCCTGTGTCATAAGTAAAGGACCGGCTGGCTTGACCGTTAAAGGGTGCTGTAACCCCCAAAGTACACTCCAGTCCAAACCAAAAAAAAAATTATTTTCTGTGTTTGTGAATTGTGTGCGCAGTAGCCGCACGTGCATCAACAAAGTAGTGCCAAGCGTGCGCCTGTGTCATAAGTAAAGGGCCGGCTGGCTTGACCGTTAAAGGGTGCTGTAACCCCCAAAGTACACTCCAGTCCAAACCAAAAAAAAAATAATTTTCTGTGTTTGTGAATTGTGTGCGCAGTAGCCGCACGTGCATCAACAAAGTAGTGCCAAGCGTGCGCCTGTGTCATAAGTAAAGGGCCGGCTGGCTTGACCGTTAAAGGGTGCTGTAACCCCCAAAGTACACTCCAGTCCAAACCAAAAAAAAAAATATTTTCTGTGTTTGTGAATTGTGTGCGCAGTAGCCGCACGTGCATCAACAAAGTAGTGCCAAGCGTGCGCCTGTGTCATAAGTAAAGGGCCGGCTGGCTTGACCGTTAAAGGGTGCTGTAACCCCCAAAGTACACTCCAGTCCAAACCAAAAAAAAAATAATTTTCTGTGTTTGTGAATTGTGTGTGCAGTAGCCGCACGTGCATCAACAAAGTAGTGCCAAGCGTGCGCCTGTGTCATAAGTAAAGGGCCGGCTGGCTTGACTGTTAAAGGGTGCTGTAACCCCCAAAGTACACTCCAGTCCAAACCAAAAAAAAAATTATTTTCTGTGTTTGTGAATTGTGTGCGCAGTAGCCACACGTGCATCAATAAAGGAGCAGTGCCAAGCGTGCGCCTGTGTCCCATAAGTAAAGAGCCGGCTGGCTCATTTCTTAAAGGCTGGTGTAACCCACAAAGTGCACTACTCTTCAGCAAAAATAAAAAAATATTTTCTGTGTTTAGCCGCACGTATATATCAAATCGATATAACATAAATGGAGGACCAAACTTTCTCCGATAAAAATAAAATAGAGAAAGATCAAGAACCACTTCCTCCTAGTGCTCAAGCTGCTGCCACTAGTCATGACATAGACGATAACATGCCATCAACGTCGTTTGCCAAGGCCGATACCCAATGTCATAATAGAGGGCACATACAATCCCAAATGACAAAGTTCAGGAAAATGACCTTGAAAAAAACATTTAAATCAGCTGAAGAGAAACGTAAACTTGTCAATATGCCATTTACGACACGGAGTGGCAAGGAACGGCTAAGGTCGATCAGTAGTATGTTCATGACTAGTGGTTCAGCTTCACATGATGATGGAAGCCCTCCTCCCACTAAAAAAATCAAAAGAGTTAAGCTGGCAAAAGCACAGCGAAGAACTGTGCTTTCTAAGAAGATATCACAAATCCCCAAGGAGAGTCCAAGTGTGGTGGTGGTTGCGATGCCTGACCTTCCCAGCACTGGACGGGAAGAGGTGGCTCTTTCCACCATTTGCACACCCCCTGCAAGTGCTGAAAGGAGCACCCACAGTCCACTTGCTGATATGCAAATTGAAGATGTCACTGTTGAAGTACAACAGGATGAGGATACTGGTGTAGCTGGTGCTGAGGAGGAAGTTGGCGAGGAGGATTCTGATGGTGATGTGGTTTGTTTAAATCAGGCTCCGGGGGAGACAGTTGTTGTCCGTGGGATGAAAAAGCCCATCACGGTCATGCCTGGGCAGAAGACCAAACATTCCACCTCTTTGGTCTGGCAATATTTCTATCCAAATCCTGACAACAACTGTCTTGCCATATGTACCTTATGTAAAGGTGGAATAAGTAGGGGTAGGGACGTTAACCACCTAGGAACATCCTCCCTTATACGGCACCTGCAGCGCGTTCATAATAAGTTACTGTCAAGTTCAGAAACTTTGGCTAAGACCGTAAGCAGTCCAGGGACACCTAAATCCCGTTGTCCTGTTGTATCCAAGCGCCTGCAAACCACACCGTCAACTCCCTCCTTGTCAATTTCCTCCTTAGTCAGGATCGGAAGTAGTCCTGCAGGCCATGTCACTGGCATGACTGACTCTCCTATCGGGGATTCCTCCAGAGGATCCTGCATTGCTACGCCTCCTGCTGCCGCTGCTGCTGTTGCTGCTGCTGGGAGTCATTCATCATCCCAGAGAGGAAGTAGGAACACCACTACTTTTACTAAACAATTGACCCTCCAACAGTCCTTAGCGAGGAGGATGAAGTACGACAGCAGTCATCCTGAAGCTAAACGTATAACTGAGGCCTTGACTGCTATGTTGGTGTTAGACGTGCGTCCGGTATCCGCCATTAGTGCAGTGGGATTTAGACAATTGATGGAGGTAGTGTGTCCCCGGTTCCAAATCCCGTCTAGATTCCACTTCACTAGGCAGGCGATACCGAGACTGTACAGAAACGTCAGAAAAAGTGTCCTCAGTGTCCTGAAAAATGCCATTGTACCCAATGTCCACTTAACCACGGACATGTGGACAAGTGGAACAGGGCAGACTAAGGACTATATGACTGTGACAGCCCACTGGATAGATGTATCACCTTATGCAGCAACAGCAGCAGCGTCACCAGTCGCAGCATCTCAGAAACGCCAGCTCGTTCCAAGGCAGGCTACGCTGTGTATCACCGGTTTCAGTAAGAGGCACACCGCCGACAACCTCTTAGAGAAACTGAGGGAAATCATCGCCCAGTGGCTTACCCCACTTAGACTCTCCTGGGGATTTGTGATATCTGACAACGCCACCAATATTGTGCGGGCATTACATCTGGGCAAATTCCAGCACGTCCCATGTTTTGCTCACACAATAAACTTGGTGGTGCAGAATTTTCTGAAAAGCGACAGGGGCGTGCAGGAGATGCTTTGGGTGGCCTGAAAAATTTCTGGCCACTTTCGCCATTCAGCGACTGCGTGCCGAAGACTGGAGCGCCAGCAAACACTCTTGAACCTGCCCCGCCATCACCTGAAGCAAGAGGTTGTGACGCGGTGGAACTCAACCCTCTATATGCTTCAGAGGATGGAGGAGCAGCAAAAGGCCATTCAAGCCTATACATCCACCTATGACATAGGCAAAGGAGGGGGTATGCACCTGACTCAAGCGCAGTGGAGAATGATTTCCATGTTGTGCAAGGTTCTCCAGCCCTTCGAACTTGCCACACGTGAAGTCAGTTCAGACACTGCCAGCTTGAGTCAGGTCATTCCCCTAATCAGGCTTTTGCAGAAGCAGCTGGAGAAAGTGAAGGAGGAGCTAAGACGGAGCGATTCCGCTCGGCATGTGAGACTTGTGGATGAAGCCCTTCATTTGCTTTGCCAGGATTCCAGGGTGGTCAATCTGTTGAAATCAGACCACTACATTTTGGCCACCGTGCTCGATCCTAGGTTTAAAGCCTATGTGGTATCTCTCTTTCCGGCCGACACAAGCCTGCAGAGGTGCAAAGACCTGCTGGTGAACACATTGTCAGCTGAAGCGGAATGTGACACGTCAACAGCTCCTTCTTCATTTTCTCCAGCAACTGGGGCTGCCAGGAAAAAACTTAGGTATCCTAAGCAACCCGCTGGCGGTGATGCAGGGCAGGCAGGACCAAGTTTGGACATCTGGTCCGGACTGAAGGACCTGGCAACAATTTCTGACATGTCTACTGTCACTGCATATGATACTGTCACCATTGACAGAATGGTGGAGGATTACATCGGTGACAGCATCCAAGTAGGCATGTCAGACAGTCCATACCTGTACTGGCAGGAAAAAGAGGCAATTTGGAGGCCCCTGTACAAACTGGCTCTATTTTACCTGAGTTGCCCCCCTTCCAGTGTGTACTCCGAAAGAGTGTTTAGTGCAGCCGGGAACCTTGTCAGCGAAAGGCGTAGGAGGTTGCTTCCACAGAATGTGGAGAAGATGATGTTCATCAAAATGAATTATCAGCTCTTCCAGGGAGACCAGCCTCCAGAACGTACAGAGGGACCTGTGGTGGTGGATTCAAGTGGGGACGAGTTAATACTTTGTGAGGATGAGGATGTACACACTGTAGAGGGTGAGGAATCGGTGGATGAGGAGGATGAGGATGACATCTTGCCTCCGTAGAGCCAGTTTGTGCAGGGACAGATTAATTGCCAGCTTGTTTTGTGGGGGCCCAAACGAACCAATCATTTAAGCCACAGTTGTGTGGCAGACCCTGGCGCTGAAATGATTGGTTTGTTAAAGTGTGCATGTCCTGTTTATACAACATAAGGGTGGGTGGGAGGGCCCAAGGACAATTCCATCTTGCACCTCTTTTTTTTCTTTGCATTATGTACAGTTTGGGGCCTAGTTTTTCAAACTGCCATCCTGTCTGCCACTGCAGTATCACGCCTAGATGGGTCACGTGTTTGTGCCGCCCACTCGTGTCGCTTAGCATAGTCATCCAGCTACCTCGGTGCAACCTTTTGGACATAAAAACACTATTGTGAGGTGTGAGGTGTTCAGAATAGACTGGAAATTAGTGATAATTAAGGTTATTGAGGTTAATAATAGCATAGGAGCAGAAAAACCTACAAATTCTGTGATTTTAGCTGTTTTTATGCTTTTTTTCAAAAAAATACAGATCCAAAACACAAAACCCAGAACCTAAAACACGTAAGGGTGGTTTTGGCAAAACCAATCCAGATCCAAAACACCAAGAAAGATCCAGATCCAAAACCAAAACACAAAACACGAAAAGTGGCCGGTGCACACCCCTACTATAAAGTAGGGGTGTGCACCGGCCACTTTTCGTATTTTGTGTTTTGGTTTTGGATCTGGATCTTTCTTCGTGTTTTGGATCTGGATTGGTTTTGCCAAAACCACCCTTCCGGGTTTTGGTTTTGGATCTGTATTTTTTTGTAAAAAAGCATAAAAACAGCTAAAATAACAGAATTTGTATTTTTATTGTTCCTAAGCTGTTATTAACCTCAATAACATTCATTTCCACTCATTTCCAGTCTATTCTGAATACCTCACAATATTGTTTTTAGGCCAAAAGGTTGCACGTGGCCCAGCTAGGAGTGGCACTGCAGTGGCAGACAGGATGTCAGTTTGAAAAACTAGGCCCCAAAGAGTACATAATGCAAAGAAAAAAAAGTGTTGCAAGATGGAATTGTCCTTGGGCCCTCCCACCCACCCTTATGTTAAATAAACAGGACATGCACTTTTTAATTAACCAATCATTTCAGCACCAGGGTCTGTCACACGACTGTGGCAGATGTCATCCTCATCCACTGATTCTTCTTCAGTGTTGTGTACATCCTCACCCTCACAGAGTATTAATTTGTCCCCGCTGGAATCCACCACCACAGGTCCCTCTTTACTTTCTGTACTTTCTGGAGGCTGGTCTCCCTGGAAGAATTGATAATTAATTTTGATGAACATCATCTTCTCCACATTTTGCAACTTCCTAAACCTTTCGCTGACAAGGTTCGCGGCTGCACTAAAAACTCTTTCGGAGTACACACTGGAGGGAGGGCAACTCAGGTAAAATAGAGCCAGTTTGTACAGGGGCCTCCAAATTGCCTCTTTTTCCTGCCAGTACAGATACGGACTGTCTGATATGCCTACTTGGATGCTGTCACCGATGTAATCCTCCACCATTCTTTCAATGGTGACAGCATCATATGCAGTGACAGAAGACATGTCAAATTGTTGGCAGGTTCTTCAGTCTGGACCAGATGTCCAAACGGTCCTGCCTGCCCTGCATCACCGCCAGTGGGTTGGTTAGGATACCTAAGTTGTTTCCTGGCAGCCCCAGTTGCGGGAGAAAATGAAGAAGGAGCTGTTGACATGTCACGCTCCGCTTCAGCTGACAGTGTTTTCACCAGCAGGTCTTTGCACCTCTGCAGGCTTGTGTCCGCCGGAAAGAGAGACACCACGTAGGCTTTGAAACTTAGGATCGAGCATGGTGGTCAAAATGTAGTGGTCTGATTTCAACAGATTGACCACCCTTGAATCCTGGCAAAGCATATGAAGGGATTCATCCACAAGTCCCACATAACGAGCGGAATCATTCCGTCTTACTGTAGCTTCTCCTTCACTTTCTCCAGCTGCTTCTGCAAAAGCCTGATGAGAGGAATGACCTGACTCAAGCTGGCAGTGTCTGAACTGACATCATGTGTGGCAAGTTCGAAGGGCTGGAGAACCTTGCACAACACGGAAATCATTCTAATCATTCTCCACTGCACTTGAGTCACGTGCATACCCCTTCCTTTGCCTATGTCATATGCCATTTTTTGGCCCACCCAAAGCGTCTCCTGAACAGCCCTGTCATTTTTTAAAAAATTCTGCACCACCAAATTTATTGTATGAGCAAAGCATAGGCTGTGCTGAAATTTGCCTAGATGTAATGCTCGCACAATATTGGTGGCGTTGTCAGATATCACAAATCCCCAGTAGACTCTAAGTGGGGTAAGCCATTGGGCAATGATTTCCCTCAGTTTCTCTAAGAGGTTGTCGGCGTGTGCCTCTTACTGAAACCGGTGATACACGACTTAACCTGCCTTGGAACAAGCTGGCATTTCTGAGATGCTGCTACTGGTGACGCTGCTGTTGTTGCTGCGTAAGGTGATACATCTACCCAGTGGGCTGTCACAGTCATATAGTCCTTAGTCTGCCTTGTTCCACTTGTCCACTTGTCCGTGGTTAAGTGGACATTGGGTACAACCGCATTTTTAGGACACTGAGGACACTTTTTCTGACGTCTCTATACATTCTCGGTATCACCCGCCTAGTGAAGTGGAATCTAGGCGGGATTTGGTACCGGGGACACACTACCTCCATCAATTGTCTAAATACCACTGCACTAATGGCGAATACTGCACACACATCTAACATCATCATAGCTGTCAAGGCCTCAGTTATCTGCTGTGCAACAGGTTGACTGCTGTCATACTTCATCCTCCTTGCTAAGGACTGTTGGAGGGTCAATTGCTTAGTAAAAGAAGTAGTGGTGTTCCAACTTCCTCTCTGGGATGATGAACGACTCCCAGCAGCAACAGCAGAAGCAGCAGCAGTAGGCGTACCAATGCAGGATCCTCCAGAGGAATCCTGGATAGGAGAGGAGTCAGTCATGCCAGTGACATGGCCTGCAGGACTACTTGCGATCCTGGTTGAGGAGGAAATTGACGAGGAGGGAGTTGCTGGTGTGGTTTGCAGGTGCTAGGATACAACAGGACAAAGGGAATTAGGTGTCCCTGGACTGCTTAAGGTTTTAGCCACAGTTTCTGAACTTGACAGTGACTTTTTATGAACGTGCTGCAGGTAACATATAAGGGAGGATGTTCCTAGGTGGTAAACATCCTTACCCCTACTTATTACACCTTTACATAAGCTACATATAGCAAGACAGTTGTTGTCCGGATTTGGATAGAAATATTTCCAGACCGAAGAGGTGGAATGTTTGGTCTTCTGCCCAGGCATGACCATGATGGGCTTTTTCATCCCACGGACAACAACTGTCACCCCCGGTGCCTGATTTAAACAAACCACATCACCATCAGAATCCTCCTCGTCAACTTCCTCCTCAGCGCCAGCTACACCAATATCCTCATCCTGTTGTACTTCAACAGTGACATCTTCAATTTGAATATCAGCAACTGGACTGTGGCAGAGGGCGTGCAAATGGTGGAATGAGCCACCTCTTCCCGTCCAGTGTTGGGAAGGTCAGGCATCGCAACAGCCGCCACACTTGGACTCTCCTTGGGGATTTGTGATATCTTCTTAGAACGCACAGTTATTTGGTGTGCTTTTGCCAGCTTAACTCTTTTAAGATTTCTAGTGGGAGGAGGAGGGCTTCCATCGTCATGTGAAACTGAGCCACTAGTCATGAACATAGGCCAGGACCTTAGCCGTTCCTTGCCACTCCGTGTCGTAAATGGCATATTGGCAAGTTTACATTTCTCCTCAGAGGATTTAAATTAATTTTTTTGGGTCATTTTACTGAACTTTGGCTTTTTGGATTTTACATGCCCTCTACTATGACATTGGGCATCTGCCTTGGCAGACGACGGTGATGGCATTTCATCGTCTATGTCATGTGGTTCTTGATCATTCCCTATTTTATCCTCCATTATTTTTATGGAGTGAATAACCCCTGTAAAAATGATTATATCCCTAATATGTGAAATAGGTCTCTATTTTCCCAGCAGATTGTAATGTAGTAATGGCAGCGGCCATTTGTGCTTATGCAGTAGTGACTTTCTCCCATGAGCCAACAAATACATTTTAAAGAACTGCGCCAGTGGGTAATTCTGGCAAATCTTATACATCAGAGCTACAGCTGCTAAGCCTAAACGCTTTCTTTGAACAGAATCAAATACAAACAAATTAACCTTTTGGGTTTCCGTAGCAGTACATCAATCAAGCGCTGCCATTCTAGCTCGCCTGGTCTATAGCTGCATTCAGTACACACCATATCAGGAGAAATGTATTACTCAGCTTCAGCTTAATACTCCTCTTGCAGTTATTTCATCTTCCTCGCAATCAGGATAAATTGTGCTGCTGTAATAACATTGTAGCAGGCCATCCTTTATGGAGCGAAGATGGTAATAACTGTGTTTTACATCTGCATTAATTCTGACAAGATTTATTGGTTGTTTGCTGATCTGTAAACTCTAAGATGCAAACCGCAAAGGTCAAAAAAACAGTAATGCTACTGGCAGCAGGAGCGAACGGCAGACTGTAGGTGTGAAATAAAACTTTCCAGTATTCTCTCTTATCTTTGACTTAAGACCGTGCTGCAGAGCATAAAGTTACGGAATCTTATAATATGATTGTTTTTCAACTCTGCAGTGCATAGGCAATGCAGGAAGGAGGGGGGGGGGCTTCTGGTTGCCTGGAATCCCCCTTTCCAGCTCACACCATGACCACAATAGAAATGGAATATAATACAATTTTACTAGTGCTGCATGTTTTTCTCTGTATCACAAATTAAATAATTGGCACCACCTGTGGTTCTTTTAACATGTCAGTCAATACCCCTTTTCCACTGCTGCAATAACCCAGGTTATTGCCGGGTCTACCCAGGTCACGGCTCAGTGGAAAAGGGTCCCTGAAAAATAACCAAAAAGGTGCAGTGTAAACGGCACAACCTGGGTTGTCTGACCTGGGTCGTGCCTAAAATGAGATGGTTGGTGGTTGTGAAGCAGTCACCTCCCACTTTTTATGACCTCACAAGTTTAGCAGTGCAAACACGGGTTCAGTGTGAATGGGGCTGACCTAGGAATAACCCAGTTCAAAGGTGCAATGTAAACGGGGTCCGACCTGGGTTGGAACCATGTCCAAAAACCCAGGTCGGACTCGGGTTTTTGGTGGAAAAGTGGTATCAGTAATGAATACACCTGTTCACAAGCTAGATCTGGAAAACATGCACTGTTAGGGTTGCACTGCTGTAGACCATCTATAGTTATTAATACTGTTATCCAGTGCATAAGGAAACCAATATGTATATATATGTCCAGGGCAGTGCTAGGCTCTTCTGCTGCTCCCCCAGACTCCCAGACTTGCTCTAATGCTCTGGAATTGTGCCCACATCTGAAATAAAAACTTTCAGCTCAGGCAGGATGGCCTTGCTGCCACATCTAATGGCTTACTGTGATAAATATATATATATATATATATATATATATATATTAGGGGTGAGCGGGTTCGGATTTCTGAAATCCGAACCCCCCCGAGCCCCCCCGATCCGAGTCAGATCCGAGTCAGGCTCGACTTTTCCCGCCTGACTCGGATCTGAAATCGAGGCAAAACGTCATCATCCCGCCTTCCGGGTCTCGCGGGTTTTGGATCCTATATAAGGTACCCGCGTCGGCGCCATTTTCTCACTCGCCTGTGGACAGTGAAGAGGGAGGGTGGGAGTTAGGGCTGGCTGGGCTGTGTAGTGTAGTGTAGTGCAGAGTAGTGTTGTGCTGTGCTGTGCTGCGCTGTGCTGCTGTTGTCCACTACTTCAAAGTCCATAGGGGCTGGCTGTGTTGTGCTGTGCTGCTGTTGTTAATAGGGGCTGTGTCCACTACTTCAAAGTCCATAGGGGCTGGCTGGACTGTGTTGTGCAGTCAGTTCTCCATAGGGGCTGTGTCCACTCCAAAGTCCTGTGCAGTGTCCCAGTCCTAAAGGGGTGCTGTAGTGTTGTCCAGGGGGTGCTCTGTCCATCAGGGGTGCTCCCCCCAAGTGCTAAAAAAATAATATTTTTTCTGTGTTTGTGAATTGTGTGCGTAGTAGCCGCACGTGCATCAACAAAGTAGTGCCAAGCGTGCGCCTGTGTCATAAGTAAAGGGCCGGCTGGCTTGACCGTTAAAGGGTGCTGTAACCCCCAAAGTACACTCCAGTCCAAACCAAAAAAAAATAAATTTTCTGTGTTTGTGAATTGTGTGCGCAGTAGCCGCACGTGCATCAACAAAGTAGTGCCAAGCGTGCGCCTGTGTCATAAGTAAAGGGCCGGCTGGCTTGACCGTTAAAGGGTGCTGTAACCGCCAAAGTAAACTCCAAACCAAAAAAATATATATTTTCTGTGTTTGTGAATTGTGTGCGCAGTAGCCGCACGTGCATCAACAAAGTAGTGCCAACCGTGCGCCTGTGTCATAAGTAAAGGGCCGGCTGGCTTGACCGTTAAAGGGTGCTGTAACCCCCAATGTACACTCCAAACCAAATAACAAAATATTTTTTCTGTGTTTGTGAATTGTGTGCGCAGTAGCCGCACGTGCATCAACAAAGTAGTGCCAAGCGTGCGCCTGTGTCATAAGTAAAGGGCCGGCTGGCTTGACCATTAAAGGGTGCTGTAACCCCCAAAGTACACTCCAGTCCAAACCAGAAAAAAATATATTTTCTGTGTTTGTGACTTGTGTGCACTGTGGCTGCACGTGCATCAACAAAGGAGCAGCGCCAAGCGTGCGCCTGTGTCCCATAAGTAAAGAGCCGGCTGGCTCATTTCTTAAAGGGTGGTGTAACCCACAAAGTGCACTACTCTCCAGCAAAAATAAAAAAATATTTTCTGTGTTTGTGTGCGCTTTAGCCGCACGTATATATCAATATAACATAAATGGAGGACCAAACTTTCTCCGATAAAAATAAAATAGGGAAAGGTGAAGAACCACTTCCTCCTAGTGCTGTTGCTGCTGCTGGGAGTTGTTCATCATCCCAGAGAGGAAGTAGGAACATCACTACTTTTACTAAACAATTGACCCTCCAACAGTCCCTAGCGATGAGGATGAAGTACGACAGCAGTCATCCTGAAGCAAAACGTATAACTGAGGCCTTGACTGCTATGTTGGTGTTAGACGTGCGTCCGGTATCCGCCATTAGTGCAGTGGGATTTAGACAATTGATGGAGGTAGTGTGTCCCCGGTTCCAAATCCCATCTAGATTCCACCTGCATCCTCAAAGCAGCAGCGACAAGCGTGCGTCTGTCTGTTAAAGGATGGTGTAACACTCAAAGTGCACTCCACAAACAATAAAAATATTCTTCTTCTTTTTTCTGTCTTTGTGAATTGTGTGGGCTGTAGCCGCACTTGCATCCTCAAAGCAGCAGCGACAAGCGTGCGTCTGTCTGTTAAAGGGTGGTGTAACCCTCAAAGTGCGCTCCACAAACAATAAAAATATTCTTCTTTTTTTTTCTGTCTTTGTGAATTGTGTGGGCTGTAGCCGCACCTGCATCCTTAAAGCAGCAGCGACAAGCGTGCGTCTGTCTGTTAAAGGGTGGTGACACCCTCAAAGTGTGCTACACAAACAATAAGAATATTGTTCTTATTTTTTCTGTCTTTGTGAAATGTGTGGGCTGTAGCCGCACCTGCATCCTTAAAGCAGCAGCGACAAGCGTGCGTCTGTCTGTTAAAGGGTGGTGACACCCTCAAAGTGTGCTACACTAACAATAAAAATATTGTTCTTTTTTTTTCTGTCTTTGTGAATTGTGTGGGCTGCAGCCGCACTTGCATCCTCAAAGCAGCAGCGACAAGCGTGCGTCTGTCTGTTAAAGGGTGGTGTAACCCTCAAAGTGCTCCAAAAAATAAAAAACTATTTTTTTAATGTGTTTGTGACTTGTGTGCGATGTAGCCGCACTTGCATCCTCAAAGCAGCAGCGACAAGCGTGCGTCTGTCTGTTAAAGGGTGGTGACACCCTCAAAGTGTGCTACACAAACAATAAAAATATTCTTCTTCTTTTTTCTGTCTTTGTGAATTGTGTGGGCTGTAGCCGCACTTGCATCCTCAAAGCAGCAGCGACAAGCGTGCGTCTGTCTGTTAAAGGGTGGTGACACCCTCAAAGTGTGCTACACAAACAATAAAAATATTCTTCTTTTTTTTTCTGTCTTTGTGAATTGTGTGGGCTGTAGCTGCACTTGCATCCTCAAAGCAGCAGCGACAAGCGTGCGTCTGTCTTTAAAGGGTGGTGACACCCTCAAAGTGTGCTACACAAACAATAAGTATATTCTTCTTCATTTTTCTGTCTTTGTGAATTGTGTGGGCTGTAGCCACACTTGCATCCTCAAAGCAGCAGCGACAAGCGTGCGTCTGTCTGTTAAAGGGTGGTGTAACCCTCAAAGTGCGCTCCACAAACAATAAAAATATTCTTCTTTTTTTTTCTGTCTTTGTGAATTGTGTGGGCTGTAGCCGCTCTTGCGTCCTCAAAGAAGCAGCAACAAGCGTGCGTCTGTCTGTTAAAGGATTACATCGGTGACAGCATCCAAGTAGGCATGTCAGACAGTCCGTACCTGTACTGGCATGAAAAAGAAGCAATTTGGAGGTCCCTGTACAAACTGGCTCTATTTTACCTGAGTTGCCCCCCCTCCAGTGTGTACTCCGAAAGAGTGTTTAGTGCAGCCGGGAACCTTGTCAGCGAAAGGCGTAGGAGGTTGCTTCCACAAAATGTGGAGAAGATGATGTTCATAAAATGAATTATCAACTCTTCCAGGGAGACCAGCCTCCAGAACGTACAGAGGGACCTGTGGTTGTGGATTCCAGCGGGGACGAATTAATACTCTGTGAGGATGAGGATGTACACAACACTGAAGAGGGTGAGGAATCGGTGGATGTGGAGGATGAGGACGACATCTTGCCTCCGTAGAGCCAGTTTGTGCAGGGACAGATTAATTGCCAGCTTGTTTTGTGGGGGCCCAAACGAACCAATCATTTCAGCCACAGTCGTGTGGCAGACCCTGGCGCTGAAATGTTTGGTTTGTTAAAGTGTGCATGTCCTGTTTATACAACATAAGGGTGGGTGGGAGGGCCCAAGGACAATTCCATCTTGCATCTTCCATCTCCACTTTATCACTCTCCAATGCTTTGTAAATAGACCCCATTAGTGTGACTGGCTACAAGTTCAATCTCTGGGGAGAACCCATATGAGATGAAGACTGAATACATTGTGCTCAGGGCCTGATTCAGAGCCGGACGCTATTTGCGCTCGCTCATTCAGAAAAAGGGTCCGGATATTTAAATTGAGCTCTCGCTCTTTGCGGTCTGTTGACGCCTCTATGTCTGTGCGAGCGAACGAAATATGCGCTCGCTATTTTGTAAAGACGCCCCTTTGGCCGCTCGCATCCTACGTCATCTCCGCTATTTATTAGAATAATCGAGTACATCGAAAGGCGTCTGAACTGCTCGCAGTGCTTGTGGTTGGATTTTCCTACCACAATCATGCGAACAGTTCATGCTAAGAAACAACCAAGTACGTGGCCGATGACGCTGCTTTGTTAATTATGCACACCCTTAAAACGCCCATTTTGACCTTTTGGCACGCCTGCGTTCGGATCTCCACTCCCCGTTTTCAAGCACCTTCCCCTGTTACCACCCACAAATGCCTCATTCTGTCACTCAAATTAGCAGGCACTCGCTATTTTGCGAGCACACAATTTCCGATCGCAATGACTGGTTCGCACATGCGTATTACAACCCATACGCATGCGCAGTTGTGCAAAAATCGCTCGGAGCGAACGAGTGGCCGCTTACGAGCGGCTCTGAATCAGGCCCTCAGACCATAATTAAACATACCTTTTAAAATAACTTTCTTTTCCCATAAATAGAAATCTAGTTCGTTCCCTCAAGCAATCATCTCTTTAATGTTATCTACTAATTATAGCTGCAGATACCACGTCTTGTAATATAGGCTTTTCATCCATTTATAAACTCAATTAATGATGTTCCCCATAGTAACTTAGACCCTGATTCAGAGACGCTCACTATTTGAGAGCGCTCGCTCTGAATCAGGGTGGGACATTTTTTTTTTCACTGGCCTCCAGGCCGCTTGCTAAGCTGTAGGTGACCACCTACAGCTTTAGCGGGCGGCCTGGCGGTGGTCGCGATTATCGCAACCATCGGGCTTGCGACGAGACCCTTGTGGTAGGGTCTTGTCCACCGCAAGCCCCAGTGAACTTCCTGCTCTAATAGAGCAGGAAGTTCACTACTGACATGACTGGTGATGTAAGTAGGGGTGCCCACAAACGGCAGGCGTTCCTTCAGGAACGCCTCTGTTTTTCCAGCCACCCCTCCCTGCACGCCTACAAAACGGGGCGAGCTGTCAATCACAATCGACAGCCGCCCCGTCTTGTAGTGAGTTCCGCAGTGAGTGAAAATTCACTCGCTACGGGGCTCGCGTGCGCACTGCCCGGCCATCGACCGGCTTGCAAGCGTTATGTGCTCGGGAGCGGGTCTGAATCAGGTGCCTAGTCAATAGAGTTATATTACATTATACAGTACATATGCCTTTGCTTGCTGTCATAAAAAGTTGTCTTATACACTTTTTTGCTAATGGGCTCCATCAGAAGGCTTCCTGCCCGGGAGAGACCATAGAGGCCCCTGTGGCAATTTTACTCTTATTGAGTTCAGTGCATCTGTTAATCAATTTTTGGTCATCTCTTATGTTTTTCTTTTGAAGTGAATATCTAACCAGCATTTCTAGAAATCACTGTAGTGCACACATTCTATATATAGAGGTTGCAAGTGATATTCCTCCCTGAAATCCTCCAATTTTCCTTTTTGTTCTGCTCTTAGGGAAAATAATTGCTTGCAAAGTCCACAGTGTAGGAGAAGTGAGCTGCCCGTCAAGATTCCATTAGTCTTTGTTCTCTCCAGCTGAGTGGGGAAAAGCTAGTGACACGCATAGTCTTGCCTTGTTTTGACCAACTCCAACAGGCTTTTGTTATGAGGAATTGAACGATTCACGCTTCTGTCAATGGGATGTATCGAAAAAAAAAACAGAAGCAATATGTGTGGTGGGAGTCAATCACTGAATTGGAAAACACAGAAATAAGTTGTGTATGTGAGTGTTACCTTGCTTGAAACACAGTTTACGGCAAGGTTTAACCCTTGTGATGGTGAATCTGTATAAATTATTACATGTTGTGTATCAATTTAGAAAAAAAGGTGACCCCTAAAGTGTTTAAAATATAACTGCTCCTTTGTTTGGAATGTGTTGTATTCACTATAATCATAATCAACATTATTACATCTATCACCATTATTACATATTTGTACAAAGTTACAAACATACATTACTTATATTGTAAAGTGTATTTTTTTATATTGTCAGCGGCCCGGGTGCATGTCCTGCAGCAGCAATGAGTGGCTGTATATACAAGAAAAACTGGATGGCACTCCGGTAATAAAATGAAATAATGCAATCCACACAGCAGTGGTGGTCGTTTCAGAGGTGTTACCTCTTTTATCAAGACATCATCAAATGCATAATACAAAATGACACATAAATAGCTACTCAACCAGGTGCATCTCACATCCGTGCTGTCCCCGTTTGGTGCCGATGATGTCATCACAAGTGGCCCGAAGGTCCCGGTCACCACTAGGGGGCATGGCTACCTAACGTGCCCCATCACCATATATTCAGGGAAAAACATCCAGCTGAAACTAAAAAAAATTAATATTACAAATATAGGAAACAACTATATACTGTAATATAAATAGAGACATAATGTATACTCAAGTCTAAGTACCTATATTTAAAAGGGTATGCAATCGGGAAGCCGGCTGACATTATACCGACAGCCGGCTTCCTGACTGTCATATCCCAGCGAGGGTGAAATGACCGGTGTCTAGATGTAGACGTCGGTCATTTTACTGGCATCGGGAGACCGGCGCCCGGCATCCCGATCGAAGTGATGCTGGGCGCTGCTGCGGACAGGCACGGGGAGGAGGGTTAGGTTTACGGCTTCCAGGGAGGACTTAGGGTTAGGCACCCCCCTGGGAGGTTAGGGTTAGGCTAGGGGGTGGGAGGGTTAGGGTTAGGCATCCCCGGGGGGACATAGGGTTAGGCACCCCCCCGGGGGACTTAGGTTTAGGCTGCGGGGAAGGGGAGGTTAGGGTTCGGCACTTAGAGGGGGGATTAGGGTTAGGCACTGGGGAGAAGGTTAGGGTCAGACACTCCTAAGGAGGGTTAGGGTTAGGGGGGTTAGATTAGTTCATACTTACCTGGGGACGATCAGTATTTTCAGCCGTGTTGGACTGCTGCTGTCGGGATTTCAACCGCCGGACTTGTGTCCGGCAGTAATTCGTATATTCCATCTAAAAGAAGGATATAAGTAAGTAAGCAATACCTGCACAACAAAACTGGTACTACTGTAAATCAAACTGACATTAGATATAAGCAACAAAAATTGATAAAGGGACGATAATCCCTGTGCATAGAATATCTATATATCAAAAATGCTGGATGTTTTCTATATTGGTCCATGTCACTGAATGTCTTTCTGCCATTTCATCTTGGATGTCATCTCGACACCTCAAACTTAATAAATCCAAAACAAAATGAATTATATTTCCATCGGCCAATAGTAGTTACCAACCTGAACTCTCGCTATCACTGTTGATAATTCGACAATTAGCTCCACCCCACAAGCTCGCTGCCTAGGTGTCATCCTTGACTCTGAATTCCCTTTGTTCCCCACATTCAATCTGTCTCAAAATCATGAAACATACATCTAAAAAACATATCAAAACTTCAACCATATCTTACACAAGACATTGCAAAAACTTTAATCCTTGCACTCATTATTTCCCGCATTGACTATTGCAATAGTCTCCTTACTTGTCTTCCCCAAAACAGGCTCTCACCACTACAATCCATTATGAATGCAGCTGCAAGGCTGAACTTTTTTACCAAACGTTCATTGTCTGCTGATCCGCTCTGTCAGTCCCTCCATTGGTTACCGGTTTTCCACCGCATAGGTTCTCAAACTCGGTCCTCAGGACCCCATGTTTTCCAGGTCTCCTCACAAAATCACAAGTGAAATAATTATCTCCACCTATGGATCTTTTAAAATGTGTCAGTAAGTAATGACTACACCTGTTCACCTGCTGGGTGAACTGCAAAAACGTGAACTGTGTGGGGCCCTGAGCACTGAGTCTGAGAACCACTGTTCTACCATATTTAATACAATATACTTTTACATACACATAAGGCTATTAACCAAACCACACCAACATACAACTCTTCACTTATCTCAAAATATCTCCCAACCCAACCTCTCTACTCAGCATAAGATCTGCGTCTCTCATCCACATGCATTACTTACTCCCATTCATGGATAAAGGACTTTTTTCAGGCTGCACCCACCCTGTGGAATGCACTCCCTCGCACAATAAGTCTTTCCTCTAGTCTCCAAACCTTCAAGCGTTCCCTGAAAACTCACCTCTTCAGACAAGCTTATCAGATTCCAGAACCGCCCACATAACCTTCATACAGTAGCTTCCATATCTAATTACATCCCCTCTTACAGTCCACACATAACCTCACACATATTCTTTCTTTCACATCCTCCTGGCCTCTAGCCACCATTCCTGTGTGACTGGATCATACAGCCCACCAAGAAACTCTGCACTAGCTGGACCAAAATGCAATATATAGCACCTATCCTTGTGTATCAATGCCTATTTCCCTATAGATTGTAAGCTTGCGAGCAGGGCCTTCCTACCTCTATGTCTGTCTGTTATTACCCAGTTTTGTTATATTAATGTTTCCAATTGTGAAGTGCAATGAAATATGTTGCGATATATAAGAAAATGTTAATAAATAATGTTAAGAAATATGTATATATACAGTCAGGTGCATAAATATTGGGACATTGACAGAATTTTCATATTTTGGCCTCTATTCACCACCACAATGGCTTTGAAATGAAACAAACAAGATGTGCTTTAACTGCAGACTTTCAGATTTAATTTGAGGGTAATTACATCCAAATCAGGTGAACGGTGTAGGAATTACAACGGTTTCTATATGTGCCTCCCACTTTTTAAGGGGCCAAAAGTAATGGGACTATCAACTCAAAAGCTATTTCATGGACAGGTGTGCGCTATTCCCTTGTTATTTCATTATCAATTAAGCAGGTAAAAGGTCTGGAGTTGATTCTGTGACATTTGCATTTGGAATCAGTTGCTGTCAACTCTCAATATGAGATCCAAAGAGCTGTCACTATCAGTAAAGCAAGCCATCATTAGGCTGAAAAATCAAAACAAACCCACCAGAGAGATAGCAAAAACATTAGGTGAGGCCAAATCAACCATTTGGAACATTCTTAAAATTAAAGAACACATCGGAGAGCTCAGCAACACCAAAAGACCCGGAAGATCACAGAAAACAACTGTGGTGGATAACAGAAGAATTATTTCCCTGGTAAAGAAAAACCCCTTCACAACAGTTGGCCAAATCAAGAACAGTCTCCAGGAGGGAGGTGTATATGTGTCAAAGTCAACAATCAAGAGAAAACTTCACAAGAGTGAATATAGAGGGTTCACCACAAGATGTAAACCATTGGTGAGCCACAAAAACAAGTAGACTAGATTAGAGTTTGCCAAAACAACATCTAAAAAAGCAAAAAATATGGTAGTTGCTCAATCAGCTTAATATACTACAGGTGCTTGTAAAGGGCGGGGTTTACACTGAACACAGAAAAAAGAAAATTGCCCTCCAGCACACTGCAGATAAATCAAAAATACTTGAATCCTATTTGATAATAGAAATTCAGAGGTATTGGTTTACATACATTTGCAAATATATGAATAAGCGCTGGGCCATCGTCAAGGCTCCTCTATACCAGCGTCCCTAAAATTAAGGATTTCATGTCCGAGAAGCAAGGCACCCCAAAAAATTCCAGCCAAGGACCACCCCCAGGGCATCACACGAAAAGGGGAAAAAAGGTGATAGTGAAGTGTTAAAGGATAGGTGTGTAAAGATAAATCAATACGTTTTAATGAGATGTAAAAGAATTAAAATTTTCGTGTGATGCCCTGGGGGTAGTCCTTGGCTGGAATTTTTTGGGGTGCCTTGCTTCTCGGACGTGAACTCCTTAATTTTAGGGACGCTGGTATAGAGGAGCCTTGACGATGGCCCAGCGCTTATTCATATATTTACAAATGTATGTAAACCAATACCTCTGAATTTCTATTATCATGTAGGATTCAAGTATTTTTGTTTTATCTGCAGTGTGCTGGAGGGCAATTTTCTTTTTTCTGTATTCAGTGTAAACCCCGCACTTTACAAACACCTGTAGTATATTAAGCTGATTGAGCAACTACCATATTTTTTGCTTGCAGTTTGGAGGCATGAAAGCAGTCAGCATTAGGAGGAGGTGCTGATCCTTATAGTGCCATGTGGAGGTTTTTTGGGGTACCTCCAAGGCAAGTTAGCTCTCAGCTCATACATGTACTGCTATCATGCAGTACATCAATTTGTTATTATATGACCCAGAGTGGGTGCTACGATTATGTAGCAATAATTATTTTGGGGTGAGCATTTGGGAGTGGGGCCCCCGGGATTGTTCTGGCTGGACCTTGCTCATGGCATCACCACTTAATTCACATAGAATATTTTTTCACTTTCTATGCGTTTGTGTATTATTTATGTAATTTTAATTCTTTTACATCTCATTAACACTTATTGATTTATCTTTACACACCTATCCTTTAACACTTCACTATCACCTTTTTTCCCCTTTTCGTGTGATGCCCCGGGGGTGGTCCTTGGCTGGAATTTTTTGGGGTGCCTTGCTTCTCGGACGTGAACTCCTTAATTTTAGGGACGCTGGTATAGAGGAGCCTTGACGATGGCCCAACGCTTATTCATATATTTGCAAATGTATGTAAACCAATACCTCTGATTTTCTATTATCATGTAGGATTCAAGTATTTTTGATTTATCTGCAGTGTGCTGGAGGGCAATTTTCTTTTTTCTGTGTTCAACATCTAAAAAAGCCATTAAAGTTCTGGAACAACATCCTATGGGCAGTTGAGACAAAGATCAACTTGTACCAGAGTGATGGGAATAGAAGAGTATGGAGAAGGAAAGGAACTGCTCATGATCCAAAACATACCACCTCATCATTGAAGCATGGTGGTGGTAGTGTCATGGCGTGGGCATGTATGGCTGCCAATGGAACTGGTTCCTTTGTATTTATTGATGATGTGACTGCTGACAAAGCAGCAGAATGAATTCTGAAGTGTTTCGGGCAATATTATATGCTCATATTCAGTCAAATGCTTCAGAACTCATTGGACGGCGCTTCACAGTGCAGATGGACAATGACCCGAAGCATACTGCTAAAGCAACCAAAGAGTTTTTTAAGGCTAAAAAGTGGAATGTTATGCAATGGACAAGTCAATCCCCTGACCTGAATCCGATTGAGCATGCATTTCACTTGATGAAGACAAAACTGAAGGGAAAATGCCCCAAGAACAAGCAGGAACTGAAGACATTTGCAGTAGAGGCCTGGCAAAGCATCACCAGGGATAAAACCCAGCGTCTGGTGATGTCTATGCGTTCCAAACTTCAGGCTGTAATTGCCTGCAAAGGATTTGCAACAAAGTATTAAAAAGTGAAAGTTAGATTTAGGACTGTTTAGTTTGTCCCATTACTTTTGGCCCCTTAAAAAGTGGGAGGCACATATAGAAACCGTTGTAATTCCTACACCGTTCACCTGATTTGGATGTAATTACCCTCAAATTAAATCTGAAAGTCTGCAGTTAAAGCACATCTTGTTTGTTTCATTTCAAAGCCATTGTGGTGGTGAATAGAGGCCAAAATATGAAAATTCTGTCAATGTCCCAATATTTATGCACCTGACTGTATATATATATATATATATATATATATTTTTTTTTTATTTTTTTTTCCCACAGAGCCAGCACTGCCCTCTCCTCTGTGCACAGATGCCATGGCACACACTGTTGTAATAAAAGTGGAATATATCCAGATACACTCTCTGGTCTTGTTCACATAAAAAATGACACTGAGATCATGACTGCCAACATTTTGGGTTTATTAGACCCATCTTCAGGGATCAACAGATAATAAAAAATGTCAGTTTTACCTTAATATAAACCCCCATGGTGATTCAGACGCTGGTCAGCTGTGGGCTCTGGGCCTGATTCGATGGTCGATGGTGCCCTAGTGCGCATGCGCATGACGGAGGGAGCTCTGTCGTGCGCATGCGCGAGACCCAGATAGCGACAGCTAAGCTGTCGCTCCGGGTCTCGCACCAAAGGGGGTGTGCTGTCGATGTTGAGTGACAGCACGCCCCCTTTGGTGGGCGTGCAGGGGGCGTGGCTGCCACACGGAGGCGTTCCCATGGGAACTCCTACCGTCTGGGTCCGGCCCCGACGAGACCGCAGGGTCTCGTCACAAGCCCGATGGTTGCGATGGTCTTGACCATCGCGACCATCTTCATGGACGCTCGCATAAGCTGTGGGTGGTCACCCACAGCTATGCGAGCATCCAGGAGGACGCTCCAAAAAAACCAAAACACCCTGATTCAGAGCGGGCGCTCATTCAGAGCGTCCGGCTCTGAATCAGGCCCTCTGTCCGTAGTGCAAGCAGGACTTCCGGGTATGTCCTGGCTCTGCATCTGAAAGCTCACTCCCCCGTTGCCCTGGCAACCTGATGCTGAACATATTCAATGAACCTTCACCACTATGATACTAAACACATGGGGTCTATTTACTAAGCAGTGTTAGGAGACAGAGTGAAAAGTGATAAGGTGCCAGCCAATCAGCTGCCAACTGTGATATGTCAAACACAGCCTGTGAGATAACACTGCTTAGTAAATAGACCCCTCAATCAGGAATATAAAATGACTAGGAGTAAATACGAATAGTTTCAGTAAATATTTCTGCAAAATTTTTAAATTTACATTCGTAGATTACAAAAATGGACTAAAAGTCAAATGGTAATTTAAACCTCTGGGTTTAACTGTGTCCAGTGTATATGTCCACTTCATTTCCAATTGCAATCATTTTTTATGTTGGTCCCCTCCTCTCCCATCTTCTGCAATGTGGTCTATAATAGAGATGTGCGGATCGGTTTTAGTCGGATTTACTCGGATATGTTGGGATCTCAAAAACTACATCATATTGGCTATCCGGCTGTCACGTGTTTTGGATAGCCAATAAGAGAAATCCGAACTTGCGATAATTTGGCGATAAGAACCGATTAAAACTGAACCTGCACATCTCTAGTCTATAATAATGTGTCTGAAGCTGGACAGCCTATGTATTGACTCCGTGAAATGCCCGGCCACAGGCTGGTCAGAACTCTTGCCATTGAGTGCTGCTCTGATGGCTGATCGATGCAATACCATACATTCCTTAAAGGAATGTATGGTCTTCCCTATACAACACAGGGCCTGATTCACTAAGGATCGCAATACTGCATACGCACGCAGTTCAACTGCGATAGCAAGCCAAACCTCTGCGATCGCAATGCAAACTCGGCACCACATAAGGACGCCCACTTTACTATACGCACATCCATAATACTTAGCAGAATAGCAAAACCATTGGTACCAGGGCTGTATTGAGGGCCACATAGGAGGGTTTCTGAGTGTCCCCGCTCTTTAAATTTATTAGCCATTATTTTGACGCCCTTTTTCATTTCTATTTCATTGCTGGTAATTCTCTTGACTCTCAACAGCTGGGAATAAGGTAGTCCTCTCTTTACTGCTGGGGGATGGCGGCTACTTGCCAGTAAGAGAGTGTTTCTGTCTGTGAGCTTTGTGCAAATTGAAGTGGATATTTGGTTGTTATTTAGGGGTCTGTTTACTAAGCAGTGTTAGGAGACAGAGTGAATAGTGATAAGGTGCCAGCCAATCAGCTCCCAACTGTCATTTTTCAAACACAGCCTGTGACATGGCAGTTAGGAGCTGATTGGCTGGCACCTTATCACTTTTCACTCTGTCACCTAACACTGCTTAGTAAATAGACCCCTTAAAATGATAAGCACATCTAAAAAAGTCACACTTTCTAAGCTCAAGGCATACGGAAATTTGTTTGGACAATCAGACTTGTTTATGCTATCCATCACTTGGTTGAATTCCTCATCGCCTCCTTTCCAAAATAGCGGCACATCTTCTGTATATCTCTGAGGTCCCTAATGAAGAACATTTTTTTTTCTATAGAGAACATGTACGCAATTAGCATAGGCTGGTGCCACATGAGAACCCAGAGCACATCCCATTGTCTGCAAGCAGTATTTTCCATTAAAGTAGAAATAGTTGTTATTTAAAACCAATTCAAGTATGGATACAAAAAAGTTTAAATCAGGGTCTTTATATAGTGGATTATTAAATATTAATCCCTGTGTTGCCAGGATGCCTTCCCTATGAGGAATGTTGGTGTACAGACTCGTGATGTTAAGTGTGCACATCCATGTATTGGCTGGTAGCTCACCTAGTTTAATAAGCAGATGTATTTTTAGCCTGCACACAAGGCTGCAGGGAGTCATCCAACTATTTGGAGATATTGCTAAAAAGTGACTCCCTGGCCGATATTATTGGTTGTCCCAGGGGAGGTTAAAGATGCTTTTGTTTATTTTAGGCACACTATATAATAGCGGTACTCCGGGGAAGTTTGTTTTCAAATACCTGCAGTTGCCTGCGTCAATGATTTCATTCTGTATGGCTGTATCTAAGATAATGTCCAGTTCCCTTTTATACATCTCCGTTGGGGTTCTTATCCAATTTACGAAATACTTCTCTCTTAGATAATTGTGCTTCGATTTCTTCTTTATACTGGATGACCTCCTGTACTGCCACTCCTTCCCCTTTGTCTGCTGATCTTATTGTGATATCTCATTCTCTATATGAGTTAAGATCTTTAAGGGCACTCCAATCCTTCTTTGTTAAGTTGTATCTATATGTCTTAGGGTCTTTAGATTTTTCTAATATTTGTACATCTAAGACTTTCATGAAACCCAATATCGATGTGCTCTGAGCTACCGGATCAAAGTTTGATTTTCTTTGGAACTGTGGGCATGATTCAGACCCGGTCGCAAGCGCTGAGCGCTCGCAACCGGGTCGTTGGTGGCCCAGAGCGCATGCGCACGATGGAGCCGGCTCCGTCGTGCGCATGCGCGAGACCTGGATAGCGACGGCCAAGCCGTCGCTCCGGGTCTCGTACCAAAGGGGACGTGCTGTCGATGTTGAGTGACAGCACGCCCCCTTTGGTGGGCTGGCTGGGGGTGTGGCTGCCCAAACGGAGGCGTTCCCATGTGAACGCCTCCGTTTGGGGCCGGCCCCACTGACATCATGAGTGATGTCAGTGGGAGAGATTTCGGCTCTGTTTGAGCCGAAATATCTCTGGGGCTTGCAGCAACGAGACCCTACCACAAGGGCTTCTCATCGCAAGCCCGATGGTCGCGATGGTCTTGACCATTGCGACCATCTTCCTGGCCGCTCGCTATAGCTGTGGGTGGTCACCCACAGCTATGCAAGCGGTCAGGAGGCTGTTCTAAAAAAAAAAAAGACCGGCCCTGATTCAGAGCGAGCGGCTCTGAATAAGGGCCTGTGTCACAGTGAGGATTTCTCCTTATTCCCTCAAATCTAATTGTCAGTGTAAAACCCCTTTTACACCAACACGTTAACATGCATCAACCCTGGGTTTTTGTCAGCGTAAAAGGATCCACCTGGGTCCAGATACCCGGGGATCCAACTAGGGTAGCTTGCAGGGTCGGCCATGGGTCGTTCCCGTGTCACCCTGCAGTGTAAATGGCATGATCCGGGTCACGATGACCCAGATCAAGCCGCATGCTACCCGATTGGGCAGCTTCACTGCAATGCCGGAAGACCCGTGTCACTGCAGAACGGTGTGAACGGTGCCGACCCGGGCATACCTCGTGTTGGCGCTGCAGTGTAAAAAGGGTCTATCCCAGGTCTGATTCGGGTTGGAAACGTGTTTGAAATCCCGAGTCAGACTCAGGACTTTTTGATTCCCACCATGGCCCTACCTGTGTGGAGTTTGTATATTCTCCCTGTGCTTGCGTGAGTTTCCTCCGGGTACTCAGGTTTCCTCCCACACTCCAAAAATATACTGTCAGGCTAATTGGCTCCACGAAATTAACCCTAGTGTCTATGTGTGTGTAGATGTGGTAGGGAACATAGGGCCTCATTCAGACCTACTGGCAAGTGCCTATGTGCTCGCAAGCGGGTCGATGTTGAGGCCCTGCGCAGGCACAGCGAGCGCATCGCGTGTGCACAAGCCCACGGAGCGAGAGAGAAATTCTCTCGTTGCTGGGTTCACTACAAAAGGGGCGGCTGTCGTTGGTGATTGACAGCTCGCACCGTTTTGTAGGCGGGGTGGGGGGGTGGCTGGCCAAACGGAGGCGCTCCCGACGGAACGCCTGCCGTTTGGGGGCGGCCCCACTGACACAACTAGTGATGTCAGTGGTGAACTTCCGGCTCTAATAAATAAGTAGCTTTGATCAATTTTCCACTCCATTTGTTTAAAGGGATTGATGGGGACAAAGCTTAAGCCTCTGTTGAGAACTGAGACCTCTGTTGGTGTTAATATTCTCTTGGATAAGTTGAATACTAAGTTATCTTCTGCCGCCCCAGGACCGGGTTCCTGCAGTACTGTCCCCCTCTACTAGTGAGTTTTTTGCTTGTCCGCGCCCTGCGCGGGTATTTACCCCATAAGGAGGTTTTCACCTGGAGCTTATTGTTTCCTTAGGGTATATAGATTCCTCCCCTGATGATATGTATGCCTCACTTGATGTTTTTAGAAGCCCTCTCGACTCTATTTACTCGATCTCTAACCCTTGGTACTTTAGAATCAAATTCCGTAAGTCCCGGTAACCATCGGTATATTTGATGTTCCAAATTGCCTCTGTACACACACTCTTAGTACAGAAAAGTGAATGGAGCTCGACTGAAACGGTGAATTTGGTCTTCTAAACCAAAAAGAAACTGTCAAACCTGGTTGAGACTCTTAAAAAAACCCCCACTGTATCTGCATGATCAAATATATGGTAATACGGAGTTGATATGTGGTCGTATAATATTAAAAAGTATGTTGTTTAGTGATAGCAAATTAAGATTGTTTGCATGCCGAAGAATAAAAAGATGATAATGTATGATAAGTTTTAGACCTGAAAACCGATGATGGCGAAAAGTCCGGCAACTGACTTTTCTCTTCAAATTGAATATGGCCCTAAAGGTAATAAGTATCCCAGGTCAATGTATAATTCTTATGACTAGTGTGACAGAGTGGGTCTCTCCCACATTCTGAGGAAAGGGTTAACCTCCCTGTAGCCAGAGAGGAACCACTCCCTTACCTCAATTAAGACCAGCTAAGGTATAAAAACCTGGTAAGTTTAGTTAGTCAGTGGAAATGTGAGGGAGAGGTTGCACCTTCAGCAGCTCTCTATGCTGGACAATCTGAGCCATGACTGTGCTGGGAATACTCTGCTCATTTGAAATACTGTCTCATGTTAACTGTATTATTGTTCCTGAACTGTGGGGGTCATTCAGACCCGCTCGTGAGCGCAGGATGCTCGCAAGCGGGTCGATGTTGCCCCACTGCGCATGCGCACGACTGAGGGAGCTCCGTCGTGCGCATGCGCGAGACCCAGATAGCGACTGGCTCTCCGTCGCTCCGGGTCTCGCACCAAATGGGGCGTGCTGTCGATGTTGATTGACAGCGCGCCCCCTTTGGTGGGCGTGCCAGGGGCGTGGCTGCCAGACGGAGGCATTCCCATGGGAACGCCTACCGTCTGAAGCCGGCCCCACTGACATCACTAGTGATGTCAGTGGGAGTGATTTTGGCTCTGATAGAGCCAAAATCACTCCAGGGCTTGCGGCAGCGAGACCCTACTGCAGGGTCTCCGTCGCAAACCCGATGGTCGCGATGGTCTTGACCATCGCGACCATCATCATGGACGCTCGCATAAGCTGTGGGTGGTAACCCACAGCTATGCGAGCGTCCATAAGGCCGCTCCATTTTCATGTAGCTCTGGTCAGAGCGTCCGGCTCTGAATCAGGCCTTGTGTTTGCCTTATGTACAAAGTCATTACGTTGGCTCTGCCTCTTCAAGCCTGGAATAAAAAGCTTACTTGTTTGCATCATCAGTCTCCCATTGGTCATCTGAACTTACCTGCTATAACTAGGTTATGTTTCTAGCTGAAAATAGCATTATTTGAGTGTCAAGTATTGCATTCGTGCCTAAGATTCCGTGACAACCTTCAGTTTCCGGAGAGCAATAAAGTAATTTTGGGGGAGATGTACTAAGCTTTGGAGAGAGATAAAGTACCAACCAATGAGCTATAACTGTCAAATTTCAAACACATGACAGTTAGGAGCTGATTGGTTGGAACACCATTTAATATTAGTAACCTTTTATTAACAAGAACATCACTCATTATTAAATATATCCCTTAGTTCCATGGAATTAGAAAAAGTACTATACAAGAGAGAAAGTACTTAGAAGGCAAACTTTTCAGGCATTGCATTAGGCTGCTGAAAACTTTGTTGGCTTCAGTTGTGCGTAACATGTTTTTGGGTGTTGTATGCCAGCACTTGTCTAAAGCCAAGTCCAGCCCTAATGACTAGTTACAGTATGTGAGCTGTAATTCTGCTGGCAGTAATGGCAGAAAAGCTTCCTGTCTCTTGTATAATAATTTCAATGTACTGAGGGCCTGATTCAGAGCCGCTCATAAGCGGCCGCTCGTTCGCTCTGAGCGATGTTCGCATATGGGTCGTAATGCGCATGCGCCAACCAGTCATTGCGGTCGGAAATCGAGCGCTCGCAAAATAGCGAGTGCCTGCTAATTTGAGTGACAGGATGAGGCGTTTGTGGGTGGTAACAGGGGAAGGTGCTTGAAAACGGGGAGTGGTGATCCGAACGCAGGCGTGCCAAAAGGTCAAAACGGGCGTTTTAAGGGTGTGCATAATTAACAAAACAGCATCATCGACCACGTCACTTGGTTGTTTCTTAGCCTGAACTGTTCGCATGATTGCGGTAGGAAAATCCAACCACAAGCACTGCGAGCAGTTCAGATGCCTTTCGATGTACTCGATTAATCTAATAAATAGCGGAGATGACGTAGGATGCGAGCGGCCAGGGGGGGTCTTTACAAAATAGCGAGCGCATTTTCGTTCGCTCGCTCAGACATAGAGGCGTCAACAGACCGCAAAGAGCAAGCGCTCAATTTAAATAGCCGGCCTCTGAACGAGCGAGCGCAAATAGCGTCCGGCTCTGAATCAGGCCCTGAGTTTGAGCTGCTTTATCAAGAGCTCACATCAGATAGATATATTCATGATGACTTACAGTAAGCCCACCGAAATTCCGATTTCTTTCTTGCTTAATGCTTCTCTTCCTTCCTTATTTGCCTTCACTTTTTTTTTTGTTGTTGTTCTTTGGTATCATTAGATGACCTTGAAATGACAGCGCATACATTCCTTTTGCTTTATCTTTGTTTACTAGATAGTCACCGACCATTAGGTTACATCATTTTGCTTTCTTTTGTTGGGTACTGGAACAGAAGCTATTGGCAATCCTTATCGCCTACCGCTGAAAGTCAAGTGCCTAGGACATAATTGTATTTTAACCTTAAGTAGAACCGTTGAGAAAAAAAAATCATTATGGCTTTAAAAATGGCTAACGATGACTATTTTGTACATGAATGTTTGATAATAACAGCAATTTCCAGCAACAGAGTACAATGGATACATTCATGTAAAAGGTCAGTCTGGAATGGGAGATGCAATAGGTCCATTTGTGTTTAAAAAGGAAACTTCACTAGATGTATTTAATGATCATTAAAAACATACAAGAAGGATTCAAGAGTCACAATTTTCATTTCAACTAACCAAGCGGGCTTGGCAGCAAGCGCTGCGGTGTAAAGAAAAGTGAAGGATATCTACATTGGTAAAACATCACCTTACAGTACATTTCTGCGCTATATAATTGAAACTGAAAATGCAAACGAATAACATGAAAACCTTTACTTTCCTTCTCGTATGATTCATTATTTTAAAATCTATCAACCCAATGGCCCAAATTAAAATCAGAGGTGGGAATTTAATAAACTCGCCCCCACACGCGAGTGGGCAAGTTGCCATTGCAAAAATGCCGGCAATGGCATTAGAACTCGGACCCCTCGTGGCTTGCACTTGCAACAGGCTCGCACGTTTTTGCTTGCATTCCTATGGGGCTGTGAACAAAAATGTGAGTCAAGCATTACTGTAAGTGCGGCATATAGCCACGCTCAGAGCCGTAACTAGACTTTTTGGTGCCCTGTGCCAGAAAGAGTATTGGCGCCCCCCTCATTTTTCAAAGGGACATAATGCACCCAAAAAAGAACCATGGCTTCATGGGGAAGGGCCAGGGAAGAGATAGGAGAGGCCAGGAGATGCTGGGGGTGAAATAAGAGGAAGCTACAAGCAAGAATAATAATAAACAGGAATTTGACAGACTCAAACAGCGCCCCTTGACCTGTGGTGCCCTGTGCGATGGCACCGGCCGCACTGCCCTAGCTATGGCCCTGACCACACACACTTACTCATGGGGGCAATATAATTGCCCCTCCCAATAATCTATTTTGTTACATATATTTTTTCAAATGCTCCCTGTAAGCTGTGTGATAATAACATTGTACTTCCTCGTGCTGTATTCAAAATCCATCTCCCACCAGCAACAAGTTTCCTGATTCCCAACCATGGAAATCACCTCTTCTCAGTGCAATAGTTTATAAGTGATGGCAACAACCATTGAAGTCTTAGGATACAATAAGGTGACTGCTAACCCCTCAGTGAAACTGAATTGGAGTTACACTAAATACAACCAGCACATCATTATAATCACTGCCAGTAGAGAAGTGCTATACTCATGGCTTTATCATAGAACCCAGGTGAGCAAGGCTGGACAAGTTTTCACTGCAATGGACATAGGTATTGTATGATGGACATAGGTATTATATGATGGACATAGGTATTGTATGATGGACATAGGTATTGTATGATGTACATACTGTAGGTATTGTACGATGGACCAAGAGGGGGCGGGGGTTACAGTATTCGCTAATTATAATATGATGGATATCAGTTCTTTAATAAAAGAACTAGAAATGAAACTGAAAATAAAATATAAATAGGTTTAGTTATCACAGTTTTGCAAAGACAAGTAACAGAAGTCGTCTAATGACTTTGATGGGTAAGGTCAGAGGAGCCATACAATACAGTTAATGACATACATCATTAGTGTGTACCAGAACAGGGTGGTATTGAACATTGTGTTTCTAGCTCTGTGTGTTTTATTAATATTTGTGAGAATACTCTACATATTCAGTATTCAGTAGGTCAATATATTTTCTATCTAGAATAATAATAATGTTTTATCTTTTGTTACATTTGTACTGTAGCATTATTTTTTGTGTGTGCAGTTTTTCAGTCCTGCTAAGGAAATATCGTGACCCCATTACAAAATTGAAGTAACCCAATAATTGCTCCATTAGCTAATATAATGAGAAATGCCTATTATTTCAGTTTGTATATTGGTTTTGGTGGTGGTACTGAGTAAGACTCAGGAGCTCATTCAGACCCACTCACTAGATGCGTTCGCTCGCACCCAGTGTATGCAAATCCGGCACACACCCAGCAAGGCAGGCGATCGCACGGCAATGCATAAGCACGCCCACTATGTCTTGGCGTGCTATCACTGTGTGTATGCAGACACCCACCAGCCTGTCTTGAGACGGCCACTTGCGCACATCATCTCCAGGAAGTGTATGTTACCATCGGTACATCGAGGATCATCGAAGTGATCGCAGTGCTTGAGGTTGACTATACCCTTCCGCAAGCACTGCGTTCACACGTCCACTCCCCTGTTTCTAGTGGCCTGCCCCTGTTACCACCCACAAACGGCCTCTCCTGTCACTCATTCAGCTGGGCTGTATATGCTGGATGAGCGAATGCTGCCAGATCTTTCACAGTGGTTCGCACTCGTGCACTGCGTTGCATACGCATGCACACAATGCGAACCATCGGCAGCTACGAGCGAACGCTTCTTAGAATCCGGGTCTGAATCAGCTCCTCAGTCCTGTGGAACTTGCACAATGAATCCCTGTAGCTGTCTGATTAGCAGGACAATATGCAAATATTATTATACTGTTGGAAGATTACGCCAGAAGAATTCTGCAGCCCTGTGCTTCCGCTCTCGGATTTACCTGGTGGAAGATTTATTGTATGTGCATATGTAGTTGGTGAAATGTTACCTTGGAGAACCTGTGATTCCACAGCAGAGCTTCTCTGTGAATCCCTGCTCAATGGATGGTACTGTGCATGATTAAGTTATTTATGTCAAATGATGATAAATAATAGGGCCCTACGGTTCAGCTCTAATTGATATATTTCCTTTTAACTACTTTATTGTTGACTCCTGCTACCATATTAAAATATTGCTATAAAAAATTAGCAACCGTGGATGTAAAAAAAATATATATTTTATAACAACTACCCAGTAGCTCGACATTATAGATTTAAACATAGCAACCTATAAATAATAGTAAAGACAGAAAGTATACAAAGTGCATGCATGAATAGATAAATAATCCATGTAATTTAGTTAATTCCTTCCAACATTCTTTGTAATGGGATGGGACTACATATCTATCTATCTATCTATCTATCTATCTATCTATCTATCTATCTATCTATCTATCTATCTATCTATCCCATAATTAAATTTATCCTATTCAGAATCATCTGTAGCTTGATCCGACAATCAGAATATCACCAAGTTTGGTAGGGGAATTTATTGGGACATGGGAATCAGGACTCTTTGCATTGTAGTGTAAAAGTTGCCAGTAGGGGGAATATGGTTCTGAAAAATGTGAAAACAGCATAAAAATGTACAGTCTATTTAAACTTCATGTCATGCCCACTAGGGGCTCACTACTTGGCTGTCACAAAATATATGTTTTTATGCATAAATGTGTCAAGTTATGCCTGCAGTTTATGATATTTGTTGAGTGGTTTAACTGTTTGTTGTGGGTTTAGAGGGTTTCACAAATCATCTTGGTGAAGCAGACGTCGTCTTCACCCCCGCTGTGTCCTAGGAGATTGATGACCTGTTTGGATGCACTGTTTAGCCAAAATCAGAAGTGAGTGTACTAACCATCCCACTTCAAGTACATTAAGGGGTGCCACATCGGTGGCACTGCTGAGATCCTGAAGATACCCTCAGTAAACCGCTTAGTGCAGAAGTGTTAATGTGGTGAGAGCAACAGAGCGCTGATCCACGGCAGTGTCTCGGGATATGTGGGGACTCCTAAGGTGTAACTGATGAAGACATCTTGCAAGTGTATAACAGAGTAAATGGATTGCAGTGACCCAAAATTCTAGGCTGGAAAGAAGATGCAGATACTGCCATCCTGATCTTCGTTGATACTACGTCTGAGCTGGACAGCAAATTCCTGCCCTCTGTGGTTGTTGGCCCCTGGAAACAATGCTGGCAGTTAGTGATTCCAGAATAGCCTACATCAAAAGTAACTTCTCCACAAGCCTTAAATATTTCAGATAGAGGCTGGAGTCATCCTCCATCCTCCAAGACTGTTGATACTCAAAATGAGCTCTTCTTGACTATAGCACATTAACTGGTAGAGCAGTTTGGTATGTCCCAAGCATGAAGGAGGATATCGGAGACTCAGGATCTTTTCAGGGGTAAAACTGGCAACACTGGAGAAAAAATATATGAAGCTTGGAGACAGATGACTTCTCAGTATTTAGAGGAATGGGATTGTTCAGAGCCTTACAAGCACCAGCTCAATATAGAAAGCTTAAGGGGGCCAGCTGGAGAATTGGTTCAGGCAGTTTAAAGGATGACACTCAGGCAACATCTTGAGACTACTTAGCTGCTCTGGATTATAGATATGAATCAACAGAAGATGCTAAGGATCTGTTTTACCAATTATGTCATACTTATAAAAAGTCAGATCCAGGAAACTCCACACTGGGCCTTTGAAAGAAATCGCCATTAATATTGTGGGGAAATCTTATACAAGAAGGACTAATTTGCCAGATGAGTTGTTGAGTTCTACTCCCCATGTGCCTGCATGCCTGAATGGAAAACTGTGTACTGTAGCTTTGCTCATTAGTGGTTCACAAGTGTCTATTGCATTTGAAGGGTGGTACCAGGAGAATATGTCCAAGTTGCCCATCAAGCCATTGTGTGGACTGACCGTCTGGGTGTTAGTGCCAAGAATTACCTCTATGACATGTCACAGTGGCCTTAACATTTCCAAATAGGTAGCAGAAGTAGAGAAGGAAGTGAAGGTAGTTGCTTTGGTATATTCAGATGCTGAAGGGGAGTCAAGAGATGTTCCCATGGTCATTGAGATAAATTCATTATTTTTTTTAAGATATTGGCTTGGTGGTGCAGAAAAGTTGAGGAACCAGTTACAGCACAACATTGCAGATCCATCCCTTGTGCTTGGGAGCCTAAAAGAAGAAAGAGGGAGGGAGCCCTCTACTGATGGTCACCCTGCAGGTGGAGAGTTTTGATCCTTGCTTTGATGGAAGTAGGTGAGTATGAAGTGTGTGATTGTTAGTCTGTGTAAAAAAGGATTAAATCAGTTGGTGTGTGAGTCCTGTCTTTTTTTTTATATTTTCTTTACAGTGGGGGTACAGATGCCAGCAGGCTCTTATTGTCTAGGCATGCTGTCACTTGTGTTTCTCCAAGGGCCAGGATACCACACCAGGCTTGCTGTGACCTGCAGTTCCACTGTAAAGAACAATATTATATACACTTGCACCAATAACCCTGCACCCACCATCCTGGGGTGCAGGGAATAGCCCAGGGCTTTCAGCCCAGACCTGGGGCTCCTCAGAAGGTGATATCCCTTTTTCTGGGGATCCCCACTTTCCAAGGATTTCTAGCTTTGGACTGACCAGTTTGTGACTGGTTTTACATTATGGCAGGAGTAATGTGTTTATCCCTGCTATAGTGTAATGCTGGCCATACACTAGTACGACCAGCATAAGATGCGATTCATCATACGTTTTCCTTTGAACTCCCCGACAGCTCCCTGGCAGTAATGGCTGCATGATTTGGTGCTTTTTTCACACACGGTGAACATACGATCTGACGTACGATCACTTGCCCCTATATGACTGGCCATGATACGATCGATCATGTGCCTCACCAAAACATGTGATCTTAATAGATTTAAATGACGCCACACGGTCGCACAATGCATCGCATGTGTAAAAATATGGCACGATCTGCATACGATCATGACAGATAAAATGGGCTGCACATCTGATCATATGATCATAAGATACGATAGAACAGCGGCGGGAGCACGCATCGGATCATATCCCTACTTAAATACTACACGATTTTCACACAATTCATCGTACGATGCGTTTGAAATCATGTAACTGGCCCAAAATCTCACTAGTGTATGGCCAGCATAAAGCTCCGACTAGTTCAGCTCGGAGCTGGGTATTAAATATTGTAATCGAAGGGGGGCATGCAGGTTTTTCCCTTGATTTTTCAGTATTAGAGCAAGATGAAAGGTCACGGGCTAGTGATGCTTTTAGGGGTGGGGGGGGAATCATACACATTTTTTTTTCCACTTTTTTAACCCTTTCTTTGGTGTACAACTAAGTGGGCTTTACTAAATCTCTGATTTGCAAGAAATTTACCCCTAAGTGTTATAGAGGAAAATCCAGTCTTAGCCATCCCTTGAAGATTGATCAGTGTACCATGCAAGTCCCTTGCACAAAAGGGAGGCTTCGGGCATGTGGTGAATTGTGTGTGAGTAGAGATGGATGACCAGAAAGTGAGGAGGGTCTGACAGAGAGTTTGCAGGAGTGTGTACATGTCCTGATCAGATAAGTTGCAATAAAGTGGAAGGTCTGTTTCTTCTGAGCTGGTGGATGACACATTTGCTGCAGTACCATTTTAGCCAATCCAAAGGGCATACATCTATCATGACACTGGCTACAAATATACAGGGATGGGCACACATCTGTCGTGACACTGGCTACAAATATACAGGGATGGGCACACATCTATTGTGACACTGGCCACAAATATACATGAATGGGCACACATCTATTGTGACACTGGCCACAAATATACAGGGATGGGCACATATCTATTGTGACACTGGCCACAAATATACAGGGATGGGCACACATGTATCGTGACACTGGCCACAAATATACAGGGATGGGCACACATCTATCGTAGATACTGGCCACAAATATACAGGGATGGGCACACATTTATCGTAGATACTGGCCACAAATATACAGGGATGGGCACACATGTATCGTGACACTGGCCACAAATATACAGGGATGGGCACACATCTAGTTACATTGGGCACACATCTATAGTCACACTGGGCGCACATGAAGGGATGGGGAAACATCTATAGTCACACTGGCCACACATAGGGGTGGGCACACATCTATAGTCACACTGGGCACACATACAAGGATGGGCACACACCTATAGTCACACTGGCCACACATGAAGGGATGGGCACATATCTATAGTCACACTGGCCACACATGAAGGGATGGGCACACATCTATAGTCACACTGCCCACACATAAAGAGATGGGCACACATCTATAGTCACACTGCCCACACATGAAGGGATGGGGAAACATCTATAGTCACACTGGGCACACATGTACAGGGATGGGCACACATCTATAGTCACATTTGGCACAATTTACTGGGGTGGGCACACATCTATTGTCACATTGCGCACACCTTTACAGTAATAGGAATACATCTATAGGCATAATAGGCACACATTTACAGGGATGGGCACACATCTATAGTCACATTTGGCACAATTTACTGGGGTGGGCACACATCTATTGTCACATTGCGCACACCTTTACAGTAATAGGAATACATCTATAGGCATAATAGGCACACATTTACAGGGATGGGCATACATCTATAGTCACATTTGGCACAATGTACTGGGGTGGGCACACATCTATTGTTACATTGCACACACCTTTACAGTAATAGGAATACATCTATAGGCATAATAGGCACACTTTAACAGGGATGGCACACTGGACATACATTTGTAGGCATGGTAAACACACTGACAGGACTGGGCACACATTTGTAGCACCCTGCAAGTAACATGCAGGTACCGTGGGACAGCAATGGTGCCACCCACAGGGCCCTGCACTCTGTGTGGCAGCACGGCTTGCACACCCGTAGTTAAGGCCCTGCATACACTGACAGGACTGGGCACACTTTGTAGCCACACTATGTATACACTGACAGGACTGGGCACACTTTGTAGCCACACTATGCATACACTGACAGGACTGGGCACACTTTGTAGCCATACTAGGCATACTACTGACAGGATTGGGCATACATTTGTAGGCACACTAGGCAAATACTGATAGAATTAGGCACATATTTGTTGGCCCACTGAGCATACACTGACAGAATTTGGCACACATTTGTTGGCACACTGGGCATACACTGACATAATTGGGCACACATTTGTAGGCACACTAGGCATACACTGACAGAATTAGGCACACATTTGTAGGCACACTAGGCATACACTGACAGAATTGGGCACACATTTGTAGGCACACTAGGCATACACTGACAGAATTAGGCACACATTTGTAGGCACACTATTCATACACTGACATAATTGGGCACACATTTGTAGGCACACTAGGCATACACTGACAGAATTGGGCACACATTTGTAGGCACACTGGACATGCACTGACAGAATTGGGCACACATTTGTAGGCACACTGGGCATACACTGACAGAACTGGGCACATATTTGTAGGCACACTGGACATACACTGACAGAATTTGGCACACATTTGTAGGCACACTGGGCATACACTGACAGAACTGGGCACATATTTGTAGGCACACTGGACATACACTGACATAATTGGGCACACATTTGTAGGCACACTGGGCATACACTGACAGAATTGGGCACACATTTGTTGGCACACTAGGCATACACTTACAGAATTGGGCACACATTTGTTGGCACACTGGGCACTCATTTACATGGACAGACACACTGAACACACATTTACAGGGCCAGATACAATGGACTCACTACAGTATTTTGGTGTTAATGGTTATATAGTGGTTGTAAGGGTTGTTATGATGAGGATGAAGGCCTTATTCACACACACTTTGAGGATGAAGTAAAGGGGAAACAAATGAGAGGAGGACACCGTGAAGGGCGTGATTGTGGCAAACAAATTTTGATTCCAAGTTCTTTACTTTCTGAACTCCTTACGTCTCCCAAATTAAGTTTTGCCGGGTGCTGGCTAGGTGAGTGAGCCTGGCACCCATGTGCAAAAACCTTTTGTATGAGATTAGAATAAGTTGGGTGTGAAGAAACTGAAATCAGAGAGGCTTGCCTATTCCATAACCTCAAGGATGGTGAATTCCAGGCATTGGTCTATACTTTTAATAGAATAATGTTTTTGACTTTCAGATTAATTTGATATGGGTAAATGCAATTCTATGGTCATTTCAAACAATGTAATAAAACATTGAAATAAATAGAAGTGCCAGAGGTTAAACCAAATAGTATTTGAGGATAAATCCATTAACGCAGATGCTATGACAATAACAAACTATAACAATGTAACATAATTAAAACATAACACAAATAATTGGGACTTTAAATGGTCATCTATTCATTAGTAATAAGATCTAGAAAATAAGAGGAAAATATGATGGCTATAAAAAGGGGGACAAGTGGCAATTCTGCCATGGCCTCCAATATGGAAATGGACATACTGTATCAGGCAAGTCCTTTGGTATAGGAGAATATAAATGTGTCCTCATATACCTAGCATCCGTGCGCCATAGGGTGCGAGACACCCATTGTGTATGAGCTGCTCTGTCTTTAACTTTAAGTCTCGGGTTTATTTGCATCACAGAAGCAGAGTAACACCACACAAAGTATACTACAGATGCCGGGCTGTGACTTTCACCACACAGGGGTTTTAAACATGTACAAAGAAAATTGGCTTGAGAAAAAGCTGTGGCTGTTGCATCGTAGCGCTTTGTATACAGATACAGATGCAGTCGCACAAAGATATAGAAAAGTCGCCCATGAAATTGAACAGTGCAAGCTAGAAATGTCGTTTTGTCGCTCACAGTTTTATTTCTGAAAATAAGATGCACATTTTGAGCGAAAACGAAGCTTGGCGCGGCCTAGTCCTCCGGCACCTAGCATGCCGCGGGGGGATACTATTTGGCGCGACTAGAGCCACTGTGTATGAGGACACATCTGTACCATCCTATGCACCACAATGTTCACTGATCTACCGCTCCCCTGCCAAAAACTGTTTAAAAGAAAACATCTGGGAGGGAGTGTGGTGATGATTCTGGTGAACAAGGCCACAGTCTTGGCAGATTGGCTAATAAATACTCTTAAGGCCAAACAATTTCCCCGTCACTATTCCTATTGGACCATTACTATAACTCACAAAATACCCTCCCTTAAAGGCTTATCCAAAATGGCCGGCACAGCGTCAGGGTTTAACTCCCTTCAGGCTTAGTGAGCCTTCTATCAGTCCAGTTACTGAAATGTGACGTTTGGACTTTGAGGTAACATATTTTGTTTCCCCATCCTGCACATTTTCCATCTGGTACATAATAAACCAGGTGCAGATTCAGTTTCATCTGTCTTCAAGTATTATTCACCTAATTAATAAACTATTAATGATTGTTACTACAAAAAGATTTCAAACTAAATTTTTCAGTCTTTAACTTTTCAGCTGTACAGAAGTTCTCTATAGTAGTTAGTTCGGGTATTCATTTTATTATAAGACCTTACTCCAACTTTAAAAAGTTGACAGCAATTTGAGACATCTTTGTTCTGACCGTGATCTGTTATTGACTTTTCATCTTGGCAGTAAGGTCTCTGCAGATCTCTCTCTGCATGTTTATATTAATCTCATATGAGTCTTAAACATTTCAGTATACAGTACAGTAGTATCTTCTAAACTCTAATTCGTAGCAAACGTCTACATTAAGGTATGATACTGCTAAACTCACAGGTAAGATTATAATGCGTGTTATTTCTGGGCTTGTTTCTAGTGTAGTGGATGTCCAAAAGTATTTAGATACCCATTGCTGAGTGTGGGAACAAAACTCCAATGGGGAAGGATCACATTTGTAGTCTCTGGGGTCAGAAGAGCTTACCTTCCTGGTGCATACATTGTGTAGCCTGAGCGAGAGAGGTAGTAGAGCGTGATAGTTGACTGTCAAAAACACCTGGGCTCCAAGAGAGGGGCTCCAAAACTAAGTCATTGGGGTATATTTACTAAAGTGAGAGTTTTCAGAAGTGGAGATGTTGCCCATAGTAACCAATCAGATTCTAGCTATTATCTTCGAGAAGGTGCTAGTTAAATTTTTTAGTATAATCTGATTGTTTCCTATGGGCAACATCTCCACTAAAAACTCTCAATTTAGTAAATATACTCCATAGTGAGAGGCTTGTAAGTTATGGTGAAAATGTGAGAGGTGCAGTAGCCATCAGGCAGACTTGTCAGGGAGATAAGAGTCAGGAGCATAGATGTCACATCTTGGAGACATCCAGGTAGGTGTGTGAGATGAACCTGTTCATCATAGTGTACCAAGCTCAGGAGATAACAGATGCTCTAGAGCATGTGATAGCAGGGCTAAGGGAGTATCACTGATAGCACAGAAGTAGAGCAAGAGTAGCTGTCCTGATCAGCCACTGTGCTATCTCTGGGTATCAATTATGTGTTACTTCAACTGTGATTCATTTAACCAAGAACTTTGCAAGAGAGAAAATATTCAATAACGGTTATTGTATATTTCAGTGGAGGGATGGTCTTATACCCATTCATTTGTGTCCAGAGATTGTCTGTATTACACTTCACTATCTTATTGCTAGAGATGTGCGCAGACCCCCATGTTTTAGTTTTAGCTTTGGTTCTAAATCATCATCGTGTTTTGGTTTTGACAAAACCACCCTCAATTGTTTTGATTATGGATTTTCTTTAAAGATTGATAAAAACATATTTATTTATTATCATTTATTTATATGGCGCCACAAGTGTTCCGCAGTGCCTTACAAAGTACATAAACAAATAGGTTAATTTACAGTGACTTACAGAACAATACAATACAATACAGGACAAGGATAATGTACATTGCTATATTCGCGACCATAACACCCAGATAAGCAACAAGGCAAAGCAACCAAGTGTTACGTTCCCTGGTAGAGAGTTAGAAGTAGATGAAGGTAGAGTAAGGAGAAGCACAACAGGGTAGAGGGCCCTGCTCATAGGAGCTTACATTCTAAAGGGGAGGGACAGACAAACAAGGGTTGACACAGATGGGGTAGGCAGGGAGGATTTAGTATAATATCATGCAATGTGGATCTGTTTTTGTCAGTATTATTAACATCAATAACTTTAATTTCCAGTAATTACAAGCCAATTTTGACCACCTCCCAATATTAGCCAAAGGCTGCAGCGAGCTGGTTGGCTAAACTAAGTAACAGAGCAGTGGCCTAACATATATCAATCTAACAAAATATAGCACATCTATGAAACAGGGTGGCAGTTTAATAAACTGTATGACCCTATACAATGTTTTTATTAATCAATAACTAATAGTCTAAAAGTAAAAGCTTAGTTTAAAATATATTATTTTACCAATGCTCTTCTCCAAAAACTGCAAATCACAGGCCTCAGGCCAGTACAGGTGATTGCTGCTGAAGTAATGTCTAGTAGAAAACTAGACCACCATCAAACTTGTTCCAATTAGCAAATCACAGGCCCAAGTCCAGCACAGGTGATCGTAGGCAGAGTATTTAGTGGAAGGTAAAACATTTATTTACTGTAAGGAAAAGTAAATTGGAAACATGGAGCTAATTGTTAAAAATTAAGCTTCTAAATGTGAGTTTTCAAATGCAAACTGAGCTATGGTTTCCAGAAGCTACACAAGAATTACAAGCAATATTAGTGGAGCTGATGTGTCTATCACAGCTCAGGCTGTAATCAATGGCACATACTTTATATCTATGGAAAAGCTGCAGGAAACAGGGCCTATACATCTGGATGAAAAGCTGGTGATGGATGGTCTAGTCAGATACAGAACATCAATGCCTGTGACAAATTTCCCTTTAGAAAGAGATGTATGCTGCTGCCATGATCTCCAGAAGAGAGTTAATAAGCTGGAGCAGATATTTCAACATCTACTAAAAAAGGAAAAGCTGAAATGAACAACTCAGATGATTTGTTGTGTCATCTGCCCCTTGAAGTGACACCTTGCTTGTATGGAGATCTTTGCACCTCATAAGATCTGTGTCAGTTGGAAAGAGACATTACATAGGATTTACACCTAGAATCAAACACGGTTGCTAAAATGTAGTGATCCAATCACAGCAAGATGTTGCAAACCCTTTTGTCTTGTCAAAGTGAATTAAGAACTTGAACTTCAAGTCCAACGTGCTTAGCGGAATCACTTATTTTCATCTCCTCCTTTAGCTTCTCTAGCTGCTTTTCCAGTAATTTAATTTAAAGGATATGGCCTGACTCAGGCTGGCAGTGTCTAAACTCACTTCATAGGTTACAATTTTAAATGGTTTCAGTAGCTTGCATAAAACTGAGTATTCTTGAGTGTACAGTAAGGGGGTAGCATGTCCCCCTCTCCCTATATCATCATTTGATGTGTACGTCATGATGGCTTGTTACTGTTCCTCCTGTCACTGAAGTATATAAAGGATTAAATTCCACTATTTTACTATAGTTCAGTTGGTGGCATGGCAAATGTAACTTTTCTTGAAGCTGCTGTAATGTTATACATGCAGTTGCTGAATGTCAAAAATACCCAGAAAGTTTAGTGCCACAGCCAGCAACTCCTGCACTGACCTGTCATTGTTTAAGAAATTCTAAACCACCAACTTTGAATGCACAAAACCTGGTGCATGTTGAAATTCATCCAATTGTAATACTCATACAATGTAACTTGAATTATCGGAAATTACATATCCTGTGGAGAGTCCTAGCGGAGTATGCCATTTTGCTATGACATCCCTGAATTTTTCCAACAGATTGACACTGTATTGTAAGCCTCTTAATGAAGCCAGTAATACAGAAGTAGCCTGTATGTGAATGAGCTGGCGTTGTGTATAGATACTGCTACTCAAGGTAAAACAATTACTTAGTTGGCTGTCACAGTCTCTCTCTTTAGTTTGACCAGTAGCACTTGTCCACATATCTGTAGTTCAGTGGAAAGTCGGTACATTGGCATTTTCTAGACATAGAATAACTTTTTTATTAACCTCCCATTATAGGGGAAGAATTGTACTGGTAAAATAGAATTGAAATGGAATGTGATAATCAATTAATCGTCTACAACCAGATGCATTAATGGTGGATATTGGCCAAAGATCTAATGTTAAAATAACCATCATAGCTTCAGTGATCTGCTGTGCAACAGGTGGCAGCTGTCATACTTAGATTCCTCTTGCAAATGATAGTTTCACAGACAATTGTGTTAAACTAGTCTTCTTGGTGTTCTTTTTGTGCACTGGTGACAGAGTGAAAGAGTCTGTGGGGCAGGCGTGATATGTGACAGGGTGATAATGTTAATGTTAGGGTTACTGTTAAGGGCACTGTTAGGATTAGCTCTAGGGGTAGTGTTACCTTTAGCTTTAGGGGTAGTGTTAGTGTTACCTTTAGCTTTAGGGTTAATGTTAGGGTTACCAGTAGGGTTAGCTTTAGGGTTACCATTAGAGTTAGCATTAGGGTTACTTGTATGGTTAGTGTTAGTGTTAGGGTTGGTGATAGGGTTAGCGTTATGGTTGCTGTTTGGGTTATTGTTAGGGTTAGTGTTAGCATTAGTGTTACCATTAGGGTTAGCTTTAGGGTTAGTGATAGGGTTAGCGTTATGGTTGCTGTTTGGGTTATTGTTAGGGTTAGTGTTAGCATTAGGGTTAGCTTTAGGGTTAGTGATAGGGTTAGCATTATGGTTGCTGTTTGGGTTATTGTTAGGGTTAGCGTTAATGTTACCGTTATCTTTAGGGTTAGTGTTAGCATTAGGGTTAACTTTAGGGTTAGTGATAGGGTTAGCGTTATGGTTGCCGTTTGGGTTATTGTTAGGGTTAGCGTTAATGTTACCGTTAGCTTTAGGGTTAGTGTTAGCATTAGAGTTAGCTTTAGGGTTAGTGTCAGGGTTAGGGATATAATTAGGGTTAGCATTAGCTTGAGGGACAGTGTTAGGGTTAGCATTAGGGTTATGGTTACTGTTAGGGTTAATGTTAATATTGTTATATTACTTTGTCCAACAAGCTACTGCCACTTTCAATTCAAAAAGGTTTCTGTGACTTATACTGGGCCAAAAAGATCTTATAGAACTTAGACATAGCATCAGGGCCGCCCCTACCTCCTGTGTGTGAAATCACAGTGTGACGGGATCATGGTGCGGGGCTGGACCAGTGCGGTATAGAGTCCTGTTACGACTCTGTATAGCCTCATGCGTTAACTCTGTATAGAAGGTCCGCAAATTAAATGGATTTATAACTACTCCCCTTTGTCTATTGGTCTTTCTTTATCGATAACTTTTATATTATCTATATATTTATGAATATTTTCAGATACACTTTTTTTTTCCTTTAAAATTGTTATAGGTTTGTAAGTTAATTTTTTTTATTATTTTTCACTGCAAAAAATATCTACAAAGTCTTATTTTCATGATGACAACAGTGGGACCCATTTAATTAGCTCTTTGTTGAACTTGTTTGTTGAACTTTCTCCATTTGAAAATTAAAAAAATGTAGTTTCTCCAACCTGTTAAAATGTTCTGATTAATGCATCAATCTTCCTATGATGCAATGTGTAGTGTCAGGGTAAATGTAACACTGTAAGCAGATGGTCCGGCCAGGATATATTTATAACGGTGTCTTGCCATCCTGCGGAAATCAGGCTTATTTTTGGATACCAGCAATTACTTTTGAACCCCGTAGTAATGCATTCCGGTGATACTGTCAGCAAAATGTCTTGGCAAATTGGAGCTGAGTGAAAGGCTTTTTATAAAAGATGACATTTTAGCACCAATCTCGTAACAGCTATTACATTTTCTTCCCTTATGCTGTTGCTATTTCAAAACAGAGGTGCTGTAATTACCAATCACATTTGTAAGTGTGTAATGTAACTTTCAAAGGATTTAGAGTAGAAGTGAGATAAAAGATAGTTAAACATTTGGGACTTTTGTTGCTCAATGGGTAGGAAATTTGCAGAGATAATTGAGATCATGATCTATTTTCATTTCTGCATTGTATATTTTTAACTAGATGTTTTTTTTTTGTTTTTACTTTTGCAGACCGAAATTGTTAATGCACTTCTGCAAAATAATTGCCTCGTTCCACATTTGTCAGCAAAATATTGATGGCTTAGCTGCAGGAACTTTCTTTTTTTTTTTTTCCAGTATATGAATACTCTTCTTTTTTTTTTTTAATCTCTTTATTTTTCAAAAGGTAGATAACAAACAAATATAAAAAAAGATAATAATAACATATAGCCATAGAAAAGAAAAACATGGAAAAACATCAAACTACCTTGTTTTCTTGAATTTGGTCTTAGAAAATTTGGTATAAAACCCAATAATATCTAATAAATACAATAGGAATTTTCTTAAATGTGTCCATAGTCTTACTGAAGCCACACCCTACACAGCAGAATGCATTGGCTGTTTCTGTCTCATTTCCATTCATTTGGCAAAATGTGTAGTTGCAAATAAAGGGGTTTGTTTATCAAAATGATAGAATAGCTACATTTGGCGAAGGCATCTGTTTTTGACAGTGTTAGGGATTTCCCCTGTTTATATTATAAGCAATACAGGATGTACTGGCCATCACCGAGTATCCCTGGCAGTTGCCATCATAAGGGCACTGATGTGATAGCTTACCCATGCAAAGCATAGCGTAGCTTTTTATCAGGGCTGTAACAGGGCTTAATAACGCCCTGTGCCGTCCTGACCCCTTTGCGCATGACGTTGCACATAGGGGGCAGGGCCGCCAGCTCCCGAAAGTGCAGCTGTAAACACAGCACCCTGCAGAGATACTGGGTGCAAAGTGCCGTTGTTTCTTACTAGTAAAGTGCACTGCCACCTGTCACCTGTAGATGGCATTGCGGCGGATCTTCAATGGGCCATTTTACATTTATCTAAGATTAGCCACTCGCTGAGGAAAATGTTCTCTGTGGGTGACTTATCAGTTACTTCTCCTTGTTATCCCTCTGCTACCTGATTGCTTCTTACTGGTAAAGTCCTGACTGAATAAAATCATCTTGCTAATCATGGAATGCCTTACCACACACAATAAGACTTACCTCTACTCTTCAATCCTTCAAGCGTTCCCTGAAAACTCACCTCTTCAGACAAGCTTATCAGATTCCAGAACCGACCACATAACCTTCATAGCTTCCATGTCTTATCACATCCCCTCTCACAGTCCACACATAACCTCACATATTGTCTTTCTTTCACATACTCCTGACATTTTGCCGACATTCCTGTGTGACTGGATCATGCAGCCTACCAAGAAACTCTGCATTCTGGCCAGACCAAATTGCAATATATATAGCACCTATCCTTGTGTATCAATGCCTGTTTCCCTATAGATTGTAAGCTTGCAAGCAGGGCCCTCTTACCTCTATGTCTGTCTGTTATTACCCTGTTTTGTTCTATCAATGTTTCCAATTGTAAAGCGCAACGGAATATGCTGCGCTATATAAGAAACTGTTAATAAATAATAATAAATAAATAATGAGTTAATATTCCGCCTTGTGTTACCACTACTGTCCACTTGTCGGACCCTTGCTGCACATTACAAAGTTACATTATCACAGAATTGAGATCTAGATCATGATTTTGAAAAAGTCACATCTGTTGTGACTGCAGAAAAATGTCAGGCAGGGGGGGGTACAATTTAGACCTCACACATTGCAAAACTTCTGTGCAGTCACAGCTTTTCTAGCTATTGTGGAATTATATTGCCTGATCAGCGCTATTGGAGTTAGTGGGAATGGTATTCCCTAGTCAGGGCCAAAACTAGGATTTTTGTCACCCGGGGCAAGACAGTAATGTGGTGCCCCCCCATGGTAATTCCCCCAATGTAATGCCCCCTTCAGCAGTGCACCTATAGTAATTCTCCCTGAGGTAATGCCCCTGTAGTAGTGCCCATATAGTAATGGTTACACAAAAAAAAAATACTTACCTTAAACCCCGCTCCTGCATCCACCACCATCCGGTCCACCTGGCTGCTCCTCGGAACTATGGGAGAGACGTCATGCCGTCTCTGCCATAGTGCCCGATGGGAGAGCTGGAAGCTGGCATTCAGGAGAGAACTCCAGCCTCCGGCTACCGCTTGTACTGCAGGGAAGGAGCGGGGCGCCCACTGGTAATAAAATCTCAGTGGGCGTCCGGCTTGGAGCCACCATGCGATGCCGGGCTGGAGGACACTGCCAGCGGGGCACCTCCAGCCCCCGCCTAGTTGCGGCCCTGCCCTAGTCCACTATATAGTGCCAATACCTTACAGCAAAAGTAACCATCTAGCCCAGCAGAGTTTCTGGACCCCCATGTTGTTTGTACCTTGGTGCACCATATTTTGTGACACTAGTGAGATTTTCATAATTGTCTAACAGGATTGTGTCATACAGTTATCAGTTCCCATGAGTTACGTGCAGCACTGCACGGGCCTGCGGTAGTGGTTACTGACTCCAGTTTGGGATCATCATGAAAGATAATGCAGTCATCTTTAGGTTCTTCTGAAGGCCATTCTATCTGAAGTTGATACTGAGGGCTTACATATCTATTATAATACATATATATTTTTTAATGATTACATTATCCCCCCCTAAATTCCACAACAATTACATCCTATATTTATCAGTATAGTTACTAAAGTGCATGTTTTTAGAAGTGGAGATGTTGCCCATAGCAACCGATCAGATCCTACGTTGTCTAGCACCTTGTAGAAGATAATAGCTAGAATCTGATTGGTTGCTATGGGCAACATCTCCACTTCTAAAAACCCACACTTTAGTAAATATAGCCCTTATAATGTGAACTGGCACCAACCTGGTCAGCGCAAAGCAGCAGCCTGTACTGGGGACTTGCAGAAACTAGTGGATACATTTCCAAAGATTACCAGCCATGCGCTGAAAAGACTTGGGGCTCTTACTGACACCCATGGGTGGTGGGTACTGAGGTCATGGAATAAAAGTCTGACATCTGGAGGGACAGCTTTGCCACTCCATTGGTCCCAGTATAATGAGAATCCTCCCCATTATACAAATATAGGATAAATAAGTAAATAATGAAGAGTTACATTTTTGATGTTGATATAAAAGACATAAAACGCACTAATGAACCATTTTATAATAAAGTAAAATATTTTTTTTCTTCAGTCATGTCATAATCCCATGGGACACTGCTTCTTGTGATTGGCTGAGTGACAAAGGCTTTCCTATGCAATTAAGTAGGAATTTCAATTCTTGTATTTCAGTGTATTTACTTATTTATACTATATTAGAATAATAAGCTGGAATTTAAGGACCTTGTTCTCATTATACTGGAAACACTGGAGTGGTAGAGAGACCACCCAGAGGCCCTGACATAGTACCCCAGGAGCGGAATGCAGCAAAGGGAGAAATGCGGTCAAACCCTGAAGATGCATTTCTCATATGCACCAAGCTCCGGGGATTGGTTGCAGTGGGTAATGCTATCTCCTGATGGCGTTACCCTATAGAAGCCTAAAGCTGGCCACACATCTAAAGATTACCTGTCCAACCAGCCAACTAGTTGATTGGTTGGAATGAAAATCTGGTAACATACGGGAGTAACTGATGATCAGCAATTTGCTCCTAAATGCCAGAAACAGATGAAAATAGTCATCAGACAAGTTTGTTAAATGTTTGATCTAAACAATTTGTTCAAACAACAGTTTTTGTCCCTTTTCTGGCGTTTGGGAGCAAATTGCTGATTGTCATTTGCTTTCATACCGTACCAGATTTTCATTCCAACCAATCAACTAGTTGGCTGGTTGGATGTAAGTTGGTCTAGTGTGTGGACAGCTTAAGAGCTTTTATCTGGAGAGTGCTGTGAGAGGGATCCAATCAGATCCCTCCCAGCAGTGCGTGCGTTCTTCTGTGCATGTGCAGAAGGATGCCAGAGGGGCTTCTGGGGCATAGACCCAGAAATCTCTCCATGGCAAAGGGCTGCTCTTACCGAGAGAGAGCGGTCTTTTGCGGTGTTCTTCATGCATACCGGCGTTGCTAAGCATGCGTGCGAAGGGTGGCGGGATGCATCACATCCAGAATGCGATGAGTCATCCATTCCACCCTAGGCCTTAAAGCTGGTAGACTGTGGAGGAGATATATCATAGCTCGGAGAGAGATAAAGTCAATCAGCTCCTGTCACTTTACAGGATGTATTTGAAAAATTACACTTAGGCGCTGAGTAGTTGGTACTTTATCTCTCTCCATTTTATTTCTCTCCAACCTTTGATACATCTCCCCCTCTGTGAGGTAGGGTGTTTGTTTTATTGTATGTCTCCTCACAGAGGCATGAGCCCCATGCTGCCCCGGCTTGTTCTGATTGGCCAGAGGGACCCCTATTCTCTTCTATAGTGCACCCTGCCTAGTCTGTGGTGCAACTTTCCACTGTAGCACGGAGACACATCCATTGTACAGTACACTGCTGTTGATTTTCAAGGGGAGTGCTTCCCATTTTTATTTCTTTAAAAGTATTCATATTCACTTAAACGGTTCACATGCAGATAGATAACTTTAATATGAGATCTACTAGTGGTAGATAAAAGGGTACTAAATCTGAAAACCATCATTGAGAGTTAGGTATTAAATGGTACTTCAACAAACCGCTGGATTTATGATAATTTTGCACAGCTTTTCAGCTGGATTTTAAGGCGGCTCTTTTTAAAGCAATGCTGCTTTAAATCTCACAGCAAAACTGCCCCCCCACAAAAAAAATCAGAAAATAAGCAGTTTGTTATAGCAACATTTACTAAATAAGCCAGTCCCCTAAAGTCTTAGAAAGCTCCATTGAAGTGCTACAAAGTGTTTACTTAAAGCACCACATATGACTGTCAGCATGAAGCGCCAAGTGTCCCTTTTTAACCTTTGCTTCAGTACATATTTACACATTTTATTGAGAATTATGCCCATTTATTCCACAGTACGTGTATGTTTAAAGTAACTTCTCTAAAGAAATAGCGTAAAATGAGTTGAATGAGAAACTGAACAACTTGGCTGCCATCGTCATTGGCGAAAATTGTAAAATTGGAGTAGCGCATAATTAATACAGACATAGGTACATACATATGCTTGTCACATTTGTCAAAATCTAGTTTATTACTTACTTTATATTTTCACTATAATTTGGCATACTGGTACTTTGTGTATCTTCTGCTGAGAAGCTGTAGTTTGCTTTGGGACACACTTTACTAGAGGGTTGGAGCTTAACAGCGTCTGTTACAAACATATTCGGATTCCTAAGGTTCCTAAGGTGCACTTCCTTTTGGTGATTCCACACAAATAGTTACCCCGAGCTGTACAGGAGCTCTATCTATGAAGCCCTTGAATATGCTTACAAAGCAACATAATTGCAATTACTTGCTTATTGTAACTACAGGAATAAATGTTTTAATGAATTTCAGACTGTCAGACAAGGGCGCAGTAAACTAAAGGAGTCAAGTTACAGGCTCAGAAAATTTAATATATATGATAATATACACAAAACTATTAGAGTAAGTAAAACATAGTTAATTACATTCTAGAGCCTTAAGGGTGAAAGCAAAATTAGTACAAAATTACAGAATAAAAAATTCATATAGCAATGTCATAGAAAACAAAATTGGAAAATAAGAAAGCCACTCTCAGCTCTTTGTAAATCCTTATTATGCCAGAAGAGGGCAAGTTATTAACGAACAACTTTATATTAAAGCAAGGATTTCTTCAATTTCCTTGCATACTGTAGGCTGTTTTGCCTTTCATTTGCAGGAGGAAATAAAGCTATAATGTATTAGAGTTCATGAGCATAAATTAATAAATTTGTCTCAGATTTATTCAAGAAGACATTATTAGCCAATATTTAGTAAACACTCGTCTGTGTTGAGTGCACTTTGAGCTCTGGTGAACACAAAATATGAATTTAATATCTGGAAATTCACCTAAAATGAACTTTATAATAAGTGGGAACTTGGCTTTTAAAAATACTGATATTGCACTGAAAGTTTATTGTATTTTAAGAACCGTGCTCTGCTTTGGCAGGAACTGTCACCTGCCCGTTCAGCTTGTGATTTTTATACACCTAATTAGTTTGTAGATCTTGGGTCCTGTCTTACATTTCTCCAAGTACTGCGCTTGTAGCTGTCTTCCAGGATTGTGTTTTGCCTCCTTTATTGTAACTGTGCTATGGATCATGTGGTGCTATTTAGATAATACATATGTATATACATTATATATTGCAAAGTGTCCAAAGCAAATATTCAAGTTCTCCAATATTCATCAAATAATCATCAAGTAGTTCAGATGGAGTTTAAAATAGATGCCGCAGCTCCCCTTTGTATATCAAGCCTCTTCCCATTAGGCTTCAGATTTTCTAGAAGTTCAAACAGACATGGGGGCACACCATGGCAATATAATGATTAAATTAAGCAACTTTAATAACAGTAAAAACTTACAATTAAGCTCTCTAGTACAAGTATATCATCGGGCTTCCAATCCCTGGAACCTTGCTTAATTAGTCCCAATGCCTTCTCCTCCTGATTTAACTGTGCTACTTCCTGGTTTACAACTAGCGCGTTTCATAAGTTAGCTTAATCAGGAGCATTGCTACGTATCGTGTGGTGATATTTAAATAATACATATATATGCATATACAGATGTGTCTACCTACATTAATCCTCTGTGTGCTACAAGTTACATTACACATAACTCATGAGCATTGTGTGACTTGGTAACGCCGAGTGTCTTTTTGTGCATCTTTTGCGTTTGAAAATATGTTGTATTCACAAAGCGAAATACTACATTACAGTGTCAGCAGCGAATAAGATGCATTTTAAAGGGAAAAAGTTGCACGAAAAGGGCTGTTTAACCCACAAGGAGGCTAGATGTATGTACACAAATCTGTGCTTACATAGAAATATATAGCAAAATATAAAACCAGTATACTCCACAATTTTGTAGATAATCTAAAATCTTAAAGTGTGGCTATTATAGTATTGTGGGTTTATATCGGGTTCAGAAACTGGGAAAGGGGAAAATATACCACGAGTTCTGCATAAATTTGGTCACGAAATGTGCTTGTCGCAATAATAAAAAATTTGACTGCTTAAACTAATTACACAAAATTATATGTTTTGATGTAAACATTCACAGTGCAGAGTGGAAAAAGTATGTGAACTGGTTGACCCTCCTTTGACGGCAATAACTTCAACCAAATGCTTCCCGTAGCTGAGGTTAAGACCTGCACAATGGTCAGGAGGAATTTTGGAACATTCCATCTTATAAAACTGTTTCAGTTCAGCAATATTATAGGGATGTCTGGTGCGAACAGTTTTCTTCAGGTCATGCCACAGCATCTCAAATGAGTTGAGTTCAGAACTCAGTCTGGGCTACTCCAGAAAGTGAATTCCTTCTGCAGAACCCACTCAGTTGTTGATTTATTTTTATGTTTTGGGCAACTGTCCTGTTGCATCACTCAACTTCTGTTGAGTTTCAATAGGCAGACAGTTGTCCTTACATTCTCCTGCCATTGGCGAACAGCAAGTCTTACATTCTACTGATACTGGCAGACAACTAGCCGTACATTCTCCTGCAATTGGTGGACAGCTAGCCTTACATTCTACTGATACTGGCAGACAACTAGCTGTACATTCTCCTGCCATTGGTGGACAGCTAGCCTTACATTCTATTGATACTGGCAGACAACTAACCTTACATTCTTGTGCAATTGGTGGACAGCTAGCCTTACATTCTACTGATACTGACAGACAACTAGCTGTACATTCTCCTGCCATTGGCGGACAGCTAGCCTTACATTCTATTGATACTGGCAGACAACTAGCCCTACGTTCTCCTGCAATTGGTGGACAGCTAGCTTTACATTCTACTGATACTGGCAGAAAACTAGCTGTACATTCTCCTGCCATTGGCAGACAGCTAGCCTTACATTCTACTGATACTGGCAGACAACTAGCCGTACATTCTCCAGCAATTGGTGGACAGCTAGCCTTACATTCTACTGATACTGACAGACAACCAGCTGTACATTCTCCTGCCATTGGTGGACAGCTAGCCTTACATTCTACTGGTACTGGCAGACAACTAGCCTTACATTCTACTGATACTGGCAGACAACTAGCCGTACATTATCCTGCAATTGGTGGACAGCTAGCCTTACATTCTACTGATACTGGCAGACAACTAGCTGTACATTCTCCTGCCATTGGCGGACAGCTAGCCTTACATTCTACTGATACTGGCAGACAACTAGCCTTACATTCTCCTGCAATTGGTGGACAGCTAGCTTTACATTCTGCTGATACTGGTAGATAACTAGCCTTACATTCTCCTGCAATTGGCGGACAGCTAGTCTTACATTCTACTGCAACTGGCAGACAACTAGCCTTACATTCTCCTGCAATTGGCATACAGCTAGTCTTACATTCTCCTGCAATTGGCAGACAGTTAGCCCTACATTCTCCTGCAATTGGTGGACAGCTAGTCTTACATTCTCCTGTAATTGTCGCATGGCTAGCTTTACATTCTACTGCACGTGGCAGACAACTAGCCCTATGTTCTGCTATTGGCGGACAGCTAGTCTTACATTCTGCTGCAATTGGCAGACATTGAGCGTTACATTCTCCTGCTATATATCTTGATAAACTTTGGAATTCACTTTTCTGTCAGGGATAGCAAGCAGTCCAGGTTCCGAGGAAGCAAAGCAGCCCCAAAACATGATAATCACTCCATCATGCTTTACAGTTGGGATGAGGTGTGCTTTGTCATATTTCTCCACACATAGTGTTGTGTGTTCCATCAAAACAACTCAACTGTAGTTGTATCTGTCAACAGAACATTGTGCCGGTAGTGCTGTGAAACATCCTGATGCTCTTTAGTGAATGTCAGACATGGAGCAATATTATTCTTGGACAGCAGTGACTTCTTCCATGGTATCCTCCCATGGACACCATTCTTGTTCAGTGTATTATATATTGTAGACTTGTGAACATATATGTTGCAGAGATTTCTGTAAGTCTTTAGCTGACTCTCTAGGGATATTGATAACCTCTTAGAGAATTCTACGCTGTGATCTTGCAGTCACCTTTGCAGGATGGCCATGCCTAGGGAGAGCGGCAACAGTGCTGAAGTTTCTCCATTTATAGACAGTTTGTCTTACCATTGACACATCAAAGATTTTAGAGAAACACGCGGCACCCTTTCCAGATTTATGCAAGTCAACAATTCTTAATCTTATATGTTCTCAAACCTTATTTGTTCAAGACATGTCAGGCAGCGCCTCCAATGAATAGGAAACTCAAAATGTGCGAGTGTTTTTTTAAGACAGGACAACTGTAACCAACACCTCCAAACTTATCTCATTGATTGGACTCCAGGTTACTCCTGACACCAATTCATATTATTATTATTTTTTTTAACTCCCCAGCAGGGCTTCCCAGTAAAGCTACAGTAGATACTGAAGAAATGGGTTCAAATAATAAAAATATTATGTTCTTTAACTATTCTTCTTTGATCTCCTGGTTAGAAATTCAATACCCACAGGACTGTAGCAGGGCTATAATGAGCCCTGAGTGGGCCCTGATCCCTGAACATGTGATGTCATGATGAGCTATGCACTCTGAGCATTATATTCACATCCCAATTGGCTCTCTAGGCTGCCATTCCAGTTGCCAGCCTGGTGCCATTGATGAGTAACAGTGCCACCGCCCTAGACCCTGTATCCAGGTTAGCGGTACTGCTCCCTCACAGCTTTTTATGACCCTGAACACACAATCAACAACTGCAAGGGTGTCTTTCACAAGGCAAGGTAGTCCAGGGGGTTGGTCTGCCATTCCTTGCTCTCCAGTGGATACTCTGCTGGAATCTCTTCAGCTTTCCTGTGTCTTCTGTAGAAACACTTGTGAAATCTCTCCAGTTCACCTGTGACGGTGCTTTCACTGTTGTTCTCTGGCTACCATCTTGCCTTCTCAGAGATTATACACAGAGGTCTTCTCAGACAGAATCTTTGCACATACTTTACTATTAGCTTTATTTACTTATTAATTTTATTACTGTTATTGCTGTTGGCCTGTTTTATTTTGGCCTGCTCTTATGGTTATTTTTCAGATTTGATTGATATCCTTATATTTGACATGCTTACACCTGATGGTGGCGTAATTGTTGCCATATATGGAAATCTGTAAGACTTTGTTCCTTTTACATATACCTTACATGTCAGTAGTTGTATACTGGTAGCAGTTTATATTTGTTCAAACACAAAGTTGTTTTCCGTATCTCTTTATTTCTAAAACTAATTAAAAATTGTTTTTACAAAAAGCTTGTTTACTATTCGCAGAATATGCAGACATGAAGCATATTTAGGGATGTATTTATCAAACCTTTTAAAGAGGTCAAGTGGAGGTGTGGCCATAGCATCCATAGCATCCAATCAGATTCTAGTTATCATTTTGTAGAATTTACTAGATAAACAAAAACTACATTCTGATTGGTGGCTATGGGTATCATCTCTACTTGTCCTCTTTTGAAGTTTTGATACATTTCTCCCTCAATTATACACCTACAATGTTGCTTATCTACTTGCTGGTTTGGAAGTCTCAAGTCTCAAGTCCATGTGCAAACTCTTTGCAAGACCATTTGCTAAATTTTATGATTAAAATGTATATAATGGGAAAATTAAAAAACAAATCCCTTTATATCTAACTTTAGGACCATCCCCATATTTAATTACAACTTTAACATTTTTCTCTTACCAAGAAGCTATGACAGTGCGGGACATGTGTTTTATGAGGTGATACTATGTATGTGTTACTAATGCACCTTTGAATGTTTTATTACATTATAGAATTTTGACATTTTAATCCTTCATTAGCATAAACCACTTGTAAATAATTCATTAGCGGTGACACAACACATTTTGTGATCTCCTCTCAGGTATGGTGTGTTATATTCAACACCATCTTACATGTAACCGTAAATGTAGTCTACAAGATAACCTGCCCTTGTGTATTGTCATATATACAGTAGGCAAAACAAAAAGGCTATTAAAAGAAAGAAAGTCAGTTCAATGATCTACCATATGGGAGACTTTCAATACGGGTAGCAGTAAACAACCTGTGGCCAGACATTTTGTGAGGTCCCACATAGCCTGGTGACACTTAAATATTGCATGATATACCATAGACTATCCCTCTAGACTGTTATAACAGGCCGAATGACAACGGATTCATTGATTAGGTACATTAATACCTTGGGGTCTTATTGACTACTTGGGATTCAACTGTTTCAGCTAACATGTCTATACTATATATATTATATTATATTTATATTATGTTACATTATATAAACATGTTAGATGAAATATATAATGATGTAGCACCCTTTTGGGACAGTTATGTTACTGTCTATATATATATATTTTTTTTGCATTATCGTTGTGCTGCTGTATGTCATTATTTCAAACTAGAAGTGGTGAACTTCAGTGGGTATATGTTCACAATACTACGTGAAGGCACCGGGCAAGGTGATGTTGGTACTGTAAGTTCTGGATCTACTATATGTTGTATATATACATCCTATGTGGTGTGACAGCATCTTTTAAAAGATGTCAGTGGGAAGATGATGCCACGTATGAAGAGGGACCCACTTGCTGGCATCAGGTAGGTATGCTCTGAATCTATTAAACATATGCCAATGATGCAGATATGTATAACATCTATATATATATATATATATATATATATATATACATATACAGTATATATATATATATATATATATTACAGTGCATCCGGAAAGTATTCACAATGCTTCACTTTTTCCACATTTTGTTATGTTACAGCCTTATTCCAAAATGGAATAAATTCATTTTTCTCCTCAAAATTCTACACACAATACCCCATAATGACAACGTGTAAAAGATTTTTTTGAGACTTTTGCAAATTTAATTAAAAAAAAAGAAATCACATGTACATATGTACTCACGGCCTTTGCCATGAAGCTCAAAATTGAGCTCAGGTGCATCCTGTTTACATTGATCATCTTTGAGATGTTCCTACAGCTTAATTGGAGTCCACATGTGGTAAATTCAGTTGATTGGACATGATTTTGAAAGGCATACACCTGTCTATAATATAAGGTCCCACACTTGACAGTACATGTCAGAGCACAAACCAAGCATGAAGTCCAAGGAATTGTCTGTAGACCTCCAAGACAGGATTGTCTCGAGGCACAAATCTGGGGAAGGGTACAGAAAAATATCTGCTGCTTTGAAGGTCCCAATGAGCACAGTGGCCTCCATCAACCATAAATGGAAGAAGTTCGGAACCACCAGGACTCTTCCTAGAGTTGGCCGTCTAAACTGAGCAATCGGGGGAGAAGGGCGTTGTGAATACTTTCCGGATGCAATATTTGCCTTAGTTGCAGTGTGATTTCTTTGGTCAGCGCGGGGTGCCGCACATTGGGGAGGATGCATGATTAATCATGTGCAGGCAACCAGCTAAGTAACTGTTTTAATGGAGTGCCAAACCATTCGGTGTTTGTATATTTGTACTTCCAGCCTGGCTAAATGAATGTACATGAGTTAAGGCACCCACCTCTGTACTTATACTGTGTATGCTTCATCAAGTGACTATCTTGTTGCCACATTGTTTTTAAAGGCACTATTTTTTGTACTTTATTATATATTTATTGGTAGCAGCTGTTCCATATTGAATTAGCATAATTAAGTATTTATTGACACCAGCACTTTTACAGCTATCAGTCTTTGGCTATATATCGAGCAATATGATGGAGGTGGACATTGAAGATGCAGCTAGTGGGTATTGCCAAAACTAGTTACCCTATTGGTGACATCCATACATATTCTGAATCTGAGGCAGAAAATATTATACAATCTATAATATTATATAATATATACTGTTGATGCTGTACATGCTACTTGGTGGATATGCAAAGATAATGGGTTGTGTTACGGGAATCTTGACAAAGATCCTTCGGGATTGAAACATTGATGGAAACCACAACCAGACCTGATTGATGCAGAGAATAATAGATTAAAACGTACTGCTTTTGGTGAATGCCCTACATTGGACTTATACTAGGACTACTTTGGTGGTTTTGGGAGGTTGTACCCCTCTGTTGATGACTTTGGGACGTGAGTGCAGGACTCTAGTTGTGTTGTAGTGGTAGGAATTTATTTTCTTCTAAAAAATGCTGTCTAAAGGAATTTGGTGAAGAAGATCTTAATATTTGATACCTGTTGTATTGGTATACAGAGAGATTCAAAGAAAAAGATTACCCAGAGTCAATCCTAATGAAAGCATCCGAAAAAAACAGAAAACTTGAAAAGGGTGGAACTACTGGAATATAAGGAGGATAAAGAAAATGGAAAAGGACATTATACATTCATTACCACATATAGTGGACAAGAACAAAAAATTAGAACAAGTTTATCGAAACATTGGAAGTTGCTGTAATTGGACCCAATCTTGAAGTAAGTAGTCCCACCTAAACCCCCGGTAATGTTCAGAAAAGGCTAGAAGCCTTAAGGACATATTGGCTCCAAGTATGTTGAAGAACATCAACACCCAAGAGGTTAATTTAATATCTAAATGTGATGCTACAATTGTGGTAGATATAATATCTGCAGATAATTACACCCACAAATAAGAATTTGTAAAAGCCATGATAATTCCAAAGAATACAATATCAAACATCATATGAACTGCAATTCAGCTTTTACTATTTATGTCTTGGAATGTCCATGTGGGATAAAATATGTGGGAAAAATCAAGCCATTGAAGATGAGAATCCAGGAAATGTGAGAAACATCAGGAATGAAGTTCAGGGAAATGCAGTCTTCAAACATTTTATGATACATCATGCTTCAAATCCAGAAGAGATAACTTTCAAGGCCATTGAATACGTAACCTTGGTAGACAGAGGAGGGGATTTATCAAATAAACTTTCCAGATGTGAAATGTTCTGGTTTCTCAAACTACAAACTCTTTCACCTCGGTATTGATGACAGTTATTGCACCCTTCATTTGTATTCATGATGCATATAGCAATTTTTTGATCATTACTAATCGTTTGTAGGATATCTTACCACTTTACTATGAATCTCTCGCAGGAATACCTCTGTATAGGTGTCTCTTGTTCTTTACTTGAAACATCACCTATGAGCTAACCAACGTATCATGCCAATTGGTGCTATGCTAGTGGTAATTGTTTATTAACAACAGAACATTGACAATTACAAACACTATGAGCAATTCTACTGTCCTCAATACAATACAAGGGTCAGGTACTTACAACAACAATGCAGTGTAAAAAATTGACACATGAACAGCTGATATTTTAGTATCTGTGAATGGAACGGATTATATCATAGCACTAAACATAGAACACCATCTTATAGCTAAATAACATTAAAATTACAGTAAGTATGTTATAGTAACTGAAACAATATATAGGCTAGTTCACATAGTTCATTTAACTGCTGGCCAGCTATTTGTCTATAGGTGGTGCACAATGATGAACTCGCTGATCATAGTCGTCTTTTATAAATAATGCTGAACATCTGTATCTTGTAGGCTTTATACTTCCTAATACAGTTTGCTGTCCCTTAGTCCTAAGTCTGTACTAGGAACTATGGAGCTGTCTAGCCCTGTTCAGTGTTGGCAATAATAATGAAGATCTTTGGCGATACTTGTTATATAGAAATGTTCCACCTGTAGCAAGCTAGTTGCGAATATAGGTAACCTTTACAGTTTCTGTCCCTCTGCAACGTTGTTTTAACATTAACTGAAGTAATCCTGACTGCAGTCTAATAGGGTTGCTCCTACAGTGACCTGAGGGACACAGGACTAAGAATGTCCTGTGTGTGGATCAGCAGAGTTGTACAGCAGGGTATGGTGAGCTCTTTAGCTGGGTTTGATTGCTAGGGGTTTTCTAGCAATTAGTTGACTGAAAAAAAAACAGTTTACTGTGCTTAGTCCTATCCTTATAATTAACTGTCTTATTTTACTTCTCAATCTCCTGAACTGCATGTGTGTAGACAAAGAATCATGTCTGCTGTACTCAGTCTCCTCCATAGTCTCACCAGCAGTCCAGTATACAAGCTGACAGCTCCAGCTGTCACTCAAGGGCAGCCCAACCCCTCTCTCCACAGCAGGCCTGTCCCAAGCACTCAGCCACTGCCTTCCGCTCTACCTCAAGTATGGCTGCGTTCACGGAGGGGAGATGAACCTAGGTTGCAGCTCCAACTTCAGACACTCTTTGGTCTCCTTTCACTAACAGCAGCATCAGTAGCGGTAAGCACCACTGAGCTCCAGCTACCAGTAGGGGCTGCAGCGCGGATCTCCTCTCCTAGAAGGCAGCTCCCTCAGGACTCTCTGAAGTTCCAGCGCTACAGTCAGCCTGCCTGCTGGTCACCACGGTCCCGCCAGTGAGCGCTCCAGCATAGCCCAGCTCCTTGTCACCAGTACCTCAGGACAGCTCAACTGACAATCAGGCAGCCCCTTATTTCAGTTTTCTCCAGGTCTTGTACAGGCGCCGGCTCTGCTCCTGCCGGGGTCGCATGATACAGGTCAGTTACTGGGGCTGTTAAGTAGCACTAAAGAGCAAGCAGGGCTCCCCTATTAAGTACAGTAGGGAAGTCGCTGCCTCGCGCCCCCTCAATGGCAACAGTACAAGTCCGATGGGAGAAACCATAACTCCCAGGGAGGGAAACAGGGTACATTCCCGGGCATTAGTGCATATGGCAATATATGGCAATACAATAAAACACATGCAGCATTACCTCTTGGTAAGGAAGGGGGGTCTTGGCATAAATAGTACTAATAAGTGGTACTCCCGGGACTTGGGGTACCACATATATACACAAGAGGACTGATTAAAAAATAATGAGGCTGATTTTTGGATTCAGAATCAGATAACTCCACAGGATCTGAACATTTTTCTTTTTCAAAGTAGCGTCCTGCACATTCAATAAATTTTTTGCAGCGTTTCAACATCGATTCAAAGACGTGCAGTAGACTGGTTTGTGACATCACTTTTAGTGTTGCAGCTGTGGCATTTTTCACTTCATCATCTGTTGAGAACTACTTTCCGTGCAGTTGTTTTTTTAAGGTTTGGGAATGTCCAGAAATCACAGGGCACTAAGTCCAGGCTGAATGGAGGGTGTTCCAGTGCTGTCCCATTAATTTCAGTCAGTGCTTCCAATGCAACAGCAGCAACATGTGGTCAGGCATTGTCTTGGAGCAAAAAACACTTTCTTCAGCAAATGTGTTTTTTCTCCCTCATGGCTCCATGAAATGTGATTTCAGGACGTTTCCATAGTATTCACCATTACTTGTCTGTCCACGGGAAACCCAGTGCTGTAGGCGGTATGCAGTCAGAATGCCGACGGTCTAAATGCCGACGGTCTAAATGCCAACCATTGGCATCCCGACTGTCTAATCCCGGCAAGGGTCTAATGACAGGTGTCGAAATCCCGATGTCTGTCATTTTACCTATGCCGGGAGCCCGGCATTCCAATCAAAGATAAGCCGGGCATGGACAGCCGCCGGGGGGCAGGGTAAGGGGCTTCCGGGGGGACTTAGGGTTAGGCACCCACCCGGGAGGGTTAGGGTTAGTCTAGGGCCAGGGTATTCAACCTTGGCCCTCCAGCTGCTATAGAACTACAGATCCCCAGAATGCCCTGCCACAGTTTTAGCATGCTGTTATATAAAAATGGTGGCAAAGCATGCCGGGATGTGTAGTTCCACAGCAGCTGGAGGGCCAAGGTTGAAGACCCATGGTCTAGGGGAAGGGGGGGGGTTAGGGTTAGGCACCCCCGGGGGGAGGTTAGGGTTAGGCACCCCCCTGGGAGGGTTAGATTTAAGCAGTGGGGAAGGGGGGGTTAGGTTTAGGCACTTAGAGGGTGGTTAGGGTTAGGCACTTGGGGGGATGTTAGGGCTAGGCACCCCTAAGGGAGGGTTAGGGGGGGTTAGGGTAGTTTATACTTACCTTAAGCACAGTCAGGATCTTCACTGGTGCCAGTCTTCAGGCGTCGGGATTTGACATGCGTCCAGCGGTAAATCATACCGATCCCCTGTAGGCTCATACTACGCATATCAAAGAACGGCAGAAGTATGACTTTTGCACACTAAAGGAATCACACAGAATTTTTTGGGCAGAGGTGAATTTGCATGTTTCTATACAGTGGGCTGTTGTTTGGATTCCGGATCATAATGATGCATTCACGATTCGTCACAAGTCACAATTGATGTCAGGTAAACAGGTATCCTCTCCGACTTTCTAACAGTGTTCTTGCACGATTCAACTCGTAGTTGCATCTGTTCTGCTGTGTGATATCTGGGTACCCACCTGGCACACACACGATGCATTTTCAGTTCCTTTGTCACAATATGGAGAACCCATTCAAATGAGATGCCAAGTGAAGCGGAAAGTTCACGTAAAGTTACCCTTATGTCATTTTGCAACATCTCCGCAGCTTTGGCAATGTTGACATCTGTAACCGCAGCAGATGGTCTCCCAGAACGTGATCCACCAGTCACTCGCGTATTACCCTCTTTGAAGTGCTTCCACCACTGAAATACTGCAGCATAACTAATTGTTTCTCCACCGTATGCTTGCCGTAACATTTCATTTCCACTTTTTTCAAGTTTAATCAATCACACATCTCTGACGTAATCTCACAGACATATCTTCCTCATCCACCATGACGAAACGTATGCCGATCTTCCACTCATTATAACCAAACAAAGAAGACTATGGCAGTCAAACCGCAGGCTCAAACGTGTCAATATATGAGCTTCACAATAACCAGCATAGCATTGCCACATCTACCTATGGCAAAGAAGAAGCAGTCTCATTACTTTCAATCAAACCTTGTATGTATATCTGCATCATATACAGTCAGGTCCATAAATATTGGGACACTGACAGAATTTTCATATTTGGGCCTCCATTCACCACCACAATGGCTTTGAAATTAAACAAACAAGATGTGCTTTAACTGCAGACTTCCAGATTTAATTTGAGGGTAGTTACATCCAAATCAGGTGAAAGGTGTAGGAATTACAACGGTTTCTATTTGTGCCTCCCACTTTTTAAGGGGCCAAAAGTAATGGGACAAACTAAACAATCCTAAATCTAACTTTCACTTTTTAATGCTTTGTTGCAAATCCTTTGCAGGCAATTACAGCCTGAAGTCTGGAACACATAGACATCACCAGACGCTGGGTTTCATCCCTGGTGATGCTCTGCTAGGCCTCTACTGCAAATGTCTTCAGTTCCTGCTTGTTCTTGGGGCATTTTCCCTTCAGTTTTGTCTTCATCAAGTGAAATGCATCCTCAATCGGATTCAGGTCAGGGGATTGACTTGGCCATTGCATAACATTCCACTTTTTAGCCATAAAAAAGTCTTTGGTTGCTTTTGCCGTATGCTTCGGGTCTTTGTCCATCTGCACTGTGAAGCACCGTCCAATGAGTTCTGAAGCATTTGACTGAGTATGAGCATATAATATTGCCCGAAACACTTCAGAATTCATTCTGCTGCTTTTGTCAGCAGTCACATCATCAATAAATACAAGGGAACCAGTTCCATTGGCAGCCATACATGCCCACACCATGACACTACCACAACCATGCTTCACTGATGAGGTGGTATGTTTTGGATCATGAGCAGTCCCTTTCCTTCTCCATACTCTTCTCTTCCCATCACTCTGATACAAGTTGATCTTTGTCTCATCTGTCCATAGGATATTGTTCCAGAACTGTAATGGCTTTTTAGATGTTGTTTGGCAAACTCTAATCTGGTCTTCCTGTTTTTGTGGCTCACCAATGGTTTACATCTTGTGGTGAACCCTCTATATTCACTCTTGTGAAGTATTCTCTTGATTGTTGACTTTGACACATATGCACCTACCTCCTGGAGAGTGTTCTTGATTTGGCCAACTGTTGTGAAGGGTTTTTTTTCACCAGGGAAATAATTCTTCTGTCATCCCCCGCAGTTGTTTTCTGTGGTCTTCCGGGTCTTTTGGTGTTGCTGAGCTCTCCGGTGCATACTTTCTTTTTAAGAATGTTCCAAACAGTTGATTTGGCCACACCTAATGTTTTTGCTATCTCTCTGGTGGGTTTGTTTTGATTTTTCAGCCTAATGATGGCTTGCTTCACTGATAGTGACAGCTCTTTGGATCTCATATTGAGAGTTGACAGCAACTGATTCCAAATACAAATGTCACACCTAGAATCAACGCCAGATCTTTTACCTGCTTAATTGATAATGAAATAACGAGGGAATAGCCCACACCTGTCCATGAAATAGCTTTTGAGTTGATAGTCCCATTACTTTTGGCCCCTTAAAAAGTGGGAGGCACATATTGAAACTATTGTAATTCCTACACCGTTCACACGATTTGGATGTAATTACCCTCAAATTAAATCTGAAAGTCTGCAGTTAAAGCACATCTTGTTTGTTTCATTTCAAAACCATTGTGGTGGTGAATAGAGGCCAAAATCTGAAAATTCTGTCAATGTCCCAATATTTATGGACCTAACTGTATATATATATTAGGGGTGTGCACCGGCCACTTTTCGTGTTTTGTGTTTTGGTTTTGGATCTGGATCTTTCTTCGTGTTTTGGATCTGGATTGGTTTTGCCAAAACCACCCTTCCGTGTTTTGGGTTCTGGGTTTTGTGTTTTGGATCTGTATTTTTTTTAAAAAAAGCATAAAAACAGCTAAAATCACAGAATTTGTTGGTTTCTCTGCTCCTATGCTATTATTAACCTCAATAACCTTAATTTCCACTCATTTCCAGTCTATTCTGAACACCTCACACCTCACAATAGTGTTTTCATGTCCAAAAGGTTGCACCGAGGTAGCTGGATGACTATGCTAAGCGACACGAGTGGGCGGCACAAACACGTGACCCATCTAGGAGTGACACTGCAGTGGCAGACAGGATGGCAGTTAGAAAAACTAGGCCCCAAACTGTACATAATGCAAAGAAAAAAAAGAAGTGCAAGATGGAATTGTCCTTGGGCCCTCCCACCCACCCTTATGTTGTATAAACAGGACATGCACACTTTAACAAATCAATCATTTCAGCGCCAGGGTCTGCCACACAACTGTGGCTGAAATGATTGGTTCGTTTGGGCCCCCACAAAACAAGCTGGCAATTAATGTGTCCCTGCACAAACTGGCTCTACGGAGGCAAGATGTCATCCTCATCCTCCTCATCCACCGATTCCTCACCCTCTTCAGTGTGTACATCCTCATCCTCACAGAGTATTAATTCGTCCCTGCTGGAACCACAGGTCCCTCTGTACGTTCTGGAGGCTGGTCTCCCTGGAAGAGTTGATAATTCATTTTATGAACATCATCTTCTCCACATTTTGTGGAAGCAACCTCCTACGCCTTTCGCTGACAAGGTTCCCGGCTGCACTAAACACTCTTTCGGAGTACACACTGGAGGGGGGGCAACTCAGGTAAAATAGAGACAGTTTGTACAGGGACCTCCAAATTGCTTCTTTTTCCTGCCAGTACAGGTACGGACTGTCTGACATGCCTACTTGGATGCTGTCACCGATGTAATCCTTTAACAGACAGACGCACGCTTGTCGCTGCTGCTTTGAGGATTCAAGTGCGGCTACAGCCCACACAATTCACAAAGACAGAAAAAAAAAAAGAATATTTTTATTGTTTGTGGAGCACACTTTGAGGGTTACACCACCCTTTAACAGACAGACGCACGCTTGTCGCTGCTGCTTTGAGGATGCAAGTGCGGCTACAGCCCACACAATTCACAAAGACAGAAAAAAGAAGAAGAATATTTTAATTGTTTGTGTAGAACACTTTGAGGTGTCACCACCCTTTAACAGACAGACGCACGCTTGTCGCTGCTGCTTTAAGGATGCAGGTGCGGCTACAGCCCACACATTTCACAAAGACCGAAAAAAAAAGAACAATATTTTAATTGTTTGTGTAGAACACTTTGAGGTGTCATCACCCTTTAACAGACAGATGCACGCTTGTCGCTGCTGCTTTAAGGATGCAGGTGCGGCTACAGCCCACACAATTCACATAGACAGAAAAAAAAAGAACAATATTTTAATTGTTTCTGTAGCACACTTTGAGGGTGTCACCACCCTTTAACAGACAGACGCACGCTTGTCGCTGCTGCTTTGAGGATGCAAGTGTGGCTACATCGCACACAAGTCACAAACACATTAAAAAAATAGTTTTTTATTTTTTGGAACACTTTGAGAGTTACACCACCCTTTAACAGACAGACGCACGCTTGTCGCTGCTGCTTTAAGGATGCAGGTGCGACTACAGCCCACACATTTCACAAAGACCGAAAAAAAAAGAACAATATTTTAATTGTTTGTGTAGAACACTTTGAGGGTGTCACCACCCTTTAACAGACAGACGCACGCTTGTCGCTGCTGCTTTAAGGATGCAGGTGCGGCTACAGCCCACACATTTCACAAAGACCAAAAAAAAAATAACAATATTTTAATTGTTTGTGTAGCACACTTTGAGGGTGTCACCACCCTTTAACAGACAGACGCACGCTTGTCGCTGCTGCTTTGAGGATGCAAGTGTGGCTACATCGCACACAAGTCACAAACACATTAAAAAAATAGTTTTTTATTTATTGGAACACTTTGAGAGTTACACCACCCTTTAACAGACAGACGCACGCTTGTCGCTGCTGCTTTAAGGATGCAGGTGCGGCTACAGCCCACACATTTCACAAAGACCGAAAAAAAAAGAACAATATTTTAATTGTTTGTGTAGAACACTTTGAGGGTGTCACCACCCTTTAACAGACAGACGCACGCTTGTCACTGCTGCTTTAAGGATGCAGGTGTGGCTACAGCCCACACATTTCACAAAGACCAAAAAAAAAAGAACAATATTTTAATTGTTTGTGTAGCACACTTTGAGGGTGTCACCACCCTTTAACAGACAGACGCACGCTTGTCGCTGCTGCTTTAAGGATGCAGGTGCAGCTACAGCCCACACAATTCACAAAGACAGAAAAAAGAACAATATTTTAATTGTTTGTGTAGCACACTTTGAGGGTGTCACCACCCTTTAACAGACAGACGCACGCTTGTCGCTGCTGCTTTAAGGATGCAGGTGCGGCTACAGCCCACACAATTCACAAAGACAGAAAAAAAAAGAACAATATTTTAATTGTTTGTGTAGCACACTTTGAGGGTGTCACCACCCTTTAACAGACAGACGCACGCTTGTCGCTGCTGCTTTGAGGATGCAGGTGGAATCTAGACGGGATTTGGAACCGAGGACACACTACCTCCATCAATTGTCTAAATCCCACTGCACTAATGTCGGATACCGGACGCACGTCTAACACCAACATAGCAGTCAAGGCCTCAGTTATACGTTTTGCTTCAGGATGACTGCTGTCGTACTTCATCCTCATCGCTAGGGACTGTTGGAGGGTCAATTGTTTAGTAAAAGTAGTGATGTTCCTACTTCCTCTCTGGGATGATGAACAACTCCCAGCAGCAGCAACAGCACTAGGAGGAAGAGGTTCTTGATCTTTCCCTATTTTATTTTTATCGGAGAAAGTTTGGTCCTCCATTTATGTTATATTGATATATACGTGCGGCTAAAGCGCACACAAACACAGAAAATATTATTTTATTTTTGCTGGAGAGTAGTGCACTTTGTGGGTTACACCACCCTTTAAGAAATGAGCCAGCCGGCTCTTTACTTATGGGACACAGGCGCACGCTTGGCGCTGCTCCTTTGTTGATGCACGTGCAGCCACAGTGCACACAATTCACAAACACAGAAAATAATTTTTTTTTTGGTTTGGACTGGAGTGTACTTTCGGGGGTTACAGCACCCTTAACGGTCAAGCCAGCCGGCCCTTTACTTATGACACAGGCGCACGCTTGGCACTACTTTGTTGATGCACGTGCGGCTACTGCGCACACAATTCACAAACACAGAAAATATTTTTTTTTTAGGTTTGGACTGGAGTGTACTTTCGGGGGTTACAGCACCCTTAACGGTCAAGCCAGCCGGCCCTTTACTTATGACACAGGCGCACGCTTGGCACTACTTTGTTGATGCACGTGCGGCTACTGCGCACACAATTCACAAACACAGAAAATATATTATTTTTTTAGCACTTGGGGGGAGCACCCCTGATGGACAGAGCACCCCCTGGACAACACTACAGCACTCCTTTAGGACTGGGACACTGCACAGGACTTTGGAGTGGACACAGCCCCTATGGAGAACTGACTGCACAACACAGTCCAGCCAGCCCCTATGGACTTTGAAGTAGTGGACACAGCCCCTATTAACAACAGCAGCACAGCACAACACAGCCAGCCCCTATGGACTTTGAAGTAGTGGACAACAGCAGCACTACACTACACTACACTACACAGCCCTAACTCCCACCCTCCCTCTTCACTGTCCACAGCTGAGTGAGAAAATGGCGCCGACGTGGGTACCTTATATAGGATCCAAAACCCGCGAGACTCGGAAGGCGGGATGATGACGTTTTGCCTCGATTTCAGATCCGAGTCAGGCGGGAAAAGTCGAGCCTGACTCGGATCGGACTCGGATCGGGGGGGCTCGGGGGGGTTCGGATTTCAGAAATCCGAACCCGCTCACCCCTAATATATATATATATATATATATATATACACACACGCACACATTGGTACATTCGGAAAAAGCGTAGCACATTCCATTGCTTTTTCTGCAATATGTGTTTGTTGCTTGAACCAGCAAACAGAAATGGTCTAGACTGGCTTGCTGTGACAATATGACACCCCCTAGCTCCATCAGCAAGCTGTCCATCTTAAAAAAAAAAATCAGTTACATGTTCCTACGAGAATCCATCTGTATTCTCATATATTGATTTAAACTTCACACTACTTTGCCTGAAATAGAAGGGTTAATATTCTGAGTCCCTCCAAGGTTGCAGCTCAAAGCATCTCTCATTTAATAGGCTGTAGATTTTCAAGCTGCTAACTACATTCAGCTTTAAATAAGCCCCTCAGTGCATTAACACTCCTGAATCCCATTTTGAGTTTGATGAATTATGAATGTTGAAGCCTTGGAGGGATCATCCGTTTTACAGGTGGCTGTTCTATGGTATGTGCGCTTGGTAGATGTACAAATGTTTATGTTTTAATTTACATGTTTTCTTCAGTTTCAATGGGGTTTGAAGTTATTGAAGTCTATTTTTGCAGCAGAATCCTGCAGATTATCATTACGCCTGATTAGTTTACACTTTGAGAGTGCAGATTTGCCCTTGAATATTTAATTTGTGGTCAGTAGTCTACAAAATATCCACTGCTGTCAAAAGTGGTTTTACACAATATTTGGAAGTAGTTTTACTGTACATTTTAAACAGAGATATCCAATTGATAAAGCAATCTGCATAAATATATTTCAGAAGCCTGGTCCCATCACTTCTGACATACCATGGAGCTATCACTTCTCAAGATAAGCACCTTGCATGGTTTCCCATGGCTGTCAGGAGTTGCCTTCCAGAATCCATGCAGTACATGGATAATATTTCCCTTTCTTCCTCATTTTATTTCTGCAAGCCTAGAGCATTTGTAACGGGTTGGGTATGGGAACCTGGCACTTGGGATGCCAGCTGTCAAAAGACCGACAGTAGCATTCCGATGCTGAGAATCACAACATGGGATAGCCAAGTAGGCTAACCCACCCCCCTTCATCCTCTAACCCTAAAACTCCTTTTCTGCACCCTAAGCCTATCCCTTCTGGTTAGTGCCTAAACCTAACCCTCCCCCCTTAGTGCCTAACCCTAACCCCCCTCCGATGGTGCCTAATCCTAAGCCCCCCTGTCCGTAGCCTAACCCTAACCTCCCCCCTCTCGAAGCCTAACCCTAACCCGCCGCCCCCCGGGTGCCTAAACCTAACCCTCGCCACGCAGCTAACAGCTGAGGGCATCCATTATACTTACGATTGGGATCCTGGTGTCAACATCTCCACTCATGTCGGGACTCCGATGCCGGTCTTCTGTCCGTGGTTCGAGATTCCGGTGCCGGTATTTCGTCAGCTGCCATCCAGATGGTAGGTAATGTAACTACATCCCTTTGTAGGTTATGACACTGGGACTGTCAATCAAAGTAGTTTGGCGCAATGATGTATTTGATTAGCTTGGGTTAATGGTTTCCCTTGCTAATCAAGGTTTACATTCTGAATGTCGACATTCAGAATGTTGACACCAGAATGGTAACATTGTCCTCAACATGACATAATGTCAACATTGTGAATGTCAATGAATGATTTATTAATGACTTTAGGGTTAGGCTTAGGGTTTGGTTGCAGTTAGGGACAATGGTAGTCTTAGGGATACTTACCATGTCAATCGAAAACCCCATGGCCGACATGCCGACTGTGGGCGCTCACAATGTCGACATTCTGGCAAAATTGATATTACGTCAATGTCGACAGTTGGCAAGTCAACCTCCCGTCCATGTCAACATATTGGTGTCGACAATCTTAATGTTTTCTGAATGTCAACATTTTGCATCACATGAGCAATGTAATCAATCATACATGCCAAGTCAGATGCAAGTCCATTTTACTGGGTCATTTCAAGGACAGGGAACTGAGCGCTCAGACTAGTTGGTCGGCGCAGTTGCACAAAAAGCATTGAAGGTCCACATTTCTTGTGGTTTGTAAATTGGGCTCCAATTAAGAAGGTAGATTGGGGGCATAATCTGTTGAAAACCAGCAATGTGTATAGTTTCTGAAATTTGCCAAAAGAGGAAATGTATCCTCCCTCAATCGGCATTACCAAAAATATAAGGCCACACTACTCCAGGGGATGTGATTATGCTGCGCTTGTGATACCCCAGAACCTGGGAGAATCATATTAGCCAGGGTGCCTTTAGGGGCCTGGTTACAGTGATGTAAAGGTGATGTTGTAATTTATGATAATTAAATTCATAGGCATAGTGATATATATCTTGTGGTGAACCCTCTATATTCACTCTTGTGAAGTATTCTCTTGATTGTTGACTTTGACACATATGCACCTACCTCCTGGAGAGTGTTCTTGATTTGGCCAACTGTTGTGAAGGGTTTTTTTTCACCAGGGAAATAATTCTTCTGTCATCCCCCGCAGTTGTTTTCTGTGGTCTTCCGGGTCTTTTGGTGTTGCTGAGCTCTCCGGTGCATACTTTCTTTTTAAGAATGTTCCAAACAGTTGATTTGGCCACACCTAATGTTTTTGCTATCTCTCTGGTGGGTTTGTTTTGATTTTTCAGCCTAATGATGGCTTGCTTCACTGATAGTGACAGCTCTTTGGATCTCATATTGAGAGTTGACAGCAACTGATTCCAAATACAAATGTCACACCTAGAATCAACTCCAGATCTTTTACCTGCTTAATTGATAATGAAATAACGAGGGAATAGCCCACACCTGTCCATGAAATAGCTTTTGAGTTGATAGTCCCATTACTTTTGGCCCCTTAAAAAGTGGGAGGCACATATTGAAACTATTGTAATTCCTACACCGTTCACACGATTTGGATGTAATTACCCTCAAATTAAATCTGAAAGTCTGCAGTTAAAGCACATCTTGTTTGTTTCATTTCAAAACCATTGTGGTGGTGAATAGAGGCCAAAATCTGAAAATTCTGTCAATGTCCCAATATTTATGGACCTAACTGTATATATATATTAGGGGTGTGCACCGGCCACTTTTCGTGTTTTGTGTTTTGGTTTTGGATCTGGATCTTTCTTCGTGTTTTGGATCTGGATTGGTTTTGCCAAAACCACCCTTCCGTGTTTTGGGTTCTGGGTTTTGTGTTTTGGATCTGTATTTTTTTTAAAAAAAGCATAAAAACAGCTAAAATCACAGAATTTGTTGGTTTCTCTGCTCCTATGCTATTATTAACCTCAATAACCTTAATTTCCACTCATTTCCAGTCTATTCTGAACACCTCACACCTCACAATAGTGTTTTTATGTCCAAAAGGTTGCACCGAGGTAGCTGGATGACTATGCTAAGCGACACGAGTGGGCGGCACAAACACGTGACCCATCTAGGAGTGACACTGCAGTGGCAGACAGGATGGCAGTTAGAAAAACTAGGCCCCAAACTGTACATAATGCAAAGAAAAAAAAGAAGTGCAAGATGGAATTGTCCTTGGGCCCTCCCACCCACCCTTATGTTGTATAAACAGGACATGCACACTTTAACAAATCAATCATTTCAGCGCCAGGGTCTGCCACACAACTGTGGCTGAAATGATTGGTTCGTTTGGGCCCCCACAAAACAAGCTGGCAATTAATGTGTCCCTGCACAAACTGGCTCTACGGAGGCAAGATGTCATCCTCATCCTCCTCATCCACCGATTCCTCACCCTCTTCAGTGTGTACATCCTCATCCTCACAGAGTATTAATTCGTCCCCACTTGAATCCACCACCACAGGTCCCTCTGTACCTTCTGGAGGCTGGTCTCCCTGGAAGAGCTGATAATTCATTTTGATGAACATCATCTTCTCCACATTCTGTGGAAGCAACCTCCTACGCCTTTCGCTGACAAGGTTCCCGGCTGACCTAAACACTCTTTCGGAGTACACACTGGAGGGGGGGCAACTCAGGTAAAATAGAGCCAGCTTGTACAGGGGCCTCCAAATTGCCTCTTTTTCCTGCCAGTACAGGTATGGACTGTCTGACATGCCTACTTGGATGCTGTCACCGATGTAATCCTCCACCATTCTGTCAATGGTGACAGTATCATATGCAGTGACAGTAGACATGTCAGAAATTGTTGCCAGGTCCTTCAGTCCGGACCAGATGTCCAAACTTGGTCCTGCCTGCCCTGCATCACCACCAGCGGGTTGCTTAGGATACCTAAGTTTTTTCCTGGCAGCCCCAGTTGCGGGAGAAAATGAAGAAGGAGCCGTTGACGTGTCACGTTCCGCTTCAGCTGACAGTGTGTTCACCAGCAGGTCTTTGCACCTCTGCAGGCTTGTGTCGGCCGGAAAGAGAGACACCACATAGGCTTTAAACCTAGGATCAAGCACGGTGGCCAAAATGTAGTGGTCTGATTTCAACAGATTGACCACCCTGGAATCCTGGCAAAGCGAATGAAGGGCTTCATCCACAAGTCCCACATGCCGAGCGGAATCGCTCCGTCTTAGCTCCTCCTTCACTTTCTCCAGCTGCTTCTGCAAAAGCCTGATGAGGGGAATGACCTGACTCAAGCTGGCTGTGTCTGAACTGACTTCACGTGTGGCAAGTTCGAAGGGCTGGAGAACCTTGCACAACACGGAAATCATTCTCCACTGCGCTTGAGTCAGGTGCATACCCCCTCCTTTGCCTATGTCATAGGTGGATGTATAGGCTTGTATGGCCTTTTGCTGCTCCTCCATCCTCAGAAGCATATAGAGGGTTGAGTTCCACCGCGTCACAACCTCTTGCTTCAGGTGATGGCGGGGCAGGTTCAAGAGTGTTCGCTGGTGCTCCAGTCTTCGGCACGCAGTCGCTGAATGGCAAAAGTGGCCAGAAATTTTTCGGGCCACCCAAAGCGTCTCCTGCACGCCCCTGTCGCTTTTCAGAAAATTCTCCACCACCAAGTTTATTGTGTGAGCAAAACATGGGACGTGCTGGAATTTGCCCAGATGTAATGCCCGCACAATATTGGTGGCGTTGTCAGATATCACAAATCCCCAGGAGAGTCTAAGTGGGGTAAGCCACTGGGCGATGATTTCCCTCAGTTTCTCTAAGAGGTTGTCGGCGGTGTGCCTCTTACTGAAACCAGTGATACACAGCGTAGCCTGCCTTGTAACGAGCTGGCGTTTCTGAGATGCTGCTACTGGTGACGCTGCTGCTGTTGCTGCGTAAGGTGATACATCTACCCAGTGGGCTGTCACAGTCATATAGTCCTTAGTCTGCCCTGTTCCACTTGTCCACATGTCCGTGGTTAAGTGGACATTGTGTACAACGGCATTTTTCAGGACACTGAGGACACTTTTTCTGACGTTTCTGTACAGTCTCGGTATCGCCTGCTTAGTGAAGTGGAATCTAGACGGGATTTGGAACCGGGGACACACTACCTCCATCAATTGTCTAAATCCCACTGCACTAATGACGGATACCGGATGCACGTCTAACACCAACATAGCAGTCAAGGCCTCAGTTATACGTTTTGCTTCAGGATGACTGCTGTCGTACTTCATCCTCCTCGCTAAGGACTGTTGGAGGGTCAGTTGTTTAGTAAAAGTAGTGGTGTTCCTACTTCCTCTCTGGGATGATGAACGACTCCCAGCAGCAGCAACAGCAGCAGCGGCAGCAGTAGGCGTAGCAATGCAGGATCCTCCAGAGGAATCCCGGATAGGAGAGTCAGTCATGCCAGTGACATGGCCTGCAGGACTACTTCCGATCCTGACTAAGGAGGAAATTGACGAGGAGGGAGTTGACGGTGTGGTTTGCAGGCGCTTGGATACAACAGGACAATGGGATTTAGGTGTCCCTGGACTGCTTACGGTCTTAGCCAAAGTTTCTGAACTTGACAGTAACTTTTTATGAACGCGCTGCAGGTGCCGTATAAGGGAGGATGTTCCTAGGTGGTTGACGTCCCTACCCCTACTTATTTCACCTTTACAAATGGTACATATGGCAAGACAGTTGTTGTCCGGATTTGGATAGAAATATTGCCAGACCAAAGAGGTGGAATGTTTGGTCTTCTGCCCAGGCATGACCGTGATGGGCTTTTTCATCCCACGGACAACAACTGTCTCCCCCGGAGCCTGATTTAAACAAACCACATCACCATCAGAATCCTCCTCGCCAACTTCCTCCTCAGCGCCAGCTACACCAGTATCCTCATCCTGTTGTACTTCAACAGTGACATCTTCAATTTGCATATCAGCAAGTGGACTGTGGGTGCTCCTTTCAGCACTTGCAGGGGGCGTGCAAATGGTGGAAAGAGCCACCTCTTCCCGTCCAGTGCTGGGAAGGTCAGGCATCGCAACCACCTCCACACTTGGACTCTCCTTGGGGATTTGTGATATCTTCTTAGAAAGCACAGTTCTTCGCTGTGCTTTTGCCAGCTTAACTCTTTTGATTTTTTTAGTGGGAGGAGGGCTTCCATCATCATGTGAAGCTGAACCACTAGTCATGAACATACTAGGGATCGACCTTAGCCGTTCCTTGCCACTCCGTGTCGTAAATGGCATATTGGCAAGTTTACGTTTCTCTTCAGCTGATTTAAATGTCTTTTTCAAGGTCATTTTCCTGAACTTTGCCATTTGGGATTGTATGTGCCCTCTACTATGACATTGGGCATCGGCCTTGGCAGACGACGTTGATGGCATGTTATCGTCTATGTCATGACTAGTGGCAGCAGCTTCAGCACTAGGAGGAAGTGGTTCTTGATCTTTCTCTATTTTATTTTTATCGGAGAAAGTTTGGTCCTCCATTTATGTTATATCGATTTGATATATACGTGCGGCTAAACACAGAAAATAATTTTTTTTTTGGTTTGGACTGGAGTGTACTTTCGGGGGTTACAGCACCCTTAACAGTCAAGCCAGCCGGCCCTTTACTTATGACACAGGCGCACGCTTGGCACTACTTTGTTGATGCACGTGCGGCTACTGCGCACACAATTCACAAACACAGAAAATAATTTTTTTATTGGTTTGGACTGGAGTGTACTTTCGGGGGTTACAGCATCCTTTAACGGTCAAGCCAGCCGGCCCTTTACTTATGACACAGGCGCACGCTTGGCACTACTTTGTTGATGCACGTGCGGCTACTGCGCACACAATTCACAAACACAGAAAATAATTTTTTTTTTGGTTTGGACTGGAGTGTACTTTCGGGGGTTACAGCACCCTTAACGGTCAAGCCAGCCGGCCCTTTACTTATGACACAGGCGCACGCTTGGCACTACTTTGTTGATGCACGTGCGGCTACTGTGCACACAATTCACAAACACAGAAAATATTTTTTTTTTTGGTTTGGACTGGAGTGTACTTTCGGGGGTTACAGCACCCTTAACGGTCAAGCCAGCCGGCCCTTTACTTATGACACAGGCGCACGCTTGGCACTACTTTGTTGATGCACGTGCGGCTACTGCGCACACAATTCACAAACACAGAAAATAATTTTTTTTTTGGTTTGGACTGGAGTGTACTTTCGGGGGTTACAGCACCCTTAACGGTCAAGCCAGCCGGCCCTTTACTTATGACACAGGCGCACGCTTGGCACTACTTTGTTGATGCACGTGCGGCTACTGCGCACACAATTCACAAACACAGAAAATAATTTTTTTTTTGGTTTGGACTGGAGTGTACTTTTGGGGGTTACAGCACCCTTATCGGTCAAGCCAGCCGGCCCTTTACTTATGACACAGGCGCACGCTTGGCACTACTTTGTTGATGCACGTGCGGCTACTGCGCACACAATTCACAAACACAGAAAATAATTTTTTTTTTGGTTTGGACTGGAGTGTACTTTCGGGGGTTACAGCACCCTTTAACGGTCAAGCCAGCCGGCCCTTTACTTATGACACAGGCGCACGCTTGGCACTACTTTGTTGATGCACGTGCGGCTACTGCGCACACAATTCACAATCACAGAAAATAATTTTTTTTTTGGTTTGGACTGGAGTGTACTTTCGGGGGTTACAGCACCCTTAACAGTCAAGCCAGCCGGCCCTTTACTTATGACACAGGCGCACGCTTGGCACTACTTTGTTGATGCACGTGCGGCTACTGCGCACACAATTCACAAACACAGAAAATATATTATTTTTTTAGCACTTGGGGGGAGCACCCCTGATGGACAGAGCACCCCCTGGACAACACTACAGCACCCCTTTAGGACTGGGACACTGCACAGGACTTTGGAGTGGACACAGCCCCTATGGAGAACTGACTGCACAACACAGTCCAGCCAGCCCCTATGGACTTTGAAGTAGTGGACACAGCCCCTATTAACAACAGCAGCACAGCACAACACAGCCAGCCCCTATGGACTTTGAAGTAGTGGACAACAGCTGCACTACACTACACTACACTACACTACACAGCCCTAACTCCCACCCTCCCTCTTCACTGTCCACAGCCGAGTGAGAAAATGGCGCTGACGCGGGTACCTTATATAGGATCCAAAACCCGCGAGACTCGGAAGGCGGGATGATGACGTTTTGCCTCGATTTCAGATCCGAGTCAGGCGGGAAGAGTCGAGCCTGACTCGGATCTGCCTCGGATCGGGGGGGCTCGGGGGGGTTCGGATTTCAGAAATCCGAACCCGCTCACCCCTAATATATATATATATATATATATATATATATATATATATATTATGCTTTGTAAATAGTTAAAAAATTGTAAAAACAGTAGATTTTATTTTTTTCCCCATTTTCTAGACTTTAATGAACTGTCCAGCAACCTGATCATATAGGGCATGGGTCTTCAACCCGCGGGCCGCAGCCCCCGGGTGTCCCGCAGAGCCGTTTCCCATGGCCCGCCAATGGTTATTGTAGTGTGGACCGCAGTGAGTGCGGTCCGCACTACACTGAAACAAACACACCGCCGGTGGCAGTGTGTTTGTTTTGGCAGTCACTGACAGTCAGACAGACTCTAACTGGCTGCTGCGCCCACTGCAGGAGCCAGACTGGAGCCCACTCATGAGCTCCTCCTTCCGGTTCCCGCAGTGGGTGATGGGAGAGATGTCATGACGTCTCTCCCATAGTGCAGAGCAGACAGCGTCAGGTGCGGGTATTCAGGTAAGTGTCGTACTTTTTTTTGTGTGTCTTTGTCCAATATATGGAAGGGGCACTGCATAGGAGTGGCTGCACTGCATAGGGGGGACTACTACTGGGGACGCACTGCATAGGGGGGACCACTACTGGGGATGCAATATAAGGGGCACTACTGGGCAAACTGCATTGCATAGGGGGGACCACTACTGGGGATGCAATATAAGGGGCACTAATGGGCGAACTGCATAGGGGGGACTACTACTGGGGGCACTGCATAGGGGAGACCACTTCTGGGGGCACTGCATAGGGGGGAACACTACTGGGGCACTGCATAGGGGGGACCACTTCTGGGGGCACTGCATAGGGGGGACCACTTCTGGGGGCACTGCATAGGGGGGACTATTACTGGGGGCACTGCATGGTTCAATGATCAATACAAGCGATAATGTCAAACTTGCCTACTCTCCTGGGAGTCGAGGGAGGCTCATGATTTTTTGGGTAACCCCTTACACCCCTGGAATAGTAGGCAGATCTCCCGCATCTCGCCTACTTCCTAGTGAAGTGGGTAAGATATGGAGATTCCCAGAGAAATGTGCAAATCCGTAGGGAGAGGGCGGGACTAAATGATGCAAATTCATGTTATTTAGCCCCGCCCCATCCACACAGACCTGTGAATAGAAGAGTTTTCCTGTAAAAGGGACGGGGCTAATGATGACTATAGTCTTACCCCGCCCCCGAGCTGAGAACAGCAGGTCTTCACCGACTGCTTCCAGAAAGGATTACAAACAAGTAGGTAAGTATGGATAATGTTAATTAGCAACATGCAATATCGTATGTTAATTATTGCAAACATTTTTGATCAATGCTGGGGATAGCCCTGGGCTATCAGCCTGGGCCTGGGGTGCCCTGGAGAGGGGATCCCCTTTAATGAAGGGGTCCCCAACTCCCCTGGGATCCCCGGCCTGGGCTGACTAGCAGTCATGGGTGATGCTTCGGCTGGGGCAGGGCTGTCTTAACAGCAGTGTGGGCCCAGGGCAAAGCAATGATATGCTATGTCCACAGCAACCAATCACTGCCGACATCGTCTCCCAAACCAATAGCAGCTGCGGACACAGAACCAGGGCTGCCATCAGAAATGGAGGGGCCCGGGACTGACAAAATAGGCAGGGCCCCTGGGCCTCCCTCTCCCTTTCCCTGCTGCCACTAAGTCTCAGGAGTCATGACTTACCTTATCGCCTTGAAGAGTGCTCCTTTCTTCTGGCATCTTCTCCTCCAGGTCTGGCTGGCGCTGCTCCTCACACGTCACGGCTCCTCTGACCTTTTCCTTCCAGCAGCTTTGTGTGACGTCATGAAGTCTCGCGTGCTGACTCCAAAGAGAAAAAAAAAGAATTATTGAACAGGGGCAAACACAGGATTTTCTGGGAGGAAAACACACATACACACACACATATATATATTATATACAGTATATAAAATGTATATAATATATATAACACACATATATACACATTACCCCATACACATATATACACGCTATATAACACATATGCAGTATACACACACTATACACACGCTATATAACACATATGCAGTATACACACACTATACACACGCTATATAACACATCTGCAGTATACACACACTATACACACTAACATATATACACAGGTTCGGTATGAATAGCCAGTGGCTGAATAGCCTCCGATTCAAATACCGACACCAGAAGCCCAATTGTCTACAATCCTGACAGGGACGGTAAGTACCCTAACCATCCCCCTCTCTCCCCTAGCCCTCCCCTCGTGGTGCCTAACCCTAACCCCCCCCTTCCCGCACCCTAAACCTAACCCTCCCCGGGGGGTGCCTAACCCTAATCTCCCCCCAGGGGTATCTAAACTAACCCCCCCATCCCAGGCTAAGTATCATACTTACCCGTATACTTACCTTCAGGATGGCGGGGTCGAGATGCCGACGTCAGTATCCTGATCTCTTCGGGATATCGTCGGCGGCATTATGCTGGGCGTTGGGAATCCGACGTCGGTATATTGACGTCCAGGATTCCGCACGCCGGCATATTAAAAGTATACCACATACACATATATACACACTAACATAATAAATATACATACATACACATATATACACACTAATACATACATACGCACTAACACATACATACACATATATACACACTACATACACACTAACACATACATACACATATTATATACACACTAACACATACAGATATATACACACTACATACACATATATATATATATAACATAGAGATATATACACACTACATACACATATATACACATTAACACATACATACACATATATACACATACATACAGATATATACACACTACATACACATATATACACACTAACACATACATACAAATATATACACACTAGATACACATATATACACATTAACACATACATACACATATATACACACTACATACACATATATACACACTACATACACATATATACACACACTTATGCTGGGCATACACTACCAGATAAAATGTCTGTCAGACCAACAGACATTTTATCTGGCCGGCTGCCAGCCGCAGAAGTCCCCGACATACACTGAGATATCTCTCACAGAGTATTCGGCAGACATCTGCGCTCCGCCCCCGGGGGAGGAGACATTTCCCTGTTCCTTCCGTAGGAAGGAACACAGGAAATGTCTGTCTGTCGGCTGCGCTGGGCATACACTGCCTGATGCGTCCGACAGTTTACCGGGAAATATCGCATCGGACGAGCATGCTGGACAGTCCAGCATGCCCGACCGAGCAATATTTAACCCTCGGTCGCCCCCCCACACGCTACAATTATCGCGGCGATCCGCCGATATCGGGTGGATCGTCCCGATAATTGTAGCGTGTATGGCCAGCATAACACATACATACAGATATATACACACTACATACACATATATACACATTAACACATACATACACATATATACACACTACATACAGATATATGCACACTACATACACATATATATACACATTAACACATACATACAGATATATACACACTGCATACACATATATACACATTAACACATACATACATACATACATACATACTCATATATACACACTAACACTAGACACATACATACACATGCTAAAACACATAAAATACATAATTATTACTTACACTTAACAACAGCAGGATCAGAATGCAACTCCCATGATTAGGCTCCGCCCCCTCCATAATGCCGCGATTTGCGGGTGTATGGGGGCGGGGCTTGTCACATTGACTCCGCCCTCATTGTGGTCAGCATCAGCGACTGAAGAAGAAAACTGGCCAATCGGTTCCCAGGTTGGAGCAGGCACATTCCTCCTCCTGTTAGTGCGGGCCGGCAGGCAGCAGTGGCAGGAGCGGCCACCTCTGATTCTGCCTGTGTCAGGGTCCCCGCACAGAACACACACAGTGCGTCTTCAAGCCTTGAGGCTCAAGGACCCACTCTGTTTTAAAAAAAGGCTGCAGGGGGTCGGGTTGGCGGGCCCTTGGGCAGCTGCCCAAAAAGCCCAATGGAAGAGACGGCCCTGGGCTGGGGGGCTCGGTGAAAGGGCTCCCCTGGCTGTGGCATCAACCCCTAGCTAAAAGGAGTCCGGTGCTGATTTTGGGAAATACAGGGGGGCCCTATGCATTTTTTTCCCCCTGTATTTCCAGAGCCAGGACTGATTCAGAGCACTAAATACGGGGAACCCCTACGTCATTTGTCCCCTTGTATTTTGGCAACCAGGACTGGTTCTCAAAAGCCTGGTGCTGGTTGTGCTTCATACGGGGGACCCCTACGTTGTTTGTCCCCTGCATGTAGCACAACCAGTACTGGGGCTCCAAAGCCCACGGTGCTGGTTGTCCTCTAGGGGGTGGGGCTACAATTTTTAACAGATGCGTAGATGGATCTCACTGCTGCATTCGTGCATCTATGACTTATTGATTTGATTTTCTCAGGTGCATATGCACTACCAGTGAGCACCACCGCTGCTGCCGCTACCCCACACGCCTACAGCCGTCTCGTACTCTGCACCTCCCAAACCAACCTCCTGTGTGCTGTCCCCTCTTCCACCTGCGTTAGTGTACCAATTTGTTGCCCTTCTCCCCTGTAGGTGGCCCGGTTTGCTCATCCAAACCCTGATAGTTAATACATTTTTAAAAAGCTATGAAATTCAATAGACAAAAACCCTTACGGTTTCACATGTCCCATTAAGGCTGCTTAGACATAATCTGAAAATTCACAAAACCTATTGATTTTTTGCCACTCAAACTTCAAAAAGCAATGAAATTACGATAATTAAGGCTGACGCCTTAATGGACGTGTTCCTTGCGCAATACAGATATGGTATGCCATCACACCCTGTGGTTAACTGCAGTTTCAGCACTCTCACAGAATCAGATTGCTGTCACTCACAAAATGGTGGAGCTGTTAATTCACAGAATTTTTGAAGTTTGAGTGGCAGAAAATCAATAGGTTTTGTGAATTTTCAGATCATGTCTAAGCAGCCTTAATGGAACATGTGAAACCGTAAAGTTTTTTGTCTATTAAATATATATATATATATATCTATATATATAATTGGGGGTGTGCTCCGGCCACTTCTCTTGTATGAGCAATCCCCTACAGCAGACAGGGCACCCCCTGTAAAAATTATTTCTATGAGCATACCCCTACAGCAGACAGTGCAGCCCCTGTAAAAATTATTTGCATGAGCGTACCCCTACAGCAGATAGGGCAGCCCCTGGACAACACAGCACTACAGCCAGCCAGCCCCTATGGACAGGACAACAGCCAGCCCCTACATGGACATGGACAACTGTAGCCAGCCAGCCCCTATGTATTGTGATCCAAATATCTGCCCAAATCACTAATCAAAGGACAGCAGTCGGTGAAATGTTGACCTCAAAAATTATTTGTATAAGCAGCAGACAGGGCAGCCGCTGTATTGTATATTGACAACAGTAACTAGCCAGCCAGCCCCTATGGTCAGCATCAGCAACAGCTCCCTCCCTCCCTCTACACAGTAGCGAGCCAGCAGTACTTTATAATTTTTGGTTTTTATAACTAACAGTCTAACACACAAGTTCAACACTAAGCTCACAGCTCCCTCTTAACTCTGCACACTCCACAGCAATAATGAAAAATGGTGGCGATCACAGGACCTTTATAGAATCTAAAACCCGTGAGAATCCAACAGCAGCATGATGAAATTTTGCCTCGATTTCAGATCCGAGCCAGACGGCAACACCCAAGCGTGACTCGGTTCCCGGCTCAGATCGGGGGGAGGGGGGGCACGGGGTGGTTCGGATTTCAGAAATCCGAACCCACTCATCCCTAATATATATATTGGTGTGAGTGGTGGGTGAATAGGATAGGTTACATAGCAGTCTGTGCACAGGGCATACAGTGACATTGGTGTGAGTGGTGGGTGAATAGGATAGGCTACATAGCAGTCTGTGCACAGGTCACACAGTGACATTGGTGTGAGTGGTGGGTGAAGGCACTGCTGTCACCAGTCTTTATAGCACTGCTGGTAACGTGGGCCAAACCCGCGACAGGGCCCCTATGCAAAGCAATACAACTAGAACAACTTAAATTTTTTTTTTGGCAGAATCATTTTCATCGTGGGTGAAGCTGTGGGCAACAGCCAGAACAAATAGCTCAGAAATTGTGAGTAAATGTTTGTTAAAGTTGACAATGTAGGACAACCATCATTTAGGATCTGCTGCTTGTTACAAGTGTAATTGTTTTCACTGATAATATCCTAGTGCATTGTATTATTTATGGTAACCTTCTCACTTTGCATATAAAAATTGCCAGGTTATGAGAAATATAGTGCTGTATATTTACTAAATTGTGGGTTTTTAGAAACCAATCAAATTCTAGCTATTATCTTCTAAAAGGTGCTAGATACATTTTAAGTAGAATCTAATTGGTTGCTATAAGCAACATCACTACTAAAAACCCACACTTTACTAAGGTGGGTACACACTGCACAGATATATCTGTAGATGATGATCGTTCATATAAACTGAGCGACCATTACCTTCCAGGCAGCATGTGTATGGGAGGTCGGCTGATCGCCCTAAAGCTGAGTACACACCTGACAGATATATCTGCAGATGATGGTCATTCATACACACTGAACGGCCATCATCTGCTTGTGCCCTCAGGAACCGGCAGCCGGTGGGTGGGTTGGGGGAGTGTCCCGCCCACCTCCTCGCGGCTGCCATTGTGTGTGTACTGGCGGTCTGCTGATCGCCTGTACACACCTGCCGATGGACCGATATGTCTGCAGATATAAAAATATAAATGAAAAAGGAGCGCTTGTAAGTGAGTATGGTACATAAAAGTATCTAAATATAATGTTTGGAGGAGGGAAAAATAAATAACATTTTATTAAAATTAGATAAGCAAAATAGAATAGGAAAAAAAGAAAAGGAAAAAGGTAATGTTTATAGTCTTTTGAGACTATGTGGGTTCCGTGTTCTCGGTACAGATATAGATTTGCCGATGCCGATGTATGGAAGGTATTGTATGTCCAGAGGGCTAATGCTAGCTGACCCTATCTGTCCTACCTTTTCTTCCTGGCTTGTGGCAGTCTATTCTTTCTGGCGTGCCGATTGTGACTGTTGGCGCTCCCATTGTCAGTTTGCCACTGATGTCACTTTTGTCTCCCGAACTTCCGATTCGGCTGGGTCTAACGTGTTTCGTACGTGGTACTTTGTCAAGGATAGATGATGCCTCTACCTGGCTTCTTAATTATAACGAAAAAACTGTATTGTTGATATGTTTAAAAACGGATATAGTTACTTTCGGAAATGTGCCAATAAGGCGGTTTCCACATGGCTTCTCATATTAATAGGTAGTGGCCATTTTGGTAAAATCTCTTTTTTATAGTTAAAAAGGTTAAAAAGAGAAAAAGAAAAGATGAAAAAAGAAAGAAAATTAATATAATAAGTAAATAAATAAATAAAATGATTGATGAAGATATAGAGAATAATGAACATAAATAAAATGAATATAATTAAAATGGGTTTGAAGGGATGTTGTATCAAATAAGTGAAATGATGTTCTGTTCCCAAATATCTATATAAATGCTTTTAATTCAATGTCTATATTCAGACCTTGTGTTTGTAATGTTTTCAAGTTATAGATCCATTTTGTTTCTGTCTTTAGTAGCTGAGATACTGTAAATGGTCCCCACCTCGCCAATGTTTGGGCATCTTTTGTATTTCTTTTGTATTCCTTTTGTATTCCTTTGAAGGTTAGTCCTTTTGGATTTTTGTCAGGGACTTCTGCAAAATGTTGGGAAACACTGTGTGTATTAAGAGTAAGACCCCTTTTGATATTGTAAATGTGTTCAGCCACACGTGTTTTGATCTTCCTTTTTGTTTGGCCTATATATTGGTAGCCACAAGGGAATTCCAATATGTATATGGCTCCTTCTGTATGGCAGGTGATGTTTTCTTTTATTTTATATTTCATGCTGGCGGTTTTTGATTGGAAATATTCAATTCCTTTAATGCTATATTTGTCATGTAGTTTACAACCCATACAATTCAAACAGTTGAAAAAGCCAGGTGTTCCAAGTCTACTTTTTGTTCTTCCTGTGATGTAAAACTACAAGTAAGTTCTTGTTGGATATTTCTTGCTCTTGTATAGATTATTTTTGGTTGGTCTGTTATGATATTTTTAAGATCCTCATCTAGTTGGAGAACATGCCAGTGTTTTCTTAGCATGCTTTCAACTGTTCTATAATTACTGTATTGTGTAATAAACAAAAGTTCATAATTTTTTCATATAGATATTTGGGAATATAACATAATTTCACTTATTTGATACAACATCCCTTCAAACTAGGGATGTGCAGGCTCGGTTCTACTCGGTTCCGTTCGTTTTTTTTTCATGAATCTTATTGGGTTTCAGCTGTCACGAGTTTTGGATAGCCAATAAGATTCGGTTAAAAAAAATGAACGGAACCGAGTAGAACCGAGCCTGCACATCCCTACTTCAAACCCATTTTAATTATATTCATTTTATTTATGTTCATTATTCTTTATATCTTCATGATTTAATTTATTTATTTATTTATTATATTCATTTTCTTTCTTTTTTGTTCCTTTCTTTTTCTCTTTTTAACCTTTTTAACTATAAAAAAAAGAGATTTTACCAAAATGGCCACTACCTATTAGTATGAGAAGCCATGTGGAAACCGCCTTATTGGCACATTTCCGGAAGTAACTATATCGTTTTTAAACATATGAACAATAAAATTTTTTCATTATAAATAAGAAGCCAGGTAGAGGCACCAGCTATCCTTGACAAAGCACCGCATACGAAACATGTTGGAACCAGCTGACGGGAATCGGAAGTTCGGGAGACGAAAGTGACATTAGCGGCAAACCGACAATGGGAGCACCAACAGTCACGAGTGGCACGCCAGAAAGGATAGACTGCTACAAGCCAGGAAGAAAAGGTAGGACAGATAGGGTCAGCTAGCATTAGCCCTCTGGACCTACAATACCTTCCATACATCGGCATCGGCAAACCTATATCTGTACCGAGAACACGGAACCCGCATAGTCTCAAAAGACCTAGAGGCATATGTATCAAAGCTTGATGTGAGATAAAATTGTGAGATATATATCACCAACCAATCAGCTTCTAACTCTTACATTTTGCCAGCTGTGTTTATGAAATGAGAGTTTGGAGCTGATTGGTTGGTGATATATATTTCACAATTTTATCTCACATCAAGCTTTGATACATATGCCCCTATAAACATTACCTTATTCTTTTTTTCCTATTCTATTTTTCTTATCTAATTTGAATTTAATTTTATTTATTTTTTCCCTCCTCCATACATTATATTTAGATACTTTTATGTACCATACTTACAAGCACTCCTTTTTTATTTATATTTTTATTGAACTATAACCATACAAGGAGCAGCTGAAAAACATTCCCCTAAAACAAGCGCAGTTCTCTCTTTTTTTCCAGTACATTCAATGTCTGCAGATATATCTGCCATCGGCTGTGAAGCACAGATGACGCAATATGTCTGTGAACTACATCGTTCACAGACATATCGCTGGTACACACTGGCCTATGGGCATTCGATATATTGGCCGATTAATTGATCGGCCAATATATCTGTCAGTGTGTACCCAGCTTTAGTGTTTCATTCACTTAGTTTGGGGTATGTTTGTCTTTCAGTTTCCTAGTGAGTCACATCTTGTCTGCCTGCAGATATCTATGTTAGCATCTGCTGTCTTATCGTAGCTGGTTCAGATGAACAATATCTTCATTCCATAGAGTGTGTTGATATTTGGCTGCTATGATACTCAATGGAGTTTCATACCATCAAGTTCTTGCACAATGTTGTCTCTGTAATGTAATTGTGTTCCTATTTGTTATCTTATGCTTCTAATGTCACTTCTAATCACATCTTGTTGCGATTATTTTATCCAAAAGAAAGAAGTATATTATCAGATAATGTATCTGCCTGGCAGTATGCGTCACATTGTCTCACTCTCTGTCTGTTTCCCTCTTTAAGATTCTGCAATGTGGCATTTACCTCATCTGACTTTATAAAGCTTGTAAGGATTTTTCCACGGTGGAATTCTTTCCTTTATATTGTTTTCTGTACTTACTGAATAAAAACAGATACTGATTCGTTAAAAGAGAACATTATTTTTGAGCATATTTGTGGTGCCCCCAGGATAGCACTGTATGAGCTAACTCACTAAAAATAGTATGTAGTCAGGAAGCCGGTGGTCAAAATGCCGACCGCCGACTTCCCGACAGTGAAATCCCGGCATGGGACTAATGATTGGCATCTAAATACCTACACCTATCATTAGCCCCATGCCGAAATCTGGATGCCCGGCATACCGATCGTAGGTAAGCTGGGCGTTGGGAGCGGATAACTGCAGGGGGGGTGGGTTAGGTTTAGGGTCCCCCGGGGGGAGGACTTAGGGTTAGGTATTGCCCCCGGGAGGGTTAGGCTAAGGGAAGGGGGGGTTAGGGTCAGACACCCCCGGGGGGAGGTTAGGGTTAGGCACGCCCCTGGGAGAGTTAGGTTTAGGGTGTGGGGAGGGGGGGTTAGGTTTAGACACCTCTGGGGGAGGTTAGGGTTAGGCACCCCTAAGGGAGGGTTAGGGGGGGAGAGGGTTAGGAATAGCTTTTATACTTACCTTGTCGGGATCTCCATCTGCTGGCCTTCCCGGCATCAGTATTTCATCCGCCGGGCTGATGTCCGGCAGGTATATCATACTGATTCCCTAAAAACATATAAGGTGTACCCATCTATGTAAATGTATATATGTAGCAGTAGGAATTGTTGCTCTATTGTATTGCATTTCACTTCACTGTTCATGTTGTCCTATCTCTGGGAGAGCCTATACCCACAAGTGTAATATTAAGCTAACATGTGTGCCCCCTTGGAGGGTAGAGGGTCTATTCACAGAGCAGTGAAAAGCCCTGTTTAGCTAAAAACAAGGCTGCTCACTGTTTTCGGCAATTCATAGAGTGAAGAAGGTTGTTCCTTCTCCGGCGCCAGTCCCACTTCCTGTATGCATCACATCATCATATTTTTGTATGGTGAGCGCGATTCATAGAAGAACAGAAACCTCTGCTGCGTACAGATTCTCAGGATGGCGAAATCTGTGCAGCAAAACGAAAGCAGCAGGGAAGTTGAATACTTCCCTGCTCTTTGCCCGGCACTGGCTCCGCCCCTTATAGACCAGCATCCTTTGCAGCAGGTCTACGTGACCTGCTGCTCTCAGATGCCGGCACATGCACAGTGGTAAGAAGACATATCGGACTCCCGATATATCTGTCTTCCCACTGCTTCCAGGGATCGCGGAGCGGAAGTTTACCGGAGGAAGACGCCGGACAGGTAAGTGTACATGAATGGCTATGAAACATTACAATATTGTAAATGGCATCGACGTCACGCAATATAAAGTGATAATTTCATGGTAGCCAGTTCATGTTTTACATGAATAGACCCCTAAGGGTTTATATTAAATGTCTCTGTCTTAATGGTGGAATTAGAAGGACTCTGTCGACGTGAAGAAAGTGCCGGGGACAGTAGTGGTGTCTAAGGCAGTGGGCTGAAGACAGGGGGACTCCGCTAGTGGGGTGCTGCTGGCTGACAGGTGCGGTTTTCATGTTACGTGTGTAGGGATAAGGCAACCGGGAGAAGCGGAGATCGGAGGGCGCTGCTCAGGCGGATTAGAGAAGACAAAGAAGCTGGTGACCTAGTAAGGTTATAAATCACATACTACCAGCGACATTTCTAGAGAGGAGGGGGCCCGTGTGCAGTCTCCGACAGGGGCCCCCTCCTCTCCGCCCGGTGGCCGGCAGCGCACTGAGCTGTGCGCGGCCAGCGCTGGGGTTATAGACTCTGGGCAGTAGAGTGTGCCCAGAGTCTATAGTGTATGCACAGGTCACCGGAAAAATGGCCACGGTGGCCATTTCCCCTGTACCCTGTACTGCGCATGCACAAATGATGGGAAAATGGCCGCCATGGCCATTTTCCAGTCGTTTTACAGCGCCGGAGCTCCGCGCCGACGTGGTGCTCCGGAGAGGAAAGTAATATTATGGGTGCAGGGTGTGCGGTGCAGGGTGTGCGGTGCGGGGCCCCCCTCTGGACCCAGGGGCCCATGTTCCCCGCACACCCTGCACCCATTATAGATACGCCCCTGCATCCTACCTGCATTTCACCATATCTATCTGTCATTATTTTCATATATAACATTTAGCTTAAAGTAAGCATACCAGACATTGTGACATGAAAGTAAGCATACCAGACATTGTGACATGAAAGTAAGCATACCAGACATTGTGACATGTCATATCAGCAGATATTGGGCCTGATTTAGAGATTTATGCTAATGCAAACACAACTGTGTACTCTCAAAGGCCACAGTTGCTAAAATCTGCTAATGCCTTCCGAAGCACAGCCGAGCATAGGGACACCCACTGCTGCCTTCTCATATTTGTCCGACGACATACACCAGCGTAAACATTGGTAACATCGACATACCTACATCGGGCAGCCATGCTGCATATGCCTCACGTCTGACCAGCTGCAAACACTTCAGCTCTCCTGACACGCAGAGAGCTCTCATGCTGCGAAGGAGATTGCAATGTCTAATTTATGCACGCCCATGAAACGGTTAGACACGCCTGCGTTTGCCTAGTCACCCCCCGCTACCTCCCCCGCAAACAGTCACTTCTTGTCACTCACTTTGTGAATGGATCTTCTGTGTGGACGTAATCGATAAACAATTGCTGTGCCTTTAAATGCCAGATTTATACAGCCACAGTGCCCCACATGCTTCTCTCCCATATATCCCATTGAACGGGAAAAATATCTAAAGTGCATTGCTGGGTGTAGAGCGGATATGTCTGTGAACGATGTCGATCACAGACATATCCGTGTGTTGTACTGCAGAGCAGATGGCTGATATATCTGCAAGTGTGTATGGGCGACCCACCGTTTGCCCATACATATACTGCAGGGACCCAGCGGTGATTGATAGCTCATTTGGGCGGGCAAATTTAAATACCCGCCCATTTGAGCTGTCAAGCCCGGCACACCGAGCAGACGATTGGCAACTGTGTATACACTTACCAATCGTCAGATAGCAATCGGTGTGATATACCGCCGGACCCATGCCTGGCGGTTGGAATCTCGACAGCGGCATCCCGGCAGAGGAGGAAATCCTGATCATCCAAGGTAAGTATTCTCTAACCTAATTCTACCCCCTAACCCTCCCTTAGGGGTGCCTAACCCTAATTCCCCCCTCTAAGTGCCTAAACCTAACCCCCCCTTCCCCACCGCCTAAACCTAAGTCCCCTGGGGTGGTGCCTAACCCTAAGTCCCCCCCGGGGGTGCCTAACCCTAACCCCCCTTCCCCTAGCCTAACCCTAACCTCCCGTGGGGTGCCTAACCCTCAGTCCCCCCCAGGAACCCTAACCCCCCGCGTGGCTATCCGCGCTCTGCGCCAGGCGTCCCTTCGATTGGGATGCCGGGCGCCAGTCTCCAGGCGTCGGTAAAATGACAGGCTTCTAGATTTAGATGCCTGTCATTTGACCCTTGGCGGGATTAAGCAGTCGGGAAGCCGGCTGTCGGGATTAGGTCCGCCGGCTTCCCGACTGCATACCATCAGATAGGTTGGCGACCTAATGTATACCTAGCTTTAGTATTTAAGTGGCTATGGCATGGTGTCTTGGGGGGAGGGGGCGCATAATCCTATCTTACCTCCAGGCCCCTGGGGTGAAGTTACGTCTCTGCAAGCGCTATGCGCTCTCCAATTAGAAAAAAAGAAAAATCAAGCAACATACTGTACTGCATAGAAGTGGCAGGAGGGCGTACATAGCAATACATGTATTTTGTCTGAAGTTGGAAAACCTTTAGAAAGTTTGGGCTGTCAGCCCATGGTATCCTAACGTATACTGTTGGTTCAAGGTTATGTGGTTACATTTTTTTTTGCATTAGTAAAGGATTTGATTGAATTAAATTATGATTCAGCATTTATTTTAGAATGGTTTTGTATAAAAAGAAAAAAAAAATCAAGTAAAGTACAGAGGTGACAGCAATTTGCATACATTATACATGACATAAATGAAACTGTCATCTGTTTAAACGTTGAACGGTTGCTCCTGCAAATCGCTTGAGTTTCAACTTCAAAAAGGCAGTAAATTAAAAATAAAAAGCCAGACCGATATGGACCAATTGAAAATGTAGACACAGGATTACTGGGCCCTATCTTTAGTGGCGATTATAGATCTGCGAAATCTGCATTTACATAGAACATGCACAGTTACTCATTTAGAATGTATCATTATGTCAATGTCCCCTATTGCCAAGTTTCTGAATGTTATATGAAAATACATGAGCAGAGCTCTAGAAAGCTGTGCAGGACTCGGGTAATTTTGGGGGCATGGCACAATGTAAAGAGGCATGGCCACGGCTCCTTACAAATAAAAGTAGAAGAAATGGTATTTGCAAAGGCGCACCACAGGGGGGTGTTGTGTGCTGCTCAGCCAGGCAAATCCAGGGGGGGGAGGCACGATCAGTGTGATCGCTCCCCCCCTGCACAACCAGAGGAGACTGCTGCTACTGCTGCTGCTGAATCCTGACCAGTAACAGGCAGCGGGCCCAGGTAATTAAAATACCTGTATCTCCCCCCTGCACATGAGAAATTGCCTATATGTTTTTCTGATTATTATACATATCATTATATATTAAAAACAACTGTAACCTCTGTTTTTCTGCATTTGTGTTGTGGTTGGGGAAGAGAATAAAGTCAATTACTTAGGTGAGAGTTTTTAGTAGGGGTGTGCACCGGCCACTTTTTGTGTTTTGTGTTTTGGTTTTGGATCTGGATCTTTCTTCGTGTTTTGGATCTGGATTGGTTTTGCCTAAACCACCCTTCCGTGTTTTGGGTTCTTTGTTTTGTGTTTTGGATCTGGATTTTTTTTTTTAAAAAAAGCATAAAAACAGCTAAAATCACAGAATTTGTGGGTTTTTCTGCTCCTATGCTATTATTAACCTCAATAACCTTAATTTCCACTCATTTCCAGTCTATTCTGAAAACCTCACACCTAACAATAGTGTTTTTATGTCCAAAAGGTTCCACCGAGGTAGCTGGATGACTAAGCGACACGAGTGGGCGGCACAAACATGTGGCCCATCTAGGAGTGACACTGCAGTGGCAGACGGGATGGCAGTTTGAAAAACTAGGCCCCAAACAGTACATAATGCAAAGAAAGAAAAGAGGTGCAAGATGGAATTGTCCTTGGGCTCTCCCACCCACCCTTATGTTGGGACATGCACACTTTAACAAACCAATCATTTCAGCGCCAGGGTCTGCCACACGACTGTGGCTGAAATGATTGGTTCATTTGGGCCCCCACAAAACAAGCTGGCAATTAATCTGTCCCTGCACAAACTGGCTCTACGGAGGCAAGATGTCGTCCTCATCCTCCTCATCCACTGATTCCTCATCCTCTTCAGTGTTGTGTACATCCTCATCCTCACAGAGTATTAATGCGTCCCCGCTGGAATCCACCACCACAGGTCCCTCTGTACGTTCTGGAGGCTGGTCTCCCTGGAAGAGTTGATAATTCATTTTTATGAACATCATCTTCTCCACAATTTGTGGAAGCAACTTCCTATGCCTTTCGCTGACAAGGTTCCCGGCTGCACTAAACACTCTTTCGGAGTACACACTGGAGGGGGGGCAACTCAGGTAAAATAGAACCAGTTTGTACAGGGGCCTCCAAATTGCCTCTTTTTCCTGCCAGTACAGGTACGGACTGTCTGACATGCCTACTTGGATGCTGTCACTGATGTAATCCTCCACCATTCTGTCAATGGTGACAGTATCATATGCAGTGACAGTAGACTTGTCAGAAATTGTTGGCATTTCCTTCAGTCCGGACCAGATATCCAAACCGGCCCTTGACTTATGACACAGGCGAACGCTTGGCACTGCTGCTGCTGTGTTGATGCACGTGCGGCTACTGCGCATACATTTCGCACACAAACACAGAAAAAAAAGAATTGTTTATTTTTTGTCGAGTGCACTTTGGGGGTTACACCACCCTTTAACAGACTTATGGGGCACAGGCGCACGCTTGGTGCTGCTCCTTTGTTGATGCACGTACAGTGCACACAATTCACAAACACAGAAGAAAATGTTTTATTTTTGTTGGAGTGCACTTTGGGGGTTACACCACCCTTTAACAGACAGACGCACGCTTGTCGCTGCTGCTTTGAGGATGCAGGTGCGGCTACAGCCCACACAATTCACAAAGACAGAAAAAATAAGAATTTTTTACTTTTTGTGGAGCGCACTTTGAGGGTTACACCACCCTTTAACAGACAGACGCACGCTTGTCGCTGCTGCTTTGAGGATGCAGGTGTGGCTACTGCGCATACATTTCACACACAAACACAGAAAAAAAGAAGATTATTTTATTTTGGATGGAGCGCACTTTGGGGGTTACACCACCCTTTAACAGACAGACGCACGCTTGTCGCTGCTGCTTTGAGGATGCAGGTGCGGCTACAGCCCACACAATTCACAAAGACAGAAAAAATAAGAAGAATTTTTTATTTTTTGTGGAGCGCACTTTGGGGGTTACACCACCTTTTAACAGACAGACGCATGCTTCTCGCTGCTGCTTTGAGGATGTAGGTGCGGCTAGAGCCCACACAATTCACAAAGATAGAAAAAATAAGAAGAATTTTTTATTTTTTTTGGAGTGCACTTTGGGGGTTACAGCACCCTTTAACGGACAAGCCATCCGGCCCTTTACTTATGACACAGGTGCACACTTGGCGCTGCTCCTTTGTTGATGCACGTGCAGCCACAGTGCACACAATTCACAAATACAGAAAATAATTCCTCCACCATTCTGTCAGTGGTGACAGTATCATATGCAGTGACAGTAGACATGTCAGAAATTTACATTGTTGGTACGTCCTTCAGTCCAGGCCAGATGTCCAAACCGGCCCTTGACTTATGACACAGGCGCACCCTTGGCGCTGCTGCTGTGTTGATGCATGTGCGGCTACTGCGCATACATTTCACACACAAACACAGAAAAAAAAGAATTGTTTATTTTTTGTGGAGTGCACTTTGGGGGTTACACCACCCTTTAACAGACTTATGGGACACAGGCGCACACTTGGCGCTGCTCCTTTGTTGATGCACGTGCAGCCACAGTGCACACAATTCACAAACACAGAAAATATTTTTTTATTTTGTATGGAGTGCACTTTGGGGGTTACACCACCATTTAACAGATGAGCCAGCCGTCCCTTTACTTATGACACAGGCGCACGCTTGGCGCTACTTTGTTGATGCACGTGCGGCCACAGTGCACACAATTCACAAACACAGAAAATTATTTTCTATTTTGTTAGGAGTGCACTTTGGGGGTTACAGCACCCTTTAACAGACAGACGCACGCTTGTCGCTGCTGCTTTGAGGATGCAGGTGCGGCTACTGCGCATACATTTCACACACAAACACAGAAAAAAAGAAGATTATTTTATTTTGGATGGAGCGCACTTTGGGGGTTACACCACCCTTTAACAGACAGACGCACACTTCTCGCTGCTGCTTTGAGGATGCAGGTGCGGCTAGAGCCCACACAATTCACAAAGACAGAAAAAATAAGAAGAATTTTTTATTTTTTTTGGAGTGCACTTTGGGGGTTACAGCACCCTTTAACGGACAAGCCATCCGGCCCTTTACTTATGACACAGGTGCACGCTTGGCGCTGCTCCTTTGTTGATGCACGTGCAGCCACAGTGCACACAATTCACAAATACAGAAAATAATTCCTCCACCATTCTGTCAGTGGTGACAGTATCATATGCAGTGACAGTAGACATGTCAGAAATTTACATTGTTGGTACGTCCTTCAGTCCAGGCCAGATGTCCAAACCGGCCCTTGACTTATGACACAGGCGCACCCTTGGCGCTGCTGCTGTGTTGATGCATGTGCGGCTACTGCGCATACATTTCACACACAAACACAGAAAAAAAAGAATTGTTTATTTTTTGTGGAGTGCACTTTGGGGGTTACACCACCCTTTAACAGACTTATGGGACACAGGCGCACACTTGGCGCTGCTCCTTTGTTGATGCACGTGCAGCCACAGTGCACACAATTCACAAACACAGAAAATATTTTTTTATTTTGTATGGAGTGCACTTTGGGGGTTACACCACCCTTTAACAGATGAGCCAGCCATCCCTTTACTTATGACACAGGCACACGCTTGGCGCTACTTTGTTGATGCACGTGCGGCCACAGTGCACACAATTCACAAACACAGAAAATTATTTTCTATTTTGTTAGGAGTGCACTTTGGAGGTTACAGCACCCTTTAACAGACAAGCCAACCGGCCCTTTACTTATGGGACACAGGCGCACGCTAAGCGCTGCTCCTTTGTTGATGCAAGTGCAGCCACAGTGCATACAATTCACAAACATAGAAAATATTTTTTTATTTTGTTTGGAGTGCACTTTGGGGGTTACAGCACCCTTTAATGGTCAAGGCAGCCAGCCATTTACTTATGACACAGGCGCACGCTTGGCGTTACTTTGTTGATGCACGTGCGGCTACTGCGCACCCAATTCACAAACACAGAAAAAAAATATTTTTTTTTGGAGTGCACTTTGGGGGTTACAGCACCCCTGATGCAGAGATCACCCCTGGACAACACTACAGCACCCCTCTAGGACTACAGCCTTTATGGGACACTGCACAACACAGTCCAGCCAGCCCTTATAGACTTTGGAGTGGACACAGCCCCTATGGACAACTGATTGCACAACACAGCCCAGACAGCCCCTATGGACAACAGCAGCACAACACAGCCCAGTCAGCCCCTATGGACTGAGTGGTCACAGCCCCTATGGACAACAGCAGCACAACACAGCCCAGTCAGCCCCTATGGACTGAGTGGTCACAGCCCCTATGGACAACAGCAGACAACACAGCCCAGCCAGCCCAGCCAGCCCTAGCTCCCACCCTCCCTCTTCACTGTCCACAGCTGGAGTGAGAAATGGCGCAGACGCGGGGACCTTTTATAGTATCCAAAACCCGCGAGATCCGGAAGGCGGGATGATGACGTTTTGCCTCGATTTCAGTTCCGAGTCAGGCGGGAAAAGTCGAGCCTGACTCGGATACGACTCAGATCGGGGGGGCTCGGGGGGAGGGTTCGGATTTCAGAAATCCGAACCCGCTCATCCCTAGTTTTTAGTGGTGGAGATGTAGCCCATAGCAACCAATCAGACTCTAGCTATTATCTTCTAGAAGGTGCTAGTTAAGTGTTAAGTAGAATCTTATTGGTTGCATCTAAAAACTCTCACTTTAGTAAATAATATACCCCAATGAGTCATATGAAAGTTCTTTTACAAAATGCACTTCTGATGCTACAGGCGGGAGGCATGAAACCTTGGAGAGGGATAAAGTTGAGCAGTTGTTCAAAGCAACCAATCAGCTTTTAACTGTCATTTCAAAGACTGTGCCAGAAAAATGACAGAAGCTGATTGGCTGCTATGGGCCACTTCTCTATTTTATCTCTCTCCAAGGGGTCTATTTACTAAGATGCCATTTTTCGCGGTGAAAAGGGCCCTCCTGCTTCACCTGCTAGCGCTGCAAAGCAGGAGCTGGCTATCGCACATATTACTAATAATAGACCCGCCGAGGAGGGTGAACGTTAAGTCACCCCCTCGGCGGTGTAAGCAGCACATATGAGACGCTGTACTCGCCATCACCAGGTCTCCGTGCAGCAGGAAGCAGAGAGGAGTGTTTTTTTTATTCAACAAACTTTATTTACAAATGGCCACCCTGACACAGCTCAAATATCGGCAGCTACGGTATTAGCGCTGGAGAAGACACCTGACGGTAAGTGACATCTCCTCTTAGTAATACCTGGGACACTTAGCGCTGCCATAGGTGTTTATGGCAGCGCTAAGTGCCCCAGGTGCAGTGTGATATTGTAGCCTGCACTTAGCGCTGGTAGGCTGCAGGCAGAGAAAATCCATTTAGTACATACTGAGAAGCGGCATGTACAGGGATTTTCTCTGCCTTTAGCATTTTTAACCCCTTTTCTCCCCTTAGTAAATAGACCCCCAAGGCTTGATACAACTCCCCCCATATCTACTATGATATTTCTAGGAAGAAGAAAGATTATTATTATTATTATTATTATTAATATTATATATTTAATAAAGTGGTAACCACGGGTTCCGGGGAGTCTCTTCTAATTACTTAAAAATTGTTAGTGTATCTTTTTTGAAACTCTTGGCATAATGGGCAGGATTCCTAGGGGCATTATACATAATATTGTGACCACTTAGGTGGCAAAGTTGCCACTCAGGATCCCAATATTGCTAATTACATACATGGGCACCCAAAGCCCAAGTGGTTTAAGGTATGGGTTGTGTTTCTCCCATAGAGGGGCCAGCATGGACCAGTAAGGAGCTGGTTCTTACTGCAGTATGTCAGTGGCACTCTATGATCCCTACACATTGCTCCCCTGTTATAGAGGAAACCCGCTTAGATGGTGCAGCACTGGGGTTGGTTGAGGATTTCTGGAGGGGGCACATACTCTTGGTTTGCGAGCGAATGGATAGGGGTGGTCCAGTTGCAGAGATGAACACAACTCTACAGGGAAATATATGTATTTAGTTCTGTGCATCGGCTCCAATGTGGCATCAGTTGGCACATTCGATAACACAGCATACAGGATCTTATTATGGGTTGGGATTCAGGATGCTGGTGCTTGGGATCGCGGTGGTCAGAATTCCGATGCGGGCATCCCGACAGGGTTAGGATACCAACACTTGTCGGTCAGTTTCATAACCCTCCCCCTCTTCCTACACCTAACCCTCCCTTCCCACTGCCTAAATCAAACCCTACCCCTTAGTGCCTAAACCTAACCTCCCCCCGAACCGTAAAACCTAACCTTCCCACCTTAGTGCCTAACCCTAACAATCCCCCTAGTGCCTAACCCTCCCCCTAGTGCCTTACCCTAACCCTCCCCTTAACCCCAGTACTTACTGTTGGGATGCCACCACCGGAATTCTAACAGGTATCGTGATTCCGGCTCCGGCATTCTAAGCACTGGCATCCCATCTGTTCTGATTGTAACTACATCCCCTTATTATTTAAATGCAATGAGCTCACAAGGTTCTCTGTATCTTAAGCTCACGAGCTACATACACACATACCTTTGGCACTCTTTATCTAATGACCAAGGTGCACAATCCCTGGATGTAGCTAAGCAGATAACATACATGGTTCTGTCTGTGCAATAATGTCCTAAGTAGACTAAACTGGCACACAAGCCTTCTTCTCCACTGGTGAAGCTACCTCTCTGTAATGGTATATTGGATTCAATCAGGGTCGCCAAAGGGGGGAAGGGGATGTACAAGGTGCCAGGACCTGTGCCTAACAGAAAGCAGCAGCCAATCTCCCATCAGTGGTGACACAGTGTGTACAAAGGGCTCTAGCATTTGCAATGGGACATAGTCGCAACCCCACATTCTCAGCCATGCGCCCCCATGTTCCAGTGCCCAGAAGATCTCATGGTGCCCCTGAATGTAGTCAGAGTAGTCTTGTAAACAATAACTAAAATTCTATCCTGACATTGCTCTTCACTGGTCTTAATGACCCATTTAAACATTATAATAAACATACAGGTAATGTAAATGACTTATGTATAATCAGACCAAGCTGATTGAGCCTGTGAAATTACAGGTAATTGCAGCCATTAGTATTTATTTTTCCTCTTCTTTTTTATTACATATTTATTATATGATATATTTTTTAATTGCAAGTATTGTCAATTTAGATTTTCTGGGAACTAGTTTAGATTTTAAGCATCTAATATAAAATCTTGAAAAAATGTGTTTTGACAAACCTTTCCAATTGTGCTACAAACATATCATTAGCTGCCCTATAGCAGAGCCCTAATCAATAGAATGAGCTATCTAGTAGATGGCATTAACTTTACAAAACATATCAGACAGCAATAGTTTCTCAGAGACATTGGTTTACCTTGGAGCTGGTGGGTATCATCATCTCTAGAATCTGAATTTCCTTCTTGATCTTCCACACGGGACACTTTTGGCATCCTGGCGGTCGGGATGTCGACGCTTACATTACCGATGCCGGAATACCAACGCCGGTCAGAATCCCGACGCCAGCATCCCGACAGTCAGGATGCCGAAGGTAAGTAGCGTGGTTGGGGGGAGGGATGGGTTAGGCAGTGAGGGGGAGGGTAAGGTTTAGGGTGCGGGGAGGGGGAGATTAGGTTCAGGCACTAGGGGGGAGATTAGGGTGAAGCACCAAAGAGGGAGGGTTAGGGTAGGGAGAGGGTTAGCATCCCGACCAACAAGTGTCAGTATGTTAACCCTGCCGGGATCCCGGCTTCGGGATTCTCTCCGCCAGGATCCCGACTGTTTGTATTTTATACCGATCCCCCTTAACACAGCTAGTTGCATTGAGAGAGTATACTTTATGAAAACCATGTGGACTTAGGGGGTCATTCAGACCCGCTCGTGAGCGTCAGGACGCTCGCAAGCGGGTCGATGTTCCCCACTGCGCATGCGACGGGCTTTCCAAAGCTCCGGGTCTCGCACCAAAGGGTGCGTGCTGTTACTGTTGATTGACAGCACGCCCCCTTTGGTGGGCGTGCAGGGGGCGTGCCTTCCAGACGGAGGCGTTCCCATGGGAACGCCTACCGTCTGAAGCCGGCACCACTGACATCACTAGTGATGTCAGTGGGAGTGATTTTAGTTTTGATAGAGCCAAAATCACTCCAGGGCTTGTGGCAGGGAGACCCTACCGCAGGGTCCCCGTCGCAAGTCCGATGGTCGCGATGGTCAAGACCATCGCGACCATCTTTTTGGCCGCTCGCATATGCTGTGGGTGGTCACCCACAGCTATACGAGCGGCCGGGAGGCCGCTCCATTTTCATGGAGGAGGGCCCTGATTCAGAGCGAGCGCTCTGGTCAGAGCATTCGGCTCTGAATCAGGCCCTTAGGACCATATTCAGAGACTAACGCAAATGTTTATGCAGTTGCGCAATTGTTGGTATTCTGAATCGCACTGCACATGCATCAAGTTTCATTACCGTTCTTGCTTGCTGTGAGGATTTATTCATACAGTGATTGACAGGCAAAGACCGTGGCTATGGGCGGGGTGGCAAATCAAACGCAGGTGTGACGTGACCATTTTCGTAGCATGTCTCAGCCTGTCGCTGTGCAGTACAATATTGCTTCGGTGTTTCAGTTCCCACACACAGAAGGCCGATTATCGACTGATCTGCGACTGATGCTCACACAATCATTTGAAGTTTCAATACAAATGCCGGTGGCTGCGATATTTGCATATTATCGCACAGTCGCTGCGGCATTAGCCTACATCTCTTATCAGGCCCTAAATTGGTTCCTGCTTGGAAAAGGTTAAGGAACCTCTGCTCTTTCTGACACTGAGTATTAATGAGGTGTGTCTGTATTGTAGACAGCGATACAATTCCTCTTTTCCTCTGAATGACAATTAAACTAATGTTATTACTTATTTTGGTAAAGAAGAGGCAGGAAAGTAACGCAGATATGGGGTCATGAATTAGAAAAACTCTGTAATTATTTATTTAGTGCTTTATAAATGATTTGTCAAAGTTCTACAGTTTTGAAAAGAGATTGAAATCATTAAGTTTTAGCTATTCTGCAAAGAGCATCGTGTTTTATATAACTCACATTTATCTTATCAGGATCCATCTATTGTTCTAAAAGACTGGCTAGAAAAATTCCAATTTGTGAAGAGTGTATTATCTATTCTTATTTGGCCTCATCTAATTTCTGCCTATAATATTCTTCCTCCTACACCTTTTTTTGTGTGCATTGCTATTTATTTTCTGTCTGTTACTTTCTCTCTCCATCTATAGTTGATAAATCTGTCACAGTCATCCCTGTTAAACTAATTGTAAAGTATTCAAATGTGCTTTGGTAAGCTCTAAAGCCAAGTTTGTTTCCTAAACTATACATGACTATATATTGTATAAAATGCATATATTGTACTGTACATATCATGGAATGACATTCTACTAGCATCACATGTAAATGCATTTCTATAGCGCCACAAAGGTTCCGCAGCGCTTCACAAAGAACTTAAACAAATGAGCCAACAAAAAAAGCAGTTAATGACAGTACAATACAATGCAGGACAAGGGCATAGTTTATAAACATTGCTGCAATAGTGATCATACCACTCAAAAAAGCAGCAGAGCGTCAGCAACCAAGTGTTAGGTGCCCTTGTGGGGAGTTTGGAGTAGACGATCGTATGAGTGAGGGAAGGAGAAGCACAGGAGAGAAGAGGGCCCTGCTCGTGAGAGCTTCCATTCTAAAGGGGAGGGACAGACAGGAGTGACACAGATGGGGTAGACTGTGAGGAAGAAGAATGGAGCAGCAGGTAAGGATGAGAGCTGGAAGGCTTTAATGAAGTAGTGAGTCTTGAGAGCCCATTTGAAGATTTGTAGAGAAGTGGAGAATGATAGAAACACCCAATTTACAAGTTCCTTGTGTTACATTTTGCACCCAGTAGTCCCTCATTCTGAGGCCTCTTTACAGCCATTTAACTTGTCCTTATCTGGCTTCATCTCCTATAGTTTGTGGCAATCCTATTGATCGTCTCTTGCTCTCCCTTTGGTTTCTATACAGGCTCTGATCTTGTCTGAGGGTGTGATTCAGAGCCGGACACTCTTTCAGAGTGCTTGCTCTGAGTCAGGGCAGCATTATTTATTTTTTTGTGTCGGCCTCCTGGCCGCTCTCTAAGCTGTGGGTGACCACCCACAGCTTTTGCGAACGGCCAGGTGATGGTCGCGATGGTCGCGACCATCGGGCTTGCGACGAGACCCTTGTGGTAGGGTCTCGTCCATCGCAAGCCCCAGTGAGCTTCTGGCTCTAATAGAGCCGGAAGCTCACTACTGAGGCCGCCCCAAACGGCAGGCGTTCCTTTGGGAACGCCTCCATTTGGCCAGCCACCCCCCCTGCCCGCCTCCAAAACGGGGCGAGCTGTCAATCAAAATCGACAGCCGCCCCGTTTTGGTGCGAGACCCATAGCGACGGAACGCCCGTTGCTGGCCGGGTCTCGCGCATGCGCACGCCGGAGCCGGCTCCGGCGTGCGCAGTGGGGGACCATCGACACACTTGTGAGCACTATGCGCTCCCGAGCGGGTCTGAATCAGGCCCTGAGTCTGTCTTGCAACGTATGGTGTAAAGACGCGCAGTTTCTGAGTACACATTGAGGATAGGTGTACGGTATATCGTCACATCTCTATGTACTGTACACTTGATGAAAGAGTAGAATACACAAATTTTAGGCAAATGTGTTAGTACTCAAGTACAATTACATAATTTGCATACACCCTAATAATGTAATAATAATAATAGAAACATTTTAATATATTATTTTCTGATATCCAAATATAGTAATGTGGCCTTAATTGAAGTTCCATATGCAATACTGTATATGAAAAATTAAAAACCACACCACCGCATCTTTTGTTTAACCCTTTAAATATTAAATGGAAATCATCCTTTCCTGCAGTAGTCCATATGTAATTGTCAATTATGTAAAGTGAATAGATGGCTGCTAATTCATTTAATTAATTTATCTAATATAGCTACAATGCTATTGAATCAAGTACTATCAGCTGGGGGTAGCGGGGTTGGTTAACGTACAAACAACCAATTTGAAGTACAGTAACTAGATAGTGCTGCAGATGTCATCCTCTTCATCTTACGTACCTTTACATCAGGCCTCTGTAACCTGCAAAGATGCACCTTCTAAAAAAAAGTATCTAGGAATGTATCTGAGGGACATATGTATCAAAGCTTGATGTGAGATAAAATTGTGAGATATATATCACCAACCAATCAGCTTCTAACTTACATTTTACAGGCTGTGTTTAAGAAATGATAGTTTGGAGCTGATTGGTTGGCAATATATTTTTCACAATTTTATCTCACATCAAGCTTTGATATATATGCCCCTGCCCTGAGTCTCATCAGGTTGTACCTCCAATGGGAGTGCAACACTTGTGCGGACACGCCCTTACAGCAGTCAAGTAATACTTTCCTGCCCCAATTCTGCAGCTCCAGGCTTAGGGGACTCTAAATGTCCAATATATGCACCAATCTGCCTACGGATATATTTTGGTATGCATGCCCAGTACCGAAATATGTATATTTGTGCCATAAAAATTGATGTGCACTACAATCTGCTCTAAATAAAGCCCTTTTTTATTATTCAAATTCATGTCACTAATCCTCACATTGAATATAGAATATTAATGTACTGCCCATTTGCATATATTTCCAATAAGGCTTCGCTACAGTTAATCAAATGTTAGCAGTGTAGCGCTCTATATGACTACGTTTTTTTTAAAAGTGCCAAGAAACAACACTTAGCAATGAAACTGCAAAGAACTTCATTACATCTGACATGTTAAGACTTGATTTAGATTTTCATGTAAATCAGTGGGATGTTTGTGGTTCTAGCATTTGTCTTTTTCACAGCTGCCTAATTTATCATTACTTCCGTCTTTTTTTGTCTACTTTGAGATTTACATGGGGTAGATTCCACAAATCTTTCAGCCTCAGCTTTAAACAGTTTTGTTCCAATTACAGAGCTCACCTAGGAGGAAGAGAGGATTCTCATGTGGAGTGTAGGGTCCGCTTAGGTTTTCATGAGCATTTCCAAGAAAATGAATTCTTTTAGATACAGTATATGAAAGAAAAACCCCTCTGAGATTGCATCCATTTATTTATGTTTTTTTTCTTCTCTCCCTCTATTTTTTGCAAAACAACTACAGATACGTGAATAACTCAACGAGATGAGCAAATGAAAGAAATTATTTTTTTTTCTAAGGAGTGAAATGTTTACAAGCTCACAGCATGGGTGAGGTTTTAATCCCATGGATTCTGGTGACATTTATTTCTCATACATTACAGTTATCAATGTGCTATTAAAAGTAGATGTCAACCTGTATTGGGAGAGCAAAATGGCTCCTGACAGCCATTTCTATTCATGGTTCTTATGTGTGTATGAGACATGAAGTGGTATAGGAATGTGTTAAGCAGACAAGCCAGATATATTTTAGGCGTTGTCTACTGCGATGTACGCCTGCGTTAAGTTTTAGAAACTCCTTATCAGTAGTTAACCAATAAAGTAGTTTGAAGTAGGTTTATGCCCATATTAGTAGAGTTAGATGGGTATGACAAGTAGGATACTATATAAACAGGAGACAAAGGAGATTCCAGTGGCCTGCCCTATGCCTGGACAAGACTGCAGTTGATGGCTAGGAAATTGTTTGTTCCAGCTCTATTCTAAGAGACGAGGCTCCTGGATCGTGTAACCATTTATATTCCGAAGCTAAGTAACTATTATTCTTTTATATCTTGTTATTTGTTGTAATAAATTGCAACTTTTTTAAAGATATTGGTTTGCGTGGCTTAATTAACTTTCTGTATCCAAGAACCTTATTTAGTTCCACCGGGAACATTAAAGTGGTGTCAGCAAGTGGGATACAGAGAGTTAATAGTCATAAACATTCTTGGAATGTGTAGTCGATGGCTTTAGTGTTGTGTAAATGCTGGCTTGTGCAAACCCATGTACAAAATCCTCTGTCTCATAAGTGAATGAGGGAGGTGTGACCTGATCAGTCACAGAGTGTATACTGTACGTCACAGTATATCTGTATTTTGTCTGTTTACTGTCTTTGTGTTTATGTTGTTGAAACAAACAAGAACAATGCATTTTAAGATTTTTAAGAAATTTGCAAAGATGAATTGGAATTTCAGCTGGCTGATTTCCAGAAAAAGCATAATGTTGGTTTTTCACTGCCTGGTATTGATAAGCGTAAAAATAGTGACATTTTGTGTAGACCAATATTTGTTGAAAGTGTAAAATCTGTTCAGAGGAATGCAGTGATAAAGACTCTCTCTGTCTGTGAGAGAGGCCTTAAGCCTGAATTCACATTGTCCCATGAATTCCCAAGGGAGGGGGAGTGAGTTTTCAGAAGTTGCAATGTCAGCTGATGATTTATATACAGCAGATAGTCCAGAAATTAGTGAGTTTGAGATACACAGAGAAGTGTGTGAAGTTACACAGATAGAATTTCAGACAGAAATATAGCAATGTAGTCACGCTACAGAAAATGTGTTTGACCAGAGAAGTGATTGTGTGATGAAAATGTCTGATGATTTGACAAAATGTGAACAAAATATTGAAACCCATGAATTCAGGGAATATGTCCAGAAATTAGAGTCAAAATTGAATGCAAATGAGTTTTCTGATAACATGCCATTGGTTTGTTGTAATCCTGAGGGAAATGATGGTATGTCTGAATTGCCCAGTACTGTCCCGATTGCCATACACTGTGTAATGAATGAAAAACAGGAAATGTGTGAGTGCCCATTGAAAGGGGTGTCGCTAAGTGAAGGGGTGGTGATGATGCCTTTTACTTTGCCCAATGAGACATGGGAGTTAGCAAAGGGATGGAAGTTAGGCAGGATTGCAGTTGTAGACCATGCCCCTGAGACTGAAGACTGCCCCCATGAGAACATAACTTTTACATGGCATGATCAGCGTGTCATTGTTGAGTTTAAAAATGCAAAAAGTGAAGATGTGTTTTCTGATAAAACATCCATTGCCAATGATGTTCATGGTTTACTTGCTAATTGTGAAGGAGGGGTTGGTGGGTATGCACTGACTAACAACAAGGGGCTTACATGCATTACAGACACACTGATTGTGGGAATATTTTGTGACAAAGTTGCAGATTTTTGGCCAAATGTAACAGGTAGTCTGCTTTAGTAACAGTACAAACTCGCACTTTCTCGCACTTTTAAAAAGTGTGAGTTTGTACTGAAACTCGCAAATTCAATAGCCTGCGAACTTTTCAGCTTGAGGCTACTGCATTTGCGAGTTTAGGCGAGTTTAGGACTATGTAAACTGACACCTTTTAATGTGAGTAGCATTAAAAGGTGCAAGTTTTAGAGAAGCCATCACAGATCAGTGTGATCCGTGATGGCTTCTGTGTGTGTGTAAAAAAAAAAAAGTGCACCCGATCCCCAAAAGCATAACCAGCCCCGGGCTTTATAAAGCCTGTTCTGGTTCTAAATATACAGGGGCCAAAATGCATAGGGGGCCCCTGTATATTAAGAACCAGCACAGGGCTTTGTTGAGCTGGTCCTGGTTCTGGAAAATCAGGGGACAAAACGAGTAGGGGTCCCCTGAAAATTCCAGAACCAGCACCGAACTCTTTCTAGCGGGGGGATAATGCCACAGCCAGGGAAAGCCTTTCACCGGTTTCCCCGGCCAAAGCATTATCCCTGACCACTAGTCAGTCCAGGCCGGGGATCCCTGGGGAGTTGGGTACCCCCCCAATAAAGGGGTACCGCTCTCCAGGGCACCCCAGGCCTAGACTGATAGCCCGGGGCTATCCCCGGCACCCTACGGCGGTGGGTGCCGGGTTGATAGTGTAAAGTGTAAAAATAAAGTTTGCATATTGTCTTTAGTTGTAGAACCACAAGTACCAGCAAGCCTTCCATGCATGCTGGTATTTGGAGAACCACAAATACCAGCATGCGGGGCATTACGGGCCCGCTGGCACTTGTAGTTCCACAACTAAAGAAATACGTAAATAAACATACACCGTGAAAGTAAAATTTTAATAAAACATACATGCACACTCACACTCACACATACTCACCTAGTATCCGAAGTAATCCATAGGGGTGTACCTGAAAAAAAATATATATACTCACCTCTCTTATGCGTAGATCGCATCCACTTCTCCAAGTAGGCAATCCAGGGGTTAAAATAAAAAAACGCAAAAACCTGATCCATGCCGGACTGAGCATAGGTATGTGTGTACCCGTCAGTGAAGGGTCCACCAGCCAATCAGGGAGCATCTCCGTCAGAGCAGCTCCCTAATTAGCTGAATGCGGCCAGCCTGTGTCTCCCATAGACTTCTATGGTGAGAAATCCCCATTGAAGTCTATGGTGGGAACCGCTACATCGTAGCCGCAAGATTAATTGAGGTTAATCTTGTGGTTACATCAATGATACAATGTCGCGACATTACAATGATACAATGGTCCTTACATCTGGGGAGCGAAGGGGAGGTCAAACACAGTCAAAGTACTATAAGAGCACATTTGTGCATTTGCATGTCCAGATCCACAAAGGGGGGTTTATATACAGACTTCACTTGTGGGGGCCTGCGCGCTGGTGCATATACACTGTGAATTCGATGAGAGTCACTAGCACCTGCTCACTGCTCCTGATTGGCTGAGTTTGCCTGTGAAACTGATAGGAGCTTTCTTCATTACTTATGCCTATATTGGGCCTGATCCTGAATCAGATGCTGGAATCCATAGAAGACAGATTTACTACCTTATGTTAATGCCAGTTTCTACAGGGCTAATGTCAGAATCCATATGGCTTCAAGTCGGAAGCTGCTCCTCCCACTGTTGCTCCATCCACAGCCATCGTCATTGGAATTAGCACTGTCACCAGCCCCATGCTGGATGCAAGAGATCCACCTGAAGCAGGCTCCCCTTCTTCTACTCATGCACAGCACAGAACTCAGAGGCGTATCTACTGTATAATGGGTGCAGAGTGTGCGGTGCACATGGGCCCTGCACCCATATAGTGTTATACTTACCAGTCCGTAGTCTCCAGAGGTCAGCTCTGCAGGGTCGGGCCGGTGCTACAGAGCAGCAAAAATCACTGGTAAAATGGCGGCGGTCATTTTTCTGGTGACTTGCGCATGTGCAGTACTAATGTTCCCGGCGCCATTTTCCCAGAGACCCGCGCATGCGCAGTGGATTCTGGCACCAAGCCAGAACCTACTGCACCACCAGGGAAAATGGGGCTCACACTGAGTCTGCCCCTGGCAGAACACAATCCCACAAGTTGTCCAGTTACCACCCAGAAACATCCATTCCTTGTATGGAGAGATCTGGTCAACATCCGTCTGACACCGAAGAGCCCGGAGATACGCAGAAATGCATGAATTCACTTCTGCGCAGGTGCAGTTTGCTAATACTCACTGTTTGTGGCTATATAGTGAGCTGAGTCTAACTCTTTTACTTTTATATTTTCATTAGTACAAAAGAAGAAAGATTATACCACATACAGGTACATTTTTTTTGTATATAAAAATCAAACCTAAATGCGTTTTTCAATATCAAAAAATATGCTTAAGAAAAAACCTTTTGTTGTGCTTCTGGCACAGAAGGTTACATATTGCCCTCTTTCAACACATGATGTGCTTTGTAGTTCCATAATGCTGAAGAGCCAGAGGCACCGATAAAAGTAAAGTCACTGATGAAAGCCCCCCTACCTTGCAGCTTGTAGACTGACTGGTCTGCTTTCCCTCTGTAGCCTCCCCTGGCAGTGCAAAGAGCAGAGCCCATCCGCATGGGAAGCTTGCAGGGCTATACAAAGTAATTATGCTATGCAATTGCCTATATTTTAATATCAAGTACTAAGCACTAAGAAAGGAGAGATGGAAGTATAAAGGGTGTTGTGTGAAAAGGTACAGAGCAAGAGGAAAAGTGGTATGTGAGAGGCATAGGGGTGATGTGGGTGATGGATGCAAACTGTAGGAAAAGGTTGGGTATAGATACAATAAGAGGGGTAATAGGAAACATGCAGACACACAAAGGGCAGACATAGAGTGACAGAGGTGCACATACAAACTTAGAGACAGACACAAATAGACACACAAAGGGCAGACAAAGAGTGACAGAGGTGCACATACAAATTTAGAGACAGACACAAATAGACACACAAAGGGCAGACAAAGAGTGACAGAGGTGCACATACAAACTTAGAGACAGACACAAATAGACACACAAAGGGCAGACATAGAGTGACAGAGGTGCACATACAAACGTAGAGACAGACACAAATAGACACACAAATGGCAGACATAGAGTGACAGAAGTGCACATACAAACTTAGAGACAGACACAAATAGACACACAAAGGGCAGACATAGAGTGACAGAGGTGCACATACAAATGTAGAGACAGACACAAATAGACACACAAAGGGCAGACATAGAGTGACAGAAGTGCACATACAAACTTAGAGACAGACACAAATAGATACACGAAGGGCAGACAAAGAGTGACAGAGGTGCACATACAAACTTAGAGACAGACACAAATAGACACACAAAGGGCAGACATAGAGTGACAGAGGTGCACATACAAACTTAGAGACAGACACAAATAGACACACAAAGGGCAGACAAAGAGTGACAGAGGTGCACATACAAACTTAGAGACAGACACAAATAGACACACAAAGGGCAGACAAAGAGTGACAGAGGTGCACATACAAACTTAGAGACAGACACACAAAGGGCAGACAAGGAGTGACAGAGGTGCACATACAAACTTAGAGACAGACACAAATAGACACACAAAGGGCAGACATAGAGTGACAGAGGTGCACATACAAACTTAGAGACAGACACAAATAGACACACAAAGGGCATACAAAGAGTGACAGAGGTGCACATACAAACTTAGAGACAGACACAAATAGACACACAAAGGGCAGACAAAGAGTGACAGAGGTGCACATGCAAACTTAGAGACAGACACACAAAGGGCAGACAAGGAGTGACAGAGGTGCACATACAAACTTAGAGACATACACAAATAGACACACAAAGAGGGAGAAAGAAAGGGATTAAAATATAGAAGACAGATGACCATGCATACACAAAAAGGGGGGTACAGAGACACACATTAGGTAGAGTGGTACACATACAAACTTAGAGACAGAGAAGCAAATAAAAAGGAAAAAACAGACAGGAGGTGATGGGTAGAGACAGACAGAGATATGGGGGATGCAGATAGTGAGACAATAAAGTACGGGGTAGAGGAAAGAGGGAGGAAGAAGACCCAAGTTTGGGTGAGGGGATGCGCAGTGTGCACACAACAATGCTTTGCTCCCTGTATAACTAAAGGAAATAAGCAACATGCAGTCAATTGTGAAGAGGAATGGGGCTCATTGGTACCTCCACCATGTACACCTTCTGGGGTGCACAAATGAGGTGTCTACATTATACACTGTAGTTCCACCAGGCCAAGTCAGCCCGGCCTCCTAAAATAAATGTAAAAAGAAAAAAGGGAACCACAAAAATGTCCTAATTAGGAGATGGACCCCCCTGGAACTCAGCATGTAGGAATAACTATGCAATTTTTATGCACTGCTTTCTAGAGCTAATTCTTGTATGCCTATTTATCCAGGTCATCATCAGCCCTTTATTGTTTGTTTATTCTATTTTTGCCACGCAGCTTTTTTTTTGCCTCATTTTCACAGAATGCAACTGATATTAAGAAAGCATTGACAACAATGAAGAGAGGAGAGACAGAAAAGATTATGTAAGTGGAGAGTAATGCTGGCCATACACCTACCCGACCAGCATAAGATCCGATTCATCATACGATTCCCCTATGACTCCCCGAAGCTCCCTGGCAGTCCCGGCAGCATGTTTGTTGTTTTTCTTAGCACAGGATCTGTCGTAAGATCGATCCTGTGTCTCACAGGCTCATAAGGGAAACAGTCATTGAAATGACATGAATTGCTGCACGATGGATCGCATGAACAAAATAAACGGCATGATCTGCACCCGATATGATGGAACTATGTGCTGCACATCTGATCATAAGATCCGATTATAGGAGCTGCGGGAGCACACATCGGATCTTATCTTACTAAAATAATACACGTTTTTCACAAGATCCATCTTATGACTCATCGAAAATCGGCCAATCGGCCCGAAATCGTGTAGGTGCATGGGCACCTTTAGCGTATCTGTAACAAATATTTCCATAATATATGTGCTCATCTTGCTGTATTACTTGACAATGAAAGGATCACAGTGAACCTTCTATTATTTTGGGCTTGTTAAAATGAGCTCTTTGTAAGAACGCAGAATTTGGGGCTCTTTTCTCTGACCTGTGACTTCAGTTAAGCCGGATACACACTGGAGCGATGTCGGGCCGATATGCCGTTCGTAATAACATATTGCCTACATCGCTCAGTGCTCTCGCGGTCGCTAGTGATGGTTGCCAGGTTTGATGTGCTGCACATAAAACATAGCGATATCGCTAGCAGCCAGTGCATTGTTAATGAATGACGCAACGGAGATCGTTCCATCATTCATTAAAGTCGTCCAGTGTGGACACACAATCACTGTTCACGGGCATTCGTTACGATATCGGAAAGAATGCCCATCGCTCTGGTGTGTACCAAGCCTTAATATCACACAAAATTTTGAGACTCAGGGGTAAATTTACTAAAATGAGAGTTTTTTTAAGTGAGTTTTAAAAGTGATGTTGCCCGTAGCAACCAATCAGATTCTAGCTATTATCTCCTAGAAGGTGCTAGTTAAATGTTAAGTATAATCTGATTGGTTGCTATGGGCAACATCGTTTTTAAAACTCACTTCTAAAAACTCGCACTTTAGTAAAGTTAACCCTCATTCTTGATCTGGCGGAGAATAATTTTAAGACTCTTGATTTGGGGGAGTGAGGTTATCATGAACCTGCTCATAGAGATACTGGGTGGTATTCTTTGACAGCTGTGAAAATACCATATATTCAACATCTGGAAATGTTTTTTAATGAATCAGTCTCCTAATTTTGGGTGGGATGGCTTGAAGATACTACACATTTCTTTTAAAACTTTGTATTTATGAATCCCTCTAGCAGGGTCATGATTTCCAGGCAAACTGCCTGAGATGATCAGTGGAGAATGTTATTTGTGACTAAAATTAATAATTAAACCAGGTTCTCAGTGTCCTTTAGATGGAGCTGTTACTGTTTAGAAACATAGCTTAGCACATTTATCATACTGATAACTATAACCGAGAAACATCTTGTGTAGGATCACTAGACATTTAATTTTCTGTGGCTGGGAGAAGGAAGAAATATAACATTGCTGAGGATAAAAAACGCTTTTCACAAAAAAATAAATTTGAGGACCTGAAAGAAGTAGGGGTTGGAATTATATTGTGACGTTTGTACTTTTGCACAGTGTGCTTCTTCAGATTTTTTCACCTCTCTGTGCATCTAGAAAGACTTCGAAGTCTGCAGAAGCATCTTGCGAGAGTGGGGAGAGGTATTCTACCCTTTATGTGCTCAGGACAAACTATCAAGGTGCACTGGCATAAAACAAAGACGATTCCAACTGCTAAGCGAGTGTTCGCCGCTGCTGTATTGAGCCTCTATTCAAAATCCAGCATCGCATTGAGTTATGAATGCTTCAGGTATTTTTGGAATTCAGCAGAGATTCCTTTTACTACTGGGAGGGGAAAGGTAAATGTAAAGATGTACAACTGTTTTAGCACAGGATAATGTAAGTGGATCCCTTGGGAATCTATAGTAAAATGATGTCTGTGAAGATTAGAACCTCCGCAGTTACAGATGGTTGGCACTAATAGGTTCTACGGTGGTTTTTTTATTTTTTTTTTATTTTTGCTATACCGTATAGCAGACATGTCCAGCTTAAAATAGGTTGTGGTCTACTTTCATGTGTCAAAACTGCCAGTGATCCTGCCAGGGCTAGACTAGCAATGCAGCAAGTGGGACTACAGCTCCAGGCCTCCACATAAAAATAGGCCCATCAGAATCACAGCATGTTCATGACCGGCTACCCAGCTGGCCACACAGTTGGCCATACTGTAAATCATATGTTACAACAAAATATGATATTACAATTGTATTTCTATTTTCCTCACAAACATATGTAATTCTTATAATTTTATGTATCTATCGAGACATTGGGGCTGATGGTGTATGGGTCTACAATGCCCACATGGCACTGGCCACACCCACACTACACTGGTCACACCCACAGTGCAATGGTCACACCCATATGGCACTTGTCACACCCACACAACACTGGTCACAGCTCCTCTCACAATATAGGCTTGCAGTTTGCATCAAATGGGTTCATAACACTGTGAAAATACTGGCCAGTCACGGCAGATGCTCATGGGATACCCATGGCTTATTATTTTATGCTTTAGGATTTTCAATATTATCTATACTATTTTGCCATACTGCATATATTGAACACTATTATTAACTAGCCCGAGGCTTCGCCCGTGTTGAAGTAGCTTCTGGCAAAATTTTTTTTTATTTAAGGTGTTCTAGTTGTATTGCTTTGCATAAGGGCCCTGTCGCTGGAGGGCCCCACGTGACCAGCAGCGCTATACAGACTGGTGACAGCAATGCCTTCTCCCACCACTCACACCAATGTCACTGTGTGCCCTGTGCACAGACTGCTATGTAGTCTATCCTATTCACCCACCACTCACATCAATGTCATTGTGTGCCCTGTGCACAGACTGCTATGTAGTCTATCCTATTCACCCACCACTCACACCCAATGTCACTGTGTGCCCTGTGCACAGACTGCTATGTAACCTCTCCTATTAACCCACCACTCACACCCAATGTCACTGTGTGCCCTGTGCACAGACTGCTATGTAACCTATCCTATTCACTCACCACTCACACCCAATGTCACTGTGTGCCCTGTGCACAGACTGCTATGTAACCTCTCCTATTCACCCACCACTCACACCCAATGTCACTGTGTGCCCTGTGCACAGACTGCTATGTAGTCTATCCTATTCACCCACCACTCACACCAATGTCATTGTGTGCCCTGTGCACAGACTGCTATGTAGTCTATCCTATTCACCCACCACTCACACCAATGTCACTGTGTGCCCTTTGCACAGACTGCTATGTAACCTCTCCTATTAACCCACCACTCACACCCAATGTCACTGTGTGCCCTGTGCACAGACTGCTATGTAACCTATCCTATTCACTCACCACTCACACACAATGTCACTGTGTGCCCTGTGCACAGACTGCTATGTAACCTATCCTATTCACCCACCACTCACACCAATATCACTGTGTGTCCTGTGAACAGACTGCTATGTAGCCTATCCTATTCACCCACCACTCACACCAATGTCACTGTGTGCTCTGTGCACAGACTGCTATGTAACCTCTCCTATTCACCCACCACTCACACCCAATGTCACTGTGTGCCCTGTGCACAGACTGCTATGTAACCTATCCTATTCACTCACCACTCACACCCAATGTCACTGTGTGCCCTGTGCACAGACTGCTATGTAACCTATCCTATTCACCCACCACTCACACCAATATCACTGTGTGTCCTGTGAACAGACTGCTATGTAGCCTATCCTATTCACCCACCACTCACACCAATGTCACTGTGTGCTCTGTGCACAGACTGCTATGTAACCTCTCCTATTCACTCACCACTCACACCCAATGTCACTGTGTGCCCTGTGCACAGACTGCTATGTAACCTATCCTATTCACCCACCACTCACACAAATATCACTGTGTGTCCTGTGAACAGACTGCTATGTAGCCTATCCTATTCACCCACCTCTCACACCCAATGTCACTATGTGCCCTGTGCACAGACTGCTATGTAACCTATCCTATTCACCCACCACTCACACCAATATCACGGTGTGTCCTGTGAACAGACTGCTATGTAGCCTATCCTATTCACCCACCACTCACACCAATGTCACTGTGTGCTCTGTGCACAGACTGCTATGTAACCTCTCCTATTCACCCACCACTCACACCCAATGTCACTGTGTGCCCTGTGCACAGACTGCTATGTAACCTATCCTATTCACCCACCACTCACACCAATATCACTGTGTGCTCTGTGCACAGACTGCTATGTAGCCTATCCTATTCACCCACCACTCACACCCAATGTCACTGTGTGCTCTGTGCACAGACTGCTATGTAACCTCTCCTATTCACCCACCACTCACACCCAATGTCACAGTGTGTCCTGCGCACAGACTACTATGTAACCTATCTTATTCACCCACCACTCACACCCAATGTCACTGTGTGCCCTGTGCACAGACTGCTATGTAACCTCTCCTATTCACCCACCACTCACACCCAATGTCACTGTGTGCCCTGTGCACAGACTGCTATGTAGTCTATCCTATTCACCCACCACTCACATCAATGTCATTGTGTGCCCTGTGCACAGACTGCTATGTAGTCTATCCTATTCACCCACCACTCACACCAATGTCACTGTGTGCCCTTTGCACAGACTGCTATGTAACCTCTCCTATTAACCCACCACTCACACCCAATGTCACTGTGTGCCCTGTGCACAGACTGCTATGTAACCTATCCTATTCACTCACCACTCACACACAATGTCACTGTGTGCCCTGTGCACAGACTGCTATGTAACCTATCCTATTCACCCACCACTCACACCAATATCACTGTGTGTCCTGTGAACAGACTGCTATGTAGCCTATCCTATTCACCCACCACTCACACCAATGTCACTGTGTGCTCTGTGCACAGACTGCTATGTAACCTCTCCTATTCACCCACCACTCACACCCAATGTCACTGTGTGCCCTGTGCACAGACTGCTATGTAACCTATCCTATTCACTCACCACTCACACCCAATGTCACTGTGTGCCCTGTGCACAGACTGCTATGTAACCTATCCTATTCACCCACCACTCACACCAATATCACTGTGTGTCCTGTGAACAGACTGCTATGTAGCCTATCCTATTCACCCACCACTCACACCAATGTCACTGTGTGCTCTGTGCACAGACTGCTATGTAACCTCTCCTATTCACTCACCACTCACACCCAATGTCACTGTGTGCCCTGTGCACAGACTGCTATGTAACCTATCCTATTCACCCACCACTCACACAAATATCACTGTGTGTCCTGTGAACAGACTGCTATGTAGCCTATCCTATTCACCCACCTCTCACACCCAATGTCACTATGTGCCCTGTGCACAGACTGCTATGTAACCTATCCTATTCACCCACCACTCACACCAATATCACGGTGTGTCCTGTGAACAGACTGCTATGTAGCCTATCCTATTCACCCACCACTCACACCAATGTCACTGTGTGCTCTGTGCACAGACTGCTATGTAACCTCTCCTATTCACCCACCACTCACACCCAATGTCACTGTGTGCCCTGTGCACAGACTGCTATGTAACCTATCCTATTCACCCACCACTCACACCAATATCACTGTGTGCTCTGTGCACAGACTGCTATGTAGCCTATCCTATTCACCCACCACTCACACCCAATGTCACTGTGTGCTCTGTGCACAGACTGCTATGTAACCTCTCCTATTCACCCACCACTCACACCCAATGTCACTGTGTGCCCTGTGCACAGACTGCTATGTAGCCTCTCCTATTCACCCACCACTCACACCAATATCACTGTGTGTCCTGTGAACAGACTGCTATGTAGCCTCTCCTATTCACCCACCACTCACACCAATGTCACTGTGTGCTCTGTGCACAGACTGCTATGTAACCTCTCCTATTCACCCACCACTCACACCAATGTCACTGTGTGCCCTGTGCACAGACTGCTATGTAACCTCTCCTATTCACCCACCACTCACACCAATGTCACTGTGTGTCCTGTGAACAGACTGCTATGTAGCCTATCCTATCCAAGTGAACTCGGACCCAAAGCACCTCTCCCCCCACCCCTTACCAGCCACACGCATGGTGCCACACCTATCTCTTGCATTGATGATGTCACACATTTTGTTTTTGTTATTGCTCAGCTTTAACTTGATGGATCGGGATGAAACAAAGTGCAGGTTATTTCTAGGAGCTTCCACTACAAAATGATGGAGTTTATATGAAAATCAGTTCAGTAGTTTTTGCACCAAATTGGAAAAAATAGACACAACGTTCTTATTATATTAGTATAGACATATATATATGCTGGTCAGGAGGTCAACATGATACTGCTCCTCCAGACAGATTTGGGCTCTAAGTGACAAATTGCCACAATTATTAGCAACTGCAGTATAATAATATAAAATATTCACCTTTGACCTTTTTATGTTTTTGTTTTTCCTACATCGTTTATGTGGCTATTCACAGTTTTTTTAAATTAAATACATTTTTACATTAAAGGTTAAGTTTTATTATGAAACACAAGAAAAGAGAAGCACGCTTGCATGGAGATGTACACTTGTGTCATTCAAAGCAGCTGATACTTAAGAGGGATCCTGCAAAACCCTCCAAACCCTCAAAGGAAAACAAGAATGGTTATGTAAAGTATCTGTGCTAATAACTGACACCAATAGAAATGAAAAATATCCCAAGAGCTAGAATTTCAAACATATAAATATATATTTATTCACACTTGACATAAAATAAGTCACTGACTGCAGTCATTTACTAAAAACAGGCATAAAAGAAAGAGTACATCTGATTGCAATAAAGAAACAAATGTAACAATTACCACTGGGTTCAATGAACTAGAACAGATTGACTAGCAAATCTGGACTGTAATATAGAACTACACTTGTATCAAACACAAAACATCATATAATTGTCATAAACTATATAACAGTATATTGAGAATCTTGTATCCTTAAAATTAACTGCTTGTAAATTCCATTATATGCGCACTTAATGGGTAAATCCTCTAATTGGTTTAATAATCAGACATTTCAAGAACATTGTTGGTGGGGCTCCCAGCATATGGAAAATGTCACAGAAATCAATCAGTTGCCGGATTAAGGGGCATATGTATCAAAGCTTGATGTGAGGTAAAATTGTGAGATATATATCACCAACCAATCAGCTTCTAACTTACATTTTGTGTTTAAGAAATGATAGTTTGGAACTGATTAGTTGGTGATATATATTTCACAATTTTATCTCACATCAAGCTTTGATACACACAGTATGCCCCTAAATCCAATGACTCTTTTTGCGATCACAGTGGGAACGGGCCATAAATGCAATGCAATGTCTCTCACAGCCATCAGCTGCCTGGTGCAGATGGAACAAAAACCGGTATAGTTGCACTTGATGGAGTCCTCTAGGTCCTGTCTGCTCACAATAATGGCAGCGCAGGATGTACTGTAGCCACTAAACAACCCACACTCTCAGTGAATAATGGAGTAAAGTCCTGTTAGTTAGGATAATACATGCGGGTGGCTCTTAAACAAATCCTGAATAATGGACGCTGGTAGGATGCCCGACATGCACAATCTCAAATAGCAGTCAGTGTGGCCAAAGCTTGACGTGTTTCTCCTCTAGAGCAGAAGATTTTTCAAAAGAAAAAAAATTTGCCCACTGCAATCAAGTTGCCGAGGCCAGTGATTCTGCTCCTGACGAAGCAGTCTTTGGCTTTGGCATGCCCCGGAAATGAAGCTGACATGCCTCCATTTTCTAAAACACACCTCCTCCCAGCCCACAAATGCCTGCTGGTTGTCCATCAAATTCACAGTTATAGCGCAGCCCTGGAAATTTTAAACAGCTACTGTATCCAGTGCCGTGGAGAGCCGGCCCGGGCCCTGTTATACTTGGGGGGCATGGCTTAATCCTGGGAGGTGTGGTCACGCCCCCTATGAAAAAATATTTGCAGCGCCATGAAAAGGCATTGCTTGCCGATTTGTAGCAGTGAACCCCTCAGTCAGGGGCAATTCCAGGAGGGAGGTGCAATCAGTGTAATCACTCCCCCCACAGGCAGAGTAAAGGAGTGGTGACTGCTGTGGAGTGGAGTTTCCTTGTTCCAACTGCAGCCCAGCATACAACAGAGTGCGATGGACCACTGACAGGTAAGAGGGAGTGGGGGGCAGCGTTGTACCCAGGCTCCCTCCAACAAGCCCGGGCCTGGGTAATTAGTACCCGCAACCCCTCCTCTCGGTGCCCCTGACAGTATCTGTACCTTAATCTGAAACGTCTATCCCTCGAAGCCACTAGCAATGTATGAATGATAAATTGATGGAAAAAAACCTGTAAGAATAGGTCTAACTTAGTACCTGCCAAGTTCGGAATGTACTATTTAAGTTTACAAATTCAAAATAATAGACCCTGAAATTCTTCATTAATCCCCACCTGACCTGGATACAGTTTTTGGCTTCATAGCATATCTAATAATTCCAGCTTGAAGCATTTGCTGGCAGATAAGTACTAATACTGTATTTGTAACAAGCCATTTTCCATACCTAGAGCTCAAATGAACCAGTACAGGGACATACTCATTATGATCAATGTTCTTCCGTATATTCAGCAGAAAAAGACACCTTCATTCATTTACAAATGTGCAGTGATTTTATTGCAATGTTTTATTTGAATGCCTCCTTTTTAAATTGCAATCATGCTATTTATATTTCTAAATTAATGCAATACACATTCTAAAATTGAATATATCTGCACAGCAATTTATTTTTCATATACAGTAAATGGCTTTGTAGAGTGGGTAATACTTGGCCGCTCTTTCCTGCTTCCGTTAAATCAATAATAGTTCTTTCAACACCATTTTCAAAAACGCTCCCCGTCGCTACCCTTCCCTGCCGCCCAAATGGCAGCAGCATGGCAATCATGCCGTGACTTAGAGGGCACCACGACCATCGTCACAGACACAGATCCTGCGCATACGCTGATTACATACCATCGGAGTTGTACGTGAACCATCGGGTGAGTCAGGCCCATAGTCCAGCATAATTTGATTTACTGAAAATCGTCTGCAATTCTCTGGCTGATTCCAAAAGTATTTGGGATGTTGATTTAAAAAATAACTATATTTTGTGTGTAAGGATTTTTCACAAAATGTATGTAAAGTTATGGGAAAATAGACTGGCAAAATGTTAGTTTTATTACAAAAAAAATTAAAAGCAAAGAACCATTTTATAATATTACTTACATTTACAAGTACTAACACTGCCATTGTTTTTCATGGAATGGGTATGTAATGTGGCTGTTGAGATGCCCCCTGTCAGAATACCGACAGTGGCATCCCGATGATTGGTATCCCGGCATGGTTCGGGTAAGTATACTTACCCTCCCCCCTTACCCACCTAAACCTCTCTTCCTGTAGCCTATCCCTAACCCTCCCCACCCCGCATCCTAACCCTCCGCATTAGTGCCTAAGCCTAACCCCCACTTTCATGCCTAACTCTAACCCACCCCCCTTAGTGCCTTACCCTAACCCCCCCAGTGGGGCCTAACCATAGCCTTCCCCCCAGGGGTGCCTAACCCTAACCTCCCCCATAAACCCAGCCTTCGCCCCCCCCCCCTGCGGCTAACGCTAAGGGTGCCCCGGTAATACCTCGTTCAGTCTGACGTCCTTCGGCACTTCGGCGTCGGGATTAAGATAGGCATTGGTATTTCGATGCCTACCTTAAGTCCCTTGTCGGAATTTCAGTGTAGGTCTCATAACTACATCCTGTCTTTCACATCAGAGCTTTGTTTGATACTTTTTCTGCTATACACTGCTTGTGGGACTTCTCTGTGCAGCAGCATGAGTGCCTAATGTCCATCCTACATAAAGCACAGCGAGTGTATTTTATAAGAAGTGGTGTTTGCTTCCCTGAACTTATCTTCAGCGTCCAAGACACATTTAGGAGAATAGCACACCATTTATCTATGCTTCACAGCTGTAGCCGGTTAATTAGCCAGTATGCAGTTCCCATTTAGACAGTTAAAAGTTCACTTAGATCGAACCCAACATGTTGACCTGCAAATCATATGATTTACAGCATTTTACCTTGTCGGCTTTACAACTTCAAACATTATGGTAAAACATCATGTTTGAGCTTGTAAAGCCAGCACTGTTAAAATACTATAAATCACATTATGAGCAGGTCAACATGCCGGGTTTGACCTATAAACTCTACAGTGCATCCGGAAAGTAATCACAGCGCTTCACTTTTTCCACATTTTGTTATGTTACAGCCTTATTGCAAAATTGAATAAATTCATTATTGTCCTCAAAATTCTACACACAATACCTCATAATGACAACGTGTAAAAAGTTTTTTTGAGATTTTTGCAAATCTTATAAAAAACCCCCCCTAAGAAATCACATGTACATAAGTATTCACAGCCTTTGCCATGAAACTCAAAACTGAGCTCAGGTGCATCCTGATTCCACTGATCTTCCTTGAGATGTTCCTACAACTTAATTGTAGTCTACCTGTTGTAAATTCAGTTGTTTGGACATGATTTTGAAAGGAATAAACATGTCTAAATAAGGTCCCACACTTGACAGTGCATGTCAGAGCACAAACTAAGCATGAAGTCCAAGGAATTGTCTGTAGGCCTCAGAGACAGGATTGTTTTGAGGCACAAATCTGGGGAAGGGGACAGAAAAATATCTGCTGCTTTGAAGGTCCCAATGAGCACAGTGGCCTCCATCATCCATAAATGGAAGAAGTTCAGAACCACCAGGACTCTTCCTAGACTTGGCTGGCCATCTAAACTGAGCGATCATGGGAGAAGGGCCCTAGTCAGGGAGGTGACCAAGAACCTGATGGTCACTCTGTCAGAGCTACAGTATTCCTCTGTGGAGAGAGGAGAACCTTCCAGAAGGACAACCATCTCTGCAGCAATCCACCAATCAGGCCTGTATGGTAGAGTGGCCAGACAGAAGCCACTCCTTAGTAAAAAGCACATGGCAGCCCACCTGGAGTTTTCCAAAATGCACCTGAAGAACTCTCAGACCATGAGAAACAAACTTCTCTGGTCTGATGAGACAAAGATTGAACTCTTTGGCATCAATGCCAGGTGTTATGTTTGGAGGAAACCAGGAACCGCTCATCACCAGGCCAATACCATCCCTACAGTGAAGCATGGTGGTGGCAGCATCATGCTTTGGGGATGTTTTTCAGCTGCAGGAACTGGGAGACTAGTCAGGATAGAGGAAAAGATGAATGTACAATGTACAGAGACATATGAAGATGGGCGGTAGAACTGTGCTCTCGTTGACCAGGGGGTGGTGTGTTGTGGTTTCGGGGTGCTGCACCTTTGTGTGGGAGTACCTTTCCCGCACTGAAAACATATGGGGGTAGGGGGGGTAAGGTGCGCTCTTCCTGCTAGTAATGGTGATGACTTGTGTGTGTTTGTGAGTGGTGTTAATTCGAATGTTTCTTCTGATGGTGGTGATGTTTTGGGAGTGAGGAGGGTGTGATTGGGTATGGAGTGTAGTTTGGAGTAATGTGAAAAGGGGAATGGAATAGGATCAAAATGAGGCCAGCGAGACACAGTAATTTTGGGCAAAATCTTTTATTGAGTAGTCACAATGCTGCTCTGTTAAGATCCCGGGCAGGTGGGTGGGGTTCAGTGATGAGTGGTGATGAGACTGGGGAGGTAGGTGGACCCTTTTAGGGGGCTCCTTCCCGTGCGGTTCAGTGACCTTGCACGTCACCCCTGCTGGACCTATGGTCGACAGTCTAGGAAGTCTCGGGGGGTGGGGGGATTTGCAGAGTGGGTTGGAACACCTGTGCGGCGTCCCGCGTGTTGGTGTGAGTCTTGGCAGTACTTACCTACCGGGCTCCACCCCGGACCAGCCCCTCTCCCCCCCTGCTCCCAGGCGTGCTCAGCAACTCACTCCTGGCCAGGGGTGTCTCCACCATCGATACCCATTTCCACGAGGGACCGTCAGTGATAAGAGCATCCCGCACATCCGGCCGCAAGTCCGCCCAGCCAACATCGCCAGTGACCAGCTCCATCCCGGTCACACTTTCCACATCCCCCCTCCTCCCTGGCTTTTTTTTAATCAGTATCCCGGGCAGACCACCCCCCAGGGGTGGTCCCAGCACACACGCTGCAACCCAGCCTCCCAGCTGCTCACCCATCCACACCTCTGGCTCCGCACCACCAGCGGCACGACCAAGAGCCAATTTCAGCTGCATACTATGGTCGCTGACCTCCGCAGACCAATCAGAACAGCCGTGCACTTGCAGCACACCAGCAACACGCTGATCCAGCTAACCAACAAACCTGCAGCTTCCAACCTATCTGCAACGGCCGCAACGTCGACCTACATCACCATAACAAAAAACATACCGGTAGGTAAGTACTGCCAAGACTCACACCAACACGCGGGACGCCGCACAGGTGTTCCAACCCACTCTGCAAATCCCCCCCACCCCCCGAGACTTCCTAGACTGCCGACCATAGGTCCAGCAGGGGTGACGTGCAAGGTCACTGAACCGCACGGGAAGGAGCCCCCTAAAAGGGTCCACCTACCTCCCCAGTCTCATCACCACTCATCACTGAACCCCACCCACCTGCCCGGGATCTTAACAGAGCAGCATTGTGACTACTCAATAAAAGATTTTGCCCAAAATTACTGTGTCTCGCTGGCCTCATTTTGATCCTATTCCATTCCCCTTTTCACATTACTCCAACCAAACTCCATACCCAATCACACCCTCCTCACTCCCAAAACATCACCACCACCAGAAGAAACATTCTAATTAACACCACTCACAAACACACACAAGTCATCACCATTACTAGCAGGAAGAGCGCACCTTACCCCCCTACCCCCAATGTACAGAGACATCCTGGATAAAAACCTGCTCCAGAGAGCTCTTGACCTCAGACCAGGGCGACGGTTCATCTTTCAGCAGTACAACGACCCTAAGCACACAGCCAAGATATCAAAGGAGTGGCTTCAGGACAACTCTGTGAATGTCCTTGAGTGGCCCAGCCAGAACCCAGACTTGAATCCAATTGAACATCTCTGGAGAGATATGGCTGTGCATCGACGCTTCCCATCCAACCTGATGGATCTTGAGAGATGCTGCAAAGATGAATGGGCGAAACTGCCAAAGGATACAGTAGGTGTGCCAAGCTTGTGGCCTCATATTCAAAAATACTTGAGGCTGTAATTGCTGCCAAAGGTGCATCAACAAAATTGCTGCTCCCACCTTTGGAACTCTCTCCCTCTCCCCATCAGACTCTCCACCTCTCTACAATCCTTCAAACGGGCTCTCAAGACCCACTACTTCATCAATGCTTCCCAGCTCTCATCCTAACTTGCTACTACATGCTTCCTCCTCCTTGTCTTCCCCATCTGTATCATGCCCGTCTGTCTGCCCCTCTCCTTGAAAATGTAAGCTCTTGCAAGCAAGGCCCTCTACCCTCTTGTGCTTGTCCTTACTTTATGTTCATCTACTTCTTACACACCACTAGGACACCTAACTCTTGGTGCCTTTGCTTTGTTGCTTAATTGAGTGTTATGGCCACCAATGTATCAATGTATATTATCCATGTCCTTGTCTTTCATAGTATTGTATTTTACTGTAAGTCACTTTTTGCTTATGTACCTTGTGAGGCGCTGCGGAACACTTGTGGCGCCATATAAATAAACGATAATAATAATAAATAATAATAATATGTGTGAGCACATCCATCCGCATGCCTATGCAAGTGTAAAGTGATTTAACATCACAGGTTACAAGTATAAAGGAGTCTCTCTACTTAAACTGGGCTAATTTTTGTAGAGTGGCTGTGGTGTCTTTTATATAACTTTTCTGTTCTGTCACAAGTGGTTGAAGAAAACAGTCAACATATCCTGAAAGGTTGGACGTGATAAATTCTATACCCGATACTATCGGGCATCCCGGTAGGTTCTTCAAGTCCTTATGGATCTTGGAAGTTTGGTAAAAGACTGGCGTCCTTGGAGTTGTGGTGTTGAGAAAGGCATATTCATTTTTAGTTAGTATATTAAAATTTAAACCTTCTTCCAAAAGCTCAGTGAGTTCTCTTTTGTATGAATCAGTTGGGTCTTTTTCCAATTTTAAATAAGTTGTTACGTCAGAAAGAAGCCTTTCCGTTTCTGTTTTGTAGTATGTGGTATTCATAATGACTAGGCCTCCGCCTTTATCTGCTGTTTTAATTATTATTTCTTTGTTGATTTTTTATTCATCTAGGGCCTTCTTTTCTTCCTTTGTTAGATCTATGGATTCGGTATATAGATGACATACTACTAATATGAGAAGGTAAAGAAGAAGATCTGGAAAAATTTCCGAAATACATAAATTCAAATGACCTAAATTTGGAAGTAACTTCATCACACAGCAAACAAAAATTTTTTTTTTGGATTTAGAAATCTTTATAGACATCCATCAGATAGAAACAAAGATGTTCATTAAGGTTGTGGACTGCAACAATTATTTCCTGGCATCGAGCAATCATCACCCACAATGGATTAGAAATATACCGGGGGGACAATTCCAAAGATTAAGAAGAAATTGCTCTAAGGACACATACTACATCGCTCAGAGTCACAAACTGAAGACATGTTTTGAGGAAAGGAGTTACAATAAAAGACAACTTGAGAATAGCTTAACAATAACAAAGAAGAAAAATAGGAATGACCTGATTAAATACAAGAAGAAAGAAGTAAAAAGTACACCTCAGATACCATTCATTGCCAAATACAACAGCAATACAAAGCCTCTGGAAAGCATTCTAAAGAAACACTGGCACATTCTAAAGACAGACCCTCTTCTGAAGGAAATCATTCCATCAAAACCAGCCATGATTTACAGGAGAGCGAACACTTTACAAACCTCTTTGACTTCCACAGTATATTCCACTTGAAGGGATAAGTGGAAACAAAAGTAACAAAGGTTTTTATCATTGTAACCACTGTAAAGGATGTACCAATTTAGAAATAGTATCCACTAAAGGAATTTCAAACTTCAAATCAAAAGTTACCAAAAAAGAATACACAGTGAAAGAACATATAACATGTAATTCAGAAGGAGTCATTTATCTGTTACATTGTGAGTGTGGACTACAATATGTGGGGTAGACAAAGAGAAACCTGAAAACCTGTATAAGTGAGCACATTAACAACATTAGAAAAGGATTAACAACACACAACATCTCAGACTATTTCCATGTTCACCACAAAAGTAACCCCAAGCGATTACATTTTATGGCCACACAAAAAATCGAACAAGACTGGAGAGGTGGGAACTGTATACAACTAATGTCCAGAAAAGAGACCAAGTGGCTTTATGAGATGAAACCTTACATCCATGAGGTCTGAATTCAGACTTCGAATTGAACTCCTTTCTGAAAAAAAATTAACATGTAGTATACATCAGACGACTTTAAAACAATTACACACCATTTTTGCCTACATTAATTTGGATCACATATGTAATACAGAATACAATTGCACAAGATAAAAATATATATTTAAACCTGAGAACCACTTTATAACATGTCTATTTCTAAGTCTATCCAATTCTTTATTTTATCATCCTAATTTTATTAAACCTACACTTTATCTTTATTTTTATTATTATTTTTATATTTTCGTTTGTTTATCTTCATTTTAATATTTCTTATAAATCTTTTAATATTTATTCTGTCTTCTGTTATCATTTAATATTCCTTTATTCTTAATAAATGCTAATGATCCGCGCTGGGTATCTATGTAGAAATTGTATGATATCTAACATATATTATAGAGCCATATTATGAGGTCACACATATTTAACATCCAAAATTACTAAATAGTAAAATACACAGTGTTATCCGTAATCTAAAACTTATAAAATAAACATAGTATGAAAGGGAGGAAGGGTTGAAGAAAACCTTAAATGATACATATATATGAACAGTAAAATAAAAAGACTTAGAAGGGCTTCTAATGTAAAAAAATTGTAGCAAATTGAAAGCTAAAAAAGAAAAAAAAAAAAAAAGAAATCAATCCAGAATGATGCAATATGTAGCAGTCAATTCTAATTGAAAAACCTTTCTGTTTAAAAGTATCAATGTGATCTCCACAATGAAGGATTCACTGTAGAAATATAGCAGTCAGCACATAAAGTCATAGAGTATAGCTCGGGTAATCCTGAAAACATGCAGTGTATGCCAAAAAAATGGATTATGCAAGCAGGACTTAACTGAATCATTGTTTAATAGGGAAATTCCCAACAGTCAGTACCAAGGACTGGGATATCCAATATGAGTATGCCAGCATGCATATATTTAGTGCCCTTTAAGGTATAAACTGCTTGGTAAATGTGCCTTCTTCTAATGAAACTAACGCAAGCATGCACCACCTGGCGTTAGCCATGTGCCAACTCACGTTACTGTGGTCTTGAAATGTCACGACCCTCCATCCGAGCGTCTTCGGAATCTGCAATAGAGGTCCTCCTGATGGATGGTTGCTAGTCCCCAGCCGGGTGAAAGCACAATGGCAGAGTTAATGCCGCTTAGTTCTTGCCGTGATAAGAGGAAGTAATGTGGGATCCTTAACGCGTTTCGTCACAACCCACATGACTTTTTCAAAAGGTCACGTGGATTGTGATGAAACGCGCTAAGGATCCCACATTAATTCATCTTATCAGCTAATTCAAGCGCTACCAGTTTTATTTGGTTCTGTAAGTATTAGTAAATGTGTGATTTAGCCTCAGAAACACAACATTGATCGATTTTCATCTAATAAAATAGACCTTTAATAAATATACCACTAAGAGTGAGAAGTTCCGAAAATTCAAGTACAAGGGGTAAATTTACTAAGATTCAAGACTTCAATCTCAGGTGAGATTAGAGCAAACTCACAGAGAAATTGAAGTTTCAAACACTCAACCTCCTGAGCCGCGAGTTTGCCAGAAACATACACAGATCATTGTGATTTGTGTATGTTTCTGCATAAGTAGTTAATGTATAGTATTTATATTAAAACAAATGACTTAGGGCCCCTTCCAAAACCCTAAACCAGCCCCAGACTGGTCAGCCAGTCCTGGTTCCAAAAATTATGGGGAACCCTGCTCGTTTTGTTCCCCATAATTTTTGGAACCAGGACTGGCTGAGCATTCCAGGGTTGGTTATGCTTTTGGGGGGGACCCTATGTAATTTTTTTTAAGATTTAACCTTCTTTAACAGGTATAACACACAAGCAGCCTTCACATATCTCACTTATATGTGCAGGCTGCTTGCTCAGGAGAACAAAAATAGGGGTTGAGATGGCTGCGCTATAACTCCTAAACGCCTCTGGGATGCTGCCTGGGGATGAAATAACAGGGGTTCACCTTCCCTGTATAAATTAGTTGGAAAATAGAATTATCCCTGGCGCTTCAATATGAGGATCGTAAAAAAAAGAATCAGTAACCGTAAATAAAAATGTAAATGAAATTTATTACACAATTAGATAAAAGGGCATTCAAAAATTATAATTATTATATAAGTTATATTATATAATTATAATTATAAGTGGGCCGGTAATGAGGAAGTGCGCTTTAGCGCTATAAGCGCACTTCCTCATTACCGACCCACTGAGGGCTGCAACTCATAATTTTTGTTTTATGTGGTTTGTCTTTATATGTTGTCTACTAGTAGTAGCTGTTTTATATATTTACTTATAATTTTTGAATGCCCTTTTATCTAATTGTGTAATAAATTTCATATACATTTTTATTTACGGTTACTGATTCTTTTTTTTACGATCCTCATACTGAAGCGCCAGGGATAATTGTATTTTCCAACTGCTTGCTCAGGAGAGTTTTGCAGAGAGAAAACACTGCAATCTCGGGTGAGTAATCTCATCTAAACTTGCAACTCGGTAGCAAAATCTCAATCTGCTTCACCATTGAAAGATTCCCTTTCAGCTAAACTCACTTCTTAGTAAATTTGCGAGATTAAAACTGGAAAATCACCCGAGATTCGGCGAAGCAAATCGAGTTAAAAAAAACATAATCGAACAGACTTGAATCCTAGTAAATTTACCCCCAAGTGTTGTATACAGTGTCACAAAATAGGTCATTTGAATGTAAGCAGAAAAATGTAAATGTTATGCAGAATAAAAATCCAGTCGCAAAGATGAGTCAGCACTGAGTGTCACAGACAGCCATAGAAAAGATTATTGGTATCGACTTGGGTGCTACCAGGCATTTTGTAATGAAGAGTGGTTCAACACACTAGCTGCATGTGATCCTATAACAATAAAAGCAATTGGGAATGAAGTGCTTACAGCTACAAAAATTGGGACAGTCACTACTCACTTGAAAATTGGGACTAAAACTAAAGTCACTGTGTAATGAATCTCCCCTGTATTTGCATAAGTCCCCTCTAGGGAGGGCTTCTGCCTGTAACAACCACCCGTTGTTCCCATAGAGTATGATGCACTCACTGGTACATAGGATGGTCAGGAAGAAAACCAAATGTAAAGCATTTCAGAACTTTTGGAAGTACTACCTATGTACTGCCTATGCACGCTATGTACACATTGCTATGGGCAGCACAGATGGTGTAATGGTTAGCATTACTGCCTCACGGCACTGAGGTTGTGGGTTCGATCCCCACTACGGCCCAAACTGTGTAGAGTTTGTATATTTTCCCTGTACTTGTGTGGGTTTCCTTCAGGTTCTACCATTTCCTCCCACTCTACAAAAATATATTGGAAGGTTAATTGGCTGCCAACAAAAGAATTAACACTTGTGTGTAAGCATGTACATTTGGTAGGAAATATCGATTTTAAGCTCCACTGGGGCAACCACTGAAACCGCATACACCATCATGGTGCAACCACTGAAACCGCTTGCATCCTGCACTGCTACCCTCATACAGTCACTTTCTGATGACCTGTATTTTTCGCTCAAGCTCCGCTCCATGCTTAGAATCTCCTCTTCTCTATGTAGGCATCCCGGGACTTGGAAAAATAAAAAAAAAATAATTACCCATACTCTAAGTACAGTGCTTCCCGAATGAAGGCGGAGTTGCTGTATTTTCTTTGGCTCTCTCAGCCAATGAGCGCTTCCCCCATAGACTTCAATGGTGGGAATGACCTAGAGTTACCCGGTCATTCCCACCATTAAATTCTTTGGGGGAAGTGCTTATTGGCTGAGAGAGAAGGGGGCTGCATATTGCAGCAGATAGCTGTAAGTAAGTCATTGGTGAACTCAGTATAAATGTGGAGCGTATGTGAATGCGGAGACATAGCTGTATCTTCTTTATTGCTGTGTCTTTTTTGCTGAGTCTTCTTTTTCGCTGTGTCTTCTTTTTTGCATATGTCACTTTGCATGTGCTTTTATTAAGCCAAATTTGTGTTCATATTACGTCCAACTCTGCCTCCTGCGTCAGTGTGGCCGGTCACATGGTTGGTGGAGCTGTGACCAGTCCATGCTGCAATCACTTACAGATTTGTTAGAAATTCCCAATCCTGTGATAAACACAGCTTAGCACAGAGCGCACAGAACATGATGGATGTGAAAACTATCAAGCCCTAAATTACTAAATAACCTTCCACCTCTCCATCTTGGGCTTAATCATTTAATACAACAGCATTTAAAGCACAGCCAGTGCAGCCATTGCACTGTTCTCTGTTCTAGAATAAAAATTAAAGGCCGCTATTTCAAGATACATTTTTTATTTTTCTCCCATAACTCAGTTAGTTAGGAAGGTATGCAGTCATCATGTCAACATACAGAATGACAGCATAATGTCGACATGTTCAGAATTTCAACATTGTGAATGTCGACCACCAGTATGTTGACGCATGAATTTAGGGTTAGGCAGGAATTTAGGTAAGAGTTAGGGGACATTTAGGGTTAGGGTGATGGTTAGGGCAAGACTTAGGGGTATATTTACTAAAGTCTGGGTCTATAGAAGTGGGGATGTTGCCCATAGCAGCCAATCAGATTCTCGCTATTATCTTCTAGAAGGTGCTAGATAAATAAGAATAATCTGATTCGTGGCTATAGGCAACATCTCCACTTCTATAGACCCACACTTTAGTAAATTTACCCCTTAGAATTTAGTTAATGCTAAAAGTACATTGTTGAATTTGGGACTATCGACATTCAGAACATGTTGACATTATGTTGTTGACATTATGAATGTCAACATTTTGACGGTTGACACTTTACTCCACACCCATTATGAATATAATCCAAGTTCTCATTAAATGCCATGTTTAAAATGAGATGCGGTCATAATGGCAACCGCGGTGATTCCGAAGCTCAGAATGTCGGCATCAGAATCATGACCCCTGTCAGAATCCAGGCAGCTTAGGCAAATCATGGGGCTGCACCCAGGGCTGGATTAAATCTGTGGGGCTCGGGGCACTTCTAAACAGGGGGCTCCTATTAAAGAGGTGGGCAGATGAAATTTATATATATATATATATATATATATATATATATATATGTAGTGATATTCTGGCACAGTAGGGGGGTCAGTGGTGCAGTGTCTAGATGCCCAATAAGGGTCCACACGCAGTATTGCAGGTTAAAATGAAAATAAATGGATCTTTACTGTCAGCATTCAGGAAGAAAAATAACAAAAACCTAGCCCCAATTCAGGGCACTACCTCACTGCTTGAACCCTGATTAACAGGGCGGCTAGTCTGCAAATGTAACACTGTCTCAGTCTTCAGTCCTGTCTATCACAGGTAAAGACACTGGCCTCCTTGCCTGGCTTGGCTGCCACAAAGTCAAACAACGTCTGTCTTGTGGTACTCCCTGCTGCAAGCAAGTCTAGACACTGGTCTTCTCAGATTAAAGGACCACTGCCCATGCTTCCACAACCCCACCTGGACTGTATTCACACTTCTCTGCCCCAGTCGTCCTTGGACTGACTCCACTGGGCAGCCACTGGGCAACCCTGTATTGGTGGGGCCCTCCAGTCCCATACAGAATCTATGGCTCACTATCACCACCTAGTTTGATATAGCTATATATATATATATATATATATATATGTTTCTTTTATCTATACCAATATCATAATCTTCTTCATGAAAACATTTTGTAGAGGAAACCCTTAAAAATAACCTGCACTTTGTTTCATCTTGATCCATCAAGTCACTGTACATCTGAGCACTAACAAAAAACAGTCTGGACAGTTGGTTTACTAAGTACGAGCCTCCTGATCTGCAGAGATGAAAATATGTGAACCCTAGCATCATGTCATGCTCGGCCAATATAATTAACAAGCACCACATGCAAACCCGGCCCATGCAGAGGCAGCAACTGATGGGAGTGTCACAGGCTTGTCAGTGAAAGCGGCTGCGTGCACAGATGCACAACCACTCACACCGAAGATTATACTCGTTCTGAAAAAATGTACCTGCCATAAGGCTGGTGCTAATTTTGATGGTTACCACCGCTGCTGCGCCGATGGTGCGTCTAAAGATGCACTGGATGGAAATGCAGCGTCTTAAGTCTCAGTACTTGCACATTCAGACGCACACTTGTACACAGGGGAAGGGCTTTGTAGTGGCATTAGCATACAGCTGCACATGCAACTGCGGAAAAAGATGCAGCTGCATCTGGGTCCACCTCTAAATCAGGCCTATTAGGTTTGATCGAGAGCAAGTTACATGGGGCTGTGGTATTTATTACATTATATAAGGCGGGATGCATCAAGCGTCACATTTTGGGTGCTAAATATTTGTCCACTGACATTTAATAATGCCACATACTGTACATGTACAATTAAGTAAAGGACCGCTCTCCCGGTAAGAGCTGTCCTTTGCAGTATGGGGAACATGACCCGGTGTCCCTCTGTGCATGTGCAGCAGTAGGCCAGTGCATGCGGGAGCTGCGGGGGACCCTGGAGGGATCTTATTGGATCCATCTCGGGGAAAGCTCCAAAAAGAAACCCATAGGCTCATATTAGGCAATGCCAATAGCAATCTATAGATGGCATTGCCTATCAGGTCCAAGCTCCAGAAGGCTTCAATTTCCAGAGCTTGGTGCAAATGGAAAATGCGGTCAAATCTCCGAAAATGTAATTTTTAGTGTTGATATCTATAGTCTTATAAAGTTTAACTAGTAGGACGGATGGTGCAGTATGCTACTTCGGGGTGATAATTATGTTGGTTATAAGTGTTATGTGTAGTTGAAGCTGCGGCCAGTGACAGAAGTATTCTCTCCACATACACCGGTATAGAAATAGAATCGATGCTTATTTGAGTTTTGATCGGCTCAGCAAATATGTATGAGTGTAGATAATATTTATGTTCCGTGGTGAGGTATAATGGGAGGAAGCGTGCAGTATAGTATTTAGTGTATATCTGTGTGGCACAGAGATATGGCCTGAAGAAAAAGTTATAACAAATTTATTTCTAAGAAATGAAATAAAATAAAACAAAAGCTGGTTAGAAGGGTTCTGTAGCATAAATATGTGCATAGAGAAGATGTGTAAGATATTAGAAACATCTAATATACATAAGAGCATAAACCGTAAAACACAATAAAACACAATAAAATGATAAATTGTATAAAACTGCATATGTCTCAGGGAAGAACACTAAACCACTCTGTATTTAGAATGAGATAATGTTGCATGTGTGGCAACATTGTATAATAGCTATTGAAATTGTTCACAGTCCAGGTCCTGAAACTTGCTGCTCCTCTAATGGGGAGTGTTGAAACAGTGTAAGGAAGATATGATAATCACATGCAATTTATTGGCTAATATCTACGGCTGGGGAATGCCTGGGGGACAGGTTTGGGTGCGCGCACCTCCTACCTCCGTGTCTCCTGTGGTGGCATGCCGGGTGTCCGATTCTATGAACTGAATTGTGCTTCTGTTTGCTTGTTTGCTGGGAACCCCTTATGGAGATCTGTCTGGTTCAGATCCCATGGTGCAGTGGCAGGGGAGGTGACAGTCTTCGGCTGCTGTGAGTGATTGGCCAGTTACACACCTGCGGGTTTGGCCGGTCGACCAAGAAACAGGCAGAAGCCGGACGGATTTTTTCAGGCGCTCAGTGCCTTTCACAAGCAGCGGCTTTGAGCCGCTTTTAATGGTTTTTTTAATCTATTGGACATGCGGAGCAGCAGCTGCTGCTGCACAAACCGGTCAGTGTGTGAGTAAGGAAACATTGTTTCCTATTATTGATACCATTTAAACAGTATCGATATTAGAGAGAGAGATTTGATTGCACAGACCAGATTGCCCATACCTCCCATCCCAATATAAAATAACTTTGTCACACAGAAACAGTTTGCGGTTCCAACACACACAAAGGTATTATATTGTAAAAAGGGTATAATCAGCCTTAGTCTATACAATGCAGCTATATACAGGATAAAGACAAAGATACAATTACCAATACTTCGCCATGCGGTCTGGATCCTAGACTAACAGTTGTCCATCAGGATTGCTGCGTGTTTCTTTAGGGTCAAGCAGAGAAAGAGGAAGGAAGGGGGTTGGGATCCAGACTGCATAGGAATTTATAGGTGTACAATTTCCTTTGAACATAAGCTGAATGCTCAGAGGGGCTCCCTATTGGCCCTTTATTACTGAGTCACAATGGTTGTTGCTATTCATTTGTTAGTAGATGGTTGACGTCACTGGAGGTTGAACTGTGTTAGAAAATCCCTTTGTCCTAACATTTGGCATGCAACTCTACAGGGGATGTGTACAGTGATTTTTACAGTATAGAGTATAATTCTTGGCAGGTCTTCATAACTCAATAGTGATCCCTTCCATATTCATTCTGTTGGTTTCATATTCCTGTTGAGACAGAGGGAAATCGGTAGATACTACTCATGACCCATTTATCTTATTCCTAAGCCCAGATATCATATAATTGCTATTTAACATGTAACATTCACTGTATACCTTTAAAACACATAAACTTCTATGTTTGGAACATTTATTGTGTAAGTGGGTGAATATTTGTATGAGAGGAAAGAGGTGTTTATGTACTAAATAGCATTGTGTGTATCTCAGTCAGTTTAGGGTTAAATGGGATATTAGTTTATTATAAGGAAAGGCTGCTGTCTGTCGGGGTAAGGTTTCCGACAATAATACTTAAAAGCTAGCTATGCGATTGAAACGCAAAACAGTATTTAAACAGTATTGTTATGTGTTTATGTAATGTAAAATGGCGCTTAACCATTGTGAGCACAGAAGCATGGCACGCCATTCACAATATGGCGAGTTGTGGGGGCATGGGATGCGTGTGCATGTATAGCGAGCATGTGCAATTGCGCGTGCGCAAGTGCATGCGCAAATGTGGCGGGAGCGTGTGTTCGCATAAAATGGCCGTGGACGATCAAATCGTCCAATGGATGTCGTGTTGCGATTCGTGCGCAATTAAGCGATCGCAACCAATTTATACGGTTTCGACACTATAAACCACTGGCGTGCAGAGACGGCGCAGCAGGGCATGGCAGCCGTCCTGCTCAGTGGATACTCCTGGCTGTTACACGGCAACTGTGCCGTGCCCGGGCTGTGTGAAAGGACCCACCTGCATCCATACTTAACTATATTTCACTCCCGGCAAAAAAACGGCAAGTGTGAAACTGGCCATAGTCTATCTCACTGCCGGACAGCTTCTACTGGGTATCGCTCTGCAAAGCCTTTCACCCGCTATTCTGTGCCGGGCTTCGTCAGGGCTCCTTGCATTGTGTACGTATCAGTCTTTTTAAGTGCTGTTTGGGCTTCTCCTCTTGGGGAAGGGTTGACTCCAATGTTGTAGGGATGATATGGTTATCGGTTCTGATTTAAAGAAAGTGTCAAAGAAAGTTTAGAGTTCTTCCTTGACATATGCAATTTTATACAATTTATCATTTTATTGTGGACCCGGATGTTTCTAATATCTTATGCATCTTCTCTATGCACATATTTATGTTACAGAGCCCTTTTAACCAGATTTGTTTTATTTTATTTCATTTCTTAGAAATAAATTTGTTATAACTCTTTTTCAGACCATGGACCTGATTCAGAGCTACTTGCAAAATGCGAGCACTCGCTCTGAATCAGGGCGGCTGCTTTGTTTTAAATAACCCTGCCTCCTGGTCACTCGCTAAGTTGTGGGTGACCACCCACAGCTTTAGTGAGTGGCCAGGTGATGGTAGGGTCTCGTCTGCCACAAGCCCCAGTGAGCTTCCGGCTTTAGTAGAGCTGGAAGCTCACTACTGACATTACTCGTGATGTCAGTGGGGCCGCCCACAAACGGCAGGCGTTCCTTTAGGAATGCCTCCGTTTGTCCAGCCATCCCCCCGCCCCGCCTACAAAATGGGGCGATGTGTTGATCAACATCAACAGCCACCCCGTTTGTAGCGAGCCCTGGAGCGAGTGAATTTCTCACTCGCTCCGGGGCGTGCGCACTGCCCGGCCATCGACCCACTTGCCAATATCTCTGTGTCACACAGATATACACTAAATACTGCACACTTCCTTCAATTATACCCCACCACGGAACATAAATATAATCTACACTCATACATATTTGCTGCGCTGCTCAAGACTCAAATAAGCATCAATTTTATACAGTTTAACATTGATTCAATTTCAATAGTGTCACCTAATAGCATTGGCTTATAGACAATGAGTACAGGGTGTGCAGTGCACAGGGCACACAATGCACACCCTGCACCCATGTAATTATTATACTTACCTCTCCGGAGTCCCGCATCGGCCAGTGCTGCAGACTGAGGGGCCCATTTATTAAGGATCGCATTTTTGCAATGCGATCAGGGCATGCAGTACCGCCCATGATCGCATTGCAAAATGCGATCATACCGGCCGAATGTATGACCCGGCACATGCAGGGAGACATGCTCCGAAAAGAGCCCGTCCCTGCGATGTGGCTGGAGCGCATTCCGAGCTGCTGCGCATGCGCAGTCCCGCAGACTGCACATGAGCGGCGCTCATTGCCGGCGGAGGGTTCTTCCAGATCCCTCCGCCGGCTGAAATCCGGGTAAGTGCCCATAGGACACAGCGGCTAACGCTATCTTCAGATAGCGTTAGCTGCTGGGGCCAATATCGGGAATGCTTTGCATTCCCGATATTGATACATTTGGCAGCATCGCATCCCCCATAGAAAATTATGGGGGAGGCGGCTGCCGGCGGCAATGGAGGGATCGCAGCAGGTATCGGAGATACCTGCTGCGGTCCCTCCTTCATACATTCAGGGGATACTAAGTATTTGAGGTATACACCCGAAAACAGGTGTTTTAGGGGAATTTACCTCAAATGCACTTTGATAAATGGGCCCCCTAATCACCAGGAAAATGATGCAGCAGCCATTTTCCTGGTGATTTGCACATTTGCAGTAGAGATGTCTCCAGGAACATGGCGCCAGCACTAGGTTGCAGGTGAAATACACATTTACAGGGGGGTGTGGCCTGTCTGCAGAGCTGGATGGTAGTGAACTGTGAGAGCTCCAGCTAAACAGCCCTTCAATCTACCCCTTTCACCAAGTGAGGGGGCTCTGACACAGTCTGGCCCGCAGGTTCCTGCTTACTGGACCCCACAGACCCACTTGCTGGACCTTTTGAGCCATTAGAAAGCTCCTACTGGCGCCCGGAGCTCTGAGGCCTAATTCGAGCCTGAAGCCGCGGCCTGGATTTACGGCCGCAGCCCGCCGGGACCAGCGCAGCATCGCGGAGCACTGGGGTAAGCCCTCTCATTAGCCCCACAACTCCCGCTAGCCCCTCAGCCCCAAGGAGACCTCGTGTGCCCTCTGGTAATTACAGCTACCTGCCGGGGATCAGTGGTTCTGGCCAACGTGAGCGCTGCTGCGGCGTGGCTCCTCTCCCTCTGCTGACTCACCTGCCGCCTGGTGCAGCGGCTCCTCTACTAAGCGGTGCCCCTTAAGGGGAAGGCCTGCTTATTTAGTCCAACAAAGGCAATAATGCTATTAACCCCTGCTGTTGTAGGGAGTTGGGTCTGTCAGCGCTACGTCCTGGCTGTCTTATCCAGCTGACTGGAGCATCTGAAGTCAAACCTTTACTTAGACAGTCAGACTTACTTCTCACAGTGCATTAATTGACTCTAATATTACCTGTCATATCCCTAAAGAAACCAGTACTTCCTATAGCTGAAGATCTCTATGGTTCCTCTGCTCTATTAGGATGCTGATTTATACTTAGGCTGTCACTTGTTAGTAGATGGTTGACGTCACTGGAGGTTGAACTGTGTTAGAAAATCCCTTTGTCCTAACATTTGGCATGCAACTCTACAGGGGATGTGTACAGTGATTTTTACAGTATAGAGTATAATTCTTGGCAGGTCTTCATAACTCAATAGTGATCCCTTCCATATTCATTCTGTTGGTTTCATATTCCTGTTGAGACAGAGGGAAATCGGTAGATACTACTCATGACCCATTTATCTTATTCCTAAGCCCAGATATCATATAATTGCTATTTAACATGTAACATTCACTGTATACCTTTAAAACACATAAACTTCTATGTTTGGAACATTTATTGTGTAAGTGGGTGAATATTTGTATGAGAGGAAAGAGGTGTTTATGTACTAAATAGCATTGTGTGTATCTCAGTCAGTTTAGGGTTAAATGGGATATTAGTTTATTATAAGGAAAGGCTGCTGTCTGTCGGGGTAAGGTTTCCGACAATAATACTTAAAAGCTAGCTATGCGATTGAAACGCAAAACAGTATTTAAACAGTATTGTTATGTGTTTATGTAATGTAAAATGGCGCTTAACCATTGTGAGCACAGAAGCATGGCACGCCATTCACAATATGGCGAGTTGTGGGGGCATGGGATGCGTGTGCATGTATAGCGAGCATGTGCAATTGCGCGTGCGCAAGTGCATGCGCAAATGTGGCGGGAGCGTGTGTTCGCATAAAATGGCCGTGGACGATCAAATCGTCCAATGGATGTCGTGTTGCGATTCGTGCGCAATTAAGCGATCGCAACCAATTTATACGGTTTCGACACTATAAACCACTGGCGTGCAGAGACGGCGCAGCAGGGCATGGCAGCCGTCCTGCTCAGTGGATACTCCTGGCTGTTACACGGCAACTGTGCCGTGCCCGGGCTGTGTGAAAGGACCCACCTGCATCCATACTTAACTATATTTCACTCCCGGCAAAAAAACGGCAAGTGTGAAACTGGCCATAGTCTATCTCACTGCCGGACAGCTTCTACTGGGTATCGCTCTGCAAAGCCTTTCACCCGCTATTCTGTGCCGGGCTTCGTCAGGGCTCCTTGCATTGTGTACGTATCAGTCTTTTTAAGTGCTGTTTGGGCTTCTCCTCTTGGGGAAGGGTTGACTCCAATGTTGTAGGGATGATATGGTTATCGGTTCTGATTTAAAGAAAGTGTCAAAGAAAGTTTAGAGTTCTTCCTTGACATATGCAATTTTATACAATTTATCATTTTATTGTGGACCCGGATGTTTCTAATATCTTATGCATCTTCTCTATGCACATATTTATGTTACAGAGCCCTTTTAACCAGATTTGTTTTATTTTATTTCATTTCTTAGAAATAAATTTGTTATAACTCTTTTTCAGACCATGGACCTGATTCAGAGCTACTTGCAAAATGCGAGCACTCGCTCTGAATCAGGGCGGCTGCTTTGTTTTAAATAACCCTGCCTCCTGGTCACTCGCTAAGTTGTGGGTGACCACCCACAGCTTTAGTGAGTGGCCAGGTGATGGTAGGGTCTCGTCTGCCACAAGCCCCAGTGAGCTTCCGGCTTTAGTAGAGCTGGAAGCTCACTACTGACATTACTCGTGATGTCAGTGGGGCCGCCCACAAACGGCAGGCGTTCCTTTAGGAATGCCTCCGTTTGTCCAGCCATCCCCCCGCCCCGCCTACAAAATGGGGCGATGTGTTGATCAACATCAACAGCCACCCCGTTTGTAGCGAGCCCTGGAGCGAGTGAATTTCTCACTCGCTCCGGGGCGTGCGCACTGCCCGGCCATCGACCCACTTGCCAATATCTCTGTGTCACACAGATATACACTAAATACTGCACACTTCCTTCAATTATACCCCACCACGGAACATAAATATAATCTACACTCATACATATTTGCTGCGCTGCTCAAGACTCAAATAAGCATCAATTTTATACAGTTTAACATTGATTCAATTTCAATAGTGTCACCTAATAGCATTGGCTTATAGACAATGAGTACAGGGTGTGCAGTGCACAGGGCACACAATGCACACCCTGCACCCATGTAATTATTATACTTACCTCTCCGGAGTCCCGCATCGGCCAGTGCTGCAGACTGAGGGGCCCATTTATTAAGGATCGCATTTTTGCAATGCGATCAGGGCATGCAGTACCGCCCATGATCGCATTGCAAAATGCGATCATACCGGCCGAATGTATGACCCGGCACATGCAGGGAGACATGCTCCGAAAAGAGCCCGTCCCTGCGATGTGGCTGGAGCGCATTCCGAGCTGCTGCGCATGCGCAGTCCCGCAGACTGCACATGAGCGGCGCTCATTGCCGGCGGAGGGTTCTTCCAGATCCCTCCGCCGGCTGAAATCCGGGTAAGTGCCCATAGGACACAGCGGCTAACGCTATCTTCAGATAGCGTTAGCTGCTGGGGCCAATATCGGGAATGCTTTGCATTCCCGATATTGATACATTTGGCAGCATCGCATCCCCCATAGAAAATTATGGGGGAGGCGGCTGCCGGCGGCAATGGAGGGATCGCAGCAGGTATCGGAGATACCTGCTGCGGTCCCTCCTTCATACATTCAGGGGATACTAAGTATTTGAGGTATACACCCGAAAACAGGTGTTTTAGGGGAATTTACCTCAAATGCACTTTGATAAATGGGCCCCCTAATCACCAGGAAAATGATGCAGCAGCCATTTTCCTGGTGATTTGCACATTTGCAGTAGAGATGTCTCCAGGAACATGGCGCCAGCACTAGGTTGCAGGTGAAATACACATTTACAGGGGGGTGTGGCCTGTCTGCAGAGCTGGATGGTAGTGAACTGTGAGAGCTCCAGCTAAACAGCCCTTCAATCTACCCCTTTCACCAAGTGAGGGGGCTCTGACACAGTCTGGCCCGCAGGTTCCTGCTTACTGGACCCCACAGACCCACTTGCTGGACCTTTTGAGCCATTAGAAAGCTCCTACTGGCGCCCGGAGCTCTGAGGCCTAATTCGAGCCTGAAGCCGCGGCCTGGATTTACGGCCGCAGCCCGCCGGGACCAGCGCAGCATCGCGGAGCACTGGGGTAAGCCCTCTCATTAGCCCCACAACTCCCGCTAGCCCCTCAGCCCCAAGGAGACCTCGTGTGCCCTCTGGTAATTACAGCTACCTGCCGGGGATCAGTGGTTCTGGCCAACGTGAGCGCTGCTGCGGCGTGGCTCCTCTCCCTCTGCTGACTCACCTGCCGCCTGGTGCAGCGGCTCCTCTACTAAGCGGTGCCCCTTAAGGGGAAGGCCTGCTTATTTAGTCCAACAAAGGCAATAATGCTATTAACCCCTGCTGTTGTAGGGAGTTGGGTCTGTCAGCGCTACGTCCTGGCTGTCTTATCCAGCTGACTGGAGCATCTGAAGTCAAACCTTTACTTAGACAGTCAGACTTACTTCTCACAGTGCATTAATTGACTCTAATATTACCTGTCATATCCCTAAAGAAACCAGTACTTCCTATAGCTGAAGATCTCTATGGTTCCTCTGCTCTATTAGGATGCTGATTTATACTTAGGCTGTCACTTAGGAGGAGAACCTTTTGCCTAATGAGATAATTTGATCCATTCTATTTATACTTGCGTCCATCACCAGTGTCTTTTTCCTTCACCTTCTTTATTTTTTACTATTTTGCTCTGAGAAATCCGAAATGTCTCAAAGACATAAAAAATCAGCGACGGGAGAGTCGGCTGACTTCTTTAAACCCAAGGACAAGACCAGACCAAACTCTACACCTGTTCTCTCCCCGCCATCTACGGAGGTGACCTCGAATCTCACGGATGGTTCCCCTGCGATTTCTCTCTCCTCTGAAGTCACTAAAATGATTCAGACTACGATTCAAACGGAGCTTCGCTCTCTGATTTCCTCCCTCAAAACAGAGCTCGACTCCCTTGGTTCGAGAACGGATACCCTCGAGCGTAAAGTGGATGAGATTTGCCTATATCAAGACATCACAAGCCAAGAACTCACCGATATGCGCTCGGAGATTGATCTTCTAAAGGAGCAGATGGAGGATGCTGAGAATAGATCCAGATGGAACAACATCCGCTTTAGAAACATTCCTGAATCTATTGACTCGGAAGCCCTGCCTGAATACCTTGTGGCCCTTTTTCACCAGTGCCTACCAGATGCTTCTCCAGAGTCCTTGCAACTTGATAGAGCTCAAAGAGCCCTTCGTGCCAAGCCATCGTCTGATCAACCCCCACGCGATGTAGTGGTCCGGTTTCAATATTTTAAAACCAAAGAACAGTTCCTTTCTTCAGTTCGTTTTTCCCCTACTGTTTCATTCCGAGGACATAGTCTCCTAGTTTATCAGGACTTGGCTCCTTCGACTTTGAGGAAACGCAGAGACCTCACAAATGTTACAAAAGCTCTTCGTAACCACAAAATTAAATATAGATGGGGATTTCCATTTCATCTCAACGTGTCTCATGAGGGTCGTTCATACAGAATCAAGACCCCGGGGGAGGGTTTTGCTCTGCTTCCTGAGCTGGGCATTGTCATCTCTCCGCCTGTGCAGTCGTCTGATAATGAATCCCCTCTACGCTCTGCTCCGACTTCGGAATGGTCCACCGCCTGAAACCGGTCTTTCTTGTGGTCTACAGGTGTTATTCTTCCTCTATTAATATTATTACTGATCCTGTTTTATTCGTTTACTGTCTGATTCTGTTTTAACTTACCAATGTCTTACCTTTTTTTTTTTTCACTGAGGTTTTGTTCTTTAAATTGTGAGACTTATCCCTGGGGTTTCCGGGTGGTGGGTCCATGTCATGTTCCTTAGATAGGATTCTCTGATGTTTACGCTTATGTTGGGACCGCCCTCGCTCTCTCTGAGAGCCAATTCTTGTTTTTATATTATCTGATCCAGGGTAGTCAAGTTACTATTATATTTTTATTTACATGTTCTTCTCTGCTATAGCATTGTCATCTGATCTATGTTTTCCTCCCTCACTGTTTTTTTTAAATTTATTTATTTATTTATTTATTTTTTCTCTCCACTATTCCTCCTTTTTCATTTCTCACTGGTGTGAATGGTCGCAAGGGAGACTTTTCCTTTCGCGACATCTAATATATTTGTTTATATTGGTTCTCCTTGACTCCTTTCTTTTCTACTTACTGGTTTCTCTCCTCCTTTCTATATCATATTTGAAATATTGTACTGATAAGTTTTGTTTGCACTGTTCAATGTCTGTCCATGCTCTCTGGGCTACCCCCCCGAGCCCCAAGTGCACAGGATGTGCTGTTTCTATCGTGCACCTTCTGCGGCCTGTTGATCAGACGCAGTTCCTTCTCTATCCTTTACTAATAACCTCCCCTCTACCCTTTTCACTCTGCTGTTACCCCCCAGTTGGCTGTGGTTGTCTTCCATGTTTGCATTCATATGTCATGAGCCTCATCTGTTATCATCCCGATGTCCCTTAAACTAATTTCTCTTAATGTTAACGGCTTAAATTCTCCCCATAAGCGCACTATGGCCCTTCAGTACCTGAAGCGTCAGCGCATCCACATAGCTTTGCTTCAAGAGACTCATTTTTTGAAAACCCACCCACAATTAACAAATAAAACTTTTCCGCATGCCTATTATGCGTCTACTGACCATAAATCTAAAGGGGTTGCCATCCTCATTCATCAGTCCTCCCCGTTCATTGTTGAAACCTCACACATAGACCCCCTGGGTCATTATCTTTTCCTTGTTGGTTCTATTGGCAGCGTCCCTGTGACGATTGCAAATATTTATGCTCCCAATGCCTCCCAGGGTGCCTTTCTCTCCATGGTCTTCAGTAGGCTCTTTAAAATAGCGAGAGGCAGAGTAATAATTGGTGGAGATTTTAATGTGATCCTCTCCTCAAATATGGATCGAACAGGCCCCTCTGGCTCCTCTTCTACTCAACTTAGGGAATCCAATAAATTAACCTCGCTCCTTAAATTATACAACCTGTATGACTCTTGGAGGGTCCTGTATCCGTCAGCTCGCGAATTTTCGCACTACTCCCACTCGCATAAGGTTTTCTCGTGAATAGATCTCTTTCTGGTGGATCATACTACAACTCCCATTTTACATAGTTCAGAGATCTCCCCGGTTTCCTGGTCTGATCACTCAGCAGTGTTTTTGGACTTAGAGTTTCCCTCCATTTGCCCTCATAGGTTTAAGTGGAGACTAGATGACTTCCTTCTCTTACGCCCAGATGTTCGTACTCAAATCCTTCAGGCAATCACAGATTTTAATCAACACAATGATCCTGACCATACTTCACATGCGATTAATTGGGAAGCTCTAAAAGCTTTGCTCCGGGGCCATTTCCTTCAAATTTCTTCTACCCGTAGAAAAATAGAAAGAAAGGAAATCTGCAATCTGGAGGCTAAAATCTCAGTCTTAACTGAGAAGTGCCAGAGGTTTCCTAAGGATACATTCTTTCGCCAACTTCGCTCAAGTAGAGCCCAACTGAACCAACTTCTCTCGTCAAAGGCGTCCCGTACTCTCAAATGGCTGCAACAAAGATTCTACGAGCGTGGAGATAAGGCAGATAGAATCTTAGCGCGTAAGCTCCAAACTAAGCGCACCAAAAATAGAATCCTAAAAATTCTAGACCCTACTGGTTCCCCTCAATATGATCCCAAATCTATTGCTAATATCTTTAAGGACTTTTACTCTTCGCTTTATTCTCTTCAAAATCGTGAGCTCTCCCCCTCCTCTCTTTCTGCTGCCACTTCTACATATCTTACTTCATGTAGATTGCCTTGTTTATCTGCGTCACAGGTATCTGCTCTCAATGAAGACTTCACATATGAAGAACTGGAGCTGGTGGTGAAGTCCATGAAGTCCTCCTCTGCCCCTGGCCCGGACGGATTTACTGCAGCTTTGTACAAGAGATTCCTTCCTTCCCTCTCTCCTCTGTTGTTGAACCTTTATAATTCTGTTCTGTCGGGTCGGATGTTTGACGAGGCCACCACCAGGGCTGAGATAGTGGTTATTCATAAGGAAGGTAGAGACCCCGACTCATGCGCTAGCTACAGACCAATATCCCTTCTTAATGTTGACCTGAAAATCTTTGCTAAGCTCCTGGCTTCTTGCCTCGCCCGTGTTATTCCCTCCTTGGTCCACCGTGATCAGGTGGGGTTTATCCCCGGCCGGCAGGCCTTTGACAACACCCGGAAGGTCATTGACCTTATTAATTTTGCTAACACGAGGTCGCTCTCTGCCCTGGTGGTGGCCTTAGATGCTGAGAAGGCCTTTGACAGGGTTGATTGGACCTTCTTGAAATCCACTCTTCATGCTTTTGGTTTCAGAGGGAATTTTATAAATGGTGTCGCCTCTTTATATTTTAACCCATCTGGTTCGGTCCTGGCCAACGGTTTTGCTTCTTCTCCTTTCAATATCTTAAATGGCACCCGTCAGGGTTGTCCTCTGTCGCCGCTCCTCTTTGCCCTGATCATGGAGCCCCTAGCAGCAAGCATTTGCAACAATCCGACAATCACGGGCATTTCAGTTGACCAGTCTCACCATAAAGTGGCTCTTTATGCGGACGATGTCCTTCTCACCTTGACCCACCCCATCTCTTCTCTCCCTGCGGTCTTTGAAGAAACCCAATCCTATGGTCGCCTGTCAAATTTTAAAATAAATCAGGATAAAAAATCAGGATAAAATGGAAGTCTTACCTATACTCTTGGACCCCATGACTATCTCTCGTTTGCGTAGCTCCTATTCCTTTCGATGGTGTTCCCGATCTATAAAATATCTTGGTGTCCATCTCACCAACACTTACGACAAATTATTTGCTGCCAACTTCCCTCCACTCTTAGAGAGGATTCGTCGAGATCTGAACACCTGGGGAGCTCATTTTATTTCTTGGACTGGACGAGTTAACGCCATCAAAATGAATGTGCTTCCAAGATTTCTGTACCTGTTTCAGACGCTCCCAGTCAGAGTCCCCTCGATCTTTTTAGCTACCTTGCAGCGGATGGTCTCCAGGTTTGTCTGGTTGGGACGTAAACCTAGAGTCCGCTTTCGTATTTTATGTTACCGTGGTGGAGAGGGGGGTTTGGGGCTACCAAACTTCCACAAATACTATCTAGCTGTCCACTTAGCCCTGGCCGTTCTTGCACATGCTCCGTCCTGCACTAGGGGTTGGGTGGATTTAGAAGCTCAGCTACTTACCTTTCATTCCCCTTACTCTATCTTTTGGATGGATCACAAGTTTAGACCGCCCTCCCCTTCTATTCCTCCAACCCTTCGCTTCTCTCTGTCTATTTGGGACTACTGCAATAGGGCATTTGCCTTGACTCAGAATCGCTCTGCTATGACTGCACTATGGAATAATGGGGATTTTGTTCCTGGATTGGATCCTGAATCTTTCTCCCCTTGGACGGCAAAGGATATTAAATTCTTGAAAGATATTGCTCCTGTTTGCCCGTTTCCTGAGTTCTCCAATCTGCAAGATAGGTTAGGAATACCTACAAGATACTTCTTTCAATATCTCCAATTGCGTCATCTTTTTACCACGGTAATTGGCTCAGGGTCTCATCCATCTTATTCTCTTTTGGAGTCCCTCTGCTTACTCCGTTCCGGCTCTAAAGGGCTTATTTCCACTTTCTATAACCTTCTCCTAGGTCAAAACCGGCCCTTAAAGGAGCCGCACGAACTGGCCTGGGAAAGAGACATGGGCGTTCCTTTGGATCCTAAAGAATGAATCAAAATTCGCGAGCTGACGGCAAAGTCTTCCATTTGTGTCAGAATCAAGGAAAACGCATATAAGAGAATGTATAGGTGGTATCTGGTCCCTACACGGATTCGTGCCATCTTTCCTCAGTCCTCAGATAGGTGCTGGAGGGAATGTGGAGGTGAGGGGTCTCTGGCTCACATTTGGTGGCACTGCCCTAAAATTAAAGGCTATTGGGAGAAAGTACATAGGTTGATTCTGCAGGTCACGAGTATCTCCATTCCCCCGTGCTTATCCTTCTCCCTTCTCCCGCATCCTATCAATAGCTGTGATAAACTCACCCAATCTCTTATTAGACATATTCTCAATGCTGCTAATTGTGCGATTGCATCTTCTTGGAAAAAACTGGACCCTCCGTCCTTAGCTGCTCTGCAGAGCTCTGGTTGGCATACATATAATCTTGATTATATCACTTGCCAAATTCATGAAAATGTTGCTAAGTTTACGGAGACGTGGGCTCCTTGGTTAGCCTATCAGGAGACGCATACTTAGCTTAGAATGACCTCTTGGAAGGGACTCCACATGCCAACTCTTCCCCTCCTGCCACTTTCCTTCCCTATTTTTCCTTACTAACACTTAATTGTTTTCCCCTATCTTTGTTCCCCTCCGTCTCTCTCTCCCTCTTCTCTTTTCTGATAGTGATATCTCTTACCACATTTAAAAACATTAGGGGCTTGTTTCGATTTATAACTGCGTAGCTTGACTGTGTTCGTGTTATCTCTCATATGGCTTGGAATATTATGCCTTTTTGTGTCTTTTGACCCTCCTATGCCATTTTTTCTTTCTTTCTATGCAATTGTATTCTGTTTATTGTACCCTCAAAAATCCAATAAACCCTTTTTCAAAAAAAAAAAAAAGAAATACACATTTACAGTAGACTGGCACAGAGAGAAGGGGACCAACTCAGAGGGCTGAACACAGCCCCTTCCTCTCTTACACCGCCTCTGCTTACTACTATAGAATACATATATTATTCTACACCTTTGCTATTTCATTGTCAGTATATTTCACCTATGTTCTTACAAGACAGGGAATCAACATCCAAGGAAGTGACTTGGCGCTGTTTGATGGGAAATGACAAAAAAGTACCAAAAGAAATGATACCTCAGAGTATTCATTAAACGGCTTTGCTGCCTGTCGGTAATGTCGCACTTTATAAAATCTTGTAAAGATTTTATCTGCATGTTCCCCCTAGAACAATTATATTATCTGAAGTGTTATTTCCCTGATAAAAGGTTGTCAACCAAGTCTTATCATTCCTCTGCTTTATAATAAAATCAAAATGTGTTTACGCTGCTCCGCATTGTAATCTGAGCTGACACACAAGACAAACAGCGAGAGCTCGGGGGAAAGGGGGGGGGTAGTGGTTTTGTTAGGTTATAAATCGCGGTGCTGAAATCTACACACATTTAATTACTTTTTGATATGGAAAGATATTATAGATTCTACCTTTCAACTGCAATTTATGTTCTGCGAAAAGAGGAGACAATTAATATATAAAAATCTAATACAAAAATACATGTAGGCAACTTTTTAAACTAGTAAAATTGACACAGATTACATACTGTATATATAGCAATACGATCCAGCTCTTGATAGAGGACCTGAGTCACTACGGAGCACTATTGCGATCGCAGTTGCGATTACGCACGCAGGTCTGCGGCAAAAATATGCTAATGACTGCAATCGCAAAGATATTATAGAGACGCCCAAGCCAGCATAGAGACTCCCACTACTGCTTTCTCACATCCGTAATACCTGTTGTACCATCGAGTAACATCGGCCCCTCACGCACAATTACAGCAGGTCTGACCTTACTCAGAAATTGCTAACCTCGTGGCACGCAGTGAGTACACAAGCTGCGTATGCTGTCGCAGTGGCTAATTTATGCACGTCCGTGTAACGGTGCTCAAACGGACAGGCACGCCTACATTTCTCTGACCACTCCCCTGTCACCACCCCCAAACGCCCACGTCCCATCCCTTGATCTGCAATAGCTTTGTATCTGTGTAGGTGATCGCCATGCAATCGCAATGTCAACTCGAACACACATGCACGGTACGGAACACCGGCCGATCTGCGTACGCTGTTGCAATCCATGATGAATCAGGCCCAGAATGCAGCTAATATTTTGGGGTGAGTTTGTTTAGCTTTCCAACATAGACACACTAATATGTCAGCACACAAGATGGTTTAATATATGGAGGATGCTTTTTGTGCCATATATTGCATTTTAGCTTTTTGTTAGCTGTGTTTGGCACACTGAGCACACCATCGCTGTAGATGTAGGTAGATCTGCTCTGCAGACTATTTCACCACATTTTTGTACAAAACACTAAAATGAGTCAGAAATATTAGAAGATGGTATATCACAGCTTTCGTAATTACTGGTGAGCAGGCTGCCAGGCCCAGAGACAGGGGGTTACCAGCAGGGCCATAGGGATGGCTGTGTGAGCGGTGCTGTCACCCAGGGAGCAGGGCCCTGGGGACTGCACCGTCTCTGCCCCACAGCCCCTGCATCTGGCTAGCAGGATGCCTGGACAGTAGTATGTTATGTAGACAGTCATCATGTCGATATTCATCATTGACATAACCATTCTGGTGTCCCAGCAGTCACTAACCTAAGGCATCGTCCGGGTCCACAGCAGTCACGTAAGTACCGACGGAGACTTCTGACGAGCAGGGTTCTGGTAAGTACAACCCCCCCCCCTCTAAACAGATCACATTTCCCATACTTGTAATGGGAAGCGTGATCTGCCCAGATTTATAAAAATAAAATGTGAAAAAATACAGAGGGAAGCCCTGTGATACTAACGTCACCTGGAGATGGGAAAAAGAAAAAGTTAAAAAGAGGGACCGCGGGTGTGGGGAGGCAAAAGCGGGGGTCTGCATGGACACCTTCTCACTGTATTATTTGCAAAAAATACAGTGAGAAGATTGCAGAGGGGATTCACAGGAACAAAGCATTATCGTGAGCTCTGTCCCTGCAAGGGATTTTTAATAAATTTCTGTGATATTTCCTAAATTTGCATTGCGAATTTAAGTGAAAATACCACATTACAACTGCATTGGAAATGCGGATTGAAGTAAATAGGGCCCCTAGAGCCTAACCCTAACCTCCCAACACTAAAACCTAGCCCAAACCTCACCTTAGTGCCTAACCCTAACCTCCCACCACTGCAACCTAGCCCTAACCTCACCTTAGTACCTAATCCTAACCTCCCACCACTGCAATCTAGCCCTAACCTCACCTTAGAGCCTAACCTTAACCCCCATTCCTGCAATCCAGCACAAACCTCACTTTAGTGCCTAACCCTAAAATCCCACCCCTACATCCTAACCTTAACCTCATCTTAGTGCCTAACCCTAATCTCCTACCCCTGAAAGCTAGCCCAAACCTCACCTTAGTGCCTAACCCTAAAATCCTTCCCTTGCAACCTAGCCCTAATCTCACTTTAGTGCCTAACCCTAATCTCCCACCACTGCAACCTAGCCCTAACCTCACCTTAGAGCCTAACCCTAATCTCCTACACCTGCATCCTAGCCTTAGCCTCACCTTAGTGCCTAACCCTAATCTCCTACACCTGCATCCAAGCCCTAACCTCACCTTAGTGCCTAACCCTAATCTCCCACCCCTGCATCCTAGCCTTAACCTCACTTTAGAGCCTAACCCTAACCTCCCACCACTGCAACCTAGCCCTAACCTCACTTTAGAGCCTAACCCTAACCCCCATTCCTGCAACCTAGCCTTAACCTCACTTTACTGCCTAATCCTAATCTCCTACCCCTGCATCCTAGCCCTAACCTCACCTTAGTGCCTAACCCTAACCTCCCACCACTGCAACCTAGCCATAACCTCACTTTAGAGCCTAACCCTAACCCCCATTCCTGCAACCTAGCCTTAACCTCACCTTAGTGCCTAACCCTAATCTCCTACACCTGCATCCTAGCCATAACCTCACCTTAGTGCCTAACCCTAATCTCCCACCCCTGCATCCTAGCCTTAACCTCACTTTAGTGCCTAATCCTAACCTCCCACCACTGCAACCTAGCCCTAACCTCACTTTAGAGCCTAAACCTAACCCCCATTCCTGCATCCTAGCCTTAACCTCACCTTAGTGCCTAACCCTAATCTCCTACCCCTGCATACTAGCCCTAACCTCACTTTAGAGCCTAACCCTAATCTCCTACCCCTGCATCCTAGCCCTAACATCACCTTAGAGCCTAACCCCAATCTCCTACACCTGCATCCTAGCCTTAGCCTCACCTTAGTACCTAACCCTAATCTCCTACCCCAGCAACCTAGCCCTAGCCTGAACTTAGTGCCTAACCCTAATCTGCTACAACTGCATCCTAGCCCTAACCTCTCTTTAGTGACTAACCCAAATCTCCCACCCCTGCATCCTAGCCTTAACCTCACTTTAGTGCCTAACCCTAACCTCAGACCACTGCAACCTAGCCCTAACCTCACTTTAGAGCCTAACCCTAACCTCCCACCCCTGCATCCTAGCCTTAACCTCACTTTAGTGCCTAACCCTAACCTCAGACCACTGCAACCTAGCCCTAACCTCACTTTAGAGCCTAACCCTAACCCCAATTCCTGCATCCTAGCCCTAACCTCCACCTTAGTGCCTAACCCTAACCTCCCACCACTGCAACCTAGCCCTAACCTCACTTTAGAGCCTAACCCTAACCCCCATTCCTGCATCCTAGCCTTAACCTCACCTTAGTGCCTAACCCTAATCTCCTACCCCTGCATCCTAGCCCTAACCTCACCTTAGTGCCTAACCCTATCCTCCCACCACTGCAACCTAGCCCTAACCTCACTTTAGAGACTAACCCTAACCCCCATTCCTGCATCTTAGCCTTAACCTCACCTTAGAGCCTAAGCCTAATCTCCTACCCCTGCAACCTAGCCCTAACTTCACCTTAGTGCATAACCCTAATCTCCTACCCCTGAAACCTAGCCCTAACCTCACTTTAGTGCCTAACCCTAGTCTCCTACCCCTGTATCCTAGCCCTAAACTCACCTTAGAGCCTAACCATAATCTCCTACCCCTGCAACCTAGTCCTAACCTCACCTTAGTGCCTAGCCCTAACCTCCTTCCCCTGCATCCTAGCCCTAACCTCACCTTAGTGCCTAGCCCTAATCCTCCAAGGCAGTGCCTAACCCTAATCTCCTATGACTGAAACCTAGCCCTAACCTCACTTTAGTGCCTAACCCTAAATACCTACCCTTGCATCCTAGCCCTAACCTCACTTTAGTGCCTAGCCCTAATCTCCTACCCCTGCATCCTAGCCCTACCCTCACCTTAGTGCCTAACCCTAATCTCCTACCCCTGCATCCTAGCCCTAACCTCACCTTAGTGCCTAACCCTAATCTTCTACCCCTGCATCCTAGCCCTAATGTCAAAGCTGGATTATTGGTTGAGACAAGATCAGTTTAAAATTGAATCGCAGCGACACCATCTTGCGCCTGGCCGCAAGATGCCATCTTGGAAATGAGATCGCAAGATGCCATTTTGCGAATGGCCGCCTAAGCGCCATTTTAGATAAACTCACATTTTAGTACATGTGGCAATATTACTATTAGCATCATGCGATTGCATCTGTGACCATCGCGATTCATCAAAAGCCCATTTCATGACTTTATGTAGTTTGGGTGCTCTGGATAAAGTGTATATTATTATAATTCCCCTAAAGGATATATTTCAGAAATGGCTGTACAGTATGTCAAAATTGGATTGCATTAGCTAAACAGAGCAAATGGCCACGTGACAACTAGCCTGTGTAGACAAGCTTCCTGGACATAACGTCTGCTCTCACTCCAGGTGGCCCTGCTCGAATACAGCAAGAGGGTCATTTGTAGCACCTTACATTAGCAGGCTTCCTACAATAAAATACCTTCAAAGCCAAGAGTATTATCTGAGGTTTGGGTCTTGTAGCTGTGCTAATTTGCATCCACACAGGCCCTGGGAGAACAAAGACCAGTATTTTGGAGCCTGAAAAGGGTGGGGGCTGCTGGGGCATGAGCAAGTCATGGAACTATAAGGCTCAGCATTCCACACTGCTAGGTGTTCACTTAGTTTAAGTGAGATTTAACTGCACCATTTCTCATACACACATTAATACGCACAATTGTGCTGTTAACTAATCGCATATTAGCGAATGAATAAGATCCTGTATGAAAACGCTGTTTATTAGCTTCAGGCGCACGCATCTGCCCCAAGTTACCTAGCATCTTTACATCACACCCCGCCTACTTACACATTACATATTCACATAAAAGGTTTAATAATCTTTAAAGTATAAGATTTAAGTTTGTTCATTTAGCATAAATGCTGTGAAATAAAGATTATTTGGTAACTAAGGTTTTATACATGATAAGTAAGCCGTGATTGGTATTGTACTGATGCGTACTCTTTCAACAGTATTCCGGTACCATCGGTGTGGAGATTGCATCATGCATTCTCAATTTATGGACCGCAGAGACTTCAAGCAACAAAATGTACATTATATGAACAACTGTTAGGATGTTGCATGAGGCAGGAAACCAGAGACCCCCAGTTGTTAGAGGCTGGGTTGTGTCTATTTGAATCAACCTGTTAAATGCCTTGTAACATATGCCCTCTCCTTTAGGACCAATGGTATTAGCAACAAACTTCTCTATTGTGTTGTTTATTTCTGGGGGGTATAAATATGTGTGCTCTGACCCTGGGTTCCTAGTCTTTGTGCTGAATGCTGATTGATGAGGGGTTTCTTGCTGATGTCTAACATCTGGACCAGAGAGCGCTGCGTATGTATAATTGTACTTGGGTCTGTATAATCTCTTTGCGCTAAGATTATATGAGGATCATAGCGTGTAACTGCTGTACTTTTACTTGAATAATACTTTGTGCTTTGGAACCAAAGTTTCTAGGTCTGGAGTCTTTATTTACTGTATGACTGCATACGCAAATTAGCGTCATCCTTAGAGGTTTATAGGAAGGATATTAGAAGGTATAGGCAGAGGTATATAGAGGTTCAAAGGCAGAATCCTTAGTTGGGGGCTCATCATGAAGTCACTTACCTACTCACACGGCACATACGGTTATCGATATCTCAGCAAAGGGTGGAGTGGCCACATGCAGGGTTTACCTGCAACCGCTTTGTGCTGAAAGATCGCTATCCATTTTCGTGTGAGCCAAGGAAGCTGACTAGAATCCAGGGACAAGAGAGGAAAAAGTTTGTTTTCCTTTGTTGATAGAACCTAACGTTTAAAGGGGTGCCGCAGTATTGAGCAAGCGGCTGAGTCGCAGTTTTGCCACAGTAAAGACGCACTTTTGCATACGCAGCTAAAAAGTTGTCATACGGTTGTGTGGTACTCGCATTATTGTGTATGTGACTGGTCGCACAATAGCGTATACGTACTTCCGGTTGTGCTGCCACGTGTTTAAATAAAGCCATTGAGGTTTACATTTTTCAATTGTTATCAATATCTGGGTTAACGTGTATTTTTCTGTGCAGGAAAAAGTGTGTAACAGTGAGTATTTGTTGGTAGGGGTAACTTGTTCCCTACAGTTAGAGGTACCGTATGACCTTTAAGGGCTAAGTGCTAGTCACTCGGTAAGCAGCTTACCGTTCTATACACAGTAGCAGGTGTACATGTTGTCTTTGTTGTAGAGAGGTGCGTGGAAGTAGTCGACTTAAACTTCCATAGGTGTGGAAGTTGCCTTACTAAATCTTATCCGGGTGTGGAAGTTGCCTTTTTCAAATCTTATCCAGGTGTGTGGGCGCTGCCGTTTAAATTGTCCACAGGTAAGTGAAAGTATCTTGATTGTCTTTCACCAGTTTAAATCTTTATTGAAAAGCGTAGGATTTGTCTCAGAATGGGCGCCGCGCAAACAATAAGATGTTAGACAATGATGTGCTGCTAATGGAAGCGCCGTTTGGATCGGCCCGTCGTATTATGCATACTAAGTACGGTACTTATGCGATAAGGTATTGTGATGTATGGTTTAAAATGACAATGAAGAGTGTTAGACCGTTTCCCAGAATTTGTAGTTTTGATAAAAATGTACTAGATAATGTCCGGGATCACATCAGTCTGATGCGCTCCAGAGAGAAAAAGGTCAAATATTATGAATGTTTAAAGTTGTGGCAGCATGAAGGGGATGCGTGGCTTAAAAATGTGCAAGCGACGCAAACTAGCGTTGCGAGCGCATTGCCTGAGAATACATCCGCGACGCTAAATTGCAATACGGGCGAGCTGCAAAATGGCGCGCACGTGCAGCAAGGTAGCGTTGTGGAGAGTATTGCCAGCAGTTCATGCTCACCACGCCCACCTTATGTGGATGGAGCTGCAAGTACAGTTACCAAAAATACACATGAAAATGTAACAAGCAATTTGTACCCTCTCTTAAGCAACCATAAAGAAAATGTTTATGATGTGGATGATGAGTCTATTGTAATGACTGCCATTTCCCATGCTATGCAAATGATAGATGCTGCATCACCACAATCACGAGTGGTGCCGCCATCTTCATCGGCAACAGCAAGGGAAGTGCTAACACCCTCTGCACCCGTAGAGGAAGTCGTTAATACCATACGTAGCAGCAGCAGATTAAACCCCCAGCCAGGTAACAAGGTCAAAGGTAGCAGCGCTGCCGGTCTGCATCACATAGTGCCCACGAGGGAAGTAGTAATGCATTGTCCCTGGACAAGAGCAGAACTAAATTCCACCATAAATGATTTCCCCGATCTCAAAAAGGAACTAGCCAAATGTCAAAGATTTTTGAGAAATTTGGGTAGTTCTCATGAGCCAACTAATAAAAATTGGCGTGTGGTGTTATGGGCCTGTCTACCATGCAATACCGACGTGACAAAATTTATCATGGATTGTGTATTGGATGGTGACTTTCCCTTAACAGACCAAGTAAACTAAGGTAACATTTCCCGCATTGTAACTCAATTGGGTATATATTTTCCGGTAGTAGTTAATTGGAACAAAATTTTCACCATTAAGCAAAAGGAGAGTGAATCTGCAGAATATTATTGCGACCGTGCTCTGCAGGCTATCACCCAGTACACTGGGTTAGAAGATATTAAAGATAGCACTCACCACAGGGGAATGTTAGTCACGGTACTCATAGACGGTCTGAAAGAGAATTTAAAGACTCGGGTTCAGACCTCACAACTTGGCTGGAGGGGAGTCACAATAGATACCCTCATAGAATCTGCCATAGAACATGATAAAAACATCTCAAAGAAGAGAGAGACTCAGAGCGAAAAACTAATGGCTGTCAGTATACAAGCTCTGGAGGGAATGACGGTAACATCACAGCCAACAGACACACTCGCATCTGCACACACACTTACACCTGAACAGCTCTTTTCCACAAACCATATACAACCATAGGTCCCATACTACTCACAAACCTCATATCCCCCACAGTATCCTTACCCTCCCTATCCTTACCCATATCCACCACCTTTACCCTCTGCTCAAACCTCACAACAACACGTGTCTTCACCCGATCCACGAACATGTTTTAATTGTAAACAAACAGGACACTTAAGTAGAAACAGTACAGTAAAAAGAGTAGAAACCCCAAATCAGGGAAGACCTGGACATCCCCATAAGGGATATGCACAGAGACCAGCAAATGTCCAGCAGGCACCAGCTCCAATTGTGGCCGTAAATGCTTTATTGGAGAATGGTAGCCAACGCTAGGGGTCAGGTCATACCTGTAGTCTACAGATAGTCAGGTACTAGGGAAGAACCGGTCATGATGGTTGATGTAGCTGGTACTGAATATCCTTTTCGTGTAGACACAGGGGCGACGAGGTCAGTGATAAAATCTCCCGTTAATGTACAGGTGACCAACGAGACAGTACCAACAATGGGTGTAACAGGTAAAGTGGAACATTATCCTTTAACGAAGTCCACAGAGGTTACTATTGGGCCGTTGCATACCAGGCATTCTTTCCTTCTGGCTGCTGCGACTCCTACTAACCTGCTGGGAAGAGACTTGTTATGTAAGATGGGATGTGTTATATATTGCACCCCTGATGGTGTATTTTTAGATATCCCAGAGAGAGTTGCACACGAGGTGCAGGATATGTTGGACACTCCCCAAAGGATAATGTATCACTCTACAAGTTTAAATGAAAATCTATCTCAGGTAGATGAAATGTTGTCCCAAATTCCAGATTCCCTTTGTACTAAGGATGGACAGGACACAGGATTAATGGCAAACATAAGCCCTGTAATGGTAAATTTAGAAAGCAGTAGGCAAGCACCAAAAATTCCCCAGTACCCACTAAAACAGGAGGTAGAATTAGGGGTTTTTCCAATAATTGAGCGATTATTGCAACAGGGAATTTTAGTTCGTACAGCTAGTGTAGCCAACAGTCCCATCTTCCCGGTGAAGAAGAGTGGTGGGTGGGGTTATAGGCTGGTACAAGACCTTAGAGGTGTTAATAAGGTAGTAGAGAGCCAATTCCCTGTAGTGCCAAATCCAGCTGTCATCCTGATGCATATCCCACCAAATGCCACCCATTTCACTGTCATTGACCTCTGTTCTGCTTTCTTTTTTGTGCCCCTCCACCCTGACTGTCAGTATCTATTCGCATTTACATACAGAGGTGTACAATACACATGGACACGGTTACCCCAAAGTTTCATAGACAGCCCCAGTATCTTCTCCTAGGCATTGCATGACTGTTTACAATCTTTTCAACCTGCCAATGGATCTGCTCTAATTCAATATGTGGACGATTTATTGCTATGTTCTGACTCGTTTATGTCATGTTTGAATGATACTAAACTTTTGTTTCTTCATCTCTCGCATACAGGACACAAGGTGGCTAAGGACAAACTACAGCCGTGCCAATCCAGAGAAAAATATTTGGAACACTGCCTAACCCAGGGGTTACGACATCTTACAAATGATAGAATCCAGGCCATACAGAACATGACACTGCAGCAGAATCAACAGCAAATTCGTACCTTCTTGGGAATGTGTGGATACTGTAGAATGTGGATCTCAGGTTTTTCTATTTTGGCCTTGCCTTTACAGGAATTAGTCTCTTCCTCAAAGCCCGATCATATCATACACACAGAGGAAACAGAGCAGGCTTTTCTTAATCTTAAGGATAGTCTGACACATATTAGTACTGTTATTGTTAAGAGAGCTGTCATTCTGGATACTCGGGGATGGTGTGGAGGTTTATCATCTGAAGATTCCTGTATTTGTGAGCTTTGTGGGTCCCTAGTTGATGAGAATTGTATCCAACGGTGCCAACCTAAATATAATCCGTACTGGGGTGGGTATCCTTTAGAGGATTAACATAGCATGGTAGGCAAAGTGTTAAATCAAACTGATTGCTGGGTGTTCACATGTGCCACAGGGACAGCATAATGTAGGGTTGGTGCCATTTCCGCTGAATATCACGGAAATTTTAGAAATACAAAAAGGGAAAACATTGGATGGAAAATTTCTCTCATCCAAACCACCTCATTTCAAACTATATCAATTCCAAGTAGCTAGATCACTTTTGTGTTTAAACATAACCAACTCCAATAAACCCGGGAGTTGGGAAGTGACGGGGAATAATCAAACGATGACCTTCTCACAAAGAGCTGATAATGAGTCCATAAACCATGATTTGTTACGCTCAATTAAATCTAGTGGGAAACATTTTAGGTATCGTTATACATTGAGTTCCACCAAAGAAATTATTGGTAAGGTACCAGATGGTTATTGTGCTAAAATAATACAGCCAGAAACTTGCATGTACCAGATGGAAGACCCAGAAATAGGATTGTTTGCAAGGGAAATGTGCTTAATGATAATGATGCATACCATTCCTTATGTTCTCCCTGATAATATATATTTTATATGTGGAAGAAAAGCGTATAAGTGGCTCTCCCCGAGTTTCAAAGGTTTGTGTTACCTAGGAAGAGTAGTCCCAAAAGTTATGACCCTCACACATGTTGAAATGCTTGATATACATAAAAACACACCGTCACCATATCTTCACACACAATATGAACACAGAGGCAAACGAAATTTGATACCTGGTGACGTGCACAAAGCCACTCAGTTAAATAGTGAGACAACTGGCTTTCAAGTTTTAGTCGCATTGGATCCCACCAGGATCGCTCGGGGTACATTAAACTTTAGATATATTCAGGAACTTGCTAAATTGATAGATAATATCACCGAGATGTACGATGACACATTCAGGTATACAGGGAGAGAATTGCAAGCGTACAAGAAAGAACTGGTGCAACACAGGCTAGTGTTAAATTATTTAACTGCTGTTACTGGAGGGTATTGCGTAATGTTGGCCACCCAATTTGGAGTAAAATGTTGCACCTATGTCACCAATGATACCAGCGACCCCAAGGAGGTGATAGACCGGAAGATGGATGAAATTCTGCAGCTAAAATGGGAGTTTCATAAGAACCATAACGCTTCAGTGGCTGAAGTAAGGGAGAAGATTGAAGGATGGGTTTCATGGCTGTACCCAGTGAAATGGTTCTTAGGTCTAGGGGAATGGGTCCAGGAAATGATCGCCAGTATAGGCAAATTCTTAATCCTTATACTGATTGTCATCATAATAATTGGCATATGTGTCTGGTGTGTTCCTATTGTGTTGAAGTGTGGAAAATGTAAAAATAGAGTAAAATGAAAGTACGAAATTATGATGTTGGTCAATATGAATACCGAGGTAAATACCGAACTGCATTACAACCCTGAACTAGGAAATACCATCATTTAATGTATTATATTTAGACATGCATAGAATGTATTATTGAAATGTTATTTTTAAAAACACCTCAGATAATGTAAAGTCTCAATTCCCCTTCAAGACTGCCTTTATAGGACTGGTGTATCCCCACACCTTTCACATGATCTTCCAAGATCCGTGGTGTGCGTATAACAGTAGTTTTATGTCTCCACTCAGAGATACATTATTGATGGATTAAGAACCACCTTGTGCCATCCCATAATAACACTAAATAGTATATATATGTAAGCCTAAATTATATTTTAAAATCAGATTGTGATGGCATGTTGTTCGCTATCAAAGGGTAGACTGTTGAAGCTGGATTATTGGCTGAGACAAGATCAGTTTAAAATTGAATCGCAGCAACACCATTTTGCGACTGGCTGAAAGACGCCATCTTGGAAATGAGATTGCAAGATGCCATTTTGCGAATGGCCGCCTAAGCGCCATTTTAGATAAACTCACACTTTAGTACATGTGGCGATATTACTATTAGCATCATACGATTGCATCTGTGACCATCGCCATAAGTTACGGCGATTCATCAAAAGCCCATTTCATGACTTTACGTAGTTTGGGTGCTCTGGATAAAGTGTATATTATTATAATTCCCCTAAAGGATATATTTCAGAAATGGCTGTACAGTATGTCAAAATTGGATTGCATTAGCTAAACAGAGCAAATGGCCACGTGACAACTAGCCTGTGTAGACAAGCTTCCTGGACATAACATCTGCTCTCACTCCAGGTGGTCCTGCTCGAATACAGCAAGAGGGTCGTTTGTAGCACCTTACATTAGCAGGCTTCCTACAATAAAATACCTTCAAAGCCAAGAGTATTATCTGAGGTTTGGGTCTTGTAGCTGTGCTAATTTGCATCCACACAGGCCCTGGGAGAACAAAGACCAATATTTTGGCGCCTGAAAAGGGTGGGGGCTGCTGGGGCATGAGCAAGTCATGGAACTATAAGGCTCAGCATTCCACACTGCTAGGTGTTCACTTAGTTTAAGTGAGATTTAACTGCACCATTTCTCATACAAACATTAATACGCACAATTGTGCTGTTAACTAATCGCATATTAGTGAATGCATAAGATCCTGTATGAAATCGCTGTTTATTAGCTTCATGCGCACGCATCTGCCCCAACTTACCTAGCATCTTTACATCACACCCCGCATACTTACACATTACATATTCACATAAATGGTTTAATAAGCTTTAAAGTATAAGATTTAAGTTTGTTCATTTAGCATAAATGCTGTGAAATAAAGATTATTTGGTAACTAAGGTTTTATACATGATAAGTAAGCCGTGATTGGTATTGTACTGATGCGTACTCTTTCAACAGAATTCCGGTACCATCGGTGTGGAGATCGCATCATGCATTCTCAACTTATGGACCGCAGAGACTTCAAGCAACAAAATGTACATTATATGAACAACTGTTAGGATGTTGCATGAGGCAGGAAACCAGAGACCCCCAGTTGTTAGAGGCTGGGTTGTGTCTATTTGAATCAACCTGTTAAATGCCTTGTAACATATTCCCTCTCCTTTAGGACCAATGGTATTAGCAACAAACTTCTCTATTGTGTTGTTTATTTCTGGGGGGTATAAATATGTGTGCTCTGACCCTGGGTTCCTAGTCTTTGTGCTGAATGCTGATTGACGAGGGGTTTCTTGCTGATGTCTAACATCTGGACCAGAGAGCGCTGCGTATGTATAATTGTACTTGGGTCTGTATAATCTCTTTGCGCTAAGATTATATGAGGATCATAGCGTGTAACTGCTGTACTTTTACTTGAATAACACTTTGTGCTTTGGAACCAAAGTTTCTAGGTCTGGAGTCTTTATTTACTGTATGACTGCTACGCAAATTAGCGTCATCCTTAGAGGTTTATAGGAAGGATATTAGAAGGTATAGGCAGGGGTATATAGAGGTTCAAAGGCAGAATCCTTACTAACCTCACCTTAGTGCCTAACCCTAATCTCCTACCCCTGCATCCTAGCCCTAACCTCACCTTAGTGCCTAACCCTAATCTCCTACCCCTGTAGCCTAGCCCTAACCTCACCTTAGTGCCTAGTTCTAATCCTCCAAGGCAGTGCCTAAACCTAAGTGTCACATATTTCAGTTGTTGACATTGTGAACATGTAGACATTCTGCGGATGTGGACATGGTGCCTGTCGACATGTTAAACCATGTTGACATTCTAGTGTTGACATTGATCCTCCCAGCATCCCCTGCGGCTGTCGTGTCACTCTGCGCATGCACAGATGGACTCCCGGGTCATAAGCCTGCCAGCCGCAGAAGCCCCTCAGAATCGGTGTGACCCTGCTGAGTACACGGGTCCAGTGACACCTGTTACCGGATGACACACTTTCCCATACCATCACGTAAATGAAGGTTAATGAAATCACACATGATGATAAAAAAAATCCACTCCTGTTGGGTGTGGTATATTATGTCGATATTAAGAATGTCAACAGCATATTGTTCACATGTTCAGAGTGTGGACATTTAACATGCTGACATTCACAATGTTGACACTGACATAACACTACATACTTGCCTACTCTCTCGGGACCTGCCCACCTGCATCTAGGGAAAGTGGGCCTGATTTAGCAAGGAACGCTCGCTAGCAGATGCACGCACCCAGCCACTGTGAGAATATGCTAATCAATGCATACGCACGGCACCAGCAGCACAAAAAGCAGACACCCGGCAAAGCATAAAGCCGCTCACCTTTGCCGCGATTGTTAGTGTAAACATCGGGAACATTGAGTGCCATCGAAGCTGCGTGCAAGCTAAGGGTAGACCTGACCCTGCTGCAGGACTATAGAGATTCCTGCACACAAAGAGGCACTCGGCTGCGTGCGCCGCTGCTGAGATTAATGTATGCACACCCCTGTAACAGCGTGCCAACACACATTTCGGCCGACCACCCCCCTGTCACTACCCACCAACGGCACATCCTGTCAATCAACATCGGAGGTCTCTGCAGGCTCCCTACATACCCTTACCGCACTGTGCAACCTGTTCGCACACGCGCAATATGATGCATACGCATGCGCAAATCGCAAACATCGGATCGCACTGTGCGTTCTCTCACTTGCGTTCCTTGCTGAAGCAGACCCAAAGACTTCTCCCAGACAGCAGACTTCTAATGTTGGTAAGTCATGCATGCCTACTCTCCAGGAAGTCGCGGGAGGCTCACGATTTTTCAGGTAGCCCCTCGCACCCCCGGATTCCTGCCCATTTCCTAGTGAAGTGGGCAGAATGGGGAGAATTTCCTTGGCGATCTGCATAGGGGGCGGGTCTTAATGATGCGATTCTTCATGAATCATGTCATTTGGAGCCACCCCCCTATATAAATTTGAGCCAATCATGGCAATTTTCCCACGAGGGACAGGGCTTAATGGTGCTAATCATCAGGACCCACCCCCATCGCCACCCTCCTGCTTCTCCTCCCCCGCCTTCTCCCGGGTAGAGGAAAACAAAGGTAGGCAAGTATACGGTAAGTACGACATAAAGGCAATATTGCAGCAGTGATAACATTGTGAATGTCAACAGCTAAAATGTCAACAATGGGATTCAATAAAAACCTAACCCTAACCTTAATTGCAGCCTAATTTCAACCCTTTTCTAACTCTAACCTCACCCTCCTCCTACCCCCCAACCCCAACTTTAACCCTAACCCTCGACATCCCCGGCATCGACATTCTGGCTGTGGACATTCACAATGTCAACATACCCACAATATTGACAATATGTCAGTGTCGATGTTGTGAAAGTCGGCATGTTGCATGTCGACAATTCAGACCATGTCGGCATTATGTTGTAGAGAATCTGCATGTTTACTTGATGACTGCATATGTTTGCATGTAATACTTGTATTGCTAACAAGTTACGCCTGTGTTTTCAACACTAAAAATAATTAGAATTGCAAACAATATAATGAAAGTTACTAACATTTTTATATCTCTATTCATAGTACAAAAAAAGGTTTAGAGAAACTTTAAACAACGCTGACGAGCAAATACAGCTGGATTTTACCAGTCCTTTTGTACAACGTTGGGCCCATACTGTGTTTGCCTCGTCTTTGTATAATGTTTGCTAATAACTGTGTATAATTATAGTCTACTGTAAGTGAAATTCTTCAGTGTGTTTATGAGACAGTTACCAAAATTACTTTGCTGCATAGCAACAACAAAAAACACCACCAACCACCTAAAACATGAATATACAATGAATACACAATACATGGTGTTTGTTACTTTCTCGATGACCTTGTGACATCATAACAATGAAATGTACCATTCTGTTTCTGCAATTGCTAAATTTAACTTCAGCTCCCATTTATGTCAAGTGCTGTTGTGTAGCTTTCAGTCTCACCATTCATACTGCTAGCTCAGTTGTAATCTGAAGTAATCTGTTCTTCTAGCTGCCATGCCGGGCAATCATTCTCTTTTTATGCTTTACCATTAAAATAGACTTATATCTAAACATTAGATAATATCGGTAAAGAACAGCAGCGGCTCCGGCCCTCTCACCTGAGGGGGACTGCCGCTGCTCCTGGTCTCAGCGCCTGCACAATGAATGTCAGGCACCGGGACTTGCGCATGAGTGGCGGTAGTGCCGCGCGAATGCGCATAACACTAGACCAGCTTCCCGGGGCTGCATTGGTAGCAGTCCCGAGGAGCCCAGTAGGGAAAGGCACTGGAAGCCGCTCTCTGCTTATGGCAGCCCGGACTTTCAGTCCCAGGGGGAGGAGACACCTCCCCTGGGGCTGCCTTGTCCTGTGCGTGACTGGCAGGTGGCGATACCCATAGGAAGCCACTGCCAGTCACAGTGTAGCCAGTGTAGTCACGTACTGCACTGGCTCACTGAAGTGGAAGATTTTACTGGGGGGGGGGCTGCAGCCTCGCAGCCCCTAGGTAAGATCCGCCACTGGTAAAAACAATAAATAGGACGTGCCAGTATTAATGACCTTCAGTATTTCTGATTCAGGGCTCTATTCAGCAACAGTGACCATGTTGCCCCGAATATTATCGGGAAACATCGTCATGAGTTTTTAACAATTATTATATATTATGTCAGCTGTTCAGCAATTTTTTATGCAGGGACAGCGGTTGCGGTAACACCCTGTCCCTGCAATGTTACAGATTGTTTTTGGGTTTCCGAAAAAAAAAAACTTTCTGTATCTTCTTCTGCACATGCTCAACATACTTGCCTACATTCCAGGAAGTCACGGGAGGCTGCTGCCGCCTCGGCCAAATCCTCTGGAGAGAGCTCTGAAAATCAAAGCTCTCTATCTGAAGAGTGACAGCTCTGTCGCACCCGGTGCCGCGGGTGACCCGCGGCCAATCCATGCCTGCATTCAGAGACGGAGATAAGGCTGTCTCTGTCTCTATGAAACAAATTTAGTCCATCAGGGGGGGGGTTTGAGTACGTGTGCGCAAATGCAGCCTCCTCACCTCTCCCCGCCAGCCACAGTAAACTTACCTGTCGGCTCCTGCACAGCGGGGGACTGGCAGCTGCAGCGGCGTGTTGGTGACGGCAGCATCGCCATCATTAGATTGGACTCACTGGAGCTGATGGGCGGGCCGGCACTTGCTGCCCGCCCAAACGTCGCGGCCATCCTAATGGGTCCTCGGCGCAGGGCATATGGGAATGGACTGTGAGATCCGTCATGACATCTCTCCCAGTCCCAAGAGAGGGAGGCTCCCCCCCTTTGGCTGGCGCCCCTGGCAAGTGCCATCCTGGCCATAGGGTAGATGCGCCCCTGCTGCTTAGTAAATAGACCCCATAGATACATACATCTGTGATGCATTTCATCGAACGATCTTGCAATTATTTGCTCTGCACGTGCATCTGGCCTAAACATACACAAATTTAAGCAACTATGGGAGTTATACGCATTTCTGTTGCATCTCCTCTTGCGGCTAAGTGGGTGTAACTTTACAGCAATTACGCTTTCTGAGGGTGTGTCATGAGCATGTAGGCAGAATTGTCGTCTATTTAGAGTAGATGTGCGCAGACCCGAATGTTTGCGTTCTAAATCAATGTTGTGTTTTGGTTTTGGCAAAACCACCATCAAGTGTTTTAGTTCAGTTTCGATCAGAGGAAGTGGGCGTCCTTATGTCAGGCTGCGATCGCAATGTGAATGCAAACATTTAAATAGCACCGCTGACATTATGAACTGCAATGCGCGCGTATACGCAGAATAGCGATCCATAGTGAATCAGGCCCTCAGTTTTATGTCTTTCTACAGTGTATGTCTCTTCCAGCAATTAGCAAGACTTGGGGGTATATTTACTAAAGGTCGATTTTAACCGATTTTCATGGATTTAAAATTGATGATATTCGAACAACATCAATGGCACGACTACAAGGGCTGTTTAACACGCAAGGAGGCTAGATGTATGAGGACACATCTGTAAATGTGTGATTTAGCCCCAGAAACACAACACCGATGTTTATCGATTTTGATAAATTTTTATCAATTTAAAATCCAGCAAAATCGATTAAAATCGACCTTCACTAAATTTACCCCTCAGTCTCTGGGCCTGATTCAGAGCTGCTCATAAGCGGCCATTCATTGCGCAAACCAGTCATTGCGGTCGGAAATCGTGCGCTCATAAAACAACGAGGGGCTGCTAATTTGATTGACAGAATGTACCATTTGTGGGTGGTAACGGGAAGGTGCTTGAAAACGGGGGAGTGGAGATCCAAACGCAGGCGTGCCCAACGGTCAAAACGGAATTTAATGGGAGTGCATAATTAGTAAAGGAGCGTCATCGACCACGTCACTTGGTTGTCTTTTAGCCTGAACTGCTCGCAGTGATAGCGGGAAGTAAAACCTACCACAAGCACTGCGAGCAGTTCAGATGCCTTTCGATGTTCCCTTTCCCATTATGTGCTAAATTACTTCATCATTGGACACCTCTTCTCTGTATTCTTTGTACCTGCCTTTTTTTTTGCACAAGCTTCAGTTAGAAAACTATTTTTATCTTGTTCAGGCAAGATGCCTATGTAAGCATTTTGCCACTCCTGGTGTTTAATAAACTTTTATCTCAAGTCTATTTGAAGTGTATTTTTGGTTCAAATGTGGCAATATAGTTTTATTTAAAGTGGTACTTTTATTTAAGAATTCTTGTTGTATTTATCACAGTGTGTATAAGTTTTTTAAGTTGATGATCCCAGCATTGACCCCTAAAGGGATAGGGACTTTTGGAGGGTATACAAGAGGATATTTACCCAGTATAGACAACACCTTGAAGAAGACTGTCACGTTGAAATACATTAGGTAGCTGAATTTCTCACACCACTATTTGGAGTGTCCTACCCTCTCTGGACTTATATCAACTGGAAGTTGGCTGTGAAGGTTTCTAGGACCTTGCTACAGGATATTTTTCAGATTTCAGATAAGCGTTTTTTACCTTTTTCATTTGGTACGCAGAATACTTTACTTACCTCATTCTATGTTTTATGGTTAAGTAAAGGTAATGCACTATGGGGGAGATGTACTGTACTAAGCTCTGAAAAGTGATAATTGGAAAGTGATAAACTACCAGCCATTCAGCTCCTAACTGTTTAGTTACATGCTGTGTTTGAAAATGACAGTTAGGAGATGTTTGGTTGGTCGTTTATCACTCTCCAATTTATCACTTTCCAGAGTTTAGTACATCTGCCCCTAAATCATTATCTCTATTGTTTTGAAGTATACCCCTGTGTCATATTTGGAAGAAGGGGAGAATATAACCTGAATACATACCAACTGGCTAAAGATATCTTAACCTATTCAGCGGCAAATATTTAAATGTTAGAGATAAATAATATATATATATTTTTTTAATACATTTTATTGAACATATCATAAATAACAAGTTAACACATTTTTTTATTTAAGCGGTGAAAGCCGTACAAATGAACTGGCCAAGTGTGTCCGCTGTTGCCATGTGTGAGCCTGACCTTACTAGTAATACTGAACTTGAAGAGGATCCTCCTTCCAACATTTGCGTGCCTTCTTCTGATGTAGAAATCGAGGATGCTTCTATGAAATTGCACGAGGAGGATGAGGAGGATATTTATGTAGTTGGCGATAACAACAAAGATGATGAAGATGTTGATGATGAGGATGTTGATGGCGAGGATGTTTGTGTAAAAACTGTAAATCGGGCAACAGTTGTTGGCCATTGTGGGAAAAATCTCATTGTTGGCATGCCTGGGCAAAAGACCAAAAAATCCACTTCTCATGTGTAGAATTATTCACACCCAAATCCGCACAACCTTTGCCTAGCCATTTGTAACCATTGCCAAGTAACAGTGGGAAGAGGTAAGGACCTTAACCATCTTGGAACCTCCTCTCTGTTACGTCACTTGCAGTGCAATCATCAAATTGGAAAGGGTATTTCAAATTCTAAAACTTTGTTGTACATTTTTTTGTCCCCAATCAGTCCAGTGTCACCTAGCTGCTTATTTCTATCTGGATCCAAGCGCATGCAATCTCCACCACCAACACCTGCATCATTATCAACATCCTCATTCGTGATAGGAAGTAGTCCTGCATCCAATTTCATAAGCATGACTGACTCCTCTCCTATCCGTGATTCCTCAGAAGGATCATTGAGTGCTATGCCTGTTGCTGCTGCTGGGGGTGGATCTTCATCCCAGAAAAGGACCAAGAAGACTACTACTAGTAGTAATTAAAAACAACACTTGACTATTAAACAGTCCACTGATAGAGGAAGTAAGTATAACAGCTGTCACCCAGTTTCACAGCGGATCACTGACGCCATGACGGCTGTGCTAGTATTAGATGGTGAAATAATAAAAAATGAGGATGATAGTGTGGGGGAAGTGCAAAAGGAGGATGAGGGGGAAATTTGTGTCCTGTCTGACGCTAATGTAGATGTTGATGATGAGGATGTGGTTTGCGTAAGTTAGCCACCAGTGGCAGAAGTTCTTGCTCATAATAAAAAGAAAGCCAGAAAAGCCACGTCTTGGGTGTGGAATTATTTTAATCTAAATTCTGACAACAGTTGTGAAGGTATCTGTTCCATTTGTAAAGCCAAAGTTAGCAGAGGAAGGGACATTAACTATCTAGGTACCTCCTCCCTGTTACGTCATTTGCAGCGAGTTCATGAAGTTTGTTAAACAAAATAATAATTTGTAAATTAATAACAAGCAGTCCAGTATCAGCTACCAGCAGTTTGGACCAGCACATGCAATCTCCACCACCAACACCCTCATCATCAACCTCCTTCTTAATAATTGAAGGTAGTCCTTCCAAAGATGTTTTGTGGGGGCCCAAACAAACCAAGGAGTTCAGCCACGAAAGTGTCAGTCCTAGTGGCTAAAATGCTTGGTTTGTTAAACTGTGCATGTCCTTTTTAATATCCCACATAAGAGTGGGTGAGAGGGCTCAAGGACCATTCCATATTGCACCTCTTTTCTATACATTTCGCACAATTTGGGGCATTGCCGACTGACATTATTATAGTTTATTAAACTGCCATCCTGTCTGCCACTGCTGTGTGGCAATGTTTCATAGATGTCCTATATTTTTTTAAACTGCCGTGCGTTTGTGCCGCTGCTCTGTTGCTTACTTTAGCCAGCCAGCTCGCTGCAGCCTTTGGCCTATATTGGTGAAAAATAGTGAAATCAATATTGTGAGCTGTGAGGTGATTAAAAATGCCTGACAATTATTGTTATTATGGTTAATATTACCGTAGAAACAAAAACAGGCCCAAATTATGTGGTTTTAGCTGTTTATATAATTTTTGTAAAAAATCCAGATCCAAAACCAAAACCGAAAACAAAACACCAAGGAAAAAATCTCCAAAACCAGGTTCAGATCCAAAACCAGGGGAGATCCAGATCCAAAACCAAAACAAAACACGGGGGTCGGTGCACATCTCTACTAATAATACACATTGTTGGAAGATACAGTGTTTTTTTTTATATTATGTGATTTCTTAACAACTATGCATCTTATTTAATTTTTGGCATGTAGGATATGTGTATATGTATTTGTAGGATTGTTATTATGTTGTATATCTATTTAATACACACTCAAGTGTCTCTCGGGTCTGATATAAACGCTTGTGGCGCTATCCATATCTAATAAATATATATAAGTTTTGCAATTAAAAATAACCGTTATTTTTAAATAAAAGTAAGTGTACACATATGTGCCAGTATCCCTGACAAGGTTAAAGAAATGGAAAAAAGAACACCTTATGCATAATTGAAACATAACCTGCCCAATAATTCATATCCCAAGCACAGATTTTCTCCTTTTCTCTATTGTTACAAAAATGTACGGTTTGATAATACCTTTGATCTTCTTGCTGCTCTGGTATATTTGCACATGTGGAATATTTCATATTAGTCTACTGTCCTGCTGATGCCATTCTCCCAGTGATTTCTCTCTACTGTATGTATGCGCAGATCTCTGGGAAAATGGCTCCTGCAGGGTCTACTTGCCGATATTCAGCTCCCTGCTTCCAGGAGGGAGCTGACTGTATGCTTACAGCGGGGGGCGTGACTGGACAATAATGATGTATTGGGGGTGGGGCCATGGGCGTGGCCGCACGATTGCATCATCACGGCCCCGCCCCTCTTCACAATGCCAGAATAAACGGTGTTGTGAAGCAGGGAACGGGGCCACGATGACGTGATTCAGCGCGAATTGCATCACCGCCCCCCCCGCGCTGCGGGAGGTTTTATATTTACTCTGCCTACCTTTCTGGGGGGCCGGGAGTGGAACCTGATATTCGGGAGGCTCCCGGCCAAATCGGGAGGGTAGGCAAGCCTGACCCAGGGGACTGTGTGCACCGCACATCCTGCACCCATTATAGATTCGCTCATGCAGGGTTTTAGAAATTGCAGTCTATGCAAGTTGGATGGTGGCAAAAGTATACCTGTTACCAGATGTATCATCGGTTGTAAGGGCTGGACTGAGGGCCTGATTCAAATATGGATGCAAATGTCATGCGATCCCATACGCTATAGCTGTGCGAAAACAAAATATACAAACGTCGCAGCCACTGGGATTTGTATGGAGATACCAACTTGCTGCAAATCATGTCTTCCACTTGTGTACAAGGACATAACCATGGGACGCACATCAGTCACTCATCAAACTTCTGAGTAACCCTATGGGCCTGCACCGAATGGCCAATGGAACTAAGACGCCTTAGCCCTAGCAACTGCTTACTGGATCGCAGTCACGTGCTGTAACACGCCCCTGAATTGGCCATGACACGTCTCCGTTTGAGTCACAACTCCCTGTTACCACCGATAGATGGTCCCAGACTGTGAATTACTTTGCAAATAAATATTTCTTGTAACCAGGGGCTCCGAGAGGGGTGACCAGGGGCTGCGTGTGCTGGGCTGCAGTGGGAGATTGCCCGCGGCAGCCAGAGCAATCTCCTATGCCTGAGGGGGGGAGCAATCACACTGATCGCCCCCCTCCCTGGCTTTGCGCTGGGCTGAGGGGCTCACAGCAACCCCTCCCCAGTGTAGCGGAACTGCAAAAGTGTTATTTTTCTTCTCAAAGGGGCGTGGCCATGACTCCCGCTATTAGGCCACGCCCACTTATTTCCCTGCACCAGGCGGCGCTCTCTATGGCCCTGCTTGCGACCGCCATGATGACTATGAAGCTAAGAGCCTGATTCAGAGGTGGACGTTCAAGCAGTTGCGACAGCGTGACTGCTCCTTTATGCTAATGCTACAGTTGACAGATTTCATACAGAGATCCCCACCGGCTGAGGCGCTGATCCTCCACTTTACGTAAAAAGTCACACCATCGATCACACATCAGTAGCACCATTGGACATTGCACAAGCCCTATGGAGGCGCAGTAGGTCCGTCTGAACATGGCGAAATAAGTGCAGCTGGCCATCCCCCTATTACTTCACAGGGACGCTCTAAAAAAAAAACGACTAAATTCGTTCTGCTTCCCCTGGCGTTAACAGTTGCAGATTTTTAGAAAAGGAGATGTCGCCCATAGCAACCAATCAGTTTCTATTTCATAGTAACCAATCAGATTCTATTTCCTAGCAACTAATCAGATTCTATTTAACATTTATCAAGCACCTTCTTGAAGATAATAGCTACAATCTGATTGGTTGCTATGGGCAACATCTCCACTTCTAAAATCCCGCACTTTAGTAAATACACCCCCAAAACTCAACAGTTTTTACCTTGGATATATTCCTCACAACTAGAACTGCGATGCACAAAGAATCGGCCTCAGCAGCCAAAAGGTTAATATTAATTAGTGTTCTAATCCCTGTGATATCATCTTTGTAAAGCTTCTATGTTCCATTTAATTCTGATTGCATTTGAAAACTATAAATTTGTATATGCGCCCCAGGAAAATGCATATTTAAAGCTGTTTCTAAACAGGGAGCATAGAACTCTAAAATTAAATCTTTTAAATGTCTTAATTCATTTGTACCTAAAGCACACAGTTTAAACCCATTTTTTCTCCATTTAGAAGTATTTCCGTCTTTCTCTTCATCTCGAGCTCCACAGGAATCTATGTTTTATTTACATTTCTTCAGATCCAACATCTGCATTACATGGAATTTAATGCATCTTTAAATGAATATTCTCCCCCCTCCTGCTGCGTATTTCTGATTGTATTATATAAAAAAAAATCTTTGTGGCTGCTGTTATGCTCAATGTATCAGACACAAATAGTCCATTTAACATAACGACTCTTTTAAATTATATTAATATTGAGAACATTATTTTTGATTGTGCCGGTAATAGTTACCTTATTAAAGGAGAACTATTATCCAAGTATAATAGTTCTAAGGTATCATACAAAAAAAAAATCAAGTTTCATTGAACTTTGAGACTTACTGAATCTTATAATAATAATATATTGTTATTATTATATTATTATTATTATTATTATTATTATTATTATTATAATTATTATCCCTCAATTCAGAAGTTAGGGTGGAGGTCACTTTAATATTTTATCTGTTTAACTGCCAGTTGTCTCAATTTAAAGAGAACAGAGATGAGCATATTCAACAGCCCCTTGAAATATGAGTTACATTAGAATCATGAGAGACAGGGGAATAAACTATAGAGGGCTGATTCCTAGAGCTTACAATCTATGTGGTATTTTGCTATGACGCTCTAAGTTAGTGTGTGGGTGTCTGTGATGAAATCTAAGTTTCTTTTCAAAATATAAACTTCTTTGAGGTAATACATGTAATAGATTTTCTGGTGCCAACAGGTGCTACATTTAGACAAGCAGGGGGTCTGCACACTTTGGGCCTGATTCACTACGGTCGCTATTGTGATCGCAGCTGCGTGGCTGCCCAATCTGCGTCGATGTTGCCAATGTTTACGCTGTTGTGTGTCACCGGATGGATATGAGAAGGCAGCAGTGGGCATCCCTATGCTCGACTAAGCTTTGGAAGGCATTAGCATATTTTAACAACCGCAATCCGTAACAGATTGCAGTTGCTATTATCTTGGCGTGAATCTTGGAATCAGGCCCTTAGTACAGTACATAAAAAAAAAAAGTTACACAGTTAAAACATAATAAATTGACTTGAAGAAGTGAAACCCTTATTAGGCGGTTAAGACAGAACATAATAGACATGCCACATGTAATATTTTCTAAACTAGACTGAGAATGGCGCCATGCTTTTGTCATTTTTCAGGCTTATTATGGTTTAGAATTGTAACCAGCTACAGTAACTGCATTATTGAAAATTGCACTTTCACCTTCAATGGTCAGAGCATTTATCTAGAATGAAATCACTTAATTATCTAACACAATGCGGCTTCCCTGGGGCCAACGCTAGTGCACTGCTATACTCAGTTTAATGATACCACAGCACTGTAGTTGCTTGCTAAGCACTGTCTCAATGTTACTCTAAATTGGTTGTAGAAAGAGGTGGATCCAGGCTCAGCAACTTCATCCAGGAGCAGTTTCAGGAAGACAGCAGAATGCAGCACATTGGTAAGGCAATAAAAATCAAAATAGCTATTCATCAAAGCTATTACAGTACACGGGTGCATTTCTTTCAGTGCACTACCTGATATTTTGCGTGAATGTGCAGCAACCCGGGTTACTGTGCAATGTGAAAGGGCCCACTTGAAATAACCCGGGTTGAGCCACCCGGCATTTCAACCAGGGTAATGAGCAGGGTTGGACACGAGTTCAACCCAGCTCGTGGTGCAATGTGAATGGGTAATTCAGGTCGATGCGACCCGGGACCCATTAACAGATAGGAAGAGCTGGTACTTGGGGATGATCTCATCTCCAAGTGCCTAGACCCATTTACAAAATCTAGGGTGTGACCCGGCATTGCAGTATGAAAGGGGGATAGGATGCAAGTACAAGCGTGGGGAACAAAGAAATAACACCAGCAAAATCAAACTTGGTTAAAAAAAAATAGACTTAGGGCCATATTCATTTAGGAGCGAAAAGTCCATTATCGGCAATAATTTATCGCCGATGACGTAATTTTCGCCATTTTCACTTATCCCCATATTCAAGGTCTCGCAGGTGCGAAAAGTCTTTGTAAAAAAATGTGGGATAAGTTTTCACCACTGCTGAGGTGGCGAAAACAAGGGCAGAATTGGGGTTTTGGGGTGCAGAATTAAAAAAAAATAGCATGCAACCTTTGGAATGTCCCCTTAAAGTAGTCTGTGTCAAACAATTTTAAAAAATTAGCATAGGCCATCCCCAAAAAAGTGGTTTCTTTTTGGAGGCGAAAAAATAATAATTGGGGGACAAACTTAAAAACTAGCGAAATTGACTCAGCTGGGGGAGTCCCCAAGTATGCGGCAGGTGTTTTCTAGAATGTGGGTGGTTGCGGCAGGTGGATTTTTGAAGAATTTTTAAAAATCACTTTAGGGACTTAAAAATATGCTTGCACTCATTTTCATGTACCCCAAATTTGATGGGACTAGTTATTCCCCCCCCCCCCAAAAAAAAGCTCAGTGCTATCCTTCACCACTTCTTCAAAGCCGTATTAATGCACCTGCCGTGGCTGTTTAAAAACCCCAATTACCTTCAGCAGGCCAAATCGGGGGTACCTATAGTGATCCACCATGTCAGACCATCTTTTGGGGGGTGACAGGCTGATTTTCCCAAAAACTGACAGGACTTTTCGATGCTTGCCTTTCCACCGAGTCCCATTTTTGCTGATTCCTAATTGAATACCGGGATAAGCAGGCACGCGCCCGATCGATACTTACCTTTCTGCCGGGTCCCATTTTTGCCGATTCCTAATTGAATACGGGGATAAGCGGACATGCGTCTGATACTTTATCCCAGGAAAAAACGGCGATGATGGTGAAAAGTCCGACCTCTGACTTTTTGCCTCAAATTTAATATGGCCCTTAATGTACAAAGCCTTCAAATTATTTCTGCAATAACCTCTGTATGGTTTTAAGGAGATTTCGTAATGTCTATAATATTTTTAGACATACCGTAGGGTCTTAATCAGAGTTCTACACAATCCTGATTGTCGTTGATCTGTGCATGTGCAGTATCTGCACTGTGCATGTAAGGATGCAGGATCTACACTGTGCATGTAAGAATGCAGGATCTGCACTGTGCATGTAAGGATACAGGATCTGCACTGTGCATGTAAGAATGCAGGATCTACACTGTGCATGTAAGAATGCAGGATCTGTACTGTGCATGTAAGAATGCAGGATCTACACTGTGCATGTAAGAATGCAGGATCTGTACTGTGCATGTAAGGATGCAGGATCTGCATTCACGCAGCAGCAATGCAAATAGCATGCAAATTTAAATCAGGCCCATGATCCAGTATTAAGTGAAGCCCTACCTGGACCTCAGAGATAGCTCCACCTCCTCTGCTAACTGTCTGTACCACTTCAATGTCTCTTTACCTCTTATTGTCTGTCATGATCCCCTCCCTCTAGAATGTGAGATCTCACAGGCAGGGCCCTCTGCCCTTTGTTTCACGTCTGTCCACACTATGTCCTCCTAATTTTTTTCTGCTAATTGCCTCAATAAATTTATTATTCTGCTTATAATGCTATGTATGCCAACTGTTTTCTGTAATGTGTTTATTTGCATGATTTATGTACTATTTAAACTCACCGTTGTTTATTTAGAATACTTATCACATACCACCGCCTGATGATCACCCAATAACTAAATCCCAACATTATCCACAGCCGAACATGTATAACAGTAGAAGAAAGGATAAAGGCACACCTGGGTACGCACAGAAACAGAAAGGTCACATACAGAAAGGAAGAAACACTCTCTAAAGTAGAAATGGTAAGGACATCCCAAAAAGTACAATAGCAAAGCTGAAAAACATAAAAGTCATGAAGAGAGAGAGAGAGAGAGCGAGAGAGACGGAGATGTGTCTGTAGGAAGGCCAAGTCACAGACAAATAGAAAGTCAAACCTTCATTGCTCTTCAGCAGGGCTTTTTAATGATGTACTAGTAAGTTGTGTAATGCTCGTCAGACCCTGAGAAGACCGATGTGTAAATTGGAAGGCTTCTAAAACATATTGAATTTAGACATTACCCAGCAAAGGTAGAAATAATGACTAGGAGGCATTTAATTTCCATTTGTGACGAATCATTTGCTGTGTCGTGCAAATAGATCTCAAAAGGAGGATATCTAACCACTCTGGGGAAAGATATTGTTTATTTAAGTGAAGGAAACACATTTGATCTAGTTTCCTTAAAAACTGCTTAAATTCCAAAGAATAATTAACATAAAGATCATTATTAAGAAGCAGGGGAACGATCGCATTAGGGGTTTGAATCAAGCAGTGAAAAGCGTGAAGAAGTGGATCAGTGGACAAGTTCCCCATAGCAACCAATCAGCTTTGAAGTAGCATTTATCAAGTACAGTCTATAAAATAATAGGTAGGAGCTGATTGGTTGCTATAGGCATCTTCTCCACTGATCCACTTCGCCATGCTTTTCACTGCTCGATACATAAACCCCTAAATGTGGAGAGTTGATGACATTCTCCGATTTAACCCTCTGTAAACTCTTAAGGCTAATTTGGGGATTTTTGCCTTTCCAGCTGCAGGTTGAGTCCCACATCCAAAATGATTGGTACTAGAAGTATTTCGGATATTGAATTTATCCTTATTTTGGAATATTTGTATACCATAATGCATACCTCCCAACATGACCCAGGAGGGACACAATGCTCTGGTCCTGGACTTCCCTGGTAAGAGGTGGGGCTGCAGCGCAGTTCAAAAGTCAAATAGCGGAGCCACACCAACTGTCATTTCACACACTGCCAAACATCACTGGCAGGGACTCACTGGCAGTTGGTGTGACTCCCCTATTTGAATTTTGGACTGTGCTGTAGCCCCACCCCTGGAGCCTCAACCAATCATAAATTACCAGGGAAGTCCAGGACCAGAGCATTGTGTCCCTCCTGGAAAGGGTCATGTTGGGAGGTATGATAATGAGGTATCTTGGGAATGGGACTGAAGTCTAAACACAGAATGACTTTATGTTTCGTATACACCTTATATGCACAACATGAAGGTCATTTTATACAATAATTTTAATAATTTTGTGCATTAAACAAAGTTTGTGCACATTGAACCATCAGAAAGCAAAGGTGTCACTCTGTCAGTCATGCTCAAATAATTCTGTATCTACTAATATAACGAATTTCGGAATATTTGGATATTGGAGACTCTTACAGTAAATCTGCAGAATGCAGAAGTTGTCTTTTTATCAGCCATCATAATCAACACAACAGGCAATACCTGTAAGTAATTGAGTATTTTGGGGAATGTTGTCATTTTTATGAGATTAGCTCTACCTACTGCATATAAGATAATTGAAGGCGTTACCAACTGGCAAGTTCCCTTATGGACAGTTCAATAATAGCAGTAATATTTAAATTGAAAAGTTTATTGTTGCATATTTTGTGGCAAATATATACCTACAGTAGCTATGGGACATGAGAACTAGCCCATTGCCCTCAGCAGGTATCTTTGAGCCTTATATGGGAGACATGACTTGCTGCCCAAGGCCATTGCAACTGACTTAGCAATTTTAACCATGAGTCCAGATATGGGTTACTTCATTTTAAACATCTACTTTCACATGTATGTTATCCTAAGGGCTACCATCATGTTTTGGATGTCCTCTCACCACCTCAACCTTAGCGCTCTATCTAATTAGAAGTGAAGGGAGTGAGTTGCCATCACAATGCCGGAAACTGCAGAGCATTCCCTCGCAGCTTGATCTCACTTTGGTTATGCACATTTTTGTACGCAGCCCAGTGGTGCTGCAAATAAAAATCTGCAAGTCGGCGATACTGTAAGTGTGGCATACAGAAACACTAACTCGCACCGTGAGTGACTCATACCTATTTGGATCCTCTGATGAATTACCAGGTTGTAAAGAAACGCGTAAGGAGGGCTGCTGTGAACTTCCAGTATTGTGCTGCCAGTCATTGAAGGGAGCCAGCAAAGGAAGCGTATCTATTCTGCTCACCTTCTCCACTTCAAGCGGCAAGAGGGTTTAACCTAAAAAATCAAGCGTCATGCTACCAACCAAGACATGCCCCTTAACAGCGGGAGCTCCGACCTTGCATGTGTGACTATCCGGCAACCCTGCTTTACACAGGGGTAGAGACGGCTGTTTCATCCATGGTGATTGTACGGAGACGCCGGTGATCACAACGTGGAGCTAGCCGTAGCAGAGACTGGATCTGGGACTCCCATACATATGATGCTAGGATAAGCAGCTCTATATAAATAAAGCTACAAGTGGCATCTTTTTAACTAAGTGGAGTAAATATTACATTTGTTGCTACAATTCAACAGCGATACTGTTACAACCTGTTTGTGGAATAATCCAGTTCACTCAGTGGATTTTTTTTATCATGCACAACCTCCATTTAATATGATTGAGATACAGACTTTTTAAGAAAATGAATTAGAGACATACATATAAATATTTATTTATATATATATATATATATATAGGGTACTCGGAAGGACCGGCACTCGTTGCTGCAAAAGGAATATGGTTGGGTGCCCTCAGCGCAAATAAAGTACACCAAGAAACAAAGCTGTGGCACTCCAAATCAGTTGCTGTGAAAAAGGATATGTATTTGGCAATACTCTTGCCGACGTTTCAGAGCTGGGCTCTTTTATCAAGGCAGCCAAATATACAATATTAACATCAACACTGACAAACACAACAAATAGATAACACTCACCTTAAATAGGAGGTGAGAAGCACTAGTCTGGAGCAGACCGGGGAAAGCGCGCCCACGCTGCAGTCGGGTCCCGCCGCGATGACGTCAGTCTACCATGACGAGGTTGCCTAGCAACCACTCCTAACTCCGGAGGCCAGGTCTCATCGCGATGACGTCGGTCCGCAGTGACGGGGTTACCAAGCAACAACACTGGGACAATACAGCGTCTCACCGGTCTGCAACACAGACCAAAGTGATAATCATAAACCGGAGGGTTGATGGCCTCGCCTAAAGGGACTGGTGTGGGCTCTGAAGTATCATCGGAGTCTCTGATGGCGAAATCGCTATCGCTATTGGAGGTATGAACATCCCTCGTTTGATTTTTCCTGCGCTTTCTCCAATTGGCCCTCTGTCGGTAGGGCGTCTGGGTGCCTGGTCGAACATCAGACCCCATAAGCCACCGGTAAACCCGGTTTTCTTCATAGTCATTAATTACCAGATGTTGTTTGTTTTTCTTGAATTTGATTAGGTCACGGTGGTAATTATCACACTATTGTTGAATTTTATGAATCCAGTCTCTACTGCCCTCTTGTTCCAGAGTGGCTATGTGTTGTATATCAAATGCCATAATCTTATCCTTGGTAAGTTTAAGCTCCCTGCTCCAGACTAGTGCTTCTCACCTCCTATTTAAGGTGAGTGTTATCTATTTGTTGTGTTTGTCAGTGTTGATGTTAATATTGTATATTTGGCTGCCTTGATAAAAGAGCCCAGCTCTGAAACGTCGGCAAGAGTATTGCCAAATACATATCCTTTTTTACAGCAAATGATTTGGAGTGCCACAGCTTTGTTTCTTGGTGTATATATATATATATATATATATACTAACGATACTGGATCAGAACCTCTATATACCCCTGCCTGTACCTTCTAAAATCCTTCCTATAAACCTCTAAGGATGACGCTAATTTGTGTACGCATTCATACAGTAAATAAAGACTTAGACCTGGAATCTGTGGTTCCAAAGCACAAGTGTTATTCAAGTAAAAGTTCAGACAGTTACACGCAATTGATCCAGACACAATTTAGGTGCAAAAGGAATTATACGGACCCAAGTACAGTATACATATGCAGCGCTTCCGGACCCAAAGATAGGCATCAGCAAGAGACCCCTCATCATTCAGCATTCAGTATGAAGACTAAAAACCCAGCGTTTGAGCACACATTTTTTTACCTCACCCAGAATAAACAGGCCAATAGAGAAGTTTGTTGCTGATGTCTTTGGTTCCCAGGGGAGAAGCATCTGTTACAGAGCATTTAACAGGCTAGTTCAAATAGACTCTCCCTGCCTCTAACAGCTGGGGATCTTTCCCTTCCCACCCCCTGCAATATCCTAACAGTTGTTCATGAAATATACATTTTGTTGCTTGTAGGCTCTGCGATCCATAACTCGAGAATGCATGATGTGATCTCCCCACCGATAACACCGGAATACTGTAAAAAGAGTATGCATCAGTACAAAACCAAACACGACTTGTTTACCATGTATAATACCTTAGTTATCAAATATCTTTATTTCTCAGCATTTAAACTAACTGAACCAACTTAAATCATACACTTTAAAGCTTATTAAACCTTATGTGTGAATATGTAATGTGTGAGTATTCAGGGTTTGATATAAGGACGCTAGTTAACTTGGGGCAGATGCGTGCGCATAAAGCTAATAAAACAGCAGTTTCATACAAAGTCCTATGCATTCGCTATATGCGACTAGTTAACAGCGCAATTGTGTGTATTAATTTGTGTATGAGAAATGGTGAAAGATGCAATCGTATGGTGCTAATAGTATTATCACCACATGTACTAAAATGTGAGTTTATTTAAAATGGCGCTTAGGCGGCCATTCGCAAAATGGCATCTTGCGATCTAATTTTCAAGATGGCGTCTTGCGGCCAGTCGCAAGATGGTGTCGTTGCAATTAAATTTTAAACTGAACTTGTCTGAGCCAATTATTCAGCTTCGACAGTCCACCCTTTGATAGCAAACAACATGCAATCACAATCTGCTATTAGAATTTAATTTAGGCTTACATTTACATATTATTTAGTGTTAGTATGGGATGGCACAAGGTGGTTCTTAATCCATCAATAATGTGTCTCTGGGTGGGGACATAAAACTACTATTATACGCACACCGCGGATCTTGGAAGATCATGTGAAAGGTGTGGGAATGCACCAGTCTTATAAAAGCAGTCTTGAAGGGTAAATTTATATAACATATTCTATGCATGTCTAAATATAATACATCAAACGATAGTATTTCCTAGTTCAGGGTTGTAATGCAGTTCTATATTTACCTTGGTATACATATTGTCATTACTGACCACCATCATAGTTTCATTCATACGTTTTACTCTGTTTTTACATTTTCCACACTTCAACACAATAGGAACACACCGGACGCATATGCCAATTATTATGATGACAATCAGTATAAGGATTAAGAATTTGCCTATGCTGGCGATCACTTCTTGGACCCATTCCCCTAGACCTGAAAACCATTTCACTTGGTTCAGCCATGAAACCCATCCTTCTATCTTCTCCCCTACTTCAGCCACTGAAGCATTATGGTTCTTACGAAACTCCCATTTTAACTGCAGAATTTCATCCATCTTTCGGTCTATCACCTCCTTGGGGTCGCTGGTATTATTGGTGACATAGGTGCAACATTTTACTCCAAATTGGGTGGCTAATGTTACGCAATACCCTCCAGTAACAGCAGTTAAATAATTCAGCACTAGCCTGTGTTGCACTAATTCTTTCTTGTACGCTTGAAATTCTCTCCCTGTATACCTGAATGTGTCATCGTACATCTCGGTGATATTATCTATCAATTTAGCAAGTTCCTGAATATATCTAAAATTTAATGTACCCCGAGCGATCCTGGTGGGATCCAATGCGACTAGAACTTGAAAGCCAGTTGTCTCACTGATTAACTGAGTGGCTTTATGTACGTCACCAGGTACCATATTTCTTTTGCCTCTGTGTTCATATTGTGTGTGAAGATATGGTGACGGTGTGTTTTTATGTATACCCAGCATTTCAACATGTGTGAGGGTCATAACTTCTGGGACTACTCTTCCCAGGTAACACAAACCTTCGGAACTCGGGGAGAGCCATTTATACGCTTTTCTTCCACAGATGAAATATACATTATCAGGGAGAACATAAGGAATGGTATGCATCATTATCATTAAGCACATTTCCCTTGCAAACAATCCTATTTCTGGTACATGCAAGTTTCTGGCTGTATTATTTTAGCACAATAACCATTTGGCACCTTACCAATAATTTCTTTGGTGGAACTCAAGGTATACCGATACCTAAAATGTTTCCCACCAAACTTAATGGAGCATAACAGATCATGGTTTATGGACTCATTATCAGCTCTTTGTGAGAAGGTCATCGTCTGATTATTCCCCGTCACTTCCCAACTCCCGGGTCTATTGGGGTTGGTTATGTTTAAGCACAAAAGTGATCTATCTACTTGGAATTGATGGAGTTTGAAATGAGGTGGTTTGGATGAGAGAAATTTTCCATCCAATGTTTTCCCTTTTTGGAATTCTAAAATTTCAGTGATATTCAGCAGAAATGGCACCAACTCTACGTTATGCTGTCCCTGTGGCACATGTGAACACACCCAGCAATCAGTTTGATTTAACACTTTGCCTACCATGCTATGATAATCCTCTAGAGGATACCCACCCCAGTACGGATTATATTTAAGTTGGCACCATTGGATACAGTTCTCATCAACTAGGGACCCACAAAGCTCACAAAAACAGGAATCTTCAGATGATAAACCTCCACACCTTTCACGAGTATCCGGAATGACAGCTCTCTTAACAATAACAGTACTAAGATTGGTCAGACACTCCCCTGATTGGCATTGCACTCCTCCTGACTCCACTCCATCAGCACTGCCATCAGCTCATGTTTCCTCAATCAGTCCCCCATCACAGACACTGGATTTCCCCGAACTTACCAGGATGGTGAACACTCTAAAAGAGATTATGAAAATGAACACAGCAGGCCTGTCCATTGTCACAAAAAGATCTGCAAATTTCTCTCAGTTCAGGTATCTCACTACAACCTGTTCAATCCTCCCGGAACAAGCTCGCGATCGACAGGTCCATGCTATCAGCTTTGTCTCCGACTTGTTTCTCCACCGGTTGATTGACCTTTTTGCAGTGAGTGGAATGGACCCAGGTATCTCTCTTGGCCACCTTCAAAGATGTAGTACTCGTCAGAAGCACCTGGTATGGACCCTCCCACCGATCAGTCAAACAACATGAACACAAGAAAATTTCTGATCATTACATATTCTCCTGGTTCAACATCATGACAGTTAGTTTCAGGCATATCATTAGACAACAATTTCAGTTTCTGCTGCTGTTGCTTTAACTGCTTACTCATTGATATAAGATACTTTACAGTTACCTCCTTGTTACCCTTCAGGTCTTCCTGTGGACTTATAATCAAATGAGGTTGTCTACTGGACAATATTTCAAATGGGGACAGATTCAGAGAAGGTCTAGGGGTGGTCCTTATGCTATGTAGGACCAAAGGTAACGCTTCTGGCCATCCTAGTCCAGTCTCTGTCATGATTTTACTTAGCTTATTTTTAATAGTCCCGTTCATCCTCTCTACCTTGGCACTGGCTTGCGGTCGGTAGGGGGTATGAAGTCGGCTATTAATACCCATCAGCTTACACATATTTTGAACAACATCACCTGTGAAATGGGTACCCCTCGATGATTTTAGGGATACCGTACCTGCATACAAATTCCTGAACTATTTTCTTGGCAGTAAAAGCAGCAGTATTAGTGGCCACTGGGTAGGCCTCAACCCAGTTACAAAATACGTCTGTGCACACTAATACAAACTTAAGGTTCCTGCAGGGTGGTAATAGGATGAAATCAATTTGTATCACCTGGAAAAGTCCATCAGTCCGTGGAATGTGGGACGGTTCGGTAGGGATCGCTTTCCCTATATTCTTTCTCAAGCAGGTCAGACAGGACATTGCTATCTTTTCTACTTGTGATGAAAAACCTGGTGTGCACCAGTATGCCCTCACCAACTTGCACATACCCTGTTTACCCAGATGAATCAGGCCGTGTGCTGCCTCAGCCAGGCTGGGGTAATATGCCTTGGGGGCTACTGGCTTACCATGTCCGTCCCTCCAGAGCCCAGAGGACTCTTGCCCACATCCCTTGAACTTCCAAATGGATTTTTCCTGAATTGAACACAAATTTTGCATCTCAATTAATTTCAGCATATCAACTGTTTGAAATGACATAATTGTTCAGTTGGAGAAAACATTTTTAACCCTGCTGCCCATTTTGCAGCTTCATCAGTTCTGTTGTTGCCCAGTGACACCGGGTCATCCTCACATGTATGGGCTTTGCATTTAATTACTGCCACCGCTTTGGGCAGTTGGATTGCTTCTAAAAGATGTTTTATGTGTCGGGAATGTGCAACTGGTGTGCCTGCTGCTGTCATAAAATTTCTCAGATGCCATAGAGCCCCAAATTTGTGCACCACCCCGAACGCGTACCTCGAGTCAGTGTAAATGTTAGCAGATTTGCCTGCTGCCAGTTCACATGCTCTAGTCAGTGCTACTAACTGTGCCACCTGGGCTGAGTGAGGAGGACCGAGAGATTTAGCTTCTATGATGTCTGTGTCATTTACAACAGCATAACCTGTACATAATTCACCTGTGTCTGTTTGTCTATGACAACTCCCATCCGTATAAAAAGTTACATCCACATTCTCTAAAGGTGTGTCATGTTTGTCAGGTCTAGCAGTAAAGGTCTGATTCAGATATGTCATATAATCGTGCGTATCATTATGTCTGCCAAACTCACCTCCCGCCAGCAACTCCTCTCCTTCCACCCTTTGTACATCATGTTGTACATATGGTAGGTATGTTTCTGGATCCAGCGTACTGCAACGTTTAACAGTAATATTTGCAGGAGCGATTAGAGCTAGTTCCCATTTGGTGAACCTAGCCGAGGAGACGTGTCTGGTTTGAGCTGAGTTCAAGAGAGCAGATACAGCATGGGGAGTGTAGACAATCATATCATGGCCCAATACTACATCCTCACTTTTACTCACCAATAGAGCGGTAGCTGCTACACTTCTCAAACAGGTGGGGAGTGATCTTGCCACAGTGTCCAATTGGGCACTGTAGTATGCTACGGGCCTACTGGCATCACCATGTTTTTGTGTAAGGACACCTGCAGCACAACCATCGGCTTCTGTACAATACAAATCAAAAGGTTTTTCATAATCGGGTATTCCCAATGCAGGAGCTTTCATCAGACTATCCTTAAGATTAAGAAAAGCCTGCTCTGATTCCTCTGTGTGTATGACACAATTGGGCTTTGAGGAAGAGACTAATTCCTGTAAAGGTAAGGCCATAATAGAAAAACCTGGTATCCACATTCTACAGTATTCACACATTCCCAAGAAGGTACGAATTTGCTGTTGATTCTGCGGCAGTGTCATGTTTTGTATGGCCTGGATTCTATCTGTTATAAGGTGTCGTAACCCCTGGGTTAGGCAGTGTCCCAAATATTTTATTCTGGATTGGCATGGCTGTAGTTTGTCCTTAGCCACCTTGTGTCCTGTTTGTGAGAGATGAAGTAACAAAAGTTTAGTATCATTCAAACATGACAAACGAGTCAGAACATAGGAATAAATCATCCACATATTGAATTAGAACAGATCCATTGGCAGGTTGAAAAGATTGTAAACAGTCGTGTAATGCCTGGGAGAAGTTACTGGGGCTGTCTATGAAACCTTGGGGTAACCATGTCCATGTGTATTGTAAACCTCTGTATGTAAATGCGAATAGATACTGACAGTCAGGATGGAGAGGCACAGAGAAGAAAGCAGAACAGTGGTCAATGACAGTGAAATGGGTTGCATTTGGTGGGATCTGCATCAAAATGACAGCTGGATTTGGGACTACAGGGAATTGGCTCTCTACTACCTTATTAACACCTCTAAGGTCTTGTACCAGCTTATAACCCCTCCCACCACTCTTCTTCACCAGGAAAATGGGACTGTTGGCTACACTAGCTGTACGAACTAAAATGCCCTGTTGCAATAATGGCTCAATTATTGGAAAAACCCCTAATTCTAGCTCCTGTTTTAGTGGGTACTGGGGAATTTTTGGAGCTTGCCTACCGCTTTCTAAATTTACCATTATGGGACTTACGTTTGCCATTAATCCAGTGTCCTGTCCATCTTTAGTCCAAAGGGAATCTGGAATTAGGGACAACATTTCATCTACCTGTGATGGAGTTTCATTTAAAACTGTAGAGTGATACATTATCTTTTGAGGAGTGTCTAACATATCCCGCACCTCATATACCATTCTCTCTGGGATATCTAAAAATACACCATCAGGGGTGCAATATATAACACATCCCATCTTACATAACAAGTCTCTGCCCAGTAGGTTAGTAGGAGCCGCAGCATCCAGGAGAAAAGAATGCCTGGTATGCAATGGCCCAATAGTAACCTCTGTGGACTTGTTAAAGGATAATGTTCCACTTTACCTGTTACACCCATGGTTGGTACTGTCTCGTTGGTCACCTGCAAATTAACGGGAGATTTTATCACTGACCTGGTCGCCCCTGTGTCTACAAGAAAAGGATATTCAGTACCAGCTACATCAACCATCATGACCGGTTCTTCCCTAGTACTTCCCGTTAACTTGACTATCTGTAGACTACAGGTATGACCTGACCCCTAGCGTTGGCTACCATTCTCCAATAAAGCATTTACGGCTACAATTGGAGCTGGTACCTGCTGAACATTTGCTGGCCTTTGTGCATATCCCTTATGGGGATATCCAGGTCTTCCCTGATGTGGGGTCCCTACTCTTTTTACTGTACAGTTTCTACTTAAGTGTCCTGTTTGTTTACAGTTAAAACATGTTCGTGTATCGGGTGAAGACATGTGGTGTTGTGTGTTTTGCGCAGAGGGTAAAGGTGGTGGATATGGGTAAGGATAGGGAGGGTAAGGGTATTGTGGGGGATAAGAAGTTGGTGGGTAGCCTGGGACCTGTGGTTGCATCGGCTTAGTGGGATAGAGTTGTGTTTGTTGTTGCGTGGGGTTAGTGAGAGCACATACTTGTTCAGAAGTGAGTGTGTGTGCAAGTGTGTCTGTTGGCTGTAATGTTACCGTCATTCTCTCCAGAGGTTGTAAACTGACAGCCATTAGTTTTGGGCTTCTCTCTTCTTGGAGATGTTTTTATCATGTTCAGTGGCGGTTTCTATGAGGGTATCTATTGTGAGTCCCCGCCAGCCAGGCTGTGAGGTCTGAACCCGAGTTTTTAAACTTTCTTTCAGACTGTCCACAAGTACCGTGACTATCATTCCCCGGTGGTGAGTGCTATCTTTAATATCCTCTATCCTAGTGTACTGGGTGATAGCCTGCAGAGCCCGATCACAATAATCTTCTGCAGTTTCACTCTCCTTCTGCTTAATGGTGAAAATTTTGTTCCAGTTAACTACTACTAGAAAATATATACCCAATTGAGTTACAATGCGGGAAATGTTACCTTGGTTTACTTGGTCTGTTAAGGGAACGTAACCATCTAATACACAATCCGTGATAAATTTTGTCACGTCGGTATTGCGTGGTAGACAGGCCCTTAACACCACATGCCAATCTTTATTAGTGGGTTCATGTGAACTACCCAAATTTCTCAAAAATCTTTGACATTTGGCTAATTCCTTTTTGGGATTGGCGAAATCATTTATGATGGAATTTAGTTCTGCTCTTGTCCAAGGACAATGCATTACTACTTCCGTCGTGGGCACTATACCATTTGCATCTGCATTTCCATTTGGAACAGTTATTGTCTGAATGGGATGCAGACCGGTAGCGCTGATACCTTTGACCTGATTACCTGGCTGGGGGTTTAGTCTGCTGCTGCTATGTATGGTATGAACAACTTCCTCTACGGGTGCAGAGGGCATTAACACTTCCCTTGCTGTTACCGATGGAGATGGCGGCACCACTTGTGATTGTGGTGATGCCGCATCTATCATTTGTAAAGCATGGGAAATGGCAGACATTACAATAGGCTCATCATCCACATCATGAACATGTTCTTTATAGTTGCTTAAGAGAGGGTACAAGTTGCTTGTTACATTTTTATGGGTATTTTTGGTAACTGTACTTGCACCTCCATCCACATAAGGTGGGGGAGGTGAACGTGAACTGCTGGCAATACTCTGCATGATGCTACCTTGCTGACGGGAGCACCATTTTGCGGCTCGCCCGTATTGCAATTTAGCGCCGCGGATGTATTTTCTGTCAATGTGCTCGCGACGCTAGTTTGCGTAGTTTGCACATTTTTAAGCCACGCATTCCTTTCATGCTGCCACAGTTTTAAACATTCAAAATATTTAACCTTTTTCTCTCGGGAGCGCATCAAACTGATGTGATCCCGGACATTGTCTAACACATTTTTATCAAAACTACCAATTCTGCGAAACGGTCTAACACTCTTCCTCGTCATATTAAACCATAAATCACAATACCTTATTGCATAAGTACCATACTTAGTATGCATGATACGACGTGCCAATCCGATCGGCGCCTCCATTAGCAGCACATCATTGTCTAACATCTCTACTGTTTGCGCGGCTCCCATTCTGAGACAACTCCTACACTTTTCAATAAAGATTTAAACTGGTGAAAGACAATCAAGATACTTTCACTTACCTGTGGACGATTTAAGTCGGCGGCGCCCACACACCTGGATAAGATTTGAAAAAGGCAACTTCCACACCCGGATAAGATTTAATAAGGCAACTTCCACACCTATGAGAGTTTATATGTTGGCTACTCTCACGCACCTCTCTACAACAAAGACAACATGTACACCTGCTACTGTGTATAGAACGGTAAAGCTACTTACTGAGTGGCTAGACTAACCCTTGCACCTAGCCCTTCAGGATCATATGATACCCTTAACTTTGTTCAACAAATATTCACTGTTACACACTTTTTTCCTGCGCAGAAAAATAAACGTAAACCGAGATATTGGCAACAATTGAAAAAGGTAAGCCTCAACGGCTTTGTTAAAACACGTGGCAGCAGAACCGGAAGTGCGTATACGCTATTGTGCAATCAGCCGCATACGCAATAATGCAACTACCACACAACCGTATAATGACTTTTTAGCTGCGTACACAAAAGTGCGTCTTTGCTATGTGCAAACCTGCGACTTAGCCGTGTACTCAGTACTACGGTACACCTTAAATGTTCTATCAACAGAGGAAAACAAACTTTTTCCTCTCTTGTCCCTGGATTCTAGTCAGCTTCCTTGATTCACATGGAGACGGATAGCGATCTTTCAGCACAAAGCGGTTGCAGGCAAACCCTGCATGTGGCCACTCCACCCTTTGCTGAAATATCGATAGATGTATGTACCGTGTGAGCAGGTAATTGACTTCACTACAAGCCCCCAACTAATGATACTGGATCAGAACCTCTATATACCCCTGCCTGCACCTTCTAAAATCCTTCCAAGGATGACGCTAATTTGCGTACGCAGTCATACAGTAAATAAAGACTTAGACCTGGAATCTGTGGTTCCAAAGCACAAGTGTTATTCAAGTAAAAGTTCAGACAGTTACACGCAATTGATCCAGACACAATTTAGGCGCAAAAGGAATTATATGGACCCAAGTACAGTATACATACGCAGCGCTTCCGGACCCAAAGATAGGCATCAGCAAGAGACCCCTCGTCATTCAGCATTCAGCATGAAGACTAAAAACCCAGAGTTTGAGCACACATTTTTATACCCCACTCAGAATAAACAGGACAATAGAGAAGTTTGTTGCTGATGTCTTTGGTTCCCAGGGGAGAAGCATCTGTTACAGAGCATTTAACAGGCTAGTTCAAATAGACTGTCCCTGCCTCTAACAGTTGGGGATCTTTCCCTTCCTGCCCCCTGCAACATCCTAACAGTTGTTCATGAAATATACATTTTGTTGCTTGTAGGCTCTGCGATCCATAACTCGAGAATGCATGATGCGATCTCCCCACCGATAACACCGGAATACTGTAAAAAGAGTATGCATCAGTACGAAACCAAAAACGACTTGTTTAGCATGTATAAAACCTTAGTTATCAAATATCTTTATTTCTCAACATTTAAACTAACTGAACCAACTTAAATCATATACCTTAAAGCTTATTAAACCTTATGTGTGAATATGTAATGTGTGAGTATTCAGGGTTTGATATAAGGATGCTAGTTAACTTGGGGCAGATGCGTGCGCATAAAGCTAATAAAACAGCGGTTTCATACAAAGTCCTATGCATTTGCTAATATGCGACTAGTTAACAGCACAATTGTGTGTATCAATGTGTGTATGAGAAATGGTGAAAGATGCAATCGCATGGTGCTAATAGTATTATCGCCACATGTACTAAAATGTGAGTTTATTTAAAATGGCGCTTAGGCGGCCATTCGCAAAATGGCGTCTTACGATCTCATTTTCAAGACGGCGTCTTGCAGCCAGTTGCAAGATGGCATCGTCGTGATTAAATTTTAAACTGAACTTGTCGCAGCCAATTATTCAGCTTCGACAGTCTATATATATATATATATATATATATATATATAAACAAATATTTTTTCACTATTGATTGGATATTGAAAATTCCTCACTTTTTTCCGTTCTATCCTTTTTTTTATTAATGGATAAAGGATATATGTTTCTATTTCTTATTGATTTATATATATGTGCCATCTACTATCCAATTGTCTCATATTGAAGATGTTTAACATTTTGTAATCTATATACAGTAACAGAGTTGTGCCATTAATAGCTATGTTTTAATAAATTATATTCACTTCATTCTTGTATTTTTTGGGGCAAATCCGATTGATCTAGCGCAGTTCATACTGATCTCACATTACTTATCTTTAACCCATTTTTTGGAACTTCAGAGGTCCTTAATTGAACAGCTGCTGGACCGATTGTGATTAGCCGCTCTCTCTCTAAGCTATACACAGTGGTTAAAGAGCTGACTGGTTTTGTTTTTTGTCTTCTAATTGGATTAAGCCCTGATTCTCTCAAAAACAGTGCTAAGAATATTCCACTAACCTTTCCGGACACTTAGAGGGCCTGATTCGGAGTCAGGCTTATCTCTTAGCACTGCCGCTATTGAGTTTTTGCATACAGCACACGCACAAAAGGAAATGTATGCATTTTTGCATATATTCATTCCTATTTTGAGTCAGAAGGAAGTTGGCTGGACCTGCATTTCAGGATGGGAATTGGCCCATGATAATGCGATCATACATAACCACCCTCATTGGCCTGTATCTAAAGCTCCGTGTGATTCTGAGTCGTGCATATGGGGAAGGGGAAGACTGTATCTGATGGATCTCTTACACCTAGTATGGGGCTGGTTCCAGTGCCAATACTGATGATGATGGTTGCGGTGGCTGTCATAAAATCAATGGGTGGCATGGGGGTGTGTTTGCAGATGCACGAACCCCTGCATTATCCCTATGGATTCTTGCATTAGCATAAAAGTAGTAAATCGCATTAGCATAAGGCAGTAAATCGCGTTAACATTAGGCAGTAAATCGCATTAGCATAAGGCAGTAAATTGCATTAGAATAAGGTAGTAAATCATGTTAGTATAAGGTAGTAAATCAGGTTAGCATAAGGAAGTAAATTGCATTAGCATAAGGCAGTAAATCGCGTTAGCATAAGGAAGTGAATTGCATTAGCATAAGGTAGTAAATCACGTTAGCATAATTAAGTAAATTGCGTTAGCATAAGGCAGTAAACCGCGTTAGAATAAGTTAGTAAATTACGTTAGCATAATGAAGTAAATTGCGTTAGCATAAGGCAGTAAATCGCGTTAGCATAAGGTAGTAAATCACGTTAGCATGAGGTAGTAAATCACATTAGCATAAGGAAGTAAATTGCGTTAGCATAAGGTAGTAACTCGCGTTAGAATAAGGAAGTAAATTGCGTTAGTAAACCACGTTAGCATAATGAAGTAAATTGTGTTAGCATAAGGCAGTAAATCGCGTTAGCATAAGGAAGTAAATTGCGTTAGCATAAGGAAGTAAATTGAGTTAGCATAAGGTAGTAAATCGCGTTAGCATAAGGTAGTAAATCACGTTAGCATAATGAAGTAAATTGCGTTAGCATAAGGCAGTAAATCGCGTTAGCATAAGGTAGTAAATCACGTTAGCATGAGGTAGTAAATCACATTAGCATAAGGAAGTAAATTGCGTTAGCATAAGGTAGTAAACCACGTTAGCATAATGAAGTAAATTGTGTTAGCATAAGGCAGTAAATCGCATTAGTATAAGGAAGTAAATTGCGTTAGCATAAGGTAGTAAATCGCGTTAGCATAACGTAATAAATCACATTAGCATACGGTAGTAAATCGCATTAGCATAAGGCAGTAAATTAGACTTTCGCAGCTACATCCACTTTGCCTATGACTCAGAATCAGGCCTCGAATCTCTATTGTATGTATTCCTTGAGATTGGGAAGGTACAGTAATTGTAAAATAGTGAACTATTGTTGACTGATCATAAATCGCATTAGCATAACGTAGTAAATCGCGTTAGTATAAGGTAGTAAATTGCATCAGCATAAGGCAGTAAATTGCATTAGAATAAGGTAGTAAATCACGCTAGAATAAGATAGTTAATCACGTTAGAATAATGTAGTGAATCGCATTAGAATAAGGTAGTAAATTGCATTAAAAAAGGCAGTAAATTGTGTTTGAAAAAGGTAGTAAATAGCATTAGAATAAGGTAATAAATTGCATTAGAATAAGGTAGGAAATTGCGTTAGAATAAGGTAGTAAATTGCGTTAACATAAAGCAGTAAATTGCATTAGAATAATGTAGTAAATCGCGTTAGCACAAGGTAGTAAATCATGTTAGAATAAGGTAGTAAATCACATTAGAATAAGATATTAAATTACGTTAGAATAAGGTAGTAAATCACATTAGCTTAAGGTAGTAAATCGCATTACAATAAGATAGTAAATCGCGTTAGAATAAGGTAGTAAATCATGTTAGCATAACGCAGTAAATTACGTTAGAATAAGGTAGTAAATTGCACTAGAATAAGGTAGTAAATCACGCTAGAATAAGATAGTAAATCACGGTAGAATAAGGTAGTAAATCGCATTAGAATAAGGTAGTAAATCGCATTAGAAAAAGGCAGTAAATTGTGTTAGAAAAAGGTAGTAAATCGCATTAGAATAAGGTAGTAAATTGTGTTAGAATAAGGCAGTTTATCGAGTTAGAATAAGATAGTAAATCGCATTAGAATAAATTAGTAAATCGCGTTAGACAAAGTTAGTAAATCGCATTAGAATAAGGTAATAAATTGTGTAAGAATAAGGTAGTTAATCACTTTAGCATAAGGCAGCAAATCACGTTAGAATAAGGTTGTAAATCGTATTAGAAAAAGACAGTAAATCGCGTTAGAATAAGGTAGTAAATCGCATTAGCATAAGATAGTAAATTGCGTTAGAATAAGGTAGTAAATCACATTAGTATAAGATAATAAATCGCGTTAGAATAAGATAGTAAATCGCGTTAGATAAGATAGTAAATCGCGTTATTATAAGGTAATAAATCGCATTAGTATAACATAGTAAATCGCATTAGAATAAGATAGTAAATTGCGTTAGAATAAGGTAGTAAATCGCATTAGTATAAGATAGTAAATCGCGTTAGTATAAGCTAGTAAATCGCATTAGTATAAGAGTAAATCGCATTAGAATAAGGTAGTAAATCGCATTAGTATAAGATAGTAAATCACGTTAGAATATGGTAGTAAATCATATTACGGCAATGCTCGGTAGAACATCGCCTATAGTCCCATAGAGTTCTAGTCCTGTAATGCTACCTTATAGTCTAATAGGTCATCATATATCCAAGTATACTAAGATACTCTTTAGTCTCATAAAGTCACCATATAGCTTGGATCATTATAAAGCCTTATTTCGACATGCCCTTGTGTACATTATTCTGCCCCTCGATATCATGATATGCCATGGCATGCATTGCCTTATACCAGGGGTGGGCAATATGCAGCCTTCCAGCTGCTGGTGCACTACAAATCCCAGAATGCCCTGCTGCAGGTTTAGCATGGTCATTTAGCAAAACTGTGGCAGAACATGCTGGGATATGTAGTTCTACAACATCTCTGGGGCCACTTATTGCCCACCCTTGCCTTATACGGTACTATACAGACTCCTATATCACCAGAACGTCTTACACTATATAGTATGTCCTCTCATAGCTCTATGGTCCTGGTTCTGAGTCACACACAATACCGATGCTAATGAACGTCCGTATCCCTAAATACTCATATGGCGCAGGTGTTACACTGTGTGTATGCCCAGGGCTACACAGTATTCAAAATGTACTGGAAATGTGCTGGGCGTCCCTGAGTGGTGACTTGGAGGTGGCTATTTAGATGGTATGTCTTATGGTCGTGTTATGGGAATGTTGCTGGCGTGTCGCTGACTGGTTGTGTAAACAGGCGCTTAGTCGCTGACACTGGGGCCATGCTCGGACGGAGACTCTGCACCTAGCATGGGGCTGGTGCAAGTTTCAATGGTGCGGCTAATGGTGGGGCCTAAAGATACACCAAACTGCATTATAGGGCTCTAGTTAGGGCTCTAGTTACTGCATTTGAAATGCAGATTGTAGTGTGATATTATTGCCTACATTCGCATTGCGAATGAAAAACAGTGAGAAGGTGCCCACGAATGTGCCGATAGGCTCACCATACAACCAACCCGTGATCGCATGTACCCCCGTGATCGCCTTCCCCCGTGTGGCCCCCCTTCCCATCCGAACTTTCACTTACCTCTGGTGATCGCTGATCAGTGATGTCCTCCGGGGCTCCGGTAAGCAGTGGCTGACCAGGGTCACAGTGCAGGAGCTGGGAGACCAGCTGCCTGGAGCCTCAGAGGACATCACCGAGCACCGATCACCCTGGATGCAGGTAAGTGTTTATTTATTTTTGCAGTGATCAGCTTAGACAACAAAACTAATCACTGGGGCCCGGCTCCCGGCTCTACGCTGCCTGTTAGAGCAATGGGGGAAACCCTGGATAACGCCATCTCCAGGTATTTTTTCACAATTTATTTTTAGTAACTTTGGGCCTGATTCAGACCCACTCGCGAGCGGCTATCCGCTCGCAAGTGGGTCGATGTTATGGACTGAGCATGCGCACGACGGAGGGAGCTCCGTCGTGCGCATGCGCCAGACGCGACGAGCGAAGGAAAGTCCTTCGCTCGTTGTGTCCGATCAAAGGGGGCGTGCTGTCAATGTTGATTGACAGCACGCCCCCTTTGGTGGGCGTGCCGGGGGCGTGCCTCCCTGACGGGGGCGTTCCCACGGGAACGCCTCCCGTCAGAAGCCGGCCCACTGACATCACTAGTGATGTCAGTGGGAGTGATTTTGGCTCTGATAGAGCCAAAATCACTCCGGAGCTTGCGGTTGAAAACCTCAACCGCAGGCTCCGGCTCGCAAATTCGATGGTCGCGATGGTCTCGACCATCGCGGCCATCACAATGCACGCTCGTATAGCCTGTGGGTGGTGACCCACAGCTATACGAGCGTCCAGGAGGACGCTCCATGAAAATGGAGCCCGGCCCTCATTCAGAGCGTACGCTCTGCTCAGAGCGTACGGCTCTGAATGAGGGCCTTTGACCAGATCACATTTCCCATTACAATTATGGGAAATGCGATCTGCTTACTAAAAATATGTGATAATTAGGGTTTGGAGTAGAATTTTACGAATTCTACTCCAATTGCCCTTTAGTGAATTTATGATAAACTAAAATAATGTGAAAAGGGTGTGAAAACACAAAACAACCTTTTTCATTTTATTTTAGTAAACACAATGTTAATAAATACTAAATAGAGAGGATAGTGAGCCTAATTCTCTATGGAACGCTATTCTCCTTATACGCACGCTCCTTATACGCACGCTACGCAGTTGCTACTATCAGTGGTGATATTTAAATGTTTATATTATCATCGCGGCTCCGTCGTACGCATGCGCTCTGGGCCACCATCGACCCGGTTGCGAGCGCTCAGTGCTTGCGACCGGGTCTGAATCAGGCCCACTGTTACTTGTTGAATCAGGCCCTCAGTCCTTGCACAGACAGGCACACTGCTGTACACCAAAGGAAGGGCTGATACTAGCATTAGCAGAAAGTCACATATACGAATACGCCAAAATACGCTAAAGTGTCTTGGTTTTTGTCAAGTTCCCCTATTAAATAGATTTACAGAATTCCAAGAACCTAAGGCTATTGTTGTTACTGTTGATCCTAAAGAGAGATTTAATGTCAATGTGCATAATTAAAATGCAATTAAAAAATAATATGTTAATAATTAGGTTTGAGAAATGAAATCTCAAATTGCTAAATTACAAATAGTGCCAACCAACAATTACAATCCTGCAAGTAACCATTTAATATGTCTTTGTTTATAGGTCAGATAGAAGCCTGCAGAAAGTTAGCTTTTGTACATGACCCCATCATTTAAGACATATTTAAAATGTATTATTTATCATTTATAATATAATTGAAATGTGAAGGTGCATGGATCTGTGAACCATGAACCATGAATCAGGACAGTTGGGGCTATGTATTTTGGCTCTAGTTATTATATATTTATCAATATGTATCTTCCTAGAGAAGTGTAACTAGAAAGTAAGCTCTCATGAGCAGGTTCCTTTCAAAACTCTGGGCCTGACTCGGGCGCAGTAGAGGGAGGATTTACAGTTAGTCGTGCGCCTGAGTTGCACCGCGCATCCCTCCCGCTTTTGTTCGTACGGAGTCGCAGAACAAATTTACACGCACAGTAGTAGAAATGTAAGGGGAGTTCCAAGACAGTGACTGGGAGGTAACAGAAGGTAATGTAGAGTCTACAGATGCTGCAAATGGACGTGTCAGTCCTTGTACATTTGGATCATACCTGCCGACATTCTGGCTGCTCCTTCCGGGAGGGAGCAGCCAGATCGGCAGGACGGGGTGGGCGTGGCCGAGACAAGGGGGAGTGGCCGGCCAGGTGACGTCACTTGTGGGCGTGGCGGGGGCGGAGTCATGCGATCGCGTCAGCTTGGCCCCGCCCCCGCTAAACAATGCCGATAAAATAGGCATTGTGCGCAGGGGGCGGGGCCAAAATTACGCGAATCACGTCACCGGCCCCCCCGCTGCGGGGGTTACAGTGGTTATAGCGGGGGGGATAGGATGGGTGAGCGGCAGCCGGGAGAATTGCCTGCCTTCCCGGGAGGTCGGGAGCGGCACCTGATTTTCGGGAGGCTCCCGACCAAATCGGGAGGGTAGGCAAGTATGATTTGGATGCAATAATGATGTACATCAGGGCAGGGCTTTCTAGTGGCATAAGGCATCCATAAATGTATTGCAATTAAAGACAACATAACAACTTACAACTAACTTATACTAAAATAAAGACACGTACACAGACTGCTTTGGTTAAATGGTCATAACTTGCTTTTATTGAAGGTATGACCCTGAGCTTTTAATTTATTTATTGAAGGCAAAGAGGGTGCTACAAACACTCAGCTCCAGCCATATGTTACTTAACCAATATTAGGGAGCGACTGATACGCCCCCCATGTGGCCATTGTAAGCTAGGGGCGCTTGGATCACCCCTGCACCAGATTTATAAAGCCCACATACATAGCCACTTCCACAAGCTCACACATGGTAAGAAAACTAACCAAATAAGAGAGCTACTGTTAGCACAATACGAAATGTATATAACTCGCCCTCTCCACATGGGCGGTCTCTCTGCAACTAGACGTCTCATGCCTGACTTTAGGAATTCACTGGAATATCCTTCATCAAACTACTCTACCTAGCAACAGTTGACCAAATTCTAACCAATTACAAAAAACTAAGGACTCTTATTTTTCCTTAAGCCTATTCAGCTTTCGTCTCATCTTAGCATAAAGTCGCAGCAGCAAAAGAAGCAAGGGCGGCCGCGACTACTTCTTACTCAGAATCATGCACTATGTATCATGTTTGTTTACCTTGAACAGCCCTGATGCCTTGTATTCAGCTGAATCTCCTGCTGTTTGTTTGCTCACAAGCATGAAATTCATAACTGGGTCTGTGCTAGCTGTAAAAGCTAACTCATTACTATCTATCAGGATTGTAACATGGCTTTTTTGCATCCTGAGCTGACCACGCCCACTGAGAGCATGACGTCACAACGTCATCCAAAGGGGGTGGGGTTGGTAGCGCCGTTGATTACAGCACTGATCGTAGCATCCTCAGGATGTTTTCGGGAGGTAGCTATAAGAGCTGCAGGGTGCCTGTCTGGAGTGTCAAGAGCATGCTCGGGGCTGCACTGCAATACCAATTTAGGCTGCAGGGTCCTATTCCAGGCACTCAGCAAGCTGTAAGCAGTGGTGCTGGACGATTGTGCACAAGGGAAGGAGTTTGTATGCCATTTGGATGAATTCACTGATGGGCGGCCGCCGAAAGACACTGCTGCATACTCTTTTACATGTGACTCAGAAATTTATTGGGACACCCACCTGCAGCATTGCAAATCCAAGCGCCGGCATAAAATGCTGCAGTATCTAGATACAAAGACGCACAATCGGTCGCAGTCCGGAGTAAGCCTATGGTCCCGCTGAATGGCCACGGGAACTGAAATACACCGGAGCCATATTCCTTGTATGTGGGATCGCAGTTGCACGGTGTGAAGCGCCCCCAAAATGATCGTGACAATCCTGTGTTTTTTGCTGCCACTCCCTTCCCTCTAAACGCTCCCTGCCTGTCAATCACACTGCAATTAATTAGTCGTTGCCAGTGACTTCAACAGAGTACCTTGATGCATGCGCAGAGGCCAATTATTGGGAAAGTATCGGCTCAGCCAGAGGCATTTTTAGAGAGGAGGAGGCCAGTATGCATCCCCCGTCACCGGCCCCCTCCTCTTACTCCGGTGTCCGGCAGCCGACTGACACAGCTGGCCGGACACTGACACTGCAGGATTAATAGACTCTGGGCACTAGAGTGTGCCCAGGATCTATTGCGCATGTGCAGATCACCAGGGAAATGGCGCGGCCACCATTTTAGCAGTGATCTTCTCACAGTGCATGCGCAAAATGCCGGAAAAATGGCCATGGCGGCCATTTTCCAGCATTTGAACAGCGCTGGGAGACCTGACGCAGGACTTTGGAGAGGTAAGTATGACAAAGTATGGGTGCAGCATGTGAGGTGTGGGCCCCCCTGGACCCGGGGGCCCATGGGCACCGCACACCCTGCACCCATTACAGATACGCCCCTGGGCTCAGCGTTCAACTATGAATCAGGCCCTAAGTACGTTATGAGTTCGCCAATAGGACTCCATTATATTATAACAAGACATAATGGGCCTGAATCGGACTCACTGGCACTTGGTGTGGCTCCCCTATCTATAATGGGTCCAGGGGGGCCCACACAGAAACACCCTGCACCCAAAATAAGTTATACTTATCTCTCCGCGGCCTCCAGAGAGCTGCTCTGTAGAGCAGCAAAAATCACAGGGAAAATGGCAGCAGACATTTTCCCGATGACTTGCGCATACGCAGTAGAGATGTCCCCAGGAATAAGGCTCGGTCACCATTTTCCTGGAGACCCTCATATGAGCAGTAGATTCTGGCACCAAACCAGAATGTACTGCCCTTCCAGAAAGAAGGGGCCCACGCTGAGTCTGCACACGGGCCCTCTCTTCTCATAAAACACCCTTAAAAATGGGTATAGGTAATCTGTGCACCTCAGTCCCTCGTGGACTAGTGATGTCAGTAGGTGGACTTCCTGCTCTAATAGTGCATGAAGTCCACTGGGGCTTGCGGCAACGAGACCCTACCGCAAGGGTCTCGTCGCAAGCCCGATGGTCTTGACCATCCCGTCCATCATCATGGCCGCTCGCATAAGCTGTGGGTGGTAACCCACAGCTATGCGAGAGGCCAAGAGGCTGCAACAAAAAAAAGCACACGCCCTGATTCAGAGCGAGCGCACGCTTTTTGCGAGCGGCTCTGATTCAGGCTCTCAGTCCTCAGGATCCCAAACAGTGAATGTTTTCCAGATCTCCTCACCGAATCACAAGATAAATAATTAGCTCAACCTGTGGATTATTTTAAATGTGTCAGTGAGTAATAAATACACCTGTGCCCCTGCTGGGTGACCTGGAAAACATGACCTGTTTGTGGTCCTGAGAACCGAGTTTGAGAACTACTGGACTAAAACATTCACAAAAAGAGGACTAATGGTATTCTGAATGATAGTTTGTGCAACCAAGATGCAGATTTAAATATTGTCAGTAGGGAGCGCATTGCAAAAGTCTCACTTTATACACATTTTCAATGTATGTATAGGCTATCTATACCTAGGGGCCTGATTCAGAGCCGCTCGTAAGCGGCCGCTCGTTCGTTCTGAGCGATGTTTGCCCAACTGCGCATGCGTACGGATCGTAATACGCATGCGTGAACCAGTCAGTGCGGCCGAAAATCGTTTGTTCGCTAAACAGCGAATGCCTGCTATTTTGAGTGACAGGAGGAGGCGTATGTGGGTGGTAACAGGGGAAGGTGCTTGAAAACGGGGAGTGGAGATCCGAACGCAGGCGTGCTTAAAGGTCAAAATGGGCATTTAATGGGTGTGCATAATTAATACAGCAGCGTCATTGACCACGTCACTGGGTTATTTTATAGTCAGAACTGCTCGCAAGATTGCGGTAGCAAAAACCAACCACAAGAATAGCGAGCAGTTCATACGCTGGTTGATGTACTCGATTAATCTAATAAATAGCGGACATGACGTAGGATGCGAGCGGCCAGGGGGCGTAGTTTCCAAAAAAACTACCGCAAGTTTTGTTCACTCGTTCAGACATAGAGGCGTGAACAGACCGCAAAGAGCGAACAGTTCATTTGAATAGCCACCCCTTTTTTCAGAACGAATGACCGCAAATAGCGTCCGGCTCTGAATCAGGCCCTATGTGCATACTTGCCTACATTCTGCTCACTCTTTCCGGAAGGGAGCTGAATGTCTGAGCACAGCAAGTGGTGGGCCGGGTTATGATGCGGCAATGGGGCGGTGCCATGCAATCACGTCATCGTGGCTCCGCCCCCTCATCACAATGTCGAAATCATTGGCATTGTTAAGCAGGGGACGGGGACATGATGAGGCGATTCAGTGCAAATCTCGTCACTGGCCCCTCCGCTGCAGGGAATTCTGAAAGTAACGTGGGGGTCAGGCGGCAGCCGGGAGGCTTGCTTACTTTTCCAGGGGTCGGGAGCGGCACCCGATATTCGGGAGGCTCCCGACCAAATCGGGAGGGTAGGCAAGCCTGCCTATGTGGAAGGTGACTAGAACATGACTTATATATTTTTGTGTCTGTGATAACCCTCTTCAATTGCCAGTGGATGTTTAATGGACTTTACTTGTGTACAGCATATATTGTGGGTGAGGGGTATATACAGCAGCTAAGGGAGTGTATAAGAGTATATTGTGCATTGTGTAAAGTCATACAGTGTACTTGCCGACAATCAGCTCCCTCCTTCCGGGAGGGAGCTGATTGTCGGCTAACAGCGGGGGGGCATGTCCGGACAGTTATGACACATTGAGAGCAGAGCCAGGGGCGGAGCCACATGATCGCGTCATCATGGCCCCGCCCCCTCTTCACAATGCCGTTATTTTTGGCATTGTGAAGAAGGGGGCGGGACCACGATGATGCAATTCAGCATGAATCGCGTCACCGGTCCCCCAGCTGCGGGGATTTGTAGTTTATTCTGGGGGGAGATCAGGAGGGTTGGTGGATGCCGGGAGGCTTGCCTGCCTTTCCGGGGGGCTGGGAGTGGCACCCAAAGTTTGGGAGGCTCCCGGCCAAACCGGGAGGGTAGGTAAGCCTGTGTAAAGTCTGAAATGTTGCCAGGTGAATTATGAGGGCTTTGTACAGGAATCTATCTATGGGCATGTCCTCTGTCACCCTCTGAGGCAGGAGTTCAGCTGAAGGGTACATGATGTACCAAATGACTATGAAGAGTTAACTAGTGGAGGGATCCTTCATTATCATCGATCCCTCTCTTCATTAGCAATCCCTGAGTTCCATTGTTCTATCCAGGTAACCCCCACACCACAGGTGTAATATCTTCTGGGGTGCGGAGTTTAGGCTCCTACCAGAAGATACTGGAGAGTTGAGTTTTGTCTGCTGTCAGCTGGATAATATTACAGGATAGTACAGTGGGAAGAAGTCCGGGCCTTGGAGTTGTTAGGCTGCTGGACTAGGGGGGGGGGGGCTGATGCCACAGCCAGGGGAGCCCTTTCACCGGGGTCCCCAGCTGCAACATCAGTCCTGATAGTCAGGCCAGGGATCCCTTGGGAGTTGGGGACCGCCACAATAAAGGGGTCCCCCTCTCCAGGGCACCCCTGGTCTAACCTGATAGCTCGGGGCTATCCCCGCCACCCCTGGGCGGTAGGTGGCGGGATGATAGTGTTGGTGTAGTGTGTAAAAAATAGAATAATTCACATTGTCTTTGCAGTGGAACTACAGGTCCCAGCGAGCCTCCCCAGCATGCTGGTACTTGGAGAACCACAAGTACCAGCATGCGGGGCATTAAGGGTCCACTGGTACGTGTAATTCACCTGTAAAGAAATGTGGCTCTCCAAGGGTGGCGGGGTGCCTAGACCAGGTTTTGCCCTAGAGAGGGGGACCCCTGGCCTGGGCTGACTAGCGGTCAGGACTGATGCTGCGGCTGGGGGGCCCGGTGAAAAGGCACCCCTGGCTGTGGCATCATCCCCCTGCTAGAAAGGGCCCAGAGCTGGTTTTAAATACATGGGGTACCTCACGCCAAATTTTTTAACAATATATTTAAAACCAGGTCTGGCCCTGCTACCTAGTGCTGGTTCTTAAATTACAGTGGAACCCTACTCGTTTTGTTCCTCGTAATTTAAGAACCAGGACTGGCTGGCAAGTCTGGGGCTGGTTAAGCTTTAGGAGGGGGGCCCTATGTAATTTTTTTTTTTTTTACATTTAACCTTTTTTTCACAATTTACTGGCACACATGGATCACAGTATTCTGTGTATGTTTCTGCCAAACTCGCAGATCATAGGCAGGTGAATTTTTTTCACAAGTTTTTATAGGAGAGTTCTCCCTTCTCATGAGAGTTTAGAAACTCTCTGCTTGGTAAATTCCAGAATCCTATCTTCAAAAAAGGTTCTCGAGTTTTGCCGATGATGAATTGAAGATTGTTTGCTAACTCTCCAGTATTTTCCCGTAGCAAAGGAGATCTCTCTCCCGAGTTTGACATTAGTAAATTTGAGAGTGGAAAAAAATGCACAAACTTTCCAGAGATTGCTAACTCTCCCAGACTCGATTCTTAGTAAATTTACCCCTAGTGTGATTCATTGTATTGTATTGCTACCATAAAATATAATAAAAATACTGTCAGGGGTGTTTTTAAGAGAGGAGCGGGCCTGTGTGCAGGCTCAATGTGGACCCCCTCATCTCTCATGCGATGCCGCGGTGGGTGGTGCAGTAGTAGATTCTGTCTTAGTGCCAGAATCTACTGCGCATGCGCAGAGTCACGAGGAAAATGGCCACCGCCCCGGTGCTGCAGAGTGCCACGCAGGTGACTACAGATGGGTAAGTATGAAACTATATGGGTGCAGGGTGTGCGGTGTGGGCCTCTAGGGATCCATGTGCACTGCACACCTTGCACCCATTTATAGATATGCCCCTGGATACAGTTGTATCTCTCTGTTATCTTGTCTATGCGATTCATGACCTGTAATACACTGAGGGCCTGATTCAGACCCGCTCGCGAGCACTGAGCCATCGCGACCATCTTTTTGGCCGCTAGCTGTAGCTGTGGGTGGTTACCCATAGCTATGCGAGCGGCCAGGAGGCCACTCTAAAAAAAGAGAAGGACGGCCCTGATTCAGAACGAGCGCTCTGTCTGAGAGGCCGGCTCTGAATCAGGGCCTGAGTTACCAAGTGAGCTAAGGGGTCTATTCATGAAATAGAGAAAAGCCCTGTTTAACTGAAAACAGGGCTTTTCACTGCTTCATTCTGTTCATGAAGTGTGTCGCCATGGAGAAGTTCATGACTGATCCAGCGGCGCTCCCACTCTGTGGCTGGATCGCTTCTCCATACCCTTGTTAGGCGGAGAGCGATTCATTCAAGAATGTCCTACATTAATAGACCTCTAAGTCTCTATACCCAGGTATTTCACAGTGACATTTAGCTTTGCCAAGACTTATATTACTGTTATATCTAATTTTAAGTGTATGTTTTTAAAGTGACATTAACATTAACTCGGAACTAGACAATTTTTAGACTTCTATATAGCTGTGAGAATTTAGTTAATTTGTCACCAACTCCCCAAATGAAAAAAAAACAACAACAGCAGTGAATTTGTGTTTGTATTATGTCCGTCATTCACATTGTTAACATACTGTACTTTTTTTTTTACTCAATCTTCCCTAACCTTAATTATATTCCTAACTCTAATCCTAGCACTAACCCTTATCCTAGTCCTAATCCTTACCCTAACAGCAACCCTAATCCACACCGTAACTCTAAAGCCGCTCAGCCATTATACCATAAAATAAATGATCGATTGAACAATAACAACATTGTTATCGTTCAATCGTTTATTAATCGTGCAGTGACTATGCCGGCAACGACCAGCAATGCGCGCTCCCGCTGGTCATTGTCGGCATTTGTCATCGCCTGAACATGCAGGCCAACCTGCCGGTATCATCAGGTTGTGCATGTTCGGGGATGAGGGAGGGTGCTGGCACTGAACGACATATCATTCAGTGTGGGCGCAATATCAACTGCACAGTATAATGACCGATTGAACGATAACAATGTCGTTTGATAGTCGTATAGTGGATATGCGGCTTTACTCTAACCTTAACAGCAACCCTAACCCAAATGTTAACCATACTCCTTACCCCAGTGGTGTTGTTAGGGGTGTGCACGATGCACCTGGCAAGGCTGGCTTAAGGTTTGAGGGGGCCCTAGGGCAACAACTCTGTGGGGGCCCCTATCAATATAATTGTATATATTTATATATACACCTATACATGCACATACACCACACACATATATTTATATACTTACACACATACAAACGGTACATTCACACAGAAAAACACATATATACACCACACATGCATGTGTCACACATACATTACACCAAACATACACACATTTCACACACAAGTCACACACACACTTACCTTGTACCAGAGCCGTAACTAGACTTTTTGGTGCCCTGTGCCAGAAAGAGCATTGGCGCCCCCCTCATTTTTCAAAGGGACATGATGCACCCAAAAAAGGGCCATGGCCTCATGGGGAAGGGCCAGGGAAGAGATCCCCTATCTCAGGCCAGGAGATGCTGGGGATGAAATAAGAGGAAGTTATAAGTTAGAATCATAATAAACAGAAATTTGACAGGCCCAAACAGTGCCCCCTGACCTGTGGGGCCCTGTGCGATGGCACCAGCCACACTACCCTAGCAACGGCCCTGCTTTGCACCATCTGCACTGCATGTTGGGGATGGGTAGGGACCTGGCAGGAAGGCACCATGTTATTAAGCTCCGCCTCCTCTCGACTTTTTCCGTGATTCACTGGTCAATCGGAAAAGGGCGGAGCCAAATGACACAATTGTAATGGAATTGCATCATACCTGCTCCGCCTCCAGCCGATTGAACTGCAAATCACGGCATTTAGCTGTGAGGTGGGCGGGGCTTAATAACGGTGTCTGCTCTGGTGCAGCTGCTGCTGCTGTGTGGAGGTCCCTTAGGTGTGGGGGCCCCAGGACGACCGCCCCTGTCGCTCCCCCTATAATCCGGCCCTGGCACCTGGTTACACCATCCGTGGGAGTGACACCAAAATAGCAGAGCTGCTCTGTTATTTTGGTGCCACCTCCTCGGACGGTGTCACCGAGTGGTGGACACCGGTAATGGATGGCCTGCGCGCATCATCCATTACACACAACCCCTGTGTAAGAAGAGTCTGGGGGCATGTTCCCGAAACTGCACAGATCAGGGGGTGTGCATAAGTGCACCACACTGCTTAACCCTAAAAATCACTCTGCGGCTAGTTGCATCTGCCATATAGGGCCAAATGTAATAGGGTGAGAGTTTAGAAAATGTGAGAGTTTAGAAGTTAACTCTCACATTGGTTGAGTTTTATCTTCAAAATGAGAAAACATCTGAATGAGATTTTAAATCGTGAGAGTTTTTTATGTTTAAAAAAACATGCAAGTTTGCTCTGTTACTTTGTTTTTGGACTTTATTGCATTGGCAAAGTTTAAAAAGTGTCAGAAACTCTCACTTTTCTAAACTCTCACCCTATTACATTTGGCCCATAGTGTTAGTTAGCTTCAGCAATTAAATAGGGAAACACACTGCTTTACCTGCATCCTGCGTAATTACTGGCCACAACCCTGGACTCTCAGACAGCCATTGAAAGTTCTAAGAATGCCAGAGAGGCCAAATGCCCAGTTTGTTCCCACCATTCGATGGCCACGGTTGCCACATCAGACAGAAAAATGTCCTAAGTTAGCTGATGCTATTTATGGCTATTTGTTTTGCACATCATTTGATAAATGTGTAGTGTTATATGTCCCTTAGAGTAAGGAAGGCTTACTCTAAGGCTATACGTGATGTTGAATTTTTTGGCACTTACAAATTCTGTAATCTTTCCTGCAAGTCAGAAGTGACAGTGAGAAGAGTTAATATCTGCTGTGTTCTACACCATTCCCCAAATTGATGAAATTAGCTAAGTGGATACTGTAAGAATCTACCTGGCCGGCATCCCAGGCAGTGCATTAACGAAGGGTCAAACATGTCCCCCGGTGAAAAAGCAAAGTGTCATCTGTTCCAAAATGATTATTCTTCTAGTGAAATAAGATCGTCTTTCACATCATTATAAACTTATCTTATGGCGCCATTTTTATTCTTCATTAAAAACCGTGGTACCAAGTGTTATTTTTCATATTTAAAATCATATCTTTAAATGAATGCATGCTCAACAGGACTGACAAACGACCGTAAAACGCTAACACTGTATGTAGTCTGTTTCAGAGGGGTGCATCTGAGAACCCTCGTGTGTAAAAAAAAATAAATAAAATACTTGCACAGATGGAGATTAAAACAAATAACTACATAAACATCACTTGTTATTACCTGTAGTTGGCGATACAGAGACCAATTATTATTTTACTACAGGGGTGGGGAACCTTTTTTCTGCTGAGGGCTATTTTGATATATATAACATTACCACAGAGCCGGTGCTGGCCACGCCCCATCCATGTGATGTCACACGGGGAGGGGCCACAATCATCGGTGACTACAGCAATTCCCGGAGCATTCTGAGGATGCTACAGGGAGCTGTAAGGGCAGCGGTGTGACCATCTGAAGCATCCTAAGGATGCTCCAGGTGGCACTGCTGCATAGATTCTGGCCAGATTGTGCCATTCTGGGCACCCTGCTTGCCAGATGAGGCTGGTAGAAAAAAGCTCAGAAGGCCAGACCAAATGACTACGGGAACCTAATACGGCCCCTGAGCCTGAGGTTCCCCATTCCTGTTTTACTGAATGATTATGCTACATATAATTTACCAGCAATTGGTCCAAAATCATGTCAGAATTAACTGGCTCTCATGATGCCAGGTGAGAGCAGATTGCACCAAACAGCTGTATCTTGTCCAATTTGGCCATATACATGCATAAACAAATGTATTCAGTAGCTTGGCACTCTGGCTAGGTTAACCAATGGCAGGCTGCCAAGACATCCTTCGAGTCCCAATGCTGATGTGGAGGCTTGGTCAGTCCTGGGGGTATGACCATTTCTGTTCTGTATTAAATGGTTTGAACTTAATGTTTTGCTTCTACGAGGGAGGCATTGCTCCCTTCTCTGTCTGAGCTAGACACTTGCTGGGCCCCTCAGACAGACCAGGCCCGGGTAATGTGTAACCGCCCCACCCCTCTCTTAGCTCTCCTGCCAAATGACATTAATGTATGGCTGATTTGAAAGCCAATAGTAAATACTAAAGTCAAATTACCTTGTTTGTACACAATGTAATAATGTACTGAAATGCTATGCACTAGAGAGTGTAGTGACTTGTCTGTTATTAATAAACTAACTGAAGTATCCGGCGTTGCCCAGGTTTAAATCTTCATGATATTAGTTTTTATTATGTGATGTCGTCCAAATCCATCCAGTGGAAGGCCCAGAACAGGCTACCTGGAAGCCCAATATGTCTGCACCTCACTGTGGCATGCTTCGGTGTCCGAGAGCAGCATGTCAGGTCAGACCTTCTGCAATGGATGCTGGGAAAAGGGGGTGGAGCCAGTGCCGGGTGCCGGGAAGACAGCAGGGAAGTATGCTCTGTTCGGCTTGCGGTACAGATTACGCTATCCTGAGATGGCGTAATCTGTACTGCAGGAGAGGAATGGAAAGTAGTGCTTTCTGTTCCTTTATGAATCGCACTCACCATACAATAGTCTGGTGATGCAATGCAGGGTACGTTGCTGGAGAAGTAATACACTTTTCCACGGTGACTGATTTCAGCTAAATAGGGCTCTTCTCTTTTTCATGAATAGACCCCTATGTGAGAACAACATATCTGATACTCTCCCTTTAACCTGACATTTTCCCCATCTCCATACCCATATAGTAAATAAGGGGTTACATTTAGTTGGATTAGAGAATAGCAGCTAGAGTAGACTCTAGGCTACCACAAATATTGAAGGTGTGACCGGCGTTGCACCAATTTTGGAATGTTTATAATCTCTATCATACATGCACAGACCACGCAGCTGGAAAGTGGGCGTGTCACCGCTCGTACGCTCCATCGCGCCGTGGAACACAAAGGGATGGCTGAGATTATGGCCCTCATTCAGAGGCGGTCGGAGGATGCAAGCGGTCGCTCAGAAACTGGGCGGCCGCTTGCATCCTGACCGCCGGCCTCTGTTTCGGTGGTTAGGCTGTGGGTTAACACCCACAGCTCTAACGACCGCTAGGGTGATGGTCGCGATGGTCATTGACCATCGCGACCATCGGGGCTTACGACGAGACCCTAGGGTAGGGTCTCACTTGTCGTAAGCCCCGGAGAGCTTCTGGCTCTGTCAGAGCCGGAAGCTCTCCACTGACATCACTAGTGATGTCAGTGGGGCCTCCCCCAAATGGCAGGCGTTTCCATGGGAACGCCTCCGTTTGGGCTGCCACCACCCTGGCCCGCCTTCCAAACGGGGCGAGCTGTCAATCAACATCGACAGCTCGCCCCCTTTGGAAAGAGACCCGCTACGACCGGCGCTGTCGGTCGTAGCGGGTCTCACGCATGCGCACGAAGGAGCCGGCTCCCTCGTGCGCATGCGCAGTAGACAAACATCGAGGCGGCCGTGCGGTCGTAGACCATACGGCCACCTCTGAATAAAGCCCTATATTCCCGCCACCATTATTACAAGAGCGGATGCGACGAGCGCGGCTGCCCTGCCAATCATCTCCGAATTAGGCCCATTTTGTGGATTACCTGAACATGAAGAAATTCTCTTAATAGTGGAGGTAAAACATTACAAAATGACCTGTTCTGTCTGGACTCCTGAACTGCAGGATCTATGTAATGTACAAAATGAATTCTGACTTTGGCTTTGTGTTGAAGTTACTGACCTTTGCTATGTATCTGTGCTCATACGTGGAGGAGAAAGAACGGATTTTCATTCAATTTGGAGGCTGGTTCACCAAATCTGTCTAGATATTTGATTACACCGATTTGACAGAAAGGGATGATTGAATTACATATTGGGAATCCATTTTAAAGCTTTTGAGTCAGCAATGTTTATTTCAAAGCAGGCTTTGGGGGAAAAAAATTAGATTTGCTACAATATGATGATATAACTCTAAGCTGCAACATGCAGACCTGTAACACAAAGTCCATTCTGTAACATTGTCTGCCTGTTTTTGCACAATTACTTCCGTTCATGCAGATAAGCACTTAGGGGTATATTTACTGTGTTGGTTTTTAGAAGTGTTGATGTTGCCCATAGCAACCAATCAGATTCTAGCTTTTATCTTCTATACGGTACTAGATAGATGTTAAGTAGATTGTGATTGGTTGCTATGGGCAACATCTCCACTTCTAAAATCCTGCACTTTCATAAATATACCCCTTAGTTAGAACATTAAGATGACTGGGAAAGCAGGCAGGCAAGGTGACAGGGGGTGACTAAGAGGACACCCGTACCGGGCCCCGAGGTCCAGAGGGGCCCAGAGGACCGGACGGGCACTGGCACAAAACGGGCCCTCGGACGACTGTCTTTGTTCCAGCTGGCGGGCCACAGCCGCCAGGACCCATAGTGATCGTCAAGCCCCTAGTCCCCTGTAGCCTGCCCGGGCAGCGCAGGGCTCTTCCAGGTGGCTCAGCTGCAGCCCGGGCCCGGCCTGACCTTTAGGTGAGCAACGCGGCAGCATGACATCATAGGTCATGTCGCCGCACATCAGACAGGCAGCACCGCTGCGAGGATAGAAGTGGAAGTGGATAGCTCCACGGATTGTACAGCCTGAGGAATAGGTGCTGGAGATGGAAGCTGATAGGGGCTGGGGGCAGTGGAAGGTGATGGGAGCTGGGGATAGAGAAAGATGAAAGGGCATAGGAAGGTGATGGGGCTGGGGGCAGAAGGTGACATGGGCTGGGAGCAGAAGTAGGTGAGATGGACTGGGGGCAGAGGAAGGTGAGATGGGCTGAGGGCAGAGGAAGGTGATGGGGGCTGGGGACAGAGGAGGTGATGGGGGCGGGAATAGAGGAATATGAAGGGGCAGAAGAAGGTGATGGGGTAGAAGGTGACATGGACTGGGGCAGAGGAAGGTGATGGGGGCTGGGGACAGAGGAGGTGTGAGGGGCTGGGAATAGAGGAAGATGAAGGGGCAGAATAAGGTGATGGGGTAGATGATGACATGGACTGGCTGGGGATGAAGAAGGGTGAAGGGGGTAGAGGAAGATTATGGGGGCAGAAAAAGGTGATAGGGGCTGGCAGTAGAGAAATGTGATGCGGCTAGGGATGGAGCAAGGTGAAGGGGGCAGAGGAAGGTTGATGGGGCTGGGACAATAGGTGATGAGGGCTGGGGATGGAGGAAGGTGATGGGCGCTTCTGGGCTGAGGATGGTGATGAGAGGCTGAATTTGAGGAAGGTGATGAGTACTGTGGATGGCTGGCTGCAGACACCATGCATGCCAACCATGCATGCCAACCATGCATGCTGGCTGCAGACACCATGCATGCCAACCTGGTCGATATCGACCAGCTTGGCCTGCATGCACGGGCGATGATCGATATCAATATCGACCATCTGTGCCTGCGCATCGACCATCATTTGCTCATTTGAAGGGGCCGAAAACTGGACGATTTGAACGAGAATGATATGATCGATATCATTATTGTACAAATCGACCAGTAATATCTGACCATGTGTATGTACCATTAGGGTTAGGTTTAGGATTTTGGGGGGAGGTTTAGGGTTAAGCTGCAGGAAATGTGGGTTAGGGTGTGGGGGAGGGTTAAGAGTTTGGGTTAGGGGAGGGTTAGGGGTTTGGGGAAGGCTTAGGTTTAGGGTTGGGAGGAGGGTTAGGGTTAGGCTGCAGGAAATGTGGGTTAGGGTGTGGGGGACAGTTAGGGGTTTGGGTTAGGGGGAGGGTTAGGTTTAGGGTTGGGGGAGGGTAAGGCTGCAGGAAATGTGGGTTAGTAAGTGGGGGACGGTTAGGGGTTTGGGTTAGGCTACTCACCTTCAGGAATTTGGATTATGACTGTCGGGACGCTGCTGTTGGTATTGTGACCGCCTGCATCCCGACCTCCAGGATCCCGTACCCAACCCTTAATAGATGTGTGTGGTACCAGCCTAGTATTGGGAAACATCAATGACCACATATTGATGGAAATTTACAATAGCCCAGAGGAGTTCAAAATTATCTTCACTGCATAAACTAGAGAGCACTTCAAAAGTACATAGTCATTAGCACATCTTTTCCAAAGTGCTTCAAGTGCATTTCAGTGTGTACAAGTACAGTACATGGACCTGACTAAGAGCTGCACCCAATGCCTGTGTTCACATTGTTGAGCGATTTTTGGCTACTGTGTGTGCACAAAAATACCTAAAAACCCCTAAGGCGCATGCATTACACAGTGTGCACATACAAAGCCGCTATTGCGATTGAGGCACGGTATCAGAACTGTACTGGAAAAGTGCTGGGCGGCGACTGGGAATTGGCTAAACAGTTGCACGGAGATGGTCCATCTTATGGGCGTGTTACGGTAGTGTCGTGGGTGTGCCGCTGAAGTTTTCATGTACACAGATGCTCACTCGTTCGCATAGGAGGCCATACTCAGATGGTAAATCTTACCCTGCCGTAGGGCTGGTGCAAGTTTCGATGCTGCGACCGAAGGTGGCGTCTAAAGACACAGCAGACAGTATAACATCGTTTACGAACTCTATAAAAGGGGACTCTCAGTCCTTGCACATTCATATGCACGGACGTACACCAGAACAGGACTTTGTAGTGACATCTGCATAAAATCGCAGGCGGGCGACCGCCAATAGACAAGCCGTGGCCACCTCTGTGCCCACCTCTGAATTTGGCCCTACATGAGTCTAGAAGCATGCACGTGTTCCGGCCAAACGCCCCAGTAGATTCAACCAACAAACAAAACCTAAAAAGCCGACTGTTTTCCCTCTGAATAAGTTCTGCACTTCCTCGCACATGAGCGATCATTCATTGACTGCTCTCATTTCTTATTTCCATCAGTCACCAGATTCTTGTTGTTGTGTTCTTGGATTGTAATAGGAGAAAAGAAACAGTGCCTACACTTAGAGTAATTACACTAATTTAGATGAACGGACCAATCAGGCACCTACCAAGGTCAGTAGGATTTACAGGAACGTGAAAGGCATACTAAGTGCCAGGCTCTTGACAGCACTGTCCATCTAACTATGTATTGATCCATCTGTATTTAGTTACACCTAAGCACTGGTTCACTCAATGTCCAGCAGAAATGCGGGCACGACCATAGGTAGCGTATACAACTACACGCCAAATGTCATAAATGACTGCAGTTGAGTAATTGTGGCAAATTACTCTGTTTCATGGGTTAACCAAGACGTTTCTACGTTTTTATCTCTGGTCACATGAAATGCCAGCTACAACCATAGTAATCCTCCATACAGGATACTGATCAGATGTAGTCAGTGTCCTATCTCTGGAGGCCGGAATTCAATTAATCTACCGCAGACTGTCATCAGTCACATTTTTCTTAATCTATTTACTGTCAAAAAACCTGGACTGTCATTGGGTCAGAGTTTGTCATTGGGTCACAGAGGAATATGCATGAGATTAAAAAAAAGCTTCGAGATTTTAAATAATGGGTTTACGAATTCCGTATTGTCACAAACATACAAATGGGAGTGATTTTATTGTAAAAGGGACTCATAAAATGAATCTAGCCTCTTACTCTCTAATGAGAGAGCACAGCGAAAGCAAACGTGTCACCTGGAGGCAAAAATCAATGAAGCTACCGTGAAACCGGTCTGGGCGACTAAACAACTAGAATATAAACCAGTAGGAATTGTTTGTCACAATAGATGAGCGGTAGATTGGACATTTCACACAAGACTGGGTTCTGACCTAACCATAAAGAGCCATTAAAGTCTTAGGTACAATTGACCTTATAACACACTTTTAACACAGCCTGTGAAATGTGACAGGGACAGGTTTTGCGAATTATACTTCAGGGTCAAGTGTGGGTCAGACCGTCTTATTGTACAGTTTGTTTGTGTTCAAGAATGATGAAGATTTATTTTTGAATCTTTTTTTTATTATTTTTTTGTATGAATTGTTTTATTGTAAAGATTGTCAGCAATGGATGGTACAGTATCAGGAGGATGCGGATATTTATAATCTTACCTGGGATACCTGCTGGGTAGCTAGGGTTCTAGATTGTCTATTGTGTATGCATATCGAGTCTCACATCAATGATGACGAGGCCAGTCAGCAGGTAATTAAGATTTTGTATGTTATTATAATTTTAATTAATTCCACTCAAAAATGATAATTTTAGCTTTCAATGGAATTGGCCTTTTTAAACAAATAAACAGAACGGGCCTCGTTCGACCCTAGCATCATTCACAAAGTGAATCACCCGCTTTGGAGTTACTGTGCAAGTGTACCTAGACTTTCACCACAGTATGTAGGTTTATAGTAGTTATATAGTAAGAATGCAGTATGTACAGTATATATTTAGTAACATTTACTTACATAGTGCCAGCATACTCCTTATGCTTTAACAATGGCTAATTATTAAAATGGTCTCTGATTTGTGAACTGCTTGGGACTGTACTGCTGTTCTCTCGTTACAAAGTGTATACGCTTTTATGTACTGTAGATAAAAAACGTACAAGACCTAGTCACAGGTGTAAACAATAAACCGTACACATCCAAGTTGCATACAGCACAAAAACAGTAGCATTTACACCAGGCATGCAACAGGCGTACAAGTGTGTAATTGTGTGCCCTGGGATAGCGTACAGTTGTGGCTTGACAGTAGTGATATATGTTATTACTATATTTGTACACAATATAATAATGTAATGAAATATCATATACACAAGAGAGAATAGTGTCTTGACACAGTTATTAATAAATGTGAGTCATATTTTCAATATACTGTATAATGTAATCAAACAGAAAAAAACAAAAGAAATTAAGTACACGGGACGATCCCGTGTACAGAGAAGTGAATAATCATCATCAACTTTATGATGATAATAAAAGATAAATAAATAAAGAGAATATTTCAATTGTGTACCCCCCCTCCCCTTCCTGGGTAGCCCTTGACACCGCATTTTTGTTAATTTAATTGTCCCCCCAATGTTTGCAAAGCTACAGTATATACATAATAAATATAATTGCTATTTCGCTAAATAATTTGAAGCTGCTATTTAAGAAATAGCATGATGGCAAAGCGTCATGTTTGGAGTTGTAAAATCTGTAAATCACATTAACATGTCAGCATCCCGGGTTCTACCTCACAAGTGTTGACATTTTAACTATCGAACTGCCCTCTGCATACAAATCTATGCATGATATGATATTTTTTTCTATTTTTCTTTCATTACAAAGATATTTTTGTTCCAGTTTTTCTTTTTCTTTTAAAACTGGACTTACTAAAAAATATGCTTTTTTAAGCTTTGCAGAATTATCTCTGCTTTTATCCGTGCACCCTTCAGGTGCTTTTATTTATTGCTAGCATCTAATCAGGCACTGGAGGGATTTTAGAGTTTCTAAGTAGCTTCACTTGAGCTAGGTACATACACACTATCAGATTGTGTACCCAGCCGACCCGATGTAACAGTACATTGTGCAGTCCGTACTGCATGATGTATTGTACGATGGAACGATGTGTCGATCCATGCTGTACTTTGGAGAATGGCGTAATTTATCGCATCATTCCATCTGATGTGAAGCACAGCAGATGGGAACAACCCGTGGACACACTATTGGGCATATTCAATTAGCCGCTAATTGTCGCGCTGGATGGGATACAATTAACGGGGATTTCACGCGTGGGTGTCCCTGAGACCCCGCGCGCAAGTCCCCGCTGTTTGACTTTACCTCGCACCTCTTGTAGGTGCGAAGTAAAATCAGCATGAGGCCGCCCTGTTCGGCCTCGCGCGAGAGGGTATTACACACTCTTTCCGCGTTGCTCGCGGAAACAGTGTGTTCCCGCATGCGACAGCAGAGTTAATGGCACGGGGAGAAAGCTATTTTATTGAATAGCTTAACCCCGCGCCGCGGGACTTTCAAGCCCCAATTACTCGCGGGAGAGGTCCCGCGGGTAACTGGATATGCCCCTATGCGTTGGAACAATATATCCAGGGGTGTATCTATAATGGGTGCAGGGTGTGCCCCGCACCGCACACCCTGCAACCATAGTATTACTTACCTCTCCGGAGTCCCTTATCGGTCTGGCACTGTATGAACGACTGGAAAATGGCTGCTGTGGCAATTTTCCCATCATTTGCGCATGCGCAGTACAGGGAAAATGGCCACTGTGGCCATTTTCCCAGTGCCCTGGACATACTCTATAGACTCTGGGTGCACTCTAGTGCCCAGAGTCTATAACTACGGCGCTGGGCGCGCACTACTCAGTGCGCTGCTGGCTGCCAGACAGAGAGGAGGGGGCCCATGTCAGAGACTGCACACGGGCCCTCTCCTCTCTAGAAACGCCCCTCAATATATCATAAGACTGATCGCAAAGTGTGTACTCATCTATACTTATATTGATGTATTTCAGTCATCTTCCACAACCAAAATCCAGATATGTTACAAAGTTACCCTTCTGGAATCACAAGTCATTTTTGGACGCATTTATCAATGAGTTTTATCACTCACTATAAAACTCGTTGTGTACGATAATGGTGCTCCAGCCAATCAGCTCCCAACTGTCATCTGTTTGCAAAATGACAATTGGGAGCTGATTGGCTGGAGCACCATATATCATACACAGCGAGTTTTATCACTCGCTGTGAAAGATAAAACTCATTGACAAATGAGGCACTTTGTTTTTACTAGGGGTGTGCACCGGCCACTTTTCGTGTTTTGTGTTTTGGTTTTGGATCTGGATCTTTCTTCGTGTTTTGGATCTGGATTGGTTTTGCCAAAACCACCCTTCCGTGTTTTGGGTTCTTGGTTTTGTGTTTTGGATCTGTATTTTTTTGAAAAAAAGCATAAAAACAGCTAAAATCACAGAATTTGTAGGTTTTTCTGCTCCTATGCTATTATTAACCTCAATAACCTTAATTTCCACTCATTTCCAGTCTATTCTGAAAACCTCACACCTCACAATAGTGTTTTTATGTCCAAAAGGTTGCACCGAGGTAGCTGGATGACTATGCTAAGCGACACGAGTGGGCGGCACAAACACGTGACCCATCTAGGCGTGATACTGCAGTGGCAGACAGGATGGCAGTTTGAAAAACTAGGCCCCAAACTGTACATAATGCAAAGAAAAAAAAGAGGTGCAAGATGGAATTGTCCTTGGGCCCTCCCACCCACCCTTATGTTGTATAAACAGGACATACACACTTTAACAAACCAATCATTTCAGCGCCAGGGTCTGCCACACAACTGTGGCTGAAATTATTGGTTTGTTTGGGCCCCCACAAAACAAGCTGGCAATTAATCTGTCCCTGCACAAACTGGCTCTACGGAGGCAAGATGTCATCCTCATCCTCCTCATCCACCGATTCCTCACCCTCTTCAGTGTGTACATCCTCATCCTCACAGAGTATTAACTCGTCCCCACTTGAATCCACCACCACAGGTCCCTCTGTACGTTCTGGAGGCTGGTCTCCCTGGAAGAGCTGATAATTCATTTTGATGAACATCATCTTCTCCACATTCTGTGGAAGCAACCTCATACGCCTAACGCTGACAAGGTTCTCGGCTGCACTAAACACTCTTTCGGAGTACACACTGGAGGGGGGGCAACTCAGGTAAAATAGAGCCAGTTTGTACAGGGGCCTCCAAATTGCCTCTTTTTCCTGCCAGTACAGGTATGGACTGTCTGACATGCCTACTTGGATGCTGTCACCGATGTAATCCTCCACCATTCTGTCAATGGTGACAGTATCATATGCAGTGACAGTAGACATGTCAGAAATTGTTGCCAGGTCCTTCAGTCCGGACCAGATGTCCAAACTTGGTCCTGCCTGCCCTGCATCACCACCAGCGGGTTGCTTAGGATACCTAAGTTTTTTCCTGGCAGCCCCAGTTGCGGGAGAAAATGAAGAAGGAGCTGTTGACGTGTCACGTTCCGCTTCAGCTGACAGTGTGTTCACCAGCAAGTCTTTGCACCTCTGCAGGCTTGTGTCGGCCGGAAAGAGAGACACCACATAGGCTTTAAACCTAGGATCGAGCACGGTGGCCAAAATGTAGTGGTCTGATTTCAACAGATTGACCACCCTGGAATCCTGGCAAAGCGAATGAAGGGCTTCATCCACAAGTCCCACATGCCGAGCGGAATCGCTCCGTCTTAGCTCCTCCTTCACTTTCTCCAGCTGCTTCTGCAAAAGCCTGATGAGGGGAATGACCTGACTCAAGCTGGCAGTGTCTGAACTGACTTCACGTGTGGCAAGTTCGAAGGGCTGGAGAACCTTGCACAACACGGAAATCATTCTCCACTGCGCTTGAGTCAGGTGCATACCCCCTCCTTTGCCTATGTCATAGGTGGATGTATAGGCTTGAATGGCCTTTTGCTGCTCCTCCATCCTCTGAAGCATATAGAGGGTTGAGTTCCACCGCGTCACAACCTCTTGCTTCAGGTGATGGCGGGGCAGGTTCAAGAGTGTTTGCTGGCGCTCCAGTCTTCGGCACGCAGTCGCTGAATGGTGAAAGTGGCCAGAAATTTTTCGGGCCACCGAAAGCGTCTCCTGCACGCCCCTGTCGCTTTTCAGAAAATTCTGCACCACCAAGTTTATTGTGTGAGCAAAACATGGGACGTGCTGGAATTTGCCCAGATGTAATGCCCGCACAATATTGGTGGCGTTGTCAGATATCACAAATCCCCAGGAGAGTCTAAGTGGGGTAAGCCACTGGGCGATGATTTCCCTCAGTTTCTCTAAGAGGTTGTCGGCGGTGTGCCTCTTACTGAAACCGGTGATACACAGCGTAGCCTGCCTTGGAACGAGCTGGCGTTTCTGAGATGCTGCGACTGGTGACGCTGCTGCTGTTGCTGCGTAAGGTGATACATCTACCCAGTGGGATGTCACAGTCATATAGTCCTTAGTCTGCCCTGTTCCACTTGTCCACATGTCCGTGATTAAGTGGACATTGGGTACAACGGCATTTTTCAGGACACTGAGGACACTTTTTCTGACGTTTCTGTACAGTCTCGGTATTGCCTGCCTAGTGAAGTGGAATCTAGATGGGATTTGGAACCGGGGACACACTACCTCCATCAATTGTCTAAATCCCACTGCATTAATGGCGGATACCGGACGCACGTCTAACACCAACATAGCAGTCAAGGCCTCAGTTATACGTTTTGCTTCAGGATGACTGCTGTCGTACTTCATCCTCCTTGCTAAGGACTGTTGGAGGGTCAATTGTTTAGTAAAAGTAGTGGTGTTCCTACTTCCTCTCTGGGATGATGAACGACTCCCAGCAGCAGCAACAGCAGCAGCGGCAGCAGGAGGCGTAGCAATGCAGGATCCTCCGGAGGAATCCGGGATAGGAGAGTCAGTCATGCCAGTGACATGGCCTGCAGGACTACTTCCGATCCTGACTAAGGAGGAAATTGACGAGGAGGGAGTTGACGGTGTGGTTTGCAGGCGCTTGGATACAACAGGACAATGGGATTTAGGTGTCCCTGGACTGCTTACGGTCTTAGCCTAAGTTTCTGAACTTGATAGTAACTTATTATGAACGCGCTGCAGGTGCCATATAAGGGAGGATGTTCCTAGGTGGTTAACGTCCCTACCCCTACTTATTCCACCTTTACATAAGGTACATATGGCAAGACAGTTGTTGTCCGGATTTGGATAGAAATATTGCCAGACCAAAGAGGTGGAATGTTTGGTCTTCTGCCCAGGCATGACCGTGATGGGCTTTTTCATCCGACGGACAACAACTGTCTCCCCCGGAGCCTTATTTAAACAAACCACATCACCATCAGAATCCTCCTCGCCAACTTCCTCCTCAGCGCCAGCTACACCAGTATCCTCATCCTGTTGTACTTCAACAGTGACATCTTCAATTTGCATATCAGCAAGTGGACTGTGGGTGCTCCTTTCAGCACTTGCAGGGGGCGTGCAAATGGTGGAAAGAGTCACCTCTTCCCGTCCAGTGCTGGGAAGGTCAGGCATCGCAACCACCACCACACTTGGACTCTCCTTGGGGATTTATGATATCTTCTTAGAACGTACAGTTCTTCGCTGTGCTTTTGCCAGCTCAACTCTTTTGATTTTTTTAGTGGGAGGAGGGCTTCCATCGTCATGTGAAGCTGAACCACTAGTCATGAACATACTAGGGTCGACCTTAGCCGTTCCTTGCCACTCCGTGTCGTAAATGGCATATTGGCAAGTTTACGTTTCTCTTCAGCTGATTTAAATGTTTTTTTCAGGGTCATTTTCCTGAACTTTGTCATTTGGGATTGTATGTGCCCTCTATTATGACATTGGGCATCGGCCTTGGCAGACGACGTTGATGGCATGTTATCGTCTATGTCATGACTAGTGGCAGCAGCTTCAGCACTAGGAGGAAGTGGTTCTTGATCTTTCTCTATTTTATTTTTATCGGAGAAAGTTTGGTCCTCCATTTATGTTATATCGATTTGATATATACGTGCGGCTAAACACAGAAAATATTTTTTTCTTTTTGCTGGAGAGTAGTGCACTTTGTGGGTTACACCAGCCTTTAAGAAATGAGCCAGCCGGCTCTTTACTTATGGGACACAGGCGCACGCTTGGCGCTGCTCCTTTGTTGATGCACGTGCGGCTACTGCGCACACAATTCACAACCACAGAAAATAAGTTTTTTTTGGTTTGGACTGGAGTGTACTTTGGGGGTTACAGCACCCTTTAACGGTCAAGCCAGCCGGCCCTTTACTTATGACACAGGCGCACGCTTGGCACTACTTTGTTGATGCATGTGCGGCTACTGCGCACACAATTCACAAACACAGAAAATAATTTTTTTTTTGGTTTGGACTGGAGTGTACTTTGGGGGTTACAGCACCCTTTAACGGTCAAGCCAGCTGGCCCTTTACTTATGACACAGGCGCACGCTTGGCACTACTTTGTTGATGCACGTGCGGCTACTGCGCACACAATTCACAAACACAGAAAATATTTTTTTTTTGGTTTGGAGTGTACTTTGGGGGTTACAGCACCCTTTAACGGTCAAGCCAGCCGGCCCTTTACTTATGACACAGGCGCACGCTTGGCACTACTTTGTTAATGCACGTGCGGCTACTGCGCACACAATTCACAAACAGAAAATATTTTTTTTTTGGTTTGGACTGGAGTGTACTTTGGGGGTTACAGCACCCTTTAACAGTCAAGCCAGCCGGCCCTTTACTTATGACACAGGCGCACGCTTGGCACTACTTTGTTGATGCACGTGCGGCTACTGCGCACACAATTCACAAGCACACAAAAAATATTATTTTTTTAGCACTTGGGGGGAGCACCCCTGATGGACAGAGCACCCCCTGGACAAAACTACAGCACCCCTTTAGGACTGGGACACTGCACAGGACTTTGGAGTGGACACAGCCCCTATGGAGAACTGACTGCACAACACAGTCCAGCCAGCCCCTATGGACTTTGAAGTAGTGGACACAGCCCCTATTAACAACAGCAGCACAGCACAACACAGCCAGTCCCTATGGACTTTGAAGTAGTGGACAACAACAGCACAGCGCAGCACAGCACAGCACAACACTACTCTGCACTACACTACACTACACAGCCCAGCCAGCCCTAACTCCCACCCTCCCTCTTCACTGTCCACAGCCGAGTGAGAAAATGGCGCCGACGCGGGTACCTTATATAGGATCCAAAACCCGCGAGACTTGGAAGGCGGGATGATGACGTTTTGCCTCGATTTCAGATCCGAGTCAGGCGGGAAAAGTCGAGCCTGACTCGGATCTGCCTCGGATCGGGGGGGCTCGGGGGGGTTCGGATTTCAGAAATCCGAACCCGCTCACCCCTAGTTTTTACAATAAGTGTTTTTTTATTATGCTGCTTTTAAAGTTACAATGGTGTGACCGCGCTGGATTTGGTACTAGCTACACTTCATGGTTTCAGATATATGCAATAATCCAATCACATTGTAGCCAGGAAGATGCTCCTTGGTGGTGACTCAGGGCAATTACTCTGATCTATAAATTGTTATAGTTAGATCAAGGTTCATTTCATGTAACAGCCTCAGAATTCTGTATTTGATGTTTTACGTGTAACCAGTCCTCTTTGGCCAATTACAACATTATATTAAGGCAACACTTGCCTTAATATAATGTGCAATATTTGCACCGATATCAGCAGAATGGTCTGACGCCGCCTACTATGAGGCTCGAAAACATCCATATGCCTAAGGCTGGGTAAACACAAGGCGACCCACCAATGTGATGCCCCATGGTACGAAGGCACAATATATTGAGCAGTCGGTACACACTGCATGACCTGGTGAATGACCGCCTTATATATCGTTCACCTGCACCGTGTGCTATTTTTGCACAAAAATAGGTTCAGGAACCCTTGGGGGGGACGCAGAGGTAAGAGCAATCTGGGCGGAGCTATAGTGGGGGTGGGGCAACAATTGGTGCGTATCCAATTTAAAACAAAAATTCAAAGTTTGGACTGTGGCGGTGGGTGTTATTATAACATGTCAATCTGTCATATAGTTGTATATAACTTTACAAATACAGAAATATACCCACGAAAAAACAGAATCCATACTAAATATATAAGGAAAGCCACAGCAAGCCACAACAATACATGTAGAAGAAAAGCAGGATCCATATTAATGAAAAAGTCAGATCTACATAAATATCTTTGAAAAAGCCAGATCCACATAAAACACATATAATAAATATCACAATCTAGTTTAATGATTAGAATCTTATGTTAGGATTTGCATTTCAATTTACTACAAATGGCCTCATTTTCAGTTTGCAGTAACTCCATCTAGGCAAAACCATGTTGCACTAGAGATGATTGGGTCAACACATGGTGTGGACAGTTTTCGATCTAGGAGGCGGTGTTTCCTATGTCAACTCTAATTTGCAGTATACAGTATAAATATACCTGTTCAGTATTTGTAAAGAACAGGAACATCAACCAGTTTTCCTGCATGCAAAAAAAATGTGTTTTTCCTTTTGTATATTTGTTTAGATGCAATTTTTCTCCTTGTATTTGTTTTGATCTTAACAGTTAATGAGGCCCAATGTATATACAGTGAACTCTGGGCCTAATTCAGCCTGCTGGACGTAGATTCCCGACGTTTGGGAATCTGTGCAGGCGCCAGACCTGTTCTGCGCTGATGGAGATTTCCTGGCCTCTGTCTCCTGGCCGCTTCCTCGCACCGGGAAGCAGACGGGAAGCCGATGGACGGAATCCCGACCGTCGGCTTCCCGACTGTCTAATCCCGTCAAGGGGTTAAATGACAGGCGTCGATATTCCGATGCCTGTCATTTTACCTACGCCGAGAGCCAGACACCCGGCTTAATGATCGAAGGTAAACCGGGCGCCGGGCGCGGACAGCCAAGGAGGGGGGCAAGTTAGGTTTAGGGTTCCTGGGGGGTATTTAGAGTCAGTCACCCCCCTGAGAGGTTAGGTTTAGGCTAGGGTAAGGGGGGTTAAGTTTAGGCACTTACAGGGGGGATTATGGTTAGGCACTTGGGGTGAGGTTAGGTTTAGGCACTTAGGGGGGGCGGATTATGGTTAGAAGGTTAGTGTTAGGCACCCCTAATGGGAGGGTTAGGGTTAGGGATTAGAATTAGGTTAGTAAATACTTTCCTTGGACGATCGGGATTTCCTCCTCTGCCGGATGCTGCTGTTGGTATTAGAACCGCCGGCCATGTATGTATTCCCTCTCACCATGGATCACCTTAGCCGGCCAATGTTCCACAGAGTATCCGATGCTGCATTGGACAACGCAGCTCGGATACGTAATGCAGCAGGAGACGTGATGCAGCATTAGCATATCAGCACAGAGCAGCTTTGCAATTCTGTCTGAAGCTGAATCAGGCCCATAGTGCATACACACTAGACAATCCAGACGATATATTAGTCCAATTCAGTATATCATCTGAGAAATCGTCTAGTGTGTACCCAGCATAAGAATGATTCTGTTGGAAATGATAATGGAGTCTATTTATTCATACTAGAGACATGCCCTTGAAAGTTACCATTCCTTATTGCTGCATATTGCAAATATTTGGAAAGATTTTGTCTGCCATTCATCTAGGCCTTACATGTGCAATCAGACATGATTGGAGTGAATCCTGCAAAGCCTCTACGGCTTCAGAGGTCTCTCATAGAAGGATAAAGGTTAACGTCATCTCAAGAGAGAGATCAGACACTGCAGTCACCCTAGAAGAGAGCTCAGTGATTTCTCTGTGGTATAACTCTTCTTAAAATATTGAGAAAGAGGGTCATCACCTCTTCATCAGTATGTTACCAAATTTCTGCAGTTGGCTAGTATGTCCTGTCATTTGCAAACCACATTGGCTCATATTCCCCTATGTGATCTGGCAGCTCAGACAAGATGCTGTGTAGCTGTCCAATGTTGTGCAACCAGGTTAAGTACATCTTTGTGTTACAAGTCACCAGTGCGCCTTGTTACTTACTCGTGCACTGGGTGTCTCTCCTCGCCAGTCACTCTCCCAGAATCCTGCTTCTGGACAACGTACACACCATACTGGGACAGCATCTCCAATTGCTAGGAGATTGGAACGCCAGTCTATGGCTTGTGATACTGGATGATGTTCCTCCTCACCTGTAGATTCCATTAATCACCTGCCTCGCATACATTGGTTCAGCACCTTTCTTAAGCCTGTTGCTTCATCGCCGGCTTGCCAGCTATAGCATTTCCGATGTGTGCTTCCGGTTCCTGCCAGTCGTGTATCTGCCCGTCTGTGTCTGATTAAGCCTGTGCTTCAGAGATACTCAGCAATTACTCTCATTTAATCAACTAGAGTTCTGTTCTCTGCTAGCTGCAGTATTCTCTGGGTCTTTGTTATCACGGCCCTCAAGACCGAATCTCTGCATTTAACATCTGGGCTCTCCAGCCGCACCCTGGCTCTCAAAGTCGCACCTCGGCCCTCAAAGCCGCATCTCTGCAGTTTACATCTTGGCTCTCAAAGCGACACCCCAGCTCTCAAAGTTGCACCCCGGTTCTAAAGCTGCACCTCGGCTCGGAAGCCGCACCTCGGCCCTCAAGGCCACATCTTGGCTCTCCAGCCACACTCCGGCTATCAAAGCCGCTACCTGGCTCTCAAGCCGCACCTCAGCTCGCAAGCTGCTCGCAAGCTGCACCTCGGTCCCTCAAAGGCCACATCTCTGTATTTTACATCCCGGATCTCCAGCCGCACACCGGTTTTCTAAGTTGCACCCTGGCTCTCAAGCCACACCTCGGCCCTCAAGACCGCTTCTTTGCCATTAACATCTTGGTTCTCCAGCCACTCCCCACCTAAGTACCGGTGAACGTGTCCAGTTCTAAGGGAACAGCGGGTGGCTGTTATTGATGAAGACCTCGGCTTAGTGATTCTAGAGGTCTTAAACAGTGAGTCCTAGGAAACCGTAACACTTTGGTGCACCATGCCATTGGGTCCAGACCAGGATTTTGAGTAGAATGGCTTAAAATACTGTTAGCTGATGTTCACATTGTGAGGTCCTTATCAATAGTTGGGTCCCGACTATTTGTATGGGATGTAGGTCATATCCTGGCTGTCTGGATGCTGGCACTCAGAATGCTGGTGCCGGAATCCCAACACCAGTCAGAATTCAGGTGGCAGTATCCCAACGGTAGATATTGGGGTTAGGGGTTAGGGTTAGGCACTAGGGGGACGGTTACAGTTAGGCTACCGGGGGGACAGGGATGATTAAGTTTAAGTTGTGGGGGTGAGGGTTAAGTTTAGGCTGCAGGGGAGAAGGATTAGGTATATAGGGGTATAGTTAGGATACTTACCTGCATGTGTCAGTATCCTAACCCTGTCAGGATGCCGGTGTTGGGATTGTGACTGCCGCGATCCAGAGTGCCAGGATCCCGTACCCAACCCCTAAATACACCTGCGCACTTAGGTAATATGATATATGGCAGGTCAGCCATCCATCTGTTCACTCAAGGTTCAGTCCTTTAGGAGCATTCTCTTACTTGCTTCAATGCGGGAGCACCATGATAAATCCAAATTACTGGAAGCATGGTCAGAAAATGTGATGTGCAATTCAATAAAGTAAGTAAATTGTGCAAAATGCACGAGTGGGGAGTAATTTAAGTGGTCCTCAGTGGAGGTAGTCATCAATGCACTAAGAAACAATATCTCATGGATGGAAGACAGGACTCATGAATATTAGTTAAGCAATGCCTCATTAATGTCACTGGTTGCTAGCAAACTGATAGGCTGCCTACCAGTTCTGAATACAAAATTGCTGCCTACATTGTTTGAAAGAGAAAAGTCAACTTTAATGAATAATTCTCTTTCCTTTCCTCGGCTAATTGTTATATATAATACTGCAAGACCCATTGAAACCAGTTCTAAGCACAAAAACTAGTACATGGCAATAATAATGCAGCATTTATTGAATACACCATTAGAGATACATTTGACATGCGACTGTGTTACAGGACCAAATGAAATTCTTGTAATGCTGAAAGATTAATTTAAAGAAAAATTTGATATTTTTCCCCTCAGGCATTTTTAAAAGAAAACAGGAACCTACTGAACTAGACAAGTACAATAATAGTGTTGATTTTCCTCTGTCGAACTAATAGTCTCCATATTTCCTATGCGTTTTTTTTCCATGATGTCTTGTGAATAGAGCCGCTAATGGTTATTGTTGAAGTCAATCAAAACAGAGACCTTTAAAAATGATCCGAGCTTACTAAATAAGATGTAACACAATAGGAAACAATCAGGATGTGTGGAAAATGCAATTTTCCCCTTGGCGTAGAACTTCACGGTTTTCATTGAAATGGTTCTCTAACTTGATCTTTCATCTACTAATTGTGTACGCGGCTAGTCAAGCACTTTACAAGGTCAGGTATAGTGCAGACTGACAATAAATGCATACAGAAGGATTATAAAAGCCCGCACATTAATGGCCTTATTGTATGCAAGGCACCATGGGATAAATTGCTATGCATTGTCTGAAAATTCAGTGACGATGACTCATAATTTAAAACATAAAGAATAATATAAGTCCCAAAACAGTTTGTACTGACCTGGTTTATTGTGTTTCTGGTCACTTGGTAGATCTGCTTGTTTTGTCCCCAAATCATTATAATAAAAGTACATGAAGTATAATATAAAATAGAAGCAAAACAATTGCAAATCTGTGTGGGCCATACATTTATAATTTAAGCAAAAATTTATAAACAATTAGTAGGTTACTTGGTGATAAAGGAGCTTATTCTGAGTTGAGAGCAAAGCAATGACTCCAACTTTATGCAAACCTCAATGACGCTTTCACTGGTTGCATACGATCTGTGTAAAAGTTCAAAAACTCTAATTGGATACAGCTTGTCTTAAGGTGCGTACACACGGTACGATTAAAATGCACGGTATGAACGATAACGATATCAATCATATCATTATCATTCATATCGTGCATTTTTCGGTGCCTCCAACCCACCAACGACCTGCGATGCACAGGCCGGTATTGACGATACCGATATCGTCCATCGCCCATGCATGCAGGCCAACCTGGTCGATATTGACCAGGTAACTATAGGGACCTGCAATCGTTGACTGTGGTTCATTGGCCATCGTTGGTGGGTTGGGGGTGTGCTGGATGATCGATATTGATCATCCAGCACACCCGGGAGATCGTTCATTGATATCGTTATCGTTGACAATCGTCCCGTGTGTATGCACCATTATAAAACTGTTCCACTGGTACTATATCTGTGAAGTATATGTTGTGTAATCAAATGCAACTAATAAGACATTGCCTTTTCTTTCTAAACTTTTTTAGGGCATGATCAAATCTGATTGGTTGCTGTTGGCAAAACCACCTGTTCCATCCAGTTACCTATGGTCCTATTTTCATAATCTCCCTCCCTGATTGATTGGGTCCAGAGTCTGGTCAATTTGAGTAAAAGTTATAACGCAAACAGTGGCTAGAGGTTCATTCTACCTCAATAACTTTATATATTTAAAAAAAAAGACAAAAATGTTTGCTTAAAAAAAAAGAAACAAATCATTCAGATATTTAAATAACAAGATTACATTGGATGTTTCGTAGAGTGGTATCCGGGACTTCAAGACAGGACGATAGTCAATAGATTGTGGCATTCCTATGGGCCAGGTGGATTTGTATCTTGAGATATTAGTGCTCCACCAATCAGGGAAAGGGCATTTTAGTTCACTGTGTGAGCCAGCCAATCACAGCTGGTCATGATGAGCCAATTGGTGAGTCATTTTCCCATCTCTTCTTGAAAACTTTTGTTAGTTTAGTTTTCACAGCAATATAAGAAGAAGACCAGAAGAAAAGAAGACAATGACAGTCCTTAGGCCACTTGTGCAAAATAGATTACATAGGCCTCCGCTACCCAGGTGACATCTGGGGCAGAAAAAGACAGGCAAACAGTGAAAGACATGTTGAGTGCCATTGAGATTCAAGGGGACAAGAGGCTTGGAGCAGCAGAGTGCACTTTACAAGCTTGGCCAAAGACAGCAGAATCAGTAAGGCTTGTCTCAACCACTATACTGTACCACTATGACATAATATTACTTTGGTATCCCGGTGTGGTAGTATGAACTCAGATAAGTCAGGTATAGATGGTACCTTACAGTGGAGAAGGCAGCTCCAGTGGATCTTCCTTTCTTCTGGGAATGACTCCACCTGCTTTTCCTTTCCAGACTGTAGCAGAGAGGCTAGGCCCATACACAGTAATATGACTTAACATGACAATCTTGATTAGGTGGAATAATCTGTCAAATTTATTATGAGCAAAGTAGAAGGACCTTATGTCCAAGTAGTAAGATGCAATATGGAGTATTCAAGAACTAATTATCAGCATACAAATGACATGAAGCTTCAGAACAATAATGACTATAGTAGCGAATAAGTAGAAAATAATAATTATCATGCAAATGACATACAGTTCTTCACAATTTAAATAATGAAGTATGTAGTATGTGTGTTTTTGCTTATTAAATGTTTTAATCGAGAGAAGCCTTATTTTGATTTACTTGTTTCAGTCTAGTAATGCTACTATATTATACACATCTATTTCACAAGTAGAGCCATAGGCGTCTTTATAATGGGTGCAAGGTGTGCAGTGCACATGGGCTCCTGGGTCCAGGGGGCCCCAGACCGCACATGCTGCACCCATAGGTAATTATACTTACCTCTCAGCCCATTCCCGAAGTGCTGCTCCACAGTGCCGCCTCAGCACTGCAGAGCAGCAAACACTCACTGGGAAAATGGCAACGGTCATTTTCCCAGTGATCTGCAAATGCGCAGAAAAGATGTCCCTGGAAAGTAGGCACAGGCTCCATTTTAGTGCCGCGCTGAGCCGCCGACAGAGAGGAGGGTGCCCAAACGGACCCCTCTTCTCTTAAAACGCCCCTGAGTAGAGGAATCCATTATCTGTATAGTTGAATATTAATATGCACTATATTCCTATCACTAATTCTCCTAGGTGAATAGCCAACAACCTGCGTCTCACTTACTGGCTTTACTGGCATGTATTCTAGTGAGAGCCTCTGGAGTTCATCCTCTCCTCATGGACGCTAGGGAGTAGAGACGCGTAGAGACACCCTGCATGTGCAGTCACGCATGCCAGAGGTCGGATTCCTACTTACTGAGCTGCTTCTGGTCCTAGAGATCGCCAGGTCAGCTCCACCTACAATATGCAAGAGGGAGGCAGCACGTGAACGCATTCCCTCCAGCAACTATGACTTGGTAGCAGTGGCGTAACTAGGGCAGGGCGAGTGGGCTACGTGCCCTGGGTGCTGTACGACAGGAGGCATGGGGGGGGGGGGCGCCACTGGCCACGGTCCGACCCGCCCTTGTTAGGCAGTGTAGCGCCGACTGCAGTGTGTGCGGTCAGCACTACACATTTACACAGGACCTGCGCTAGGCTTCCCTGCGCTGGTCCTGTGCTGCACAGCCGAGTTCCTTCCCTCCCCCTGAGCACTTACCCAATAGCGCCAGGAGGAGGGTGGGAGGCGGGCTCAGGCTGTGCTAACATACACATTGCCGTCAGCGTGGCAGTGATGTGTGTGTTAACCAGCAGCCAATGAGAGTCAGACAGACTCTCATTGACTGCTGCAGCGCCCACTGCAAGAGCTGGGCTGGAGCTCACTCATGAGCTCTGCCTTCCGGCACATGCAGTGGGTAATGGGAGAGATGTCATGACGTCTCTCCCATAATGCTGAACGCGTCAGCCCGGGAGGACTTACGTGCGGCGGCGGCGGGAGCGGCGTCCGGAGCCGGAGCGTGTATTCAGGTAAGTGTATTTTTTTTAACGCCTGCACTACTGGGGGGAGGGGGTGGCTACTACTGGTGGCACCATTACTGGGGGGACCTCTACTGGGGGGGTACTACTGGGGGGGCTAAAACTGGGGGCACTTCATCGGGAGGGGGAACCTCTACTTGGAACTACTATTCGGGGGAAACTACTAATGGGGGCACTATATAAGGGGCTTACTACTAGGGGCACTGCACTGGGGGGACCACTACTGGGGGCAATAATAGGAAGGACCACTACAGGGGGCACTATATAAGGGGCACTGGATGGGGGGGATCACTACTGGGGGCACTGCATGGGGGGGACTACTGCTGGGGGCACCACTATATAAGGGGATTACTGCTAGGGATACTGCACTGGGGGGACCACTACTGAGGGCACTAAATAGGGAGGACCACTACAGGGGGCACTGTATAAGGGGCACTGGATAGGGGGGATCACTACTGGGGGCCTGCATAAGGGGAACCACTACTGGGGGCACTGCATAGGGGGGACTACAACTGGGGGTACTATATAAAGGGCACTGCATAAGGGGGTACCACTACTGTGGGCACTGCATTGTGGGGACTGCTACTGGGGGCACTATATAAGGGGCACTGCATAAGGGGGAACACTACTGGGGTCACTTCATGGGGGGACCACTACATGGGGCACTTCATTGGGGGGACCACTAATGGGGGCACTGAATAAGGGGAACTAATGGAGGGCTGTATAAGGAGGACCACTACTGGGGGTACTGTATAAGGGGCACTACTATGGGCCTGCATAAGAGGGACCACAACTGGGGATATTGCATACTGGGGGTACTGTGTAAGGGGCACTACTGGGGATAAGGTGCATATGGATAGTAATGTTCTGAGTGATGATAAAGGGGAGTGTGTCATGTTGACTCACCCCATTTTTAAGTGACCACGCCCATTTTTCACTGTGTGCGCCTTTGGCGCGCACAAAGGGGGTCTCCATTTTCAAATTTGCCCTGGGTTCCAAATACCATACTTACGCCACTGCTTGGTAGCAAATATAATTCCTAAACTAATATAATACTGTATACTGTACTCTGAATATATGCAGTATATCTCTCATAAACACTGAAAATGAATAGCAAAATAGAATCCTTTTATATTAATATTAATATGCATAACAGTATATACTTCAGAATGATCAGTTGTGCACTTAATATAAGTGATCACAGAGTCCTTTTGTTAGAGTAGTCTCTTGCTAAGTGGTCACTGTCCTATTACATGCATGTATTTGTAATACACAATCTTCAACACTTTAGTGATTATTATATATCTGAGTCTTGGAGGCACAAATATCTTCAGCACTCTAGAAATGATATCTCAGTCCTGAGTGCACTAATATCGACAGCAGAGCCTGATTCTTTCCAGATCGCAACTGCAACAGCGAACGCAGACCGGCTGATGGTGCGTACTGCACATGTGTATGCACCACAGTGCGCGTGCGTGAGTTAGCATTGCGATTGCTCTGCGATCACGCATGCAGAAAGCCAAAACAGTTGGAGAGATGGGATGTCAGCGTTTGGGGGCGGTGATGGGGGAGTGGTCGGGCAAAACGCAGTCGTGCCAGTCCGTTAGAATGCCGTTGCATGGGTGTGCATAAATTATCCACTGTGACGCTTAGGCAGCTTGTGTACTTACTGCATGCGATTTCTGAGTCAGATCTGTTGTAATTGTGCGTGAGGGGCCAATGTAACTTGATGTCACTGATATATATGCAGGACTGCAAGATATTACGGATGTGAGATAGCGGTAGTGGGCATTTCTGTGCTGGCTGTGCGATGGCTTTGCGATTGCAGTCATTAGCATGTTTTCACAGCAGACCTGCGTGCGTAATCATAGCCGCGTTCGCAATAGTGATCCATAGTGAATCAGATCCACTGTACTTAGGGGTCTATTTACTAAACCTTGGAAGGAGATAAAGTGAACGGAGATAAGGTACCAGCCAATCAGCTTTTAACTGCCATGCCGCAGGCTGTGTTTGAAAGCTGGTTGGCTGGTACATTATCTCCGTTCACTTTATCTCCTTCCAAGGCTTAGTAAATAGACCCCTCAGTTCCAGGATTTAGCAAAGCTCACTCCACTTTACACATACGGCTAGCAAGATGTGGTACAGAATTGGGAAAAAAGTGCAGAATTGGGGTTTAGGGGTGCAACGTTGCGGGAACCCCGGTGCAGCCTTCAGATAGTCCCCCAAAGGTAAACTGTGTCATAAATAAAATAAAAAAAACACCCAAAAAATGACTTTGAATTTGGGGGTGAAAAGAAAATGTTGGGGGACAAAGACAAAAACTAGCAAACTTGACTCTGGGGGGGGGGTCCCCAAGTATGCCCCAAGTGTTTTGTTTTATTGCAGGTGCTTGCAGCAGGTGGATTTTTCATGATTTTTTCAACTTAACTTTAGCAACTTTTAAATATGCTGGCCCCCATTTTCAAGTACCCCAAATTTGCTGGGATAAGTTATTTTCTGAAACAAATACTCCTGAATACTATTCTGCACCTCTTATACAAAAACGCTATTTAGCAGCTATTGAGCCCGTTTAAAAACACCAAATACCTTCAGCAAGCCAAATCTATGATACCATAGTGAACCCCATGTCAGAGCATCTTTTGGGGGGTGTCAGACTGATATCCCCAAATCTGACAGTACTTTCTGCCTGTTCAAGTTTCGCCGGGTCCTGTTTTCGCGTACTTCCATATTGAATACGGGGTAAAGCGGGGACGACCGCGATACTTTTCAGCCTACAAAAGACGCAATGTAGGCAAAAGTCTGGGAGGCGAAAAAGTATCGTGGATCCGCTCTAATTGAATACGGCTCTTAGTAGTCTCCACGGATCTTCTACGGCCACAATGCTGCCTCCTTCTCTAACCACTGCCGGGACTCAGCTGCCCCTCTAATGCTCCTCTCGTCACCCGCATACCCCTGTGCTCCTTGATGTCCTCTGCTTCCCACTGTGCATGTCTAATGAAAAATACACTGTTCACCTGCTTGAATGTCTCTCTTACACTCCACAGCGCCACTGTGAGTACACCTCCGGTACTACAGAGCCCATAGGCTATAATAGCAAGCTGTGCTCATGAGTATTACATTAAAAATACATGTTTCTTATATTTACTGGAGTAGGTACAAATGAGTCTATGCATGTTGGAGGTGACTGTAAGTGGAGAAGAGAAGGGCGGGACCACCGGGGAGGAGTAGTTGGCACCACAGTGAAGCAGGAGGCAGGGGCTGTGCACTATAGCAATAGACTATACGTCCCCTACACTGCACGGAGGAGATGTAATGTGCGGTCTTTTAACTTAAAAGACAACACATTATACCTACTCATCCTCCATGCAGTGCAGGGTCTGCGCAGCCTATTGCTATAATTCACGGCCCCTGACTGTCCATGGCCGCTGCTCCACTGGTGCTTCTCAAATATTCAAATGTTCGAGCTGCGCATGGCATTGCAGTGGCTAATTTATGCATGCCCCTGCAACAGCGTGCTGTGTTTCGCTGACCACCCCCCCTTCAACACCCACAAACTGCACTTCCTGTCAATCACTCTTCGATGGGTCTGCATAGTCACTGCGATCGCAGTCCTGATCTCAGTGGATAGTTCGCGCGCACGCACTGTGATGCGTACGTGTGCGCAGATTGCAACGATCTGCCGATTGCGTGCTTAATCGCAGTTGCTATCCTAAGGGCAGCACAGACGGTGTAATGGTTAGCGTTACTGCCTCACAGCACTGAGGTCGTGGGTTTGATTCCCACCATGGCCCTATCTGTGCGGAGTTTGTATATTCTCCCTGTGCTTGCGTGGGTTTCCTCCGGGTACTCCGGTTTCCTCCCACACTCCAAAAATATACTGATAGGTTAATTGGCTCCCAACACAAATTAACCCTAGTGTGTATGTGTGTGCACATGTGATAGGGAATATAGATTGTAAGCTCCACTGGGGCAGGGACTGATGTGAATAGGCAAATACTCTCTGTAAAGCGCTGCGGAATATGTGTGCGCTATATAAATAACTGGTAATAATAATAATAATATCCTTAGTGAATCAGGCCCCCAGTTACAGCAATTCAAGCTGAAAAAATTATTTTTCTCAAATGGCAACATGTAGGGCAAAATTTACTAAGTGATGGGTTCTAAAACCCAGCGGTTTGGTGGCGGCTTGACAGCGGGTTCTAAACCCTGGGGTTTTGTGGCAGCATGGCGGCGATTTCTAAATGACAGCCCGGTTTTAGTCTATTCTAAAATTTGTTTTGAGGGCAGTTTTGCAGCGGTTTTGGCCTTAGTAAATATGCGGATAGCAAAACCACCAAACCGCTGGGGTTTAGAACCCGTTTCTTAGTAAATTTTGTGCATAAGTGGTTTAAAACATAACTTTTATTAGATATACTGTAATTAAAACAGATCCCTTGCAATAACAAATGTCAAATAAGAAGTTACTGGTATATTTAAAAGCATATAAAAGAAATATGTCAGTAATGCGCACTGACAAAAACTATGCAGTGAATAAATAACAATTTGTACAAGGTGAAATAAGCGTGTGGGGTGTGATTAAGTCTAATGGTGTTTATGAAGGTGAAATATGTGAATAAACATCAAGGAGTGAGGGTGAATAACACAATTAAAATAGTCACGGTCAAGAGTAATCTCAAAGGTGCTAGTAATTTATGGCCAATTAGGAATCAATATTCCATTATCAGGAGAAGGGGGTCTCCTGAACCAATAAATACGGATAATAGATGTGCCAAATGCCTGCAGTAGTGTTTCTACTGTCTGATGTATGTAGTATGCAGTGAACACCTAGCGCTATACTCACTTTTTTTAATAACTCACCCAAAGGCATAGGGTGCGAGAAAATGCAAACTCGCATGTTTCTCGCATTCCTGAAACTCGCAATGGCCAAACTCACATCCAGATGGAAAACCTACAACTTGGCCAAAGTAATAGATTGCAAGTTTTAAACTCACACAAAATTACTTAACTAAAACTCTGAAATATTAGACCTGGTTCAGGCTAGTGTTACAAGTCAAGGTCACGACTTGTCTCCCTCGGGTAGTTTACCATGACGCTGTTGTTCCGGTTTCCTCTGTTGCTGGTGAACTGCACGCCTCGGGAGGTCACGTGTTATCCACAGGCTGGCGTGATTGTTTTTTCCTCCTATTTGTGCACGCTGGCCTTTTGCCGCCTCGCCGACTATAGCGTTCCTGTAGGTTCTCTTGGCTCAGCTGCATGGTCAGCATTCTGTATCACCTCGTGGTAGTTTATCCTGATACTCCAGCGGAATTACCTTGCTACCAGTTCTCAGCCTCTCCAACGGTTCCTTTGCCACACCAGCAGCTTCTGTGCTGCCACCAGCTCTCAGCCTCTCCAACGGCTCCCTAGTCGCACCAGCAGCTTCCGTGCTGCCACCGGCTCTCAGCCTCTCCAACGGCTCCCTAGTTGCACCAGCAGCTTCTGTGCTGCCACCGGCTCTCAGCCTCTCCAACGGATCCCTAGTCGCACAGCAGCTTCCGTGCTGCCACCGGCTCTCAGCCTCTCCAATGGCTCCCTAGTTGCACCAGCAGCTTCCATGCTGCCACCAGCTCTCAGCCTCTCCAATGGCTCCCTAGTCGCACCAGCAGCTTCTGTGCTGCCACCGGCTCTCAGCCTCTCCAACGGCTCCCTAGTCGCACCAGCAGCTTCCGTGCTGCCACCGGCTCTCAGCCTCTCTGATGGCTCCCTAGTCGCACCAGCAGCTTCCGTGCTGCCACCGGCTCTCAGCCTCTCCAACGACTCCCTAGTCCCACCAGCAGCTTCCGTGCTGCCACCGGCTCTCAGCCTCTCCAATGGCTCCCTAGTCGCACCAGCAGCTTCCGGGCTGCCACCGGCTTTTAGCCTCTCCAACGGCTCCCTAGCTGCACAAGCAGCTTCCGTGCTGCCACCGTCTCTCAAAGCCACAGTACACAAAACTCACTGGCCACACCATCGGCTCTCAAAGCCGCATCATTTGGGTACCAACCTCTGCCACTGGCTCCTGCTACACCATCAGCACCCAAGCCACACCATCAAACCTAAGCCAAACCATCAGCTCTCAAAGCCACATCACTGATTATTAAGTTTCTACCATCGGCTCTTGCTGCACCATAGGTACACAAGCCACACCATCGGCTTACTAGTCATACCATCGGCTCCCAAGCCATATCTCTAACTGTTTCTGTTCCTGTTGACCAACTCACCACTGGATACCATTATACCCCATGTGAACTGCTACTACCCCGAGTAGTAAGACCAGATGGCCGCCTAAGTACCAGTGAATGTGTCTAGTTCTAAGGGAACAACGGGCGGTTGTTAGTGGCAGAAGACCTCACTAGCCAGGTCCTATGGGGTTCACATGGAGCAGGCTTTGGTGTTCATAAATGCTAGCGAGTTTAGCCTGAGCAGGTGCGAGTTAGACAGATGCATGCACAGATCAGTGAGATCCGTGTATGCTTCTGTGTGTTGTTTAAAATTACCTTTAACAGGTGTTATTCCATAATAAGTAATATTCTCCAAACCAGTATACTTAAGAATTTGTCATTTTATTAATCAATTAAATAATTAGATCAAGCCCTTAACTGGGACATATTCTCCCAGGGTTATAATGCAGGAATAACAACGATTGACATTGTTACACAGTACATATACATTATTACAATATTCAGATTATACGCCCCTTATACGCCCACTACCATTATCAGATAATAGACAAAGCTTATTTTTGTTAACTCCTCCTTGACAATCAGACTCGAAACTGAATTCCTTTTGAGTGATACTCATGGAGTACTGCATCCCATATTTAGTCAAAATAGTTTCCTCAGCACAAGGACACATATATGGGCATGATCTCTTCACTGTGTTAGATAAACAGTTTCCCTCGGGTGCGGCCTTAAAGACATCACACTACTTTCCATTTAAAGCTGAGTTTAGACAGAGAAACAAAATGGAAATACCAATGCCCTATTAAATCTCATGTACTGCTTCATTATACAGCATAAAGCATATGTAAATATGGAATTATGTAAATTAGTCTTCGACAGTGTAAAAGCTAGAAAAATTTTAAAATAAAAAAAAATGATGTGGGGTTTTCCCTAAAAGAACAACCAGCACTGGGCTGTGTGAGATAGTCCTGGCTGTGAAAATACGGGGGGAAAAGACGTAATAGTCCCCTGTATTTTCAACCACCAGTACCAAGCTCTGTGAGCTGGTCCTGGTTGTGGAAATACAGGGGACAAAATGAGTAGGGGTGTCCTGTATTATCCACAATTAGCACCGGGTTCTTTCTAGCAGGGGTGTAATGCCACAGCCATGATACCCACTTCACAGGGTCCACCGACCAAAGCATTCATCACCTCATTCTAGTCAGCCCAGGCTGGGTATCCCTAGGGAGAGGTGTGGACCCCCCAATAAAGGGGTCCCCCCCTCACTAAGGCACCCCATGCTTGAGTTGATAGCTTACTGCTCTCCCCAGCACCTGTGGGTGGTTAGTTGTAAAAAATAGATAAAATAATATTGTCCTTTACAGAACACCTAGAGGTCCCAGCAGGCCTCCCCTGCATGCTGGTACTTGGAGATCCACAAGTGCCAGATTGTGGGGCATTAAGGACAACCTGGTACCTCTTGTTCACCTGCGAAAGAAATAAAAAAAAATAGACAAGACTCACACACCGAAGGTTGTAATATTTTATTACACATACACTCATACATTGACTCACTCGCACACACCTGCACTGACACTACATACTTACCTTGTCCCAAGCACCAGTCGGTCCCCTTCTCCAGTAGAATCCAGATACAGTAGGTACCTGTAAAAAAAAAACATAATCACCTACCCCTTGGTTCCGGTCCTCTTTGTTTCCTGTTGGCATCCACTGTCTTCTAATGCAGACCCACTGGACAGGATGGTACTTTGTACACAAAAATGGGGCATGGTCTTGTGACAGCTAGGCCACACCCCACTTTTGCGCACATGCATGTGGCACGCGCATGCGATCGGCTCTTCAGGTTGACCACAGATATTTTTTGTCTCTTTGCCTCTGACTGGTTGGCCACCCCTGCTCCAGCCACTGCATTTACTAAAATGGTGGGAATGCACTTTAGTTACCTTGTGGTTCCCACCATTGAAGTCAATGGGGGGAACAGTTTATTGGCTGAGATTACAGCAATTTAATACATAGAGATAACAAACATAATAATAGTTAAGCCTGTAGCCAAAAGTATAACATTCTTTAATTAATTATAACTTTTACGTATCTTAGTAAGTGCTTTATCCTTTCACAAGTACAGTATATTGGAAAGAAAATATTAGCATAATTATTGATATCAGTCCATTCTGATGGCATGGGCAGCCTTGCCAGACCCTAACAGAGGATTTAAAAGCAAACAACAAAGAACAAACCATAGCAACCAATCAGATACTACCTATCATTTCTCTATTGCTTTCTAGAAAATTATAGACATAACCTGATTGGTTGCTATGGGGAACACTGGCCCCATATCTGTTTTAGAGATTTTAGAGATTTTAGTAAATATACCACCTGTCCTCAAAGCACACCAACTTTGCAGATATCCTACTAATAAAACAGATGACTATATCCAATTTTCTGAAATATTAATTGAGAGAACTGAGCAAATTTGGCATCAATAATAAGTCTTTGATGGGCCCAGAACCCCTATTATGCATAAGAGCCTGGAAAAAGTACAGACTTTACCCTGACCCAGGACTGCCATTAGAAATTGTGGGGCCCGGTACACATGGCTACAGAAAAGCCCCGCCCATCATCCTTCGCCCCCCCTCGAACCAACATGCTGGCCTGGCGGACATAGAAACATACAGTAGAGTACAACTGTGGTGCCTGCATATAGTAAATGCTATGATGCCCCTCAACTCAGTACATAATGGGACTACAGTGAGGCCAATTACTGACCTGAGGCACACATCATCCAAGTAGCCTAGTTTTATGTGTAACCAGGGTTTAGACCTTTACTCTTATGTCACTAATGGTCTGATTTACTACGGATCGCAATACTGTGTACGCACGCAGATCAACTGCTATAGTATGCTAATCCATTGCGATCGCAATGCAAACGTAGCACAACTTAAGGATGCCCACTTTACCTTACACACATCCATAATGCTTAGCAGAATAGCGAAACGATCGGTACAATTGAGTACCATCGTAGCCTTGTGCACACTTGCAAAAGCCCTGACCTCACTCAGTAATTGCTAACAGCCATGCACGCTATGAGACCTAACACTGCGTAGGGCATCCCTGTGGCTAATTTATGCACGCCCCTGCAATGGTGTGTGAATGCACTGGCATGCCTGCAATTCCCCGACCACCCCCACGTCACCACCAACAAACGGTGCTTCCTGTCAATCACTGTTTGAGGGGTCTGCAGTCCTGAACACAATAGCTAGTTTGCAAATGCGCACTGCGATACATACACATGCGCAGAAAGTTACAGTTAGCTGAATGTGTGCGTGTTAGCAACTGCGATCCCTGTTGAATCAGGCCCTAAGTCATCTACCTGTGGTTACTAAACATTAACACCTGGGGTAAATTTACTAAAGTTCGATTTGGGATTCTTTTTTTTTTTTCCAATATATATATATATATATATATATATATATATATATATATATATATATATATATATATATATACTTTATTTGAAACATATACTCTTATTGGTACATATACATTCATTTTTATTTAAAATCTTCACTGTTTCTATTGTACATTTCATATTCATATTTTCCAGTCTTGTTACAACATTTATAATTTTACAGTATTCACATATCTATCACTAAATAGTTTTACTAAATCTTGTTCATCAGATACGAGCGTGCAGGAGCCTCTTTATTTACCACCATTTGGATCTATTCAACTAATTCTATCAGATCCTCCCTTAAAAGCATCCGAGTTTCAAACCATTTCCTTGACAGGAAGCATTTACAAAATTGTATTTTAATATTTATGGAGAAGATTCCAATAAAACTTTCCCATGTGTCAAACATTTGTTTCACTTATTTTTTACAATTTTGCCCTAAATAAGGGCATCGTTGGGGTTAAGTTGTTTATCCACATTTGTAGCACACTCTTACAAGCTGCTGAGGATACAGCTAATAATAATTTTTGGGGTCCTTTATGGCTACTAAATGACGAGTTCAGACATGGTATTTCCCTTAGAAGTGCCATGGCTGGAGCATTCACTGGCTAAGAGAGGTCCCACCATTAAAGTCAATGGTAAGAACCGCAAGGTTACTAAAGGTTAGCCTGCAGTTCTCAACATTGACTTTAATGGTGGGAGCTTTTCATTGGCTGAGAGAGGTGGAGGCTGACCTCTCTCAGTCAATGAATGCTCAGCCATGGCACTTCTAAGGGAAATGCCACAGCTGAGTCCATCATTCGGGAGGTACCATCCTTCGAGGATCGTACTGAATTCGTGGGTCAGTATTTTTAGTTTCTTATTTTCAGAAGACTGACGATGCCTACATGGAGAGGACCACTCCAGGAATTGTAGGTGAGTATGTGTGTGTGTATGTGTGTAATAAACATATACTATCATGGTGTGTGTCTTGTCTTTATTTTAACATTTCTTTACAGGTCAACTACAGGTGCCAACGGGCCCTTAATGCCCCGCATGCTGGTACTTGTGGTTCTCCAAGTAACAGCATACGAGGGAGGCTTGCTGGACCTGCAGTTCTACTAGTAAAGACAATGTTTACACTTATATTTTTACAAACATTTTACACTATCAACCTGGCACCCACTGCCCACGGGTGCTGGGAATAGCCCCGGGCTATCAGCCTAGGTGTGGGGTGCACTGGAGAGAGGAACCCCTTTATTGGGGAGTCCCAAACTCACCAGGGATCCCCGGCCTGGGCTGACTTGCGATCAGGGGTAATGTTTCTGCCGGGGAACCCGGTGATAGGCGTTACCTGGCTGTGGCATTATCCCTCCGCTAGAATTAGCCAGGTGCTGGTTATCGAAATTACAGGGGAACCCTACACATTTTTCCCCTGTATTTCCAGAACCAGCACCGGCTCAGAGCCTGGTGCTGGTTGCGCTAAGTACAGGGGAACCCTACACATGCTTTCCCCTGTATTTACACAACTAGGACTGGCTTTGAAAAGTCCGGGGCTGGTTGTGCTCTGAGAGGGGGACCCCACGTCATTTTTTTTTTAAATTAACACTTAACAAGCAGCTTTTTTAACTAAGATACATGCCTACATACCATGCATCTCACTGATGTACAGTATGCATGCATCTGTGTCAAATAGAAAATCGAAAAGCATGAAGTTCTTCTATTCATTTGGGGATTTGCAGTTTGATTGTGAGTTAGTTTTAGTTTCAGTTTCAAAATCAAATGTTAGTAAATGAAGGGATCCTATATTCTTCCATGGGAAAACATCAATTGTTTTCAGAAGTTCAATTTTGAATTCAATTAATTTTTCAGTTCCATTTGACATTCGAGTTGGGCTTTTGTAAATCCCCTCTAAGAAAACTGAACCAAAATTGAATGGCAAATTCAACAGAAAACAAAATCGAGCCTTTGTAAATATACCCCCTGGTGTGCAATTACACCTCTACCCAAGCCTGACTATTCTCACCATCAAGGAGTGGCCTGGGGGTATTCCAATTAATGCCAAATAGTATTACAAATAGGTATGTGTAACCCTATAAAGTTTGTATACTAAATCAGCCAATACTTGCATTCACACATTTTCAGGCAAATAAGTTAGTTGTTTCATCAAATGATTTATTATACTAGATCTTAACAATGTAATGCTGATGGATAAATGGGTAAGATGTAACAATTCACTACTTCAGTTTACAGGTAATTAATAAAAATACACTAATACATTTTTATGAATACAGATATGTATCTATACCTTATTTCTTAGGTTAACCCTTCCCTGATCCATATTACATCCTCAGAGTGGATATTGACAACCATTTAAACTATCTATAAAAATAGTAATTCCCTAAAATGCAAAGAATATATTTATAATGGAAATATAGCATTCATATTCACAATAAAAAAATCAGAATATAGTCAATATTCAAATACCGAATAGTTATATATATATATATATATATACATATATATATATATATATATATATACAGTACTGAATAGATTTTAGCTATACTTCTGGTAATTAGTGCTGGCTCCTAATTTTCCTCATAGTGCAGTACCTGATTGTTACTTCTGTAAGGAGGAGCAATGCTGATGAGGTATAAGATGTAATAGTTCTTCTTTAACAGAAATAGGATTTGAGATTTAGTAACATGTGTCAGGGTGAGCTATCTCTCTCTCTCTAGAGTTACTAGCAGTTGCAATTGGGAGATTGGTTATTAACTGTGACAATACTGCATTATACAGTATGGGTCCTCCCTTATTAATTGAAAGCTTACCGTCTTATGAAGCTGTCTATGTATTTATGTAGTAGCTGATGGGGTTCAGTCGGTAAACAATTTCCCCATTATTCGGACAGTCTAACACTGGAGGGCGGTTAGTTTAACAACTGGGTGCTGCTGCTCCAATTTATTATCAGTTATTTTATTCCAGGGAAATGTCAGTGTACAAAATACCAAGGGAACTGCAGACTTTGGACAAAATTTACTAAGTGGCGGGTTCTAAACTCCAGCAGTTTGGTGGTGGTTTGGTGGCAGTTTTGCTATCAGCAGATTTACTAAGGCAAAAACCGCTGCAAAACTGCCATCAAAACACATTTCAGAATAGAATAGAACAGGGCTGTCATTTAGAAACTGCCGCAAAACTGCCACCAAACCCCTGGGGTTTAGAACTCGCCATCAAACCGCCACCAAACCGCTGGGGTTTAGAACCCGCTGCTTAGTAAATTTTACCTTATGTGGAATACTTTTGAATACTATCCTGGGTTTGTATATAGGCCCTCATTGAGCAGTGCAAGCAAGTGCACTGCTGAATGCAGAGTCGCAATTATCCGGAATCTGTGCATGTGGAGGATGGGTCCTGCGTTAATTGCATGCAGGCTCTCGCATGCCTCTGCCAGAATGACAGGCAGAGGCATTTATGGCGCAGTGTGGGGATGAACATTTTTTTCGGAAATGGAGACGTGATGCCCCAGTTTTCCAGGAGTGGCAAGCCCACCCAGGATCTACATCAATGGACATCGAATCCTGCTCTCGCATGCAGGCCAGCCTGTGTAAGCTGAGGCTTACTCAGCTGGCCGGCGCTGTCCAACATCGTGGCCTGGGTCGCAGCACTGGGATCGCAGATGCAGCAGGAGATGTCACACACCTCCTGCTGCACTTGCATTTTAGCAAGGATGATATTGCAAAGTTGCTTGTGTGCGGCTCTAAAATTCTGTCCTCTGCTGAATCACTCCCATAGTCAGTGTGCTTTGAGCTGTTTAGGTGTGCTCACCCACCTCCATTAGGCAATTTGTCAGTTCAGGACCATGGACAGCTGCTGCTTTCAGTCCTATCTCTTCTCAGCATGATACATTGCAGCCTGACAGTATGATAGGGATTAGCTGCAATCTCCGCCACTCTCCTTGGATGAGGCTGCTGCTCTTCTTCCCCAGCACCAGGGAGTCTATGCTGGTCACTATCGCTGCTGGGGATTCCTCACACTTTACACTGACACTGCCTGCTGCTCTCGCCTGGCAGCCGGACACTCTCCTGGTGAGTCTCCTCACAACTGCATTACCACTTCAAGGGGGCAGAACTCTGATCCGCTCCCACTAAATGACTTTTTTGTTTGTGGGGGGTATACCGTTTCACCTGGTCCCCCTTCATCTCCTCCTCCAGGCCAGCCCACTTGCAAGACGTGGCTCCCGATGGCAGCTACTCTTCCCCACACATGGGCTCCATCTCTCACTTCACTACAGGTACCTGATGAGTGGGGAAGCTCTATAAATTTCCTACAAGCTAGATCCACGGATATCTCCAGCTCTGGCCGCAGACCAAAATTCTCTTGGCATTCAAGGTGCTGGCACTTTCTTTGTGTGGTGCAGTATTAGCCAACTGCCATCAATGTGATTTTAAAGTTAACAGAAATATATTATACAGCTAATACACATTAGAATTAAATGATCCACTACATATATGTTACATAAAACACCATAACCACAGACAGTAACCTGTTAACCATGTACGGGGTTACATTTGTTTCAGAATAATAGAGTTATAGTGCTGTTGCTAGATTCCGGCACTAGAAAATCAGACCCTAAGGGGTAAATTTACTAAAGTGAGAGTTTTTAGAAGTGGAGATATTGCTCAGCGCAACCAATCAGATTCTAGCTATTACCTTCTAGAAGGTGCTAGTTAAATGTTAAGTAGTATCTGATTGGTTGCTATGGGCAACATCTCCACTTCTAAAAACTCTCACTTTAGTATATATACCCCTAAGTCTCAAGCTCAGTGCACCAGGTCATTGAAAAAAAATGAATGTACAGTATAAGTACTGCCAGTTTAAATATGACACTGGCTGCTGGAGTGTAGTACGGTATAAGAAATTAAGGAATTTTGTTTTTGTATAATTACATGGAGGTTTCAAAATCACTAAAATGATGCACAAACATTGTTTAAAAACCAATTATTTTAAGCAACTGCTGGTCCCCACAGCTCAGTGCTACAGTCCCTCATGTCAATACACACTTCTGTGCTTACCAATGTGTGATACCCCACTAAGTGATGTAAAGGGTGAGATGAGATGTTACTATACCTTACTGGGTAGGGATGGATCGATGCACCCTGTGTTCGTTCTCTAGTTCCTCTGGATACTTCAGAGAGGTAAAGAGGATTGATCCAGTGACAACTAATTCACCCATTGTTAACACAGAATATTATTTATTACAAGAAAACTACCTCTCTAGTTCAGTCTAAATAATCACAGTTACAAGTACAGTTTTTAAGAACACATAGATTGCAGAAAACATTATTTTCACATATAAATATATATATATTGTTCTCCAACCACAAAGAATATGTTTTATTTTTCAGGAACTAGGCTGTGGGAATGGAAATGGTTAATTTTCTTAAACCCTCAATACTGTAACGCTTGAGCACATATCAGTCTATTGGAGCAGTTCTAATCCTTTATATGATGGCCAATGAAATGAAGTAGTAGAAGAAATAGTTCATATATATGCATATATACAGTATATAGTTCCATACAAGTTAAGGTTGATCACTCTATCGCTAATAGATGAGACAATGATTGAGTGATTAGTACATATCCTGGTAAATCCTGGCTTTGTTTCTCATACTGAAGATAGCGTGAAAAGTACTATTTATCATCTGCTGGGGATTAGTGATGGTTTATTGTATCTAGGTAAAACAAATAGTTCTCACTGTATAACTCTGTGTAGAGCTATAAAGTTGCTTATATTATGCAATATAGTCGCTTCTGGTCACACCACAGTGGATCTACGCAGAAGTGCAGCCAATACAGAGTATACAGCATACCTCCCAACATGACCCTCTCCAGGAGGGACACAATGCTCTGGTCCTGGACTTCCCTGGTAAGAGGCGGGGCTGCAGCGCAGTTCAAAATTCACATAGGGGAGTCACACCAACTGTCATTTTACATGCTGCCAAACATCACTGGCTGGGACTCACTGGCAGTTGGTGTGACTCCCCTATTTGAATTTTGGACTACGTTGCAGCCCCACCCCAGGAGCCTCCACCAATCATAAATTACCGGGGAAGTCCAGGACCAGAGCATTGTGTCCCTTCTGGAGAGGGTCGTGTTGGGAGGTATGATACAGGGACAGTGTAGTGGGGAGAGCTGAGGTGTTCTCTCAGTAGGTCAGATTACTCTGCACATTATAAAGATGGTCTGTGGTAGCTTTTGGGAGCTGTCCAGCTGGGTGTAGTGCACATGGGGCTGTGAGGGCTATAGATGCTTGTGGCTTGTGGCTCTCCTGAGGTGACAGTCTATCACTGAGGAATCACCTCCTTCTGACCTGGCTCCTCCCACTGGTGCTCCGGTCCTGTCAGCTCTCATAGACAGCGTCCATAGCGCAGCTCCTGCTCCTTCCTCACATTACCTCAGGACCCCCTGTAACTACCGTAACAGCTAACTCAGCCACCTCTAGCTGCTTCCAACAAGTTCTCAGTCATGTGACCTGCTACTGACTTAGCATTGGTCCGGCAGCTGGGCTATCTATAACCTCCCTCCAGTCCCTTTATGCTCTTTCTTGGTGCAGAGAATAAACACATTTTTGTTCACAATTTTTAGTTAAAGTATATACACAAGCTTACACAATGACACTCCCCACAGGGTGTTAAATATCATACAGGAGAAATTCTGTAAGTATGACAAAAACAACAGACAGGCAATGTTTCCATACATTGGAATTTACCCTTTTCACACCTATATTTTTGTTTCTTAGGGCACTCTTACACAGGTGGTGTACACACGTTCTGGGGTACCACAAATGTCTCTATTTTATGTTATTATTTTTTTACCAATCATTCTATAGTGTTATCCACAGTGTCTAATGTTTTGTTCCCACACTTTCCTTAGTATCTCTCCTACTTATCCCATAGTGTCTCCCAGGTCCAGTTTTGACTATACACTGGATACACGGCTGAATACGGTTCCATAGGAGGGCTTCCTGACTCAGCCACGGCCAGCGACAGGCAAATCAGAAACTCACCCGCCTGGCCTGGAGACTCGCACAGCAGGCAGTGTTGCTGGCGCCAGGGTCCAGCACTGCACCACACTACAGTGAAGAAACTCAAAATAAACCACAGCTCCCAGCAGCCCTTGCTGCCAGGCAGCAAGGGCTGCTGGGAGCTGTAGTTTATTTTGAGTTTCTTCACTGTAGTGTAGTGTGGCGCCAGACACTGGTGCCAGCAACACTGCCTGCTGTGCGAGTCTCCAGGAGGGCACACCTGGGTGAGTTTATTATTTCTGTGGGCATAATGTGCAAGGAGCACTACTACTGAGGGCATAATGTATAATTGGCACTACTACTGTGGGCAAAATGTGTAAATGGCACTACTACTGTGGGTATAATATGTAAGGACTACTACTACTGAGGGCAGGTATAATGTGCAAGGAGCATTAATACTGAGGGCAAAATGTGTAAGGAGCACTACTTTTGATGCACAGTGCAATCATCTCACAACAATTAAGAGATGTGCTGTACAGGCAACCAGTGGCGGCTCCAGAGGTGAGGCTGCAGAACAGTTCAAAATTCAAATAGGGGAGTCACACCAACTGCCATTTCAAACAAATCCAAACATCAATAGCTGTGACTCACTGGCAGTTGGTGTGACTCCCCTATTTGTATTTTGAACTGTGCTGCAGCTTTCCCTTTATAATCTTGTTTCAACCTTGTTTTATGCTCCCTCTAAAACCCGTTCTCATCCTACTTAGAGCAAGAAGTTGTTAGTCCAAAATATGTTTCAGTCAGAATGTGTAAGATGTTTTGGTGGAATAGAAAAGCAATCTACAGTATGTGGAAAAAACCCCGCAAATTACGTTTACGTTCAAGATCTGCATAAGCCCCCTACTGTAGGTGCATTGGCATCTCCAGGGGGCAAAGAGTATCTATAAGGAGAAGGAATAGAAAAGAAGACTCTTTGTTGGAGGCACTCATAGTAATATGAATAGATTAAAACTTAACTTTTATTTTTTTAGGTTTTAGAATATAAAGGGGGAAGAGGTTATTTTTCTACCTCCGATAATATTTAAATACAACCAATAATTACTAACAAACATAGAAATCAATATAGATTACTGCCAATTTTTGTTAATACAGGCAAAAGGCGATTGTTGTAAGTGGTTAGTTTCAGCACATTATATATATATATATATATATATATATATATATATTTATTATTGATCATTCAAAAAACATTCCTTGTTATTGAAAATAATGGCGGAAAAACCTTCCTTTTAATTTTGAAAAAATATCAGATGAACATATCTACATAGATTCTAGTATACTTCAAGGAGTATTTTGTCAGACGGTTTATCCTGCATATATACTGTTATAGGAGATACTGTATCATTGTATCCATTTAGTACCAATATCTTGTAACATGTTGCAATACAGCAGCTCAAGAGCTGGCAGAGAGACAATTGTCATTCATGTAGCAAGAATAAAAAAAAAACATAAAAACAAATCCCTACAGTTTTTTTTCACTCAGTGGATAGAACACAGTCTTGCTGAAAGATATATATTACATGAAATTAATCAGCAGTAGAGATATATTTGGCTCTCAAAACTGGTAATGCAGAGTGCATTGTAGTAACCACATTTATTAGGTATATACTAATTGTTCACAGTGGAGCTTTACCCTGCTTAGGCGATCATTTCACCTAGAGGGCTTGTTCACATCATGACCTGTTATGATGTGAACAAGCCCTCTAGGCGAAACGATCGTCATCTCCAGCAAACAAGGACGCAGCCATCTCCATTGGAATATGACTGCTAAAGCAAATACCCATGCAGGGAGATGGTGATGTAATCTACCAGCGTATTTTGCCCTATCCTTTGTTATTGAAATAGTACTGCAATACCTGCATACAGACCACTGCACATGCTTATAGATACCCCGTTGTTCGTGCTCTCTCATCAGTACCTCCCCTGTCTAGTCCTGCACTGTCGTCTGACACTAGCACAGATGGGTTGTTACTGTCATGACAGCAGAAGTGCATTTCCAACTATCTTTCATCCCAGACAGGGCCTCTCCAATCTCTCATCTATCACCCTCTACTATATGTATGGTGATCAGACAGCAGAAGTGAAAGGGGATCCACCTGACTGAATTGTGTCAACCTACTAAAGGTGAAGGGTATTCCCTCCAGCACACTGCAACAATATCAACAAAAAATACTTGAACCCTACATGATAATAGAAATTCAGAGGTATTAGTTGCATACATTTGCAAATATATAATTAAGCACCGAGCCAGAGTTAAGGCTCCTCTATACCGGTGTCCGTAGCATTCAGTGGTTCACGTCTGAGGCGCAGGGCACCTCAATAGAATCCAGCCAAGGACCATCCCCAGGGCATCACATGAATAAGGGAAAGAAGGTTATAGTGAAGTCTAAAGTATAGATGTGTAAAGATAATCAATAAGGGATACTCACCACTTAACTCACATAGATACTTTTTCATCACCTTTCTATTTGTTTGTTTATTATTTATGCAATTTAAATTATTTCTTATTATATTAACACTTATTGATTATCTTTACACATCTATACTTTACATTTCACTATCACCGTCTTTCCCTTTTTCATGTGATGCCCTGGGGATGGTCCTTGGCTGGAATCTTTTGGGGTGCCCTGCACCTCAGATGTGAACCCCTGAATGTTAGGGATGCTGGTATAGAGGAGTCTTGATGCTGGCCCGGTGCTTAATCATATATTTGCACATGTATGCAACTAATTCCTCTGAATTTCTATTATCATGTAGGGTTCAAGTATTTTTTGCTGATATTGGTGTAGTGTGCTGGAGGGAATACCCTTTTCTTTTGTGGTTCAGAGTAAACCCTGCCCTTTAATATCATTAAGCTGATGTGAGCAACCACTATATTTTTATTTGCGAACCTACTAAAGATTTAAATAGTGCATTCCTTGAGGTGAGTCAAATCTCTATTAACCCAAATCTGTGTCAATTATGCTTGATGTGTATTTTCTACAGCACATTTATTAAGAGTAAAAAATATTGACCCTCCTGCTCACTAAGCAGGGTGAAGCTCCGCCATGAGCAATTAGTATATACCTAATAAATGCGGTTACTACAATGCACTCTGCATTACCAGTTTTGAGACCCAAATATATCTCTACTGCTGATTAATTTCATGTAATATATTTCTTTCAGCAGGACTGTGTCCTATCCACTGAGTGAAAAAAAACTGTAGGGATTTGTTTTTCTGTTCTTGCGAAATGAATAACAATTATCTCTCTGCCAGCTCTTGAGCTGCTGTATTGCAACATGTTCCAAGATATTGGTACTAAATGGATGCAATGATACAGTATCTCCTATAACTGTATATATGCAGGATAAACCATCTGACAAAATACTCCTTCAAGTATAGTAGAATCTATGGAGATATGTTCATCTGATATTTTTTCAAAATTAGAAGGAAGTTTTCTCTGGCATTATTTTTAATAACATGGGATGTTTTTTGAATGATCAATAATAGATATATATATAATGTGTTGAATCTAACCACTTACAACAATCGCCTTTTGCCTGTATTAACAAACATTGGCAGTGAACTATATTGATTCCTATGTTTGTTAGTAAGTATTGGTTGTATTTAAATATTATTGGAGGTAGAAAAATAACCTCTTCCCCCTTATATTCTAAAACCTAAAAAAATAAAAGTTAAGTTTTAATCTATTCATATTACTATGAGTGCCTCCAACAAAGAGTCTTCTTTTCTCTTCCTTCTCCTTATTGATACTGTTATGACTCAGGGGAGCACCACCAACCAAGGATTAGGAAGCAACCACTGCTATTGCCTTAAATATTATTAAGTTGGTCTTTTACGCATAATCAGGGGCGTATCTATAATGGGTGCAGGGTGTACAGGGAGCACGGGCTCCTGGGTCCAGGGGGGCCCCGCACCGCACACCCTGCACCCATAGAATTACTTACCTCTCCGAAGTCCCACGTCAGTGCGGGGGTCCGGTGATGTTAAAACGACTAGAAAATGGCCACCACGCCCATTTTCCCGTTGTTTGCACATGCGCCATAAAGGGAAAATGGCCGCCATGGCCATTTTCCAAGTGACCGGCGCATCCTCTATAGACTCTGGGCGCACTATAGTGCCCAGAGTCTATAACTCCGGCGCTGGCCACGCACAGTTCAGTGCGCTGCCGGCCGCCGGACAGAGAGGAGGGGGCCCGTGTCAGAGACTGCACATAATAATAAAATATACTCTACTGTATATTTTGCATTTTGAGTACATAGTGCCAACCACTTTTTCAGATTGGCCAACTCAGATTGTTTTTTCTAGTGCGGGTCCCAACCCTTTTGTCTCTGCATAGAGTATCTATCAACCTTCAAGTGACCTTGGATTATCATCTAGCAGCACTGGTACAAAAGCAAAGCAAAGTGACATATGACCTGTGTCCAATGCACGTTTTAAATGAAGTAGGGGACAGGTGCGCTTGAATAGCATAAAAAAGTGAAAATAAATCCTACATTTAAATAACTCGTATAACACTCTTATCTCTACCCGAAAACTCTCAGTAACATTTTTTTTGTCTTGTTGTGGGAATCATTATAAAAAAATGTACTGTTATTTTCTTTGATTATACAAGGTAATTATATAGCGCTACACAACTATCAGAAAGAAAAATTATTTATGTGTTTTTTCATTCTCTCAAGTATTTTCTGTTCATACAAGTTATAAAAATTACTATTTACAGTACAAACTAACAGCAATTACTGTTATGGCAATTACTACTGTCAATGCAGATAATGATGGTTTGCAATTGTATACAATCATCCCACTTAATACACATGTACTTTAGCTTCTACAAAACAAAAGATGATGATTGAAACAGTTGAATTTCGGGAAAAATTAAAGTCTTTTTCATTTGTCAGTTTTGTTACGCTTCTATGGCCATATCTTTGAAAAATGTTGAACCATGAAATAAAAATCAAGCACAACCAGAACAATAAAACAACACAAATGTAAGACATGAGGCGCGGTAAGTGTACCTTCAGGGCTCATTGCGGGTCTTACTGTGCATGGTAACTGCATAGCTCGGGGCACTCAACTTGGAATGCCTTACCGCAGGTTAGCCGCTGGGCTTACCGCAGGATATGATGGAATAACTCTGGACACTGAACCTGGGAGCTAACAGCCAGCGGTAGGTCCCATTGCTAATTGAATTTGCCCCTATATATTCTGGCTGTACCTGACATCACATGCAAGAGCTTTTGGTTCAGTCTGTGTCTATAGTGTTTCATCCTGGCTTTCACATAGTCCTGGCCCTAATTTGTTACAGCATCAATGGTGGATTTCTTGGTTTTCTCCCTTGCCTCTTGCAAATTTTAATTGGCCTCCTGCTGATTACTTCTGCCCAAGGGGCCTATTCTTCATTCTAAATTGGTCTGTTACATATGTGGAAATGCTAATGACGGTTCTGCCACTTCTGTTTCATCCACTAGAATGCTTATTATTAATGCTGGGGCTAAACACAGGCATCTTCTGTATGAGTCTAAGGGTGTCCATGAGTGCTATGCTGACGTTCAGAAATTGTAGAGAAGCTTCCATCCACCATTTCTGAACCCTCTGCAAATTTGAGAATGAGTAGTGGTAAAAGTTATGATGATGAGAGAAATTGAGGATGATACTCTGGAAATGCAACATGATGAGGGGGATATGTGTGTATTTGACTCTAATGAGGATGTTGATTATGAATGTGTTGGACAAGAAGTACTTGTTACATTACAGAAACAGCATGTTTTTTGTTGTCAATTAGGGATGTTAGTGTTTACACAATATATGGGAATCAATACCATACATATAGATAGCATACTCCCAAAAGGGTGTCATGTATTGCATTCTATATGACCTAATATTATAGCAATTTGCCTATAGAGGGCACAGCTTAAAATTGTAGTGTACGAGAATCCTCTTACTAAAAGATCTTTTTATTTATTTTTTTACACATGTTGCTTTTTTGTCAATATTAGTTGACAATCAGTGCTCAATCCCATTAAGGATGTTATGAAAAACAGCTCCCTTATCATAGGATGACGTTTATATAAACATACTGTATGACCATAATTATTGATTTGTTACTCCTATAGAGGGCGCTGTGAACCCTATAATACAATATATAGGATCCAACATATATTGTGGCTACAGATATTTTCATTCATAGGGGAAACTGTGCTCGTCACTGGATTCCTTTAACAAAAGGGTGTCATGCTTATTATTCAGTTTGTTAGACACATAATGGATACAATCTTAGTATTATGTGCACGTGTAATATGTCAGTAGGATAAAACAAAAATATCAGTGTGAACTCAATCATACATAGTGAGTTACTGTTAATATATAACAATTTTTGAGACAACCAGTGATATATTATTGATATCTGATATCACCAATTAATTAAATACACAACTCATTAAGAATATAAGAAAAGATTTTTCTATTAATTTAATATCAATTGTCAAGCATTTAATACTTCATCAACAAGGCATTTTGGATAATCTTTTTAATAATTATTTCATAAAAGTTATATTTTATTTTATTTGTGCACCAGCAAAGAGACAGTACTTCTCTGTTCTTTTTCTCTATATGTTTGTTGTCAATGTAAGTCAGTCACCAGTAACAGCAGTTCTTGCCAATGATAAGAAGGACATTGTGATACTTGGACATAAGACCACAAAAGCCACCTCTTTAGTATGGAATATTTTTTCTCAAATCCTGACAACATTTGTCAAGGCATCTGTACCATTAACAATCTAGGCACGTTCTCCCAGTTGCATTATTTGCAGCAGATTCATGCAAATTACTTATCAAAATCTGAAATATCCTGCAAAATAACAACAAGCAGTCCAGCATCAACTACTGCAACCTCCACCGCCATCACCTTCATCATCAATCTCCTCATTCATGAACAGAGGTAGTAGTCCTCCTGCATCCAAGTTGCAAAATATAACTGACTCCTCCCCTGTCCAGGATTCCCAAGAAGACTTGCAAGCTAGTGCTGCTTCTGGAGGTGAATATCCATTACAGAAGGAGACCAAGAAGAATAGTAGTTTCAAACAACAATTGACTGTGGAACGATCTTTTGCAAGAGGAACCAAGTATGACGGCTGCCATCCTGCTGCACAGCGGATCCCTGAAGCCATTATGGTTATGTTAGTATTAGATCTGTATCACACATCTGTCATCAATGCATCTAGTTTTAGATAATTAGCTGAGGTCATGGGTCCATACCACCATATTCCATCTCGATTCCATTTTACCAGAACAGCTATTTCTCACCAGCACTAGGACATAAAAATGCCATTGTACCGACTATCCACTTAACTACAGATATGTGGACAAGTGGTACTGGTCAAAGTAAAGATTACATGACTGTGACAGCCCACTGGGTGCTTGTATTGCCTTCAGCAGCAGCAGGATCTAAAGCATAATGCCAGCTCATTCACAGGTGGGCTACTCTCTGTATCACCGGATTCACTGAGAGGTATACCGGTGTCAATCTGTTGGATAAATTCAGGAATGTGATAGAAGAATTTACTTGGTGGCTCATAATTTCTTAATAACTGACAGGTGCCTGCAGAACATGCTGACTGTGGCCTGGAAAATGTCTGTCCATTTACAGTATTCAACATATACATGTAGAAGACTGCAGTGGTTGCAACAACAGTATAAAGTTTAGAATATTGGTTACCTTCGCGCTATCTTATCAATGTTGTGTTTTAGCAGCAAATTTGTCAAAAAAATATTCCCCAATCCCTTTAAAAAGTAACAAATTTTGCCAGTCAGAAAAAAGACATAATGATATGCTTTCTTCCAATTGTAATGATGTGAACACAGGGTCCTTTTGAATAAATGTATACAGTTTTTACTGATAGAGAATTTGCAACACACAATATAACATTATACTGTAAAAGTTCAGTATTTGTCTAATATATACAAAGAAGGGAAAAAAATATTTTGTATAATAAAAGAGGGGGGGAAATGACTGGGAGAAAAAAAGAGAAACAGAAAAAAAGGGTATGATGGATATATAAAAAAACCCTTAATGTTATAGAAAGTCTTACAATTATATGTAAATGTAGCCTCCTTGTAATAACAAGGTGAAATATTGAGTAGTGTCCTGCACAGTTTATGGTGTGGCATCCCGCACCTCTAAACTTCAGAAAAAAAGGAATTTAGGTGATGTAGCTCTTCTACTGATTAAGTCCTGCGTCCAGATGGTATAGGTTGAAAAAAACAAGTCCAAACAATTAGCCAACTGTTGGTACAGTGTATACCAAAAAAGGTCTGTTTGTTTTGTAAGAAAGGAGAATGTATCTAGTGCCAGCGCCTACGCGTTTCAGTGCCTTCGAGTCTTCATCAGGGAGTAAGCCGTTGCCATGTTGGTTCAGGGCAATATAAGCCCTGTCTCTTTGATGTCTGTGGGTGGACGTGACTGAGAGGGAGAGGAAAAAACTCTCCAATTATAACAAAAAAGTCTTGATTATTGTCTTATCCTATATCTAAAAAGATCAGGAGTCTGTAATAAGTAACAGGCGACCAACCACATAAACGTTAAAATAAAGAATAAAAGGGAAAATAAAAGATAATAGACAAAGGTTTTAATAAAACAAAGAATGAACGATAAATTAAAATAAATATCGATCTAAATCGTAGTGTTTATAAGAAAAAAGATGCCGTGCCAACTAATAGTAGATCCTGCATGTCTTAAATCAAGAAATGGGTATACAGTATGTCTTAGTCAACATAGGCCTCAAACTTATGAATTCTTGTAGAGCTTAATGATCACTAATTTAGATGCAGTGTATAGGAAAGATTCCTGGACTGCAGACCCTGAATATATATAATGGGAGGTGCTACCTTTTGAGACTTATTGCAGGCACAGAAACAGACAGATCACAGGTGCACAACTCCAAATTACTGATTATATATAAATACATTATGCAATAAAATTTTGCAATCAATAGAGGTTTTAGCACAATCATGGCCAAGTTTATGGGCCTACCCATCATATCCAGGTAACCTCTTTAGGGTAGGTCCCTAACATACTAGGGTTCAAATCCAGAGAGCAGGACACCCCTAAATCGGTGCAGCCGAGCCATCCTAGGGCATCACTATAATGAGAAAAGTGAAATGTGAAGTAAGAAAGATAAGAGCAGCTATGGCTGCATAGAAAAGTGAAAATACAAATATAATAAAAATTAACAGTAAAGTGTTAAAATTGTGCATAAAAGAAAGAATGTGCTATAATGCGATGCCATAAGGCAGACCAACCAAAGCAATCCAGGGGACCCACGCCCCAAAAATCAACCCAAAGTTGCACTACAGTATATAACTTGTAGGACTCACCTAAAATTGTGCCTATTACTAGTGTGCATATACAAACCAGACTCCATGCTTTTAAACCAATAAGGGAGGGGTCCTAGTCCAGGCTGAAGGTGTCTCCTTTCCTTCAGGTGTGTAATAAAGCACATTAAATGGAGTGTATAGGAAAGATTCCTGGACTGCACACCCTGAATATATATAATTTAGATAATAATCGCCTATAGGACAAATGAATAGTCACTAATTTAGATATTATTTTTATATAAGACAATGTGTTGCGAAGGAGTGACAAATTTATACACCATTTCCAGGTGAAATGGAGTGGTAATACAAAGGTATGTGAACAGGGGCTAATTAACTTGTCCCTACAAGTCTTTTATACAGGATCTCAGTTATCCCGTAATCACTGATTTAATTTCGTTGTCCACATTTAACCCCAGAGGTCTTAGTGTTTTCAACGAGAAAATCCACCTAAGCTCTTCTTTATTGATTTTCTTTTCAAAATCACCCCCTCTCCTATCTGATGCTACCTGTTCAATACCCATGAATTCTAGTCCCGCAGGGTTTTGATCGTGTATATCTTTAAAATGTTTCGACAAGCTGTCAGTTTCTAGACCCCTTCTTACATTTCTGATATGCTCTCTTTTCCGTATTTTCAGGGCTCTTGTCGTTCTCCCCACGTATTGAAGGCCACAGGGACAGTTGACGAGATCTGTCAGCCCCTTGCTTTGGCATGTGATATGTTCTCTAGCCTCAATTGAATTTTTGTCTCTAATGTCAGAAAAAAAATCTTTTGAGGTTAGTTTTTCACAGAGAGATCTTCCTTCTGTCTTTGTTTTTTAAAATTTGGTAATCCAAAATGGCCAATTTTCTTTGTTGCTCATAAAAGGAAGAAAAAAGAAGAGCAAAACATAGAATTATATTGTTGAGGATAATTCACATACCCCCAGTGTGTTCACTCATTGTCCAAATGGATAGAGTGATTTGAAACAAAAACACAACCTTACAAAATTACAAATAAATTGAAAATTTGATTTCCTTAGTGGAATCACTTAGTTTCATCTCCCCTAGCTGCTTTTTCAAAAATGTAATTATAACTGACCTGACTCAGGCTGGCAGTATCTGAACTTATTGGCTACAATTTAAAATGGTTTCAGAAGCTCGCATAACACTGAGAGTATTCTCTACTGTGTTGCAGTAAGGTAATATTTCCCCCCTCTTCCCATCTCATGGCCTGATGTTTACAATACATCTTGAATGGCTTGTTGCTGTTCCACCAGTAAGTAAATCATATACAGTAAATGGTAGAAATTCACCTGGTTACTACATCTAGCTTCAGTTGGTGGCATGGCAAATTGAACCTTTCTTGCAGCTGCTACAATGTTCTAAATGCACTTGCTGAATGCCAAAAATGCTCAGATATTTTATAGGCTACAGCCTGCATCTCCTGCATGGACCTGTCATTTTTTAAATCTGGAATTCTTAATGAAGCCATTGATACAAAGAGTAGCCTGCCTGTGAGTGAGCTGGCATAGGGTGTTAGATACTGCAGCTGAAGGCGATACATCGACCCAGTGAGATGTCTCAGTCATGTAATCTTTAGTTTGACCAGTACTACTTGTCCACATATCTGTAGGTAAGTGGATAGACAGTATAATGGCATTTTCTAGGCAAAGAATAACTTTTTGTTTAATGTCCTGGTACAAGTGAGGAATTGCTGTTCTAGAAAAATAGAATAGAGATGGAATTTGTAAGCATGGACACATGATCTCAAGTAATCGGCTTAAACCATATACATTGATGGTGGATATTGAATGCAGATCTAATGCTAACATAACCATAATGGCTTCAATGATCCACTGTGCAACAGGATGGTGGCTGTGATACTTGGTTCCTCTTGAAAATGATTGTTTCATAGACAATTGTTGTTTGAAACTACAAGTGTTGATGGCCCTCTTCTGTGATAAAGATTCACCCCCAGCAACATCAGCAGAACTCCCTGCAATGGAGGAGGCGTCTAGTTGGTTAATGCCCCTACCTCTACTTACTTGGCACTACAAATGACATAGATGGTTTGACAAATGTCAGTCATTTGGGTAAAAATATGTCCACATAGAAGATGTGCCTTTTTTGGTCTTATACCCAGACATGATAATGTGCTTCTGCTTCTTTTCACTGACATGAACTACTGCCACTAATGGCTGACTTCGACACAAACAACATCCTCCACGAGAATTTAATCAACTTGTCCTTGTCCAACACATTCATCATCATCATCGTCATCATTATTAGTGTCAGATTGACAATTATCCCCCTTTAATCTGTTGCACATTTACAACTTCCACAGTAGCACTTCAGTTTCTATGTCTAAACCATCCTCCTGCAAAGGGTTCACAAATGGTGGAAGGAGGCTTCTCTAGGATTACATTTTGTGAATACACAATTTGTTCTTCAGCCTTAGGATTCTTTATAATTTGCCTATTTCAGAGGTGATACATCTAGACTCAGAGCGAGAAGGTTTTGCATGTGAGGTTGCAGAAGATGCCAGACTGTGTTTAGCCCCGGCTTTTGCAATAGACATTCTAGTGCATGAATTTAAAAGAGTGGTAGCAGGAGAACAACTCACAAATAAAGGCCATGGTCTGAGCCTTTCCATGCCACTGCAGGTGGTGTATAGCATGTTGGCAATTTTAATTTTTTTGGCAGTAATGTTTCCCTTTATAACTAGTGGTGATATCAAACATTGTTTACATTTGGAGTGACATTTCTTACATCATCTTCTTAACCCTTCAACTTTTTTAAAAGTAGATGTTAAAGAAGTACTATGACTTCCAGCACTAGTACTTGGAGGCTCCTGTTTGTCTATAGACTGATTCATGATTAATTTACACCAGGACAGGAGTAAAGCTACTGTACTGTACTTTAAATTGTAACTGCCATGACACCACATGAATGTACAATGACATAGGTGAAACGAGGGACTGTTACCTTTACCATGCAGTTTAATAACAGACATGAGAATTTTTGTAAA